>OX387643.1:51039920-52316578 GCA_947568875.1 Fissipunctia ypsillon | reverse complement strand
GTTCTCGGCCGGCCCCCCGCGGCCGCGTGGGATGCCTGGGCTGCCGGCGTGTTTCTATATGTGTTTTTGACAGGGGTAAGTGTTATTGTTTAGTTTTTGGAACGGTGTAAATAAATACTAAGTGCAGATTTTGTTTGATCGCAATAATTCGAAAAAAAACTTTTCTATCAAAGCAAGCACCTTTAATGCACATCGATTGATCTAAACTCGATTCAAAAATGGTGCAATTTCACTTTTTGCTTATTATTTTCTGTATCACTCAGAAGCATCCTAGAATACTATTATCCCATTCGTTGTCAAATTACAATACTTAAAATATGCTAATAACTCTCCAGCTATCGCCTTTCCTGGATGAGTCCATAGAGGAGACCACAGCCAACATCATAAAGTGCGACTACTGCTTCCCCCCGGAGCACTGGTCGGGCGTGGCGGAGCGCGCGCAGCTCATGATCCGCGGCCTGCTTGAGCCGGCGCCCGCGCGCAGGCTGACGCCCGGCGACGCGCTACAGGATACTTGGTTTGACGAGGTGGGTGTTATAACATAATAATTTTGGCATCTAATCATAATTAAATACTGAATACTCTATAAAATGTCAAGGAATTTATTTAATCAATGAAATTATGTAAGAAGCACAGGATGGAGGAGCGTTTAAAAATATGTCTGTTATCATCGTACTTAGTGGCGTTAAGTTACTCTAAATCGATTTTTTTTTTACCGTAGAGTGCTAAACTCTAAACTTAGCATAAATCTTTTTCCAGGCACCAACAACAGCATTATCGGCAACACAACTAAAGACGTTCCTAGACCGGCGGCGGCCGGCGGGCCACGGCAACGCGCTGCACTCGTTGCGCTCGCCTAACGACACCTGACGCAACGACGCCGCACCCGCCCGCACCGACCCCGCACCGGGACCACACTAGCCGCACCAACTCGATGCATATGTGCTGAACAACTACACACCCAACCATCACTTACTGTCACAAGCAGACGCCTGGAAGGTGAACCAACCAGTTTTCATGTGACTGAGTACCATGTGTTGCATCACAACCACCCATTCGACTACGTTAGACATTATTCTTGAATATCTTGTCATAGCGTGTATGCATCGACGACTCGTACGACACGACAAGTGAAGCGTCGCTTCTCGAACTGATTTTAACTGAAGCGATATGAAAACATTGCCTTACATCAGTGGTTTCACTGAATACCCATTCTTGTTGTAGCCAACATTGTATGTGCAAGTAATTAAGGAACAAAGGCGCAAGCCAAATGTAGATCTTATTCCATATTCACTCAATAGGATTACGTTATTTTCTCTTAAGCTGTAGTTTACTGTAATCTATAGTCAATGTGCCCACCTATTGAGTTTGGTTTTCTAGTTATTTGAAATTTGTTCGCAACTTGTTTGCCGACTTAAAACATGTTTTATCGGGAATTTCCACCAAAATGTCTGCCGCCGACAGCATGACGAGTCGTAACCTCGAGGCCTCGACATCGGCAGGCCGCGTATTGTGAAACAAGTGAACCAATCAAGAATTGTTGGCGGTTTGTAAACTTTTAATAATATTTCTAAGGTGGCCGATTTTTAAAGAAAAGTGTCTGTGATTTATGCTAAAAATGAAGTTTTCATGCTTATTCCTAATCTTATCGTATGTACTTGTTAATTAAATTAATAATAAATTGATTATGACTAACGAACTGTATATAGAATTAAGTTTCAGTGCGTCATTTTTATCCTAATTTGTGACCAAAATGCAAATTTTTTAATCGTGTATGTCTGATGTATCACGACGCATTATAGTATATACGTGAGATATTATGTAGTACCTATAGCATAGTTTTAACGATGGAATGTACGCCGCTACACTGCCGTTGAGCGCTCTGCCGTGCAACAGACGCCTTTCCAATGAAATGAAATGTAACTCGTAACCTTAGATATTGTAAGTAAAGTATTACTTTGGATAATTATAAACTTTTATCTCAGTCGAATATGAATGCAGAAACAACTATTTTAAAGGAAACACTAAGATCATGTATGTGTCACAGTCATCGGTCTAAACTAGTTACGTCTGCAGAAATCTGTCAAAACCCTTTTTGAAATTACTAACGTATAATTAGAAACCTAGATCGTCTCATTGCACGACGTGCTCCAACTGTAGTTGCAAGCCCAAATATTCCAGCCAGTTATTATATGTTCAATTTTAAGGCGTAGTGACTGATATAAGCGATATCGCCGAGGCGCTCGGTAGCCATACTGGTCAAAAGTGACTAACCAAAGGCGAACCAGAGAGCCTAGACAAAATTAAATGGCATTCGCTTCGGAGCGATTCTATTACTACAATCGCTCAGTCTAAAATGTATGGGGTTGAAATAAGCTATCGAAATGTCAACGAATAGGTTATCGTTGAAGCGATAGCGATTGTAGAAATAGAATCGCTCCGAAGCGAATGCCATTTGTCTAGGCCCTCTGTATCGCTACCAAGCGCGACAGCGATATCGCTTATATCTGAATAGGCCTATAATCTGACAAACAACTTAGACATGGGTTTAGCGTCAGTTTCTTTTTTTTTTTTGTAATTAGAATTTTAACTTTGTCGGACTAAAGTTCTAAATATAAAAAAGGCTTACTGGGTAAAATAAACCTGGTGGGAAAGATAAACCTTGTTTTGTGATAAGGTCAAATGGGTTGGTAGGTTTTATTTTGTGACCCGTTTAAAAACAACATTGTTTTTGCAGCGATTCGAGATATAACTAGGACTAATTAAAGCTGTTTTTTTTTTAATATAAAAAAACACTTTTTTAATAAGGGTTTGACTGAAACCAGTCAAAAGTGGTTTTGGCCATTTAAGAGTTTTGACTGTAACGTAAACATCATCTGCTTAGGTATTTTATTCTAAACAGAATGACATGGAAGTGGTGTGCATTCAGAATATATAAATATGGAAACTACTACATGTTCTAACTTAAAATATTTCATACATTTAGTTCCTTTTCCTTTGCTCAATTACATTTTGCCGTTTGTAATTGCATATATTACATCACTGATTTCAGATTTCTATAAAATATCTTAATTTAGATCATGTATGATTAATAATAGTAAAACATGAAAGACGCCTTAATGATCAGCGATCAATATGTACATGATTATAAAAGTTTGAAAAGATTTCATGCTAAGTTATCAGTTCCGGCGGTATCCACTTTATTAAGGCGTTCAGCACTGTCTAATGCATGCACAAATTTTAAGCACATTGACGCAACACTTAAAACAAGTAGCTATTTTAACTGAAGGGATCAGACCAAAGTTTTGTGATCTAAGTCAAGAGTGAGAGGGGATCGTTTGTGAAACAAAAAGTCACTGCTCTCATGTTTGTAGCGTAGCCTTACTTGCGCCTGCTCAGCTGCGTCAGTGTTGTCCGTGTATAATCTATGCTTTCTGTTATTTGCCTTCCCACTGAGCCTACAATCTCAATCAATAGCCACTTTTATACGCACGCTCTTTCGGGAGTGCTTTGGAGCGTACACATACGGGAAAACATCTTGAAAATGACCATGACTGCGCGAAAATAAATTTGTAGGCGAAAGCGCTACTGCGCAGCAGGCAACGGGGCAGGGTAAACACCCTGCCCCGCTCACCCGCCGTAATGTTCAAGATGTTTGCCGGGTATTATACAGTACTGCGCGCGGGAAATCCGCGTCATAGGCGTTTCCTTCCTCTTCAACGTCTTCAAACGCGCGCTCTGTAATGATTTTTGTTTCATGTGCGCTTGAGCGAGTGTGTAAAGCCGGCTAATTTGTAGCAAGCTACCCGCCAGTGTCATTTCTAGATATCACATATTATTGTCTAAAGCTGATGTATACTATATAAAATCGTATTACATAATTTTGAAAAAACTAGTTTTTCTTATTTGACCCCTCAATTATTAACCATTTCAGGATTTAGGCCTAGATACAGGAATTAAAGGAGACAATGAAAATAGTACTTCACACTGATAAGCAACATTTATTTATTCATAACTGGTCACATTAGTCTAGTAAATAAACGAAAAATGATATCTCACAATAATATAGATATCATAAAAAAAACGGTGATTAAGTACGATAAATTCGTTTCACTGTCATGTGTGACTTTATTAGAAAGTCATTTACTTCGTTTGGACACTAATCTGCTTATCACACGCGGTCGCGAAGATTATTTAAAATCATTTATAAAAATGTTTATAAAAATAGAATACAAACCATGTAGAATTTGATATAAAATATGAACATTTAGCTTTTGGAAAATAAAACCACGTCGAAAACTTTTTACAATAAATTTAAATGTACACTGTACCCAAGGAAAAGTATGCGCTTCGGCAATCATCATCGGGAATACGATCACACGACCATGAGATCTAATATAGAGCTGGTACAACCATGGAAGTACTTCTACAGAACTTCGTGGTATAAAATATGAAGACGTAACCGAAGGCAGATACTTCTAAAGAATTATTTGTTTCGCTCATTTATTTAATACTGGATATTATTAAAATAAATTACAAGTTAGTAATTAGATCCACCTGTAACAGACTTGGATATCACAAGTTTAGCGAGATGAGACTAGTCGTCTAGCAATACTATACAATATACATAGCCTTTACGGAAAGATAATAATAATTTAATAATCATCAGAAATCTTAAATACAATCACACACAAAACGACGAAGAATAAAACATCACATGGAACACTACAAATGCAAATAAGACACATTTAAAACATGGACATTGATTTCGTGTAAATATAAATACAAACAAGAGCTGCAGCTACTTGTTACGAATTATTTGGCCCGCTTGCTGCAGGTCTCAATCTAGTTTTAAATGCAGTAGGTTCCTATCACAATTATTATTACGAAATTATACTCCATTGGTAGAAAACCACGTGACGTGGTTAGCCGACTAACAACAACTGTCGTATGTCAGTTTTATTCCACGGATAAAAGTTAACCGAATGTGGTAAAATCAGCCCTAAACGTAATACGAGTCACTTCAGTTGTCGTCCTACTTCACAGTTGTACTCTTCAATTTAGCAACGATACTTAAAACCTGCTAAAATGACAACTGAAGTGTCTTATTGTTACGTTTAGTCCGTTAACCACGTCACGTGTTTTTTTTTTTTTTTGTTTACCTTTATTTAATTACCTAAACCAATGGAGTATAAGAACTTCATCATTCATTCAAGTTTGATCTAGAACTTAATTTTGGCTTGAAGTTCGGCCATGAGGGTTGCGGACTGGAAGACCTGCTGGCTCTCCGTGTCTGTCAGCGGCTGTCGGATGACGTCGAGCACACCGTTGCGGCCCAACACGCACGGCAGCGAGAGGAATACCTCATCCGTGATACCGTGCTCACCCTGGAACAATAAAGAAATGAGTTCTAAATCGGTTCACAATTGACGGAGAAATCGGTGAACATACATAAAAAATCATACATACAGCCGAACATAATTATAACCTCCTTTTTGAAGGCGATTAAAAAAACTTTATTAGAATCAACTTATTAGTCTACCAACTATAGTTCGACGTTCAACGCATATTAAGTAGGCCATAGACGCTACTTTCTGCCGTACAGTCTACCTGTTCCGGTGTGCCTGCGCAGGTCGACCGGCGTGTCGTTGTTCCGAGAACTGCATAGGTCTATCCCAATACACGCTCCGGTCAACCTGTGCAGGCTCACCTGCACAGGTAAACAGGTAAACCTCTCCGGTAGACCGTAGCGTGTATGGCCGCCATTTAGAGTGTACAATCTAGAACTTCTTTAATAAAGAGTACGTTTCGTTTAGTTAATGTCGAATACCTATGTATAGTAAAAACAAAATACTGTATTAATAGATCAATGGAGAATTTTAAGTATATTCGTACCAATAGTCTGGTACTGTAACAAAATCTGGAGTGCAAAAATAATAATAGATAGGAGATAAATGACAACGTAAATAACATCACGGGTAATCCCATTGGGATTTGAGGAAAATCCAGAACGATACAAATGTTAAGATTTACGGGTTTGGGAACGTTGCCAACAAAATTATTGTTGTTATTGTTTCGAATTATACACAGTCACGAAAAATAATTAAATTTTTCCATATATAGGTATAAGAGATCCGGGTCGAGCGCGATGATTTTAAATATTTCTTAGAAAAGAACGTAAGTCATATTAACAATGTCTACCTGTACACAAGTAGTGACTGCGTGCACGCTGGTGGCATTGGTGAGGACAGCTTTAATGATCTGTGTGAGGGACAGGCCGATGGCCCAGGAGGTGTATCCCTTCAGCCTGATGACTTCGTACGCGCTCTGCACGACCTCGGCGTGGGTGTCCTTCCAGTGCTCATCGTCACACTCCAGGCCAATGTTCTTGTTCAGGTCCCGAAGCCTGACGCCAGCGATGTTCACGCTAGACCAGACCGGCACTGCGGAAATGAAACATTTTGATCAGTTTCGTTTTTGTTTTTCATCCTTATAAAATACAAGCCATGTAGGTACCCGATGGGATTTTCCATTAGCCGAAATGACGACCTTCCATACAAACTATCAACCCCTATTTAACCGCATTGGCATTAGCGAATGAATTTTCAAAAATCGTTTCTGGGTGTTCAAAATTCCACCCAGCAGTTTAGGATGTGCGTTGTCTGTCAGTGAATGAATGAAATTAAGATTTTTGTTACTTTTAAGTACTTAGATATTCGCACAATAAACCTCTGGCTCCAACGAGGTAGACAGAAGGAAAATTAGATAAACAATAGGCTCTTTATTTTCAACGACTCTTCTCCGCTCATCATTCACAGGGGACCCTATTGTTTAATTTTCCATCGCTCCGTCTCAGTGGAATGTCAAAGCCTTAGTTATGCGTATCTTATCATCAGCTGCCTAGCCTTTTCCCAACTTAGTTTTGAGCCCGGCTTCCAGTCGAACCTGGCGCAGCTGAATACCAGTATTTTACATGGAGTGACTGCCTATCTGCCTGTCTTTTACCGTGATATGGTCTTCAAAATGTTCCCGGTAACTTACCGCTGCTGTCACCATGTTCTCCGATTATGTAGGCGTGGCAGGAGGTAGGTGCGACGCCCAGTTTCTGCGACAACAGGTAGCGGAACCTGCCGGAGTCCAGGTTGGTCCCGGAGCCGATGACCCGGTGTTTGGGCAAGCCACTGATCTTCCACGTCACGTAAGTGAGTACATCCACTGGGTTGCTCGCGATTAACAGGATCGCGTTCGGACTGTATTTTAGTAGCTGTGGAAATTGTTATTAGAAGTATTATACTCCATTGGTTTAGGTAATTAAATAAAGGTAAACAAAAAAACACGTGACGTGGTTAATTCAGTTGTCATGCTACGTCACAGTTGCACTCTTCAATTTAGCTAAACACTTTTTTGCACTATCAGTGAAAACTTGAGGGTCGCGTACATGCGCCTGCACTTGCTATGAAGCAAATTACTTATATCTTGTTTCGAAATTGGTACAAATACGACCTATCTTTTGAAAGCTCCACCATTACTCTAACATTAAAAGACTCGTAGTTATTAGCGGTTGAAATCTTACATGTAGGTATTTGTCGAGACGTTTTCACGTCAAAAACCGTGCGAAGCAGGGTCGCTAGTTTACTACATATTCCACTTACTTTAGGAACAATTCCTTTGAGAACTTCAACGTTCCTCTGCACCAGATTGCGTCGGTCCTCACCCTCTTGTTGCCTCACGCCGGCTGCTATCACGCAAATTTGAGAGTTCTCCGTTATTGCATAATCTGTTGTATAAAACATAAAATTTATTTTATAAAACCGAATCGATTTGAAGACATAACATAATACCATGTCTGTAGGTAATCCCCGAAGGGTTAGGGGGCAGAGAAGAGGTGTACCTACCTATGGTACACCCACATTTCCCCAGTTATGCTTCCCATAGTCCCATGAAATAGGGGGCGAGCCTATTGCCATCAACCGGGCACAAATTCAGACTCCTGGCTGCTACTTTGAAATTCGTAAGTACCTAATAGAAGTACCGAATAGCACTTTGCCCGACCTGTGAATCGAACCCAGGACCTCATGGTCAGCAATAGTGCAAGTGACCACTAGACCAAAGAGGCAGTTCCAATATGAAGACGTTATGTAGTGAAACATTTTCATCGTAAACATTCCTTGTTACCCAAACGAAATGATACCACAATTTTGTTAACCATAGCCGAGCGAAGGCGGGTACTGCGGGGTAATTGCGTAACACACTTGCAGTAGGAATCGGTTTAATTTTGACAGTTCAACAACATTCATTGCGCTATTTACTTTGTTGACCAGATAAATTTTTCGAACATATGAAGCAATGGATTAGTAATTTGCTTCCAAATCATTCAGATTGTGATTGATAGTGTGCTACGCAATTAGGATGCAGGTGCCCGCTGCCTTACGTGTCGCTCGAATCTAGAGACAATATCGTATGACCTACCTAACTTAACCTTACCTTAACTTTGTGTAAATTACTTATTTCATCACAAATAATTTATACAAAATATTAATGTTTTGACTGCTCTCAAAACAATGAAGGAAAACATGGCATGGATATGCCACATGTCTTTGAATGTGACATCCACCAACGCACAGAGAGGAGGCCTGTGTAGGTACCAGCATTGGAAACATAATAGGCTCATAAATGGAGGCCTGTGTAGGTACCAGCATTGGAAACATAATAGGCTCATAAATTATGCTTATGCTTTATTAATGCTACCAAAACCACCAAAAGAACCAATCACCACCAAAAGAAGTGCCACCAAAACAAGAAAAACTATTGTTATGGTCGTAATGTAAGTATAGCGAGTTCCGTACATACCTGTGCCGGCCTGTATGTTGTTGTTGAACAGGAACGCGGATCCGTGCTGCAGGTCCATCATCTCTCCCTTCAGTTTGTCCGCGTTCGTGTCCACCAATACTATGTTGTTCGTCACACCCTGTAACAAACACAACAAATCACTTCGAAATTAGAACGTGTCTCGTTGTGAATCCGCGATTATTTACTTTTAAAAACAAATGAGTTCGCTTTCGAATTGTGTGCGCACACTTGAGTGAGGTTCGAAGTGACTTTAGGGGCTACGCAAACGTAGCTACACTTTTTGTTACCGACACGGCACACCATCACAGGAAACCGTAGTTGCTGTGTCCTGTAGCTGCGCAGGGAGTGGCTGATTGCATACTTGTCATTTAGAAATCAAATATTCATTGATAGCTTGTATCCGACACAAGACACAAGTGTCCCCGTTTGCGCAGTGCCTTACTGAATAGCACTTGTTTGTTTTTAGGTTACAAGACTGTATAACGCATAGCATAGCATGTCACAGCATGGCTTGAACAAGAGTCCTGGTAAAGTCATGGTGCGTTCGTTTGGCAAACCCTGGACAATCAGTCGCGTAACCAACCCGCTGGCTGGCTATTTGGAAAATCTCACCACGATATGAGCTTATTCTTGATAACCTAAGTGATAAAGATAGATTTACCTACACTAAAGGCCGGAGCTCACTAGACGGCACGTCACGGCATGGGACAGCAAAGCAATTGCATAGCCGAAGTCTTCAAACACCCTTGTGGCGATATCAACAAATGTGAGTGCTAAGGGTATGAGAATAAGATTCATAATAATTTCTGCTTACGAAAATCCTCTGCCATGCCATGCCGCGCCGAGCTGCCTGGTTTTATCGAAATATATTGTTATAACAACTTTTTCAACAATAGATATCGGTTAACTGGATAAGTTAATCGATAACGGTATCACAGATCGGTACTTAACTATAAATATCAGCATTACTTTTATATTTTTTTTTATTGACCAAGATCAATAAATAATAAATGGGCTTTTTCAGCGTAGCATTTATGCATATCAAGTTATATAGCCACATGGGTAGGTAGGTAGAATAAACTTCATCTGAGTGAATCGTTACACCAGTTACAAAGTAGATGTCCATTTTCGTACATAATACCTAAAGTTAGGATAAGTATTGAAAATAGTTAGGTATCTACTTAATCGCATAAGAAAATATTAAAGTAGATATACGAATTTTCGACATTTATAATCCTGCTTACATTGTCAAACTTAAATCATTTATTTCAATTAAACCAATTAGGTATAAGCACTTTTGAATTGTCAATGATTCGGTCAGTCAAAAAGATGGAGCTGGTTGCCCATTCCAACGCTTCATTACTTAGGTTCTTAGGGAGAAGAACAGGCAAGAAACTGCATGGACATGATGGACGCTCTTTTATAAATGATATTATTAACCAAACTGGGCACGACACGAATTCCTAAAAAGCATAAATCGAATTCATACAGTCGAGCAGGTAAACAACTATGTAAACTCATGGTCTAAATAGGTCATAACTCATGGTCTATATTTGTAGGTAAGTACCTAAGTACACCGATTACTCAGAAGTTTTGTTAGCAATCGTTTTTTTATAATCACAAATTTCCGACCAGTGACTGATAAGATTAGAGGGGCTGAACCGTGCACGCTCAGCACGAGTGGCTGACGAAGCAAACACTGGTTATAGGCATGACCACTCTACGACAGTGAGGGGAATAACGCTTAGCCGAAGTACCCAGGTGCCATTGCACATTGCCAAGTAACGTTTATAAATCTCGGCCTCATTACGGTCTATGGTAGTAGTGCACTGTAGGTAAATTATTAATGTTTCGCAATAATTGCTCCGATTTATTCCGGTCTAATACCAACTAACTAAAACCACTGGTATTTGTTTGAACTCATATTTATTTTCTATTCCGAACGGATACCACTTTTTAAATAATTAAATTTAATGTGCGAACGAATACCAACAACTTATTAACAACAAGTGGTATCCGTTCAGAATAGCAAATAAATATGAGTTCAAACAAATACCAGTGGTATTAGTTTGTTGGTGTTAGACCGGAATAAATCATTGCTCCGAACCATGGCGACATGGGACTCGGAGGATTTTTTCACCAAAATTTCGCAAATTGTATCCAAAGATGAATGGTAGGACTCCATGTAATCTGGGTGTCGCATTTAGACTTCGCGTACAGTCGTAAAAATACTCTCAAAAGATAGATCTCGGTCAAATTAAGATAAAAGGTAATCACAGCATATTTTTTTAAATATTGGCTAAGGTGCTCCATAGCGCGCTGAGCGACCTTGAATTTGTGGACCAGCCCGACTGTCAGTGTCCATGTTTCGGCACCGTATGTCATGACTGGCAGGACGCTGTGATTGAAGACCTTATGTCATAGAAATATATACATTTTATATGCATGCCATATAATATTCCTCAAACACTGCGGAATAGGCGACGAGAAGATTTGACGAAGTTTCCCAAACGCTGCCCAACGACCAGGCTGGATGACGTATTCATTCACAACTTCGAGAAGCGACCCTTCGATTTGGATTGGACTCGGCAAGACGTGCGAGTTGTACATGACTTTTGTCTTGTCCAAATTCATGCCGAGTCCAACCCACCGAGAGGCTCCATACGCTGTGCAGCATCTGGTCTAACTGTTCCAGCGTCTCTGCCATTGTGACGATGTCATCGATAAAGCGAAGGTGTGATATTTACTCGTTGATAACCTGTCCAGTCCAGTCCAGCATCTTGAAGAAGTCCTCCAACGTATTGGTGAACAGTTTCGGAGATATCACATCCCCCTGTCTCACTCCTCTGTGCAGTGGTATGGGGTTGGTTTTCTGATCCTGGATCTGGACAGTCATCGTGGCAGCGTCATACAAACATCTTAACAGTTCTATGTAGCGCCAGTCAATTCGACGTCGTTGCAGAGAGGCCAGAACTGCCCACATTTCGATGGAGTCGAAGGCTTTCTCTTAGTCCACAAATGCCATGAACCGAACAGTATGGATGTGGTCGACGGTACTGAAGCCTTTTCGAAAACCGGCTGTTCTGGCGGCTGGAACTCATCAAGTCTTCTGGCGAGATGGTTCGTGACGACCCTCGAGAACACCGAGGTGTATACGTGGCTCAGGAGTAAGATGGGTCTATAGTTCTTCAGCAAGGATTTGTCACCTTTTTTGAAGGACAGAACCACCGCACCTCTGCTCCACGCCTCGGGCGTTGTACCCTCTTAGATGCGGCGAGTTAATGAGACTCACTAGCTCTTTCAGGACTGGAGCCCCACTCCGCATAAAAAGTAAAGCCCTGTTAAGGTTCCTACATACAGGCGCGACGAGCGACGCGAATCGCACACGACACAAACACACAGACACGCGGTGCCTTTGTGTCGCTTCGCGTGTCGCGCCTGTTTGCAGGAGCCTTTACTGTTTCATAATATAATATACATACTTTCATTCATGAACTGCCATTCTTCTTTCGTGCATATCGGTGCTGCTGGAAGACTTCCTCCATGTATTTTATTTTCACATAGATAGCACCCAAAAACAACGCTCTTGTATTAATTACTTAGTACGAAACAAGATAAACTCCAATAATTGTTATGTAATATCAATATGCAACAAATAATGATTATAAATTAGGTAACGCTAACCTAATTTTTTATCATTGTTCTTTCACAGACAGTCTGCAACAGTATCAAGTCAAGACCTTATCGAAGGTTTTACAATTTAATCGCACAGTTACGCTCTGATTATGAAATAGACATGCTCTAAGTACTTACTATAAAATATATCAGAGTCATAAAAACGATGAAACGATTTCAGACTTTGTTTAGACTGGCTTTCCATCAGAGCTATGCAAAGAAGCCACCGAGCCAGAAAAATCCACCGATCCCTCCTCAACTTTGGAATTTAATTTTTTATCGTTAAAAAGTACGCGCGTACGCTCAGCGCCCGAATAGCTATCGCGTAGTACACGCGTTGAAATCGCGCAGCGACCGGCTCCCGCGCCGCCTCCACGCCCCCCGCTTCCATGTTAGATGCGAGCAGTTTTTGCAAAGGATTTTTGGTGCTTGGTGGTCACCCGATAGAGCGGCTGTTGACTCTGAGCGGACGTGACGCGTGCGCGTTGCGTGCTTTTATCAAAGGCTGCCCGAAAGCGATCAGCACACGTTGAAATCGTGTCACATGAACGCGCTCATAATTAAACCAATTCAAAGTACATAGTATGCTCATTTAGAATATCGTGATCATCGAACAATGAGCCACATGACAAATGAACTTAGCGTCAAAAGGGCGCCTTCATCGTCAGTCGCCAATAGAGAACGAGTCGTAACATTAATAGCCCACAGACGGCCGTTCGACTGATCACGCCTTGTAGTGTTTATTACATTGTTTCGATGAAACACTACTGGCGTTCTTCATCTATGGCTAGTTAGCTGCAATAAATAAATCGAGAGTTGTTTTAGCTGAAACTAATCTGGACCAATTTAGAAATTGCTAATGGCCGATTCCTATAATTTACGGATCGTTTTGGTTAAAATTAAGACTTGTATCTTTACCAATAATGAAGCAAAGACCTCATTGCTTTGCATAGTACATCCTCCCATACGGAAGTAGCTATCACATGTAAAATTAGCTTACGAATCTATATTTTATAAGCCCAGTTTGACAATAAGAAATGCTACCATTGGTAAGCAAAACGATTCGTTTTTGTTTATAGGAACCGACCATAAGTAGCCTTGGCCGACCAACCGTAACTCGATAAATTACAAATTCAAGAAAGTGCCTATTTCGTTTCAATTACGATATTTCGCGTTTGCTTAGTTTTCTTATTTTCTACCATATGGTAACTTTACATTATTAGGGCAACATAATTTTCACTTTTTTATAATGGTAGCTCCATTATTACTCTGTGCGATAAAAACCGGTGCGAGTGGGTGGAAATTTTTAGTAACCAGTGGGGTAATTTTTAGTAACAGAAGGAATCGGTTTCATTTTGACAGTTCAACAACATTCATTGCGTTATTTACGTTGTTGAGCAGACAAATTAGTCGAACATATGAAGCAATAGATTAGCAATATCCTTCAAAATCATTCAGATTGTAATTGATAGTGTGTTACGCAATTAGGGTGCTGTAACTTTTGCAGTTTTACTTACAGAAAAGGTGTTTTCATGCAGAAATAACGTCCCAGAGTAAGAAGATACTGTCTATTTTCCGTATGGTTTGATATTTTTAAGAAAAGGACATGGATTTCATCAAAATAACTAAGTAGGCATTGTTGTGCACTGTTTTGGAAACTTGAGTGACACAACTTTGCCTGGGTCTAGGGTTGTCACTAGTCGGATTTTATTAATGACTAGTTGTGCCCCGCGATTTCGTTCGCGTGGAAGTCATAGATACACAATATACTAAAATAACAGCCATATTTTAATAAAACTCCCTCGTCCCCGACCCGTAGCGTTGCATGGCCTGCCCGCGCAAGAGCGCGAAAAAAGAAAAAAGTCTATCCTTCTAGGCAAAGTTGTCTTTTACCATGACTACGACTTCGGGTGCTTGTCATTCGGAATAAACATAAATATGTAAAAAGATTTGAGTTCTACGTGGCAAGGCATAAGGTCCATTTTCCATTTGAAACTCATTAAGAGCCGTCAAAATAAATATAGGTTCAGACTCGAGAGATACGAACGAAAACCGTCAAAATCCAGGCAAAGTTGCAGTATTTTACATACTAACCTTTAGGTAAGTAGGCACATGGATGAGACTCGCACGGACCAGGGAAGCATGGTACAAAAGGAAGGAGGCCTATACTCAGCAGTGGGTGGAACAAGGCAGCTGGTGATGATGATGAGATAGGTACCATCGCGGTCACTTGGGGTGAATCACTGTTCAACCTTACATTAGTAATAAGGTCGAAAAGTGGTTCACCGCATGTGATCGCGATGGTACATGGTGCTTTAAAATCAGTGATCTCCAGAGATCGGAATATACAGGGCGTAAGGGACAGCCCTCCGCTAACTAACAGGGTGCATTCAGCTCCTTATTTTGAATCATATTCCACCGAGAATATTCTCAGGAAAATTTTCATTTTTTTATCATATTTTCTGCTAATATTCCTTTATTTCAATGTAAAATTACATTATCTGTAGGCAACACTCCATTTATGTGAATAAAACAGCTAAAACAAAAAAATCAGCAATGGATGTTGAAATACTCAGCGGCAGAAGGCTCGCAGCGCTGCTATTCACTACGCCGTTTTGCCAAGATAACGATACATTGCGTGTGAGGTAATAAAACAAATCAGAATTATTGGATTCCCAAAAAGTTCCTGAAATAATTTCATGTACCGGTCATCTTAGTATGATATACTGAATTTACCCCATCAGTCTGCGGAGGGCTGTCCCTTATACCCTGTATATTCTACCTATTCCGATCTCTGGTGATCACTATGCCCATTGGGTAAGTAGGTATTTGTTGATTTGATCAAAACAATTTAAGATTGACGTCAACACGAAAGCGTGGAGTGTTGCTGTTTCTATAATCTAAAAATATTACAAAGCACGAAGTGCAATGACCACTTGAATGTATTGTAGGACAGACATAAATATTTTGTTTTCGAACCAAGACAGACAGAGAAGAATATTAGGTAGGTAAGTATTTTGTTTCTTGGGTCTCTGTAAAGGCTCCTGCAAACAGTTACGACACGCGACGCGAATCGCGCATGTTTGAAGGAGCTTTTACCCAAAATAATCTTTTGTTCTAGATACAGGAGGGGGGAATAAGTAGGTAATTGCAAGAATAGGGAAAAATTTCAGTAAGTAGGTAATTGAGTGACTGCCGTAACACAGCGAGACTCCTCCGCAGTTGGTCCCAGCTATCATTTGTAGATCTTTGACAGTCGTTACGGGTCGCCAGAATCAGAAGTCCGTAAGTCTGATAACCAGTCTTACCAAGAGGAAGGGGTATCGTATTACCCATAACTGGGTTGTAGATGTCAGATAGGCAGTCGCTCCTTGTGAAATATTGGTATTCAGTTGGATCCGGTAAGACTGGAAGCCGACCCCAACATAGTTGGGAAAAGGCTAGGGAGATTGATGGAGGTAGGTGCAACTTCTGAAGTGTTAAGTGGCAATGGACTTTATAATATAAATAACGATTAGGTATGTATTGACCTTTAATTACAACTTCAAAGCTCCGTCTGGAAGTCACATGAAAGTGATTGGGTAGGCTCGGCATAATTGCTAGAGGTAGGTAACTTAACTACCTATTCCCTGGTGGCCAATTAATTCCATTTAGTAGCGTTTGGTCAACCAAACCTAATCAGCGTCCAATGACATGCAATGCTGAAAAACAATGTATGTAGTAAGTACACTGGTACAGTCAACCGCACGTAGGTGGTAACACTTTGAATTTGAGCTGTCCTAGCGTAGTACGGAGCTTCAATAGAATAAGAGGCCAGATTATACTGGTTTAGTTACTATTCGCGATGGCGTAAGGACTACTGTACACTACTTATCGAATGAAAGAAAAGTGACAGTCGACTTTCGCTGCTGACCGTATATGAAGTAGTTCCCTAGGATTATATATATATAGGATGCGACCATAGATAGATCTGTGGGCCTACTGATGCGCGTGAATCCAGGGACAAAGCTGATTTGATATAAATAAATTCTGTTAATAATCAACAGCATTTAGGTATTAATAGCATCAAAATAAAGGCTCCTCCTGCAACAGGCGCATCACGCTACGTAAATCGCGCGACACAAAGGCACTGCTCGTCGCGCCACACGCGGTGCCTTTGTGTCGCGCCTTAATGATGTTTTATATCTATTACTAATAACAAAGCTGAAGTTTGTTTTTTTTTTTTTTGAACGCGTTATCTCTGGAGCTACCAGTCGGATTTGGAAAATTCTTTTTGCATTGGAAAGCCCAATTTTTTAAGAAGGTTATTTAACATCACGCTAGACCTTGCCTAAGCTAAAATGACGCGCCCCACTACTTAAATAAGTCTATGTACCATAGATTATGTACACTATGGTAAAAGCGGTAATGGGGTGCATCATTTCGGCTTAGATGAGCTAGAGCTCATCTAGACCTCTAGAGGCTCATCTAGAGGGTCTTAGAAGACCCTTAGGAGCTGAGCAAAAAGAAAAAAGTCAGAAAGAACGCTAAGCGAAAAAGAAGTAGGTATGTACTTACTACAGTGAGCTTCAAACTTTATGTCGGCTCTGAAGTGCGCTACTCGTTGCGCAGTACCCCACCCCTCACCCCCGCTGACACATGAAGTTGTTACTGCGCAGCTACTCAATTCGTGTTTAGGTGCCATATTATGATGTTCTAAAGCCATCATGATTCCTGTGCGCGAGAGAGACCTAGCTATACATAACCGATAACACCATCTCTTTTTCGGACTGGAATCACGATGGCATTAATACTTCATCATAACTGCCCCAGAGCCGCCATAAAGTTTGCGTCCGGCTGTAAATGCGCGTGCAGGCGATGGAATGCGACGCAGTGAGCCGGGGGTGGGGGGCGAAATTCGCGCGGATAAAGTCGCGGGCAGAAGCAAGTTTTTCTTAATAAAAACTTTGTGCACCATTTTTTGGTAGCTAAGAACACCTACCTAACCTTATCATTGTTTAACGGAAAGCGAGTCCCTCGTCGAGGTAATCCCAGGTGTTAATACATGTACTATCGAGGAAACTTACATCTGACCAAATTGAAAAAATCCTGTGCACACGATGAACACATCTGTTAGCCTAGCGTTACTATAGCGGCCGAGCGCTGCAAGCAAGAATAGTCTTTACGGTGGTGTATAGATGCTTGTTTCTCCCATGGTGCTTACTTACTTTATTTGTCTGTTGTTCGCTTCACAGGTATGTTTAACCTACCTGCGAGTTTGAGGCGAACAACAAAGTAAGGAAGTACCTGTAGTAACACCAGGGATTACCTCGACGAGGGGATTAGGTACTCCCTTTCCGTTAAACAACGATAGGACTATTCCTATGGCATAGCGTTTACTTTAGCTTAGCAAACCATTGTGCTTTGTACAATAATAACTAATATTCGCAATACTGAAGGCTATTATTAATAGGACGGTATTTATCCGGTACGGTTCCTACCACCTTAAAATCGAATTGTTGTTATTTTTTTCTTGTTAGTTGCAGACTTTTAGCAAAGTTATTTTATTTTAACTAATTATAAAAAAATATATGTATTTTAACCAATCAAGCAGTTAAAATACATACTAATATTATAAATGCGAAAGTGAATGTGTATGTTTGTTTGTTACGGTTTCACACTAAAACGGCTGAACGGATTTGGATGTTTGGCACATGGGTAGACCATGACCTGGGTTAGGACTTATTGGGATACTTTTTATCCCGGTAGTACGTTCCCGTGGGATAATTTCCGAACTCCACGCAGACGAAGCCGCGGGCAAAAGCTAGTCCATTATAAAAGTCAATTAAAGATGTTTTAATCAAAGTCGAACAAGACGTGTAAATAGTGTAAAGGCTCCTGCAAACAGGCGCGACACGCGACGCGATCCAAAGTCACCGGTCCAAAGTCAGGCGACGAGCGGTGCCTTTTTGTCGAGTCGCGTGTCGCGCCTGTTTGCAGAAGCCTTAATACCTAACTTGTGTAAACTGAACCACTAAAATAATGATGGCTCGCCCCCTATTACATGGGATTTAAACATAACTGGCGAAGTGTGGGTATCCTATAGCTACACCTCTGCCCAACCCTTCGGGGAAACAAGACGTGATGTTATGTTATGTTAAAATAATTATGTAAATCCATAGAAATATAAAAAACAGTGTAAATCTATAGGTGTAACATAAATAACGCACAACCTCTAAGGGGTCATTGTACTCATCACTATGAACAACTTTTACTATGGGGCCAAACGTGAAATCGTGAAAAAATATCAGATGTTCCTTACATTTTGGCGAGTCATGCGAACGTAAATGTAGGGAACAGCAGATTTTTTTTTTGCGGTTTCAGGTTTGGTTCCATAGTATAAGTTATTCATAATGATGAGTACATCGACCCCTTAAGAGGTTGTGCGTTATGTTACATCTTGTACACTAACAATAAAGCTGAAGAGTTTGTTTGAACGCGCTAATCCCTGGAATTATCAGTCGGATTTCAAAAATTCTTTTTGCATTTGATAGCCTAAAGCTTGCGGAAGGTAACTTTAGGTTAAGTATATTAACATCACGCTACGACCCTTAGGAGCCGAGCAAAAAGAAAAAAGCCTGAATGAACGCTAAGCGAAAACGAATGAGATGCGACGTGCGATGTGTCAAGAGAACAAGAAACGCGAAAGTCGAGGGCAGAAGCTAGTGAACTTAATAAATAAATCAATTAATTTACGTGAATTTATTCAGTAAATTGACTGTAAAGATCCATTTACACGGTGCAAGTTTCAGGAACGTTCAAAAGCAATAATCGCATGCCATAAAGCACGTTCAATTATTGCCATTCAAGAATTACATGAAAGTGTTTACACGCGTGCGATTTCCACAAAATGGCCTAAAATAATTGAATGCAAGTTTTGCCATTCAATAATTGCATGCGACTTCTGTTTATATCAAGGCAATTATTTCATGCAAGTTTTACCTCGTCTAAACACTGAGTTGCACGTCCTTGCACAATTGATTCAAGTATTGCCCGTATTTGCGCTGCCAAGTATTTCATTCAATGTTATTGAACTCAAGATTTTTTTTACTTGTTCTGTGTTGTTTGAATGATAGAAAATTTTCATGCCAGAATTAAATGAGATTTTTAATACGTGCGATTTTATTGTATGGACGCCAGCACATCAAGCTACCCGAAACTGTCAAATTTTCCCAATCAACCTTGAACCTAATGCTTTAGCGATAAAGTCGAAAATCTATTAAAGAAATTTGACAGATTGTAGCAGCTTGATGTTCTGGCGTCTGTACTTAAGTGCTGTTACCTACACCAGTTTTGATCGGCAATTAACTTGCCTGTATCGACTATCGTGCAACAATATCGTGTCGTTTAGATGGTGCCAGTCAATTGTTGCTTCAATTTTATGGTAGGTGGTAGGAATTTTATGAAGCTTTAGTCTATATTTTGTATTAGTGTCCCTAAATAACCTGACACATCACAATTATAAATGGCCAGGGGGCCAACCACCACCTCTTAAGGGGGAAGCGCCAAGGTAGCCCGCGAAATTAAATTTTTCTTACGATTTTTGCAATTTGCAGCTCAGTGTCTGGGCGTATGTTAATTAAAGTATGATTCGCGAGCTTATCAAATATGTAATTACAGAATTATAATCATTAGAATCAGTAATACAATTCCTTAAGTTAGTATAATCCTGAAATGTTAATATTTCATGAAATAGTCATTCAATAGAATTACTTGGTCTTAGAAAGTTGTATTGATGACTTTAATGATTATAATTGTGTAAATACATATTTGTTACGATCGCGAATAATATTTGAATCAACATACAACCTAATGCTGACCTGCAAATTACAAAAAATGTAAGAAAAATTGAATTTCGCGGGCTACCCTGGCCCTGGCACTCACCTTAAGGCAGTATTATTTTAATATTACTTCAGTGTGGGAAAGAGATGGAACTAGACGTCCTGTATAGCTCCATCTCTTTCTCATACTGATGTGACATTAAAATAATACTGCGTTAAGAGGTAAAAGTAACAATATTATGTTCGCAATAAACATGGCAGGAAAATTGTACAAAGAACTGTACACAATCAAACAACCGAGTCCTACGAGACCGAGTCATATTTACTTCTGGATGAGCCTTTATATGAGGAGCTGACGTAATCGTGGTGAAACTGTGAGCGAGTAGGTTTTGTATGTAAGTAGGTAGGCATATAGTAACAATCACCTGCAACACTAGAAATCGTGTGGAAATATCTAAGTACATTAAGAAGCACTTTATAAATAGTTATTTTCTAATGAAGTACATCCGTATTTTCTGACGTTCAGTAATTAAACTTCTACATATATACACAGAATCACAGACGCACCTAACGTATTAAAATAACGTGCACGTTTTCCCCTAAGGGTTAGGCAGAGGTGTAGGTTATGTTTAAGTCTCATGCGTGTAATCATCATCATCTGTCTAGCCTTTTCCCAACTATGTTGGGGTCGGCTTCCAGTCTAACCGGATGCAGCTGAATACCAGTATTTTACATGGAGCGACTGCCTATCTGACCTCCACAACCCAGTAACTGGGTAATACGATACCCCTTGGTAAGACTGGTTGTCAGACTTTCGGGCTTCTGACGACCCGTAACGACTGTCAAAGATCCACGAATGACAGCCGGGACCAACGGCTTAACGTGCTTTCCGAGGCACGGAGGAGTCTCGGTATGTAAAGATGGTCACCCATCCACGAACCAACCCCGGCAAGCGTAGCTTAACCTGATGGAGCGACCCGTGCGGCTGTTATTACTTAGCCACGAGCTCCTCATGCGTGTAATAATATGGCGTAAATTAAATAAGCATTAAATTATAATTTAAATAACTAAGTTTAAAGGATTACTGATACAATTTCCTTTTTGCAATAGTTACTCGTGATTACAAGTCGATATTGCCACCAATACCTGTTATTGAAATAGATTAGAAAAAACGGCTTCATCCAAAGCGAGCCCAACTCGTAAACGTAAATTATAAATCGTGTTGAGATGGGAATTTTTGTTAGGTAAGTAATTATAAATCAAGGAGAGTTGGGATGAAGCCGAAAAACTTATCTGCAGAGGACAGACAGGCCTATGGCTATACTATAGGTACTACGTGGGTGGCCTATACCCACATTCATAAAAACACTGTTGTTATGATCTGTGCCAGCACCAGTACCTACACGCAGACTGTTTAGAGATTTTAACAACAATCAAAGACAATTGCAAAGCATTATAGGACAATCGCAAAGCAAATTAAAAGTTTACCTGTGTGAGCAACGAGAAGACCGTAGCCATGCCAACTTGGCCCACACCGACCACCGTCACTTTGTTGGCTGTATCCACCACCTTCTCCTGCCGGGACTGGAGCAGCTTCTGCACAGTCGCCATTTTACCTAGCAAGATATTAATATGAGAGGTAAATATTGACTCCTGTGATCTCTTCAGGTTATTTATCACCATACTCTGCACCAAGCGTCTCATGGTGTGACCAGGGCTACAGCTGGCTACATTCTGTCGGAGCGCGAGATTTTTTGTTTGGATTTCGCACTATGTAGTTGAATATCAACGTATTACATCATTTTTATATCAAAGTTTATCCCATGCATTTCCTTAACAAATGAGGATGAACAAAGGTGGTCTATTGTTTCGGTTAACTCATTACTTTTTAAAACCGGTGCCTAATCTATTTCCGAAACGCATAATTTTGAAAAGTTTTATAGCAATTGTACTAAACAGAGACAACGCTAAAATGCATATTAGATTAAAGTATGTCAGACGCACTGATCGGTTGGCGTTGAAAAAGTGACAAGAATACGTATGAATAATATAATTTTTTTTATTTGTTGCAGTTAATACCAAATGGCGAGCACTATATCCGCCGCAATTGTTGGCTGAGGGTGCGGTATGCAGTCGATCGCGGACAAAACCAAGGCGACCAAAATGCTCGCCCTCCTCGTGCCGGAAGACTACCTGAAGGTATTTTTGAAACCAACGAAAACACAAGGGCACCAAACACATCTACCTAATGCGTGCATTTATTATGAATGTGGCAATGGAAGTAGATGACGATACCAAGCTAGAACTTTTGGTGTCCTCGAATTATTATGCACCTCTTCACTTATCTTAATATTAATCTTAATTATCCGTGGGATCAATTCATTGATGCTCCAAACTCTTCACATGACTTTACCGGAGAAATGTTTGTATACACCACAAAAACGTTGCAAACTGCCTAATACAATGAATAATAATAATCCTAACACAATGGATTTTGAAATATACAAGCTACCTATGGATCCAACAATACTTCAACATCGCGTGGGCTTGCCGCATAACGGATTCGAGCAAATAATACGAGAAACCCCTTCGTTGGCATTAGAAGTAAGACAGTCGAATACGGCGCTTGTCATTTTCTTAATGAAGCTCCGAACGGGAGAGAGTAACGAGACTCAGTGTGTTTTTAGAATGAGTCGCCCTGCCCTCGAACGGAAAATTAATACTGTCCGCAAATGTTTGCTGCAAGATTTCGTACCGAGGCACCTGGGTCTTGACCACATTCCGAGAAATGAAGTTGTAGCAAAAAATCTGTCTTTGCCAAATGGTCTATATTATATGGATACCCAGATGCACCCTTGCAAGAAAGACAAGCCATTTAGTAATAGAAGGAATATAGATTTATATTCAGAACTATAGCAACTTCCTGTTCCAATGGAAAACATACAGCTTCCACAAATACAATAAATGCGCCTATCCTAATTTGATAATTTTAAATACTAACATCTATATCCATAACAAATTACAAACAATGCATTTCTTGTGAGTTCACTCAGAGAACTCAATTTATTTGTGACCGTGGCTTCAGAGACGTCATAGAAGACATGGAGTCGTGTGGTTATGACGCGAAAGGCATGGAGACCAGCCGATCTATTCCGTAAACATCACACCGTGAGCACTTAGTTTGAAGTGAGCTCAATTCCTATTAGAGTAAGGTGGGATGACAGTTCAAATCACGCTCACTTCACCTAAATCCTCAACCTCAGAAGCTAGATGGAGCAACAATTTCTGAACTCCGCAAAGAAATTGAGTCTGTTATGACTGTGCATTTGCAGGCCTCTTTGAGATCGTACTTTGCGGGTGAATTCCTCGAGTTAAAAAAAACTTTGCAAGGATTGGAAGCGTCGGTCGAGTTTATGAGTACGAAATATGATGATATGAAGACTGAATTAGACCAGAACAAAAACGTCATAGATCACATAAAAAAGGAGAATGAAGAGTTAAAAACCTGTGTTTCTGACCTATCAGTTAGGATTAATAATATAGAACAATATTCTCGCCAGGACAATATAGAGATAAATGGAATTCCTGAAAACCAAGCTGAAAACTTATTGAGCACCGTAGTTCAACTAGGGAAAACTGTCTCGTGCAATATCGAAGCTGATGATGTTTCATCAATAACTCGCGTCAAAAAACTCGATTTGCAAAATAGCCGCCCGCGCCCAATTATCGTTAAACTTAAAAACACGAAAAAGCGCGATGAAGTTTTGGCATCAGTAACGATATTTAACCGTGCTCATGTTTCAGACAAACTTAACTCTAGTCACTTGGGCTACGGTGGCACCAAACAGCCTGTCTTTGTCTCCGAGCATCTGTCACCCCTGAATAAAGCCATACATGCACAAACTAGGAAAATGGCGCGTGAGAAAGGCTACAGATATGTCTGGGTCCGCGATGGCCGCATATTGGTCCGTAAGGATGATGGAGCACGGCCCATACACATAAAGAGCCTACACGCTGTCTCTTTAATGTAAGAGAAAAGGAGCTGGAACCCGTAAGGAAAACATTAAAATTCACTGTTTACTACCAAAATCTCCGAGGAATGCGAACAAAATTAAACGACATCAATGTTGCGGTCAATGTCAATAAATACGACGTAATTGTGGTGACTGAAACATGGCTAAATGATAACATCAACGACGGAGAGATATTTGACGCCCGTTATAATATATACAGGAGAGATAGGGAATCCAGCTCACTAGCAGGAAAGGAAGGGGGTGGCGTACTAATTGCTGTGTCTAAGGCATATGATTCTGCGCGGGCATGTCAGTGGGAAACCACTGCAGAAGACCTCTGGATACGCGTTAAGATAAATGAGGGGAAGAAAATAAACATTTGCGCTGTCTACTTACCACCCCCTGTCACTCAGCAGCATTTAGATATGTTTCTCAGTTCAGCCACAGGTGTTAATGAAACTGCTGGCGAAGAAATAATAGTAGTAGGAGATTTTAATCTTGGCTTCATCGAGTGGGAACAGGACCCGAGTAACTTGTATGTAACCTCTACTATTCCGTCAAACTATACTAACAACCTAGGATACTCTCTTATTGATTTTATGTCTTTAAACAGTCTGTTGCAATATAATGTTATTAAAAATACTAACAAAAGAACATTGGACTTGGTGTTTTCAAATATGCAGGGTGCAGTTGTCAGGAGGTCTGTTTCACCTATTTGTAAGGAAGACTGTCACCATCCCCCTTTAGAAATTAACTTCACTGTAAAGGCGCATGTGCCATTAAAACGTGTAAAATTAACGTCATTTAATTTCAAAGCAGCTAACTACGAATTAATCAATTTAAAATTAAGAGAAGTACGTTGGAAAGAGCTACTGGAACCTTGTGTGGATGTTAACGTTATGTTGGAGGTATTTTATGAATCCGTTCAAGCTATAATTGAAGACAACATTCCTAAAATTAAGCATGTAAGCCAAAACTTTCCCCCATGGTACTCTAAAACCTTAGTGAGAGTTCTCAACGAAAAAGAAAAGCATAGAAAACGTTTTAAAAAATACGGAAACCCACGTGACGAGATTGAGTACAGACTGCTTGATGAGAGAGCACGGTTGATTATGAAAAACTGCCATAGGAAATATGTTTACTCTGTGGAGAATAACATCCGTTCAAATCCCAAAGCTTTCTGGTCCTTCGTTAAAAACAAAAAATCAAAATCCAGCTCTATACCGTCCCAAATGACACTAAACGATTCAATAGCTACGACAGGTGACGATATTTGCCAGCTCTTTGCTACTCAATTCTCGTCTACGTTTTCTGTCACTAGCAGAATGTCCCGAGCTCCAACAAATACCCAAATATTCGCTCAGTTTATTCTCAGTAAAATTGCTTTTACTGAGAGGGAAGTGCTTAAAGCAATAAACAAGATCGATGTTACCAAAGGAGCTGGTCCGGATGGGTTGCCTCCACTTTTCATAAAAAAATGTTCGCGTAATTTAGCATATCCCCTCACCCTAATTATTAATAAATCGCTTGAATCATCTACATTTCCAATAGAATGGAAAAAGGCAAACGTAGTGCCAATATTCAAAAAAGGTGACTGTGCAGATGCTAAAAACTACAGACCTATTTCTATCTTGTCTATTTTCTCTAAAATCTTTGAATCAATGATTTGCCCAATATTAACATACCATGTAAAACCACAGCTATCCTCGAAACAGCACGGCTTCTGCACCAACAAGTCTACTGTCACCAATTTGGTTTCATATGTTGACGAGATCTGTATGAGCATTGACTCTGGCCAACAGATCGACGCTCTGTATACGGATTTCAGTAGCGCTTTCGATAAGGTCGACCATGAAATTCTTCTGCTGAAACTGTGTGATCATGGTGTACACGGACCTTTACTAGAGTGGTTCAGATCATATTTGTGCAAGCGAACACAAAGAGTGGTGGTAAATGGTTATCAATCCCGCGAATACGTTGCAACTTCTGGTGTGCCCCAGGGATCTCATACTGGGCCTATCCTCTTCATTGTGTTCATTAATGACATAGTGAATTGCATCAAACATAGCCATTGCTCGTTGTTCGCCGATGATCTTAAAATATACCGCAAAATAGAAACCCAAGAAGACATAACCCTGCTCCAGTCAGATCTGAACTCAATACAGAATTGGTGTGTGGTAAATGGGATGGCTCTAAATGCCAGCAAATGTTATCACATAACATTTACGCGGAAAAAGCACCCCCTGCTATCAACTTACTCCCTCAACGGAACATCACTGCAACAAGTTAAAAACATACGGGATCTAGGTGTAGTGCTTAGCAGCGATCTGTCATTTGCCACACATATCAATAACGTTATTAAAAAAGCAATGAAAATGGTTGGGTTCATCAATAGAGTTGGCAAGGAGTTTCGGGGAACCTTGGCTTTGAGGGTGCTCTATAACTCCTTTGTGCGCAGTCTCATAGAGTATGCATCTCCAGTCTGGAGTCCGACTTACAATGTCCATAAGGATCGTCTTGAGCGCGTTCAAAGGAAGTTTACCAGGTGCTTGCGGTTTAAAGACCACAAATGCCCTTACAGAGCCGATTACGCAGAACGGCTAAATTATTTTGAACTAGACTCATTGAAGCGACGAAGGGTCCTAAATGACGTGACAACACTATATAAAATTGTTAACGGGATGACTTCAACCCCAGATTTGCTTAACAAAATCAGTCTGGACGTACCTCGTCACTCTCACCTCCGGTCGAAGCGTACTATTGGAACGTTTGCAACTAAACCGTGTCGCACAAACCTGGGCCGCCATGCTCCCCTAAACAGAATGTTGATCTCTTACAATAAAGCTTATTCCATTGACAGTAGCATTGACATATTCGCTGATAGTCTGCTAAAATTTAAAACTAAAATCATTCAAATCGACCTGTGATTCGGTCCACTTCTACTGTTTTAATTCAATAATATTTTAATTTTCAATATAATAAGATTTTATCAATATAATTCAGAATAATCATATAATGTGTAACTTTTAATGGTAATGTTTTATTATTTTTTTTTTTTAATGTAATTTCTTTCTTAGTTATTAGTATTAATTTAATTTTAATTTATTGTGTAATATCAATGTAATTAAGGTATGTTTATATTTTTAATTTAACTTTTACAGTTCTTTATTCTTGACATTTATTTTAATTGTAATTCAGATTCGTCCTTTTTTTTGTGAATGATGTGCATGCCTATAAGTAACTTATTTACACAGAATCCCATCGCAAATGTCTGTACATGTCTTATTTGTAAATAAGTTGTTGGTGTGCCTATATTAAAAAAAAAAAAAAAAAAAAAATTTTCACGGTGAGATCTTTACTGAATAGCACCACAGCTAACGACGTTACAGGCTAATAAAAATCGGGAAGTGACGATTTACCGCAGGGCCGTCGAAGTCGTCAACGGACGGTTCAAACGCGATTTTCGACTCTTTAAACAAGATATTTTTAATCGGGCCATGAGCCACATAAACCGTATGGCCGCTGCACTTATAAACGCATTTCATGTGTTGATTGAAGACAGCGCGCATGCAAGAGAATTTTTGCGAATTATTAGACAGAGAGTGCGCGAACCAAATCGTTTGGTTGCGTATGCTACACAAAGAAATGTAAATAGACAGCGGGTTAGTTTCTGTGACGTCGAAGCAGATTTTATCGGAGTAGACGAGTTCACTGTACTTACACACCAAGATCTAGTATTGTTTGTACTTGGGACATCATGTAAAACTTGCGCGTAGCTACTATGGTGAAGATCAGCGGCGAGGTGTCAATTTTTGTAAGAGAGAAGCCGAAGCGAAGCCGGTTTTAATTTTTTTGGCAATAGTAGATACTATTGACTGTGCCATTTCCAAATTGCAGTATAGTTGCTGATGCGATCTCCGGAAGATCAGCCGGTAGGAATCGTGTTATACGGTGCTTTTGCCACTAGTGGACGGTGTTTTTAATAATATTGTAGATTTTGGTATCGAACCTGAATATGCTATGTTGCTACGCGCAAAGATCCAATCCAGACGCGCACGTGCAAGATCATATTATACGTATGTAATGTACATGGTCGAGATACAATTTCCAATTATTACTGTTCCTGTTTATCTGGCATGCAAACTATGAGTTGCTGTGCACATGTAATGGTAATTGTGTGGTGCTTTGGATGGACGAGACACCAACCCACAATTTAGGCTACCAGCTGCGAATCTAGACAGTATTATTGTTGATGTAGATGTATGATGTACATTTTGAATTATATCAGTTTTATGTTACGCTGTAAGACATTAATAAAATGATTGTGAAGGATTCTTAGTTTTCTTTCTTCCGGGCCTTTGATCAAAATCTATTTCAGCGAGAACCTGACACGGGACACCAAGCGGCCATAAAATGCGTAAATTAGTTCAAAATGTGCAATGGATAGAATGATATTAACGATATTTTTCGCATACAAAGGTAAAAAAATGACTTCATTCAGTACTAACTTTTTACTGACTGCATATTTTTGGTTGTGGTCTGGTTATAATGACTTATTAATGGTATTTAATAGACTATTTTATTACATAGGTCTCGGTAGTGGTTGACATTGGGACCAAGCTCCATACATTTTTGGTCATTCTCCGTTAGTGCTTGTTTGCGTTTGTTTGTTTTAGGTACCTATGTCATGTACCATCGCGGACATTCGCGGTGCAACCTTATTACCAATAAGGTCGAAAAATAGTTCACCGCAAATGTCCGCGATGGTTCATGTAGAAAAAATTAAACGTAAATCTTGCAAGTTTCAGCACGAATATTACCCGAAGCCCTGCAGTGCCCTACTGCGGTAATACGCGTATCTGCATACTTCACAGTCTTAATTAAGCACTACATACACACAAGTAGGTTCTTCAAGTAGGTACTAAGTAATACCTACTCCACCATGAAAATTGCAGCCGAGAGTCAACAACATGACGTTTGACACACTTGCGAGGAAAAAAATAAATACATTTTTGTAAATTTGTCTCAAGCAAATTGGTGAATGATGGATCGCGGATTTAATTTTTCGCGTTCATTATGAATGAATTACGAGCAAGTGTGTTGAAAAAATTATTAAAATGGGAATGTCCATTTCCCGACTAACAGTTGTCTAGTTTTCCTGGTGGAGTATTAAATAGGTAAAAGTATCCTCAAGACGCACCTACCTTATAGTAGGTGTTGCGTATTACAGGTATGGCCATCAGAGGTGTGACCAGACCGAGGAGTTTATAGACAGTGTAATAATGATGTCATCGTTTGCAATACTTTAAAAGCCGGCGTACGTATGTACTTGATAGTCAGTAGGTATGTTTGCTCGGGAGTTTTCGGAAACAAGTTTTTATTTAGATAAGTAGATCTAAATACACACGTCAAAAAAAACTGTTCGGGTCAAAATGCGTGGCGAGGTCACGTCTTGTTTTAAATCTTCCTGATGTTGGGGGGATAAAACGAAACGAAAAAAAAAATATTATGCTGGAATAAGTTTCCCACTTTCATTCGTTCTCAAGCAGTAGGTTTCAGTTTACAAAAATGCCCACTTCACTCTTACAATGTTTCGAGTAGGGGCTGTGGTAGGGGCGAAGAACCGATCTGCGGGGCTTAGCTCCCCAATTCCCTAAAACTGTAGGAGGCTACCTCCCCAGATTTACAAAGCCGTTCAAATAAACGGTACAATTTATTTTTGAGCTAATTAGATACTTTATCTGAATCAGTACCTAGGTATTTTGTTTTCCTTTAGAACTACACAAGTAATTTTAATATTTAATATAACAAAGTTCAACAGTTTTCAAAGTAGGTACCTAGTTACTTACACAATTGTACGTTCTACACCATACAACGACCGTAAAAGTTTATAGTGTTCCACGAATTAAAAGTACAGCTACAGCCTGCATTGCCATGCAACGTCAGCTGTAAGTTATTTATGCAAATACAACAATACAAATATTATAAATAAACTTACTGTTGCCATTCCCGTTGCTGTGATTGTTAGAATTATTCTCAGCCATCTCCGAAATATTTTTTTATCAAAACACTAATTACGTTATCTTCGCGTAGATAAAAAAGCGATATCTCAAACAGAGATACAAAACATGCGTTCACCTCTCCACTGTCAAGGATTGACTGAATGAGCGGACCAAACCGGTCTTCTTTTATGTACGTTGACTGAATGAGTAACGACCGAACGAATGAGTGCCGCCATGGGTTTGCGTGCGCGCGAAAAAGTAGGGTGCGTCCGTTACGCCAGTTACGCGCATGCTCATTGCACCAGCCAGATGACCTTGACACTCATGCCATGTTGGGTGACCCACGGTCAAAAAGGTCACAGGAGCAAGGACACGTGGGTTAACGGCCAGGGAAGAAAGTTGCTAGTTTTGTCAAATTATTGATTATAAAACTGAATGAATTAAAAAATATTAAATTACTGGATAGGAAATCGGATACTAAAGTTGATAGGTACTTATAAAGATTACAACAAAATTAAATTAGCAACAAAGCAAAACGGCAAAATAAATGAGAGTGCAAATTTTGGAAAACTAAAAATAATAAGGACAGTTTTTAAAAAGTTGGCAGGGCTTACTGCACTTAAATTAAAAGAATTCATGTTGTTAATTAAACAGAACTGTGTCAGCTGTTTTATGATTCAATATAACATTACTGATGTTTTATGTATGTACTTTCAGCTCCATTTTCACGATACAAAACAATGCATCATCAATGATTCGTAGAACAGTAACAACGAAGTTGAAAGCTTGTAGGATTTTGTAGTTAACCTTAAAGCTGTAAGTGTAATATTTTGTTAATTTTTTTTCAGTCTCATAAAGTTTGGTGTGCCTATCCTGTACTGTAGCTGTCGAAAAGGTTAAACATGCCATAGAACCACCTAATAATATGCCTCCTATGTTGTTGGCACTCGATAGTTGAAACTCCATCAAACCGAGCACTCCCTAGGTCCTACTTAGGTAGGTGAGATGTTGAACAGTATTTCAAAAGTTTATCTGTCGTGCAGGAAAATGAGTTACCCTTTGCCAGATGGTGTGGGTATCAAAAGATGGAAAGTAAACTTACAGGTGTCTGCTTGTGTCATGCCGTGAGACGGGTCACGTAGTTGCCGGCAACACGGCAGTCACGGCTGATGATGATGTTGGCTTGCTGGACCTGCGTGCGGCGGGTCGCGTCGGTCGTTGGGCCCGCCGGCTGCGCGCCAAGGTGACCTTCAACAGTTAGTTTTGGACACCACGTCATCGCGCATGCCCGAATTAACACCAAGCCCCCACAAAAACACACCATAACCCCTAAACATACGATCGCTTTTACAACAACAACACATTTTTATTACAGGACTTCAATTTATGAAACGGCTGCATCAGTCTCTCGCTCAATTTCGGCTTTATAGTGCTCCGCCATAAGATCAGAGGTTGAATAAAACTAGTCTAGAATCTAGATTATTATAGCTGATACTGTGATAATAAATAATTTGGCAGCGTTGAGAGTTTGTGACTGAGTTCAGTCACCTTTATTATTATCCCGTTTGATTGCAAAGAATAAAAATTGAATTAGTACTGGTACTGATATGAATGGCTTTCATTACAATAACTTTTGCAAATGTCATTGGGTACGCGTTCTATACACCCATAATGTCTGCCTAAGCCCATAGGCAAAAGGCAATAGGTATTTGTGCTTCATGCAACATGCTTTTTTGCTGCTTCATGCTTTTTTGAAGCATGTATTTTTGTTTTGTTATTTTTGTTATTATAATTTATTTGGATCTAGCACTGACAGGCCAAATAGCCGAACACGGCATGAAGATAGACTCGCCTGCCACCAATTAAACTAAAATTATTTAAGAAAAATGTATACTGCATGTCGATTATTATTTACAATCATTTACCAAATACTTTTCAAACTATTATTATGTAAAAGATACTATACCATTAAGGACTATTTAGAAGACAAGACAATAGAATGTAATTTATATTAATTGACATCGCTGATTGCGAATACATTTGCACGCCATGTTATGGCAGGATATGCTGAAATAAAATTACTAACACCTTATGTACCACATTCTGGCAAATAAATATTTTTTATTTGATTTTTTCACACCTTGCACTATAGTCCGACCGCCGTAAGTGCGACTCTCTGCAGAAGTATATTGGTTCACGAGGGTCGCGCTTACGGCGGTCGGACTATAAATATAAACGCCCTAGCGTAATAACCTTCGATCAATAATAGCTATTATTGATCGAAGATAATAACACTTCAATTGTGTCTCGTTCAGGTGTCCTTCAATCGATTAAAGTATTAGGAGTAAATAAATAAATATTGTATTGGGGAAGATTATAAAATAATACCTGCTGTCTTGTATGGATCAGAATGTTGAGCCACAAAAGGAATGAATAAAAGGCAATTGCATGCAGCTGAGATGAGAATGTTAAGAGAAATGTGTGGTGTTACGAGAATGGATAGAATAAAAAATGAATGTTTATGAGGATGTCTGAAAGTGGCACCGGTGACTGAAGTTGTGTGGAAATCGGCTGTCATGTCATGCGGAGAAATCAGGAAAATGTCGTCAGAAAAGTTTCAAGTACCTATGAGTGTGAATGGCTATACGAGTAGGGGAAGACCAAAGAAACGATGGATGGACTGTGTGAAAGATGATATGGCTGGAAGGGGGTGACTACCGAGATGACGACTAAGAGAGAAGTATGGAAGAAAAAGACATGTTGCGCCGACAACCAATTAATTAGGATAAGGGCTACAAAATGATAATGAGAGGCATGTGTGTTAATAAATAAATAAACTGTTCAGATTTGTCTATAAATAATTTATTATGTACTAAAATCACTTCTCACACTATCTCAACAATCATGACAGGACACAATACATAATTCTTTAAAAAAAAGAAACTTGAAAGATATTCAAAACACGATTAGAAATTAATCATGAACTAAAGACAAAACAATTTTTTTTTAATGTAAGTGAATGCATATTTTTACGAGTTTAATAATTTGTTGGAGATCGCTTGCCGCTGTAATATGTGATCTGCGCCCTTGCGCAGGAGTGAGGCTTCGTGTTCACTCAGTGTCTGCCGAATGATGTTAGTAACTCCCGCACTGCCTATCACACAGGGCAACGAGAGGAAAACTTCATCTCTTATGGAGTGCTCGCCCTGGAAATAAAACAAATAGTTCGTTTAATATTCCAGTCTGATCCCAAAGCGTATTATATACAAGGTGTAACATAAATAACGCACAACCTCGTTAAGGGGTCATTGTACTCATCATTATGAACAACTTTTACTATGGGACCAAACCTGAAATCGCGAAAAAAAATCTGCGGAATAGCTGATTTTTTTTCGCGATTTCAGGTATGGTCCCATAGTAAAAGTTGTTCATAATGATGAGTACAATGACCCCTTAACGAGGTTGTGCGTTATTTATGTTACACCTTGTATAAGATCCACCAAAGGAGATTGGATCGGAATAAGTCTTCAGAATGTGCTTTCATTGCATTGACTTATTCTGACAACACAATGTTTGCATACATTAGCATGACAGGAAAGCTGTCAAAACTCATGTTAGAGATAGTAATTGCTAGCTGACGAGATTTGGCAACTTCAAAGGAACAGGGAAACTACAATAATTCGTGACTTCCATCAAAACATAAACACTAGTGAGAATATTTTTTTTTATACAGGGTGTAAGGAATAGCCCTCCCGCAGACTGATGGGCTGAATTCAGTATATCACACTAAGATGACCGGTATATGAAATTATATCAGAAACGTTATGGGAATCCAATACATCTGATTTGTTTTATTATCTCACATGCAATGTATCGTTACCGTGGCAAAACGAGCGTAACGAACGGCAGCGCAGCGAGCCCAGCGAGCCTTCGGCCGCCGAGTATTTCAACATCCATTACTGATTTTTTTATTTTAGCTGTTTTATTTACATAAATCGAGTGATGCGTACAGAGAATGTAATTTTACATTGCAATAAGGGAATAGTGACTGAAAAAACGATAAAAAAATTAAAATTTTCCTGAGAATATTTCCGGTGGAATATGTTTCAAAATAAGGAGCTGAATGCACCCTGTTAGTTTGCGGAGAGCTGTCCCTTACACCCTGTATAGTTTCTTTACAGTTAGGTAATAGAGAGGAGCATGTTCCGAGAGCGACCCTTTACCTAACCCCACATTAACGAAGCTAGCCTGTACAAATGTCCTATTCCTAATTCGAGCGCTTCATCAATCAATTAAAGCCGACATACCTTAACATATGTAGAGACCGGGAGCACTTTGTATGTGTTCGAAAAGATCGCATTGCAGATCTCTGCTACAGCTAGGCCTACGGACCATGACACGGTCCCCTTCAGTTGGCGCACTGTCTCATCAGTCCTCACGGCCTCGCGGAACACCTCGTGCCACATCTCAGGGTCCGATTCTACACCAATCTGTGGGTTCAGATCCACGAGGCGAACACCAGCTACGCTCACGTTAGACCACACGGGAACTGCGGAGAAAGTACGACGTTAAAATTATTCCTTCTACACGTGGGGTCGTTATTTGAAAGTCCGCTCCGCTCCACTTACACGGTTTCCACTGACGCGGAGTGGAGATTTCGAGCACTGTGATTGGTCAATTCACGGTTCGCTCCTCTTCACTCCGCCCAGCTCTGCGTCAGTGGCAACTTACCCTAACCATATAGCGTGACTAGTAATTAGTGACAGATACTTAAATACATGATTGTACTCATGATAACAACAACTTTTACTATGGGACCAAACCTGAAATCGTGAAAAAAAAATTTGCTGCTCCCTACATTATTTTATGCTCGCATAATTCGTCAAAATGTAGGGACCAGCTGATTTCTTTTTTCACGATTTCAGGTTTGGTCCCATAGTAAAAGTTGTTTGTTACCATGAGTACAATCGTGTGTTTAAGTATCGGTCACTAATTACCAGTCACCCTATATAATGAAAATGCGCATTACATTAATAGATACTGTCGAGAAGCACATGAAATAGTGTTAATTTTAAAGTGATTAAAACATTGAAACGTCTAGATTTAAAACAGCGAAATTAAAAGACTAAAGTAGATTACAGGAATATTTTGAGTGACGTGCACTGGTGATTCGATAATTGGTCGATTCGGATATCGCCTTTGACACCTACTCCCGCGCACAGCAGCTGTTGCATTTCCATTGCAAAATCCGTACACAAAATGTATATCAGCAATGTGTCCACTAGAGTGCTCACGAGCACGAGCTCCCGTAACTAAAAATAAAACTATTTAAGTTTTATTTGATGAATAGGTACTTCTTTTGTTGTCGTGTTGTCCCCCGAAATGTGTATTTTGTCCCTTTCTCACTTCAATGGTACGCAGCAAATCATTTTTGTACCTGCTTCCCACATGGAATGTGGCGCTCATTTATATCTAGAGATCGGAATAGGTAGAATATGTATATTTACCTAAACCTAACAGAGTGGATAATCCCTCCTCCTCTAAAATCCCGGAATTTAAAAATCACCAATTATTTATTGGACTTTAATTTATATAGTTTAAAATGATTACATTGTTTAGGGTTTCGTACTAAAATTGTGTCAAATTCAAATATTTTTTTTTAAGACGGTAAAATGAAAGTAAGTTGGCTGGTTTATGTGCTAATTTGTTTCGTCATTATCATTATTCCTTGATTTTAGAGGACCCTACGAAGCGACACGCGCTTTACTTGTGTTAAGAGAGCTGTCACATTTTGTCACCTCTCTCGCTCACACGGGAACAAATTTTAGAGAATGTTTAAATGCTTTTTTGAAAAATGTAATCAATGGGCGACCTACTAAATAATATTAATTTAATCGGTATTAAAAACACATTTCTTATTGTGTTATCTAATAAACTTAGCTCAATAAGTATTATTTATTTTATTTTATTTCACGATAAAAAACATGAGTACAATATTAAATGCTATACATACTATCTTAGTATTACAAAAAACATATTAATAATAACATACTACTAGCAACATTACCCACTTATTACTAAATTGTTGATTGAAAAAAAAACAAACAAAAAAAGACATGAGTGAATGGAGTGAAAGATTAAATGAATGCTTTCTAATAACGAAATTTATGGGATAGAAAAAGGAAAAAGGAAATAAAAATACAACACTTATTATTATATAATATAAAGCTGAAGAGTTTGTTTGTTTGGTTAAACGCGCTAATCTCAGGACCTCATCATCTGCCTAGCCTTTCCCAACATGTTGGGGTCGGCTTCCAGTCTAACCGGATGCAGCTGAATACCAGTATTTTACATGGAGCGACTGCCTATCTGACCTCCACAACCCAGTTACTGGGTAATACGATACCCCTTGGTAAGACTGGTTGTCAGACTTTCGGGCTTCTGACGACCCGTAACGACTGTCAAAGATACACGAATGACAGCCGGGACCAACGGCTTAACGTGCTTTCCGAGGCACGGAGGGGTCTTGATATGTAAAGATGGTCACCCATCCACGGACCAACCGCGGCAAGCGTAGCTTAACCTGACCGATCGACCCGTGCGGCTGTTATTTCTTAGCCACAAGGCTAATCTCAGGACCTACTGGTTCGAATTGAAAAATTCTTTTAGTGTTGGATAGCTAATTTATCGAGGAAGGCTATAGGCTATATAACATCACGCTACGACCAAAAGGAGCGGAGCATCAATGAAAAAGGTTGCAAAAACAGGGAAAATTTATTCCTTTGCGCGCTGCGTAAACGGTTAAAGTTACGCAAAAATCATGTATGACTGGATTGTTCCTCTTAAAAGTTCTAAAGAAAAAGTCCGCGAAAGCATATGTCTATTTTTTAAAATTGGCTCACTATAACATTTTTAATGGTAATCAAATTTGTTATAAAATAATGCATTAGTTGCGAAGGTGGAAAACATGGTACTAATCCTTATCCAAATAAATAGTTTCATCATCAAGGTTGATTAAGTACATGTAAATTTCTTTTGAATTATTCAATTCGGACCTTCCGTTCAAAAAGTCGCGGGCGAAAGCTGGTAATTTATAAAGCTAAGATAGAATTGACTTTCTTAAATTTATGTGCTGTTAGATTAAAAATGTCAGTGTTTTCGAATCTAGTGTTGTAGGAATCCACAAGTTGGCGTAGAGGAGCGCGAAAGCCAGCACTGGAGTTACAGACGTGCCTGATATTAATAGATTGCAAGCGGTATGGACGCGCTTGTTTGCGCACTACTGTCCTCGGAACTATGTAATAAAGTTCATTTTTGTTAAGTCAGTCTGAACAATCATTATTTGTTATGCACAGTACCATGTAGAAACATTGTTCCGAGAAGCAGTTTATGATCTGTTTTTGAGATGATTTTAATAAATGCCACAGTAAAAATGTGTTTGACTGCTTCGTTGGTCTTGTGGTCGAAAGCGCAACTGACCGCTGAGCATGATGTCTTGGGTTCGATTCCCAGGTCAGGCAGTGTTATTGGGGTTTTTTATCTGGAATTTCTCAGTAGCAGCCTGGAATCTAGATTTATGCTCGGTTGATGGCAATAGGCTCGCCCCCTATTACATGGGACGAACATAACTGGCGAAATGTGGGTGTTCTATAGTACACCTCTGCCCAAGCCCTTCGGGGAAACAAGGCGTGATGTTATGTTATATACCTATTAAATTAATATTATTTAGTAGGCCACCCACTGATTACATTTAACAAAAAAGCATCTTTTCATTTAACATTCTTAAAAATTTTGTCCCGTATGAGCGAGAGAGGTGACAAAATGTGAAAGCCTTCTTAACCAAGTGTACAAACACGCTGTGGGTGTGTGTGCGTGAAGTCGAGTAGCGTCAGCACATAACACACACATGCACTCACATACTTCCGAGTACCGACTTCGCCATTGTCTCGGGCGGTACCGAGGGCTCCTTCCTGCGTTTACGCACAAATTCACAGCGAGCGTGTCACAGGGACCCACGGCCAGGACCATAGTTATCAAGAAGTATGGCCAGGATCAAATTGCTTGCTTCAAAACTAAGAAAATCAGCTCAGCTGTTCAAACGAAACAGCGGGGTAATTGTAATTGCCTATCTAATTGCGTAGCTTACTAACAATTGCAATGCCTTTCATTTTGAGAATTCGTCAACATTCATTGCGTTATTTACATTGACGACCAGACAAAATTTTCAAAGATACGAAGGAATGGATTAGGAATTTCTTTCAAAATCCCTTGGATTGTGATTGATAACAAAATCCAAGAGAGCCGGAATCAACAAGAAAAACTTTAATTTAACTAAAAAAATTATCAGAGTCAAGAGTGCAACAGCGAACACCTAAACAGCCGCAGAGTAGAAACGGAGCGCAGTCACACGCGATACAAACGATCGACTGACTATTTTTCCGTCATTTAATATTTTTTTGATAGCCTGTCATAACATCGGCGTAAAAGAAGGAATTACAGGACAGCCGTTATTTTGCGGCCGTTAAGGTCATCGCACACATTTCAGCTCAACATCAGATCAGCACCGCCTCGCCTCGCTCGACACGCTGTCAACCAGGCAGTATGACTGAAGTTTCATTGCGATTGCGATCCGGAGTCAAGCTGAAATGACACCAATTTCCGATAGAAACCCAAGATTTACCGTTAGAATCAGGGGGGGGGGGGAGGGGGGAAGGAGTGAACCCATGATCAGTTACTGGGTAACGTGTAATGTCAACGCATTTCTAATGAATGATTCTAAAAAGGGCAGTGAAAACGAAATTTGGGTACCCAACCTATTGCTAAAACTGACATGTTTGGTATAGTATAGCTCCCTGAACGGACAACGAATTGAAACTAGGTGCTAAACTCGCGTGGTCGTGTCTGCTCCCCCGAACGGGGCGCGAGGAATCGGTATATGGCAACTTGCCTGGGCGCTACAGTAACTTCTATTCAGTTTAAAAAGAGCTATCCTACGAAGCATCCTTTGGCTACTGGCTACTAGTATCGGGACTTCGAGCCTAGCATAATGTGCACTGGTGTCAGCATAATGTGCACTGGTGTCAGCATAATGTGCACTGGTGTCAGCATAATGTGCACTGGTGTCAGCAAAAACTCACATGCAAAACTAAAAATAAGTACAAATATTGTTATACCGCTGTTATTTTGACCATGTTCTCCAATAATATACGCGGTACAGCTCTCGGGTGCTACTCCCAACTTGATAGACAGGAGGAACTGGAACCGAGCCGAGTCCATCAACGTGCCAACTCCTATGATCCGTTCCTTCGGAAAGCTAGTCAGCCGCCACGTGGCAGAAGTTAGGATGTCAACTGGATCACTCGCCACTATGAATATGGCGCCAGGACTGTGCTTCGCTAGCTGTTGGAGGAGAACTTCAATCAATTCAACTCAATTGGCTTAAACTGAAACTACTGGCGAAATTTTTGCCAACGCTAGTTCAGATGTTAGTAACTATTGACACCTTTGTTCTAAGAGGATCGATTACGGTGATGCTCTTTCAACTATAAGAGTCTATTTGTCAATGCAGTAAGACCTACATAACTAAGGGCCGATATTTCAATCGTCAGATAACTATTATCTAGGGAATTAGTTAACTGACGCCTGAAAAATCAGCCCATAGGGCCAATTTTTCAATCCTCAGATAACTTTTATCTGAAGAGTAAGTATGGCGGTTTGACATATTTTCTATACAAAAACTGTCAAAACGTCAAAAATATTCCCCAGAGAAAATTTATCTGAAGATTGAGAAATCGGCACTAAATAAAATAAAGAATAAGTGAGATTTATCTCACCGATTCTTCGTCTCTGCCTCTTTAGAGGCAGAGACGAAGAGAATTATATCTTTCTTCCTGCCTAAACGTGACGCGTCCTTGAAATGTCACCCCATTCTCGTCCAGTTATCCTAAGAAGTTTCACTTCAAAAAATAGAACAATATTTTGAGTATGAAAATATTCACTACTATGGTACTAAGGTAAGGTTATCTTATGGCACCTGTCCCACTGCTGGCGATTAACGAGAAGCGAGTAGAGCTAGCAAGTAGCAACTAAACTCGAGTTGGCGAGCAACGAGCAGCGGCGACGAGCGATTACTCGATGGTATACGTATGTACTTATGCCTACCAAGCGTGAGTCTCTCAGCGAGTGTTCTGCCCGCCTAGCAAGCGTCGTTTACTTGTCGTGCGACAAACGAGTACTCGCCGGTGCAGCGGTGGTGTGAACCATAGAAATATAAAAAAACTTGTTTCTTAAATCTATGGTGTGAACAGTCAGCGATCAACTATTAATTATATGTATCTCTTTTACTTACACGGGACCTGCACTGCACTCTGGAGAAATTCGTTGATAGCTAAGTAATCGCTTTCTCGTCGGCGGTGGGACAGGTGCCTAAGGGGGAAAGAGGCGATATCTTCTTGAAGATAAATTATTTAAGTACCGGTGAGACTATCGCCCTGAGGATGCCAGCACTCCGAATGATATAATCCAGATCACTTTCATCCTTTCCTTTAAACGTGCCCGTGGTGATGATGCACACTTTCGAGTCGCGAGTGTCCGCTGGATCTATATGCAATACAATTATTTAAAGTATTACTATACAGGGTGTAAGAGGGACAGCCCTCCGCAAACTAACAGGGTGCATTCAGCTCCTTATTTTGAATCATATTCCATCTGAAATATTGTCACGAAAATGTTCATTTTTTTTTAAACGTATAAATTTCAGTTCCCTTTTTCCAATGTAAATTTAAATTCTCTGTACGCAGCACTCCATTTATGTAAATCAAACAGCTAAAATAAAAAAAACAGCAATGTATATATACTCGGCGGCCGAAGGCTCGCTGCGCTACCGTTCACTACGCGCGTTTTGCCATGGTAGCGATACATTGCGTGTGAGGAAATAAAACAAATCTGGTTTATTGGATTCTCATAACGTTCCTGAAAAAATTTCATGTACCAATCATCTTAGTATGATATACTGAATTCACCCCATCAGTCTGCGGAGGGCTGTCCCTTACACCCAGTATATTATTAAGTTCACTGCGAGTGTCGTTTTCTTCCATCACCCCATCCACTTCTTTTCGTAACTATGCGTTTTACATACCTATTTTGATATTATTTGCCATGCGATTTTAGACCACGCATGTACGTATAGAATTTGTTTTTTGTAAACAGATGCTATGCTGCCAGGAATGTTAACATTTGAGTTGGAAGTCCTCCTGTCTGCTGTAACGCTTTATATAGCTCTGCCCTATTCGTTTTCGGCTTATTCTTCTGTAATAACTAAGTACTTAGGCATAATAACATAGCTTTTAGGGTGGTTGCACATCTGACGGAAGATAACTTCATTAATATGCGCGATACACTAACGCATCATCGGCTGAGTGTGTAAGGTTGAATGTTTTATTATCTACTTGTCCGTTTATGATAAATACATTACCTTTGCTAGAATGGATTCTAGGGTTATTAAGAAACAGGGCGCTTGACTGTAGATCTATATGTTCACCTTGCAATATTTGTTCATTCATATCAATCATACAAATGTTGTTTGTAATTCCCTTAAATAAAATATTAATTATCAGTAGGTAAACTATATCAAAATATGCGTCTGTTACATTTTATAATAACCATAGAATCAATAGGTATATTTATTTTCTGAAGGTAGGTAAGTACCTACATAATGCAACTCAATTAACGCTTTCGCGAGCGCTTGACGTCTATTAGACGTTATTCATAACAATAAGGCCCGGACTCCACCAAAGCGAAGACGAGACGAGAGGAGAGGAGATGTGTTTTAAACAGCCAATAGAATTATTTCGTTATTCACACATCTCGTCTCCACTCAGCTTCAGTGGATACCACTGAGCGGAGATGTGAGCTGTGCCTCGCCGAGATTGAGCTGGGCGGAGGTACAAAGCGGAGCGGAGAGCTGTGCCTCGCAAGCTGGCAACGGCGGCGCGCAGCAGAGACGAGAAGAAATGTGAGCGGCGCCGCTAGTTCCTTCCGCGTCGCACATCCCGCCAGCCACTCTAGCCAGCATACTTCTCCGCTCCAATCTAGCCAGTACGCATCTCCCATCTCCGCACAGCTTCGGGGGATACACCCTAGCTGAAAAACATCTCGTCTTCGCGTCGTACATCTCTGGAGTCCGGGCGTAAAGGATGTTGACCGCTTTCCTAGAAGTAGGATTCCTCGAAACTTGATGATTCACAGCTATCGGGAAACAGACTCTCCCTACAACAATGAATGTAGCAAAGAATTCTTTTCTAATTACCTTAGTAAGTAAAGTGTACACTATAGCAATTCCCGTATCATCTAGCCCTACAATGCTAACTTTGTTGCCAGTGCCAAAATGTTTGGGCTGGTTACAGTTGAATATTCTCGCTAGAGTGGTATACTGCTTGCAAGAAGTTTCTTTTTCTTGTCCAGTCCCGCTGGTTTTGGTCGGGCTTGCGTTTTGTGAATAGTTCCTACTTCTGGATTTGGTATCTGTAAAATAAATAAAGTCTTAATCTGCGATTAATAATAGCACTAGATTCCCGATAAGCGCTTCAAAAACGGCCTGAAAAATAAGAGCACAATTACTTTTGTGCTCTTATTTCAAATTAGTATGGTTCAATCATAGCCAACCTATATAACGTCATTGTGTGAAGACGTCAAAATTCCGCAGTGCGTGTTGAAAAACTGTGTAAATAACTCCAAGATTTTGGAAGGAATATTTTTTTTTCGGTAAGTTTATATCATTCAGTGTTTTTCTGAATAATAAAAACCGAATTAAATGGTAAATATAAATCAAATCGCAAATATTATGATTGGTTGACCAATGTTTGCGACAACGCGCCAACTATTGTATGACAAACATCGACTGTTCTGGAAAAGGGAATGCATGGAGTAGTATTGTTATTTTATATGTTATTTTTGTTTGTAGATTTCTACGGCTCGTGGCCTGTGGCTAAGAAATATAACAGCCGCACGGGTCGATCGATCAGGTTAAGCTACGCTTGCCGCAGTTGTTCCGTGGATCTTTACATATCAAGACCCCTCCGTGCCTCGGAAAGCACGTTAAGCCGTTGGTCCCGGCTGTCATTCGTGTATAACTTTGACAGTCGTTATGGGCCGTCATAAGCCCGAAAGTCTGAAAACCAGTCTTACCAAGGGGTATCGTATTACCCAGTAACTAGGTTGTGGAGGTAAGATAGGCAGTCGCTCCATGTAAAATAATGGCATTCAGCTGCATCCGGTTTGACTGGAAGCCGACCCCAATATATTTGGGAAAAGGCTAGGCAGATGATTTTGTTTGTAGATTTCCTTGCGACCCATTTCGCATTTAAATCAAATCGATTTATTACAAATATTTTTATAACTTCTAAATTACATACATTAGACGCACCCATTTTTTATACGGGTTGATTACAATGAGCTAACCCGCACACAATTAATAGCAATGTCGTAATAAAATAACTAAATATTGTACTAGTTTAGTCCTACTATTTTTAAATCAGTCAATAATATTTGGCACCATACAAACGAACCTTCGCGTAAAAAAATATATTCTGCAACTCTACGTCTTTCAATACTTACTGTGTACTGAGCATTGAAATGTTATACAAAGAACTACGTCTAATTCCAAAATAGAGTAAGCACGAAACTGTCAACAAAATGTTTTTAACCTTATTGCTTAGAAGTTAAGTTTCATTTTAGAATAAATATTTTTTTACTTATTATAAAAATGACTATATTCAAGCGACATTTTTTTATTGCTTTAAGCTTTCTCCGATGACAGAAGGACCTAACAAAAATATTTTGCAATCGTAATTAAACTTTATGTTTGAGTGATAAGGTTTTGAATTGGGGTTTTCAACCAAGGACTTTTAGTTTTCTCCTTTTTTGGGAGGAGGCTATAATTATCATTGCCACTGACATTGCAAAACTTATTGGTACAGATACGTATGTACATACATACATAACATATTATTATATCACTTGTATTCCCCGGAGGATTAGGTAGAGGTGAAGTACACCCGCATTTTGCCAATTATGTATAAGTCCCATGTAACAGGAGGCGAGCCTATCGCCATCAACCGGGAACAAATCCAGTCTCTGGGCTGCTACTGCGCAATTCATAATGGAAAAAACCCAATAACAATAATAAATTCGCCCGACGAGGGAATCGAACCCAGGACCTCCTGCTCAGCAGTAATGCTTGCGACCACTGGACCTAGGCAAGTAGGCAGTCCAGATAAACCGTTTACAAACATTAAGCATTGGATTTCGAGTTGATATAATTATCACAACGCTAATAGCAATCCGATCGCTGACCTCGACGTCTGGTCGGTTAAAATTAATAGCAGCTATATGTATAGGAATGATGACGTAGGTATGGTATACACAATATCTATGCCCCCTACACATTTTCCTAAAAAACATCGTTGTATCTAAAGAAACAATACAATATAATTACTTAATTTAACTTATATTTGAGCCAACGAATAATACGGCGGGTATCCGACATGCATTTTAAAATAGCTGCAGCCGCTGCAGGATTATTTTAAGGATGCAGATGTGATCCGAAAACGTGTAGGTACAGTCAGCCCCAAAAAGATGTACACACCCACAAGGAAGCATTTTATTGTCAACTGGGTGAGCCCCGCGACTTCGTTCACGTGGAAGTCGAAAGATACACAATATACTAAAATAACAGCCACATTTAAAACAAACTCCTTCGTCCCCCGACCCGCCGCGTTGCATCGCCCGCTCGCGTTAATACTTCGATTCTTTTCGCTCAGCGTTCTTTCGGAGTTTTTTTTCATTTTGCTCGTCTCCTAAGGGCCGTATAGTGCTGTTAAATAGCCTAAAACCATACTCGAGAATCAGGCTACCAGAGGCAATTTTTTTTTTCTTCAAATTCGACTGGTAGTTAGTTCCAGAGTTATTATTTTTGTTTACAATTTCACGGTTTCAATTTTTTTGCTCGGACCCCTAATTATTTTTCTAAAATAAAAGTAGCCTATGTTACTCCTTATAACATCAACTATCTGTCCCGTCAAAATCGGTCCAGCCGTTTCGAAGATTAGCTGGAACAAACAGACATACAGACAGGCAGACAAAAATTTAGAAATTCTTTTTTTTTGTTATAAGTAGGTACCCTAAGTATATAATTTCATATGCATTTAGTAAAAAGCTGTTATTTTGACATTACAAACAGTCACTTCAATTCTATTTATTTGTACTTATACTTTTTGTGTCCACCATATAGGTCCAAAACATAGTATACTTAAAATTAATTTAACCAAAACGAAGTAAACATTAGATCCCAAAACACCCCATAACCAAACATTGTACACAGTGATAATTCCAGAACAAGGTAAACGAGACTGACAACGTCAGACGACATATCGAACGAGACGTCTTAACTTCGTTTATTAGAAAAACAATAATTTTAATTTTGTCCACTTCAGGCATGACGTCACTGACGTGTCATTTGTTTTAAGATTTTCGATTTGTAATACAAATAGGTAAATCATGAATGTTCATAACGACTGCTGCTTAAGCTTTTTACGGTGGCCCTCACTGGCATTCTCGTGTAATTAACTTTCCATGATTTGATTTTGAGTATTGCGTATAATACTATGCCAGCTCGACGCACTGACTAAGGAGCATTCGCTTTTGTCACCCCGCACGAACTATGATTATTCGTACATGTAACATCGATTCAGGTCTAGGAATGCAATCTCGATCTCGCGAGATCTCGAAAACACGAGATTTCGGTCATTTTTTCGATATTTAATCTCGAAAATAAGCAATCTCGTTTTCTTAATCTCGTTCGAGATCTCGACAATATCGATCGAGATTTTGTGACCGAGAGTGCGCGAATCATACGTGTTCATCCGTGCGCCGCAGCGCGTCGACTGCCGCCGCGCGCCGCCCTCCTCTCGATTCCTCGAGCAGCCTCCAGGATACATGGGAACATGATAATTACATACAACAGAATCAAGCTGTGTGTTAGTAAAACATTAATTGACTTGGGGTATGGCTCCACTTCAGATTACTTTTTTAGTGATGAAGAACATGCAATTCTTATCAACATGCAACAAACTTTTGAACCAATAAAACTGACTGTCGAAGTCCTGTGCCGACGCGAAACTGACTTAGTCAGTGCAGAATGTGCCTTGCAATTGATGATTCGTAAGTTGGAAGAGTTAAAGACGCCACTCTCAGAGAAGCTGGCTATTGCCATGAGAAAGCGTATTTCCGAACGCCGAATCGAAGCAACTGCAACATTGTTATACCTTCAAAATCCAGCACAGTATGAAGAGAATTCAAAGAAAAATGCAAATGATACAACATTCCAATTGACTGACAAGAGCGGCATAAGGAAATACATATATCCATAACTTAGTCAAACGATTATACCCTCACTCGAGTGAAGTAGTTGATGATGATGAAGAAGATCTACTACCCGTCTCACATATTCAACGAGATCTCAGTTCAGTTCCTGAAAGTACAACATTATCTCTCCAGAAAGAGTTGGAAGAGGCCTTAAAGTCGTGTAAAAACACTCAACCCCAAGCATTAGTAACAGACAGGATTGACAGCCTGCTTAAAAAGGAGATGCATCTCTACGAGTATGGTGGCCAAAGAGGGCAATACCTTAAGTTTGTGTATAACAGCCTACTTACTGTAGTCCCTACCAGCGTGGAAGCTGAACGGGCATTCTCGGCCGCAGGCTATTTATAGCTACAGACATTAGATGTCGCTTAGCAGACGACACTTTGAGCGCTCTGTGCTTTCTAAGAAGCTATTTTCAAAATCACAATTAATGTGTGTTTGTGTACTGTGTACCTACATAATTACTTTTTTAAATAATTCAAAGATGCGCGCCATAATGCCGTATTTTTTTGCTTTGTCAAGTATAATTTTATTGACTTTTTTGAAATAAATAGATTTCATTTTCATTGTTTTGTATTATTCATAAGATATTACAGCGATATCCTAACTAGTATTACGAGTATTCTAATTAATGTCGTATTCTAATCTAATAGCATTCCTCGAGTTTTGTATCGATTTAAGGGTGTTTGAGTTTAAAAACCAAAATCTCGATAATCTCGAAATCTCGACTTGTTTTGCACGAGATCTCGAAACTGCCAATCTCGACACCAGGTTCAACAGGCGAGATCTCGATTTGCTAATCTCGGCTCGAGATTGCATTGGCAATTTCAGGTATAATATGCTGGGTTTTCCGCACTCACTGCTGCGATGTCATGAATTGTATCATTACAGGTTCACACTGTAATGCTCGATTTAAGGGTGTTTGAGTTTAAAAACCAAAATCTCGATAATCTCGAAATCTCGCCAGATCTCGACTTGTTTTGCACGAGATCTCGAAACTGCCAATCTCGAACACCAGGTTTAACAGGCGAGATCTCGATTTGCTAATCTCGGCTCGAGATTGCATTGGCAATTTCAGGTATAATATGCTGGGTTTTCCGCACTCACTGCTGCGATGTCATGAATTGTATCATTACAGGTTCGCACTGTAATGCTCGATTTAAGGGTGTTTGAGTTTAAAAACCAAAATCTCGATAATCTCGAAATCTCGCCAGATCTCGACTTGTTTTGCACGAGATCTCGAAACTGCCAATCTCGAACACCAGGTTCAACAGGCGAGATCTCGATTTGCTAATCTCGGCTCGAGATTGCATTGGCAATTTCAGGTATAATATGCTGGGTTTTCCGCACTCACAGCTGCGATGTCATGAATTGTATCATTACAGGTTCGCACTGTAATGCTCGCCTGGACGCATTCACTGATGAAATACTCTAATCTGAACTGCCACATTACATGCAAATGCTCCCGGTGAGTATACCATACAGTGTTATCGTTGTCATGACAATAATAATGTCAGTCTGGCGCATTTGAGTAAATGGCAATTGTTTATGACATCACATTTTCAACTAAATACTTGTTTCTAACACCTCTCGAAGTTGAACTATTGAAATGAAATTACTGTAGGTATAGGTACATATTTCTGAGACATAAGTAAATTACCTTGTTTTGGTCATAGGGTGTACAGATGTTTAGATGTTTTGTACCTGTACGGTGGATACAATGTTATGGAACAATGGTTGTAGATAATAAAATGGTTCCTTGACCCGTGCTTACATCTTTTTGGGGCTGACTGTACCTACCTACTTACATGAATAAAAATACTTTTCCTTATAAGCCGTCCTTATTACGAGAGTTGACACATTTTGTCACCTCTCTCGCTCACACAGGACCAATTTTTTAAGAATGGTAAATGAAGAGATGCTTTTTTGGAAAATGTAATCAATGAGCGACCTAATAAATAATATTAATTTAATAGGTAGTTAGTAAAAACACATTTCTATTGTGTTGTTGACTTTCTATCGGCCGATAGTTTGGTCGGGTTAGGCTACTAACGCGCACACTGGGCCAACTAAACAATCGGGATGGTGGTGAGTGCGCATACCAGACAAGAGTCGGCCGACTGCTCTCGACTGTTTTAAGGTGAGAGCGCCAGGGTAGCCCGCGAAATCCAAATTTTCTTACGTTTTTTGCAATTTGCAGGTCAGTATTAGGTTGTACCTATGTTGATTAAAATATTATTCGCGACCGTAACAAATATGTATTTACACAATTATAATCATTAAAGTCATCAATACAACTCTCTAAGACCAAGTAATTCTATTGAATGACTATTTCATGAAATAATAACATTTCAGGATTATACAACTTAAAGAATTGTATTACTCATTCTAATGATTATAATCCTGTAAATACATATTTGTTATGCTCGCGAATCATACTTTAACTAACATACGCGCAGACACTGAGCTGCAAATTGCATAAATCGTAAGAAAATTTGAATTTCGCGGGCTACCTTGGCGCCTCCCACGTAAGTTATTTTTATGAATACAGCGCAGGTCTTTTTTCAACTACTATGCAATTTACGATCGTCGTTTCGACAAGCAATCGATGGATTAGCTGAATACGCATGATCATAAGGTGCCAAAGCTCGTAGCAAACTAAGAAATCGCGTATGCGCGTGTGGAAGAACACCGTACTGATTTAGGGCGACCGCGCACTTGTGATTTTGAGCTAGTACACATTGGGAGTTTTAAAGCGCGCGTAGAACGCGCGCTATCAGGGCGCGTTCAAATTAGACGCAAAGTGTCGCGCGGCGGCAGCGCGGTTGCAGCGCTGCTTTGTTAATCCATATAAATAAAAAACGTGCGACTGCAGCGCTACACCCGCGCTGTGGCGGCGCATCAGTTCATTGACCGACTAGTGACGCATCGTCACTTTATCGCACGTAGTTTTTGTACTATGAACGAAAATCAGGTTGAAGAATTTATCGATGAGGTTGAGAGTCGTCCAGCGATATGGGTAATTGGTAATTTTTGATCACAGTATCCTTTTACTTTATGAAATTCAGTTCGTTGCCTTATACAAAATAATGGCAACGTTTTCTTAGGTTTCTTTTTCCAAAATCTTTTTTCGTTTTAATAGTAATACTAACAGCAGTATTTCGTCGTCAGAGTCTATCGTGAAACTAAATGTACAGACGCCAGCAGGTCAAGCTACCCGAAACTGTCAAATTTTCCCAATCAACCTTGAACCTAATGCTTTACCGATAAATTTGAAAATCTATTAAAGAAATTTGACAGATTGTAGTAGCTTGATGTGCTGCCGTCCATACAACACTGTGATGCTGGAACCTAGCGGGTAGCGGCAGCAGCGCTGCCGCCGCGCGGCAATTTGCGGCTATTTTGAAGGCGCCCTCAGATTTCGATTAGAACGCGCGCTGCGCGAGCGTCAGCTAAGCGCTTCGTGATACGTGTGCCGCCATTTTGTTCTAAGTACTTACATTCGATCGCGCGTTCTAATAGCGGTTAACGCACTGGAACTCTTATCTGTCCTGTGGATTAACGCAACGCCTAATATGTACTAGCTCTTTAGATCGGGCGATAATTTGATCGTTCTGGGAATCAGTATGGAGTTTGATCACGTGATCATCTAGGTATAAAAAATCACAAGTGCACGCTGGTCCTAAGAAGCTGACCGAACTATCGGCCGATATACAAGGTGTAATTTTAATAGTGTCAACCTCTTAAGGGGTCTTTGAACAACTTTTACTATGGGACCAAACCCGAAATCGCGAAAAAGAAATCAGGTGTTCCCTACATTTTGACGAGCTATGCTAAAGTAAATGTAGGGAAAAGCGGACTTTTTTTTCGCAATTTCAGGTTTGGTCCCATAGTAAAAGTTGTTCATAATGATGAGTACAATGACTCCTTAAGAGCTTAACGCTGATTAAAATTACACCTTGTATAGTCTGTAGCCTGCGGGGGCTCTCATTGGAATGTTGGAATGGGACGGAAGGTTTCTTCATTCTTTGGAAAGGCTCCAGTAGCAACTAATATGATATTTAAAAGTGTGTATGCTGTTTGATGTTTTAATAAACTGCAATAGCCTACTGGGCTGGAACTGTCCTTCTGCGAAACGCAACGACCCGTATATCTTTTGGTAGATACCTCGGTCTGTTGCTAAAATATTTTTTTGCCTAGCTACTGGGTAGATTTAGGTACTCACAAGATCCATAAATGCAGTGAACATTTGCAGTCATCCGTTTTGGTCCATTCTCAGCTAACTGCGGGATTAAAGAAGAAAATACCCGAAACATATCTTCGAAAAATTATGCGCTCGTGTTTTTTTAAGAACCTTGACAGCTTCTGAAAGATTCCGTGGTTTGTTCTTCTAAAAGAAGATTAGAATTAAGTCTATGATCTACTAGCAGCCACGTAGAAAAATGAAAGAGATCTAACAAGCAAACCATAGCGCTTTGACGTAGACTTGCACGAATGATAATTTATAAGCATTGCAATGGCGTAGCCACTTGGTGGAAAATGCTTAGACCATTTATGGAGAATATGGAGACACCTTCACTAAAAATAATAAGTTGAAACTACATCGATTTAAAGTTGGAAAATATTATAAACGAGCTATGCCCCGTGACTTCGTTCGCGTGGAAGTCGTAAGATACACAATATACTAAAATAACAACCCCATTTTAATAAAACTCCCTCGTCCCCCGACCCGCGCTAAATATTAGGTAGGTTCGTTTTCGCTTAGCGTTCTTTCTGCTTTTTTTTCTTTTTGCTCGGCTCTTAGGGTTGTAGCCTATAATCATCCTCGAGAATTGAGCTACCAAACGCAAAAAGAATTTTCAAATCTGACTGGTACGTCCAGAGGTTAGCGCAAAATCAATTAAACATGGGTTTTATTTTTTTCCGCGAAACCCTAATTATTTTTCTACACAAATAAATAAAATTGAAGTGTCCGTTTATAATGTCAAAATAAAAACTTTTTACTAAATGCATATGAACGTAGGTATATACGGTACTTATAACATAAAATCAATTTTTATAATTTTTGTGTGTCTGTCTGTCGGTTTGTTCCGGCTATTCTCCGAAACGGCTGGACCGATTTTGACGGGACTTACACTAACAGATAGCTGATGTTACGGGGAGTAACGTATGCTACTTTTATTTTAGAAAAATAATTAGAGTTCTGCGAAAAAAATTAAAATCCATAAAATTATGATAAAAAACTCGGATTTGAAAAATTCTTTTTGCATTTGGTAGCCCAATTATCGAGGATAGTAATAGGCTATTTAACATCACACTACGACCCTTAGGAGCCGAGCAAAAAGAAAAAAGTCAGATAGAACACTAAGCAAAAACGAAGTAATAGCGCGGGCGGGCAATGCAATGCGGCGGGTCAGGGGTAAGAGGGAGTAGTTTTATTAAAATGTGGCTGTTATTTTTATTTAAAAAAGGAGGAGGTTCTCAATTCGGTTGTATGTTTTTTTTTTAATGTATCTTAACTCAGTACTCCGTCATTTAAAATCCAATTTGAAAGAAAAAGAAAGAATAATGTTTATTTGGACACAGTTCGTGAAACACAAAATACAAATAACAAAAAAAAATACGTACGTTTATTTGGATTTTTTTTTATTTGAAAGGATATACTTCCAGATTGGTCCCATTTTTATCAAAATCCAGTTCTGATGATAGGATCCATGAGGAATTGAGGGAACTCCTCAAATATTATAGGCATATACATAGCGATTTTGGTATTTTCATCAATAAGTATTTACATTCAGAAAGTATCATTTGGTGAAGTGGAACTGACGAAGAAGACCACAGATGGCCTCGGGAACTCCTCAATGTATTTCACGGGTGGCGATAAAATATCTCGATTAAGATATATAATAGCGACTATGATGAAGCTTTAAATAAATCGTTCTGGTGAAACTGGTACCAACGACCTGAATGAAGCCGGAAGGTAGGCACCGGAACTCCGTAATAAAACAATGTATTCTAGCCGTGTTTGGGCTTATTGGAATTATCATGAGATGTACTCTGGCTATACATGGTTTTAATGGTAATATGCTTCAAATTGCGCTACTGGAGTTGTATGTTATGACTGAGTTATGAGTGGCCTTGGTTGTCAGAAGACAGATTTCGTCAACGACCTGACGTCGTGCAGTTGATTTAATAATATGTTGGCGACGGCGTCCAATCCTGATAAAACTACGCCTTCCAAATTTCTGACACCACTTAGCACATATACTCGTACATATTTGCCTTTTTGCTAAGTTTTTATTTGAGAATACCTATCCTGTGGTCGCATATAAATGTGGTCAAATTCTGATGAGTGGTTTTTGAGTTAGCTTCAATAATAAGTATTTTGTTGCATTTTAGTGTATGATGATGATGTTATAATAATTTCCTGTCCAAGTGGTATACGAATTCGGGTGGGATAGGTACCACAACTAAAAAGTGGAAAATAAAAACTTACTAATTAATTCAAGTTACTTCTTTTTCACTTAGTAGTGTTTTGTTTTTTTGGAAGTCGGTTGTTTTTTTTTAGAAATAAGTTTTAGTATAATTGTGTATCCTACGACTTCCACGCGAACGAAATCGCACGGCACAGCTAGTCTAAAATAAATGCCTAAGTTACTCCTTATAACATCAGCTATCTGCTAGTGAAAGTCCCGTCCAAATCAGTCCAGCCGTTTCGGAGATTAGCCGGAACAAACAGGCAGACAGACAAAAATTGTTTTTTTGTTATACGTACCTTATGTAGGTATATACTTTCATATGCATTTCGGAAAAAGCTGTTATTTTGTCATTACAAACCAATGAGGTTATACATAATATAATACACAAACAGACACTTCAATTTTATTTTTTTGTTTAGATGGTCTATTGTTTTAAAGTTCAGTAAACTCACCGTCGTTGCCTAAAAATAGGCAGACCAAATCTTTGGCCCCGAATGAGAGACGGAGACTGACGGCAAATTGCTTTCTAATGGTGCTGACATAAAGAAACAGGTTTCCGGTATACAGACAAATCCGTGCGGGTCGGTACCGATCGTTACAGGGTTAATAAGGTAGTCGGCACCGACAAAATTAAACCTGTTTCTTTATAAGTGAGCGCATAAGATAACATGGGAATATTATACCTGCACCGATCGGTACCGACCTGCACAGACTCACCGGTACCGGAAACCTGTTTCTTTATGTAAGCACCCTAAAGGAAGGTAGGATCGCTTTGTCTACGCTAAGGCAGGAATCTATTATCATTAGCCCGCGAAATTCAAATTTGATTACGCTTTTTACAATTTACAGGTCAGTATTAGGTTGTATGCTGAATAAAATATGATTCGCGACCGTAAAAAATATGTATTTACAGAATTATAATCATTAAAGTCATCAATACAACTCTCTAAGACCAAGTAATTCTGTTTCATGAAATGTTGACATTTGTGTATTACTGATTCTATTGATTATAATTCCGTAAATACATATTTATTACGGTCCCAAAACTTACTTAGTCAACATACACCCAGATATAGAGCTGCCAATTGCAAAAATCGTAAGAAAATTTGAATTTCGTGGGCTACCTAAGCGCTTCCCCCTTAAGCATTGGTAATGGAATTAACTACCTACCAGCCATGAAGCCACTTGAAGCCATGGCTTCAAGTGGTAGGTGGCTATATTACGTAAACAAAACATATACCTACATTAGTAACTGTCCTATGAGTCGTGTTTTATGCCATGTGGAAACACACAGTAAATGATTATATCAGCAGAACGTAAATTATGAAAAACATTATTTGTGTATCCTGAAAGCGAATGAGAACATCACAACTTAATAAAATTGTGCCAACAAGCAAATGCCGGGAATTATTTAAAAATAACACAAACTGCATGTAGCAGCGCATTGCAAAGCATGTAGTCGTAACTGTTTTTATTTTTGAAGAATATTATAAAATATCTCCAAATTCTGGTGAAATCATCGTCATATCAGTCGGAGGCGACTACTGCTGGAAATAGGTAGGCCAAAAGTATCGTAAATTCGTAACGGTCACTTCGATCGGATCTGCGCTGCCCGCTTACAGCGAATTTGGCGACCTTTACTAGGTCGTTGATCTACATTGAGGGGGGAACGTATCATAACATGGGTACTTATGTTTATGTACCATCGCGGGCATTTGCGGTGAATCATTTTTCAACCATATATATTATTACCTTAATAATAAGCTCGAAAAGTGATTCACCGCAAATGCTCGCGATAGTACAACCGCGGATTTTGAAAGTCAACAACTTTTCGACTTTATTACTAAGGTAATAAGGTTGAAAAGTGATTCACCGCAAATGTTCGCGATAGTACAACCGCGGATATTTAAGATCAAGCACTTTTCGATATTATTACTAAGGTAATAAGCTGGAAAAGTTGTTCACCGCAAATGTACGCGATGGTACCTATAAGGAATATGGTGTGGGGTAGCCTATGTCCAGCAATAGACGTACGTAGTGTAGTAGGTCCAACAGCAGGATTCCTTATGCTGGAGATTCGGGTGTCCATGGAGTTTCTTGCCCATTCGTCTTCAAAGGAATCTGCAACGCTTAGGAATGGGCAACTAGCTTCAGCTTCCCGACTGACCGACTCCTTTCAGACAATTCAAAAGTGCCTGGTTTAATTGAAATGCTTTGAGTTTGAGTTTTCGACTGTGTAGGTACTTATGACACGTGAATTGTGCTTACGTGCTCGTAGCGACGTAAACGTTTTGGATCGAGAATTCGAGTGGCGAACTAACGTGATAATAAGGATCTATATCGCTATATTAGCAATCTGACTCACGGCCGCGGCGACCGGTTCCTGAGAACTGAATACGTACGTGATAAATATCGTCTACACGCCGCGCGCCGTCTTTGCGTAAAACTGTGACACGCGAACTCAAACGGATGACTGTTCTGACTAATTTCTTATGAAATTCAGACGAAACTTCGCGTGTCGATTGTGACAAACATGTTCTCCCATACATCGATATACGTCAGGTCAATTCTCCAATTGAGAATGTAATTTTGTAATCGCATTTTTTTAATGTTATTTAACTACAACGATTTTTGGAGTTTTTCCTTTACTTGTGCTGTGAGAGCTTGCTTCTTGCCAAAATTCATGATTCTAGGTCAACGGGAAGTACTCTTTAGGTTTGATTTATTTGCGAGTATCAAAATATGTCGCATACATAACCGTATTTTTTTATTGCTTCGACGTAAAAGCTTGATATTTTAGAGCTCCAAGGGACTGTAGACCTACGTATTTAATATTAATTTCAACTTGATCCTCCACGCGTTCCTGAGAAAAAGGGTCTTGATAGACTGACAGACAGACGGACAACGAAGTGTCCTATAGGTGATCATTGGGCACCAAAAAAAGCAGCATCTCTGTCAATGGGAACAGTGCCCAACAGGCTGGCAGCATTGCCACGTTGGATGGCAATGCTCATTCTTTGGCCTAAAAATATGCCTAAGAATAGGACTGAAATTGATTGATTTGTTGCCTACATTTACGGTTTTCACAAAAAAAAAATATGCATGCTCTAGGGCAGCCTTTCCCAAAGTGGGCGATAACGCCCCCTTGTGGGTAGGCGCTGCAGGCCTAAAGGGGGGCAACTCTTTTTTTTTTAAGATAGGTTTGCTCTTGACTCTAGTCTAGGTCAGAGATGACAGAGACAAAGTTGACGATGGAGCGAGCTTACCCAGAAGAAGCCTGTTAACTCTCACTTTGAAGAGATCGGGGTTGTATACGTTCGGAAACACAGACGCAGGCACCGTGGCCTCGACACAGGCAACTGAAGGAACACAGGTGGGTTTTAGTCAGTAAAAGTCTGACACGCCCTCCCGCTCCGCCCAGAGCGGAAGAAGTCATTTGATGATTTCCCATCCAAAAAAAAAAAAGTCCTACAGTAAGATACCCAAAAAAATGGGGGCGTTGTGTAGAGGCTTAGGGGGCGATTTGTAATTTCGGTAGTGGTTTTTAAGTAGGTGAAAAAATGGGGGCGCTAAAAAATAATTTATTCTCAAAGCGGGCAGTAGACAAAATAAGTTTGGGAACCCCTGTTCTAGGGGTAGCCCCTAGTCCTACCAGTGGCATAGCTACAATCATCATTAGAGGGAATCTGAAGAAAACATTCAGACAAACTGTAGGGTTTTAATCTTATGATGTATTAAACCGGTATTAAATATAATTGTGTAATGTGATGTGATACACAGTTACACACACAGGTATACCATATTATTTGGCAATAGTAGACATTAAGAAGAGTGGTTGATCCGAAGGGAAGCTGATAGGAATCGGGTTGTATGAAGGCTTCGCCCCTGAGTCCTACGGTTAGGTATAAAAATCCAGCTCTTTAAGATGCACTGATTAACATCACAGATTCTTGTAACTTATCTTTTCATAATGTAAAGTTTTTTAAATAATGAACATTTTGTTTTTGCCAACTAATTGTGTCGTAATTACCCATGACCCTAGGTCATGGGTAATTACGACACAATTTATCTTCATTACTCAGTTGGTTATATTTATTTAAAACTAGCTTTTGCCCGCGGCTTCGCCCGCGTGGATGTCGGATATCATCCCACGGGAACGTACTACCGGGATAAAAGTATCCTGTGTCCTCTAACCCAAATCATGGCCTCTCCGTATACCTTTCATCCAAATCCATTCAGCCGTTAAGGAGTGAAAAGGTAACACATAGACAGATAATAAATTGTAGGTACTAATTGTAGGTAATTGTACTTTTGAAATTATCTTTTGACACTATGCTAAAAGATAATTTAAGGGATTGGAATTACAGTCGTAGACCTTAGACTATGACTCTATTTCCAATCCCTTAAATCTCTAAAAAGAGGTATCTATAAAAAAAAAAATCTATAAGTAGGTCTATTAAGTATTACATGCGAATTTTAAAATAATTATTTTTCCTCCTTGACGATGATTGTACATACAAAAACGTTGTTACACGTAATTCTTTATTTCTTACCAAAAACATGTTGAATGTTCATATCCCTTAACTAACTTAAGAAATGCTGGGTTTTCTATACAAACTTTCAACCCCTCTAGATAATAATTAGCCTATGTCCTTCCCTAGGATACCATCTGCCTCCTTGACAAATTTTATAGAAATCTATACAATGGTTTAGGCGTAAAAAGGTGTAGAAAATTAAAATTATGCTGGTCACGCTCGCACTTCTCGTACACACTACACCAGTATGTTAGCCAAATTATTTATATGACTAACTTTTGACCAAGTAAACCGATTTTAAACCGCTTTTCACACCAGCAGGGGGCCAACCTGCACCTCTTAAAGCAGTATTATTTGAATGTTACTTCAGTGTGAGAAAGAGATGGAGCTATACAGGACGTCTAGCTCCATCTCTTTCCCACACTGAAGTAAGATTACAATAATACTGCGTTAAGAGTGGTCTAGCTCCTGCTCGACAATGTTAAATTATATGTCATGCAAACCTAACTTAAAATGGGTCTAGCCGGACATTAATCTTGTACTGGCGCCGTATTATGAAGTATTAATGACATCATGATTCCAGTCCGAAAATTAGATGGTTTTGTCGGTTATGTATAGCTAGGTCTCTCTCGCGCACTGGAATCATGATGACATTAGAACGTCATATTAAGGCACCAGGAGCTAGACCACCACCTCTTAACGCAGTATTATTTTTAATCTTACTTGAGTGTGGGAAAGAGATGGAGCTAGACGTCCTGTGTACCATCTCGAAAACGGTGTGTCCTATCCCAAAAATAATGAAAATTTCGAGCCCCTTTATAAAACCCATAAACCCCTAAAACTCACTCAAATTATCCAGCACACATTAACTTCGATTTTAAATGTGGCCATGGACGGCCGAACTTGGGCACAAGCTACTCTTCCCATTCGTATGGGAGGCCTCGGCGTCCGCAAAATTTCTAGTATCAGTTTACGTTCATTTTCTCGGTCCACGGCACTGAGAATTTAATCAGGAAAATCCTGCCTCCACACTGATTAATTTTGAGATGCCGTGCTTCACCTAGGCTATGGATGCCTGGAAATTCACTTGCCCGACTTTGGATCCACCCGACCATCCATCTTCCCAGAGACGGTGGGATGAGCCGCTTTGTAGAGTAGTACAGAACAATTTACTAAACACGTCTGTTACTACTGCGGAGCGTGCGCGCCTGCTGACTGTGGGTAAGTGGGAGTTGGGTCTGACTTCATGCACTACCGTCGTCGAACATAGGTACTTTGTTCGACGACACTACTTTCCACTTCGCTGCTGTTCTCCTCATCGCATCGCTGTCACTGTGGCGAAGTTGTCAACAGCCTCGGACACTACGGCCTGTCTTGCAGCCGAAGTGCGGGTCGCATAGCGCGGCACGCGAACATTAATTACATTATCCGACGAGCCCTTGTCACCGTCGGCATTCCAGCTGTATTAGAACCCAATGGCTTGGCACGCGACGATGGCAAGAGACCAGACGGCATGTCTTTATTTCCATGGAAGGTGGGTAGGCCTCTAGTGTGGGACGCAACTTGTGTCGATACTCTTGCGCCATCCTATCTTCCCGGCTCGGCGTGCTGTGCTGGCGCTGCTTCTGCGGCTGCGGAAAACCTCAAGCGGCGAAAGTATAATAACCTTACCGGTAATTATATTTTCGAGCCGTTTGGTGTTGAAACCCTCGGGCCGTGGGGTCCGAGCGCTCATGGTTTGTTTAACGAAATCTCCAAACGGCTAGTTGACATTTCCCGTGACCCAAGGGCCGGCTTTTACCTTGGCCAAAGGCTAAGCATTGCTATACAACGTGGCAATGCCGCCAGTCTCTTGGGTACCTACATTACCAGTCGACAGCGATGCGGAGGAATTTTTCGACGCCATATTTTAGCTTGTGAATAGTTTTAGTTAAGTTAGGATATAATTTTATTTATCAACTCTTAAATAAGTCAAAGTTTTTATTTGAATAATAAATAAAAAATACACAGCAAAAAAAAATTTAACATGTAGGTAATAATTTTTCATATTTTCCATACAAACAGTGAAAAATTCCATAGAAAACACGTTGAGGCTACGCCTGCGCACCTCCGGCTCAAAAAAAAATTTACGTGGTAGGGCAAACAAGTACTTACCACGTGGAGTCGCGATTGTCAAATTCGATTTAGTTGTGTCAAAATTATTTTTAAATATAGTGATATTTTTTGCAGAATAGCTTTAAGATTCTCTTAGGCAGAAATAAGGAATTTTAATGATAGTTTAGTTAGTTTAGTTCGGTGTACAAGAGAATCGGCACCATCAAACTAAAAACACCGTCGATAATTGCTCCTTGGACACCTTGGTCACCGCCACCATCCACATCAAAACACTATTTACCTAGCCCGCTGCCTCACGCACCACTTTCACCAAAATGATCCTCAGCAGACCCAAGTTTCTGAAACTTTACGCAACAGCAATAGTCAAATAAACTCTACCTCAACTTCAATAAATGTACAGACGCCAGCACATCAAGCTACCCGAAACTGTAAAATTTTGACAGAAATTTGACAGATTGTAGTAGCTTGATGTGCTGGCGTCTGTACCTAATAAAAACATAACTTTGTCTTTCCACATGTCTAATGTACCTTTAACTTTTAATTGTTTAACTGTAATTGTAAGTTTAATAAATACTTTGATTCTAGTACTATTGCTTTTTATTGTTTCATAGATGGTGTGAAAAGTAGAGTATTCTCCTCAGGGATACAGGTGACTTCGTCTTGGGCGGGCTTGAATCCCTCGCTGCACTCAAGATTCTTGCCTTAAAAATCCTTCGTTACGCTCGGGATTCCGGCGCCCGCGCCATGAGACACTGCTTTATCCCCTCGGTGCCTATTAAAAAAGTACACAAAAATATCAATATTGCATGTGAATTTTAACATCAAGACGTATTTTACAAAAATGCTGTAAGACGTACCTAATTCCTTATTTCTTACCAAAAGCATGAATTTTCACATGCTTAATTGAAGAAATGCTGGGTTTCAACCAACTTTCATACCATATATAATTATTTTTAAGAGAAACAGTAGCCTTATAACCTTCCCCAGGAATCCAGGATGCTATCCATCGTCTTGTCAAATTTTGTCGAAATTCGATAAGTATTTCGACATTTTCGTGGTTTAGATGTGAAAAGGTAACATACAGACAAATCGACTGAGTTTCGAAAGACTCGAAAATATAACATTAGTATGGATGTTCCCGATAACCGGTTAGTTCCTCAACCAAAATGGTGTCATTTAATTAGGTGAGTATAGTATATCGCATGCGTTTATCAAAACACACAATAATAATGCTGATCATTCTCGGATCATTATGAAATAACAACAATTTTATTATATTATCGTAACGTGGTACACCACAAATAAGCGAATGACCTTGTGTGACCATCGATAATCTTTTAATTTCGTTTTTCATTGGGTTTTCAATTTAGACATTGACAATTAGGCCATGCATTGACACAACTGTATTCTTGTGACACTATTTACATAATGGCGTTTTATTTTATTTATTAACGTTTTTGTTAAAATAAATGTGAGGTGATAACACCATATGTCCATATGAAGTTAATATTTAAAATGAATAACTGAGGATTGCATAGAAAATGAGTAGCTGGAGGAGTGCTGGTCTGAAGTATGTTTACCTACCCTATTTTATTCTATAAATTATTTATAGTCGCTTTTCGTGTCTGTCCGTCTGACCGCGTTGTTTTTCCAAACTACGCAACGGATTTTGATGCGGTTTTTACTGTAATTTTGAGAATATATTCCGGAAGGAATATTGTATTAGTAATACATTAATACAAAACACAAAACATAAAATAAAGTAATCTCTGTTTTGTCAAGTCGTAAAATCCGTGCGAAGCAGGGGCGTGTCACTAGTTCTGATATAAAACTTCAGGAATCATGACGATTCGTGTAAGATTTAATTTAATTGACGGTCATGTAATCATAAATGTTGTAATCTTTAGAATGGATCATAATTTTATTATAGCGATGCGATCGACCGATTTAATGATGGCAAAATTATCTGCCTTTGAATAATTATAATGATACGGCTACATTGTCGCGATAACGCGAACTACACTTTGCGCGCTCTCTCTCGCAGATCGCTCGACGTCTCGCTGTACAACAGAGAGTACGCGAAGTTTAGTTCGCGCTATCGCGACATTGTAGCCGTAGCATTACACGCCAACATTTCTACTTGGTTAAAGAAGTACCTACCTAACAAAATCTGCTCGAACCTTGCCTATAGGTACACCTCCTTGTGAAACCTTGCGATTTTATTAGCTTTCTAGGTTCGTTAGTTATCGTTTGAATATACATCTGTGCATCATTTCAGTTATTTGAATTACTCCAACATAGCTGCGGCAGTTTTACGGAGATCTCTTAAGAGCGATCTTAAGGAAGCCGCCATGAAACGTGGAAAGTCCACCATCCGGTATTTCTACTGGTTTAATGGAGATATGTTAGGTCAGTAACTTTGTGTCATCCTCATTCGCCTTTACTTATCATGCTGGGTTTGGCTTCTAATATATCCAGCTGGTCTAACATCCAGCTCGCAGGAGTTCGTTGGTTGCGAGAGGCACAGGACCAGTCGATGTGGCGACGCTTGTACGAGGCCTATGTCCTGCAGTGCACTTCTTTCGGCTGAAATAATGATGATATCCGTCTGTGGCAGTATTTTAGATGGAGCGACCGTAATCTTGGTTTGGTTTAATCTGCCAGCTCAATGGATCGATCATCTTATAAAGGTTTGAAAGAGTGAATGCTGGTAGAGAACCAGGTGCTGTGGCCCAACTTGGAAGACGTCAATATCCAGCAATGACCTGCGATAGTCATATTTATTGATTGATTGACTGCAATTTGACCTCTACAATTAAGCATATATACATTGTATATACTAGGCACCATCAATTATCCGCTGCTCAATAGCATGCGCCTATAAAAGCCCGGTCGGTCTCCACCTCTTGGAGAGGCACCGACCAACACGAATGATTCGCGTGCGCTCAGTCTTGAGATCTCGACCAGCACGGTCGAGATCTCGGAACGATATTGCCTTCTCATTAGATTGGTGTTCGAAAAATGACTCGAGAACTCGAATCAAAGTCAAATAATGTTTTTCAAAAGGCACTTTTGAAAAACATTATTTGCACTTATTGAGAAGAATTGGCAAGAAACTCAACCGTTACTTTTTTTAAATGTTTTACAATATTTTGTACATATCTTTTTATCTATACTAATATTATAAAGCTGAAGAGTTTGTTTGAACGCGCTAATCTCTGCAGCTATCAGTTGGATTTGAAAAAATATATTTGGATTTGATAGCCCAATTCTTGAGAAAGGTTATAGGCTATTTAACATCACGCTACGACCCTTAGGAGTCGAGCACAAAAAACTTGGAAAGAACGCTAAGCGAAGACGAAGTAATAGAACAGGCGGGAAAGGCTGTTATTTTAGTATTTGTGGTGTCTTCCAACTTAATTATTTAATTATATGTGATGACGATGCACCTAGCTTAAAATGACTATACCACAACAGGTAAAAAACATTAAAATTGAAGTAATGACAGATAATTATGTGATACATAGGATACATGATCTCTGGTGCTGTCCCTAGAACTAGACGTGATAATTTCAAACTGTGTTCACGGCGCTAAAACCGCTCTTATGCGCACCTTTTACATGGGTCCGACCATCTTTAATAAATTGCCCTAATCATGGAGAACACTGAATATATCTGCTCTTAAAAGTAAAATGAAGAGTTTACCAACTGAAAGAGCATATAACAGTGTAGCAGAGTTTATGGATGAGGACAATTTTTCTTCGTTTTGAGATGACGATGTTGTATTTTATTGACATGTTATTGTAATATATTGTCTTTTTGTGGAATATTATCCTTTTTTTTGAAATTTTTAGGACAGTAATTCATATTTTATTGCCTAATATATTTAATGAATACTTTGACATTTAATTTTATGTAAAAAATATGCTTGCTGAATTGTGATACCTAATCTTTAATGAATAATGATGATTTGACAAGTACCTACATAATTTCTATAATGTAATTTTGATGAATAATAAACACGGTTTATGCACCATCTCTTCCTGCCAATTTGTACGCCACGGTATGCGGCTGAACATGTTAGAACTATTTCTGTATCTGTATTATCCTGCATGCAATGTGTCATGTACACCATGTTTAAACAAATAAAAGTACTTATACGATTCTCCTAAAATATTAACAAGTAATAAGTCAGTATGTGAGTTAAACTAATCACAGAATGTAAAATCAATGTCGTAAAAATAATAAATTAAGTTAGCAACTAGTTTGATTTTGTCTAGACTCTATATTGTCCTATGAAGCAGGACCAGCATATTTCTGAGCATATCTTGGATATAATCCGTTTTAATGATAGATCTACAGACTTTTACAGACATTCCACAGAGATGTTCTATTGATCTTTTATAACAGCCTGGGAATAAACCTAAACTCCAAAGGGCATGCCTTTACATTCTATCATTCATTATATAATTATCATTCAATCTAGATCGCATTCCCTAACATACTCATTATAATTTGATCTTACTTGTTTCAGCTGAAGGGGAGAAACCAAAACAGCTAGAAAAAGACAAAGCTTGATATTATACCCAACGTTATATTTTAAAGATAACGTTGGGTACAAAAACGTTAGTATAATTTATAACTTAGCATTACTACATTATTATCAGTGATAAGAATAGGTAGTGCTAATTTGCCTAAACTTCGAGGAAGGAAGTATGGTCGTGGTTTTTAAATCCCGGGATTTAAACGTCATTAAAATTATTCCGGGATTTTAGAGGAGGTATTATCCACTCTATGTTACTTCCTTCCTCGAAGTTTAGGCAAATTAGCACTACCTATTCCTATCACTGATTATTATACATTAGCGTTTAGTGGGTAGGTATTTTATATCCCTGAGTTATGTTCCTCCCAAAACTACTTCAACGGTGAATATATTATGTTCTTGTTATATAAAATGACAGTTTCTAGGTTTACATACTTGTTATTTAATTTTGTTTCAATAAATAGTTCCAATTAATTTTAATATAACTGTAGTGGTTGTTTAATTCCAAAGTCAGTACAAAAATGATACTTGCTGTAGGTACAGTCACGAGCACTAATATGTATACACTTAGCACAATTCAAAAGCGATTTTCTCGTGGAATTACGATTGCGATAAGACCTCTTTCATGATAGTATGGGTTTCAAAATACTATGTTCGTAACAATATAAAATTACAATCAATACAGTAGGAGAAAATGACTTTCCGACATGTGGAAGACTGCTGCCGAAGTGACAATGTTAAATGCTGCCAAACAGGAAATTGAAGCGGCAATATCACGTGGCGATGTTAGCAATTCGGGTGTAGTAATGATACCAGTCGAAGCAGATGCTTGTTGGGGCAAACGCTCTTACAAAAATAATTATTCTGCACTCTCAGGTGTTGCGGCCATAATTGGTGAACATAGTGGTAAAGTGCTACACATTGGCGTTCGCAACAAATATTGCGTCATTTGCGCCCGTGCTAGCAAAAAAGGCAGCCCAGCAAAAGCCCACAAATGCACAAAAAATCATTCGGGATCGTCTACCAGCATGGAGCAAACCATATTAGTTGAAGGTTTTAAAAATTCCATTAGAGATAGAAGTTTAATTTATAAAACACTAATCGCAGATGGCGATTCTAGTACTTATAAAAGTATATTAGAGAGTCGACCTTACCCGGATATACCCATACAAAAAATTGAATGCACAAACCATTTGTTGAGGAATTACAATGGAAAGAACTTGTTACTTCAAAAAGATACAGCTGTACCTCTAAACGAACGTAAACTTTTAAATATGGACCGACTGAAAAGGCTACGTACTGCTGTTCGTGCTACTATTAGATATAGACAACAGGGCGATGGTTCAGATTCAAATAAAATAGAAAAGCTTCAAAAAGATATTATTAATAGCCCACTATACATCTTTGGGGACCATTTAGAATGTGACAGTTATTACTGTACAGATGACAGAAAAAAAGGGCCCAATTTGGTCCCACTGATACCAACACTACTTTTAAAACTAAAAAAGAACGCATCTCAACTCGCATACAATTCCCGGAGTCTTTTACATTGCTACACCAATAATCGGGCAGAGCAATTTAATAGCATCGTGGCTAAGATGGTAGGTGGGAAACGTGTCAACTTTTCATTGAAAGACTCCTACACTACACGATGCTATGCAGCAGTGGTATCGTTTAATACCGGTAAACCACAATACACTTTTTTATAAGTCAATTTGTCACGCTAGTCCACGAAAATCACTAAAATCGTTGGAAGCCAGATGCTAAAAATACTTCAGAAGTAATGGCTCGTAGGGGTATTGCTCGCAAAAAAATTAATTATAATCTTGTAGATGCTCATTACGGAAAAGAATGTGAAAGACCGGATATGGACACCGCAGATTATGAACAAGGAAAGCATCTATTTTTGCACAATTTAAAAGATCAGGCGTCAAATCGCCACGAAAATGAAAGCGCTACTGTATTACAAGCCGAAAGCTCTTTGTGGCTTGAACTTAGGTGTAAACTCACCGCGTCCTCCTTTGGGAAGGTTTGCAAAACACGAGCGAACCAAAACTCTGCTCCCCTGGTGAAATCCATTCTGTATTCATATCATATAACTTGGATCATATTGCCTCAATAAAACATGGTAGGGGACAATGAAGCAACGGCTTTAACACAACTTAGTGTGCAAGAAAACGTAGTTATAGAAAAATGTGGTCTTTTTATAGATGAGGAATATTGTTATTTAGGTGCGGATGGATTGTGTAGTGAAGGTTTAGTGGAAGTGAAATGTCCTAGCTCACTTTTCGGAATCGATCCTGTTACAGCTGTACAAGCAAAAAATCTTAAATGTTTAAAATTGAACAATCAATCTCAAATCGAAATGAACCAAAATCATGACTGGTACTACCAGGTACAGGGCCAGTTGCACATTGCGAAAAAAAACGTATGCTTATTTGCTGTATGGACTGGTCCTGATTTAGTTAAAGATGACGTTTTTTGGCAGGAAAAATGCTTCCGAAATTGACTCGGTTTTACCAAGATTGTGTATTGCCAGAAATCATAGACCCTAGAAAGGCAAGATCAATACCTTTACGACAAATATTCATTTAACGTAGGTACTCGTAAATTAAAGTCATTAGACAATAATATGTGATTGTTTCCCTGTCTATTTTTTTATATACTTTACATAACATATATTTGTGTTTTTTTTTTGTTAGTCTAGAAAGCTTAGTACTGAATAAATAAAATAACTTTTTCATAAGTCTCTAACAAAGGTGCATTACGATTATAATGGCTCAAGATTGTTCAGTCCGTCTCGACACTTGCACTATACTGTTTTCATTGTGTATGTGTGGATAGCTACGCACACATACACAATGCTGGCGTCTTTTACCTGAACTCGAGCGTTAAAAGTGAAATGGCTCTTAAAGTTGCTGTGTATGGTACAGTCAGTACAGCAAGCAGCAGTAGTCATATGTAGCGCCCTCTCTTGGCCTGATTCCCCAACCTCTGTAGTATCATGCTCTGCGTAGTTTATACCTAACCTACTAGATGGCGCTGTTTAAAGAGAATGCGGTAAGACAGCTTGCGAAATTCAAATTTCTTCGTTTTTTTCTTAATTTGCTGGTACATTTATATGAAATCGATGTAAGCAGGTCTGTGTTAGGTTGGATGCTGATCAAAATATATTTTGGAACTTTCGCCTTAAAAAAAATATGACATGGTTGCCAATAAAATGATATAAAGGCAATATTTTCACCGATCCATTCCCCAAACAAAAAGACATATTTCTTAACAACATTTTATTACATTAATAGCACATTCAATTAAATACGGGTATAAACCTATTCAGTCAAATTTTGCCATACAATAGGTATTTGTAAAAGCCGGCTTCGGCATTGAAAGACCATCGCTAAGAGCTACGGAAACAGTAAAACAGTTGCTTTAGGTCAAGTTGAAATTCGCAAAAGGCTTAGGTGCTTGAGGGGTGCTACAAACGTGTTCGGGTCGGCACAATTCGAGTTAAGCCAAGCGGCTTTTCCTAAACCTATACTATTCGACTTTGCCGCCCAGCTGTGCCGAGTTATACCCGAACAAGTGCGTAGCATGCCTGACGCTCTGACAGAAAAATCAAGGTAGGTCGAGTATGATGTACAAAATTTTTACTCCATTCGCCAAGTCAACCTTAATTCCAACAGGAGTTCCGATTAAATTGAATAAGGGCGGATTCGACCAAACTTTTATACGCAGTATAAGTCTAATCCAGAGAATAAATTTTTAATTTTTGACAGATTTTCTATACAAAAACTGTCAGACGTCAATTTTATTCCGAGAATAAAATTTATTCCTGTTTGGTCGAGTCCACCCTTAGTCTTTTCAAATAAGAAGCCAGCTTATAGTCCTTATATATAATTAATACAAAATTGTAAAAAAGACGACAAATGTTTTCTTTGCTGTCGGAAAGACTTGCTGAGAGTATAAGTTAAGGCTCTCATAATACCTACATTTATGAATCTTGAAAGTATCGAATCGTAAAAGTCATAGAAAACGGGAAGGTTAAAAACTGGCTGGACTAACCTTACAATGACGGGGATCCGTTCGTGAAACGTAACATGAAACAAATTCGCCTAGTTGTTGTGTTACATTTCATGTTGCATTGCATATGTTTGGACGGCTCATTTGTGATACATTTCATGTTATGTTTCACCAATCTGTACTAGGCATAACATGCCCAAACGTGTTTCGGCACAAACTTCGGAATTTGATGTGCCTTACAATAGTTTTCACTGTCTTGTGATCAGTCTGGTTTGATCATTATTTTGTGGCATTTTTAAAAACGTGAAGTTTCAAAAATTCGAAGACATTTATGACATCCAAACGCACTTGGCCCGCGTGGTGGATTACGGTCCACTCTCTCTCTCTCACACAAAGGAAGCAGAGCAGTGGAGCAGTGGATCTTTATAGGCTGATTAATCTCGCTTTAATTATATTATTATATTGTTCTTAAATCGATTCAGAGGACATGTAAATTATTTATTACTCTTTAAGTTTCGTTGTAAAGGACAAGGAATATTACGGAGTCTTCGATATATTACTAGGCACACAATAATTATTACCAATTATAATACATATTGTCTATATAACATGGAATTACTTCTTATAATCTATTTACATATTAACTATACCATGTAGGATGTGATTTATCTTAAAAACAGTTCAGTGTAATATTGATAGGGAGCTTTGCTTTAGTTAGTATATTTTAAACGCCACACTATATTATTCTAATGCAGATGATTGAAAAATAGCTGATTTTTTTGCTTTTTTTATTCCTCTAAGAAGTCCTTGAGTACTTCTAATAGTAGGTTTACATTTTCTATTCGATGCGATCGATAAAAGTTACTTCTTAATATTTCCAAAATACAGATGTATAATATAATAATTATGTTATGTATAAGTGAACATGTCATTAGCACCAAGTCAATGAAAATTATTTTTGTTGATTTGATGACGTTCTATAACTAACTTTAGAAAAACAAGTACTCAAAGACTTCTCTTGAATAAATCCTATACTAATGTCCACACATTTTCATAGGAATTTTTAGAAAAATATGCTGTGTTTTCGCTAAGCTCCCTAGCCAATATGCTGGGCCATTATAACAATCGTGACATTTCATTGCTATCATAAAGGCGCTGTTCTATTGCTGCGTAGGATGTACACGGAAATGTGACACACATTAGCTGCTTGTTTCTCCCTTTCCACTACAGTACAAGTTAAGCACGGGCGTTGTGAAACATGGCTGTGCACAGTTTACGACGATTATTTTTCTCCCCCTACTCCCTTGCAAATAACGCTGACCAATGGCACGTTGACATTAGGTTGGTAACGGATACTTCGACTGCATTTGGTTTAGCCGAATAGGTTCGTCGTGATCCATAACGGATGTGAACTGAACAGCAATATTCACACTAGTTGGTCACCGTGAATTGGCTGCGATCGAATATGGTTATAGTTGTTAAACAGCGGTAGACAACGGATATTTATCCAAAGTAGTCGATAACAACCTATTATCAACGGGCGACTACCGGTCGTTTATCCGACTGCAAGCTAAAAAGGTTGGTTCTGTTTCTGAGCCAAAATGATTTTATTTGTATCTTTAAAATGGTTTTTCACTATAATGAAAATGTCGTTTGTTGCCTACAAGAATTCGAATTTTTTTACTGAATTAAAATTAAGAATTTTGATACTTACCTTGTTAGTAATTAACTACATTAATTCAACCTTGAAAACCCGTTTAATGTTTTGTATCTATTCACCCGTGGGTCTCTATTTACCCCGCTTTACCTTCCCAAGTTAATAAAATAATACAAAACTCGTAAATAATTAGGTATATAGTCTTGCGCGCGGACGGCGCAGGTCGTCGCGTGACCGTGAGCGACGCGACGTTGCCATGTCGTGCATCGTTGTCCGCCGGCCTAGCCCCGGCCCTCGACCAGTTAGGTCGCAACAAATTAGAAAGCTAAGTTCACAGTGACCAGTTGACGGCTGATCTTTTGGATCGTACACGCAGAACCAAATTCTTTCATAATAAATACAAATGAAGATTCTAGTGACACTGATTAAAAATATTACTAATGACTTTATTTTTAAGTTAAGACAACTAATTTGATTTTTATCCATTAAACTTTAACTTTTGAAATATAAATTATTTGAATTTTTACTCCATTGTGAAAACACATTTACCCTGCTGTTGCACTGATGACTCACTATTTTCTTAACGCGAACGGACTATAATTCCAGTTCAGTAGCGTTTCCGCGACTAAGAAGCAATAACGTGTCAATCGTTTATTGGAAATTGGAATCAACTGTGTAATCTCGAAAAATAATGCCTGGATCTATCGGTAGTGTTTGGGAACATTTTTTAACGGTGTCTGTAAATTATCGCAAAAAACACGTTACGTGCAATTATTGCAATGCGCAAGCAGGTGAGAGCGCGCCGCGTCTGCGCCGGTCGCCCCCCACCCCGCTGCTAGCCAGCTGTCCCGCACGATGTGGCAACGTCACGTCGCCGCGTCGTGTCCTTCAACTTCCAAGATCGATATAGGAACCTACACTACTTACCCAATTACTCAATTCAGAAGTAATCATTTCAAAATAAAGGTACCTACGCTAAAATAAACTTATGAAAGTTACTTTACATTAAAATAAAGAATATATAATATATTTTTTAAAAACAATCGATTACCGTAAAGTGGAACTATTTATTCTATCTATTACCTAAGAGAAAAACTGATTAATTAAAAACAACAGGTTTTTATCCACTTCAAGCCGGCGAAAATGGTTGACAACGGTTTTTATCGAAAAATGCCAACGTTGTCAACCGGCTTCGCATCTATAAATACGGCTCAACCAACGGTACATAACGTCATAAAACCACATCCGTGAGCAGCAATAGAACAGCGTATCAATTATTTTCATATAATTACAGATAAAGGGAATGACGTTACTACAATATATAAACCTAATAATATAATTTACACGAGTTGAGCTACGATCTGATTCTTTTTATCTAAAACTTCTAAACAAAACAGCCAGTGCAGCTGCTTAATGATTAAGGGCCGTAAGATCAATTGAATTTTAAACTGCGGAAGAGAGTTTAAACTTCAATTGATCTTACGGCCCTAAAAGAAGTAATGATTTTGACTGCATTGTTACGTGATGTTTACTCCAAAATGAAGATGTAACTTGTAACATTGCTTTCTTCATTTCAGACTTAGTCAGACATATTATAATACATATTTCATTATTCTCGCAAAAAATGGAGTAGTATCATTATTATAATTCATTATAATAGGTTAGTGTCTACGATGAAAGGGACAAGTGTCCCCTCCCTCAATTTGTTTCAGACTAATGTCGTCCTATCTAGGTCAAATATTACATAAAATAGTTAACATACAGAATATAAAAACATACATATTTATTTGTTATAAATGTCAATAGATTTATAAAATATATTAAGATCTCAAGGTAATTAAAATAATTTCGTTCTTTGTTGTATACAGAAGCCAGGAATTAAAATTACAACTTAATAATATAACTGCATTAATCAATAAGCTGTAAATATATAACATAAGTGTAATATCTATAATTTAATTTTACACATGAAACACTACTTCACTGGTATAATATCATCTAGCTATAAAATTGCAATGATTCAAAAGTTGCGTCTTCATAAAATTCTAAATATTTTCTATATTATTGACATGAACAAAGAACACACAATTACATGTTATTGCTTAGCACGGTGAGACGTGGAATATTTAATCAGACACATATTGCCAAAGTGAACGATTCGAAAAGAGTATTTTATAATTTATTTACCCAACTTGTCTCAAAGTGGATTTTATAAACTTCATCAAAATAGAATGTTCCCATGTAAGTTACACTGCTTTACCGTTTGGACCGTTTACAAATTCAGTGGCCATTCCAGATGCCTCGTGTGAACTGAGTGTGTGGCCGGTGGACACTGAATTGGTAACGAATGCTTTACCTATTGATCTTCGTTCTCTGTATCCATTCGTTCAGCCTCGGTGTTGACGACCTGGCTCTCGGCGTCGTCGCCGATTGGCTCGGCCCGTCGGCATCGTGGGATGACGCCGTTGTACTCGCACATGCCGAAGATCAGAACCCCGAAGCCGATGAGATGCTGCCAGTGGAAGTCTTGCCACATCACTGCGAGCGACACCATCCAGATGACGAAGGTCCTGCGGGAACATGCGGCGGTATAGTTTAGGAAATAGTAGTTTAGATGGATCTGCGATATACCGCAGATTGGGTCGGTGTATTTTTGCTGTTTTCGAGTTCGACGATGCGACTGTATTTAATTTTTCGTTCATTTCTTCTCGTCTTCGTTCTTTTATTTTGGCGAGGAAACTTTTTATGGGAATGATTACAAGAGTTAAGGAAGACCAAAGAAACGATGGATGGTTTGTGAGAAAGATTGTATGGTTTAGAAACTAGTTATTTTCAGTAGTAGACAGATAGATCGCTATTGATGATAGACAGTATAATTCTATCTCTACTTGATGTTGTTCACAATCATCGATATAGGCTGTCCATCTAACGAACACAATAGATAATTATGGTTCTATACTTTTCCCTCTCGTGCGTTCCGTTACAACCAACATAACTTAAAAAAAAAACAACGTGTATTTATAGCATTAATACATATATCTATACTAATATTATAAAGAGGTATGTTTGTATGTAGGGTGTAATCTCTGGAACTTCCAGTCGGATTTGAAAAATTCTTTTTGCATTTGGATAGCCCAATTCTCAAGGAAGGTTAAAGGCCATTTAACATCACGCTATGATCCTTAGCAGCCGAGCAAAATTAAAAAAGTCAGTAAGAACGCTAAGCGAAAACGAAGTAACAGCGCGGGCGGGCGATGTGATGTGACGGGGTGGGTCGGGGGACTAGAAATTTCACGCGGAGGAAGTCGCTGGCAGAAGCTAGTTGCCATACACGCACGCCGATTGCGAGTACTATGTATTTATTTATTTACACGAGTATGTTTTTGATATAAACCATCAACAATTAAGAGTGTAATTTTTTGTATTATTATTAATTATTTTTAAAATAGCCGATTAATATTGACATAGGTACATAAATATTGTACACCCCATGGATATGTTACAGTGATACGATAATGCTAATTGTAAGAACTGTCTTTTCATGTGACAAACAATAAATAAATGTGTTATCAAAGCATACCTGGAACAGCCAGTAAGGACTTATTGGTTCTAAGGTTACCTGATGGAGTCTAGGACCATTCTAGTGGTGGCTGACATTTCCTTGGTGACGCTGATACCGGCGAAGTTGAAAAACGCAATCGAAATGATGGTGCCCATTGTTGCTACGAGAATCAGAGGGTTGTTGCCTGAAAAAGAACACATTTTTGATTTAAAAGAATGGTCATGGAGTTTCTTGCCGGTTCTACTCCATAGCAACCTACTACGTATCGGAATGGGCATCCAGCTTCATCTTTTTGAATGACCGACTCCTTGAAAGTTCAAAAGTGCCTGTAAATGGTTTAATTGAAATACAATGTAAATGCTCCAACCCTTCCCACCACAACAATGATTTTACTGATGGTCTGGCATTTTGAGTACTTTATGTGGCCTATCCAAATGTCCTTTTTGTGGTGTTGTTCGTCAAGTCGTTGAGCTCCTTAAGTGCTGAGTTGAGCTACAAGATTACTGACAAATGCTTGCACTGACTGGACAGGTCCACTCAAATTTGTGTGGTTCTTTCCTCAAAGGACATTTCAGACACGGATCTACACAGTCCTCACATGATTTGACCATGACTATGTCTGGACTTTAAAAGAGACTTTGACCCCTGAGTTTGTTTCGCCATTTCTTCTCAGGGGTAGTCAGATAGGAAATGTAGACTCCATCCAGCTTAAAAAAAAATGATATGACGTGTAAAAGTGATCCCGATATCCTATTTACAGAATAAACAATTTCATTTAATTTCAACACCACCCAACCCTCCCCCCTGCACCTCTGCCCAACCCTTCGGGGAAACAGGGCGTGATGTTTTTTACAATGTAAATGCTATGAGTTTTGTGAAAATAGGCTTGCTACAAACAAGGCATTAATCGGTACAGCTGGGCAGTAAAAATCAACTGCAACATGCCAAATCGGTGAAGAAGGTAGACCCCGAACGGAGTTTGTCGATTGGCACGAGCTGAAGGAATGCCGAATATATGTAGTAATTGTTTCCGGTCGTCTTTGTTGTTCAACAGATACCGAATCGAATGAGCCGACCCAAACGACCCGAATTAGTTTTGCATACTTGAAATTCTTTCTGCTCTAAGGCTATCTCAGACGCATGCTATACTTATTATCTCCCATATCCGTGTATTAAAGTTTTCTACCTTAGTGACGTTTAAACAAGTCAACTGGAAACGTGTTAGAATGTAATACTTACCGTATCGTTTACGCATGGAACTATGATAAGTGTGAAACAAAGAAATTAGATGGCAGTTTTAAGTACTACTTTAAATGATAAAAACGGATGTACTGATAAGTAGGTACGCAAATGTCGTCACAATGGTATTAAATAGTAGTTTAATAATGGAATACATTACGAAACCACAATTTTATTTACCGTTTATAGCTTTTTTACACACTTTTAGTCATAAGGATGCGGCTTTTGCCTAGCATTAGCATTATTAGCCTATAACGTTCCCACTGCTGGGACACAGGCCTCCTCTCTGAGTGCGGGTTGGTGGATGTCATATGTCTTTGAATTTTTGGTTCTAAGAGATGCCGGTTTCCTCAAAAAATTTTCCTTCGTCGTTTTGAAGACCAGTGGTGATAAAGTCAATTAAACAAAGCAAAGTGCCTGCCTGGATTCGAACCCACGACCCACAACTCGTAAGTCAGGGCCATTAACTGGGGAAACACTGCTCCGCCTTTTGCCTCAAAGTGTGTACAAAAGCTAAGGTCTATTGGGGTGCATCTAAGGACCCTTTGCAATGTTTGAGCTCACCGATCTGCACTAATCCATCGATGGCGTCTTCTACGGTGCCCCTGGCGTTGTTTCCAAAGTGTGGGGGCGCTGGGGTCCAGTAGAACACAACCAGGAGCGACGACAACACCGAGAAACCGAACACGCCTTCCCAGCCGACAGCTTGCAGCGGTGGAATGTTTAATCCTGGAAATTGTGATGGAGAAAATATATTACAAGCTTTTACTTAGCTTTAGAAAGATAATACATGTACTTATATATTTGTACTAAACGTGATGCAAAAAATAACAGAATAAAGCATACACAAAAATAAAATAAAAAACGCGACTGTGTAAAAAGTGAACTTTAAAAAATATGGAAACAAGATTACCTATTTCTGTCTCCAATCCCACACCCCGTACTTGCACCCTAAGCTGTACAATCTCATGCAGTCGGAAGCATCTTGTTGAATTTATCAATAAAGGCCTATTGCCTCCGACTGTTAATTCACGGCTAGAACTAGGTGAAACCGATTGCATTCGGCTAACACTAGGTTTAGCCTTCATTATACCTTCCCAAAACATTACATTTTCTAGTACCTAAACGGACCCTGGCACTCGCCGGCCGCTCTCGCGGCACCGCTCGCTTAGCTCGTGCGTTGTGTGGTCGCAGTTCTAACCTAACCTACCTTTCAGTCTACGCCTAAGTTTACCCAACTGCTACCGGCCACACCCAGTTCTAGTCGGCCGCACTTCAGGTTTTAGCCGTAACATACCTATATTTTGCGAAAATGTATATTTTCTTGCCTACAAAAGAATGATTCATGTTTTCTACCGCAGCTATCTACATCATTAAATTTAATATGCACATAACATAATCTTCCGCGAATACATTTTCTATTGCCTATTATAAAAACCGTAAATAATATACTTCTACTACATATAACATTATGTTACGCTTTGTCGAGCACATAGTGGACGTTCACACGGGCGTGCACGCTGATATATTGATAGCTTTTTGAATATTCAATAAATCTGAATAATTTTTTCCAATGAATTACTCAAAAATATTACTTATTTTAAAGGACATTGCTCTGCGCCCATACATTGTTCGCTCTGGAACCAAGAGCATAGGAAAATTATGTGTTGTATTGTCGATCATTAGTAAATTCCTATATGATGTTCTTTTTATAGCGGGCTAGCTGCAGAATAGATAATATTTCAAACAAAGTATCAGATTTTGAGGTTGTAATCGAACCACGAATATTATGGTTTAAATTAAGAGCCTTTTTACTATAACCTTTTTGTTAGCTAATCTTACCAGAGACGGACGCCATGTTGTTCTGTTTACCAAACGTTGCTAGTGCGCCCTCTAGCGGGATAAATTGGCAGTAAGGTTCCCTATTGACAAAGTGAGACACTGACAAGTGATCATTTAGTGACGTCAAAAATAGGGGTGCCAAATACGATACGATAAAAAACGATATTTCCTAAGATTTACTATGGCCGCCCATACGTTACAAACAGTATTACATCAACTTTTGTCATACGATAATATTAATACCATTACAAGTATGACAATGTCCTGCTTATAATAACACTATACTTCTCTACTTCCTATTTAAAATAGAGTGTGGCCTCATTCATTAGGTATAGTAGGTTTTTTAATTGTACTTTTAGTGAATAAAAATAATGGAATGGTGATTGAATGTTCAATGGTGGGGATGGATTGAATGGTGGTTGTTGAATGATGTTGTGTGTTGTTGGTGTTGTTGTGTACTATATATGTGCTTGACCAGCGGCATTTACTGCGGGTAATCTTTTTGTTAATATGTGGATAATGCAGTGGGCTGAAATATTGTAAACGCTCGTTTGGACCGTTATTTGTAGTAAATATGTATATTGTAGCTGTTTATTGTCCCATTCAATAAAAATAAAATAAATGATTTTATTGTACCTAGCTTCTATTTGCATTATAATCAAAATAAAATCAAAATGTGATTCAGATTAAAAAATATGCAATAGTTCAAAAAAAATTCAAAACATCGATTACAATCGATTGGCATGCAGCTAGTCCGTGTTATTAAAGTATTCGCAACAAATTTAATAAAATAGACAATTTATTATCGTGTATGTCCGATGCTTTTATTGCACAGGGCGATTCTTGACATTGTCCTTTACACTTACTAACATAATTATATTAATTTTGAAAATTTCAACTGGTTACCAGTTAGTTTTTAGTTTAATTCAATCTCAGATTTACAGCCATATTTGCATTAGACTCAAGACTGCTTGAAAAGTTTAGTTGCAGTCGGGTTTTACATTTTTTATTAAATTTTCTACCTTTAAAAGTTATATTTTTGGAATTATCTCCTCAAGCCTTTTATTTTGATACCCCACATGCAATAGCAGAAATATTTTGAAGACTTTACTTATTGATGTCTAAAAACCGCTATTTTGATTTTATAAAAACAAAGTCACCGACACCTCATGTATTTAAAATCCACCCAGCCGTTAGGATGCTTCGAGGGTATAAAGAATCCCACATACATAACCCTGTCTTAAAATGTCGAGTGAAAAGATAAAGCCCTACTAAAGTTTTATGACAGATACGGAGAGACAGACAGACAGACAGAAGGCGTAGGCTTAGTAATAGGGTCTCAACCGTTGGAACCCATTGGTGTCGTCCTAATACAACGCGACTGCGCGATCATCGCGCGAGTAAGCGATGCGACCATCGCGTGGTCGCGCGTAAACAAAAACTGGGTGTCCTAATAAAACGCGAATCGCGATCATCGCGCGAATTAGCGACGCGAGCGACCTCTCCTGCCGGGTCCTACCCTGCCCCTTACCCCGCTCCCCGACGACGGGACCCGAATCTTTTCGACATCAGCATGTTTGATTGCGGATTCGTACGACTAAAATTCACGTGAACTTGCGATGATCGCGTAGTCGCGTTGTATTAGGACGACGCCTTTGTGTACGCAGCCCTCAAGAACTTACATAGTAACCATAAGGCAAGTTTCCCCGCACAGCATATTATCATAAGCCTCACCTGCAACGTATTTCTCCTCATACACCATCTGGCAGGCGGAGACGACCTGAGCCACAATGATGAGCAGGTCACCGGTGATCAGACTGTTCCTACCCTTGGACTCCCCAGGAGACTGGTACAGGGCATCAGTTACTCCTACCACCACAAGACCGATAATCACGCTCACTGAAATGAAAAAAAAAACTCATTTAGGATACCAGCTTTTATCAAAGTGGTCTATCTCACAGGAACGGTACATTTTTAACCGACGGAAAAAAAAGGAAGAGGTTCTCAAGTCGACACTTATATATTTTTAGGGTTCCGTACCTCAAAAGAAAACCCTACGAAAACGGAACCCTTATAGGGTCACTTCGTTGTCCGTGTGTCTGTCTGTCAGTCTCTCAAGATCCTTGTTCTCAGAATCGCGTGGAGGTATCAAGTTGAAATTTAATATCAAATATGTACGTCGTTTATAGTCCCTTGGAGCTCTAAAAAATCAAGCTTCTAAGTCGACGCAATAAAAATACGGTCGTTTATGCGACATATTTTGATACTCGCAAATAAAATTGTACTCATCATTATGAACAACTTTTACTATGGGACCAAACCTGAAATCGCGAAAAAAAATCAGCTGGTCCCTACACTATAGGTGGACGTGTTGGGGCTCAATGTTGCGACTTGACGTTCAAACAGCGCTGATTCTCAGCGTAATTTGAACAAGTGAATTTTACTTTCGAATTCTACCTTGGCGGTCAGGGCTTTAAACCATCCAGAGTTAGTCCTCATCACTGATGATGATTTTCTATCCGACGTCGTCGTTCAAACTGATGTCATTTTGATAGTTAAGTTTCAAGATTTGCACGAGTTGTTCGAAACTGTATTTTCCAACATAGCCGCTATATACCCTTTCAAAGCTCCCACAGACATAAATAATGGAAGATCCTATTAAAATATGACTGGAATACGATCAACGATTTATTAGAGGGCTATCACATTTTGTCACCTCTCTCGCTCACACGGGACCAAATTTTTAAGAATGTTAAATGAAAATATACTTTTTTGAAAAATGTGATCAATGGGCTCCCTACTAAATAATATTAATTTAATAGGTAATTATTAAAAACACATTTTTATTGTAGCATTTATTTAAATCGTCTCAAAAACAGATCATAATACTTATTGAGCTAAGTTTATTAGATAACACAATAGAAATGTGTTTTTAATAATTACCTATTAAATTAATATTATTTAGTAGGGAGCCCATTGATCACATTTTTCAAAAAATCATCTTTTCATTTAACATTCTTAAAAAATGGATCCTGTGTGAGCGAGAGGGGTGATAAAATGTGACAACGCTCTTAATGACGTGAGCTCAAAATGGGCGGTGGGGTCCAGCAAAATCTGACGTCAAGTTTTTAATTTACAGAATATACATTAATAAACAGTTACATAAACAAAATCAAAGCCAACATTAAATAATAAAATAATTATTATCTATGCCCGGGATTCCCCGATTCGAAACAAGCGCCGCGCATAGTACATAGAATGTTAACGCTAAAGTTAAATTAACGCATTTCAAAGTGGTATGAATGAAGCAAAATACATGACAATATTAAATAAATTTTGTTATTTAAAAATTATAGGGTAAATCTCACGTGACGTCACGATGGGTACCACCACATCTCTTCTTATATCTATGGGGTGGGTCGTAATTTTGAAAAATCAACTCACGTAATAAATGGACGTCCCCTTATACGAACGATACTTGATACTTATCGAACAAGAGAGGGGACGAAGCAATTAGGTATTTAATTCGCAAAAGAATCCGATTACACAGAAATGTTATGAAAGAAAATATAAAAGATAACATTTGGAAAGATGGGAGAGTACCATAGAAATATAAGTTTTATATCTATGGAGAATACGAAGAAAAATAAACTCTCTTAATTAAAAATTGTTTGTTACTCGTTTCAATTGCAATATAAGTAATGTCTAGTATTGTTATGATTGTGTGTTTATAATAAAAATGAAAATAACTTCATCTCAGGCCTCAATAACTAATTTGAATTCAGCGTGGTTCGCGGCTAAATAATAACAGCGCACGGGTCGCTACGCGTATCGCAGTCGGTCCGTGGATGGGTGACCATCTATTACATACCGAGCCCCTACCCCTCCGTGCCTTTGTGTCGCGTCGCGTGTCGCGCCTGCAGGAGCCTTAATGCTGTTTTTATATCTGTACGCACCGGGACTTACAGCTTAGCACGGCCGTTATTCCAAATGCGTACAGTGCAGTGTGACTATGTCCGACACAATTGAGCCTGGTACCTACTATTTACCTAAGACCCTACTGACTACAAACCTAGCTCTATAGAAATTACCTAGGACCCTACTATAGTCATCCTACAGCCCTAACCTACCATACAAACCATACCAAACGTAGGTTACGCTGATTTTACGTGCGGGAAGTCTGTTACAAGGAGACCTACGGTAACAGACGGAATTTGGGTAGGAATAGGGTTTGTATACGTCGTGCAATGTACACAGGAAATGGTTTTCTCACTGCCGATCCCACAGACTCATAGGACCGATGATGGCTAAAGGTGTCTTGGCCACAGTGAGAGGAGTTACAGGAGATGAATCAAACTTGACTCCAGCTTGATGACTAATTTATTACAATAATTAACTTAATTATATACAAATTCTGTGGTTACACATTGATACCTATTTACATGTGTGTTGTGTGCGAATCGAGCCGATGAAGCGAAGATTTCAGTAGGTCACATCTTAGCGCTGACAGCGCGCCGATGTTGCCGGCGCGTAGAATGAATGTATGTCGCTCTTAGTGCTGATGCTGCGATGCAGTTACTTGTTCATGGTTGAATAATATCTAATACTAATAATAAAGCTGAAGAGTTTGTTTGAACGCGCTAATCTCTGGAACTACCAGTCGTAGTTGAAAAATTCTTAAAAATTCGTAGATTTTTATCAGTCCTTACGGGTAGTCAAAAGCCCCAAAATCTGACAACCAGTCTTACTAAGGGGTATCGTTTTACCCAGTAACTGTGTTGTGGAGGACAGATAGGCGGTCGCTCTATGTAAATTACTGGTATTCAGCCGAATCCAGTTAGACTGGACGCCGACCCCAACGTAGTTGGGGAAAGGCTAGCAGTAGCGAGGCTTGACATTTCGTAGGAGGGAAGCTGAAGAAGAAATTTTTTAGTTATAAATAGTCATACAAATATGATTATCACGTTGTGGCGCCGGCTTATTTAGAACAATTTGTGTTGTTGTTGGATTATATATTACTTGGCAATCGTAGACATTACTGAATGTGCTATTTTTCAATGGTGGTAGGTGAAGTTACTCTTCTGATCCTCCAAAGGGAAGCCGGTAGAAATGGAGTTGTTAGTGCGCTTCGCCTCTGAAGGCTAGGCAGATGATCATGATGATGAATGCATTTCAATTCAGGTTACTCCGTGGATTGAAAATACATGACGCTGCATACTATAAGTATTGAGATTTAAATTAGTCATACCTACGTTGTACGTTTATATTTACTTGTTTCTAATTATTTTATAAGATTTTTATGCTTGAACAGGCTTAGTACCTACATACATACATACATACATTTCTGAGATTAATAGAGATGAAGAAAAATTTTTTTTGTCCGTCAAAAAATAAATTCTATTCAGTCCGTCAGTCAGATAATAAAAAAAATATTGGACTCGTATTTTTTTTTTTTTTTTTACGTAATCAAAAGATACATTCGAGTTAAAATCTAGCATGGCGTCACGCCTTGCTAGATTTTGTACTGAATTGTGACGTAGCAAGCCCCCACTTTAATGAGCTTTATGTAATTTTTTATTAATATGATAAAGCAAAAAATACGTGTCTAATATTTTTTTATTATCTGACTGACGGACTAAATAGAATTTCTTTTTTTTTTATCCAGGCATCATCCCTATTCTAAATATGCTTGAAAACAAAAACGCAAGTAAGATTATAGTTTCGATGCAGCGACAATGCTCAAACGCACCATTTTCATAGCAACTGGTAACACATTACAATCAATTCCAAATAAATATGCAATGACTCATTTGAGTAGATAATGTTATAAACGGAACGAGCAAACATTATATATGAATCACTCGGCACAGATGTTAAGTTCATGTCAGCTTCTAGAATATACCTATTTATTCATGTTTAAATTCGCTGTATACGTAGCTACGTACAATTTATAGATTTACTTAGGGAGCATATTTTATTTTATGCATAGAATACTCATTTGCTGATCAGGAATGTGTACATGCAGGTGCATGCATGATGACGCCTGTATTTCATGCAGTGGTGTATTCCAAAAGGTTACCCGTATACAGGCACGTATCCAGACTTTTGGTTCGGGGGGGGACAAACATTGAAACAACCATGTGAACTGTGTGAAAATCGCTGTAATCACTGTACTATAATTTTCAATGTACTATACTATAATTAAAGAACACGCAAGCGAATAAATAAACAGATGGCTTAAAACGTTTTTTTTTTCAGTCAGATTTCGGGGGGGGGATAAATCCCAACTATCCCCCCCTCTGTATACGTGCCTGCCCGTATATTGTACCCTTGCATATTTCGTCAAGTTTTATACCTATCTATACAAATAAATAAAATTGAACTGCCCGTTTGTAATGTCAAAATAATAGTTTTTTACTAAATGCTTATGAAAGTATGCTATACGGTACCTACTTATAACAGAAAAAACAATTTTTAAAATTTTTATCCGTTTGTTGGTTCCGGAGAATCTCCTAAGCGGCTGGACCAATGTTGACGGGACTACTGGCAGGTAGCTGATGCTATAAGGAGTAACTTAAGTTACTTTTATTTTAGAAAAATAGTTAAGGTTCCGCGTACAGAAATTAAAACTCATGAAATTGTGAACAAAAAGTCGGGTTTGAAAAAATCTTTTTGCATTTGGTAGCCCAATTCTCGAGGATGGTTATAGGCTATTTAACATCACGCTACGACCCTTAGGAGCCGAGCATAAAGAAAAAAAGTCAGTAAGAGCGTAAAGCGAAAACGAAGTAAGAGCCCGGGCGGGCGATGTAATGCGGCGGGTCGGGGGACGCGGGAGTTTTATTAAAAGGTGGCTGTTATTTTAGTATACCTATTGTGTACCTATCTTACGACTTCCACGCGAACGAAGTCACACGGCACAGCTAGTATTATAATAATAAAAATAATACACCCAACACCTGAGGAGGCGTTAGGCGGCTGGTTTGATTCAGAAAGCGGTACTTCTAGACAAGGCTCGTATTGTTAGGAGGTTCCTCTCTCTGGAGCACTGACCTTATTAGGTAGCTGTTCCCGATACCGATAGACTACAATTTTTTTTTTTTAAATATATTTATAGTGGGTGATTTTTTTTTACCGTCTCGAAATTTTTACAGGGTGTTCTACCCATGAATATGACCAACTTTCACTATGGGACCAACTATGAGATTACGAAAAAGATCAGCTGTTTCATACATTTTGGTCAAGTTGAACTTTAATATAATTAAACTTTTGTATTAAACAGCCGATTTTTTTTTCGTGATTTCAGAGTTGGTCCCATTGTGAAAGTTGTTCATATTCATGGGTAGAACACTGTAAAAATTTCGAGACTGTAAAAGAAATCGTCCAGTAAACAAATATTTAAAAATATGATTTAGTTACATGTGTCTGTTATGAGGAGCTCGTGGCTAAGTAATAACAGCCGCATGGTTCGATCCATCAGGTTAAGCTACGCTTGCCGGGGTTGGTCCGTGGATGGGTGACCATCTTTACATACCGAGACTCCTCCGTGCTTCGGAAAGCACGTTAAGCCGTTGGTCCCAGCTGTCATTCGTGGATCTTTGACAGTCGTTACGGGTCGTCAGAAGGCCGAAAGTCTGACAACCAGTCTTACCAAGGTATCGTATTACCCAGTAACTGGGTTGTGGAGGTCAGATGGGCAGTCGCTCCATGTAAAATACTGGTATTCAGCTGCATCCGGTTAGACTGGAAGCCGACCCCAATATAGTTGGGAAAAGGCTAGGCAGATGATGATGTCTGTTATGCCAAGCCGAGCCTGGTATGACCGAATTAGATCACCAGTTATAGAGAGCAAAACGTCCGGCTTCTAAACGAAGAATATTCGGTGATTGTATTGTTTGTCCCGGGCCTCCGACTCATGGTACTGGAAGGAACAGTGGGGTTTTAGTCGGTAGGAGCCGACATAACCCTCCGTTCCTCCCGAAAAAAAAAAGTTACCTTCGCTCCGCATAGTGCTTCTATTCCTAGAACCATTCTAAAACAACATTCTAGAAATAAATGATAAGCAGTGATCGGATATTCGGATGCATATTTATCTAAAGTTGAGGTGTTGGCTAATATGGAATGCACTTTTGTATCGATCGTAAAAATTTCTCGATTCAGGAATTGATAAATTTAGTACTTTTTGACTATAGAATCGACACGCGCTACTCTTTCTCTTACGCCCTACATACACATATATTTGCATCGGGGATTATAAATGAATTTCAAGTAAACAAGCAATAGAATACCTATTTGATCCCGGTGTCTCGGTAGTTTTTAAATAAATAATACTACATGTTTTAGAAGTCGTTTCCATACCATGTATTCGATTAGTTTTGCATTCCCGGATTTTCTGGAATCCCGGGATTTATATTAAGAAAGAAAAAAAAGAAGCCGCTTCCATAATTTCTTAGCAAAAATTGTCTTTAGGTAAATATGCATCCGATTATCCGATCTCTAATGATAAGGGAGTCTCCCTTCTCGGGTGGACAGCGAGTGTGAGAGAACATAACAACGTCGGTATTCTAGTACACGTATCCGCAGCTCCCAATTATGAACTTCCGGTGAGGGTTGCATCACTCTTCCTTCCGCCCGCCACCCGCCACCCTCCGGCGTAAACCGGTCAAGTGCGTGCGATGTGCGGAACCGCATTAAATGTTCAATAATTATGTAAATTATATTTTAAACTAAAAAAATATACGCTGAATTAGGGTGAACATGACTTATTTGGTAAACAAACAGGGTACAGTAAGCTGCACGTCAGTGGTACCTAACACGCTCGCCTAGCATAGTACGGAGTTTCAATAGAATAAGAGGCAAGTTATACTGGTTTTGTTACCGGTGTGGCCTATGTACGAAAATCACGAGTTTCACAGCAATGGCACATTTTCAAGTTTCAAGGAAGTCTTGAATCAAGAGTTCGAGAGACAGACAATCGGTTTGAATTACATCGAAAACAGCAGTTTTTAAATGATTCATTCGAAGCATCGAATGAATCATTTAAATACATCTTATACAAATAAATAAAATGGAAGTGTCCGTTTGTAATGTCAAAATAACAACTTTTTACTAAATGCATAATAAGAAAGTATATACGGTCCCTACTTATAATAAAAAAAGCAATTTTTAAAATTTCTGTCTGTCTGTTTGTTCCGGCTAATCACCGAAACGGCTGCACCGATTTTTATGGGACTTTCACTGGCTGATAGCTGATGCTATAAGGAGTAACTTAGGCTACTTTTATTTTAGAAAAATAATTAGGGTTCCGCGTACAGAAATTAAAACCCATGAAATTGTGAAAAAAAATCGAATTTTAAAAATTCTTTTTGCATTTGGTAGCCCAATTCTCGAGGATAGTTATAGGCTATTTAACATCACGCTACGACTCTTAGGAGCCGAGTAAAAAGAAAAAAGTCAGAAAGAACACAAAGCGAAAACGAAGTAATAGCGCGGGCGGGAGATGCAACACGACGGGTCGGGGGACGAGGGAGTTTTATTAAAACGTGGCTGTTGTTTTAGTATAAATTGTGTATCTTACGACTTCCACGCGAACGAAGTCGCGGGACACAGCTAGTTTTTCAAAAATAGAAAAGTCTTTTGCTACATCGAAGTTTACCAAAATCGAGAAATAAAGAAAAATGCGCTTTAGGAGCTCATTGCATTCTTCCCGTAATGTGTTGACTGCTTGATAGCTCTTCGGAGTATTCTCTAACATCCTTTATCAACTCAATAATATTATATATTTAACTATTTCATAATTATGTTGTTCATTTTTGTTAACATAATTAAACCTTATTTTGTTTTCAGTTAAATAGCAAGCTCCATCGACAACTACAAGATGGTTGTCAGTTGATCGATTTCGCGAACGCAAAGAACAGAATCGCGGTGTAGGCACTTAACGTGTTGCTGGGAGATCTTACAGCAAGCAGGCAGCTCATTTGTTAGTTAGTTATATCGCCGCACGCCAAAATGACATCTGCAATTCCAAAACATCGAAAGTGCGTTGCTTTCCTAGGAAAGAAATAGGTATATAGAGGTATGAGGAATAGGGTGTAAAGTTCACTAATCCTCTATAGTAAAGGGAGGATCCTCCGACCAGACGGGTGTTGTGTCTGGTGGGCAACTGCCCGACGGTTGGTGTTGTATATACGAGTATGCCAGTCGCGCGGTAAACTCTGCTTGCGCGATGAGGATTTGTGTGACGTCAGGTCTTCGATGCGTAGTTCACATGCGGCCACAGGTACACCGGCGCCCTTAAACCAGAACACAGCAACGCTTCTTGGCAGCAATTATTGGGAAGGTGGTACTTTCTCGGAATATCTTTTCCCAAGAAGATCTACTGTCCTTACAAATATCAGGATCGCGGTGCAACGCTTAACCTGGCCTGTCTTTATCTTTCTTGTTTCTTCGATATGACAAAACCTTTTTTCATGAAAGCAAATATGCCACTAGAATTGATAAGTAAACATTTTAATTTAAGTATAGACATCAAGTGAACTTGTGTGCGCTGGGATAATGCCAGTTTAAATGAGTACATGGTTGCAATGTGGGGCAGGGTCGAAGCCTTCATACAACCCGATTCCCTTCGGAATAACCACTCTTCTTTATGTCTACTATTGCCAAATAATATGGTACACCTGTGTGTGTAACTGTGTATCACATCACATTACATAATTATATTTAATACCAGTTTAATACATCATAAGATTAAAAACCTACAGTTTTTTGTCTGAGTTTATGAGAACTGAACAATTTTGTCTTCGGCTTCTTCCCTCTAATGATAATTGTAGCTGCGTCACTGATGTGGTGTCAGACAGGGTGGTTTGATTTCTCCGATTTTTTTAAACCTATATAGACGAACTCATTAGGGAGCTTAGTAGCTTTCAGGACAAGAGTTTTATAGACGGGTTAGCTTTTAATAATATCAGCTACCCCGATGATATGGCGCTATTGAGCCCATCGATCTCAGGCTTCAGATAGCTGTTCGATTTGTATTTGTAGGAGTATGTTATGGAACACGGTTTAAGATGCGGTGCTAAAAAGATTGAGTTACTTATTTTTGCAGCGAAATCCTCAGAAAGTTTTCCTCCCATTAAGTTAGCAGGCAACATCTCAACAATTTAAAAGTCTAAATGATGATCTGGAAAGGGAACGAAGAGCATTGGCGCTTCGATGCAACATGCTTGTCAGTAGATTTGACGATAAGTTACAGAGTGAGATACAATCACAAAAATCTCGTTTGTCCGTTGATACGGATCGCTAAAAACATAATTTTAACCGTGACCTATGTTTGATATTTCAATCACAGCGTGCAGTCTGAGGGCGACTTACCTCGCCCGGATGACGGGCGGAAGCGGGGAGATGGCCTGCGCGACGCAGGGGAAGGGATGCACTTTGTAGTTCGTGTACAGAGGTCGGTTATTGATTTATGTATAAGGGGCTGCAGCATCCAGCCAGTCCGGGCAGAGATAACCAGGCACCTGATAATAGGGCTCTATACTACCTTGTTTGTTTGCGTCCGGGCTACGATGCTTGAACAAAGGAATGAGTTATGACGTAAATCAGTACAAACTATACGTGTGCGAACGCACCTGCAAACAGGGACAGCGACGCGAATCGCAGCTATTTGCAGGAGCCTTTAGGTTCAGATTTTGGACTTGTTGCATCTATCAAATATCGTATTTTAAAAACAGCCTACTAGCTTCATCTATACAAATGAATAAAATTGAAGTGTCTGTTTGTCATTACAAAATAACAGCTTTTTACAAAATGCATAAGAAAGTATATACGGTACTTATAACAAAAAAAAAAACTATTTTAAAATTTTTTGTCTGTCTGTCTCTGTTTGTTCCGGCTAATCTCCGCAACGGCTGGACCGATTTTGACGGGACTTTCACTGGCAGATAGCTGATGTTACAAGGAGTAACTTAGGTTACTTTATATTTTAGCAAAATAATTAGGGCTCCGCACAATAAAAAACCCATGAAATAGTGAACAAATAGCGCGGGTGGGCGATGCAAAGCGGCGGGTCCTGGGACGAGGGAATTGTGGCTATTATTTTAGTATAATTGTGTATCTGACGACTTCCACGCGAACGAAGTCGCAGGGCACAGCTAGTTGGAAAATAAGATTGCTTGGCTAATTCATTGCAATCCTTTATGCAGACTCCTTAAATTCGCATCTACACAGATAACGGCTTGTGCATGTACTATCATGTAGGTACATCCCATCTTGCCAAACTGTTGCACGTTACATTTACTATTCAAACTAAAGAAAGCTTCCTTTTATATTGTAACAAAGAAACAATGTTGATCTATCTCGCACGTGGATGCCAAGTCTTAAATTAAAATATCTACCTATTAACGTGAATCTGCTGTTTATAGATAAGTCACTTATAAAAAGAAACGTACTTTTATGACAAAGTGATGACAAAAGAAAATGCTATTTTAACAGACTATTCGCATACCAACGTTGGCAATGAGTAATGAGTTCAGCGGCGTGGGGCTGATGATGGGCTATGTCAAAACTCAATGATTTCTACTACTACATGTTTAGGGAATTAGATATACCTACACTGTACAGCTTGAGCCATCTGCAGATGACTTTGGCAGAACTTTGATTCGTATTAGACCACACACTGCAGTGTGTGGTCTAATACGAATCAAAGTCCATGATCATTGGGTTGTTATAAATGTATGAAGTTTTTCTGCATCCCTTTGTCAGCCTTCCAGGAGGAGAAAGTTCTCATAAAACTATACCACTTTTACTCTCTGGGCAACTCCGAAATGTCGATAAAAAATGCTGTTGCATAAAAATGCAATATTAACCAACCCAACAGGTGCTTTTTCCGCTTTGCATCGTTAGTCCGTCAAAGCTGTTCATATTCATGAGCACTTTCACCCGCTTGGAAGGATGCCAATAATGTCAAGTTCACCTCAGTAGAATGATGCAGTTGGGATGAGAATGTTGTTGAATGAGTATCTATGAGTAAGTTTGTAAGTGGCGCTAGTGACAGAAAATTTGAAAGGAAATTGTTTGGCTTGATATGGGCATGTGATCAGGAGGGATGAAACGCATATGCCTACAATGAGTGATGGACATAAATGCGGATGGATGGACATGAAGAGGGAGGCCAAAGAAAAGATGGGATGGATTGTATGAGAATGATATTATAGAAAAGGCAGTGAACGATAGCGTCACCGTTGACAGGGAAGAATGGAAGAAGAAAACATGTTGGGCCGACCCCAAGTAACATGGAACAAGATCAGGAAGGTGATGAGATGACCCCAGTAGAATGATATAAAAACTTTTTTACCATAGCCACTCGAAAAAGGGCATTTGGTTCTTCGATAACAGTGAATAAAACTCTCTTTTAGTCACTGAGTGAATAAAAACTTTATTAATTTGGAACAAACGCGAATTAAAATCCGATTTATGTACAAAAAATAAATATTGTAAAGCGTGCTGCAAGTACTACCTACCGGCTGGCTAAATGGAGCTATTCCATAGAGATTCCATTAAATGAAAAAAAAATATGTATATGCCGCCAATTTTAGTTACCCTTTAGGTTCAAAACGACAACTTCCCAAAACGTTCACTCTCCCAAAACGTCCACTTCCCAAAATGGTAATTCCCTAAATGTCTATTTCCTATTTCGTCCACTTCCCAAAACGACGACAAATCTATAATTCCCAAAAAGTCCATTTCCCATAACGTCAACTCTCAAAACGTAAACTTAAACGTAAACATAAATATTTCTGTATCTTTACCGTATCATGTAGTTTATTTATTTATTTATTTTATTTAACAGTTTATGTACACACATATAAACAAACAAGAAGAAAGGAACAGAAAAATACGTACAAAGGTGATGCTTATTTCTAAAGAAATCTCTTCCAGCATACCTGCGATAGGAAAGTAGATAAAGAGATGTAGACAACGTGTGTAAGAGTAAAAGAGAAAACAAAATACATAAAATCACAAACGATACACTAATATGAATATAAACAAATATATATATAAACATAAAATATGAGTACATACAAATACATACATTATACTACCAAAATAAATATCACAAAAAAAAAAAATATACGATAATAATGAAACATAACATAATAAATACTAATAGCTATGACGAAGTGGAGAGATAGTGTTCTTTCACTCTTCTTTTAAACACTGCAACAGTTTGGCAGTCCCTAATATCAGGCGGAAGTGAATTCCATAACCGAACCGCATGCACAGTGAAGGAGTAGGAGTAAAGTAAATAATAATAATATAAACAAAAAAAAAAATGATTTGGACATTTCAGTTTTAGAACTATAAGTATTTTTTCCTTTTTGATTTGATTTTTTTTACATTTGATTTTTTAGTTACAATTCAAAGAAAAACATTATGTATTTTGTTTTGGAATTTTCAGAAGTGATTAATGTATTTAGTGTAAAAGTAATGTTAAATTACTAGATAAAAATATTAGATTATTATTTCCTCGTACCTATCAGAGTTTTGTATTTAAATGATAAGAAGCAAATAAATCTTTTTAATTTCCATTACGCAATTTTATTTACTCACTAGCTGTGCCCGGCATGCGTTGCAATGCCCCGTCTAATTATCCTATCTACCCTTCCTACCGTACTACGTCTATTACTACTTAAGTGTTACATTTTGTCAAGTAGACGTTTTGGGAGTAGTCGTTTTGAGAAACGGACTATTTGGGAACTGGTCGTTTTGGGAAGTGGACGAAATAGGAAATAGACATTTAGGGAATTACCATTTTGGGAAGTGGACGTTTTGGGAGAGTGAACGTTTTGGGAAGTTGTCGTTTTGAACCTAAAGGTTAGTTACATAGGTTCTCTTCTATCTGTTAATGTGATTGTTTTATGTCATTGGAAAATAATATTTTATATTAACATAACATAACATCACGCCTTGTTTCCCCGAAGGGTTAGGCAGAGGTGTACCTATAAGTACACCCACATTTCGCCAGTTATGTTTAAGTCCCATGTAATAGGGGGCGAGCCTATTGCCATCTATCGGGCACAAATCCTGACTCCGGGCTGCTACTGAGAAATTTCAGATAGAAAAACCCAATAACACTTTGCCCGACCTGGGAATCGAACCTAGAACCTCATGCTCAGCAGTAGCGCTTGCGACCACTAGACCAACGAGGCAATCTATTAACATAATTATAATAAAATGAATATTCCCGTGACGAAAATGAGACACTGACTCCGGAATAATTTCGTATATATACTACACTTTCTTTTCTGACAGTCAATCGTAAACAGTAAAGTACACAACTAGTGAAAAAAAATCGTCTCGGCCCTTATATCTGTCGCTCTGCTCAGGATTCTCATCTAGAATTCTACTCTGTTCTCGGGATCCAACTCAGTCCCTCGAATTCAATTCCCTTTTTTCACTTGTATACAGGGATTGAAAACCGGTACGAATTTGGGTTCCGGTTCTTCATTTCGGTTCTTAAAAAGGTTCTTCTTTTCGGTACGGTTCCGGTTCAGGTTCCGGTTTGGTTCTGGTTCCAAAGTACCGGTCCAAATAAAGGTTCCAATATACCGGTTCCGTATCATCCGATTTAAAGGTTCTCTAAGAAAGATGGGATATGTTTGACGCGTGCCTGGCGTATCTTTTCTTTCAGTTCGCCTTCGAATTATTGGTGAGTGGAAGTCTGTACTGAACAGTGTCAGCAAATATTGTCAGTAATTATTATTAGTGGTTTATATAATCTACAGTTACTGTTAATACATTAATATAAAATGGACAAAGGTAAGTTTCATCGTATTGTATTCACTTAGATAATATTATTAAAAAGGAGGAGGATTTTTTAATATAAATTATTATTATTTTGTTTTAACATGTGTGGACAGTGTTTTATGATTATATTATGTGTTTTATGGTTGTTTAGTTTCATGGGTTACGGCACTACCGCCGAGGTATTACGCTATTCCAATTACACGTTGGTTATATTTGGTATCTTACTTTCAGGAACAAAACATGCCCGTATTGTGACCGATACCGATACAGACACTCAACTCCAAGAGCAAGAGTTACCTCTAAATTTGAAGCAATTGCTTAGAAGAAATTTTCAAGAAAAATGTCAACCTAAGACTGCAAATTGCAAATTGAAAAACAACAAAGAATAGAGTGTAAAGATTGTGCTTTGCACCATAACGACGATGACGAGCATGATGGGAGAAATCAAATTTTTTCTCAACTGATTACAAAAGAATTAAAGAATATTAAACCATGTCTCAGGACTAGGTGTTATATCGACATACTTGAGTATTTACAGTCAGCAAAAGGTAGTCCTTTTCACCCGCGCGGCGGCCGCTCGTAGGTACAGTGGAGTCAAAATATTTCCGCGAAAATATTTCTGCGGGAGCGCAGCTAGTGACAAACTACACCCCTTCCTGGTTTCGCCCAATTAGAGACATTATGCATTTGTGTGAGTAAAGGGCATTCGGACTTGCTTTGAAGAACCGGTAACATAAAGGTTTTTATAGGTTCCAATTTAGGTTCCGGTTCCGGTTCGGGTTCTTGTACCCGGAACCACTTAATACCGGTTCTATACCGGTATTTTAAGAAAATTTCAATCCCTGGTTGTATAACCTACTATTGTTTCATGATAATCTGATAAGGATACTTAACATTAGCATGACCTCTAAATTCCTATACCTACATTATTGATATAATATTCAGCTGTTGGTCTGTATTTCATAAAGCCCTTTGATTTATTAAACGCCATTCAACCTACTTAAACGTAATAGATTGATACTATGTACTTTCATATTAATTGATCGGAAGAATGGCAGTTCTAGTGTCGCTTGATTTCGGAAGCGTTCGTGAATCATATTCACCAGAAACCGGCATTTCTATTTATATAATAATCTATGCTACTTAGGGCTGATTTAACTAAAGTCAGTTAGTAAAAAATATCAGGGGAATAAAATTGACGTCTGACAGTTTTTGATATGGAAAATCTGTCAAAGACTAAACATTTATTCGCTGGATTAGACTAATACTAGGTATAAAAGTTTGGTCGAATTCGCCCTTCGAACGAGCCTTCTGTAGTATCTACGGAGTCTGCAGTTTTATTTTTATTTTGAATGTTTTAATAATTAAAAATGATAGGAATTCTACAGCCTTGGCCAAAAGTATTGAGCACCTTACAAATTTCGCTCGTTCACGGAAAGTATGGGAGTAAACCAAATCTATTGTTGAAGAATTCTTTTGTCGGCCATCTACAAAGGTTTAAACAATGACCCACGCCGCACAGCTAGCAATAAAACACCTGGGTGCAATAAAATGTGTTTTTTACAATTTTTGTATTTATTTATCAGTTCGCTACCATCGCTCGTTGTGAACACATCCAGTGATCTAGTGCGCCTTTTGTATTTTATTTCAGAAGTTTTAAGTGTTATCGTTGCAATATGCCAAAACAAAACGAACTTTCTTTAGAAAAACGTGTGCAGATACAGCTTCTGTATGAGCAAGGGAAATCACAAGTAGAGATTTCTAAAACTGTGAAATGTTCGCGCCGATCCGTGCAATATGCTATTCAGCGATTCTCTACTACCGGATCACATGAAAATAGACCGAGAACCGGGCGCAAACGCATCACCACAGACCGTCAAGATCGTCAGTTACTGAGAGAGTCGTTAAGAAATAGGAAAAAAACATCTTCAGAGCTCGCTGCTGAGTTGTCGGAACAAATTAAGAAGCCAATTTCTGCTCGAACTACTCGCAGAAGACTTCAAGAAGCTGGTCTGAAAGGCTGTAAAGCTAGGAAGAAGCCATGGCTCTCCGATAACAACAAAAAAGCTCGATTGAAATGGGCTTTAAAACACCGAACTTTCACCGCTGAAGATTGGTCAAATGTTGTTTGGTCAGACGAATCAAACTTTGAGGTGAGTAAGTCAATTTAATGCCCTGATACAATTTTATAAAATGTTTTAAAAACCAAACGCATAATTGAATTTATTTTAGTTTTACGGAACTCAATATTTTTCTCTTTATTGCAGATTTTTGGTACACCTGGTGTGACCTTTGTGCGTCGCCGTGTGGGCGAAGAATTTAAGCCAGAGTGTGTGATCCCAACCGTTAAACACGGTGGAGGCAGCATAATGGTCTGGGGTTGCATGACCGATTCTGGAGTTGGCGAATTGTTCGTGTGTGAGGGTCGCATGGACTCTACTAAGTACATAAATGTACTAGAAACTGCATTACTGCCTTCATTCACGAAACTTTTTGGCGACACGAATATGGATGGTGTCAAATTCCAGCAGGATAACGCGCCATGCCACAAATCTGCACGCACTATGAGATGGTTTCGGGAAAATAACACGGAACTGCTTGACTGGCCAGCTCAGTCTCCAGATCTGAACCCCATAGAACATTTATGGGGTTTATTAAAGCGCAGGGTTAGGCGCCACACAATTAACAACAAAGAAGATTTAAAACGCTGCCTGCGCCTAGAATGGAACTCGATTACTTACTGTTGACGACTGTAAAAAACTTGTTAACTCTTTACCAAAAAGAATTTCTGCCGTAATTAAGGCAAAGGGTGGACCCACAAAATATTAATTTTCTATTAATAAATAGTAAAATAAACCCATATAAAACGTTTTGTTTTATTTCTATTTGATACTCCGCATAAAACTGAAAGATATCATGGGTGCTCAATACTTTTGGCCAAGGCTGTATGTAATATGGTAATTAATTATATTTTAGTTAAATAGTTGATATACCTACTTACTTTAGGTTTTATTATAACCATTATTTTTATCATTTTGTATTAGAAATGTTGTAACACCGACGTCTCCCCTCACGGAGGTGGGTGCTAATGGCGGCAGCCTGCAGCACAGTTTTAAAACGAATGTAGAGATTGTCTAGTCTGAAATGACGCGCCCCATTACTTTTTGTATACGTACACTACGGTAAACGCGGTAGCGGGGCGCGTCATTTCAGAGTTGACAATCTGTTGACGAACAAAATAGTTTGTGAACTTTTTTTTTTGTTCCAATAAAATATGTATTTGATTTTGATTTGAGTTTGACACTCACGCTATATCGCCGCCGTAGACCGAAACGTCAATAAGGGCGGGACTGCGGACTAAATGCCATGTTATACCAGAGTAACTAACCCTTGAATAATTTTACTCATTGGTCTTACTCTTGAATAACTGCGTTTGCGTTTTTCCATCACAAACGTAGAGTAGCCAATACTGGGTATTGTTACTCATGAGTTGATAAATGAAAATGTAAGCCAACTAAAATGGAAATACAACTGATTATAAAGCGGAACGCAAGATTTTATGTCCACAAAATTTTGCCGGTTAACATTAGTGTTAACTGTCAATAAATAACACGAGTTGTCATACTTGTCATTGTCAGTTGAGTAAGGTTATCTTTTCGAGTCGGTTTGGTTGATGATTTTGAATTTTTGTTGTGGTGATTGATAATAAATAATATGTCTGAAGGAAAAAGGAAACGTAGCCCAAATTAGTTACCTTTTGAGAAAAACTTGCTGGCGGAACTCGTGGAAAATCATTTGAGTATAGTATAAAATAAAAAAAAACAGACGGTGTTACAATGAAGCAAAAACTTGCTGAATGGCAAAAAGCATACGAAAACATCTGGTAATGTAGCGGCCGCCATTGTATTAATCTCGGATAACTTGTTTACTCGATGCATTTTGGCGGTATAACGATTTACTCTCGGATAGACAGTTATTCCGGGATTAAAATTTGGTAAAACGGAAAGTTCTCTACTCGAGAGTAATTAGCGATTTTATTCCCAGGATAAGACATATACGAGTTTGGTCGAATCGGCCCTAACTCGTAAAACCTTGTTCTGAGTTATTGAAAGTTAAATTTTTTGAAAATAGAAATCGTCATAATTTTTGCTTGCCATTACATACCTACCTTTATATTTTTAGCTTTATTTTAAAGGAAATAAAATAAAGATTATATTATAAGAACTATAACTTGAGAAAAACTTCTAACTCTTCTTTCTAGACTTTTCGCTCTACGGGGACGATATGCTCCATCCGCCTATCGATACAATGATACCTAGTTATCAATGGGCGGGTAGTGCACAGCGTCAGTACATTGAGTACGTTTGGTGTTCCTATTTTGTTCGCACACATATTTGCTAACAAATAGGCGGATTGTTTTGGCAACATCTCGTAAGTTTACGTCTCAGGGTTTTGAATGTCTTTGTTTTATGTGACATCGCCGTTCCTGAAGCGAACATCATATGAGTAAGTAAGGATAATGAGAATATCAGTCTCAGTCTCAAAATAGTGTAGACGAAGTGTAGATTAATGAGTTTATTGTAAACTATCTAACCCTACAGACGTTGTCCTGTGCAAATTTCAATACTTCATACGCAAATCCCATAGAGTAAAGGATGATCAGTATTTCTCGAATTTTAATATTTTACTGGAGACATTTCCAATGTTTCTTAACATAAAAACATTAAAAAATAAACATATAACCAAATTGAGAACCTCCTCCTTTAATTTGAAGTCGGTTAAAAATAGCCAAATCGCACCAGCCGTTCTCAAGTGATGCTCTTACCAACGAACATGGTAAATGATAATTTTAATTAAAAGTTTTTATTACAGTTTAATCTTTTTTAAAGAGGTGGTGCGCACTGCTAAGGCTGGTTCGAGGTGGCGCATAGCACAAGAAAAGTGCTTGGAAATATATGGGGAGGCCTTTGCTCAGCAGTGGCATATTTTAGGCTAGAAAAAAGCAATAGTTTTCGAAGTAATGATGAACACTTCGCTTGAGAGAGCTCACTATAAAAGAACGCCACGCAAATTCATACAGTTGGAAATAGGGAGAGAAGCAACGCCTAAGCCCTCTAATTAGGTCGAAACTTAATCACACAAATCATAATAGCAAATGGACGTCAAACCGAAACATAGGTCTATTGATAGCATAATTGGAAACCTAATTGTGGCAACGTAATTATTATGGCAGAGCAGACGGATTCACAAACAAGCTATACAAATATAGTCTGTTATAGTAGGTACCAGAGGCGAAGCGCGCTATCAACTCCATTCCTACCGGCTTCCCTTTGGAGGATCAGAAGAGTATCTTCACCTACCACCATAGAAAAATAGCACATTCAGTAATGTCAACGATTGCCAAATAATATATATTCCAACAAAAACACAAATTGTTCTAAATAAGCCGGCGCCACAACGTGGTAATCGTATTTGTATGACTATTTGTAACTGAACAATTTCTTCTACCGCTTCCCTCCTCCGAAATGTCAAGCCTCGCCACTGGTAGGTACCTACGTATAATTACAGTCTTTGTACTTCTTATCGAGAGTTAATTACATGCATGTAGCATCATCGGCCCCCGGGCGAGTCGAAAGGGTGAGCAACAGCCACGCTGCACCTTAATTGAAACTCGGGGTCGTCGGGTAAGTAATTTGGATAGATGAGTCCCTAAAAGTTTTCGTACCAGCCAAGGATGATAGATACTATACAATTTAATGGATTATTAAAATTTGTAGATTATGGAGACTTATTTTTGGAGTTTACTCCTTAAGAATCGATTTTCATATAAGGCCCCCCGGTATGGAAATTTTATGAGGAGTGAAATTAATACTTACAAGCGTTAACTCAAAAGCGTTACGTTTTTCTGCGCAACGTACCTTACGCACCTTCCATGGAGTAAACTCCAGTCGTGCGTCGGAGCTGACACACACATTTTTTCTGTTAGGTTAGGTTTTTAGGTATCATAAAATTCTTAACACACGGCACTTAATTATAGTAGGTAATGATTTTTTAAATAAGTGTTAATTAACACATAGTAAATGTCGGAAAAACAGTAAAGTGTTTTGCGTAGATGTGACGCATATTTTCCCCCAACTTGTTTCTTTTTGTGTTTGTGTTCTTTTTTTGCGTCATGTTTACCACAAATAAACGTATTTTCTTTCTTTTCTTTTTCTTTCTAAACATTATTTGAAGAAATAATGAAAACATATTATGTAAAACATTAAAAAAACACGGCAGCGATTATGGGTTTGCTTTACGGTAAAATGTTTGAGTTAAAACTTAGCTTTAGAAAAGAAGGCAAGTATAAGATAAGGTGCACTGGGGTAATTCCAAAAAAGGGTATATTCCGAAAATCCATAAAATTCGCTTCTTGGGGTAATTCCGAAATACAAAACTCATGATATTTTGTGTAAGGGGTAAAAAGAGATGTAAACCTTTGGTCAAAGTACAATAAAGTCGACGTTTAAATAATTTCGGAATAACCCCAAGATAGTTCGTAATTTCCCGTAAACCAAAAAATTATAATTCAAAAATTCAAAATGCTCTATCTAGTGAATCCAACTACATATTTATGAATCTAATATATCCATTGGTTAAATCTTTTCATTAAGTTAACCGAAGTCGCTTATTAATGGCAGTAAATATGAAACTACTTTACATAACTAACCGAAATGTAGACCTCTAGACATCTCGTAAAAATTCCCGTCGGAATTACCCCAGTACACCTTATAATAAAGTAACAAAAATCTGCAATTTGACCCTTGTTGCACATCCGTCACTTTTCTAAAACATTCGTTGAGCACTTTTTAAATAGTCGCCAATCGCCAGGCAGCGGTCAGTGTTTTCAATCCATACTAAGTTAATACATAAAGAGAGTAAGCAAATTTAGTGAGTCTGTGTATAATGTGGAGGGTTATCTCCAAACCTACAGCTCCTATTTGAAAAACTCTTTCATCACTTGAAAGGTATTCCATATGGACATAGGCTATGTATTATGTAAATATACACAAAAGAAGTACTTAATAATATTAATTAAATACTATTTTGAATTCATGCAAGCCTAGTACTTTGTTAGGTTACTGCTCCGAACTTGTGCACAACGTGTCGTGAATAGAATGCTGTCTTCATATGTGAATCGCACCCGTTGTAAATTGCTCAGCGAAGCTGGGGCAGGTCACTATCTAGGTCTATAGACATTGCAAATCAAGAGCGCACGTCATCATATTTTTATGGACGACACAAGGTTTAAATTACAATGATTTACGTGCACTCGTGAAATACAACTTATCAGAATGTACGCAAGCTCTGAAAGTGTGGTAGAAATTGAGTACATACGTACCAATTTTTTTAAAACAAAAGAAAAACTTACTTTTCTCGCCACAAGGTTTTCAGATAGTAAATTATAGAAACACTGATTTGGTCACAAGGAATAAGGATTTAATAGACTGTGTCCTTTGCACTCCTAATCAAAATGCATTTGTTTGTTTGATAAACATAGTTAGATTAGGTTACAATTAATTTAGATACCTACAGATGATAATAATATTGTACAAAGACAATAATTCCATAAGAAAAATATAATTCCAATTGATGATGTTTCCACTTTCACCAATATCAACTTTATTCAAGTTTAAATTAAGTTGATTTTAGAATTTCTAGTACTATTGAATAAAACATTTTTTTTTCAGTTGTAGCGTAAATCGATCTTTATCTGTGGGCATTAAAGTATTTTTTCCAAAAACACATATTTTTTACATGTTTGGAAACTAAATTGCAAACGCAGGATAAAATAATTGTTTTAAATCTTAAACCAAATTTGATTCTGAATTTATGCGCTAATTCTGTTACTTTCCTATAGATAGGTACTTAACTAGTACTTACATATTCCAACCCACTCCCGGCGTACGATACGGCGGTCCAGGAACGTCATGGAGAGCACAGCAACGAATACAATGATGGATCCCCGGAACATTTGGAAGCTGCTCACGTATGTCAGCGTCAGACCGATGTACATGATCGACGTTCCAATCTATATGGGGCATAAAAATAAAAAGAGTAAAAAAAGAACAGAATTTCCTTTATCCATATTTTGTTAGTGAGGATAAAGCTTTATCAAAAATAAGATGTTTTGTTTTAGTTTGACAATGTAATAGTAATAATATAATCTAACTATCATGAAACCTCAAAAAATTAGTCATTATACGCCAACGTTGATGATTTTTAATACCGAAAACAATTAAAACGCCATTGTGTCTCACGTGGATCCTCGTTCGGCATACGAAGGGTTAATGAATACTGTATACAAGGTGTAACATAAATAACGCACAACCTTTTAAGGGGTTACTGTACTCATAATTACGAACAACTTTTACTATGGGACCAAACCTAAAATCACGAAAAAAAAATTTGCTGTTCCCTACATTTCGACGAGTTATGCGAACATAAATGTAAGGAGCAGCTGATTTTTTTTCGCGATTTCAGGTTTGGTCCCATAGTAAAAGTTATTCATAATGATGAGTACAATGACCCCATAAGATGTTGTGCGTTAATTATGTTACACCTTGTAGAGGTAAACGTACGCAAAGTTGTGTGTCATCGCCGACACAACTTTTATTGAATGGGACATACGATACGAGTAAATCACTTTCTGGAATGGATACTTCGCAAACTGAGATGCAACAGGTACCTACATACTAAAACAATTTCAGGAAGACACTAGCCGGTCGCAATTTTTGCCTGTTGCTCGGAAATGCTTAACAAGAACGCTGTTCCGACTATGTAGTTCACGGCTGTTAATCGAACAGTTGGAACTACGAAGCGGATTCATTTGATGGAAGGGTGGATTTTGTAATCCTAGTGTTGATTGACGTATGGTCGACCGTACTATGCTGACGTCGCAAGCGCACCGATGACCTTTTCGCAAACATGTTTGTGTTTTATCACAGCGCACGGAATCGCCGCGATAGAGACTGGTCAGTACTAATAATATTTATACCCACGCAATTAGTGCTAAGCGCAAGCTTCGGCTGTCAGGGGTGCTAATGTTGGTCGGGTCGGTATGATTTGGGACAGCTAGGCGGCAAAATATACATATATTCAAATAAGTGTACACACCAATGGCGAAGCCTTCATACAACCCGATTATTATCGGCTTCCCTTCGGAACCACCACTCTTCTTAATGTCTACTATTGCCAAATAATGTACACCTGTGTGTGTAACTGTGTATTATATCACATTATATATATTTAGTACCAGTTTAATACAGTCATCATAAGATTAACCGTAGTACTTCCGTGTTACGAACACGGTCCGAGCAATGGATGTTCATAATGACGTCTCGTAGGCATTTCAGAGGGCACACCAGCGATGTCCTCAATAGGCAGATATATATATATCTGCCTATATATATATATAGTAAGATTAGTAACGTTACAAAAATGCCTAAAATCTTTTTGTCTGAGGTTCTGAGAAATGAAAAAATTTTTTTCTTCGGCTTCCCTCTAATGATAATTGTAGCTCTGCACCACTGGTACGCACTTGTAGCAATTGTGACTTGAAAAACGTGACAATTCTGCCAATGACTGTGAGGCATGTTACAGCACAGACATTGGCAGAATTGTCACGGGCCGTCAGATTCTATGAGTAAACGGAACAACGGTGAGTTCATTGACACACTTGGTTTGTACGGAAAGTGTTGACACTAGTGTCTCTAGCAGCAGCCGCCGAGGTGTCTTCGCGGCGTGCGCTGTGTTTTATCAACAAACGATACGTGTGGGTGTGGTATGCAAACAAATTGAATAAGTATAATTTTCAAGAAGGATGGATCTAGAGTTAAAATATTTTTTTTTATTGCTTAATTTGATGTCGATAGAAACATGGCCATTTTAAAGGCATTGCCTGATGGATAATTTAAAAGCAAGAAAGTCCGATGCGAGTAGAGTCGAACAACCAATAGGTTGTTGTATAGTGTACCGTTGAAACTAAGGCGAGTGATGTCAAAATAACGGACCCGAGGTTGTTCGACAAATCTCTTCCACTCCAATTTGCTTCAAATCGAGCCATTAACAGCGTTAGTGTTATACAAACGGTAATAAAAAAAAATTGAATTTCAGTTATTACTGTTTTTGATACAAACTCAAAACGATAAATCGTAATAAACGTCCATAACGCAAGATAGTATCGGTTATGCATTTCTGACGTCACAGAATCCATCTTGCTTTTTATTGAGCTTACTGCATTAAAATCAAACGCTGTTTGTGTTTTGTCTTTTTTATTTCGTAATTTTTAGTTTTATGTAAAAACTGGAATATTTGTTTGTAATGAGTAGTTTTAATATTTTTTTTTTTTGTAAATACAGCACTTTCCCTTTGACACCACACCCGTAGCTCGTATCAATAAGCCAGGCCGTCACACTTACACGTATTAGTCCATATCTTGAAAACTGCTGAACCGATTTTGATGAAACTTGCACTGTCCCCTAAGTTGAAGTAAATGTAAGCCAATAACAATAAACACAATCACAATCTGATTAATAGTTTCGGAGAAATGCGTCGACAAACATACATCACCTATAAAATTTTGTATATTTGATTGGAAGCCCTAATAGATTAATTATCATAATTATGTCAATATAATGCAGTTCCAATAATATTACATACATACGTGTCGAATTGATAACCTCCTTCTTTCTTTGAAGTCGGTTTTCTTGATTTCAGGTTTGGTCCCATAGTAAAAGTTGTTCATAATGATGAGTACAATGACCCCTTAAGAGGTTGTGCGTTATTTATGTTACATCTTGTATATAGGATGACTGGTAATTAGTGACCGATACTTAAACACATGATTTTACACATGATAACAAGCAACTTTTACTATGGCACCAATCCTGAAATCGCGAAAAAAAAATCAGCTGGTCCCTACATTTTGACGAGTTATGCGAACATAAATGTAAGGAAGAGCTGATTTTTTTTTTCGCGATTTCAGGATTGGCCCATCGCTAATTAATATACTATAAACGCATAATATATGCGATTTAGCTTTAAAAATCGTTACGAAAATATTCTCTATGCATATTTTAAAACACAACGTCTCTCACTCTGTTTGTCCTGAAGTGCGGTTATAAATAACTCGAGAAGCACTAAGGCCGACCACTTACAGTCGGAATTCCGTTTTGAAAGCAGTAAATCCATTCATAAACGGTTCTGCGTTCGGAATATTTTCCGATTCGAAAAAATTCCGTGTTCGCGCTGTGCGTGATTTTGTATGGCTTTGCTGCCATCGAAATTCCGAATCGATATTTCGAAACGGAATTCCGATTCGGAATTCCAACTGTATGTTGCCGGCTTTATTCGATATTTTGACTACCTGACTATGGTCGATATGAAGGATTTTGAATAGGTATGATTTTGAAAAAAAAAAAGAAAGTCGCACTATTTAAGGCATATCGTCAAAACTTCTATGTTAGTAGCATATGGACCACATATTCTCTGAAAGCCCTCAACACCTTGCGCGTCCAATATAACAATGCCTTCAGAATGCTACTGCGGCTCCCACGTTTCTGGAGCGCATCTGCCATGTTCATGGAGGCTCGTAGGTACGGACGGATTCGGAGCAATTCTGCGCAAAAAAGCCACCTCCTTATTGAGCAGAGTTCGTGCTAGCAGCAATGGCATTCTGGCGGTTATCGCGGACAAATTTGACTGCCCTATTCTAAGGCTTCACATTAGGGTTCTGACGAAAACTAGTTAACATAATATCGATGTAATAATTATTATTTGAAGACGAATGCTACTTAACCACCAAATTTCAAACCACTAACATAGTTCCTAGGTACTTATTATCTAACCCATATGGACCTTGTTGTTAGAATTAAATAATTATTTAATTTGATTTGATTCATAAATAATTATGTTCTATGGATGGGTTATAGTAGGTATACATTCGTCTACGCGAGTGGAGCAGAGTGCACAGCTATAGTCTGTTCCAAAAATATCTGATGAAAATGTAAACAAATGGATCAGAAAACGTACCTGTGGTTGTCAATTTGTAGTGACACTTACAAATTGAGTGCTTTGATTAGATTATTTTAATACTTACACTAGAAATTCTAACTTTTAAATCAGATATTTTTCATTTAACCATTGAGGTAAATGTTATAACCTCAAGTCTCGCCGATGGCTTTTCAATCACAATTTAACAGTGTTAAGTATTCAAACAATAATTGTTGTAAAAAGTGGTGAAATATAAAATTGAAACCTTTCTAAATACAGATGAATGTGTTATCATAGCATATTATGCTTTGCTAGACTTTCATGAGGTCTTTTTGGAACAGAGATTAGGTATAAAACTAAAAATTTACATACGAGGTCAAACATTGCAGCAGGCATCAGGATGAACGGATTGAAATTCTGGTTGCCATTCGTGAGGGCATGGCCACCGGTGTTCTTGGTCTTGTAGTAAATTAGCTTGAAAGTAAGGAGGCAGAGCATTTCGCCAAGAAACATAGCTGTGGCCTAAATGGGAGCAAAACAACACAAATTAGATATAATAGAAAGTTTTGAGAAAAAAGAAACATGATTACCTATATATAAATAAAAATCATTATTGCAGACCTTATGAAAAGAAAACTTAAAACTAACAGTTACATGCGAATATGACAACTATTTCAAAGACATTAGGGTGTTAAATAGAGTAATGTGTTTACAGCGCCCTCTAGCGTTGAGTCGATGGACTCGTTGGAGCATGTCGCATGTAGCGAAACCGTAAGATTTTCCCCTAACAAAAAGAGCTCAATGCGCCTCAAGAAGTTTTCGCTTCAAAAAATATAAGATAAAAGGGTGTGTAAAAATGCATCACTAATACCTGCAGAAATGGATGTTCAAAGGGTCTCGTCAGCCCGTCGGACCCTTTGGCTTGTAACTTGTCGGCCCATTTGGTACTCAAAGAGTTAATGGATCCCGTCACTACTAGCATTACTGCTAGAAACTTTTGATACCCGGTCCATGCCATCCTGTGAAAGAGACTTGGCATAAATAAAAAAGTAATTTTTATGCCCCAATCCTGCTGATACGCTTTTTATTTAATTGTTAGATAGTGTCTATCCAGGCTATGTAATAAAGAAATATGAAATGTAAACTGCAGTAACAGTTGTGAAAAATTATTCTTTTCCAACACTTTCCTCGATGATAAAATTTTAGTATTTAAAGTTAATAAGTAGGTAGAACTTCAACCTCAGAAGTAATGCAATGTTTATAAAATGATAAACCCAGCACTTGAAATGGTGTACTTTATATATATTGGGTATATTAACAAGATAGTTTATGAAGTATGTATATTATATAAGATAACTATTGATATTCAAATTGTATTTTTATTATGTGATTAGTGTAGTCTGTTTAATCTTGTCCAGATCAAACAAATAAATTAAGATAGACAATAATATCCATGATATCACATAACATAACATCACGCCTTGTTTCCCCGAAGGGTTAGGCAGAGGTGTACCTATATAGTAACACCCATGATATCACAAAAGCATTTCGCCCATTCTTCTCCATAGGAGCCTACTACGCTTTGGAATGGGCAACTAGCTTCATCTTTCTGACTGACTGACCCGTTGACAATTGAAAAGTGCCTGTAATTGGTTTATTTGAAATAAATGCTTTGAGTTTGAGTTTGCATACCTAAATTGTTCTTTACAATATGTTTTTTTTTTCTATTTTATTTACTATCAGCCTTTGAGCCATAAATATTTATAGGGTAGCATGTTTACAGTGGTCCAAAACCTGGAAGTTTTTTCCACCTTCACTTTATTTAAATTTACAGGCTGAAAATCTATAACGAAAATGTTTCCCTATTGACTTAGTTATCTCCTAAACAATAAATAATCGCCGAACATTATTCAGAGGTGTTTTGGAAACTTTGGTGAGACACTTCTAAAAAATACTTTTGGGCCACCATCAACAGGCTTCTCTGTATATATATATTACCAGCTTCTGCCTGCAACATCGTCCGCGTAAAATTTCTAAATCCCCCGACCCACCGCGTCGCATTGCATCGCCTGCCCATACTATTACTTCGTTTTCTCTCAGCGTTCTTTCTATTTATTTGGCTGCTAAGGGTCGTAACTTGTTGTTAAATAGCCTATTATTATAGCCTTCCTCAGGACTTGGGCTATCAAATGCAAAAATATTTTTTTTCAAATCCTACTGGAACTTTCAGAGAGCAGCACATTCAAACAAACAAAACTAAAAACAAATTCTTCACTTTTATTATTAGTATAAATATAATTATAGATGTGTTGCATTGATTCTGGCACAACTTTTAAACACTTACTTTCTTTAAATAATTGCAGATATGCCTAAGCCAATAACAAAAATATTATACTTAGTAACAGTGGCCCTGTTGCTTGTTATTGCTACTGTTTCACACTCTAGGTATCTTCATTGTTCTCACATAACACTCAACACTGTGAGGGCTTGCTATAAGCAATCTATGAGGGTTACTATAATGTTTGCAGATTGAATATAACTTTTCAAAAACATGTAAATCAAAAACTCATACTTTTCAAAGGTTGTCCAGCTATTTCAGTTTATTAATAACTTTTAGATAATTTGGTTTAGGTTATACAACAAGTAATGGTAACATACACTGGCTATGTACTATGCTAATCACTACAACATATACCTAATTGAAGCAATGATTATTACTTTGTGTTATATTACGGTAAAAACCACCAAACACAGAATATCTTTGGAGGATGAGGTTTTAAGCCTATAATTACCTAACCAACCACTACTAAAATAATAATAATATTATATATAATATAATATTATTAATTCGATAATATTATTTTAGTACACATACAGTTTATTTTAGATAATTAACATGTAAATGCTACTTATTACCTAACATCACCTAGGTATTTATTTTTTAACAATGACTGAGCAATGTTCCACCCATAAAAATGTAGAAAATTGTGGCAAGTTTATTGTTGAATGTGCCTGTTTTGATAAAAAAGTAGGTAAGGGTTTGTTTGAAACAGTAGGCATTTTGAAACAGTATTAATAGTATGTAACAATTGCTATTTTCAATATGATTTGAATAGAAATACAAGTGTAAGCTCAATTTTATCATAAACGTCATCCGTATTCATTTGTTTGTTTCTTCATGCCATACCCACACGAATATTAGGTTAAATTAGATGCAAAGACACACTTTGCAGAGACATCATGTAAATTAAATAATTTAGAAAACAATAGACACTAACATTTTGATTTTAAGTTAACAAAAGAATAACAATGACAGAAATTTTTGCAGTTTTGTCTTGTAAACAATTGAACATCGCGGAAAGTAACCACCTACTTTTATGCAAATATTCTTATTTCTCACCTGTGTTCTTTATCCTGAGAGTTCAAAGTTTTATCACGGAAAACAACACTTATCCTTTATTTTAATTATTGTAAACCTAAAAACCGCCAGTGAGTGAAGCACTGTTGGCCACTATTTCTATCGACTAAACAAGACAACAACAAGACAATGACATACAGTCATATATTTTTGCTATGCGGCGTTTCTTGACGTAACGTAATTCAAAGAACGGTGTTGTCAGTTTAGAGTTTACTACTTAGCCAGATTAAAATATTCGTCCGTATGGTAAAATGGTACAATATGGCATTGTGTCAATATATTCGTGAAAAAATCTCTCTATCAGCCAGACTGCTTTGAAATAAGTAATGAAACATGAAAAATAATAATTAAGTATGATTTTAACATTTCGTAGCAAATCTTTCAAAAAAGCCGAAATAAAATAAAAAATAAGCCTGCAATCATTTTTTTAAATGTTATTATTTATTTGCAGGAGAAAGTGCTCTTTCGGTTAGATTGATACCCAACTTATTAGTGCAAGTTTAAATAAAATATATCAAACCAAGAAGAATATTTAGAGGTTAATAGTCAAAGATCATAGGAGAACGTTCTTTATACCAGACTCAACTTCGGACGATTGTGACCACAGAACATAATACCCTAAAGGGAATCTAAGAACGTCAACTTCATACTATAAAAAATAAAAGTCGTTTAACACCCCACATACAGGATGATAATTGTGCTGGTTGCTGAGAGCGGCTTAGAGATCCAGAGCAGATTGGAGGTGTGGTGGGCAAAACTGGAGACCGCTGGCCTGAGATTAAGTCGGACCAAAACAGAATATTTGTTTTGTGATTTTGGCGGTCTCTCCAGTCCTGTGCCCATATCTCTCGCCGAACGCCCGTACCGAGCTGCTCCGACTTCCGGTACCTCGGGTCGTTTGTCCAAGGGGATGGCGAAGTAGACCGAGACGTAGCGCACCGGATCAACTCAGGATGGATGAAATGGCGACAGGTCACAGGAACAACTTGCGACCCACGGATGCCCCTCAAATTAAAGGGAAAAATTTATAAGTCCGTGATAAGGCCTGTCGTACTGTATGGATCGGAATGCTGGGCCGTGAAGAAGATGGATGAAAAAAGATTGCATGCAGCGGAGATGAGAATGTTGAGATGGATGTGTGGAGTGACGAAATTGGATAAAGTAAAAAATGAGTATACTTATATACTCATTTCCCTTCAACTTCCCCTTAGGGAAGTTTGAAAGTGGCGCCAGTGACAGAAAAGTTGAAAGGAAATCGTTTGGCTTAGTATGGACATGTGAAGAGGAGGGAGGAAACGCATGTGACTAAAAGAGTGATGAATATAAATGTTGATGGATGGAGAGGGAGAGGAAGGCCAAAGAAAAGATGGATGGATTGTGTGAGGAATGATATGAAAGAGAAGGGAGTGAATGATAGCGTGACTTTTGACAGGGGAAAATGGAAAGAGAAAACGTGTTGCGCCGACCCCAAGTAACATGGGACAAGGGCAGGAAGATGATGATACAGGTATTTGCACGATCTACGCGGCCAAAATTATTTTAATGCTTAATTGGTATCTAAACAATGTAAATAATTTAAAAAAACTTATATCAACGATAAATATTCACTGGTGGCGATAAGATATCTCGATTAAGATGGTTAAACGACTATATCGAAGCAAATTTAAATAAATGCTTCTGATGAAAATGGTAACATTGAACTCAGATCAGTAATAAAACAATGTATCCTAGCCGTGATGGGGCTTATTGGAAATGTCAAGAGATGCACTCTGACTATAAATTATTTTTAACCGATTTCAAGAAAGGAGGAGGCTCTCAGTTCTTCGGAATCTTTTTTTTTTATGGTTCCCCGATTACTCGAAGACGGCTGGACCGATTTGAAAAATTCTTTTTTTGTTTGAAAGGGTATACTTTCCAGGTGGTCCCATTGCCATCAGGTCAGGATCTGATGATGGGATCCTGGAAAAATCGAGGGAACTCTTCAATATAGTACACCTATAGCGATTTCGGTATTTTTTAAAGTAACTTGTGCATTTGCTCTCAGAAAGCAACATTTGGTGAAGTGGAACTGATGACGAAGACCACAGATGGTAAGATGGCCACTGGAACAACTCAATAATAAGTATTTCACGGGTTGCGATTCGATTACTTTAAAATCAGTGCTAAGGAATTTAAGCTCGTCTTAATGCATATGGTCAAGTTTTTTTTTTTTATTTGAGATAGGTTTGCTCTTGACTCTAGTCTAGGTCAGAGATGACAGAGACAAAGTCGACGATGGAGCGAGCTGACCCAGAAGAAGCCTGTTCACTCACTTTGAAGAGATCGGGGTTGTATGCGTTCGGAAACACAGACGCAGGCAGAGAGTTCCACTCTTTTGCTGTGCGCATCACAAAAGACATTTGGAAACACTTAGTGTGAATTGGTGGGATAGCAACTAGGTAAGGATGGTAACCTGCAGTGCGTCTAGATGTCCGCGGATAGAAGGGGGCCGGCGGAATGAGGTCGTGGAGTTCTTGAGCACACTCCCCGAAAAATAATCTGTAGAAGACTGTCAAGCAGGCAACCTTGCGGCGATGAGCCAAGCTGTGAAGCTTGGTATCCACCAGTCTTACGTCGCCAATGAGCCTCTTAGCTCTGCGTTCCACCGAGTCAAGTGCGGCAAGTTGGTATTTGGCCGAGCCATCCCAATGGTGGCTGCAATACTCCATGTAGGATCGGAATTGCGCTTTGTAGAGAATTAAAAGCTGTCCATGCGTAAAGTATCGCTTTACCCTATTTAGGATGCCCAGTTTCTTGGCCGCAGTTTGGGCTTTGTACTCGATGGTGGCACCGAAGTTGAGACATGATGTCAACTCCATGCCTAGGAGCTCGAGCCGATCAGTTACAGGAACAGATCTACCTCGAAAAGTAGGAGTTTGATCGAAACGACTCCTTTTAGCGGTAAAAAGACACGCCTGTGTTTTGGTGGCATTAAAAGAGACCAGATTATCATCACCCCACTGGGAGACAGACAAGGCTTAAGGTCAAATCTGTCCGCTCTACCATGGCCTCTCTCAAGGAACGAACTTCGGCCCCGCTGGTTTTTGCGCTGGACAAGTATCTCTCTGAAACTGTACTGTCATCTGCGTACCCAACAATACCAGACTGAAGTAGGTCATTGATGTGTAGCAGGAAAAGAGTTGCAGAGAGAACAGACCCCTGAGGAACTCCGGCATCAATAGCCATAAGGTCGGAAGAGCAGCCGTCAACGACTACTCTGATCGACCGTTCACTAAGGAAGTCTGATATCCAGCTACAAAAATCAGCAGGGATGCCATAAGCAGGAAGCTTGCTGAGTAGACCAGCGTGCCAGACCCTGTCAAAGGCCTTCAAGATATCAAGCGATACAGCAAGTGCTTCGCCGTGTTTCTCGATGGCCTCGCCCCAGCAGTGCGTGACATACACAAGAAGATCGCCAGTTGACCGTCCCCGTCGAAAGCCATACTGACGGTCACTGAGGAGATCATTGTTTTCAAGGTAGGTCAGCAACTTACTGTTCAGTACCCTTTCCATAACCTTGCACAGAATGGAGGTAATGGCGATCGGACGGTAATGGGCAGGGTCTGCACGGTCGCCCTTTTTGGGCACTGGTTGCACATTTGCGAGCTTCCAGGATTATGGTACCGTCCTTTTTTTAAGAGAAAGGCGGAACAAACGTGTCAACACAGGAGACAGTTCAGGCGCACACTGCCTCAACACTCTCGCTGGAATGCCGTCAGGCCCGCTGGCCTTGTTCACGTCTAGACTGTGCAATACTCTTCGGACCTCTTTAATGTGAACTGCGATTTCCGGCATCGAGGAGTCACAATGAGGCACAGTAGATGGTTGCTTGGAGCCAGCGTCCAGACGTGAATTGCTTGCAAAGAGAGATGCAAATAGATTTGCTTTCTGACCTGCAGAGTGAGCCAGCGACCCATCAGGTTTCATCATTGGAGGTAAAGTGGGTCGACAGAAATTCGCTTCAGCCGCTTTGGACAGGGACCAGAACTGTTTACTACCCGGAGGGTGCGAAGCCACGTAGAAGCCGCGAAGTGGAGCTGATGGTGAAGTACCAGGAGAACTCCTCAACAATTAACGTCCCTGCCTCGGGAAAAGTAATGTGTTGTAAAAGGTGATGAGCAGTTGTCATTAGGCTATTGTAACATGGAAAAATTACAAACCGAGCCACTAAAAAGTGAAAAATATATTTTTTTTTACTTTTTTGCAAAAAAAAAAACAACCAACTTCCAAAAAAAACACTACAAAGTGAAAAATAACTTTAATTTCGGAAGTCGGTGGCAAAACCCTAAAATTAAGATCTAAAGACACCGCAACCACAGGAACATGCCGTGCCTCCCCCTGTGGCACCTCCCGGGGGCCGGCCTCTCGGAGCCTGGCCAGGTCCGCTCGAAGCAACCTCAGGACACCCGTTCCTGAGGCAAATATTGCCAACTTTCAAGTGTATTAACCAAAGGAAGAAGATTTTTCATATAATCTGTATGAATTTCGAAAAATCGTTTCGGATTTTTCCATAATTGAAATCAAAGATTTCTTATACCAATGTTTGAGTTAATCAAGCCACACAGTAAAATCCTCCTCTTAAAAATCTAATTATCCCTTTTCACCCCGTCAGGGGTAGTTTTGAAAAACCAATAGTAAGAAACTTTATTGCTTATTTAGGCAATTATTCGTGCCAAGTTTCAAGTTTATTAACCAAATAAATAAGATTTTTCATCTAAACTAAATACCCGGTTTTCACCCCCACAGGGGTGGAATTTAAAAAAGTCGTTTAGGATATTTCTTAAACTTGACTCAAAGATTATTCATACCAATTTTCGAGTTAATCAAGCTACGCAATAAAATTCTCCCCTGTAAAATTGACAACCCCTTTTCACCCCGGTCGGGGTAGATTTTCGAAAAACCTTGATATAGGTTATTCTTTATTTTTGTGCGTTTCGAGTTAACCGGACTGCGTGTTAAAATTCTTCCATACAAATTTTGACACCCCCCAATCCCCCTCGTGGGTACCCCCACGAGGGGGATTGGGGTATTAGGGAGCCAACAGTAATGTTTTCTCGTCGGAATCCATTTTGTCTCCGATTATACTAGAAACTCGCGAAGTTAACGTTGCGTCTGCGCAACGTTGGCGCTCGTAAAACGCCAGTGGGATAGCGGCCTTAACTGTTTTAAATTATTGTAGGTATTATAATATTTTAATGAAAATTAAAATCATCACGGCTCATTAACTTGAATTTGCAGCTACTGAAATGATGGGAACCTATCTATCCAATCGGGCATGTGACATCACTGATCTTGTTATCCCTTTCTTTTGTAGAACGCTATCTTGTTTTTGCAAATCATGCCGCTGTTGGCATTAGCCGCTAAGAAAGCTGACTCCCTGTGATCGTGACGCACTGAGTGGTCCAGTAGTAGTTCTTGAGGAAAGTAGAACAGACATACAAACCCACACTTGCAAATACCTCTCCCCTATCGATTCAGCAGAACCGAATATATTACAAATTATTATCATAATAACCACTGCCGCAATGTAAGATTTTTATATTTTGGTAAAGTTTTTGGTTGGCAAACAAGCGGGCAGCCTGAGGTAGGTAACTGTCATGACGGTAAGCTCACTCATCATCACCTGTGGGTGTGGCCGTCGCAAATAGGTACTATCACATCCAAGAGACAATGCTGAAATGTATCATGTGCCTGTAGGTACTTAACACCGGCACCCGTAACCTCCCAATAGGAAAACATCAATGCTGCTTGCTGGCAGAAATTCCTAAGGTTGGGCATGTATCTAAATACCTTTACTAAATATCAATTTTGATTTAAAAAGCCAGTAAGTAAGTATGGTGTCTATGCTAATTGACCATCTAATGAAGAATCAATTCGAACGACTTCAAAAAAAGGAGGAGGTTCTCAGTTCGTCGGAATCTTTTTTTTTATGTATGTTCCCCGATTACTCGAAGATATGAAAGGGTATATTTCCCAGGTGGTCACATTGTTAGTAGGTCAGAATCTGATGATGGGATCCTGGAGAAATCAAGGGAACTCTTCAATATTATAGGCACACCATAGATATAATTAACGATTATCGCCCCTGCCCCGGGAAAAGCAATATTTTGTAAAAAGTGATGAGCAGTTGTGATTAGGCTATTGTAACTTATTAATTACAAATCGACCCAATAACAAGAGAAAAATAAAAAAAAATACAAAAAAAAAACACAACCGGCTTCCGAAAGACACTACAAAGAGAAAAATTATTTTAATTTTGGAAGTTGGTGGCAAAAAACTAAAATACAGATCCAAAGACACTGATTTCCGAAATTAAAGTTATTTTCCACTGTAGCTGTTTACACACAAGTTGAAATTAAAAAGAAAAGAAAAATACAATTGAGAATAAAGCAAGTAGAAAACACAGAAGAAGTGGCCATGGGCCCCAAACTAGGCATAGCCTGTGTCTTGGTGGCCCAGGACTGATAGATTAGGCAAATTCAGTGTTCTATGTGACACAGCACAATAACAAGAAATTAACAGAAGAAAATTACAATAATTACAAACAATTACCTACAAAAATTAGAAAAAGAAAAAAATATATATATAATTGAAAACACCAAAAAAAAAGGAAACAAGTTATAATGAGTCAATAAATCTAAGAATTGGATAGGTTTCAATGTTGTGATGAGTGAGTTAATGTTGGACTCTGTAGAATATTGTCTAAATGAGAGTGTTTGTGTTTGGGTCATCTCAATGGGCAAATAAAATTGTCAGTCTGGCCATACCTACGTCAGGCCCTGCAACCATCTCTTTAATGCATATATGTTTGATTAAACCATAACTCGAACGACATCGAGAAAACGATAAATGTTGGCACAGCACCTGAAAACTGTAACAACATATTTGGTGAATCTAATACGTACAAAATATTGACTCAAAATATAAGAAGCTTAAAACACAATTTTGATGACTTTGAGGTCCTACTAAGTAAACTAGATATAGAATTTGATTGTATAATTCTGACAGAATGCTGGCTCTCTAAAAAAACTACACTAACGAAAATTGCCTCATATAAAACTTATGCTACCGCTGAAACAATTAATCAAAATGATGGCATTGTTATCTAATATTCCGAAACCCAAAATTATCGAACCCGTATAATCGGTTGATGAACTGAACTGCTTAGTCTCCACTATTGAAAACGATATCGCTATTATTTCAATCTATAGATCACCCGCGTTCAAAAATATTGTACGTTTCCTTACTACTCTAAATCGTATCCTAAATAATTAAAAAAAAATAACGAAACATACTTTTAATAGGAGACATAAACATAAATATTTTAGAAAACAGTAGTTCCAAATCATCAAGGTACATGGATTTACTAGCCATTCATGGTTTAGTGCCATCACATAACCTACCAGAAAAGAAAATTGTCTAGATCATTATTTTCTAAAAACTACATCTGTTTCTCGAACTATCGTTTGCGAGTCCACAATTACTAACCATTCGTCTGTTATGATTTCTGTATCAAAAAAATTTCAAAAGCCATGTTAACAAAATATTCAAAACCTATAAAATACCCTAGTAAATACGTCATTTCATACTGCTGAGCGTGCCCTTCTGCTGGCTGTGGGAGAATGGGAGTCAGGCTTGTGGCTTCAGGCGCTTCCGTCATCCACCATAGACACTACGATGGATGACTCTTCGTTTCGGCTCGCTACGTGTCTCCGCTTGGGCGCACCTTGTGTTGCTCCGTATCAGTGTCACTGCGGTGAAGCTGTCGACAACCTCGGACACCATGGCCTGTCCTGCTGCAGGAGTGCAGGCCGCATAGCACGACACGCCAGCATTAACGATATTATTCGTCGAGCTCTTGTCACCGCCGGCGTACCAGCGATATTAGAACCAAACGGTTTGGTTCGTGACGATGGGAAGAGACCAAACGGCATGACGTTGTTGCCTTGGAAGGTGGGTAGACCTCTGGTGTGGGACGCAACCTGTGTTGACACCCTTGCGCCATCTCATGTTCCAAGCACGGCGTGCTGTGCTGGCGCCGCTGCTGCGGCTGCTGAGACCCTTAAGCGGCGCAAATATTGTAACCTCATCGGTAACTACAGTTTTGAGCCGTTTGGGGTCGAAACGCTCGGGTCATGAGGCCCGAGTGCACGTCTCCTTTTTAAGGAAATTTCTCACCGATTGGTCGACACTTCACGTGACCAGAGGGCTGGCTCGTTCTTTGGCCAAAGAATTAGCATTGCCATTCAACGTGGCAATGCTGCCAGTCTTTTGGGCACGTTTCCGGATGACAGCGATGCAGATGAGTACTTCGACGCCTGAGTTTCCTTTTGTTTTGTATATTTATTTGTATAGTTAGTTCGTTAGTTAGTGGAAAAATATATTCTCAGTTTTTTATAAAAAACTAGATTACCAGGCTATTATCGAAGACTTAAAACAAATGGATTGGCCATCAATCATAACAGCAACCAACGACTGTAGTATCACGACAAATGCGTTTCTTACAGCACTAGCGGACACGACGAAGAAGCACACGGTGACATTTAAACTATCTTGGAAGAAGTGTCCCATAAGGCCATGGATAACGTCTGGTCTATTCCGTTGTATTAGAAACAGAGATCAACTCCATAAAAAAACTCCGCAAAGACCCTGAAAACATCATTCTAAGTGTAACTTACAGAAGATACCGCAACACCTGTAATAATCTGTTAAAAAAACTTAAAAACTATCTAAGATCTGAAATAAATAAACATAAAAATAACCTCAAAAACAGTGGTCACTGATAAAAGATACTTGCAATCTGACTGACCAAAGTAATGACCTTGATGAACTATTAAAAATCAAACATGATGCGCAAAGTTCTGTAAATAACGTGAACAGTTACTTCGCAAAAGTGGGTTACAATTTAGCCAAGAATATACAAGGAATAACCAAGGTTTACCTAAAACCCCCTCTATTAGGTCTTCCAACATCAACTCGTTCGTCCTTCTACAAACGGATAAAGAAGAAGTAAAAACCATAATAATAAATTTGAAGCAATCTAATGCTACCGGTTGCGATGAAATTCCCATGTCAATATTAAAATTAGGCGTAGATACTTTAGCTTGTTCCATAGCCATGATATATAATAAGTGCATGACGAGGGGCCTTTTTCCTGATGTCCTCAAGAAGGCCCTGATAATTCCTGTATACAAGGCGGGGATAAAGACTGTGTCGCTAACTACAGGCCTATATCGCCGCTTCCATCCTTGTCCAAGGTTCTTGAGAAGGTTATTAATATAAGACTAACTTCCTACCTAGAATCCCAAAATCTACTCTCAATCAACCAGTTCGGTTTTAGAAAAACAAATCGACTGACGATGCGATAAAAATCCTAACTTCTACCATTGTTGATAGCTTGGATAAGGGACAGAGGACCATAGGTGTACTCCTTGATCTAGCAAAAACGTTTGACACAGTCTCTGTTCCTCTACTTCCTGCAAAGCTGGAACAACTAGGAATTCATATACAGCCTTAAAATTATTCACAGACTATCTGACAAATAGAACTCAGTATGTCAGAATAAACAGCATTGTGAGTGGGATGGAGGATATCACTTTTGGTGTGCCACAGGGAAGCGTTATGGGACCCACGCTCTTCCTTATATATGTGAGTGACTTATGTGAATTAAAGTTGAGACAGAGCCGAGTAATAGTGTATGCAGATAACACTGCCCTTTTATTTACTGGTATAGAGGCTAACGACGTAGCTAACTTAGGTTTCCAACAGGTTACAGAATGGCTACATGTAAATCTACTCACTCTAAATGCACTTAAAACGAAATACTTACCTTTTAGTATCACAAAGAGCAATCAACCACCTCCTGGAATTATTCACCTAAAAGCTCACACTTGTAATAAGTATGTCCGGAAAATGTACTTGTCATGAATTAAATAAAACTTCCTCAATTAAATACCTTGGCCTAATCATGACCAACATTTAAATTGGCATGAACATATTATATATCAAAGCTTACTTCTAGAGTCAGAAAACTTATAAAAGATGTAACATAAATAATGCACAACCTCTTAAGGGATCATTGTACTCATCATTATGAACAACTTTTACTACGGGACCAAACCTGAAATCGCGAAAAAAGAATCTGCTGTACCCTACATTTTGACGAGTTATGCTAACGTAAATGTAGGGAGAAGCTGATTTTTTTTTCGCGATTTCAGGTTTCTAAGCGTCATCGTGATAGGCTGCAGGCGCTGCAGCACAGCGCACGTGCGTTCCAGATTTACGTAGGAAACATAGCCTCAAAAGTATTTCTTATTTAAATAAATCAAATAATAAAAATAACCTAAAATGTAAATATTGTCTGATTTTACCAATTTGGCCATTACTGGGAAACGTAAAAATTGGGCTCGTGAGACCTTCCTAAATGCTCTAATTTATAGCCAAATTCCAGCCCTGTAACGCCAGGCCCAAGTTTCTATGGAGTTTGTGTTTCTCCTTTTCAACCTTGTAAACTCATTGTATTATGACGACAACACGGAAAATTGATTAAAACCACTGCGTAAATAAATCATTAGATACCATTCCACGACACACACACCCCTGGCCCTGTACATATACATACACATGCATACATTCACTGCTACACACACAATACATCACTCAAACACTTCCACAAATGATAATTGGTATAATTGTGACCTATTTTAATTTTTTTAAATTTTATTTCACTATTTAATTTAATTATAGTTTTGTTTGCCTTTTAACTTCAATTTAACAAAACATCAATTAAAAACATTTATTAATAACAAAAAGTAACTATTAACTTTGTAAACAAGTAAAGCATCTAAAAACCTTGCATATACTATGTCACCTTTTAGACTACCTACAAACTTAAAAAATAGCAGATCAAATATTTAATGTATACCCTCTTTAATTAACGTTAGTGCCTTTCTTTGATTTGTTATTATACCGAATAATATAGGCTCATACAAACAGGCGCGACACGCGACGAGACACAAAGGCACCGCCCGTCGCGCGACTCGCAGTGCCTTTGTGTCTCGTCACGTGTTGCGCCTGTTTGCAGGAGCCTTAATGTAGTAACTAACCTTTACCGCGACCGAGGAAAACTGTTCCACCGTAATACAGTTTATACTAGTACGGGGAACAAAATGAATCAGTATTGTATAAACTAATATCCTAATTAGAATTAGCTAGTGAAACTGTTAATATAATAATTTAAATGATTGTGTTGGTTAGATATGTATGCAAATAAAGAATTTTATTTATGATTTATTTATTTATTTACACAGCAAATGCAAGTTTAATAGCTATTGCAGTCACGACAAACTTTTACAAGTTGTATATATTATCGAACATACTTTTAATAAAATCCGCAGCATATGGGTTTCCACTCGGATAGGCCTGTTCGTAAGACAGCATACTCATCTTCAACTTTTCCAAAATAGTTTTGAGTTTGGTGTTATCGGGATTCTGCCCACTCAGCAGTATCGTGATCCAGTTCACAAAATTAAATTTATACATCATGCGATAGTTCATCTCAGGGTCATTGCGCCAACCGTCCTTCTTAGAGTCTTCATTTAAACTGTGTTGGACCACAAACTGGATGCACTCCAACTTACGCCTCCTTGCTTGGTCCATGTCCAATATCTTTGGTGTTACCTTTACTATTTCACACCTTTGCACAGGGAACCAAATAATCGAATACGTCCGCACTGTATCAATGCAAGATTTATTTTGAAATAGTGTTCACGGTGTCCAACTATTCCATAAGGTGGCAACACTGTTGAAAGTCTAGGAGTCTAGCGGAAAGTCTAGCAGAGCAGCCAATCCACTGAAGATGAAAATTTCAGTATGGCCAACCTGTATTTCAAATTTTCTACCATACCGGGTGCCTAGAACATTGAGATAGGAAAACTATGGACATAGCATCTTCTATTATAGGAAGAATAGTTGCACAAATATCTATCATTTCGACACACATGTCAAAAAGCGTTTTGTTTCTTTTTATTTCTGTTATTGTTGTCGTTGTGAGTTTCGTGTGTTACGCTTAGATTGGTTTACATTTTTCGAATTTTATTTGACCCGCGGGGCAATTGCGTAACATACTTACAGTAGGAATCGGTTTCATTTTGACAGTTCAACAACATTCATTGCGCTATTTACGTTGTTGAGCAAACTAATTTTTCGAATTTAAGAAGCAATGGATTAGCAATTTGCTTTTGGACTGTGATTGTCTTCCTTGCCTAACTGGATTCGGATTTTGCTTCAAAAGTTTGTTCTGTGTCTGGTGTTATATCTTTACTTCACCATCACAATGGGAGACAACGAGAGATCTCATCATCCGCGGATTCTATGCGTTAAATGCAACATCTACGTTAGTTAACATTTCAAATTCAAAATTCCCACCAAAAAGACTAAAGTCTCAATATTTATTAACAACGGAGTTTTTTGTTGAAAACCTTTTCTAATAAAAGTCTAGGAACTAATTACGAACATTTTACAGTAGTTTTCACTACATGTGAAATACTGGTATTCAGCTGCATCCGGTTAGACTGGAAGCCGACTCCTACATAGTTGGGAAAAGGCTAGACATATTGCGGTGTTTTTAACAAACAGATTCAATTGTTGAGGAATTCATGCTTGAAAAGATTACAAAAGTATGATTTTAATAAAATGTTTATTTTTTGTGAATAAATTCGCCTGCTAAAGTTTTGGTTTCACTTATTTAGAATATAATAATTGTATCAACTGTAAGTAAATAAAGCTAAGTTTTAGGCTTTTAAGTGATTAAATAAATATGTGCTTCTGTCATCAGTTCAAATGACGATGCACTCGTGCGGGAAGACGATGCCGCGTACCGGCACAGAGGGACATGCTGGAAACAAAATAATATTCTGTTAATTTCAAAGTTCTAGAGGTCCTTGGCGCTAGGAGTGGGTAGACTTTGACCAACAGGCGCGACGCGACTCTAGTGGGACAATTTCTATGAAAACTGCATAGAAATTGTTCTACTAGAGTCGTGAGTCGCATCGTGCTGTCACGTCGCACCTGTCTGCGGGAGCCTTAAAGAACGGACAAATTTTTAAAAGAAATGAATATTAATTGTTAGTCGGTGTGAATGATAGTTATATAATTTTCTTGGTACAGCTTTAAGATGAGCTCTTGGCTACATAAGTGCCAACATTTTCCTAACCTTATAATATTATCAAGAGGTAATTTATGTATTGTTTGTTTGTAACAGGTAATCTCTGGAAGTAGGTAGGTACTGATCCGAATACGAAAATTCTCTCACTGATAGAAAGATTAAATTACGGATTTAGTCCGGATTGTCCAGCGCAGTATTTTTTCTAAAATTAATGCATACTACTTATATTGTCGTGACTCTAACATAACTTTTATTGACCACAGTAGTAGTACTTAGGCATACAAAATCCAGATTCAGGAGCCAAACGAAGACGTGAAGATGAGGCTAGGATGGAGACGGACCGAGTAGTCAGAAGTCATATTTATAACTAGCTGTTGTCCGCGGTTTCGCCCGCGTGGATGTCAATACTTCCTTATTTGAATCGGATTTTGTCCACAATTTCATGTTTATTTATTTATTTATTAAAGAACACCAACAGCATATACATTCAACATTGTTTTATAAGAGTATTTAGGAAAGTATTACTGCTAATGTATACACAAATTATAGGTGTACATAACATTTAAAGAAATAAGACATTGAACAGAAGCTGCTTATAAACTAAAAGTAAAAATTAAACAAAGTTATTTAACGACAATAAAATAAAATACAAGAGAATACAAATTAATGAAGGATGTGAACATAACAAGTAATTCAAATACATTATTCTACAGTATAACAGAAATTATGTGACTAAATGATAATAGTTAAGTATTTTTTTGTGTTTATTGTTTCATGTTTTGCACTTTTGAGTTGTACCACATGCTCCGCCCAAATTCGTATACCTACCACTACTTGCTAAGTAAATAACAGTGATAGGAAGTTATTATAACATCATCAACATACACTAAGTGGGAAAAATACGTATTATTGAAGCTAACTCAAAAACAAGTCGTTAGAATTTGGCCAAAATTTATATGCGACCACCTTTCATATAAAAACTTTGCCATAAGGCAAATATATGTCGCGCTAAGTCGTGTCAGAAGTTTGGAAAGCGTAGTTTTATCAGGTTTGGACGCCGTCGCCAACAAATTATTAAATCAACCACACGACGACAGATCTTTGACGAAATCTGTATTCTGACAATCAAGGCCACACATAACATACGACTCCAGTATCGTAATTTCGAGCGTATTACCATTAAAACATTTATAGCCACTAGCCAAAGTGTTTCTCATGATAGTTCCAATAAGCCCAAACACGGCTAGGATACATTGTTTTATTACGGAGTTCCGGTGCCTACCTTCCTGCTTCATCATCAGATCAGTTAAAATTTGCTTCGTCATAGTCTCTTAACTATCCTAATCGAGATATCTTATCGCCACCCGTGAAATACATTGAGGAGTTCCCGTGGCCATCTGTGCTCTTCTTCGTCAGATCCACTTCACCAAATGATACTTTCTGAATGCGAATGCTTGACTTGTTGATGAAAATACCTAAATCGCTATGTGTACCTACCTACATACAACCGAATTGAGAACCACCTCCTTTTTATGAAGTTGGTTAAAAAAACGTTTAGTCTAACTAAACTCCCAAATTAATTTAAGTATTAATTTGTATGTAAAAACGCGTTGAGCGCTGTTTGGTAGGGGAAAATCTTACGGGTTCGCGACATGCGACAAGCTCATGTCACAACTCTAATGTGACGTGTTGCGCCAGGCTGGCAACGCGCTACTCGCGTCATTGTATCGGTGGCGCGAGGAAATGCAGGCGCGAGGTGAGCGACCGATGCAGCGACTAATGGAGCAGCGTCGGTTGCTGCTTCGCGAGGTCCTGGTGGCGGAATGGCGGGACAGGCTCTCACGCCCTACCGCCGGCCTCGGCACCATCGAGGCGGTCCGGCCGGTGCTCGACCTTTGGCTCGGAAGGAGGCACGGCTCCTTGTCGTTTCGGGTGACGCAGGTGCTCTCGGGGCATGGTTGCTTCGGGAAGTACCTGTGTCGCATAACCAGGGAGCCAGACGCCCGGTGTCACCACTGCGTCGACTGTCGGGAGGACACGGCGCGGCATACGCTGGCAGAGTGTGCCGCTTGGGAGGAGCCGCGCCGTGCCCTCATCTCTAGAGTAGGCAGTGACCTGTCGCTGCCGGCTGTCGTTAATTCGATGGTCGGCAGCGAGGAGTCCTGGGACGCGGTGGTTTCCTTCTGCGAGACAGTCATCTCGCAGAAGGAGGCTGCGGAAAGGGAGAGGGAGATCACATCCTCTCACCCAGCCCGCAGCAGGCGCACTGGGCGTCGGCGGAGGGCGGACAACGCCCTCTTCCAGCCCCCCTAAATGGGTCCAGGGGCGACGGACTCGCGGACGTCCGTCACCCCCCCATACATCGGACCCGAGGTGGCGGCGCGTAGTGTTCCACGCGCGCCCCTCTTAGACGTCGCGGGGGGAGTCAAACACCTCACTCCCCCCCTCGACACGAGGAGAGGCCTGCCGTGGCGGGCCGGCACCAGCCGGGGGTTGCGGAAGGATCGTAAGTTCCCGCGACCCTCGGCGTAGGTGTGAGATGGAACACCGGGGTGGTTTTTAGTCAGTAAGAGTCTGACAGACCCCTCCGCCCGCCCCAGGGCGGAGGACATCCATGAGGATTTTCCACCCCGAAACAAAAAAAAAAAAAAAAAAAAGGCTGGCAACGCGCAGCGGCCTGTGTACAATGTGTACATGTTAATGTTTTAAGTTTTCATTTCTGTCGACAGTCCCCATGACTGCCATTTCGTCGGTTAATTTTTTTTAAAAGGTTTTAGAATATGACATAGTCGCGTGATCAATCTAGTCGCGTTTGTACAGACGGCAGCACATCAATCTGTCAAATTTCTTTAATGGATTTTCGACTTTATTGCTAAAGCATTAGGTTCAAGGTTGATTGGGAAAATTTGACAGTTTCGGGTAGCTTGATGTGCTGGCGTCTGTACGTCAAAACTCAAACAAACGATCGCGTCGATCACGTACTCGCACGACGATCGGTTTTGGTTAGAACATGGGGTATGTCGGGTGGACAGAAACTATAAACCTGGAGCTAGACCACCACCTCTTAAAGCAGCATTATTGTAATCTTACTTGAGTGTGGGAAAGAGATGGAGCTAGACGTCCTGTATAGTTTCTTCTCTTTCTCACACTGAAGTAACATAAAAATAATACTGCTTTAAGAGGTGGTGGTTGGCCCCCAGCACCATAATTGCGTAACACACTTTTAATCTCAATCTGAATGATTTTGAAAATTATTTCTAATCCATTGCCTCAAATTGTTCATTCACATGTTTCAAAAATTTGTCTGCTGAATCCATAGTTATATGAATCGCACTCTCAGGACCTCATGCTCAGCAGTAGCGCTTGCGACCACTAAACCAACGGGGAATTAGTCCTTTTGTATATCTACGTTATTTCTAACTTTCGTTGGAAATATTTTCTACGTAAATGCGATGATTAAGGCTAGCTCTAGAAACTTGGGGCATTAAGGTATTTTTAACTAAGTAGGTATTGCTGTTAATAGTTTAATCTACATAGTTTACAGGGCTTGCATTATAAGGTGTAATTTTTTATTTGTTGTACTCAACATTATGAACAACTTTTAATATTGGACCAAACGTGAAATCGCGAAAAAAAATCAGCTGGTCCCTACATTTATGTTCGCATAACTTATTAAAATGTAGGGAACTGATGATATTTTTCATGTAATGTTAATTTGTAATGTATTGGGGTTCAGAGTATCGAAAAAATAGTAATAATATGAAAACCTTTTTCGCAGCGCTGGCCATAAAATCCGGTGCCTTCACATTTGCAAGTAAAGCCTGGATCTTGCATCGTTTGTATACAAATCCCCCCTCTCATGCATGGCAAACGGCTGCAAACATTTGAACTCCTGTCTGTAAAATTACAAAGAAAGTTGGTGAGAAGAATGTTGAAATCAGAATATTAAATATAGTTTGACAGAGACCGCTGTATCGTGCCTTAGGAATGCGCGGTGAGGCGGGGGGCAGCGTTGACGAATGAGCGGCGGGACACCGTGAGCGTTGACGAATGAGCGGCGGGACGCCGTGAGCGTTGACGAATGAGCGGCGGGACGCCGTGAGCGTTGAAGAATGAGCGGCAGGACGCCGTGAGCGTTGATGAATGAGCAGCCTGCACTGCCAGTATTGCCCCTCCGTTTCGCTTCTTTCACAGTTATTTTGCCTCTGATTTAGCATCACCAATAACGTTGCCGTTTGGTTGCTGTAAGAGGTAAACTAACTGTAAAATGACTATATTCAAATAGAAACATTTCACAGATTCAAAACCTCACGGCAACTCATTTGATGTGTGATTGGATTAAGCGCCGTTAACCTTTTAACACCACCCACACCCACTGACATGACATGTGTGTAAAGGCCGTAGCCAGGAATTCACTTCGTGGGGTTCGAGGTCTGACCGGACACAATAAGTAACAAGTTTATATTAAAACAAGTCCGTCCGATGGGTTTTCCCATCGGGAAAATGACAAAATTCTAAACACATTTTCATTCCCTATTTGACCCCTTTAGGGGATGAATTTTTAAAAATCCTTTTAATATAGGGAACTCTTGTGCAAAATTTCATGGTTCTAGAACCAGCTGTATAGGCGAGTTTGTGCGTTGTTTGTCAGTGAGAGAATTTAAGATTTTTTTAAAAATAAATAAACATTTGACAACGATCTCCGTCTGGATTAAGATTCTAGATTCTTATGGACTTCATCAATTCTATGGGGCGTTTGACCACGCCAATCCTGCCTACGGCCTTGATATTTTCTTCATTCGAGATCGATTGCTTACGACCAACGATAGCCAGAATGATTAGTTGGAAGCAAATAGTTAAAACTAAATAGAATAGAATGCTCGTTAAGTGCAAACTTGTGCACGCTTCCAGTCAGACCCATAAGGCGGTAATTTTTTTTCTTCAGATCCATTTCTCCACGTATGGTAGCCTGATTTTTAGGAGGTCAGACAGATTTAATAACTCTCCAACTTACCTCTCAAGGCATTAAGACAGGCCCGTCGAGTCCTGTAGATGTATTCCGTCGTACATCCGAACCCACAGGTGCACGAAGCTCCGTAGATCTTGCAGCCATTGTGAGCCTGGTCTGGTTCGCAGGCCCAAGCTGTTACTGGAAATTATAACAACAGTATACAGTTAGCAGTGTAGAACATATTTTTTTAGCAGAAAGGAAAGAGGGATTACCTACTACTCAATAGGTATACCTAAATATTGCTGGATGGAAGAGGAGAGAAAGGCATCGAAGACATCGAAGCATTTTTAATTAAACATCAGAAAAATATTTTTCAATATTTTTCAGAAGTTGATTGGAGAGTGTAGGCACCGTGACCATGCCAGTCGTGAACAGTCAGAATCAGGGGCGCAGCCTTAATACAACCCGATGCCTGTCGGCTTCCCTTCGGAACCACCACTCTTCTTAATGTCTACTATCGCCAAATAATATGGTAAACCTGTGTGTGTAACTGTGTATCACATCACATTACATATATTTAATACCAGTTTAATACAGTCATCAGATCAAAAACATTACAAAAATGCCTGCAATTTTTTGTCTGAGTTTAAGAAAACTGAACAATTTTTTCATCGGCTTCCCTCTAATGATAATTGTAGCTGCGCCACTAGTCAGAATTAAAATTCAACCCGTATTATGGGCCTCATGAATTGTCGAATTAAGAATTCTTCGTATCTTGTAAGTTGTAGGTGTTCGCGAATTGTGTATTAGTGTACTCATCTAAGCAACCGCCTAATCTACCTGTTCATATCCATATTTATTAATATTATATATTCGAAAGTAACTCAGTTTGTTTGTGTGTCTGTCTGTCTGTATTAGCAGACAAATTTTTCGAACTTATGAAGTAGTGGATTAGCAATAAACTTCAAAATCATTCAGATTGTGATTAAAAGTGAATTACGCAATTAATGTGCTGGGTTAGGACATACGATACTTTGAATCCCGGTTGTACGTTCCTGTGAGATAATTTCCGACGTTTACGCGGGTGAAGCCATGGCAAAAGCTAGTATCTCTATAAATAGTTTAAAACATAGTCGCTTTTCTTGTGTCTGCGTGACCGCTTCGTTCTTTTAAACTGCACAGTGGATTTTAATGCGGTTTTCACCATAATTTAAAGAATTTATCTCGGAAGTTATAGTGTTCCTCTTGCAACATTTCGTAGCAATATCGGACAATTTCGTACCTATTCACAACCACAATCTGAATAATTTTGAAGCAAATTGCTAATCCATTGCTTCATAAGTTCGAAAAATTTTTCTGCTCAACAACGTAAATAACGCAATGAATGTTGTTGAACTGTCAAAATTAAACGGATTCCTACTGTAAGTGCGTTACGCAATTGCCCCGCAGGTTGGTACTCGTTGAAATTGTAAAACGTTTGTACCAACTACGGGATGCTTTATCTGCAGCTTCCGTTCATTCCGATTTAATACATCCTTTGTAATATAAAAGTTCTCTTTAAATCGACTCAGTTTTTTTTTTAACAAAGTTAATGTTTCGGTCGTTTAATTATATACAGTAAATTCAATGGGGAAGGTCAGGCAAAGCTAATTGTAGATGACGTAATCAATAATCATAGCTATCTCCCTACGGCCTACAATAAACTGGACATTTCGTTCATTCATTCCATTTCGTGTTCATTAATGAGTTTGGTTTTATTTCACTATTTCCTTATTTTCGGTGATTTCAATATTTTAAATCAAGTACCAGGCATGCCTTTTAAGTTCTGTCGTTTACATACATATTTGCCGCCAATTTTGAATTTAGAACTGTAGGTACAATATTCAAATTTGTTGGAATTTAGAATAACAAAACAATTGAAGGAATTAGGAATCTGTCAGGTTACGTACGAAAATGAATCTCACTAAGGAAAATGTCCACACACAGCTTCAGTGTTTCGAAGAGCTAACATGTGTTCCATGATGAAGCCCCGTGTCTGCGGATTGTCGAACGCTGGTATTTAGAATTCCAGCGTGGACATACCAGTCTTAGTGACAAGTCTCGTGAAGGACGTCCAAAATCCGTCTTCACTGAAGATAACATCGTTGCTGTGAGACAACTAATCCTCGAAGATCATCATGCAACATATCGGGAAATAGAGGCGTTATTAGGCATCTCAGGTACAACCATTCAAAAGATCTTGCATGAGGCGCTTGGTGTGAGAAAGCTTAGTTTCCCGTTGGATCCCGCATTTGCTTTCTGACGATCATAAGGCAGCCCGCGTCAGTTGGTGTAAGAAAACTCTTCAAAGGTTCAACCGATGAGAGTCAAATCACTTCTACGACATCACCAGTGGTGACGAATCTTGGATCTATGCTTACGATCCTGATTCCAAACAACAATCTACAATCTGGGTCTTCCAAGACGAACCCAAGCCGACTAAAGTTGTTCGCTCTCGAAGCACTTCAAAGAAGATGGTGGCTATGTTTGTGACGAAAACCGGTCATGTTGCGACGATTGCACTTGAAGATCGTAGAACGGTTAATGCAGAGTGGTATACCACAGTTTATTCACCACAAGTCATCGCCGAACTTCGGAAATCTAACCCAAAGCGACGCATTGTCCTACACGATGACAACGCAAACTCACACAGCGCTCGTCAAACGATTGAGTATTTGAAGCAGGAAAACTTAGAAATTCTTCACCATCCTCCATACAGTCCTGACCTAAGTTCTAACGATTTCTTTACATTTCATAAAATTAAGAAAACTCTTCGTGGTCAAAGGTTTCAGACCTGTGAAGAAGCAGTAGACGCTTTCAAATCAGCCATATTGGACACCCCTACTTTGGAGTGGAATAAATGTTTTAATAACTGGTTCGAGCGAATGGAAAAGTGTATTAAACTACGTGGTGAATACTTTGAAAAACAATAAAAAGTACTTTATGGGTCTAGTTGTTTTTTTTTTCTTCAAACAACAATACTTAAAAGATTTGACATGGAAAATGTCAGAATTTAAAACCTTAAATAGTTCTACGTAATCACTTTCTTCAAAATGTATAACTAATACTGACTTTACCTTCGAGGTAATTTTAGGGTCCATCGGGAAACAAAATAAATAAATAAATAAAACCACCTCATGCCTTGAATTATTAGCCTCTGTTGGGAACTAGCTACGACAGCGCCATTTTGACAGTTGCGTTCCCCATTCCTTGTTTTCAAGTGATGTTATTTCTACTTCAATGAACATCAACTTTATGCTAATGTAAATTAGATTGATTTCAGAATAACTAATACTATTGAAAAAGTCAGAACACTTTTTAAATTTTAGCGCAAACTGGGCAATATGGCATGGGTTTTGAAGTTGTTTTTCCAAAAATACATATTTGTTTACGTGTTTAGAAACTAAATCGGGAACGCGTTTATTAGTATTTTATTAGTAATTTAACCTATAATGTTACTAGGTGGTTATTTTCCTTGGTGTTAATTGAAAGCTTTTTAGTCATGAATTATTTTCTATATTATGAAGATTAATTCTGGTTACTCGAATTACACGGTTACGTTGTTTCGCTCTTCGTTTTTTGAACAGTACCTACAACAGTCAGCCGGTGGTAAAAAATAATTTAATTTGTAATTAGGAGATATTGTTGTAATCAGTCAGCTGTAGATTATAGTTTTTTCCACATTAGATTAAATATTCTTTAGTAGGTAACTTGTAAGACACGAAGAAAGTGGAGGGTAGCCTTTGCCCAGAACTGGGATAGCGCATGCTAGAAAATCAAAACCGGCCAAGTGCGTGTCGGACCACGCACAATGAAGGTTCCGTAGTTGGGATGAATTTATTCCAAAGACTTAAAAGCTTGATTTTTTTAGAGCTCCAAGGGACGTAGACCTACGTATTTGGATACCTCCACGCGTTCCTGAGAAAAAAGCTCTTGACAGACTGACAGACAGACGGACCGCCAAGTGATCCTATAAGGGTTCCGTTTTTTTCTTTTTGAGGTACAAACCCTAAAAAAAGAAAAAAATAGTAATTTGCGGTAACTGATGCAATGGGACGAGCTGAACTTCTATTAAGTATAAGAAAAGGTTCAAAAGATTTCTGATCTTGTAAACCTGTTAAGGCATTATATACTAGGGCGTCTAGATTGCTTGGTACACTTTTCTTACCTAAAATAAGCTCTATTATGGTCAAGACCTAACCTTACCCACTTACTGTACCTAAACGGCATTATGCAATTTGCAACGTCCCTCCATCCTTGGTCTCGTTGGGTGCATACAATATCAATTGTCAATTAGTTTCTAGTGCATAGTCTAACACTGACCTATATTGCGTTGATTGATCCAATTTGCGCGGGAATTGCAGCACTGCAACGTAGGTACATAATGCCAGCCCTGCATCCTTATGTGAGAAGAGAGGCGTTCTAAATTGTAAAATTGCTGAATTTGCATTTTGTTTTTCAATTGCAAGCATCTGTGCCAAGGACATATGTACATACACGGGAATAATTTATGGCGTCGAGGTCGCAATCCTAATCTAGCATTTGGAAGATAGTTGGATGCTACTGAGGAGCTATTAAACAAGCTTGAGCGCTTGCAAAACTTGTGCATTCACTTTGTTGTCGGTCTGCGAAAGTATGACCATGTTTCTCACCTTCGCAAGGAACTCAAGTGGCTCCCAATCCGCCTTCGCAGGAACACTCGAATTTTATGTCTCCTCTTCAACATCTTACACAACCCGTCTTATCCTTTCTATCTGCGTGTGCGATTTTCTTACGCTCGCCCTAGCGACGCACCGTGTAGATCACACCTCAGATCCCTCCTTAAATCCCATCCTCATAAAACAAGCTACTATTCTTATTCCTTTTCTGTCCACGCTGTAAGATTGTGGAACTCACTTCCGCCTAGCATTCGAGATTTAAAATGTATTTCGCAATTTAAATATCGAGTAAAAGAGCATTACCTCTCCTCTCAACTGTGATAATTTGTATATTATACAATGTGTCTGTACACAGTGTGACGAAAATTAAGGGTGAGGTACAGACCATCAAACTGAACAACTTTCTCCCGGGGACCAACATCGTAATCGCAAAAAAAATATCAGTCGTCTCATACATTTGTTCGAGTAGGTATTGAAGTTTTGTATGGGATGACTGATTTTTTTTTCACGATTACGATGTTGGTCCCCGGGAAAAAGTTGTTCAGTTTGATGGTCTTTACCTCCCCTTTAAGTTTTACTATTCCGAAACCAGACACCCTGTATATATAGGTTTATAGCATATTTATTTATTTAAGTATTTTTTTGTTAATTTTTGCTTTATAGTATATGTGTAGGTATATATATTTTTTTAGTTTAAGACGTCACTAATCATATTCTTCTCTTCTTGTTCTCACACACTATTGTCTACATTTCTTTTTTAATTTCTCCTTTCGCAGGTCTGCGGGAAGAAATTTCTTAAGAGCCATTTCACAAAATTCTAGAAATTAATAATAATTATTATTTTTAATTTTTTCTCGATTTTAGTAGTCGTAGTATAATAGTGCGTGCACGATATCTGCGCTCGAAAATCGGGAGGCGGGAAAAAATGGCACAGGTCCTTCCTCGATGGGCGCTCGCGCCGTACTAATCGGTAATCGCTTACGGTGCGTATGCAACGTATTTTTTTCTAATTTACGAGTGATGTTACTAACGATATTATGTCTAAATGTATGAAGGGATTTTATTAAAACTTTAGAATTAGTTTTGTTAAAGATCATAGTTTATTCTGACATAATTTTTTTATGTAACTACGCTTTATTCAAACAAAAAAATCGCGATAAAATAGCGATATAAAACGTAAAAATTGCCCTGAGACTTTATTTTTTTACTAATTAATGTTATTAATAATCGATATTCTAGTACATAATGTGTCGACAAAATTATATGTCGGATGCTTTAGGTATTTTTTTTAGTCAAATTTATAAATATTAATGATAGATAAAGGAGTCTGAAGTTGACTCTGCGATGATTTTTCTGTAAACTAGTTGTGGGAGATTAATCGCCACAAAGTAAACTAATAAATTTTTGTAAATGTGTTACATGAAGTATCAATACGAAAGATTGGTCTTTTTTTAAATGTGTTCTACAATGTCAGAGTTTTACCTAAGATGGTAAATTAGGCGACTAAAATCTTAGATATTCGCGCGGAAACGTGAAATGGCTCTTAAGAAATAAGCTGTACCTTTGTACTCAATGATCATAATGTCCTAACTATATAATGTTTTATTGTGTGTACATAAATAGTAAAATAAATAAATAAATAATATAGTTGATCAAGGAGGTGATTTAGATGGTGGAAGATGAAAATCGTCGCAACCGGGCGACGATTTTCCCTGACTCAAAAACGCGCTAACACGATGGTCTGGTGCCTTATTACGACGTTCTAATGCCATTATGATTCCAATGCGCGAGAGGGACCTAGCTATACGTGACCGATAGCACCATTCCTTTTTCGGACTGGAATAATTATGGCCCCTGAAGCATTCACGAGAGATTGGCCGGAAAGCTCTTCTACGGCGCCGCGCACCGGGCTTTTTATACACACACACGTTTTTATAATCCTTGTTTGAAGTAGTAAATAATTAAATTAAAATCTGGGGAAATAATTGGTATTATTGGGGATATATACTAGGCAGTATACACGATTAGATAAAAAGTTTTTTCGAGTCACTTTATCCTCTATTTCCCTACTTTTTATACAAATAAGTAATTTCATATTACGATTCATTTACTAAAATAGAGTTCATAGATATTTGGAGCGTTTATACACGATAGTTGCAATATGATGAAAATAACAACGAAAAACATTGAAAAAGTGCAAAACTGTGGTTATTTTCTTTACTCTTTACACTTAAACAAAACGACAGAGACAAAGGCAAACGCTCGGTGAGCCCCTAACATACAGCTGTGCTGCTGGGGAGTTCGTTGCGCCACTTCTTCCCAGCTAAAATACTAGGAAGTGGTGAAGGGCGGGCGTTTTGGGGGACTGTCTTATGTAATTTTGACGTTCAAAAAGTGCTGATTCTCAGCCTAATTTGAGTAAATGACTTTTGATTTTATTTTGAAAGATAAGCGCACAATTATAACCGTATCGGGCCGCGGCGCAACGTATTTTCATAGAAAAAACCGCGGTGCGGCCAGACTGTAATGTATGACAAAATCATACAAAATGTACGAAAGTGATGTACTCGTAGATGGATTTTTGCAATGCGGTGCAGCCCTATCCGAATTTCACTGTCACTACCAATCATGAACCGAATCTACTAAGGATTAAAAATACTGTCGATGAAGCAAATGATTGTACAACCCAAGGCTCACAGCATACTTATACCTAGTAGTATGACCTGGAGAAATATGACGGAGATCTTAGAGGAACAGCAAGAAAAAGAAAGGCAAAAACAATATGGGGACTGCCGACAGAAGTGAAAACTTAAAACTAACAGTTGCATGCGAATATGACATCTATTTCAAAGACATTAGCGTGCTAAATAGAGTAATTTGGTTACAGCGCCCTCTAGCGTTTAGTCGTTGAATTCGTTGGAGCATGTCGCGAAACAGGATGATTTTATGCTACTAAAACGTGCTCTAAAGAAGTTTTCATTAAAAAAAATGTCTTTATTAGCTACTAGCTTCAGATTCTGCTCGCGGCTTCGTCCGCATGATATTTCTTGTTTTAACAAATTCAACCTCTCTAACCCGTTAAGAGTTGACTTTCAAAAAGCCGTGATTCAAGTTATTCTTTATTTTTGGTCTTAAGTTTAAATACTGAGTTTTGAGTTAATCGGCCCACGCGTTAAAATTCTTCCATACAAACTTTGACGCCCCCCAAACCCACTCTACGGGGATAGTTTGGAAAAACAAAAAATGACAGACTTCATAATTTACTTAGATAAGTATTCGTGCCAAGTTTCAAGTTTATTAACTCAAGAAATAAGATTTTTCATACAAACAAAATCCCCCTTTCACCGCCTTTTTTTTGGGTGGGAAATCATCAAAAGACTTCTCCCGCTCTGGGCGGAGCTCAGGGCGTGTCAGACTTTTACTGACTAAAACCCACCCGTGTTCTTTCAGTTGCCTGTGCCACCCTTTTCACTCCCTTAGAACGAAAAATTGCAAGTTTATAGCCGCAGCGGCTTAGGGCCTGCGTTGATGAATCAGTCAGGACAAGTAATTATACTTATATGTATAAGATTATTACTAGCTTCTGCTTGAGACTTCGTCCGCGTGAAATTTCTTGTTCCCCGACCCCATCCCGTCGCATCGCATCGCCTGCCTGCACTGTTACTTCGTTTTCGCTAAGCGCTCTTTTTTAATTTTTGCTCGGCTTCTAAGGGTCCTAGCATAATGTTAAATACCCTATAGCCTTCCTCAAGAATTGAGCTATGAAATGCAAAAGGAATTTTTCAAATCCGACTGGGAGTGTCAGATATTAGCGCGTTCAAACATTCAATAAAATATAAAATGTGTGGGTAACTAATAGACTAAGCGCATTGTCTTACTAAGCATTTTTACACCCGTCGTAATTTCTAAACGAAATGTCCGACTCGCAAATTTAAAAAGGAATTTACTTGTACTTAATCCACCTTGATTATGAAACTATTTATTTGAATAAGGATTAATAATAAATTTCGATTTTACCCGTGTTTTGATTGACTAATCTGAACAAAAAACGGTTAGACATATACCTAGCCTTGCGGAATTTTTTGTGGGTAATGATGAGTACTTAAACATGTAGTGCATTATTTTATGTATCATCAATAGTTTTCGCAGCGCACATCAAATAATGACTTTCATAGGCAAATTTTTTAAACCTTGGGTTTACATTATTGCAAGTTTTTTGACAATAAACTATTTTACTCATTTTACTCGCTGATAATGTAAACATTCTATTGGTGAAAGAATTTTTGAAATCGGTTAAGTATTTTTTGAGTTTATTCATTACAAACAAACAAAAACTCGTTGGAGCATATAGCATGTTGCATGTTCCATGTCGCGAAACCGTAAGTTTATCCTTACCAAAAAGTGCTCAACGTGCCTGAAGAAGTTTACAATTCAAAAAACCTTGAGGTGCATTTATGAACTTATTAGGTACATTTTTACTAAAACGTTAAAGTCATCTGAATCAAGATCACATCGTGAAGTAAAAACGATCCATAAAATACTCCTCGTTTTACCCGAATGAACCCATGACCTCACGATATCTAACTACCAAACAATAGACTTGAGTATGCGTAGCGATAATACATTTATTACATGATAATTATAATAAAGCACTATAATTAAGTAGTAATAAAAAAATATTTTCAATTTAAATACATAGGTACACAGATTTAAGAAAATCGAAGTCCCGAAAAAAAAGAACATCGGATCAAAATTGGAATGCCAAAATCATTTCGCTGTTGACAATAATAATAATGCATTGGCGATTGCGAAGCGTATACGCAAGGTACTTACATTGGATGCAAGTGAGGATGGCAATCAGGAGCACAGTACTAGGACGCATTGTAGCTGGTGTGCACACTGTGAAGTTTCGAACTGTACTGGTGTACCGATACGCACTTCCTCTGAACAGTGTGAACGGCCGTCATATCTTAACGTATCTATCCCATTTAACTAACACCCCTAAATTTGAGTGCGGACTGTCTGATATCGCGCTACAATATTATTTATTTTAATTACGGTTAAGTAATATAGGCACTTGATTGGCTATTATCTCTTTCTGACTAAGTATAGATAATTTATTTATCAAGGCATAAAACAAGCGTTTTATTGATGTACAGAAAGTTTCCTAAGTAACCAAAAACAGCTTACAATCCGCCAAATTCTTATCGGTTTCAGAATTTTGTGTGCCTGTAGCTTATTGCATATCTTTGAACATTACCTTGAGGAGTAGGTAACGTAGGAAACTCTTCAGCCTCTAAGATTCATACTTGGGCTATTGTTCTTGGATGATTTGCCTTTTGCTAAGCTTTGACCTCTATTGCGATATTCTTGATTTTTCTAGACTGTTTACAATTCCTGAAAATTAAGGAAATAAAAACATTTCTTACATAAACAAAGCACAAAAATAATAATTAGATCATCCTCTAGAATAATAAAAGTAGATACCTAGCTACGGTCTACCAATCTATAGCGAAGTTTGTTTGTTTAAAATTATTGTTTTTATCTCTATTTGTGTGGCAATGAAAAAATTGTCGAAATCGCAGGTCATTGTCCTCACAAATAATGTGTGGAGATAATGCAATTTATTTATCAATGTTATGAAATGATTTTACATACAGGCTTATCTTTTACGGCTTCATATTAAAAATGTAGCTGACCCAGAGAAATTTAAACTCTTGTAATGAACTCATTATGATAATAATGTTTTCGGCTTTCCTTCGTCTGTCTTTATTTTTGTTGTCCCACTAAATTGTTCCAAAGCCACGTTCAAATATTGCTAAAAGTACAGATTTTAAGTTTCAGAAGAAACGAAATTTATAATCGCAAACAAATCTTTCTTCATAAAAATATTTTATTTGAATTTTGCTAGGATCAGATAAAGACCTAATATCAAACCCTGTGGTAACCCATTATTACTAACGCCCAAACCTTGAGTATGTTACTAAATTACGCGCGCAGATGATGTTTTTTTTTGGTCTTACTTGGACAATACAAGCTGGAGAAATGGTAGGCGTGGTTTGTGCAATTTAATTTATAATATTATAATAGGTAAATGTTGTTAGTCAAAAGCCTTCGGATGACCGTTGATGAAGTTCTTTGCAAGACTATACATTATTCAAATTATCAATAACTATGACAATAACTATCATATGTCTAGTTTTGAGTGATGCTATATATAATGATTTATTTTTAAGCGTACGTTAGCGTTCAACTATCAATGTTTAATGATATGTCTTTGTGCAGCGCACTATTATCTCTTTTCCTATGCAATGCGGAAAAAAGAGCATTGTCTAAAATGTTTCAGAATAAAGCTCAATTAGCTTGCTTTGTAACCACTAACGGCCGAACAATAAAGTGATAGATAGGTATCTATCACCAGTTTTGGCATACTGAAGATAGAAAAACCTATCTATCCTATGGTTTTAACGTCCCAATAAACTATAAGAGAATATGGAATCTTACCGGCCTGACAAAAGAACTGATAGAATTATACGGCCCACCATCAATAGCGATCTGTCTTTTACTGAAAATAGGTTATTGGGTTCGACCGTTACTGGCCTGACATAAGGACAGATAGAATTATACTGTCTACCATCAATAGCGATCTGTCTTTTACTGAAAATAGGTTATTGAGTTTGGCCGTAACAGAAGAGTGCATACCTACTGTTGTAAAGTACCCGGGTATTTATTTTGTTGCCGACATTATTATTTATTTATAATTGTAAGCCATGCAATATCTATAATTTAGTCAATATTATCATCTCTCATCCTACTATCATCTCATTGTTTTACATTGGCGCATCTGCAGTACATAGGTACCTGCTAAGTTCTTGTTTGCATAACAAACTGCTTAGTAAATCCCTCTTTACATAAATGACTGGCTAAACAGCAGATAATTTTACACTTCTCAAAAAAACATCTAACTGAACCTGTGGTTTTCGGAAGACAGCAGACAGATCAATTTTCCCATAAACACAATCATGTATATTAATTGTTCTTTAAAATAATCTTACCTATAATAATCATGATTGTATTGCGGACCGCACAACTCGCCGAAAATAATCCATAGCATTTTAATTTTCATCGGTCGACGTGGTGCCACTAGGCCCGGGAGGTCCAGAAATGGATGTTTTTCGGCTGCAATGATGATGACGAACACAATCAGTAAAAATATATGCTAGTAGGTATAACGTAAGAAGAGGAAGCGGAGTAGCTAAGAAAATTTAGTCCCTTGGGCGACATACTTACGAATATTAATTAATTCTTCACTAAATTCATTTTATGCCATCAATAAAAATATAGAAATAAGCATATGATATACCTGAATAGACACATCATGTATTTTGTTCTAATTTTAATTCTTCGATCACCAAAAACAAAATCAAGAGACTTCCACCCTACTACAACCTGGGTACACAAAGCGATACTTGCGCCATCTAGAATATACAATGAAGCAGAGTTCGGTACTAAATTTGACAGTTTTAATTTATTATTATACCTAGCAAAATTAATAAAAATAGGAGAAAATATATTCGGGCAACATTGCTTTTTTTTATTTGAATAAATCATAATTATACTTAGACTTTATGAAACTTACATATATAAAACTCGTAAAACTTAGTATGTATATCCTAGCAACACCAGAATATAAACGCCATCTACAACACATCACAGAAACTGTTTAAGCTTTAAGTCTGTAGTCTACACAGGAACCGTGTAATGTATTAGTGCGTAGATAGATGGCATTGTGGCCCCGGCACAGGCAACTGAAGGAATACGGGTGGGTTTTAGTCAGTAAAAGTCTGACACGCCCTCCCGATCCGCCAGAGCGGGAGAAGTCATTTGATAATTTCCCATCCAAAAAAAGATAGATAGCATTATTAAAAAAAAAAACCTCCTCATGAGTTCTGTTATCCTGGTAAGTTAGATAGAACTTGGTGAATGTTTGAACCACCATAAATTTTAGTGAAGCAAATGTTAGAACCAACGTTTGAGAAAAAAAATCCAAACCATTTTGCCTGCCATTTGAGTTCTGGTACTAGGATGACAGAAGCTTTGGGGAGACATGTGACATATTTTGATACATAATTATTGTATGAGGTGACACATTTTGACTCGACGTCGGTCGACGTTAGGTAATTAACGTCGGTTTAGTTGCACCCTAATGTACTCTTTTGTTTATCAGTAGGCACCTTCGCACATAGGGCACACAATAGGTGCCTGTTTTGGCTGCCTTTACATTATCATTTCTTTCACAACAATTTAAACGTAAACAGAGCCGTGTGCAGTGTGAAAGGAGATGGATAAAGGTCCCATACAAGTTTGGCCCAGAAATGTACACAAATAAATCAAAATGTATTACGAAGCTATAAAAGTGTTTCATAACCCTGTATATTTATGTTCGTCGTAAAACTTTGTGATGGGACATAATACCCTTTCCAAATCTGATGACTTCAAAAAATAAATTCAAACCTGTTGATCGCGGAGTAATTCACTGTCTGCCAACAAAATGAATTTCACTCAAATCTAACGACTGTATCCAAAATGATCCATTTGCTATGCCCCAGTTTATAGAACATTGGATCTCTGTTGGAAACCAGGCAAAATCAGAGTGGTCCGAGATGTGAGTTATAGGTATTGTTTTTGTAGCCCAGGTAAACTGTAATGAGAAGATCCATATGATAGTCCAAAATAGGCGTAGTCACTCAGAAATGCAAATAAGATAAGCAGAAACACAGCCAATGATATTTTTGAACAAATGACAAGAAATCACAATAAAACATTCATGCAGCACCACAGAGTTATAAATAAAATAGAAATCGCCAAAGACAAACCCGACTGACAAGAAGGGTTGGCGCATGTATTTGTATGGTACATAGTTATGCCCTATGTATGTAGAATTAGTTATTCTCTCGCAGCATCCAGACGTCTGGATGCATTTTAATGATTTATATGTCGTTAAGTTTGTGGGGTCACCACACCACGCCCAGCGTACCGTGCTTCACTTTCAATCGCAATCCGACGGATAAAATAAATTAACTTTCATTCATTTCATTTTTACAATTTCATTTTGATTTTTTTTTTGATAATGATTTTTTTTTTAATTTTTTCAGAGGAAATTTCTAATCGAATAGGTGAAAGGTGACGTTACACAAAAATCAATATGGCGGACTTTAGAACCCAATAAGTAAAGCCGTGAAAAAAGTTTTCAGTACCTACATACGTCAAAATAAAGGGCTCGAGAAGATGATTCCAAAAATATGACTTAAGACCCTCGGGTCACCAACAACTGCTTACACTGGTTTTATGCTAAAGATAATGTGCAAAAGTGTGATGCAACTGTGCAACAATCACTTACAGTCATAAGTCATATTTTCTGAACCGTCCTGTCTACGTAAAAAAAAAAACGAATGGCATAATTATATAAATCTCTTTCTAACACCCAGGATGTTTCGTAGGTCTTATAGAAAACGGAAAAATAAAAAAAAATTGCTTTGCATTGTCTATGTTAGTTATAGGTTTATGCCCTGTTTATGCATAACTTAAATGACATAAGAAAAATGCATGGCAATGCCGGGCAGTGACAGTGATTATGAAACATAAAGAAGGTGCTGCCATTACATACTTTTAAGACTAGACTAATCTATTGATTTGAAAATGTAATTGACACATTAATCAATGATTAAATATCATATTCATTACAGTCTACTTATTATTCAATATGCTCTAAATACAGTATTAATATTGTATATTCTAAAATACTCGTGGAATCAGATCAGTTTCACAATAAGCATGTTCCAATTACCATGATATTTTCAAAACTGGCCACATAAGTGTCTCCCCGAATACTTGAATCAAAATAATCTTTTAAATTAAATATTTTCTGCAATGTTTTGCCAAATAACGTAAGCTGTGGTGGGATTTCAAATATTATTAGTTTTAAAATATAATTATCTCTTTGTCCGTGCTTGTTTCCCAGCACTGATGGGCCATAGTAAATGAACGTGTCCTGCACAGCAAGGTAAATGAATATTGATTTATCTCGAAACCTGCACAGGACCAACGTGGAAAAACGTGGAAAATAAATGAATACGGCTTTTAATTGCAGCCGAGGCGTTGTTTGCCTTTCCTGAACCGAAAATAGGGCCAGAATTTATTAGGTGAAGCAGGCTGTACAGTGAATAAAACTGGAGTGTTTTCAAAATTGTTCACTTTGCAAATATTGTGCTTATCAAAATCAGCCTATAATGTTCCATATACTGCTGCTGGGATGCAAGCCTCTCTCTGTGAGAGAGAGTGGCCATAATCCACCACGCGGGTCCAGTGCGGCTTGGTAGATGTCACATGTCTTCGATTGTTTGGTTCTAGGACATGCCGGTTTCCTCACCATGTTCTCTCCTTCACCGTTTTGAGAGCAGTCGTGATGAGATAATTTGATGTTTAGATCACCATCTTATTAAAAAAATCAGTTTTCATGTAGTGCTTTCATTCATCAACATCGTCATAATGTTCGATTTTTAATAATACTAACTGACCACGCACTTCCTTCTCAAAATTTATATTCGACTAATTTCGATTTATTTCTACGTTTTGACGAGTTATGCGAACATAAATGTAAGGATAAGCTGATTTCTTTTTCGCGATTTCAGGTTTGGTCCAATAATAAAAGCTGTTCATAATGATGAGTACAATGACCCCTTAAGAGATTGACACTGTTTAAAATTACACCTTGTACATATACTCCTAATGTATATTCGCATTGTTGCTGTAAAACTAACTAATATCAAATATCCTATGATGGATTGTTGTATGGAATCGCATATCAAAGACGGATGGCAGGTATCAGTTTTATGCTTGATTAACGACTGTTCCGAATACAAAGCGACGCACGACGGGTGGCCTAAGGCTCTTTATTATCATAATATTTCTGGTGATTAGTAAACATAATTCCTTGTAGGTAGTATTAGTGATGCGAACTGTCTCGGTGGTTTAGTGGTCGCAAGCGCTACTGCTCGGGTCAGGTCGGGTAAAGGGTTATTGTTTTTTTTCATCAGGAATTTCTTACTAGCAGCCCCGACTTCGGATTGGTGCCCGGTTGACGGCAATAGGCTCGCCCACTATTACATGGGACTTAAATATAACTGGTGAAATGAATGTGGGTGTACTATAGGTACACGCCTGTAATTCCCGAAGGGCTTGGCAGATGCAGATCTCTCCCTGGTCGTGTCGGATTGCCGCACCATCGGATCGGAGTAAAGTAATAGGAGTGAAGCTGTGTTTGCGCACACACTCGAGCACTATAATTATAATATTATCTCTTGCGTTGACGCAGGAGGAGGTATCTTAACCTGTAGGTACATGTTAAGATTGTCTGCCGTGACAGAAATTCAGTCGGGAGGATTATTATCACGTAGTTTTTTTTTTTACTTGAGAAAAACATGCACAACCTTAATAGTTCAACTTTACTATGGGATATTTTATACACACATCAAAAGTGTCTAGGGATCAAGTAGGTACAGTTTTATGTATAAAAAAGTATCCAATTAATATTTGAGTCATCTAGTTTCAAAACCCCCTAAAACGATTTTATCCTAAAATCAACCTTATATTATTATAAGACAGCGTTTTATTAGTGCTTCAAGTTTGGTCATTCAGTTAGTGTTAAATTCCTCTAAAACGCCAACAAAAATAGAATGATGTACAAAAATGATTATTGTCTATAACATTTATCGACGACGAGAAGTTTTTACTAGTTGGTGAAAAATAAACAAAACTTATTTTAGTGGCTTTTGAAACTAGACGACTCATTTACCAAATCTAAGTTTTCCAAACTGGCTTCTTACTTTAATTCCTATGTTGAAGTTAAGAAATTAACCCTATATTTTGTAAAAATTAAGAAAAATTGCAATTTATGCAAATTGTGGGAAAATTAAACTAAGTTCATGTCGTCAATTAAATGGCATAAAAACAAAAAATTTGTACTTATTTTTAAATTTTTTATTGTAAAAATAAAAAAATAATAATCTGTGTTTCCACCATTGACACGAATCACACAATCACAGCGATTTAGCATGCTTAAATTCACTTCATCTAAATCACTTTGAGGAATTGCCGCCCACATTCTTTCTAACAAGTCAAAAAGTTTTTGTGGGGTAAACGTCAAAAAATCTATAGAAAACCAGTCGCTAAACATTACTTAACTTAAAGCAACGTTTATGAATAAGGGGGTTAGTTTGTAAATGCAAATCACTTTATAATCAATAATTGTATGAGCGATTTTTTTTTCTAAAATAATGATTATAAGGGATCTTTCTCAATTCGTAAAGTTATAACCTTGTGTAGCTCTAACGAATAGACAGACAATGAAACTTTTATGTTGTAGGAGGAGTTTAGAGGATGTTAATTGGTCGGGGGAGCGTTTCGTGTGCAAAAACTGGTAAACCTACCTTGCGTTCCTGACTCATGGTAGCTGGCCAGCGGGGTAATTTCGTAACATACCTACAATAGCAAACTACACTACTCGCGAAGTTGCTTTGACGAAGTACTGGTCGAAGTTGAAAGCGGTTAAAAACGTTTGCACGAAGCGAACCGAAGTGCCCTTCTACACTCTCGTATTCACTTAACTTCGATCAACTTTGCGAGTAGTGTAGTGCACAGGCTTAATTTTTACAGTTGAACAACATGCATTGCTATAGTTACTTTGTCGAGCAGAGAGAGCCCCCCGCCCTGACTCCTGCTTCTTCTGCCCCCAAGAAGCTGGCACCCCCCCCGCCTGTGTTCATTCAGGACAAGGCAAAGTGGACAGATGTATCCCAATGGTGCACCGAGCAAAAGATCGGCTTCACCAATGCCCGCTCCACCCAGCAGGGTATCAAAGTGAGCATCCCTACGTCCAAGGACTAAAGGGAGCTCACCAGGCTCCTTCGGGCGAGAGGTGTGTCCTTCCACACCTACACTCTTCCCGAAGAGCGCCAGACCCGAGTGGTAATTCGTAGGATTCCGAAGGAAATCCCTACTGACGCCATCAAGGCCGACTTAGAGGCCCAAAATATCCCAGTTTCGGAGGTCCACCGAATGCACCGCGCCAGAGGCGGTCATGCATTCGACATGGTCCTTGTCGTCTGTCCCCCGACTGAAGGGCATCACCCTATTTTTGGTGTAAAAACCATATGCCACCTCATGGGCTTTGAGATCCAGAAGCCCAATAAATATGGCTTCATCGGTCAGTGCCACCGATGCCAGCTATACGGCCACGCGCAGAAGAACTGCCACGCCAAACCCAGGTGCGTCAAGTGCCTGGGCGAGCACGGCACTTCTGACTGCCCCCGTCCTAAAGACCGTACCCTCTGCACCGAGCCACCTAGTTGTGTGCTATGTGGTGAGTCAGGACACCCGGCAAATTACCGGGGCTGCCCTAAAGCCCCGAAATTATCCCCCAAACTGGCCAAGCGCGCAGTCGCCCGCCAGCAAAGGGAAGCCCCCCTCAATGCCCCCCCCGCCCCTTCGACCCAAATGCCAGAACGGCTAAGCCCTCAAAGGCCTAGCCCCTGGACGGCCCTTAACCACCAAAGGGCTTTCCCGGCCCTGGCCAAAACCAGCCCCCCACCTCCATCCATCCCAGCGCTGATGGACCCCCGCAACCGCGCCGCCGCGCCCGCCCCCGCCCTCCCCCCGAGACCGGTGCAAGCGCCTAAAACCGCCCCTGCAGCCGGTACTGCACCCCCCCACTCACCGACTACGGTTGGCCCTAACCCCCTCGACCCCTTCAACATTATTTCGGGCACCTTCACGGCCTTCCTCACCCCACGCGCCAGGAAAATGGCAAACGAATTAGTTGCTGCCAGAAATGCCGGCAACCTTCTCCAGATTCTGGAGATCTATAATGCGTATCCCGAGATCACGCAAGCCTTATCCTCCTTCACCAACCTTCCCAACCCCCACTATGGATAAAGAAGCCAAAGGGAGAACTAAGCCCCGATCCCTTAAATTAGGCTACTTCAATGCCAACGGCATTCGCGGACAACGCGACGAGATCGCCGAGTTCCTCCGTGATCATCAAATTGATATTCTCCTTATACAGGAATCCTTCCTCAAGCCCAACGTCCGTAACCCGTCAATTGCTAACTACTGCGTAGTTCGCAACGACAGGTCTCGGTGTCACAAGGGCGGCACCCTCATATACTATAGAAAGGTTCTTCACTGCATCCCTATGGACCCTCCCCCCCTATCCAAATTAGAAGTGTCTGTATGCCGGCTAGGCATGTCAGGCCACCAACCGATCACCCTAGTATCGGCCTATGTTCCCCCCCAAACCTCGCCAGAAAATCCCCAGTCGATTTCTGACGACCTCTCTGCCCTCTTCGGCCTGAGTGATTCCGTTATCATAGCGGGCGACCTCAACGCCAAACACCCTGCCTGGAACAGCAACACCTCCTCAGCCAGAGGAAGACAACTGTTCGGTCTCTGCCCCATACTAAATTTCGATGTCATCGCCCCGATGACTCCAACCCATTTTCCCCACAACCCCAACCATACCGCCGACGTCCTCGACATAGCGCTTCTGAAGAATATCAACCTACGGTTGGATTCTATAGAGGCGGTACAAGAGCTCTCCTCTGACCACCGACCAGTGGTCATGAAACTGGCCCCCCGTGTCGGTCTCCATGACCCCACTCAACCCCCTCTCACCAAAATAGTCACGGATTGGAGGAAAGTAAGCAAAAGCCTGAAATCCACTTCTTCCCATCACTTGGACTCCATCCCTGATCAGTTCGACTCTGTCGCGGACACGACGGCCGCGATCGACTCGCTCACTGAGCACGTACAATCAGTCCTGAACGACTGTTCAAAGGTAACTCCAGCGGACGATGACCGTCGCTGGAGATTGCCGGACGATGTGCGTGAACTGTTGCGCGAGAAGAACGCGGCTGTCCGTGCATACAGCAACTTCCCCTGCCTTGCGAACAAAGCCCATATGCGCCATTTACAGCGAGCTGTAAAGACACGCCTAGCGGAGCTGCGTACCGCTGGCTGGGACAGGATGCTAAGCGACCTAGAGCCCACTCATCAGGCCTTCTGGGAACTCCAAAGGAAACTAAAGTCCAAAGAAGTAGTCTCCATGCCCCCCCTACTCCGCCCTGACAAGACCATCGCTTTCGACGATGCAGACAAGGCCGAATGCCTAGCCAACAGCCTCGAGGCTCAATGCTCTCCCAGCTCTCAACCAGTAGACCAAGCTCACTTGTCAAAAGTCGAAGCTGAAGTCGAACGTAGAGCCTCCCTTCCCCCCGTTGAAAACCCTGACTATCCTCTGCCTCCCGTCACTCCAGACGAAGTGCACGATATCATCAAGGGTTTAAAGCCCCGTAAAGCTCCCGGCTCAGACGGTATCACAAACAGGGTAATACAACTATTCCCTGCCCACCTCATAATGCTACTGACCACCATCTTCAATGGTGCCATGAGCAATAACATCTTCCCAGATGCATGAAAAAAGGCCACTGTCATCGGCATCCCCAAGCCTGGAAAGCCCAAATCTGAGCCCTCGAGCTACCGCCCCATCAGACTGCTCAATGTCCTCGGCAAAGTCTATGAGAAACTTATTTATAAGCGTCTCAGAGACTATGCTGAAACAAAAGGCCTCATCCCAAACGAACAGTTTGGTTTTCGAACCCAGCACTCTTGTGTGCATCAGGCCCACCGCATCATCGAACACATAAACGCTGGCTTCCAGCGTGGCATGATGACGGGTGTTATATACTTCGACATAGCGAAAGCGTTCGACAGAGTCTGGCACAACGGCTTATTATATAAGCTCTACCAACTCGGTGTGCCGGACCGTCTCGTACTCATCTTACGAGACTTCTTGTCGAACCGCACCTTCTGCTATCGCATCGAAGGAGCACTATCCTCCCCCCACCCTATCCGCGCAGGCGTCCCCCAGGGCTCTGTGCTTGCCCCCCTCATCTTCACGCTGTTCACCAGCGACATACCCAGGAGCAAAAAGGCACAGTTGGCTCTGTTCGCAGACGACACGGCCATTTACTGCTCAGGCACAAAACAAGCCTCGATTTCTCTCACTCTCCAAAGAGCAGTCAACAAACTTGGCGACTGGTTCAGGAAGTGGAGAATTGAAGTGAATCCCGACAAAAGCCAAGCGGTTCTTTATTCAAAACCGCGCCATAGCCCCCCCCCCCCCCCCCCCCCCGACCAATCACCATGTTCGGTAAGCCTATCCCTTGGGAGAAGCGAGCCAAATATCTAGGTGTGATTCTCGATGAGCACCTCACTTTCGCAGAGCACATAAAGAAGGTTCGTTCGCGCGCCGCTTTCGCTCTCGGTAGACTCCACTCGATAATGAATGCAAAAAGCAAATTGTCACTAAAGTGCAAGTTGCGCATTTACACGGCGTGCATACGCCCTATTATGACGTACGCCTGTGCAGTCTTTGCACACGCAAAACCCCACCACATCCATAGGATGCAGACCCTCCAGAACCGTGCCCTCCGAATGATCACGGGACCCCTTTCTATGTCCGGAACGAGATCCTCCACCTCGATCTCAAAATCCCCACCATCCTCCAATTCATGAAACGTAACTCCAAGCGTTTCTTTGATACCGCCGCCAAACATCGCAACCCCCTAGTTGTCGAGGCCGCAAATTATACCCCCTCCAACATCAGTAAAGTTCGCCGTCCGAGGCATACACTGTTAGATCCAGACGACCCTATTACTCTCCTCCAGGAAAGCAATAGGGTTTCTAGTACAGTTTACAAGAACAAAAAACCGACATTCCGACCCCGCCGCCGAGGTCCAGCGCGAAAACCCCGAATTAATAATTCCCCCTGTCCCTTGCTCGAAGAAGCGCCAGCCCGCGCCGAAGCTGAGCCTGTAGCTTTAAATTCCCCAGACAATAATAATTATCCAAGTTTGATCCAGCCTGTCCCAACTTGCTGTCCCCCCAGTGACGCCCTAAGCCGAGGTTCGTACCCCACAGGGGGTGCCCTTAGCGCGCAGTCACTTAGTATTGTAAGTAACACGCCCTTGGCTTTGAGTTAGCTTGGCTTTGAGGCAGCCACAGGATTGACCGGTTAAGTAGTCACGGCCACTCTTGGCCAACTACGAGATGCCATTGTTAGGAAAAAAAAAAAAGCGATTTTATGTTCAGAATGTTCAGTTTTACCAATGTTCAGAATGTTCAGTTTTATCAATGTTCAGAATGTTCAGTTTTATCAATGTTCAGAATGTTCAGTTTTATCAATGTTCAGTTTTATCAATTGTTCAGAATGTCCAGTTTTATCAATTGTTCAGAATGTCCAGTTTTATCAATTGTTCAGTTTTATCAATTGTTCAGATTGTATTGTACAGATCAAGATTGTGAACGTTTTCAATAAATAGTCTTCAAGCAACAAGGAGTTTTCATTGATCCAAGTGGTCTCCTCCAACCCAGCGCACACGAGCAGAGGTGAGAGCACAAGAACTAGCCCTCTCATCCCGTTCAATAGGTCAACCTAAGCTTGTGTGTGCTGGCTTGTGCATTTCTTTTAATTTTGTCTGACCGGCAGCTAGAGGTCTTAAAATGTGAGTTCTTATGTTTCCTTTACGCCAACTTACTTGCAGCTTGCGGGAACATACATCCTACCAGTGGCGAAAGCACCATATAACACGATTCCTCCCGGCTTCCCTTCGGAGGTTCGCATCAGCAACTGTACCGCTATTGGAAAATGATACAGTCCGTAGTATCAACTATTGCCAAAAAAATTAAAACCGACTACACACCTGTTTTTAAACAATACACATACACAATACACACACATACTTACATATTTTCGAATAATCGTATAATATCATAAATTCTAATAACTACACTCATTTTTGCCGAATATTGTTGGCACTTATTTGTATTGTTCTTCCTAACTTTTGTACGGTAGCGTAATATGAACAGAAATACATATAGATACATACATGTACAGGGTGGCAGGGACATCGACGAGGAAAAGCTTAGCATGGATTCACTACATGATTATAAACCCCTCTGCGTTAAAATTTTTGGTAGGTTATTAAAAAAAAAAATACTGTTCCTTACATTTTGACCGCGTAGGTATTGCACTTTTGTGTCAAAAATGTCTATGCTAGAAGGTGTAGAATCATGTCCAGGATTTATGGTTAAATGTTGGCGCGTCCATGTCCCTGTCTGTATCAATAAGAAAACATTTTTGCAAAAAAAAACCGACTTCCAAAAAAACACTACAAAGTGAAAAATACTAATAATATTTGAAGAGTTCCCTCGATTTTTCCAGGATCCTACCATCAGATTTTGACCTGTTGACAAGGGGATCACCTGGAAAGTAGACTCTTCACAACAAAAAAAAGAATTTTCCAAATCGGTCCAGCCGTCTTCGAGTAATCGGGGAACACACATAAAAAAAAAGACTCCGACGAACTGAGAACCTCCTCCTTTTTTGAAGTCGGTTAAAAATAGTTACGAAGAATTTTCGTCCGTTTCTTTGTTTGTCTGGATGTATGTTTCGGATTGGCGCAAAAACGGCTAAACGGAATTGTCTGAAATTTGGCACACCGATAGTTTATAACCTGGATTAACGTGCTTTTCGAGGCTCACATACATGTATAGATTATACTATATACACCCAGAAGGTATACAACATATGTATAATTCAGCTGCATCTAGTTAGACTGGAAGCCGACCCCAACAAAGTTCGAAAAACTCTCCGTGTGCCGATTAATAAATTATTATTTACAAAAGGAACTTTTTTTTGTGAGCCATTATTGTCCCACTGCTGGGCAAAGGGCTCCCTACTCTCTTTCCACCTCTCAGACCAGAGCTGCCAAGGACCAATATTTATTAAAAGAAACCTAAAACAAAAAACCACCACCACCATCACCTTTGTACGTATTTTTCTGTTCCTTTCTTCTTGTCTGTTTATATGTGTGTACATAAACTGTTAAATAAATAAATAAAATATATGCATTTAACAATACATACAACCCCCTAATTACCTACTCCCACTAGTTAGGTATATTACTTATTTCTCATAACTGGTCAATTAACTTGCCAACATTTGTAGCGGCACCCCTTTACCGTGTAACCGAGTAGAGTCATTCGGGGCAAAAGGACGCCCTTTTTCTTATTTGTCTCCACTGAACAGCAGGGCAATTGCGTAACACATTATCAATCGGAATCGGTTTCATTTTGACAGTCCAACAGCATTCATTGCGTTATTTACGTTTGAGCAGACAAACTTTTCGAACTTACGAAGCAATGGATTAGCAATTTGCTTCAAAATGATTCAGATTCCGATTGATAGTGTGTTACGCAATTAGGGTGCCGGAACTAGTAAAATATTAGGATTGTTTATTTGTGCTATCTAAACAACATAAATATTAGGCTCAACAATAATAAGTGTAAGTACAATTTATTTGTTCATAAATATACAATAATTTAATTAGTATGGTGATACACTTTATGACACTTGTTTCTCTAAGTATATATGTATAAAATATCTAAATTTCAGACATCAGCGCTCTTCCCCTGTTGTAGGCGACACTTAGCAAATAACTTTGTTTGACCTCTATACACACCTTGAAACACAACATGTGGCACAACATGTGGCCAAAGAATAAGAGAATACTTACATTAACAATAATAAAAAAAAGAAGTGACAAAATAATGTAGGAGCAGAATCTTGAATAATTTGTGTAGGGATGGCCTCCGGTGAGTAGTGTAAATGAGTGGATGTGTGTAGGAGGGTGAGTATTATTATTATGTTACTTTACTAAAGACAGGTTTTCGGTCTCATTGTAGCTTGCGAATGTAGTCTACTTCCGTAGATTTACATTTGTTTTTATATAAGGGGTATATATGTATCTACAAGCTTATTTATTCTTTCATACAGAAAAGAGCCTAGGTAACAATAGTACTTGCGAGCATATGGGTGTTTAAAGGTTGGTAAAAGCGACGATGGTCGGTTAGTCGGTGGTGGCATGTAATGATCTTTTAGAATAAAATAAGAGGACTTGTCATACTTTGTACTAGCATGGTGTCTTAAGACTGCAGGCAGGAAAAACGGTATGTTGAGAAAAGATAAGGCCAGAAAGTGCTGACTTTGACTATTGTTCTTTGTGCAACTTATAAAGTTTTATGTATAGTTTTTGGCATGCCTCCCCATACATAAACACAATACTGCAACACTGATGACCAAGTGCTACTTGTGTACCTAGCACTGCTAGGTACACAAGTATAACTAAGTTATGTTCAGCTGCATGTCTTAGATTTTTGAAAACGAATATTAGTTATCTTACCCTTAATATAGTAAGTCTGTTATTATCAATAATAATTATTCCTAAACATTTTACTTTTTTCGCTATAATTAGGGCAAGGCAAGAACAGCTTACATTATTACAGCAATTGTGTGCTATTATGGCGGGAGTTGAGGGTGGGGGATTACAGATACGCATAGAAAAAGAGAGATATTGCGTTTTACCTGCATTAAGAGTTTTTTTTTGCAGCCAGTGGCTTACTATATTAAATCCATGCTGCGCACTTTTATAGACATTTTCCCAAGTTTCAGTAGAAAACAGAAGCACCGTACCGTCCGCGTACGATATTATTTTACCTCCATCAAGACAAGGGTAATGACCCTTGTGAGCTAATTATTTAAATGTAAATAGACGAGAAATAGACTTGGTCCCAAAATACTACCCTGAGGGTCACTGAAGGAGACAGGTATGTCACTGCTCCTGTTATCACTTATTTTCACATATTGTGTATTGTGTGCGATTACAAAAATAGTCTTTGAATATTTTAAGTAGGCCTCCTTTAACGCCTATTCGTTCCTCTTTTTGTAAAACTAATGACACAGAGACCCTGTCACAGGCTTTGGCCAAATCTAAGAATATGCCAATAGTCTTTTTGCCCGCATCTAAATTGCCTACTACATAAACAATAAGCTCATGGTCTGCATCACTTGTTGACTTGCCAGCTCGGAAACCAAATTGGTTGTTAGAAAGATGGTCACTTGTTTCTAGGTAGCTTATGAGTCTTTTATTGAGGATGCATTCCAGAACCTTGGAGATAGAGGGCAAAATAGAAATGGGCCTATAGTTGGTGAAGCGGTCTTTATCTCCGGATTTATGCATCGTATGCACCACTGACTTCTTTAGGACTGCTGGAAAAACACCTTGTGATAAACAAGTATTAAAAATATATGTTCAAAGGGGCACACGTATGTGTTTATTTTCTTTAAGAAGGCTATTTGGTATAGAGTCCCAATCAACGGAACAGATACTTTTCAGACCCATGATCAAACTCTCTACCTCCGCCTCATCTGTGACCAATAAGGCGAGAGATTTTAGACAGTGCTTTGTGTTTTCAGTTGCGAAATGAAGGTGCTCCGGATTTGCACAGTTTGTAGTACTATCAGACAAATCTTTGCCTACACTGACAAAGAAATCATTCAAATTTCCCACGATTCCCTTGCGTTGGATGAATTAATTAATTCTGTCGCGGTATTTTTAGTGTTCGTTATAGTTTTTATTGCATCCCATAGTTTTTGATATTAGTGCTTGCAGTTTTCAATAGGTTCTTTTCGTACGATATTTTAACTTTCTTTAGTAGATGTTTGCAGAAATTTCGATAACTTGTGTAGATAATTTTAAGCGTGTTGTTTTCAGGTAACTTTCTTAACTTTGTATGTAATCTGTCCCTGTATCTCATACAACGGATCAGGAGTTATCCATGGTTTAATAATTTTATTGCGTTTCGCAAATTTTAGGACGGTAGTGTTTGCTGCAATTTCATGCTGAATAGCTGTTATAAAAAATTCCATGACAATATTTGCGTTAGATGTGGAGTAGACTGTTGCCAATCAATTTGGGATAAATTAGAGTTTAATTTTTCAACATTTATTTTGCTGACGGAGACGCGGACAAATGTTCTTGCCTGCCTACGATGAAGACAGCAAAACTGCGTGATCAGTGATTGTTGATTGCAATACAGCAATGAGCGCCTGAGATTGCGTTTTAAGCATTATGTGATCAAGGCACATTTTGCCACTTATTGTGGGAAAGAGTGTAGGCAGGCAAGATACCATGGTATGCTCATAGATTTAAGTATTTTAAGTGCCTGCTATATGGTCGCCAACCACGTCCCGACAGAGGTGACCTTGGTGGTTTACAACCGCGTAGATGGTGGTTTACGACCAAACATTGAAACAACTCTGCCTGTCGCCACCTCTGTCGGGGACGCGGTTGGCGACCGTGTAGCAGGCGTTTTTTGGATTTAGTGCCTTGGCCTTCCGGACAGATGTTTATGTTAATATCTCCAATGACATAGGTATTTTTAAAGGTACTGAGACTAGTAAAGATGTTATTGAGAGATAAAAGAGGCATCAGTTTAGATTGTCACTATATATATTCGACGACAGATCAAATGGTCTTTTGCATATTTAGCTAAAATGTGCCTTGGTCCAGCTGCATACCTTTGCCTCAACTTGTGAGTTATTAACAACGTAGATCCAGATCCAGTGCTTGACATTAAATTAAAACGAGCACAGTACTAGTCCATCCAAACATTTTAAAAGACGAAGATTAGTAGTTACAAATTTAAAAATTTCAGTTTTCAAACAAAATAAATAGCAGAATCAACTGCATAAAAATAAACACGCTTTATCTACGAAAATTCAGTGACCAACGGTGCGTGGCGCGGCGGCGGCTGTGCGGGGCGCAGGTGCAAAGTTGCGCGTTGTTAATTAAAATATCACTGATTGAATGAGTAATCACAATCAGAATTTACATCATCAATAGAAACAAAACCATCAAGGTCACCTCTGTCGGGACGTGGTTGGCGACCATATAGCAGGCGCTTAAAGTACTTAAATCTATGAGCATACCACGGTATCTTGCCTGTCTACACCCTTGCCCACGAGAAGTGGCAAAATGTGCGTCCCCGAATGACTCTACCTGGAGCTACACCACCACCTCTTAAAGCAGTATTATTGTAATCTTACTTCAGTGTGGGAAAGAGATGGAGCTAGACGTCCTGTATAGCTCCATCTCTTTCTCACACAGAAGTAACATTAAAATAATACTGCTTTAAGAGGTGGTGGTTGGCCCCCTGGGCGAAACACGGAACACCACATTTTTATAATACCTATAAAATATTAATAATTAAGGCTATGACATTAAGTCCGCCTATGTACATTTGTGTGCTTAAAGTATTAAATAAATAAATAAATTATGTCCTCTACATGTATACGATACGTTCTGTATTCAAAATATGCTAGTACGTAATAACAGTCACAAGGCTATAATTAATATACAAGTAAATGAGGGTTTAGGGATCGTGCATGAATGTGATAGCGGTGACGAATGTCAGTTGTAGTCAGACTAGCAACACGACCAGCCACAGCTACAATTTAGTCATGAGTTGGACACAAATTAAGCTCGACGTCCGTAACCAATACAGTGATCACGTGTAGGACAATGTACTATCAAGGACACTTACGTCTAACCAATTTGAAAACAAAATCCCGTACACACGATGACACGATAGTAACGCTTGCTAACAGATGTGGTCAACGTGTGCACGGGATTTTGTTTTCAAATTGGTCAGATGTAAGTTTCCTCGATAGTACGTACAATCAGGGTCACCCACCCTTTTTTTTTTTTTTTTTTTTTTTTTTTTGTTTCGGGGTGGAAAATCCTCATGGATGTCCTCCGCCCTGGGGCGGGCGGAGGGGTCTGTCAGACTCTTACTGACTAAAAACCACCCCGGTGTTCCATCTCACACCTACGCCGAGGGTCGCGGGAAGGGTCACCCACCCTACGCCAACTTGCCTTGTTGTAGCCACTGCAGACAACTGTCAAATAATTATAAATTTGATGAATATAGTTAAGGATAATTTAAGCTGGTAGTCAATTCATTTCCCTGACTTTACAATACATTTACAACAACAGACAATATATGTTATCCCCGAAATAGATGAGGATGATGATCAAGATGTGATGATCCCTAGTGAAATGAATACCTATTTAGAAAAATATAATATATTAAGTGACGAACAAAAGGGATTTCGAAAAAATAAAAGTATAAATTTGGCTATTTATGAGTTTTTACATAATGTCATGCTAAATGTAGATAAGAGAACACCAGTCTGTGCCATACTCTGCGACATGACACAGGCCTTTGACTGCGTCCATTATGATTCCCTGGCAGGGAAACTTGAAGCCTATGGTGTTAGAGGCAACATTTTAGAATTAATTAAATCGTATCTTCATAACCGGAGACAAGTTACAGAAATCAGCAAAATAAATAAAAAAGTAAACGTGAAGAAACTTCAAGATCAGAAGAACGCGAAGTTATATACGGAGTACTTCAAGGCAGTGTATTGGGGCCTCCGTTATTTACTTTGTATATAAATGACTTGCCTAAAATAACTGAAAATCCGATGACACTTTTTGCTGACGATTGCACTTTGACAATAGCTTGTAATGACATGAACACATATGAACATGACATTAATAATTCACTAATATCTATTATAAATTGTTTAAATGATAATAATTTAATAATTAATTTAAAAAAGACTAACGTAATGCACTTTAGACAACGTACACAAACAATTAACAATCTTAATATTCAATTTAATAATATAAATATCAATGAAGCTGATACAACAAAATTTCTGGGACTAATAATAGATTTTAAATTGAATTGGAAACCTCAAATAGAGGCACTTAGTAAAAAATTGAGTAGTGCAGCCTACGCTCTGAAACAGCTTGCTGTGGTTCTCAACACAGACGCTCTAATTACTGCTTACTACGGATTAACCGAATCAATTCTTAGATATGGAGTCATCTTTTGGGGGAATAGCATGGACAATGAAATAGCGTTTCGGGCACAGAAAAGATGCATTAGATCGATGTTTAGACTGCAAACAACGGACAGCTGTAAATCGTATTTTATAGAACGTAAGATATTGACATTACCCTCATTATACATCCTGGAAACAGTAATGTTCATTAAGTCAAATTCTCATTTATTTCAGCGTTTGTCTGATGCTGTCCCTCGGAATAGACGTGATAATTTCAAACTCTGTGTTCACGGCGCTAAAACAACTCTTATGCGTAAGAGCATCTTTTGCATGGCTCCGACCATTTTTAATAAATTGCCCAAATCTTGGAAAACATTAAATATATCTGCTCAAAAAATTCAATTGAAGAGTTTTCTAACTGAAAGAGCATATTATAGTATAGCAGAGTTTATGAAAGAGGACAATTTTCTTCGTTTTTGAGATGACAATGTTGTATTTTTGACACGTTATTGTAATCTATTGTATATTTTTTTATTTTTGAAATAATTGTAATTTAGAATTGAAATGTGAATGATATTAATTCATATTTTTATTGACCAATTTATTAATGACTACTTTGACAAAAATATTACTATTGAATTGTAATAATTATACCTAACCTTTAATGAATAGTCATGAAAATAATGTAATTTTGATGAATATTATCACGGTTTATGCACCATCTCTTTCTACCAATTTGTACGCCGCGATATGCGGCTGAACATGTCAGAACTTTCCTGTATCTCATTATTATCCTGCATGCAATGTATCATGTACACCATGTTTCAACAAATAAAATTACTTACTTACTTACTATCCCAGGTGAAGTCAAGCCCCAAATGGTTGGCGAGTGATGGAAGGTAATGTTGACAGACAGACAGTTTCAAAGGAAGACGACCTTTCCAAAATTAGCCCAGAGCAGGGAATCTTGACACAAAATCCATTAGGTAACGAAGAGGATATACTTACTTAGCAGTTTTAGAAGAAGCAAAGAAATGACTGTTCCAATAAAAAAAAACAATTTTCACAAAAAAAAACCGACTTCCAAAAAAACACTACAAACTGAAAGATAACTTTAATTTTGGAAGACCGTGTCTATGGATCTGTATTTTAGTTTTTTGTTGTTAGTTTGTGGTGTTTTTTTGGAAGTCGGTTGTTTTTTCTGGAAAATAGTTTTTTATTTTTCACTTTTTAGTTATGGTACCTACCCCACACCAATTGCTATGTAAACAACCGTGACAGGAAGTATTTATAACATCATCAAGATATACAAAGTGGATTAAATACGTATTATCGAAGCTAACTCAAAAACTACCCAAGCAAAATTAATAAAATATGGGACCGTCGCGCAAGTTTCTTCTATCATACTAAATTAAGAAATAGTTTTCAAAATCGGTCCACAATTCACGAAAATATCGATTGAAAGATATAAAAAAAATACGTACAGATGAACATATAACCTCCTCCTGTTTTGAAGTTGGTTAAAAAAAATATATATATTAGTAGGTACTGTAATACCCGCACGGACGTTATGGAGCCGAGCGGGTTCTTACGTGTTTGTGTAATGCTGATTGTATAGTGAGCGTGGGACACCAACACTACTAGAGTTTAAACTCAATAAAGCATTATATTATTATCAGTGATAGGAATAGGTAGTGCTAATTTGCCTAAACTTCGAGGAAGGAAGTAACATAGAGTAGATAATACCGCCTCTAAAATCCCGGAATAATTTTAATGACGTTTAAATCCCGGGATTTAAAAACCACGAATTATTTATTGGACTTTATTTATAGATAGCTAGAATACTCTTTACTATGTACACCATAAAAATTACATATATAAATGTGTGTGTGTGTGTGTGTAACCCTAAAAAATGTAATGATTTTTCAAATCAATAATTTGTAACTACAAATAAAGTCCGATAAAAAATTCGTGGTTTTTAAATCCCGGGATTTAAACGTCATTAAAATTATTCCGGGATTTTAGAGGAGGTATTATCTACTCCATGTTACTTCCTTCCTCGAAGTTTAGGCAAATTAGCACTACCTATTCCTATCACTGATTATTATATTAGTTTAGCTTGCTATTCTCTATAAATGACTACTTTACAAAACAAATGGCCTAACCTTCAAATTCAAATATATTTTCACACCTGTCTGGGGGCCAACCACCACCTCTTAAAGCAGTATTATTTTAATGTTACTTCAGTATGAGAAAGAGATGGAGCTATACAGGACGTCCAGCTCCATCTCTTTCCCGCACTCAAGTAAGATTACAATAATTCTGCTTTAAGAGGTGGTGGTCTAGCTCCTGAACGTTCGAATGTAACCATAGGCATAGGCAACAGGGGCAAAGCGTTCATACAACCCGATTCCTATCGGCTTCCCTTCGGAACAACCACTTTTCTTAATATTTACTGTTGCCAAATAATATGGTACACCTGTGTGTGTAACTGTGTATCACATCACATTTTATAATTATATTTAAATACCAGTTTAATACATCATAAGATTAAAACTTACAGTTTTTTGTCTGAGTTTATGAGGAGAACAATTTTTTCTTCGGCTTCCCTCTAATAATAATTATAGCTGCGCCACTGATAGGCAATTATTCAACAGCCTGTGCATCATGAGGTCGCCTTCGGCATCAAACCTTTGCAGTACTGAGGATAGTGCTCCTACTAAAAGCTTATCTGAACCAGTGGGTTTAATAACTATGATTACAAGGCATGTCACGCCAGCGAGCGGCACCGTCACCGTCCCAGGTGGACTTGGACAGCCATCAGCATAAGCTAATGTAATATACATTTTGAACCCAAAACACACAGTAGCATTGCCCTAGTTTTGTTTCAAAGGACGGCGCTGTAAAACAAGTGTGTACTATGTGCCACCCGTTGAGTGGTTCACTCGATAAACACCAGAAAAACAATATGTTGCTCGGCGTGCACACAGCTTTATGTGCACGTATGTACACAGCTTTAAATGCACCGCTATACTTCACTACCGTCACGGAAATCGTGACAGTTGTTCCATATTGAGTATTAAATAATTGTTGCAAATGTAGGTAGTATTTTGTGCAACCATATAGAGGGGCTCGTGGCTAAATGATAACAGCCGCACGAATCAATCGAAGGTTAAGCTACGCTTGAGGTCGGTGCGTGAAAGGTGACCATCCTTTATATCGAGATCCCTCCGTGCCTCGGAAAGCATGTTGGTTCCGGCTCTCAATCGTAGAGCTTTGTTAGTTGCTATGGGTAGGCAGAAGCCCAGTTTTACCAAGGGGTATCGAGTTATCCAGCAACTGAATTGTGGAGGTCAGATAAGCAGTCGTTCCATGTAAAATACTGGTATTTATCTGCATCCGGTTAGACTGGAAGCCGGCCCCAACATAGTTTGGAAAAGGCCAGGCAGATAGATTGAATTTGGAGCATGATGTGGCGTTATTTCTGCATGCAAAGTTATTAAACAAAGTAGGTACCTAATAAAAAAAGATTAATAAAAAAAACAAACGATTACAAAAAAATAAAATATTTTTATTTCTGAAAATAAGAGTTACATGTGCGACATTTGGTTTTAGAAAATACAGTTAGGCAATTTGCAAATATGTACTTCTCTAACTTCAACTTTGGGTGAAAGCTCCAGGGTAGGCCGCGAAATTCAAATTTTATTACGTTTTTTGCAATTTGCAGGTCAGTATTAGGTTGTATGTTGATTAAAATAGGATTCGCGACCGTAACAGATATGTATGTACAAAATTATAATCATTAAAGTCACTCTCTAAGACCAAGTAATCCTATTGAATGACTTTTTCAATTATTTTTTTTTTCTTGACATTTGAGGATTATACTAAAAGGATTCTTGATCATTAGAACTGATTCTAATGATTATAATTATGTAAATAGGTACATAATACACTCCTTTGCAAAAAAAAACAGGCACCTTACAGTCATTGGCTTTTCTATGGATAGTATTAATATTTTTAGTACTTATGTGACTTAGCTGACTAGAAATTTCTTATTATCAATGAAAATATAGTTATCGGTGTTTTAGTCAATGTAAACAGAGAGCCGTGTTAAAATGGACATTTTTATGGGTATAATGAAATTAAGACTACTAAAAGACAATAAAAAATAAAAATTATTAACGAGTATGACTTCCCCTCGCTGCGATTACGGCATGTAATCGTCTTGGCCTGCTTTCCACCAGGTTTTTGATGGTGTCCTGTGGAATGTGTCAGTCGAGATCACACGTTTAAGCTCCCTGATATTTTGTGGAGGTGGTTGGACAGATCATACTCGCGTTTTTAGGAGGTCCCAGACGTGCTCAATGGGGTTAAGATCAGCGCTCCGCGCTGGCCAAACCAAACGACGAATACTGACCTCTTGCATATAAGCATCTGCGTCACCAGAACGGTGAGCTCGAACATTAACGTCCATGTAAATGGTATCTTCACCAAAAACAGTCACTGCGGGTTGTGCATGTTGACAAAGGATTTCTGTTATGTACATGTTGTGTTATGCGCATTTAGTGAGCCATTTTCAATGAATACTATCTCGGTACGATAGCTGGAAGTTACGCCCTCCCAAAACATAATGGTCCCTCCACCATAAGAGGTGATTTCTTCAAAACACACTTTGGCATAGCGTTCCCCTAGTCTTCGTAACACTCGCCGACGTCGGTCCTCACCATGCAGACAAATTCGAGCCTCATCAGAGAAGAGTACGCTACTCCAGTTACCTAGTTTCCAAGATAGGCAATTTCTAGCGAACCTCAATCAAGCAACCGGTACTCCGGAGTAACTTGGGCCCCGCGCTGGTCGTCGACTACGTATATCAGCCGCTAAAAGCCTTCTCCTCACAGTCAATAGGCTAACTTGCGCTCCTCATACCTCTTCAAGGTTTCTTTTGAGGTCTATGTTGCATTTGCGGTTCTTCAGCGCCTGAGTCACTAAAAAGCAGTCGTCTCGTGGTTGTGTGCAACGTTTTCTCCCAGAACCTTGCCTTCTCTGAACGGAACCTGTTTCTTGGTATCGAGTCCAGGTTCTTTGAACGGTTGAATGACTGACGTTTAACCGCAGTAAGACGTAACATTGGCTACACCCCTCTTCCAGCAGCGCTATAATTTTACAAGCTCTTATTGCTTTTTCTGCCATTACAATAGACACAAAGACATCTGTTTTAAGTCACAATAAGGCAAGATTATGCGACAAACATAAATTATTCTATTAAAATAACGAGAAGTTAGTTTTAGTTGCCGGATAACCTTTTAACAGCAAACTCACGAAAAGATTTGTAAAAACAAAAGTTTCGCATTTGGAATTATCTTTTTTTTCATACCCAGACTCTTTATAAAGTGCCAGTAACATAGTTTGGCTGTTAAAACCTCTTTACAACTAAATCATTACCAATAATGTAGAAAAATCAAAACCGCCCGTTTTTTTTTTTTTTGCAAAGGAGTGTGTTTGTAACGGTCGCGAGTCATACTTTAATCAACATACACCCAGACACTGAGCTGCAAATTGCAAAAAATAAAAAAATAAAAATTTCACGGCCTACCTTAGCGCTCCTTAGAGTTTTTTACCTGACTACGGCAAAGGAGGGTTAAGATTATCGATTCGTATAACCGGAGTCGCACGTCATTACTAAGTCACGAATTGTATAGATTATGTGTGACTCCAGATAGACGAATACGAAAAAAAATTACATGTCTTGTTTATAGGTACCTTTTTAGCTGGCATTTTTGTCGTATTTGTGTATTAGTTTTTAACTTTTCGGAAGAATTTTTCACTTTGGGCTGGTTTTTAGGAGTGAAAAAAAAAAAAACACGTTAATTGGCCCTGTTCACGAAGAAATCGGTGAACATACAAAAAAATCTCATCGAAAGCAAAACCAACTTTCTTAGTAGTTCGTTGAAAAAGGAATAGGTAAGTCGACATTTCCAATTTGCGGAATCCAGACCAAATAGTCATGTCATCATTGGTCTAAACTATTTAATAACACAACTAAACCATCTGTGGTGTTTCATACAAGTTGGAGAAAGGTGCTTTCTCTCCTTCTTGCAACCAGTTATCTTTTGAGTATGAGTTGTCGTGCTTTTCTACTACGTGGAAGGTATACGCCTGACGACTCTTGTCTGACTTGTTGGGGGCACTTTTGTGGATAACGTTACCGTGGAGAATGATGCAAGTACCTGAAAAAAAAAAAGACAATTTTACTTGTATACGTTTTGTTTATTAAAGTCACAAGAATAATTTTAGGCCCGGACACGTGTGGAGATATCCGAAGCGGAGACGAGAAGAGATGTTTTTCAGCTAGGGTGTATCCACCGAAGCTGCGTGGAAACGCCTACAGTCTAGACTGGAGCGGAGATGTGTGCTGGCTCCCAGCTCAACCTCAGCGAGGCACAGCTCACATCTCCTCCGCATCGATCGCGCCATACAAATATGATACATCTCCGCTCAGTGGTATCCACTGAAGCTGAGTAGAAACGAGATGTGTGAATAACGAAATTCTATTGGTTGTTTAAAACACTCCTCTCCTCTCGTCGCGTCTCCGCTTTGGTGGAGTCCGGGCCTTATTCTTGTGGTAAAGTGGCGCTTAGCGAAAGGCACAAAAGTTAAAACCACTGAAAGCCAATAGAAAAGGGAAAGTAAATTATAAATAGAATGCATAGTCAGCTTAAAATGCTCCCACGGCTGTTCGACTGGCTTCCTCTCTGCGAGAAGGAATGCGCCGTAATCACCACGCGGAATAGATTGCAATTTGTCTTAAGCTTCGGTGTAATAGTCCTCACTAATTGAAACTGAAGATTGAAGCTAATAATCTAGCAATTTTTCGTTACAAAACTAGTATTTCATAAATAACTTTGCATTTATTTTTAATTTAACTTCAATGTCATGCTGTACTTTTCTCCGAGCTCTAGGAAATCCTTTGACTATAAAACTTCGTGCTATTCCGCGAAGTTTTATATTATGATTGGTCTTGAAAGAAAAACGATGAGTAGGAGTCGAGAATATTTCCACTGCAAACTGGTTACTGTTTGTTATCTAATCTATCGAATTTGCTACTTTCTTATCTTTCTTGTCTATTTAAATTGCTACATTCTCCTTTCTAAAGCTCGCACAGACAGATCTTAGATATTAGAATCACTAAGTACCTATTACTTATTATAGTAGGCCAGGAAGCCTTATTATTATATATATATTATGGCGAACTTTTTAAATGGATTAGTTTGAAAAAGCATTTTATTGATACAAAAATAGCTACTGTATGCTCTTTAGAATCTCCCAAATCAATCAAGCTGACATAAGGCCCGTTTAACACGACACGGTTTCTTTACGGTACGGCGCGCCGCAGAATAAACCGGTGCATAAACCGGTTGTATGGTTTACGGAACGGCGTCATGCCGTGGTGTCGCCGTGTCGTCAACAAGCTTCCATAGTGATCCATACAACACTGACGACCGTGCCTACTCACGGCGAATCAACCGTAGTTTTCAAGGCAAAAAAAAAAACGTGTGTGCAATGAGTCCAAGGGCCTAGACAAGAGGTGATATTCCGTCAGAGATAACCACTGACAGCGATAACAATGATGGACAAGTCAAATATGTATCGTAGTGACGTAACAGCTTTAGCAAACCAGTTGAATATCGTCGAAAAATATTTGTAGAAATACAAAATGCTTCGAAAGCGTAATTACCAATTGTCAGTTGTCTAGGCCCTCTGGAATCGGAAAAATAACTCGGACTAATGTAGGTAACCTCACCTTTGCTTACAGGAACTGGTGTAAAACTAGACTGTGGGTAAATGGGAGCTGGTTTGTCGTATATCAAGGTTTCTTTGCTGCTCTTGTCTGGGTTCCGTATCAGTCGCCTGTGCACCCCAGACTTGTGGGACCCTGGAATTACCCAGAGGCAGCCATTTTGTATCGTGGCGTGTTCTAAAGCTATCCAGAAGCCAATTGGAGGTACTGGTTCCGTGTGCAGGTATGTTATGTCTTGGTGTGGCGTTACTGAAATGGACAGATGATTATTTATTAATAATTTATTATAATACAAACTTGAAGTATCTAAAATTAAATAACATAACTCTTTTCGAGAAGGTCTTACATGTTCCTGGTTACAAATTAAAATGTTTTAATATTGCTCGCCTCACAAAACGCTTCAGCGCAGCGTGTGAGGGTGCACTAATCTCGTTATCCAACATAAAATCGTTCCTATACTCACAATAAAATTACACATAGGATTTATATATTAGCAGGGAAGTTTTAAAACTACAGACTTGAAATTATAAGATTAATATATTTTTAGAAAGATTTAACAAAAAAATGTAATTAAAAAATTACGTGTAGTGCTTTCCGTTGGGAATTGTATCTGTTTGTCGTCACGATTCACGTCGTCACACACAATGGATTAATCAAAATCCTCTTCTATAAGTTTTCTTTCATCCTTCGGATGAGCCCTCTTGATTTTCGTTATCAAACTCATAACCGTTCAAAAGATATAATCGAAAAATTTAACGTCAACATGGAATTGTTTCTGTTTGTGAGGCGTACAATTTTGGATTTCCCAATTTAGTGTTTTATTTTATTCAGTTGTTAACAAATTAATTGTATAAATAGCACGGTATTCTATCTTCAATAAAAAGTTTTACAATAAATTCATTTAAATGAAAAGCTCTGGGGCCAACCACCACCTCATAAAGCAGTATTATTTGAATGTTACTTCGGTGTGAGAAAGAGATGGAGCTATACAGGACGTCTAGCTCCATCTCTTTCCCACACTGAAGTAAGATTACAATAATACTGCTTTAAGAGGTGGTGGTCTAGCTCCTGAGCTTTCTTCTTCGAAGGTAAAATGTATAAAGGAAGCTAATCAAAGGGAATAAGACTAAAAAAATATGGCACGAGGAGCTCTGGAGTTTCCGTGAAAAATGAAAAAGGAGGAATTACTCCGAGTTAAGACTCCATTAAGAGTTAGGTAGGTAAGTAGGAACCACAGCTTGCAGGTATTTTTTTTTTGTTGCATTAGGTATAATATTGCGATCGCCAATCGGATTATGCAAGCCGGTTTACTATGCTACTGGTCTTTATTGGGCACTTACATAGGTACAATAAAACTATTTTCTCAGTCATCGCGCGTCGGATTTCTATCAGCTGCCCTTTGCACTTGGTGCAGGCCGGACGCTCTCAGTCGACTTGGAAGTATACAGTGGTTACTACACTTTTTACTAATTATATAATTTATTTTAAAAATGTGAGGAAAGCTGCTAAAGTCGCAGGCACGACAGTTGCCGAGAGACGTTAAGAAAATAGTTGTACTGTACTAATTTAATAAATATATGTCCTGTTGGTCTTGTAACCCCAAGTTTGACTACTGAGTGGGCTGTTGGGCAAAGTATTAATGTTTTGTTTTTTTAATAAGTATTAGTAACCTGTTGTCTGGAGAAAACTCCATATTGATACTAGCAGGGCAAAAGCCCTGCTAGTACCAATACCACTTATTGCATGAGAGTTTAACGTCACGGGACGGCCAAACATTTAGGCGAAGCGTTCTCGGGGCAGAAGAAAATTGAATGAAGAAGGAAGATGAAAAAACCATATAAAAGATACAGATTTTATCAAACCTGATATAAAGTAGGGTTTTGGGAATCTCGGAAAAATTAAAAAAAAAAACTGGTTAGAAACGGTTTAAATCAAGGTTTATCGCATCTTTTGTAATGAGACCAGAGGGGGAATTCCCGTATTTTTAAGAACACTCGCATTCTACATAATCTCAGTCTCAATGTGTCAAAAATTGTATAGGATTTTTGACACTAATTGTCGCTGCGATGAGATTGCGACTAGATTTTGAACGTTTTTAGTTACGGGAATTGGCCTTCAGAGGGGCAATGATAAATGATTTTATTTCTGTAAGTAGGTTTATACAAACACTTTTACACGTCAAACATTTTTTTTTTAAACTAGATGAGGCCGGCGTTTCCTATCTGACTACTCTGAGAAGAAAGGCCGAAACAAACTCAGAGGTCACAGTCTCTTTTAAAGTCCAGACATAATTTTGGTCAGATCAAGTGAAGACCATGTAGTGTCTGAAATGGTCTTTTGAGGAAAGAACCACACAGATTGAGTGGACCTGTCCAGTCAGTGCAAGCATCTGTCAGTAATCGTACAGCTCAACGTAAAAGTTAAGGAGCTCAACGATTCAACAATTCTTATAATTTTAAGAACATCCAAAGTCTGATCTCAGTCTCAATATGTCAAAAATAACTATAATTATTTCCTACATTTTTGACTAGTTTTTGACATTTTGATTGTCGCTGAGATGAGATTGCGAATAGATTTTGAACGTTTTTAGTTACGGGATTTGGGCTTGTGGTCTGCCACAGTGCTACTGCCCTCACCTCTACCCCTTTAGGCAAGCGTGCACCATCATCAACCGATCTATGGTTTACCATCAGGTGATACAGAGGTCAAATGCGAGCACATAAATCGAAAACAATATACAGGGTGTAAGGGACAGCCCTCCGCAGACTGATGCGGCGACTTCAGTATATCATACTAAGATGACTGGTACATGACATTATTTTAAGAATGTTATGGATATCCAATAAATCTGATTTGTTTTATTACCTCACACGCAATGTATCGTTACCGTGGCAAAACGCGCGTAGCGAACGGCAGCGCAGCGGGCCTTCAGCCGCCGAGTATTTCAACATCCATTGCTGGTTTTTTTTATTTTAGCTGTTTTATTTACATAAATGGAGTGCTGCGTACAGAGAATGTAATTTTACATTGCAATAAAGGAGTAGTAACTGAAAATACGATAAAAAAAATGGAAATTTTTCTGAGAATATTTTCGGTGGAATATGATTCAAAATAAGGAGCTGAATGCACCCTGTTAGTTTGCGGAGGGCTGTCCCTTACACCCTGTAGATCGATTGTGTCCTGTCAACATACCTTCGCCACCAACGCCAGGGTTCTTGTAAATATACATGGACTGCACCACGGCTGGCTCCCTGAAGGCCAGTTTTTGGCAAACATTCTTCACACGATCGCAGAACGTGTAACACCTGAAGATGGGGTGCTGAAGATGCAAGGCGTGTCCAACCTGAAAATAGAAAAAATGGATGTACTTATGTGGGTGTAACAAAAGGCTGAGATGAGAATGCTAAGAGGGTATTGGGGTATCTTACGACTTCCACGCGTACGAAGTCGCGGGTAAAAGCTAGTATTAAATTAAAGTACGAGGTTATATAAACTGTACAAACTAAGGGGTATTGTGTTACCCTGTAACTGGGTTGTGGAGGTCAGATAAACAGTCGTCCCATGTAAAATAATGGTATTCAGCTGCATCTGGTTTGACTCGAAGCCATAGAAATATAAAAAACAGGAGAAGTGGCAATGGGGCGTGTCGGTGTCCGCGCGACATGGGCACAGTGCCCATGTCCTAAGCGAATGGCCGTCTCCGCGAAATAGTGCGCTTTCGATCGAGATCGTCACAAATTATAAGAATGCCGTGTTGTTCAGTGGTTTCTTGCAAAAACCAAAGCAAAAACCGAAAATTTGTAAATCATGGGATCACTTATCATATGAAAGTACAAGTATTTTACTATATTTGTCTTTAAAATCATGAAAAATAACAAATCGTAAAATATTTCTTTCCTTTACTATGTTATTTTTGTTTTCAAATATCACAGCGACTGTACTATTTTTGCAATAAATACATTGTTCCTTAACCGCTACCTAAGTTTGTCGCTTAATTGACTGAACAAGCAATGTAAAAATCACAAAACGATACTTTATTATGCGGATGCATCGCGTAGTACGGCCGCTGCTTCTTGCGACGAGATAGTGATGTGCTTGTGCAGATCCACTGACGTAGGCTATCGACAACAATGTCGATTGACGAATGAAATATTGCTATTGTAGTTTTTTTTTCAATTTGTCAACCGGTTACAGGTCAGTGAGGATACACCATAGCAGGGTTCAACAGTATCTACTGTTTCAATAAGCTTCATATGACAGCCTAAACCAACGTAACAGGATTATTGATTGTTTTCATTTTTTATTTACTTAATAATATATTTTTTAGCTACATACTTATTGTTTATTTTATTATTATATGTATTTTCAGGACCCCAAATTTTTTTTTTCAATAATATATGGATGAATCGATAACTTTCCGATTTAGTCAATCACTAGCGTATAATTATGTAAAATAAATTGCTTTTGCACAGCACAACGATAGCGACCGATGCTTTTGTGTGGGTAAGTCGTACGGTGCATGGTAAATACACGCTGTGTTTGGTGACATAAGGTTTATAATTGATTGTGTAGTACGTTCTGATTTAAGAAATGCGGGTATGTGAACGACTGCGTATCTTTTGCTGTTACTGAACTGCATGTGTAGTAAGTAGTTGCCTTGTGGAGGGGACGAACCGGAGACATAGGTTTCCGATATATTTTCGGCTACCGGGCATATCTCCTTGTTTAGTATATCTATACCCGAAGCCAACCCCAACATAGTTGGGAAAAGGCAAGACCGATGATAATTCTAAGGATAAACTGTAGACTTACTTTATTTAGTGATATGCTCGGGTCTACTGTAAGTTCGCCATCGGGTCCAACTGCAGCGTCCTCAAAGAAATAGCTGATGTTGTCGTTGCTCTTCAGAAAATAGTCATCTTTTAGTTGCTGAAAATCAATTGTGGTTTTTAATAAAAGTTTTTAATCCAAACAAATATTTGTATGGCTTTTTAAAATATTTCTTGCTTGTGTTTTGTGTCTGTACATGATTTTATCATTATCTATCCAGTGAGAAAAAAGAGAAAATAAATGCACTGACTTTAATGTATGATGAATAGGTATTTACCGATTTTTCAGCATTAACAGTAGAGAATATGATCCTCTCTTCTTTGCTGGGAATGTTCTTCGTGAACTCCATACCAGCCTCCAGCATTTCGTCACATTCTGATGGGGCCAGGAAGCAATCTAGAACCACGTAGCCATCTTGTTCTATCTGAAACGTTACAAAGTTTGATTTATTAAAGGGTTAAGCTACGCTTGCCGCGGTTGTTCAGTGGATGGGTGACCACCTTTACATACAAAAACCCTCCGTGCCTCGGAAAGCACTTAAAGCCGTTGGTCCCGACTGTCATTCGTGGATCTCTGACAGTCATTACGGGTATTCAGAAGCCCGAAAGTCTGACAACCAGTCTTACCAAGGGGTATCGTGTTACCAACTAACTGCGTATTTTTACATGGACTGACCACTTTGTGGTAAAACCAGCTCAGCTGCATCCGGTTAGACTGGAAGCCGACCCCAACATTGTTGGGAAAAGTCTTTAGTTCAATATTTTGGTTACATTCCTCAATCCATACTAATATTTATATATCTTTAACTATTTGTTCTTGAATAAGGATTAAAGTAAGTACCTAATTATTTTAAGCAAAACAGAAATTAACTTGTTTTAATGCCACTAAAACATAAAACAATTACGTCATTAATTTCAGGAAAAAACATACGTTAATATATTCCTTTGATCTAAAATAAACGGTTTAGAGTTATTTGTTCCATACACTTAGCAATTAGGGGATAAAATGGAACGTCAAAAACATAGGATTAAGTAATGTTTTTTTTTTATATTGTTTCGCAAGCAAGATTAATAAATCCATAGACAGTAATTAAAAACTTTTTAAATCATACTGTATAACCAGCAATCGCGAACATTACCCGTAACCAGAGAGCAGGACCTGGACATGTTCTTTACATTCTCTACATTGGTTAAAACTATCTACCTGAGGCGTCGCACTAAAACGCGACTACGCAATCATCGCACATTCGCGCGAATTTTAGTCGTACGAACGTGCGATCAAATATACTGATGTCGAATAGGGGTCCTAATTGGCTTCGCGCGATGATCGAATAGGGGTCCTAATTGGCATTCGCGCGATGATCGAATAGGGGTCCTAATTGGCATTCGCGCGATGATCGAATAGGGGTCCTAATTGGCATTCGCGCGATGATCGAATAGGGGTCCTAATTGGCATTCGCGCGATGATCGAATAGGGGTCCTAATTGGCATTCGCGCGATGATCGAATAGGGGTCATAATTGGCATTCGCGCGATGATCGAATAGGGGTCCTAATTGGCATTCGCGCGATGATCGAATAGGGGTCCTAATTGGCATTCGCGCGATGATCGAATAGGGGTCCTAATTGGCATTCGCGCGATGATCGAATAGGGGTCCTAATTGGCATTCGCGCGATGATCGAATAGGGGTCCTAATTGGCATTCGCGGGATGATCGAATAGGGGTCCTAATTGGCATTCGCGCGATGATCGCGATGTCCACTATACTTGTCTTCTTATTGCTCCAACCGACTAAATATAACAGCTTAATCAGCCTATAATGTTCCCACTGCTGGAACACAGGGCTCCTCTCTTTGAGAGGGAGTGGGCTGTAATCTACCACGCGGGCCCAGTGCGGGTTGTTTGATGTTACATCTCTTTGAATTTTTGGTTGTACGACATGCCGGTTTCCTCCCGATGTTTTCCTTCACCGTTTTGAGAGCAGTGGTGATGACATAATTTACACAAAGTAAAGCGCCTGTCTGGATTCGAACCTCCGACCTACAACTCGTCAGTCGCGGCCGCTACCACTGGCCCGCCACTGCTCTAAAATAACAGTGAAGTCCACTATTTTCAGTCTTTCTTTACACTATCTACAGAATCGATTTTTACGAAGGAAACGGAAAATTCTTAGATATTTTATACTTATATGAATTCTGTCTTTTACATGGAATTTACTTGTTTCCATGAATCACATTGTAGCTAGTTTTAGCCTGTTATTCTAGGCAGAAACTCAGATACAGCCGGACCAATCGTAATAGACTATAAATTAGATAAACTGAGAAAGACTGAAATAATAATAGTCTGGCTACCGTGAGGATTTGCGACGAAATAGTACAGGTAGATAGAAGATAGTATGTCTCCTCTTTATTTTCTTTCTTTTTTTTTTTTTTTTTATTTACCTAAAGAGAAAAATATAACGAGTTATTATCTAGACTAGTTTGAGTTAAGTAAACCCTACGGCTTTTCTGTTTTAATAATAAGTTAAAAAGGTGCCTCATTTCCATTGAAAGCGTCTAACGGGCCTGCGAGTTGGTTTCGGCCCCTCATATGTCTTCCAAAGGTCCGGGACCCTAGGGTCCCGAGAAATATCAAAGAGTTAAAAAAATTACTATGAGCAAGAAGAATACTTTGTCGCTGATTTAACAGAGTCAGCACCTTTGTAGTCATGGGTGGTGACTCTGAACCTAATGATTTATTATGACAGGTACCTACAGGTACATCGCTCAGCTGAATTGTGCCAATTCATAACAATTCTACAAATTTAAATCTAACCAGAGTACATAATAATACATACATACATACATAAACTCACGCCTTCTTCCCATGGGGGTAGGCAGAAACTACAGAACGCCACATGCTACGATCCTTACATACTCCTTTTGCCTCGTTTACATTCTTACATCTGGTCATACACGCATGCCGGTTGCGAGTACTACGTACCTGACCTTTCTGAAGGACATCACCAATAAGATCACTATATGTCTTCCTAGGGCGTCCCCTTCCGGCGTACATAATAATAACTTCAAAAATCGGATAGGTATTTGTTTTCGAGTTACTTTTAAGCGTAGGTATAAAAGATGTAGGTATTTATATAAAAGATGTAGGTACGAGTATATTATATCGACAAGAATAATTATTCATTAACTTACACATAGCTTACTTAAACATAGCTGGCAAAATGTGAGTGTACACCAGTGGCGAGGCTTGATATTTCGTAGGAGGGAAGCCGAAGGAGATATTGTTTAGTTATAAATAGTCACACAAATACGATTATCACGTTGTGGCGCCGGTTTATTTAGAACAATTGGTGGTGTTGTTGGAACATATATTACTTGGCAATCGTAGACATTACTGAATGTGCTATTTTTCAATGGTGGTAGGTGAAGTTACTCTTTCGATCCTCCAAAGAGAAGCCGGTAGGAATGGAGTTGTTAGCGCGCTTCGCCTCTGATACGTACAGCTCCGCCTAACCCTTTCAGGATTACAAGCGTGATGTTATGTTATAAATAAATAAATAATATTGTAGACAATTAAATGAGTTCTCGTCGATGTACCTATAGGTAAATCTTTTTGTGGATTACATTAATACATTTTTATGAAACGTTTAACGAGGTCTTCTGCCCACCCCGCCAGCCGCAGTAATCGTGTTGTTTATGTTTGTGTTAGAGATGCGTGCGCGCACGTTCTATTGCCGCCGCCCCCACGTGGTGGAGCTATTTTTGTACGCTTATTTCAATATCGCGACGCGGAGGGCCTTGGTTACCGATAGCAAATAAATATATAGGTATATACACTATATACCCATTTTTATATATCCACAATTAAAAAGTAGGAAAGTTCAGCTGTTATTAAACTGAACATGTACTTAATTGTATGTTTAATTGTTTTATGATTACGTACCTGGAGGTTACTAGGTAATTAGTTTTCTTCTATCGGTATTATTACTTAACAAGCTTTTTTGCATGTTATGTTTGATAGAGAGCACTTTATTTTACGCGATAATTAAATTCCCATAAACTATACTTACCTAGCATGTTTTGTGTTTAAAATAACTTTCAACAGTTGAAACGGTTTTCTTTACACGTTTGTCGAAAAAAGAAACCATTTATTTTATGGAAAGTTTTAAAAATACTTCTACAAAAATAATTGTATACATGGATTACCGGAAAGGTTTTGGCAAAACAAACAAAAAGTTACCTACAACTGCGCATGAGTGGTAGGACGTAACACTTGCAGTTCGAAAACCACCTTTACTGCTACGACATAAAGGCGCTGTCAATGTCAATGACAGCGCCTTGTCAATGTCAAATTGTTACCACAGATGTGTGGTTGACAGTACATACATAATATTATCCTAATGATGTAATTTTGTAAACAGTCCAAGCTTTTTTTTTTGTTTGAAATAAACATTGACATAATAAACAATAATAGTCACGCAAAGCATACGTTTGGGGGTTATTTTAGCTCATTCGCTAAGCAATCGCAAGGAATTGTTATTACTTAAAATCGCGGAGCGTTTAGCCAGCAATGAAGTGAATAATCATTATAATACATCACAATTCACAATATAATTTTGTGCACATATTACTAAAACTACGTTTTCCCGGCCATCATGAAAAATCTGTAATTTTCACCAGTATTTGACATTAAGGTGAAAGCGCCAGGGTAGCCCGCGAAATTCAAATTTTCTTACGTTTTTTGCAATTTGCAGATCAGTATTAGGTTGTATGTTGATTGAAATATGATTCGCGACCGTAACAAATATGAGTTTACAGAATTATAATCATTAAAGTCATCAATACAACTCTCTAAGACCAAGTAAGTCTATTGAATGACTTTTTTAATGAAATCTTAACATTTCAGGATTATACTAACTTAAGGAATTGTATTACTAATTTTAATATTATAATTCTATAAATACATATTTGTTACGGTCGCGTATCATACTTTAATCAACATACACCCAGACACTGAGCTGCAAATCGCAAAAATCGTAAGAAAATTTGAATTTCGCGGGCTACCTTAGCGCTTCCCCCGGTGTTACAGAACGCTCTGTATTTGAACAGGCGTTATTGTGTGATCGGTCTCCGCTTTCTTAAGAAACCAATGATTTACCTACTAATAGAAACAGAAATACGACTTAATATCAATCAATAGCCCTTTTTTTTGGATGGGAAATCATTAAATGACTTCTCCCGCTCTGGGCGGAGCGGGAGGGCGCGTCAGACTTTTACTGACTAAAACCTACCCGTGTTCCTTCAGTTGCGTGTGCCGGGGCCACGGTAACTCTTTCCTACATCCCGCAGCCCTTTTTTTTTTTTTTTTTTTTTTTTTTTTTTTTTTTTTTTTTGTTTCGGGGTGGAAAATCCTCATGGATGTCCTCCGCCCTGGGGCGGGCGGAGGGGTCTGTCAGACTCTTACTGACTAAAAACCACCCCGGTGTTCCATCTCACACCTACGCCGAGGGTCGCGGGAACTTACGATCCTTCCGCAACCCCCGGCTGGTGCCGGCCCGCCACGGCAGGCCTCTCCTCGTGTCGAGGGGGGGAGTGAGGTGTTTGACTCCCCCCGCGACGTCTAAGAGGGGCGCGCGTGGAACACTACGCGCCGCCACCTCGGGTCCGATGTATGGGGGGCGACCCCGCAGCCCTAGCTGATCAAATTAGCCCTCGCTGTATTACTGTTGGATATCCGGCTCATATGAATAAATGTGGATGCGCAAACGTAGCCCGCGAAATTCAAATTTTTCTTGCGTTTTTTGCAATTTGCTTGTCATTGTTAGAATGTATCTTGATCAAAATATGATTCGCGACTATAACAAATATGTATTTATTTACATAACCATAAAAAAACCATCATCTCTCTAAGTTGGATTCGTTCTAAAATGTCATTATTTCACTGCGCATTCATTTTAAAAGAACAGTAATAGGGAGGCTCGCCTCGCTGTTCTCAGGATGTTGTTGGTTTTTTTTTACAATACAATTAATCGAAATACAGTTGTGGTTCATAATTGTTGTTTCCACGAGGCCGAACTCGGTTCGGGTGTAGATTTTAAATAGGCACATTGTTTAGAGATATATTAGATTTGCAGTATAGAACCTTACAGACAGACAGACAGACACAGGCTGCTCAATTTGCAGGGACTTACCAGATGGAGCGTGACTGTCAAAATGGATGTGAATTTATTCTTACCCGACTACGGCTGAGCCCAAGAGTAAGAAAATAAATAATGGTTTTTACCGTGTGGCAACAAAGAACGGAATATAAATAAGACTGTCTGTCCTCGAGTGGGAATTTTCTTTGTTTTTTACAAAATTTAACAAAATTACTCACAATTTTTTAATTGATTAACTTGTCTAATCTGTGTTGTTATGATCAGGAGCTACACCACCACCTCTTAACGCAGTATTTTTTTAATCTTACTTGAGTGTGGGAAAGAGATGGAGCTAGACGTCCTGTATAGCTCCATCTCTTTCTCACACTGAAGTAACCTTAAAATAATACTGCTTTAAGAGGTGGTGGTTGGCCCCCTGTGTGTCTTACCATCAGTAACTGCGACCACATTTGGTTACTTAACTACCATAGATAACTGCCAATTAAAACTTAGATTGTTGTTAAAAACTTTAGAATGACTGCAGTTAGTATTATGACAATTATATTTACGAGACATTGTTAATATTGTTATTTTAGTGAGCGCCGTCAGCATCGTGTTGGAGGTGATTCTAATTATAAAAATATTCACTTCAACGTGTTTAGCCAAAATACAATAGGTAGGTATCATGTGCGTTTGGGGACATTATACATACCCTCGTGCTTATGGAAATGAAAATTCATAACTTCTCATCTTCCTGTTGCCACTGCAGATACGTTGAAGAGCTATTTCTTAAACCGAGTTCAATTACCCCAAAAAACGCATTCATTCTTATTTTTAGAAACTAAAATACTGTCGGAAACATTTCTTTAAAAATATCAAGAGACACGGAATTTTTAGTGCAAATTAAATGCTTCTTCCCTTTGTTGTGAAACCTTTGCAAAGTCGTCCTTACAGTGTGGACGAGTAATTAAGACCAATCATAGTAATTAGTGGCACTCCGGGAAAAGCTCTTTAAACCTCGTTGGGCCGGCAACGTTATTAAATGCTTCCGTTTGACACAAAGTCCACAAGAAATGTCGTTCTGACACCAACAACAGTTAATCGTTTAGTAGACATCAATTTGACTGTGAAACAAAATACTATCGCCGTTCTTTTTTTGCAGAAAAATGTTTTTCTTTGTCACAGTGCAGCGTTGTCAAAGGTGCTTCAAGCAGCCTGTTGCACTGAGAGCGGGACAGAAAATAAGACATGGTTTGAGGGTTTTAATGCCACCAGTACATACTTAGGTACTCTTTCTCAATAGTTGAGATTGCATATTCTTTGCATATTAAAACGTTAATACCTACTCGACTCAAATGATTGATGATTATTTTTTCCTAAAAGAAAATAGATGGTCTGTAAATATGACCACACATTTCTGATACACACAATTAAAAAATAAACAAAATCTTTTTATAACTGTTGGCTAAGCGTGTGTGTGTGTGTCAATGTGTCAAATTATCGAACCAATAACACAATCGAAATCGGGTATTAGTACAATACTTAATTTATGATGCAAAGAGGATCGGCAAACCTTTCTGCTAATTGAATCATTCCATCATCATTCAATCTTTCTGCTAAGTGATCAAGAAACCGTCTGCGGCCCCTGGTAGTTAAGTATGCAAATATCCCATTTGACCAAGATAACAATATTATTAGAACACTTAGGTATCTAGTTATTTAACTGTTCCGCCTAAGTATGGGGGGTAATTACCCTGTCATATATCTATGATCATGAATAGGTATGTAGATGGCTATAAGAGTTGGAGAAGACCAAAGAAACGATGGATGGACTATGTGAAAGATGATATGGCTAGAAAGGGGCTGACTACAGACATAATGACTAGTAGAGAAGTCATCATCTGCCTAGCTTTTCCCAACTATATTGGGCTCGGCTTCCAGTCTAACCAGATGCAGCTGAATACCAGTATTTAACATGGAGCGACTGCCTATCTGACTTCCACTACCCAGTTACTGGATAATACGATACCCCTTGGTAAGACTGGTTGTCAGACTTCTGACGACCCGTAACAACTGTCAAAGATCCAAGAATGATAGCTGGGACTAACGGCTTAACGTGCTTTAACGGGAGGGGGGTCTCGATATGTAAAGGTGGTCACCTATCGACGGGCCAACCGCGGCAAGCATAGTTTGACCTGATCGATCGACCCACGCGGCTGTTATTACTTAGCCACGAGCCCCCCAGATTTCTAGGTTTGTGTTTGCAGTGAATTTGATCATTGTATCGGTGTTTCGGTACAGTATAGCTACGGGGATTAGAAAGAAAAGGTTTGCACTTTGCAACTATTCGCTTTTAATCCATTGAACTTATTTATTTCTACGTTTTTTCTTCCTAAAAGTAGGTTTTTGGGATTTGCGGTTCGTTCGTCCTCGCGCTAAGACCGTTCCAATTCAGTCTCAAATAAGATAAAAATTTCTCACTCGTAAAGATATTTTGACCTACATATTACATAATATTATCTATCTATACATCCAATATACACACACACACACATTGTGAGGAAACCGGCATGCCTGAGAAATATTTCTCAATGGCATATCAAGCCAAGTCAGAGGCCCATGGGCGGCATTATAACACTGACACCAGCACCCTAATTGCGTAACGCACTATCAATCGGAATCAGAATCATTTTGAAGCAAATTGCTAATCCATTGCTTCATAAGTTCGAAAAATTGGTCTGCTCAACACATAAATAACGCAATGAATATTGTTGAACTGTCAAAATGAAACCGATTCCGATCGATAATGTGTTACGCAATTGCCCCGCAGGTTAGTCACTAAGCACACGAAAAAGGAAGATCTACTTAGAGATATCCATACTTAGAAATAAATAAAATTGAAGTGCCTGTTTGTAATGTCAAAATAACAGCTTTTTACTAAATGCGAACGTATAACCGGTACTTAAAAAAAAAACTAATTTAAAAAATTTTGTCTGTCTGTCTAAAAATACCTATAATTTCCCTACATTTTTAACCAGTTTTTAACATTGGTCGTCGCTGAGATGAGATTGCGACTAGATTTTGAACGTTTTTAATTAGGAGAATTGGGCTTCAGACTGTGAACGTTCGTAAAATTACGGGAATTGAAATGTCAGAGGGACATTTACACAAACAATCAAATAAGTATGTTGTTGTATCTTGTTCCCCTTGTTCTATCGGTACATGTGTACAAATACAAAGGCAAACGGCAGGCTTGTATGGGAATTTCGTACAGCTAATACAATTTCGTGTTTTGAGATTTTTTTTGTTTTAATTGGTAGTTAATATGATAGACGAGCCCTTTTTAAATTCTTAGATTTTTCGAACTTGGCACGTAAAAGTTATAACCAGTTTAATTTTTTAAGGTTATGTTCTAGTGTACCAATGTAGATCGTTACATAAAGGTACATAAACATTGTTTTGGTGATAAAGTACATGTTCTAGATTGCTTGTCACTATCTTTGTAGTGTTTTACTTACCATTAAGTAGGTAGATTGAGATGAGGATCGTACATACCTACTCTTACTCAGTGGGGTGCATTAGGAGATACCTATTTCTAATTTCTTATTATAATATAATGTTTATTCTATTTCTAAATAATTAATTATCACTTCGATATTTGTGTTACTGCGTTTAGTTTACGTTTCAATTGTGTTTATTTATTAAAATCTTTTTATTAATTTATTAATTAATCCGAAGTTCTAAAAATAGTACACTTACATGAAAATAAATGGCTTACTTGCCTTAATAAGTGGTACAAATTCTGTAACAGAACAACAAAAAAGTATGCCGTACTAAATCTGCCGTTCACCTTTAATAAAAACCAACAGATTCGAATTGAATGAGTTAACATGAGTGTGTTCGCGTGTTCGTGTGGTGGCTCGTGAGAGTAGTAAACGTGATCAAATCCAAATTAAAAAAAGAATATAGGACCAATGTAACTATCTCAATAGCATTTCCTTAATTTGCCATTGCCAGTCTTTAAGAACTGGGCTATTCCGTAACAGTTGTATCTCCTGACAGCTGTAATCCTACTGTCAGCACTATAATTAGTTCGCGAATGCATGTTCCAAGCAATTACTGTCCCTTGTGTACTTTGAATGTCAAACATATACCTAATATTAATCCACAGGATCAAGTTTTGTTGAACACTTGCATCTGCTTGCACAAATTCTTCAACCGTCGAGTTAATATTTTATTAACAATCAACATGCAAAATAGCTAACTAGAAACGATTATCTGGAAAAATAAGGAATTGTTTATAAAAGTCTTTTCTTTTATCAGGTGTCTGCTGCTGGACTAAGAGTGAAACGTAACGTCTTTTCCAAAAGTATGAAACTGAAAACAAACCCTTAAGATAATGATTGCGTAATTTAACATAAATAAGGTTCAATTTTTACGCAATCACTATCTAAAGAGAATTAGTTACACATTCAACTGTATTTAGAAGGTTTCAACTTTATTTATTTTACCACTTTTTCCAATAATTATTGTTTGAACTATCTGTAATTGAAAACTCATCGATGATATAGGTTATAAAAACGTTGAAAAACATCCGCGCCAGGGTAGCCCTCGAAATTCAAATTTTCTTACGTTTTTTTTTTGGAATTTGCAGGCCAGGTTTATTTCAAATGAAAAACATCCGCGCCAGAGTAGCCCTCGAAATTCAAATTTTCTTACGTTTTTTTTTGGAATTTGCAGGCCAGATTTAGGTTGTATGTTGAGTAAAATATGATTCGCGGCCGTAACAAATATATATTTACAGAATAATATAATAATTAAAAAGTCTTCAACACAACTCTCTAAGACCAAGTAGGTACCTAATCCTTTTGAATGACTATGTCATGAAATCTTAATATTTGAGGATTATACTAACTAATTCTAATGATTATAATTCTGTAAATACATATTTATTACGGTCGCGAATTATACTTTAATCAACATACACCCAGACACTGAGCTGCAATTTGCAAAAATCGTAAGAAAATTTGAATTTCGATGGCTACCTTAGCGTTTCCCCACTAACGTGATTTAAAATTAGAATTTAGGTTTAAGTATTCAAATAATCAAATCAAAGCATCAATTTGTAAGTGGCACTATCAATTGGCGTTCACAGGTAAGTTGCCTCTGTTTTTCACAAGTAAGTTATGCAGAGTGCATATTAATTAATTTACTCCGTTCAGAACATGGCAGTTTCAAAGTAATTTCAAACTAGCCCTACAGATGCAGGTGCGCAACTTGTTTGTTTTATAATGGAACATTCTCTACCACCATTTTTCTGAGAATTCCTTTAGCTTTTTCCTTGCTTTGTATTTGTGCTAGAAAATAAGCTCTTATTTATCTGCATTAACAGCGGCCCGTGACTTTGTTCAAGAGTCTTTGACAGGCTTTGGTAGAAGTTTAATTAACTATGGAACCAAGGCTAAAGATATTCAAGACGAATAGTAACTAATAACTAGCACAGTTTTAGTTAAACAATAAAAACAGTTATAAGAACTAATTAATAATAAACCCTCCGTAAGAGAACATAAAAGTGGTCTTATGAAGTCCGTTTTTCAATTTTAGGTCGGAACCTTAATTTATATAGGGTGACTGGTAATTAGTGACCGATACTTAAACACATGATTTTACACATGATAACAAGCAACTTTTACTATGGCACCAATCCTGAAATCGCGAAAAAAAAATCAGCTCTTCCTTATATTTATGTTCGCATAACTCGTCAAAATGTAGGGACCAGCTGATTTTTTTTTCGCGATTTCAGGATTGGTGCCATAGTAAAACTTGCTTGTTATCATGTGTAAAATCATGTGTTTAAGTATCGGTCACTAATTACCAGTCATCCTATATTATAGTATCGTGGGGCTCGTGGCTAAATGATAACAGCCGCACAGGTCAGTTCGTGGATGGGTAACCATCCATTACATATCGAGACCCCTCCGTGTCTCGGAAAGCACGTTTAAGCCGTTGGTCCCAGCTGTCATTCGTAGATCTTTGACAGTTGTTACGGGTCGTCAGAAGCCCAAAAGTCTGACAGTTAGTCTTACCAAGGGGTATCGTGTTACCCAGTTACTGTCAGAACCCAGTGTTGTGGAGGTCAGACGGACAGCCGCTCTATGTGAAATACTGGTATTCAGCTACATCCGGTTAGACTGGAAGCCGACCCCAACGTAGTTGGCTGGGCAGAATGATTGAACCTTAAAAATGTATATTTGACTGACTAACCGTATTTGAACAGCAAGCGGTTGTTAGTAACATAACATAACATAACATCACGCCTTGTTTCTCCGAAGGGTTAGGCAGAGGTGTACCTATATAGTACACCCACATTTAACCAGTTATGTTTAAGTCCCATGTAATAGGGGGCGAGCCTATTGCCATCTACCGGGCACAAATCCAGACTCTGCGCTGCTACTGAGAAATTCCTCATAGTAAAACCCAATAACACTTTGCCCGACCCGGGAATCGAACCCAGGACCTCAGCAGTAGCGCTTGCGACCACTAAACCAACGAGGCAGTCAGTTGCTAGGCGTTGTCAGGCGGTTGTTATAACGTCTATAAAATCATATTCTATAAAAGAAAGAGACAGAGGATAGAGGGTCATGTCCATTTATGTACTTACGAGGTACACAAGGAATCACTAGAAATTATCGGCGCCGTCAATGATGTCACATCAGAAATATCTAGACCATTTCGACGCGTGAGTCACTTGGAAACTTACATGTTATCTATACTAATATTATAAAGCTGAAGAGTTTGTTTGTTTGGTTGAACGCGCTAATGTCAGGAACTACTGGTTCGAATTGATAAAATTCTTTAAGTGTTGGATAGTCCATTTATCGAGAAAGGCTATAGGCTATATAACATCACGCTACGACCAATGGGAGCGGAGCATCAATGAAAAATTTTGCTAAAACGGGGAAAATTTATTCCTTTTGAGAACTTCCGTTGCGTGCGCTGCGTAAATGGTTAAAGCTACGCAAAAATCATGTATGACGGAATTGTTCCTCTTAAAATGTTCTAAAAACAAGTCCGCGATAGCATATGTCTGTCTCTTAAGGTTGCCACACTATAACTTTTTATATGGTAATCAAATTTGTTATAAAATAATGCATTATTTGCGAAGGTGTTTTCATAAACATAGTATTAATCCTTATCCAAATAAATAGTTTCATAATTAAGGTTTATTAAGTACATGTAAATTCCTTTTAAAATTATTCGAATAGCACCTTTCGTTTACAAATTACGACGGGTATAAAAATGCTTAAAGTAAGAAAAATGCGCTTAGTCTAATAATTACCTACACATTTTATTTTTTATTGACTGTTTGAACGCGCTAATCTCACTCACTACCAGTCGGATTTGAAAAATTCTTTCTGCATTTTATAGCCCAATTCTTGAGGAAGGCTATAGGGTATGTAATATTACGCTAGGACCCTCAGAAGCGGAGCAAAAAGAAAAAAGTAAGAAAGAGCGCTAACCGAAAACGAAGTAACAGCGCGGGCAGACGATGCGATGCGACGGGGTGGGTCGGGGGAACAAGAAATAGTGATAACTGAAGCTGGTGATTGAACTCTTCTGTTTTATATTACCTAACGTTTGTAGCTTGTCGTAATTTTTATAGTTATAAGTATACACATTAAAAATGTTTTGTTATTAAAGTATAGGACGACTTTCGTTGAGGAAAAGCATTGGGTAGGTTAAGTAGCTTTTGTATCGCTTTTTAATTTTTCTAAGAAATCTTCAGAATTAAGGTACCTACACAATTATTCTCCATCATCATTCTCCTGTCCTTATCCTAATTTATTTGGGGTCGGCGCAGCATGTCTTTTTCGTCCATACTTTTCTATTAGTCGTCATTTCATAATTATCATCTTTCACACAGTCCATCCATCGTGAAGCCACCTCCTATAAAATCTACATTAATAATTGATTGGTGGACCAATGTACAATCATAGGTTTAAGTAGATATACAACATGTTCCGGAATTAAACGCACAACCTCTTAAGGGGTCATTGTACTCATCATTTTATTATGGGACCAAACCTCAAATCGCAAAAAAAAATGTTTGACATGTAAATGTCAAACATTTAACATTCAATGTCATACAAACACTTTTACAAGTGTTTGTATAAACCTACTTACAGAAATAAAAATCATTTATCATTTAAAATCTGTTTTTCCCTACATTATTGAAGTCGGTTTTAGGTATTTTATGTAAAAAAGTTTTCATTTTTCGCTTTTTAGTTGTGGTACCTAACACCACACAAATTCGAACACCCCTACCTGCTATGTAAATTACAGTGACAGGAAGTTTAATAACTTGGAATATCATACGCATAAACTAAGAGGGAAAAATACATTTTATTGAAGCTAACTCAAAAATCCCCAAGCAAAGTTAATAAATGTTACATGGGACCAACTTCGAGGCATACCTTCCCGATTAAAATAAGAACCGTTCAAATCCGATTAATCTGTAAAAAGTTAAGCGTGGTTAAAAAAAATGTACGCTTCGACTTGAGAACCTCCTCCTTTCATTTCGTCGGTTAAAAATCAATAGTTAAGTAGTCATGAGTACCTAGGTCGTCCACTGCTGGATGTAGGCCCTCCCCCAATCACCGCCACTTCGACCGGTTCTGTGCTTCTCTGATACTGTACAGGCTTTAACCTGACGTGCTATAGCATACAGCCTTGGCGAGTTTAAGGGGAAGTGCCAGGTAGCCCGCAAAATTCAAACTTTCTTATGTTTTTTGCAATTTGCAAGTCAGTATTAACTTGTATGTTGATTAAAGTATCAATCGCGACCGTAACAAATATGCATTTACAGAATTATAATCATCAAAATCAGTAATACAACTCCATAAGTTTGTATAATACTAATTGTCAAGATTTCATGATATAGTCATTCAATAGTGTTACCTGGTCTTAAAGAGTTGTATTGATGACTTTAATTATTATAATTCCGTAAATACAGACTTTTTACGGTCGCGAATTATATTTTGATCAACATACAAATTATTACTGATTTTCAAATTGCAAAAAACGTAAGAAAATTTTAATGTCGCCGGGCTATCTGGCGCTTTCGCCATAAGTGATGATTAGATTATAAAACAAATATTGATTAAGAAAATAGGAAAAAAAAACAGTAGGGTGTCAGATTGGCTGACAAATGGTGATCTAGTTAAAAAAACATAGTATAAAATAAAGTCGCTTTCCGCGTCTGTCTGTACATCCGCTAACTCATAAACCCCGCACAGATTTTGATGCGGTTTCAGCATCATTTAGAGAATTTATTCCGGAAGGTTTATGTGTATAAAAAATTAATTGTTATTCATTTATTTATGCATACAGTCTTGATTCAGGTTCATGTTTATTTTGTACCATTAAACCAGAAATGGTTTGTATCGGTACTCACGTTCGCTATAACAACACTCCATTATAACTACTAACTAATTAATAAGCAAATAATGTAGGTACATTAATAATATTTTGCTCGTAACTATCTAAGCCGTAAACATCTATCGGTTAAAGTACGTGAGTCAAATGTAATATTTTGAATCCGAGCTGCTCGCTACTGGGCCGCTCCTTAGAAGACCTGCCAAAGGCAACGTAAAAATCGTATTCAGGTGGCTTAGCTTTAATTTATTTTTAAGTGTTTTAAATTTTAAAATTATTATATTAAACTAAGCTATATTACTTAAGTAGTTGTAAAAGTATTTTTTTTTTGTATTTTTGCTTATAGTTTTTCGAGTATAATTGATTTTTTTATACATTTTGGTATTTCATTCCTTATTGTGGGAATCAAAAATTTTACTGTTCGCCTGCCGTAATAATTTCTAGCCTGAGGTACTGTTAGTTTATTTTTTGTGATACTTCTTGTGATTATTTTATGTGATACGGGTGTTTGGATGCTTTTGTTATTAAATTGCTCAATCAAGAGGGCCATGTTGAGTCTAGTCTGTACTGGCATTGGTGTTTTATTTTTCTGGGTACGATGAGTTTTAAAAGTGTAACTTGCAGTTGTGAAATTCTTTCTTAACTTTGATATAGCTCAGAAATCTCGATGTTTTGACATGTCGCCACATTTGTAAATTGCTTGCACCCATGCGAAGCAGCGGGCGGGTCACTAGCAGGGGCGAAGCCTTCATACAACCGGATTCCTATCGGCTTCCCTTCGGAACAACCTCTCTTCTTAATGTCTACTATTGCCAAATAATATGGTACACCTGTGTATCACATAACATTACATAATTGTATTTAATACCAGTTTAATACATCATAAGATTAAAAACCTTCAGTTTTTTGTCTGAGTTTATGAGAACTGAACAATTTTTACTTCGGCTTCCCTCTAATGATGATTGTAGCTGCGCCAGTGGTCGCTAGTCCATCCAAGTTTTAAGACGCCTTTGTAAGCACTTCCCGAGGTTTTCATTACTATTAATCAATGAAGATTTATTCAAATTATAAATTCGTTAACGTTTTTAAATGTTTTGACATTTTTTAGTGATGCAATACTCTTTTGAAGTGTAATTTCAGCGTTCAAGAGTTTCGTCATATTTCATATTATCACGTTGATTATTGAAATGACGTGTGCAGCATATACAGGATGAATTATTATTAGCGTAACGCTCAGCTCTGCCCACGGAAACACTACGCATTTTGGCTTGGCTAGCTCTGCGAGTTAGGGATTACTCACATATATAAACACAGCTAAACAAAGTTTCTCATAATTGATGAGGGAAGTTCCTAAAATACTGAAAGCTTTAGTTCGAATGATGACACTCTGTGACCAAACAGTTGGCGTGACGAAGTTTGTATCCGCGTCACGTAAAAACTGAATTCAGCTGAAGTTTCAAGAAACAGCACTGACATTTTTTTTTTATATCGGATACGTGTCAGTTCTCGGTGTCCAATTGAGAAAATAGAAACGTACTGTGGACCTAGATCCTAGGCCCGCTGTGCGTCTAGGCCCTAGGTCCCCTAGGACGAACGCGCGAAGTAAACGTAACGTAATTTCGAACGATCTTTGAATCGAACATACAACTATCCAATAGCATTTTCGTTTACATATTTGCGACAAGCAATATCGTGTTTGTCACATTTTTTTTCACTTATTCTTATCCAATTAGTTAGAGCAGCGTTTCCCAAACTATGGGTCGCGACCCATGGGTGAGTCGCGAGCGAATATTGGGTGGGGCCTAAAAAACTGATTTTAAGCTATGATTAGCATTAAAACTAAATACCGAAATAAATTGGACGTATCGAACTCATGGCGATTAAAAGTAACTAAAATTGAAGTCGAGCTGTAATGACAAAAACTACTGGGTATCACTACTACAACTTTTAATTAATTAAATACAAGGAGTGCAATATTTAATTAAGTAGGTACTAAAATTTTCGATTGTAACTGTATGTTTTTTTTCTTATTTCAACAGTTCTTTTCCACTCAGTATAATCATATGCCCCTTTTTTCGCCATGACAGCCAAGACGTGAGTGAGTCCCGAATTTGGAAGTTTTTGTTAGGTGGGTCGCGGTCCAGTCAACTTTGGGAACCACTGAGTTAGAGTCTTAGAGACTGCAAACTAAACTAACGTTACGTTACGTTACGTTTACTTTACGTTACGTTTCCGTTACGTTACGTTAACGTTACGTTTACGTTACGTTACGTTTACGTTACGTTACGTTTACGTTACGTTACGTTTACGTTACGTTTACGTTACGTTTACGTTACGTTTACGTTACGTTTACGTTACGTTTACGTTACGTTTACGTTACGTTTACGCTACGTTTACGCTACGTTTACGTTACGTTTACGTTACGTTTACGTCGCGCGTTCATGGTAGGTTCTCTGCTGGAGTTGAAATACAGTATGTATGAAGTTGTAAAATATATAGCGATACGGATGAATATTTCGATGCCAAGAGGGAAATAGTTTATCATTCGAACTGATCGACCTCAACATTATAAAGCCGGGCCCGCTGCGCCATGTTTGTGTTTTACAAACCCATGAAATTAGTTTTCTAACCGAAAGGGGGCGTGGCGCAACTGTTTTGTTAGCAAAACATAATATTGTGTTTGTGGCAAGCAATATCTTGGGGGGTGAAATCACTCATTTCGTGTTTGTGCTCTCCAGATGAAGACGATTCGTGATTTTTTGCGTGCAAATGATAACAGCTCTTCAAAATCGCTTTCTGAACATAGAAATTATTTTTTTAAACCGAACCTATCATAAATTTTCAGTTCTTGATAAATATTGAACGAACGTTGTCGGACGCGGAATCTATTTCTTCTTTGTAGAACTAAATTTACTATTTCTAGAACAGCAGACACGTCTTCCTCGTCAGAACTAGATTTTCTAACAAAAACATTGTTTTACGTATTACATGGGACTTAAACATAACTGGCGAAATGTGGGTGTTACTATAGGTACACCTCTGTCTAACCCTTCGGGGAAACAAGGCGTGATATTATACTTTTTTATTATACATTGTTTTAGTACTCAAAAGTCGCAGTGGACTAGCTGCTTTGCAAACATAATATTTTCATAATTTTATTGTATTATGTTAGAAAAGTGGCGACCCGGCTTTACACTTTCATTGGGGATACATTGTTTGTTATAGTTGTTTCTAACATAACATAACATCACGCCTTGTTTCCCCGAAGAGTTAGGCAGAGGTGTACCTATAGTAACAACCACATGGTTGTTTCTGGTGGTTCAAAATACTATGTTAAGTATTTATAAAAGGAGCAATACCTACAATTTTTGATCATTATTATAATAATGATGTATAATTATGCTTGATTGATGAATGGTGACTAGCACCGTAATTGCTAACACATTCTATCACGATCCGAAATATTTTGAAATACATTCATAATCTATTACTTCATCAAATCTAATCTAACTAGCCAATGTTATCCCGCTGCATGGTCAAGGATTTAAGGTTCCTGCAAACAGGCGCGACACGTGACGCGAATTGCACGCGACACAAAGGCACCACATGTCGAGCGACGAGCGGTGCCTTTGTGTCGCACGTGATTCACGTCGCGTGTAGCCTTTATAATTAAGGGCAACGAATACTGTAAACTGGCGAAATGTGGGTGAACTATAATATGTACACCTCTGCCTAACCCTTCGGGGAAAAACAGGCTTGATGTTATGTTATGTTGAATACTATTTAATTTCCAGAATCCTTATAATGTACATTCGAGTATGTTGTGTCTACTTCTTCATGAATCCCCAGGTAATTATTGGTTAGTAAGCTTTCCTACGTTTAGTATTATCTTTAATCTCCAGTTAGGAATACACAATGAGGGCTTATAGACACAGTTTAGTTTCGAGTTTGTTTTTATACGGATTCGAAACTCGACGGTTGCTTTTAATTTATACATTTTCGTGTTATTGTTGAGCAGTGGGGGGGGGGTTCGTAGTAACGGCTCGTGCAGACTGATGCGAAGCGACGGCGCGACGCGACATCGGTAGAACAATTTCTATGAAAACTTCATGGAAATATTGTTCTACATGTCGCGGCGCGCCAGTCTGCACGAGCCTTTACGAGTCATAGGTCGTAGGGTTCATACTCAGGCAGGCAAATTACTTTGTGTAATTTATTTCATCATGCCATTGCTCTCAAAACAGTGAAGGAAAACCGTCATGTCCGTACAATTCCAAAAGAAGTGACATGCACTAACCCGCACTGGGCCCGCGTGATGGATAATGGTCCACTCCCTCTTACAGAAACGAGGCCTGTGGCCCAGCAGTGGGAACATTACAGGCTGATTATGCTATGATTTTGCAAGTTATTGTAAGAACGACAGAAAGAACAAGTTATGGCCGCATATCAGTGGCGAAGCCTTCATATAACCAGATTCCCTTTGGAACCACCACTCTTCTTAATGTCTATTTGTACACCTGTGTGTGTAACTGTGATCACATCACATTATATATAAGGTGTAACTATCCATACACGAAATCTCTTAAGGGGTCATTGTACTCATCAATATAAATAACTTTTACTATGGGACCAACCCTGAAATCGCGAAATAAAAATCTGCTGGTCCCTACATTTTGACGAGTTATGCGAATATATGGTACGGAACAGATGATTTTTTTTCGCGTTTTCAGGTTTGGTCCCATAGTAAAAGTTGTTCATATTGATGAGTACAATGACCCCTTAAGAGATTTCGTGTATGAATAGATACACCTTATACATATATATTAATACCCGTTTAATACAGTCATCATAACATTATAAACATTACAAAAATGCCTAAAATTTTTTGGCTGAGTTTATGAGAAGTGAACAATTTTTTCTTCGGCTTCCCTCTAATGATAATTGTAGCTGCACCACTGCCGCATACAGATTGCCCGAATCAATATTTACGGCATTCAATTCAGATACGGTCCCACTAAAGTGTTAAATGACTGCTTGTCTTACAGAAAAGGAATGACCTTTGATCTTATCATCGCCCTTGTTCAGAGTCAGAATGATCCTCACGATCATTTATAATTTGCCGGTGTATTTATTTAAAACTAGCTATTATTATATTATGCAGGATAAGTTTAAAAGGAGTGCGGATATTTTAGCAGGTAATCAGGTGCATAAAACTGAACAACTTTCCCCAAGGAACATAGGTCGAAATCTAAAAAATAAAATTCAACTTCTCATACAAACATAAGTCACGTGACCAGTCACTTTGTATGAAAAGTCGATTTTCAATTTTAAGATTTCGACCTATGTTCCTTGGGGAAAGTTGTCCAGTTTTATGCACCTGATTACCTCCTGAAATATTCGCACTCCTTTTAAAATTATCCTGTATTTAATTTAGCAATTTGCTTCAAAATTATTCAGATTGTGATTGACAGTGTGTTACGCAATTAGAGTGCCAATTCCGATAATTCTTCCACTAATGGGAAGCTACAGTATTGCTGAGTGTCAAGAAAATTCACGTGGACGACGTCACGGGCAGAAGCTGGTAAGAATTTAAAAAAACTTGGTAAAGACGATGGATGCACGTCAGACACCGTGTTTCAAATGTGTGTGTTTCAAATGTATCGAGACACACTCATAATATTTTTGACACGGACATTTTGTAAGTAAACGAACGTAATCTTAAACATTTGTGTAAACATTGGAAATAAATGATGTTGTAGGTTAGTCACAGTGTGAACGTTTGACCTTTGACCTTATTATCAACCAAGTCTCGTATTAAAATGAGGCAATTTGAATTTAATATGTTGGAAACATCTCCCTATTTATCTATACCTATATAATTGTGGTGTAAATGTTCTTCGATGTTTTATGATAATGTTATTGTAAAGTCGAGCTCGTAATTTATTGCTCTATCACTGTTTGTTGAGCTGAATTGTTGTAAGAGGTAAAGGAATTACGGGGTCTAACTTTACATCGGCCTGTCGACCTTACTATACTATGTAGAACAAACAATCAATGATGCTGAAACAAAATAGTTAGGTTCTTTTTACCTAGTATTTTGTCGACTGCCTCATTGGTCTAGTGGTCGCAAGTGCTACTGCTGAGCATGAGGGCCTGGAGTTCGATTCCTGGGTCGGGTTTTTCCATCTGGAATATCTCAGTAGCAGCCCGGGTTGCTACTAAGATATTCCAGATAGAAAAATCTATCGCCCTATTACATGGCACTCAAACATAACTGGCGAAAGGTGGTATATAGAGGTGTACGGATGCACCTCTGCCAATTACTTCAGGGAATACAGGCGTGAGGTTATTTTATGTGTTTATTTTAGCATCATTGGTTCATAAACCACTATTTTGAACTGCTTGAAACTGAACAATTTTGAACTGTTTGTAATTACATATAAAACAAGCGCATAGGGCCAGTAGATACTTTTCACATACATAATACACGAGTAGAAGGTACAAATGAACAAATCGAAAATGGAACAAAGTCAATAACATTACAAAATAAGATTAAGAAACAAACTTCATCATAATCAGCCTATAATGTTCCCACTGCTGGGACACAGGACTCCTCTCTTCGAGAGGGAGTGGGCTGTAATCCACCACGCGGGCCCAGTGCGGGTTGGTCAAACACACAGTCTTCGAATTTATAGGAGAACCAAAAATACGGACATGCCAGTTTCCTTACGATGTTGTGGTGATGAAATTATTTACACACAGTAATGCGCCTGCCTGAGTTCGAACCCACGACCTACAAACTCGTAAGTCGCGGCCGTTACCACTGCTTCAGGTGAAGTCCACTATTTCCAGCCTTACTTTACGTATACTATCTACAGAATTAAAAAAAAAAACAAATAAGCTTAATTCTATAATATATGTAAATAAGCTTATTTTTAGGGTTTAGAACCAAGCTTTTCTACTAAGGTAACTACAGGGTCTCAGTGTGCGAGTCCGACTCGCTGGTTTTTTAACATTTTGCATGTAAGTATAATTATTTTGTCATCATCATTCTCCTGCCCTTATCCCAAACTATTTGGGGTCGGAGCAAAATGTCTTTTTCTCCCATATCGTCTCATACTTCTCTATTAGCCCCCGTGCCTCGGAAAGCACGTTAAGCCGTTGATCCCGGCTGTCATTCGTGGATCTTTGACAGTCATTACGGGTCGTAAGAAGCCCGAAAGTCTGACAACCTGTCTTACCAAAGGAGTATTACCTAGTTGCTGGGTTGTGGAGGTCAGATAGGTAGTCACTCCATGTATAATATTGACATTAAGCTGCATCCGGTTAGACTGGAAGCCGAACCTAACATAATTGGGGAAAGGCTAGGCAGATGACGAATTCTCTATTAGTCGTCATCTCAGTAGTCACCCCTTATCTAGCCATATCATCTTTCAGACAGGCCATCTATCGTTTCTTTGGTCTTCCCCAACTTTTATAGGCATTCACATTCATACTCAAAAACTTTCCTCACGATCTTTCCTAAATAAAATTAAAAATTAGAATTAGTATAAAAATTACGGAAAGTTACCCTAACAATATTGTAATACTACTGCAGCGACATTCAAACCAATGTATACATATTTTATTTATTAAGTCTACTTCCTGCTTGCAACTGCAGCTTGTATTTTGGGAAGCAGTGTTCAGCCCACTGCTTCCCAAAATACAAGCTCAAGCTTAGTTTGGGAATCAGTAGCAGTATCTTTTGTGCAATACATAAATACGACGCATATCTTGGATTTCTCTAAGGCGAATGTATTAACTGGCGACAATAAAAAATTTTTATTTTTACTATTATTTCCCTCATTCCTGCGCATCACATGCCTACACCATGACAACTGATTTCCACACAACTTTTCAGTCACCGTTGCCACTTTCAGACTTCCTTTAATGTACTAATTTCTTATTCTATCCATTCACGTAACACCACACATTCCTCTTAGCATTCTCATCTCAGCTGCATGCAATTGCCTTTCATTCATTCCTTTTGTGGCCCAACATTCTGATCCATACAAGACAGCTAGTCTCACCATTGTTTCATAAAATGTGTATTATTTAATAATAATGATGATTATTGTCATGATTATAATATGTCACCAGTTACGGAACTAAAGCTGGATTTACATTACGAAACTAGTTGCGCAAACTTAGCTATACATCGATAGTTTCACGTGTAAATAATTTTCTATTTACACGTGAAACTATCAATGAATAAATAAGTTTGCGCAACTAGTTTCATAATGTAAATTCGTCTTAATAGACCTTGGCTTTGTATGGCACTGCGCAACAAGCTGTTGCAAACTACGCTTTGTTTTTAAACTCGTACAAATATTGAAAATGTTTCGTAGTAGCAGTAGTAGGTAACTTTTCGTTAGTTAAGTAGGTAGGTGCAAATATTTTATAGAAGGAAACAGATTTCTGTTTTTTTTTTTTTGTAATAATAGTAGACAATATACGTCATCATAAATAAATGTATGGTGCACATTTTACTCAACGCAATCAAAACAATGTTCAGTGCTTTGACTACAGATCATAAATTATTACACGAATAAACACCATCATGTAAAATTTCGGCATAAAACTATAGCAATGCAGAACAACGAATAAAACAAAACAAAAAAAAAAAAAAAAACATATGCTTCGCCATTGACAGAGCTTTAAATACAAGAGGAATAAATACCTGATTCCAAATAGTATCGTGCATGGTTGTAGCGTGTTCTTCAATGTAGTAGAAAAATACTGGACACCAACGAGCGGCTACAACAAGAAACCAGTCACAACTGAGCCAGCCTGACTCGCCTGCGCGGTGGTACAGACGAACTGAGACTCCCACACGTCAACTACGTCACAACACTCCGAAATACCGCATACACCGTCCGTCTCATGCTCCAGCGATGACTAAACAATCATTTAAAGCCAGCGGTGTACGTTACTCAGCAAGAAACGATATATCAACAGCTCGGATGCGCCCGCGCCGAAGGGAGTGCGGGGCGCGCGATGCCATCTGTAAACGATTGACGTTTTTTGCGAGTTCCCAGTTATTTGAAGGAGTTGTTACATTCCTTTTAGGGAGTGTGCATAATTAGATCATGATTCACATACCGCACTTTGGTTATGACTAGTGACAAATGACACATGCACGATCGCTTTTGCCAATCACCGTAATTTATTGGTGACATATTGTGAACTAGTAAATATGCATATATGCGCGGGAACATATGCATGTCGTTAAATCTTGAATTAATTTATGTAGATGTAAAATGAAGCGGTGATCGCTGATCGGGCTGGTAAATATATCAGTATGTAATATTCGCGTCATTTTAAAAAACACTCTGGGCTATGTATGGTAAGGGAGCCCAGAGCGATTTCCACAACATGATGAGAGAACACCGAATATAATTTGAAGATTCAGATAGGAGCCCCTGCTTTCAGGTTTAGGCCGCTATCCCACTGGCGTTTTACGAGCGTTGGCGCTTCTCTAACGTCTGCGCAGCGCCAACGTTGCGCAGACGCGACGTTAACGTCGCGAGTTTCTAGCGTTTTTTGGCAACAGGTACAACCACGCCGTTCGTCAAATGTAGTCTCCGGCATTCGCAAATATCCATAAAATTCCGATTAATTATTTTTAATATTATTAGAGTACAGTGCGAAATAATCACTTTCTCGTAATCGATGGGACCAAAGGGATTTTCCCAAAATTAACGATGAGACTTTCTTTTTCTTTTACGTAATTTTCGTCGAAGTAGCAAAGCCAAGAGTAATGTTTTCTCGTCTGAATCCATTTTGTCTCCGATTATACTAGAAACTCGCGACGTTAACGTCGCGTCTGCGCAACGTTGGCGCTGCGCAGACGTTGGAGAAGCACCAACGCTCGTAAAACGCCAGTGGGATAGCGGCCTTACAAAAAAAGATAAATAATAACCTGATGTACTTACAGCTCCGTTGATTTTCGTATCATCGTATGGAGCCTATACGCATAATGACATAGTATGTCGACTCAAATCTGACGAAGAAATTGTGGGCTTCGTCATAATCTGCGTAGCGTTCCTACGCGTCTTGATAGCGAATGTGTAAATATCTGACTGATCGAGCCTTTCGGCTAATCGGACGAGATTTTATTAATAATCCAGATAAGTACCCAAAAGTGGTGCTTCATCATTTTGGATTTATCTCTAAATTAACGGACTTTCTGTTTGATTTTGAAGCTTACTTTTGTGAATATTTGTTGGTAGCATTTGGCTACCGACAATTCTTCTGGAAAATACCAAACACTTGAAAGTAGTGCTTAAAAAGTTAAGTAACAAGATTAGAACATCGTCTCGGTACACTTTAAAGATGATTGATTCTTTCAAAATTTTATAACAATAAGCAAACAAATTGTTTGAAAACATCCTCGTTTTTTATGAGCTATCTTCCAACGTGCTATTTAATATTGAAAAAAATGTTCAGAGGTGATCGTTAAGGTAAAAAAGATAGCAAAGATGGAAAATTGCACTTACTAACATGAACGGAAACAAATAATTAACAATTTGTCTACGTCGTTTCTAAATACACACAACCTCACTCTCGCCTCACTCTCGCCTCACTCTCGCCTCACTCTCCCCTCACTCTCGCCTCACTCTCGCTTCACTCTCGCCTCACTTTCGCCTCACTCTCGTCTTTTCCCATGTGGGTGTGAGAAAATAAGCGGGATACTAATAAAAGTGAGGAAATATAAGTACTGTGCGACACCTCGGTATGCACCTACTCCTTTCTCGTCCTTTTTTTTTTTTTTTTTGTTCGTACAGGGTCTTACACGCACGCTGGTTGTGGGTACAACGCAACTGACCTTTCTGAGGATCATCACCAATAACGTTAGTATTTGTGGGCGTCCAAGCAAAAAGGGTCCAGTGGTGGGTATTGAGTTAAGACCAGATTCGGTATCTAGAATAGTCAATTGATAATAAGGATTAAAAAAATATTCAAAAACTGGCACATTTATTTTAAACCAGACAATTGAAGTTGAAACTCTGAAACAACTTGATTTGAGAAAAAGCATTTTCAAAGTTTGATTTTTGGTACTAAGTACGTACATTTATGATGTTTCTAAGTACATTTTCTGGTACTTAGAAACATCACATAAAGTCATTTACTATATGAACATAACATAACATCACGCCTTGTTTCCCGGAAGGGTTAGGCAGAGGTGTACCTATTATGGTACACCCACCCATTACTATATGAACTTGTAGATAATTGAGCATTAATTAATAATCAATTAAAATCGAGAAATACAATTTTTTCACCCAACTTTACAAAACTGCGTATATCTCAGTAACTAAATGCCGAGAACTGGGGGCCAACCCCCTCCTCTTAAAGCAGTATTATTTTAATGTTACTTCGGTGTGAGAAAGGACGTCTAGCTCCATCTTTTTCCCATACTCAAGTTAGATTAAAATAATACTGCTTTAAGAGGTGGTGGTCTAGGTTCTAGACCCTTTTTGCTTGGACACTCACATATTATGTCCTTCTAGTGCGTTCCCTTCTGGCGTTTCCACTCACACCTGCCTCCTCTGCTTCAACATGACCAAACCATCTGAGCATACTCTTTTAAAATGTTAATCACTACATCTTCTTTTAACACGCAACGTGGTCGTTTCTTTTCAATACTTTCTGATCATACAGCGATACGAACCAAAGTTTGGAAATTGGTTTTCCAAACAACGGCTGATGACCAAATTCCTAATTCCAAAGCCACAGTAGACGTATTTCGGCCAATTGTTACCACTGATGTGCTATTGACTGTGCCTGTAACTCAATATTCGTATTATTATTTATTTATTAGAGAACACCAACAGCATATACATTCAACATTGTTATATAAAGGTATTTAAGAAAGGTATTACTGCTAATGTATACACAAATTATAGGTGTACATAACATTTAAAGAAAAAATACATTGGACAGAAGCTGCTTATAAACTAAACGTAAAATTTAAACAAAGTTATTTAACGACAATAAAATAAAATACAAGAGAATACAAATTAATGAAGGACGTGAACATAACACGTAATTCAAATACATAATTCTACTCTATAACAGAAATATGAGACTAAAATAAATGATAATTGTTAAGTATTTTTTTTCGAATACCAGTCAAAGAGTCATGAAGTTTGAATTTAAGTTTTTGTTGAGCATATTGTAATGGTTAATAGTTCTTTTTAGCGAACCATGGGCACCGATATTGGTACGACAGAATGGAGGACAAAATGTGTTAGTTAGCTCACTGCGGGGTCTCTTAAGTGGAACTGTGATGGGAACCTCTGCAAGGAGGTGACTACAATCAATCTTACCGAACAATTTTGTGCAAAAATGAAATGCTAAGCATTACTCGACGGTCACGGAGATAAGTAATGTTGAAGAAAGAAAGTCGCTGGTTATATGGGCATCTATGAGAAATACCACAAGTGCTAAACGCCAACACACACACACACACGCCAAGGAGCGTGTGAACATACGTTGTATACGTTCAATGCGTTGAGAGTGAACAGCATAAGACGGGCTCCACGCTGTACATGCGTATTCTAAGTTACTTCTTACTAATGTTTTGAATAGAAGCAACTTAGTTTGGGGTCGCCTGAAACAGTTCGCGCTACGTTTAAGGAAACCATCTGAGCACATTTTTTAACTACGGTATCAATGTGGGATGTGAATTGCAGTTTGTTATCTATTGTATTATGATACGTTTCGTACACAAAACATGTTCTTATTTTTATGGTGTACAATAAAGAGTATTCTATTCTATTCTATCAGAGGCGAAGCGTGCTAACAACTCCATTCCTACCGGCTTCCCTTTGGAGGATCGAAAGAGTAACTTCACCTACCACCATTGAAAAATAGCACAATCAATAATGTCTACGACTGCCAAATAATATTTATTCCAACAACAACACAAATTGTTCTAAATAAGCCGGCGCTACAACGTGATAATCGCATTTGTATGACTATTTATATTTGAACAATTTCTTCTTCGACTTTCCTTCGAAATGTCAAGCTTCGCCACTGTATTCTATTCTAAGCATTTCTTAACATTATTTCCGGTATCTTCTCAGAGAACTGACTCATGACTGACTACCGAGACATAATTTCTTACTAGCGACCCTTCCCCGCTTCATACCTACGGTCTTTAAAACTTGGCAAATCATCGAAATTTCTTTATTATCTGAGTTTAATATGAAATGTATACACTTAAACTACTCAAAATGTCCGACCGTGCGCAACCCCCGGGTGAATTATCCTTAGTGGATTTGTACAATTCAGAGTTTTCATTCGAGGCCACTAGAGGGGTTGGGACATTAATTTGAGTGGATATACCTTCCGAAATTAATTCTCTAAATTATGGTGCAAGCCGCATCGAAATCCTTTCCGTAGTTTAAAAGAACAATGCTGTCACATAGACTGGTATAGTATTATTTCATTTTTTGTAAATAGGTACAAATCGCACAGTAACTACTTAAAACAATCATATTATTATATTACCATAGTCTATTTACGCACTCCCACTGGTATCAACAAAGGTACAATAATGACGACACTCATAGCCCGAAACCTACCTAAAGGCAAATTTTCATGTTTACAATAGGCAGGTATTTGAGGAGAAGAAAATGCTAAGCCGGGTACAGATGGGGTAAACGTAACATGAAATACAACACACGTTGAAACAAATTCGCCTAGTTATTATGTTACATGTCATTATGCCCTGTGCTAAGTAATGTCGCTTAGTACTTACAGCACTTTTACTGGAGGAGCTTTCAAAATTAAGTTCGATACGAGTAGACATGTTGAGAAGGTCGCGGATTTAGGAACCACTAATTTGACCCATGGAGATCATCAGTGACGTGAACTCCACCAACTCGAACCGGGCTGCGTGGTGGATTACAACCCACTCCTACTCACAGAGACGTTACAGGCTGATTTTGCTATGGAGAACAAGCTAGTATTCCGTTTCACTATAATAACTACAAGTATCAAGAACAACTCCAATATGTTTTAAATATTAACTAAGACGGACATAAAGCGGCTCAGGATTTTAATTTTGCACGACCGGAGACGTGCTTCAGAAAATTATATTTTATTTTTTCAGTGTAGATTATTACTTACTTGCGCATTTTATTTAGAAAAACGTACTAATTTTCCATAAACCGTATACCTACTGCACAAAACGAACAATTTATTACAATTTAAAATGCCATTGTTATTCATATCACATATTTATCCACAAAACAAATTTGTACCGATCTTGTAAAGGACATGCCGCGCTTATAAATATTAATCATATGTGCTGTAAAAGCGTATCGGATACAGCACCTGGCGGCTGGAGCTTATTGAAATACGCTACAGGCTGTAGAGGAGCAAGCTTTGAGGCCTGGGGCGGGCGGGGTCAGGGGAGAGGTACAGCTGCCTAGCCCGAGCCCTCCCTTCGCCAACCCTGCCACTGTATCGGCGACAACGGCCCGAGTCGGTCGTCTGCTAGCACATCTAGCCAACGACGCGCGAAAGTTCAACCGGCCTTCATTGGCCATTTTCCTCTTCCCGCCAACTGGGCCATTCTAAGTGAGTGGCCCAGGAAAATATTTTTTTCCTGGCTCCCAGTGAGGTACCGTGACATATTAAAATTCACAATCATGTCGCTCGTATTGAAATTAAACCGTTTTAAAGTACTGAAGTGTAAGAGCGAGAAGTTCGCACGTATCGAATTCCGAGGTGAGTTTGTTTTTGGCGGCATGATGTTGTTTTTTTAAATTATTTTTTGTATAGTTTTATTTTTTTGTTATAAGTATCGTTTTGATTTTTTATGTGGGTTGTTATTTGTATTTTTATGTTTATTAGAAATACTTATTGTTTTTATTGCAGTAAAATATTTTATTTGATTGTTTTAGTGTTTTTTATATTCTTTGTATTTACGAGTAGTTACGTGTTTAATAAATTATGTTTTATCGTGTAACTCGTTTTAATTACGCTAATGCAATCAGATACCAAAGGAAAATTATTTTCACCACATTATTAACATGAAACGGTGAAGGTCGGAGCTTTTGTTACAACGCCGTGGAAATTGCGCCAATGCTTTGTTTTTCTATGTAAAGTCGCATAAAACTGAACTATGCGCCATCGTCAACCGCAGCATCATCGTTTAACATCGGATGACAAGGTGGTCAAAGGAGAGCCAACTCTGGATTGAACTTGTTTGCCGATAAGTGGAAGACGATAATGTTAGAATGTTTGCGGTTCTGTGGAGCCCGTATGGAGGATAGGATTAACTTAGCTAATTTGCTGTACTTACTTATATAAAAAATATAATATAAATATATCCTGATAAGACTTGTGAAAACAAGTACCGCAGCTACACCCTGTACGTTAAGGACCTCATAATTAACTAAGACAAACTGCCGCACCCACTTCTTGAAAAATTATGGAAAACCGTCCTTTTTGAGCCCAAGACAACCCTCGTAGCTAGACTGTTTCTTTACAACACCTTTCTGAGTTGTGTTCTCATAAGAATACCTTGTTTTTATCAATGTAATGATGGTTTTATCAATTTGCAAGCCTTAAGAGTTTGGACATATTTTATCAGGACAATCTGTATGAAAAAGCTAATAATAAAGGCAATCAGGATAGTTTCCTGCAGCTAAATGATATTGATATTGAGCTGTTTATATGGAAATGAGGCACCAACCGACGATTATCCTTGTGCGTACTATGCAAGTGCACCCAAGGACAACTCCCGGTTGGTGTAGGACTATTGCAGGATATGGAGACAAAAAAATATTGGGCTATGGGTTTGGATGGCTAAAGTGGACTGGTTATCTAAAACTATGGAAGGACTATGGCCCCTGCCTGACCAATGTTTGATAAATACAATACACGGATAAAATGGCAGGGGGTGACTTGCACACTCAACAATGGGCCCCCAGAAACGGTCGCTAGCACATAGTGTCGTAGCGACAAGGGGGCAACATGTCTTGAGGTGCTTAAGAGGAGTGGAGAGGTATTCCACGGCTATCATGACAATCCCGGAAGTACGGTCATGATCCCTACCAGCATATTATTGGACTACTTCCTTCCTCCGAGCACGTTTGCTCTTGCGAATCTCTACTCAAGCCAGCCAATAAAGGCAAGAATGAGGTGGGAGGTCAGTTCTCGTCAGTGTTCACTCCAGCTGGCCAATAAAGGCAAGCCAGAGATGAGGAACATGACTTCTCCCGGGAGATAGGGTACATGGGGTCGCTACTGCCCAGCAGCTCGCCACATGCTGCCCTGCGGGTTTCTGTATCTCTCTTGGTCTGGCTCCTCATCCTAGACCTGTTCCGGCAAAGAAACCTCCACCGGCACAGACCTAGAGTTCGGAGCGCGCAAGCCCCATCACGACATCAACGTAGAGATACGGCGATGGGGTCAATAAGGCAATCAGGATAGTTTCCTGCAGCTAAATGATATTGATATTGAGCTGTTTATAAATCAAGGATAAACGAACGAGTAATTAGGAAGGAGTATGAAGAAACACACTTGACAAGGGGGCCAACCACCACCTCGTTAAAGCAGTATTATTTTAATGTTACTTCAGTGTGAGAAAGAGATGAAGCTGTACATGACGTCTAGCTCCATCTCTTTCCCACACTGAAGTAAGATTAAAATAATATTGCTTTAAGAGGTGGTGGTTGGCCCCCTGAACCCGGAAAGCTCAACACTCCTTTTTTTGGGCAGGCATGTAAAAAGGTAATATATGTACTAAAGCCAACGAGACAAGATAAATTTCATGCTTTGGGATTAAAAACATTAACTTAATTAAGTATGGTTCAGTTTCCTTTGCAACTAAAATTATTTTATAACGTTTATCGATAGTCTTTTCATTCAAAAATCAACTTAGATTACCGTAGTTTTCATTTATTTATAATTCTTAATTACTACATAGGTACAAGATAACACTAATATATATATATATATATTCTATGTTAGATGATTGGTTTCCGCACTTAGTCCTTTAAGTGGACCATTGTGCGTATATATATATATTATGTACAAGTATACAATAAAACATAAAAAGGGGGAAGAGCTTATTGGGCATCAAAAAATTCGTCCGCATCGCTGTCAATCGGAAAAGTGCCCGAAAGCTGATTCTTTGGGCTAAGAATAGGCCAGCCCTCTGGTCCCGTAAAGAGTCGACCAACCGCTTAGTGATCACCCGAAATACTCGATGAGCACTCGGACCCCACGGCCCTAGTGTTTCAACCCCAAACGGCTCAAACATATAGCTCCCAATGAGGTTGTTATATTTGCGCCGTTTGAGGTTTTCTGCACCTGCAGCGGCCGCCCCAGCACAGCCCGCCGTGCTAGGGGGGCGACTTAGATTACTGATTTTAATGTTAATATTTATGTAAGTTGCAATTTTATGTATTTATATACTATCGTTGGCCTGAGTATGATTGCAGTTTTGATCCTAATAAGACATGACATTGACTGGCGCCAAAGTACATTTTCATGATGATTGTTGAGCCTATATTATTTTCAAAAACTCTTTCATTGATGTCAGAGTTTTTAAGGCGAAAGCGCCAGGGTGGCCCGCGAAATTCAAATTTTCTTACGTTTTTTGCAACTTGCAGGTCAGTTTTTTGTTGTATGTTGATTAAAATATGATTCGCGACCGTAACAAATATGTATTTACAGGATTATAATCATTAAAGTTATTAATACAACTATCTAAGACCAAGTAATCCTAAGAATGACTATTTCATGAAATCTTGACATTTGAGGATTATACTAATTTAAGTAGTTGTATTACTGATTCTAATGTTTATAATTATATAAAAACATATTTGTTACGGTCGTGAATCATACGTTAATCAACATAAACCTAGACACTGAGCTGCAAATTGCAAACACCGTAAGAAAATTTGAATTTCGCGGGTTTCCCCCTTAAATACGAACGACGTAGTTTTTATAATTTCAATTATTGTAGCTTCCATTTACCAAACCCATTTGAGAAATGCCCGTAATGACCTGTAAAACAGCTATTCAGGGTATAAGGGACAGCCCTCCGCAAACTAACAGGGTGCATTCAGCTCCTTATTTTGAATCATATTCCACCAGAAATATTCTCAGGAAAATTTTAATTTTTTATCGTATTTTCAGTTACTATTCCTTTATTTCAATGTAAAATTACGTTCTCTGTACGCAGCACTCCATTTATGTAAATAAAACAGCAAAAATCAAAAAATCAGCAATGGATGTTGAAATACTCGGCGGCCGAAGACTCGCTGCGCTGCCGTTCGCTACGCGCGTTTTGCCATAGTAACGATACATTGCGTGTGAGGTAATAAAACAAATCAAGTTTTTTGGATTCCCATAACGTTCCTGAAAAAATTGAAGTCACCCCATCAGTCTGCGGAGGGCTGTCCCTTACACACTGTATACATAAGTACGTCGCTACATTTACTAAAATGTTCTCTCCGAAAATGAAGCAAATGTAATTTACTTTTCTTATAAGTACACTTCCATCGCAAATTTAGAAAAGACTTACATAATATTTTTACAAGTCCCTTTGTTAAAAAAAAAAAAACGAAAAAAGTAAAAAGACTGAAAAATTATTAACTATGCCATTAAATACATGAAAAGTAAACAGATCCTCTTCTAAATTGAAAGAAACAATAATATTTCATAAAATAATAATATTGAAACGTAAAAAAGATCCTTTAGTTATTTCGACCTTGGTTGGTCCTTAGTATTTGAATACGTCCCTTTCTTTAAACAGAACAAAGAATGAAAGGACAAAACGATTTCCTCGGAAAACAAAATATAAGTAACTATTTGGATTATTTTGGCGTTCCACGACGCAATAAGCTTGAAATAAGGTAAGTAGTTGTAGGTTGTAACTTAGTTTAATAAACGTATAGGCAATCGTAGCATGGAGCACCCCTAGCTAGATGGACCGACGACCTGAGGCAGGTGGCTGGGACAGACTGGATGCAGAAGGGGCTATGTCCAGCAGTGGACTGCGACAGGCTGACTTGATTGATTGTTGATGAGTACATACTGTCAAATTATTTAGTTAAGTAGACAGTCGCTCCACGTAAAATACTGGTACCTCTTCAGTGGCATACGGATAGATTGGAAGCTGATACCAACATAGTTTGGAAAAGGCTAGGCAGAGATGTAGGGTGACTGGTAATTAGTGACCGATACTTAAAAACATGATTGTAAAAAACAAATCAGCTGCTCCCTACATTTTGACGAGTTATACGAACATAAATGTAGGGAACAGTTGATTTTTTTTTCGCGATTTCAGATTTAGTCCCTTAGTTAAAGTTGTTTGTTATCATGAGTACAATCATGTATCGGTCACTAATTACCAGTCACCCGGTTATACAAGGTGTAACATAATTAACGCACAACCTCTTAAGGGGTCATTGTACTCATCATTATGAACAACTTTTACTATGGGACCAAACCTGAAAACGCGAAAAAAAAATCTGGTGTTTCCTACATTTTGACGAGTTATGCGAACATAAACGTGGTTAAGGGCGTCTTCAAATATGCCGCAAAAGGCCGCGCGGCAGCAGCGCAGCTGCAGCGCTGCTGCCGCGCTGCTTTGTTAATATAAATAAAAAAACGCGCGACTGCAGCGCTGCGGCGGCGCATCAGTTCATTGATTGACTAGTGACGATGCGCACGTAGTTTTTGTTTAACTCTAAACATGAACGAAAATCAGGTTGAAGAATTTATCGATGAGGTTGAGAGTCGTCCAGCGATATGGGTAATTGGTAATTCTGAAATTTTTGATCACAGTATCCTTTTACTTTATGAAATTCAGTTCGTTGCCTTATACAAAAGAACGGCAACGTTTTCTTAGGTTTCTTTTTCCAAAATCTTTTTTCGTTTTAATAGTAACACTAACAACAGTGTTTCGTCGTCAGAGTCTATCGTGAAACTAAATGTACAACACTGTGATGTTCGAACCTAGCGGTTGCAGCGCGGCGGCAGCGCTGCTGCCGCGCTGCCGCCGCGCGGCACTTTGCGGCTAATTTGAAGGCGAAAGGAAAGATAGAAAATAAATTTATCCGACCCAGATAAGACTGGTCCTTGCCTGCGTGGTTGGTATAGAACAGCAACTAAACCTTATTATATCCCAGTTTTATTACATTTTCAAAACATAAGAATTACCTTTGACGTTAATATTTTATTTAATAAAATGATCCCATGTCATGGCACGTCTGCCTTTCTAGAGTAACATCAAAATGGCATAACCGATGCAGATGAGAATTTTATTGCCCTTCGGAGAACTAATTCTGTGTGAAAAGTTTCGTTTAAATAATCTTGTTGCTTTACTCTTTATGAATATTAAACAGAAAATGTAAATTTTCAGTTGGATGGTTTTAATTAGATGGATCATAAATCCTTTTGTGTTAAATTGTAATCAATAATAAATATTTACATTTTTATCAGTTTTCGTGGATGGTTTAAGTTATAGGACTGCATATTGATCTCGTCTACCAGATTTTATAAGGCCACAAAGTCCAAACTACTAAATAAAAAAATAAAAAACTTGTTGGTGTATTATATAAATAAAAAGAATTCATTAAACTTCAAAGGAAAATCAAAACAAATCCTACCAATATTATAAATGTGAAAGTGGATGTTTAGATGTTTGAGTGTTTGTTACTCAATCACGCAAAAATGGCTGAATGCTGGTGAAATCATATAAATATACTGGTTGATTTTTTTTACCGTCTCGAAATTTTTACAGGGTGTTCTACCCATGAACATGAACAACTTTCACTATGGGACCAACTCTGAAATCACAAAAAAAAAATCTGCTGATTCATACATTTTGGTCGAGTAGGTATTGAACTTTTGTATGAATCAGCTGATTTTTTTTCGTGATTTCAGAGTTGGTCCCATAGTGAAAGTTGTTCGTATTCATGGGTAGAACACCCTGTAAAAATTTCGAGACGGTAAAAAAAATTATCGAGTATACACAACCACAGCAATGACATAGCTGTGAACTTTTCTTTTCTGAATGTGTGTGGGTTGTGTTTACTTATAAAATGAAAAAACACACGGGTAATGTCACAACATAATTATCATTGCATGCTAAGAGTGTTTCTTGCAAACGCCATTCAAAACAAACTCTATTTTAAACCTTTGCAGTTTCGAATCGTAGTAACCTTGCCGCGTCATTTGCGTGTTATGTTTTAATATGTCACACATAGGTAGGTACTCAGTAAATGCATGCTTTAAGTGCATAAATTAAATACAGCATTAAATAAAAATATGTTTTTGACAAACTAAGGAACTTTTTATCCTTGTCCAAGCAATAAAATATTGGGGCATAAATGTGAGATTATAATGACTTCTCACTGTCTAATAACTGAGAACAAGGACTATTTGGAGAAGTTAGTTAACCCGCGGATACAGTCCTGAGGTTGTCAGGTTCCTTCTCTAAACTTGCTTTAACTTAACTAACTTCTGTTTTGGAAGTCGCTTGCAGAGTAGACAATAGCTACGTCCTAGGAATATCCAAACTATAACTGATTTACATCCTAGGAGAATTTAAACTTTATCTGGTTTGCAAATATAAACTCTATAAATTCTTATCTATTGGAAAATTGAAAAAGCAACTCAAAAACATACTCAAAATGAATGTTTCAGTATTATTTTATTTTCTTAACTTTGAGATATTGGTTTAGGTGCACAAAAAATGACAAACTTATCGTCGAATTGAGAAGTTTCTTCGATTTTCGGGAGTTTTCTATTAGAACGGAAAGAAATGGACTTCATTAGTGTGGAGGTTCTCTAGAGACTCGGCCGGCTTGTGATACGACCTAATACGTGTATACGTATATGACCTATTTAAAACCTACTTAAAATCTATATCTATACATATTATAAAAGAAAGTCGCTTTTCGTGTGAGTCTGTGTGACCGTTTTAGATTTTATAATCTCCTACGAATTCTCTAAATGGCGGTGAAAACCGCATCAAAATACATTATTTTGATGCGGTTTTAACCATCATTTAGAGAATTTAATCCGGAAGGTGGTGATGGTGGTGGTTATATAATAAGGGTTGTTTATTTTAGAGGCGGAGAAATTCAAATTGAAATAAAACGCAGAAAAATGTTTTTAATGTCCATGAAATTGACTTTATTTGACATAAAATTTGATGACATTAATGTTTGAATATAATTTCGGGTATGTGGCCGCCACGGCTGACGCGATTAATAATAAGTACTAATTAAGTTAAAAATAATAAATAAAATAAAAATAAAATATTTTATTTCAGACCACAGAAGGATCCATAGTTTTGTTAGTATTACACACGACTTAAGAAACTATGTTAGTAACAAACGCAAAACATTTACATTAAAATTATATTATTAGTGCACTATAGGTACTCACCTCTAACATAGGTTAGTAACAACAATGCACACACAATCAGTTCATGAACCGTCCGCGCTCACCTGACGCTCCGGGCACGTGCACATGAACATGTACCCAGTGAGCCATGATGCTTATCACTGATGACCTTCAGAATGCTGTTGGCACTCCCACGCACCCTGCGCATCATGGACGCCATCCGTTTTCGTAGGATAGTGCTGAAACCATCCACACGTGTTTCAGCAAACATCCCTGAGGCGCTGCAGTATCGTGGAAGCCCCATCAACATCCTGAAGGTGTTATTGTACTGAACTCTGAGGGCGTTGTATGCCCTTTGCGTATACCGAACCCACAGAGTGCACGTGTACACCGATTGGCAAAAAGCTTTAAAAAGAGTTGTTTTCACCTCTGGAGCACAACGCGCAAACCTGCGAGCCAGCATATTGCATCGGACAGCCAACGCCCTCCATTCTCTTTCCATGTCAGCATCGTCCTTTAAATCCTCCGTTACTATGTGCCCAAGATATTTGAAATCTGTTACACGTTCAAGAGCCACACCACTCAATGTAACAGGGGGTACATGTGCTGGTTTTTTTTGGTTTACCCTAAAAACAAGTAGTTTGCTTTTTAGAACATTATACCTAAGACTATGCGCCTCAGCATACGCCTCGCAGACAGCCAACAACTTCCTGAGTGCACTAACTGACGGACCCAGCAGCACCATGTCGTCCGCATAGCTAATGCTATTGACAAAGAGACCGTCAATAGAACAGCCAACCTGTAGCTCTACCATGAGTTTACACAGTCAAAACACGCTAGCGTCTCCGTAAATGATATCTATGAAATATTGTACAGCGCCCCTAGCGGTCACAAAAAGAATTAAAGTTCGTACCATGAGCACTATAGATTTCGATAGGTAAGACACCTAACGTAATCTATTCGACAGTCACTGACGTTTTACAGCTGTCACCATACAAAACGGCACCATGAGTCACTAATTCGATAGACGCTATCGAAAAATACGCTTGCGATAGTAGTTACGTAGCTCACTAGCGTTTTGAGGTGTGAAACATATGTTTACATTATAATTATATATGTTTTTCAGTCTATTAAAGTCAAAATAAAGTCTGGAAGAACTTGTTTAGCATGAAATATGTTAGTGGCCGCTGAGTTTGAAGACCAACAACGTAAATAACGTGAATTTCAAGCCAAAATGAGAATTAATGTTGGATACCAATTGGAAAATAGTTTATCAAATTTTACAGACTCGCTAAAGAAGCATTTGAAGATTTGTGCATATTATTGAATAATGTTGCATTTTATTACCTACGACACTTGAGCTTAGCTAATTTATTACACTTTTAAAGTTTCAAGTGGCTTGGCTTATCTAATGCGGGCCATAGAAGTTCAAGTAATTTGGTCAAACAGGCTGATTCAAACAGCTTTATCAAATTGGCATGATCTTTCAAGTGACTACACATCTTCATGCAGGCTTGAAGCGGCGTCAGTTCTGCATCGAAGCAGGCAAGAGTTGTTGTGTTTCTTAAGAGGGCTGTCACATTTTGTCACCTCTCTCGCTCACACAGGATCAATTTTTTAAGAATGTTAAATGAAAAGATGATTTTTTGAAAAATGTGATCAATGGGCTTCCTACTAAATAATATTAATTTAATAGGTAATTATTAAAAACACATTTTTATTGTAACATTTATTTAAATCGTCTCAAAAACAGATCATAATACTTATTGAGCTAAGTTTATTAGATAACACAATAGAAACGTACTGTATGAAACATTTGATGAACGACTAATTTCACGAAATCGGGCCACCTCGTTCGTGCGATTTGACGCAAACAATGATCCATATTTTGTGTGGTTACTGTTTGTCGGAATGACTATTATTGAATTTATTATTTTTTAAATGTTTTTAAGATTTTTTTAAGTGTTTAGCGTGAATTGTTGACAAGTTTTTTTTAGATTTATATTGTTATTGTTGACGATTTCTGTATGTTAAAATTGTTATAATTGACTCTCTCGGTGTAGCATTGTAACACTATTAACTGATCTCATTAAATGCAATTTCCAAGAATTTTATCGACGTTTTTGTTATTTTCTGCGTTTGATTTTATAATTAGACAACTCAACTATATTATGACCAAAAATGATTGCGCTGTAATTTTTAATTAAACTATTATGAAGTATTAATTTGTGTTACTATTGACACACCTCTCCCTGCGCCTCTAAAATAAACATACACAGAAAATACAGAAATTGAAATTAGTTGATTGCACCCTTACGAAGCAAGGACGTGTATACTTCTATTTTGTTTATTGGCATGAATAAATCTAATAAATTCTCAAAGGAAGCCTGGAATCTCGATCAGAGCCCAAATACACCTTACTTATTGCCATAGGCTCGCAACTGCCGATTATAATTATGTGGACATAGGTAGGTACCATTTAGACTCATCTTTAAAAATTCTTGGATAATAGCCGTTTTTAAAATCTTTTTTAAAATTAAAGTCACTAAATAAGTATAAAAGAGGTATCATGAAATTTTTTTAAGTTTTAGTTTCGTTATTTCTCAAAAGGCACACTGCATTATTATGATAAAGTGAGTTTACAGTGTTTGTCTATTTTTTTCACAGCCTTATTCCCTGGTTGTACAGCTCGGTTAATTCGTTTTTAACGTATTACCTCTGACCGCTGCTTTAATAAAAATGCCGTAAATAAAATAAAGGCTTGACGGTGTAGTGCTGCAATAAATTATTTACTTATTTGAACTTTATTTTATGCGCGAGGCTTTTTAGCTAGGAATAATGAAGATAAGTGAGCTAGGAAACTGTTTTCAAGAGGTTTAAGTGAGTTGGAAAGTCTGTTTATCTATACATAACTATAATTATAATAAAAATGAAATGCGGTTCGTTGGTAAGCACATTACTGCAGAACGGCTGGACCGATTTGGCAAATTTTTGTTTTTAAATGCTCGTAATAGTCCGAATCAGTTTCTTATGGACAGAAAAAAAATAAAAGTTTCCGGGAAAATTCGGGAAAACTGAAAGTGCATTTTCCATGGAAATTTTGCATGAATTATTGACTTTTGACAGGACAACCGTAACGTCTCTTGGGTCAACTACAAAAAAAATAAGTTTTTAAATAAAAGTTATAGACAACTTCTTTTTCCTTTTTTTCTATTTAAAAGTTTTAACACAATTTGTTGAGATTGGATGAAATAAAGACTCTTTTTGGAACAGTATAGCTTCCTATAAAGACCTGGGTTCGTACCCTTGCTTGGAAAAGTTATGCTGTCTTTCAGACCTATCATGGGGCCTTTATATACAGAATGAATATAATTAGGGAATGATTTGCTTCCACTACATAAGTAGTTAATTACATCATGATAGCTCTTTGACTAGCTGCGTCCCTTGTACACTTAAAAAAACATAAAAAATAATAAAACTTAGGTAACTAAACACAATCAAGCTACTTCTCTACATAGTACAAAATAAAGTCGCTCTCCGCGTCTGTCTGCATATCCGCTAACTCCTCCTAAACCACACAACGGATTTTGATTTGATGTGGTTTTCTTCATCATATATAGAATTAATTCCGGAATGTTTATGTGTATAAAATAATAATATTTAACTTTGAAATAGCTCAGAAATCTCGATGTTTTGACATGTCGCCACACATACCCGCACACACACCCCACATCCCCCCCCCCACACACACATCATATTGCTTGAACCCGTGCAAAGCAGCGGGCGGGTCGCTAGTTGTTTAATAAAATGGCGGATTCACTATATAAGTTCTACTATTTGCTTCATAAAATCATATGTATTTAATAGCCCTACTCCGAGCGCGCGTGCTAAATGGATATAAACACTTTCATTTTACACCCTTATAAAGGTTGGGACATACTGTCGAAACCTGCTCGAGTTTTTCTTAAATAATTTAAAGGGGTCTGCCCACTACACCGTACCATACCAAGACCGTGGCATGATTGTATCAGGCACGGAAAGATACATTTATTTATTTCTTTATACAATCTTACACTATCATTACAGGTTACACTCAATGCGATAATGTGATTAAATAAATATCATTTACTAGTTAATAAATCGAGAGCCACACACACAAACATGACACGGACTACTGTGCCCACTAGAACATTTCAACAGCGTATCATACCCGCTCGCTATAAATAATCTCGTCGACAATTAATATTGTTGACACTCCGTGCATGGCACGCGATGGTTGCTGGTCAGGGACGGTACTGTCTAGTCTCTCACACTTTTTAATACAAAGAATATTTTTTTGCCTGAGACGTTCCTGGAGCTAGACCACCACCTCTTAAAGCAGTATTATTGTAATCTTACTTGAGTGTGGGAAAGAGATGGAGCTAGACGTCCTGTATAGCTCCATCTCTTTCTCACACTGAAGTAACATTAAAATAATACTGCTTTAAGAGGTGGTGGTTGGCCCCCTGGCACGGTCATGGTATGATACGACGTAGTGGGTAGACTCCTTTACTTCCGTAACTGAAATATAACATAATGTATTTCGTTTCCTATAAAAAATCACGAAAACCTTTTAGACATTTATCTGAATTTCAGCCTCTGTTGTTGTAGCGTCTTCATTGTAGGATATCGTTCTAGACATTTCTTTATAAAATAAGTTAGCCGGCTCTCTGCCATATTCCAGGCTGTCACACATAGGTCGTGACGTAGGTAGGGTAACGCTTTTTTCTTAGCAGAGCTTCTAAGGATAGTCGTTATTGTATTCAGTCCAGTATAAAATAAATCCCTAGTTCAGAGCATTATGCTATTCACTGACTTGATCATTCAGGATACGACCACAGCTGTTTGGTGGATTCGAGTCTTAGGCCCGTGTAATGTTCAAACTACGTGCATGGCGCTTTCCGAGGACAAATTGCGACTGCCGCATGCTTCCAAACTCAGCCCATCGTTGTCAAAGCACTGCCGTCCGGCTGTTATGCATGTTACGGCCATGTATCCGCACCTTAAACCATACCACAATATTGATTAAACCGGGTGTTAATTTAACGATAACGTTAAGGAGATCATACGATGGTTCACAGGACACATTGTTTAACTATACAATACGTTTCAATCATGTGCGCTGGACGGAGGACATAATGATAAGCTTATAACACATGGGCAGATAATGGATGTCAATTTTGCAATTTGTCAATTTATCAATTTTCGCTTTAGAGGCTCTGAAACTCCTTGTAAATGGTGGTAAATAGGTTTTAGTTTGAATTGAATTAAGAAAAATGTTACCATGAAATAAAGACAATGTAACAAATGTCAAAAACAGGCATTGTGCGTGTCCGACCACGCACAATGAAGGGTTCCGTAGCTGGGATGAATATATGCCAAGAACAAACTTCACATTACAGTTGAAAAACAGGTCCTCCCATACATTCCGACTACAAATTTAGGTTTGTACGCACAAATTGAGAGACTTACCATTTTATTTTAATACCGTAGACTTCTTATACGTTTTCCTATAATCTCTAAATAAAGAACTATTTTCTCAATATTTTAGACACAGGTAGTTTCAGAGATATAGGGGGAATGGTCAATTTCCATCTATTTTCTTAAATAACTTAAAAAAAAAAAATATCTTAAAATCATTAAAACATGTTTGAGACCCTCACAGTAAGCCCTTTCATTTGATATGTCACACGGTACAGTTTGCAAAACATTTTTTAATTTTCTAATTTGCCCCCAAAATTCAAAATCCATTTAATTACGTTACACGGCCGTGTTTGGGTCACATAAATTTATATATATATGTGTCACAGCCAATTTGCTCCGAATCTAATGAACCGATTAATTTGATTTTTTGTACATATATTATATATATAATTATAAATTGGCTGTGACACGCACAAGTGATTCTATAAGGGTTTCCCTTTTTTCATTCGGACGTACGGAACCTAATGATAAATTGTAGTTAAGCGAAATTAAACGCATTTAATATTCGCTCAAGGAATTAAATGAGACATTTTAGACAGTAGGTAAGCCATAGCAGTAAGCAAACAGCCTGTTTCACAAGGCAGACACAATCTTAGTCAAAGAATCCTTCAGAACGTAGTTACGTTTATGCAAACATTGCCATCAAAGAAGCTTAAGCTGTTACCTTGTTGAGTCGGTGGAGGCAGCAGGCGAACCCAACGATGCTAAGCTTCTAAACCACAAGTTACACCGCAAGCTAAACTTTGCTTAACAGACAAGCTACGGTAGCTGTCAATCGGTTGCGTACACACAGAAAACTACAGGGACAGACAGCGACAAAAGTCGTTAAACTTCGGTTTTCTACATTCATACATAAACTCCCATAGGGGTAAGCAAAAACTACAGAACGCCACCTGCTACGATCCTAACGAATACATACTTACTCCTTTTGCTTGGTTTACATTCTTAAATCTGATTTAGTTTTCTAAATTTAAATATTGAATTAAATAATTAATGAAAATCGGAACAGAAGTAAAATTAAAACAAGAAATATATTTTTACTTAGCTTTTGTTATATGAAATGCTGAAATATATAATGCTGAATATATCGAACAATTTTGTGTCAATTCAGACGATGCGTAAAAGTAGCAGTGTTAATCGGCTTATAATGGCGACCATATCGACGGGGGAAATTTCATATGTCGAAAGGGGGACACTTTGAAATTATCCAAATACAACAAAACATTTTAAAGATAAGACGTTTTTTTAGGTCAAATTAAATTGTTTGGTTCTCCTGTTATGTCTGGGTTTGTCCCTTACGACATTTGACCACCGTTGCGCGTTGCTATTATAATTCTTGGTCTGAAGAATTGTTAAACCTACCTTTGATAAAGACACCGACGGACCTGCACCCACCCTAATTGCGTAACCACTGTCAATTACAATCTGAATGATTTTGAAGCAAATTGCTAATCCATTGCTACGTAAATAACGCAATGAATTTTGTTGAACTGTCAAAAGTTACTGGGTAATACGTAGTGCAGCATAACTCTGCATGTCAAAACTTTTTGGTTCTTTATAATCAACCTTTTTTTCGTTTGTATTTGAGCCTGGTCGATTTTTATCTTTTTATTTCGTGATTCGAATTTCAAACTGTCATTCGATGGGAACGCTTGATTGACAATTTGCTGTCGTTTGTGATTTTATTGAAGAAAAACGAATTTTTACGTCCCAAAAATTACAATTAGTGAAAAATATTTATCGTAAAAGTGTTCGCACATTATATCCCTGCCGAATACCATAGGGCAAAGCAATTTTAAGTATGGTATATTAAGTACGAGTCTAACCATTCATATTTATTTTTCCTGGTACGTATCTTTTAACAGTTTTCCTCAATCGGAAGTTCAGTCTGATCACGCTGGTCTAACCCTAATTCATTTTGTCTTAGGATTGAACAGTTTTGAACAGGCCGCCTTTCGGCCTCCAGGTTTTGGCCTAAAATTACGCTGGACGTCCTTGGCCAACGTCGAGAGTTGGACCGCATTTTGACCGCTGAAGGTCTCGCAAACAACGCCAGTTCCTGAACAAAGAACTGCGACAACCTACAGTCTACGTCACCTCGCCGGACGCAATTACGCCACGGGTTTTTTTATGATATTTTACGTTCTAATTTAATAGTGTAGATAGTAACCCTCTGCAGATTTTTAATTCATTGACTACTTAATTTTATTTTCAAATATGTAAAATGCGGGATACCTTGGCTCTCTGATCTTTTTTTTTATAACGATATGTTTTGGTAGCGTTACTTATTAGTGATTGCAATCGACTAGTTAGTACGTTTATTTCTCGTTCGTTATTCGCGTACCTATCGGACCAAAGTTCTCTATTTTATTCCCTTCACACAAGTCAACCTGCATTTTTTATACCATAATGTTCATTTTTTTTACCTTTTAATGTTTTTTTTTATTTTTATTTTAAAAACAAAATTAAACGTGTCGTAGCAGAAAAGTGAATCTCCGTCTTTTATTTTTTTTTTTCGCTACAGTAGGTACGATACCCCTTGTTGCCGGCACGAGTCGTGAGCACAAATTCCACCTTAACTTTAACTGCCCTCCTCAGCGTGCTCTTGTGTTCTGTTTTCTATCTGCATATAAATGTGCTTGATCATATATTGATTTCATTGCTCCCACCCGTGAGCAACTTGCCGTGATAGGAAACGAAGATTCGTTAGGTTTAAGAGTAGAGTTGGTGCTCACGACTCGTGCCAGCAACTCTAAGACTGGTTGTCAGACTTTCGGGCTTCAAAAGATCCACGAATGACAGCCGGGACCAACGGCTTAACGTTCTTTCGGGGGCACGGAAGGGTCCCGGTATGTAAAGATGGTCACCCATCCACAGACCAACCACGGCAGGCATAGCTTAAATTGATCGATCGACCCGTGTGGCTGATAATACTTGTTAGATAAACGTGTTTTAATAATAGTTGGGCTTAAGACGAGCCACCCAAATGTACGGTCAAGAAAATGAATTGTTCATCTACTTCACACATTAAGTAGGCTAATTGCTCGTGTTATAGCCATTTTATACAACTGAAAAAGAATGTCAGTGGTGATTTGAATAAGGACAATAATTTAAGTTGGTATCTAGTCAATTTGATAAACAAATAATTTCCCTGATTTTACTTTAAAAATAGGTAGGTAGGTGATGATTTAAAGTCGTTTGATCTCTTCACAATCCGCCAAAACACTGATTACTTACCTTGTGAAGCGATGAAGCGACCTGAGTCTGATGTTGTTCGTGTGCATGTACTACGAATTAATTCATTTGAAACGGGTGAATACTAAACTCATCCTAGGTTAAATAAGGATTAATCTGTTAGCTCGGCTTTCGCGGTTTTGCTGCCATTGGAGTTGGTTGATGTCACGTGCTGGCATTGGAATAATAAACCGAATCGAATATTCGAACAGAAAATTAGGGATATTCGAGTATTCGACCATTTTTCTGAAGACCAAATTCAGAGCTATGATGTGCACACTTATTTTTTTAAAGTTGTATATATCGTCTTATCTAAAATTGACCCTATGTATCACACATGCCTGAACCAAACACACACACATAACACACACGCACACACACACAACACACACACCTATCCACCTTAATAACTACTCAGTCAGAACCCATTAAAATTAAATCTCACTGTAGATCAATACGCGTTCATTCTCTTGAAGGCAACTAAATGAACTGTTTGGCCAAACACTGTCTCTTAAGACACAGGTCTCCTAGTTTAAGAGGCAGGGTTTATAACTTTTGGTTATATAGATGTAGTTAAATAATTTGTATATATGACCTACCACCTTATGTCTAGTCTGTATAATTACTTTTGGGAAAATAAATATTTTATTATTATTATTTTTAATATTAAAATTGCGCGCCTCTACTATATTTACGATACAAATAATATAAATGTGTACGTAACAAGCTAAAATGCAAACTCACACACGGGGAAATGTATCAGTTTCATAAACTTCTATTATCTTTGCGTGTGAAGTATAAGGTACAGGCAAAGATAAAGTAGTTTATGAAACTGGTACATAACATCACGCCTGTTGTCCCCGAAGGGTTAGGCAGAGGTGTACCTATAGTACATCGGGCATAATCCAGACTCCAGGCTATTACTGAGAAATTCCAGATGGTTCACTTTGCCCGACCTGGGAATCGAACCCCGGACCTCATGCTCAGCAGTAGCGCTGTAATACATTACATATCACGAGTAATAACGGTAATAAAGTATGTCGACTACGGTTCGGATCACAGATAAATCACAGTGTACGAACTAACCCCAAGTTGACGGCGGTCGGTAGAACCGCAGGGAACACTTCCACACTGTATTCTGCTTACCTACATCTCCTTCCAGAGCCTAGACCACCAACTCTTAAAGCAGTATTATTTTATCTTACTTGAGTGTGGGAAAGAGATGGAGCTAGACGTCCTGTATAGCTCCATCTCTTTCTCACACTGAAGTAACATTAAAATAATACTGCTTTAACAGGTGGTGGTTGGCCCCCAGCATGTATACAAGGTGGAACAGGACGATTGACATTCCTTGAAACCACGTAAAGAGAATCATGTTCTTTACCCGTATACAAAAAATCGATCAAATCCAATGAATACTTTAGCCACAGGAAATTATTTTTTATTTTCTTATTTTTCAACATGATGTAGATCTGAGTCCGTAATAATAGGTAAACATTGCCGCCGCCGCGCTCCGCACCTCGCACCGCACCGTAGGTCAGTGACTTTTCGTAGATAAAGCGTGTTTACTTTTTATGCAGTTGATTCTGCTATTTATTTTGTTTGAAAACTACAATTTTTAAATTTTCCATTAACTACCTAATCTTCGTGTTTTAAAATGTATCGATGGACTAGTACTGTGCTCGTTTTAATTTAATGTCGTACGTCCAGATCCACGTTGTATAAATTCGATAGGTCAACGTATGACATCTCAGAGGACTGCAACATCCGTAATTGTATTTGCTCAATTTTAGCTAAACAAGGTTGTACCTAATTCAAATAACTAGCAACCTCTTATAAGAGGTCATTGTACTCATCATTATGAACAACTTTTACTATGGGACAACATCTGAAACCGCGAAAAATAGTCAGCTGTTCCCAATTTTTATTTTATTTTAGAGGTAATATGCGAACATAAATGTAGGGAACAGCAGATTTTTTTTTGCGATTTCAGGTTTGGTCCCGTAGCAAAAGTTGTTCATAATGATGAGTACAATGACCCCTTAAGAGGTTGTCAGTTATTTAAATTACACCTGGTACCTAAATAGGTATAGATAATCTACTTGGAAATCATAACAAAAATCGGTAATTGCATTATTTTCGGGCCATAGTTTCACAGCTAATTGCACATTTTTGTGTTGACTGCTAAAATGGTCTTGGATCGTAAGCGCAATGAGCTTGGGTTCTGAAAGTGATATTGTGTTTTTCAATACGATTTAGGTAGCAGCCCGGGGTCTAGATAAGATAAGGCTTCACTTTATAACATAATAGGTAATGACTGGCGTGCGTTGAAATGCCTTTTTTTGTTAGGAACCTTCTTCGGCACGCACACCAGAACTAATTACTAGAGTTTCATCACAATCGATCGAGCCATTTTCGAATTTTTGCGAGACTAACGCACGGCAAGATTTTTATATACATATATACAGTCTGCAAAAGAATTAAGTAACCAACGCACACTACAAAATTATATTCTTACTGTACGTACTGCTACCAATGACAGCCACGCACACATCGCATTCGCAGAGAGAGTGCGCTAACGTCTTTTAAATGATAGTATAACATAATTTCGCTTCGAAAATTAAAGCGTTTGTAGCTCAACGAATAAGCTTTATACTTCTGAATATTGTTATGTGAGTTCGAATCTCGCAAGTGAAGATTCATTTTGTGATTTAAAACTTTAAGAGAATAATTTTTGTTAAGAAATGGTTTTATTTATTTAAAATAGCTTAAATAAATAAAACCATTTTTAATAAATATCTTTATTTATAAAATAAAAGAACTTCACAAGTTAATATGTTTTATTATAAATGCAACTATATATTTAGAATAAACTTTTTATACGATTATTTCATAAACAATGTGCTGAGTGAATAAGCATGTCACATAGATAAAAAATATAATCTGATACAGTAACAATAACATCACTCACACTCCAGTACGGCCGATTTATTTTATTATGGCTCATTGCTAATGCTGTGAAAGGCTAATTCTATGAGTCATTCTATGATTCAGTTCCTTGCAGTTTACATAGTGACGTTGTGTGCTGCTGCTGTTATGCTGGTCTTAGTCAATGGATCTTGGGTGGCACCAATCTCACGGTACTGAGGCGAAGCATTTGCGTAAGCCCAAAGTGTCGGTCCAGGCAGGGGACGGTTTATTTCGACTGTCTCAGCGTGACGATGCACCAACAGTTGAACAGTTTTCTCTACAAAAAAAAAAAAAAATATTGGAACTAAGTTCTTGGTGACACAATACATTAATACATTGTTATTGAATTTAAATATTTTAATTGATTTCTTGATTTTCAATAATACTGATGTTTAAAAATATTTTATTGAATGAGTGAATTGAATTGATTTGAAATGATTTTAATGAATGATTAATGAATGAAGATGATTGTAATTTTAATTTTACTTATGTGAGTAATGTACTGTTGTTATTTAATTTTAGTTTTAATAATATGATTGAGGTATGTATTTGAATCTTGGTTATAATTTCGTAAGTATACTAACAAAAATATGGATCACTGTATCTGAAGTAAATAAATTAAATAAATAATAATTTTACTCACCGATATCATGAGGCGCCTTGCGATTTCACTAACAGAAATGTTTTGCTCATGTAAAACAATAATCTGAGCTTTTTGGAATATTGTTAAATGATGCATGGTTTAAGACTTAGACTGTAAGTTAATCAATTTATCACAATCACAGACTTCGTAAAAGTGCAAAAGGAGGAGTAATGGTGTAGTTGCTAATGCAGACTGACTCATAATATAAGTTCACAAATATTAAAGGCAGGAATATATTTTTAAAGCGGGTAGTTAGCTTCTAAACTGGCAAATAATTACAAGTAGGCGAGAAACTTGTGGTAGTAGATTCTCAAATCGGTCAGAATATTGCTTATTTCAGTTATTATAATAACTTGAAATTACAAAATCTCAAAAATAATATTTTAGTAAACTCGTGGCTCGAACTCAAATCATTTGTCAATGTAGGTCGAATGCTTACCTGTTGCGCCACGAGAACAACTATCCTTTGCGGCGAAATTATGTTATACTATCATTTAGAAGACGTTAGCGTACTCACTCTACGACTGCAACGTGTGCCTGACTGTCTTTGATATTTGATAGCAGTACTTACAGTAGCAATATAGTTTTGTAGAGTGCGTTGGTTACTTATCTCTTTTGGTGTGTGTACATAGAAGATAGATATCAATCAAGACATGGGTGCGTACTCACAGATTCACCTCTACCAGTCCCCTTGAGGAAAACAGGCATGATGTTTTGTGTGATATTATTATTGTGTACAAAAATTAAAATGTATGTATATTTTCATCATTGAGGTTCATGATTTTCTTACAACTTGCCAATCAATATCATGTCATGCACAATATTGCCAAAATACACACTCCATCGACAGTTTTCATCAAAACATTTCATAAATAATATCGGTCGGGGAAAAGTTTTTTCGTTTTTTTTTATATACAAATTCAAGACATTTTTTTTCATAATTTAATTACATTTGTTTATAACATATAATATATATACCATTTAGTTCGCTAGCTTGTTGCCATTTTGTAGGTAGTGACATAATCCCATTGCTGTAGGATTTTTTTTTGAATTCTGATCAAAAAACTGCGACGAGTAATTTTGATAGTCCTCTCTTGATGTTAACCTAATACTTTTTACCTAAAGAATTCTGGAGGACCGAAACAGGTCAGAATCTGAGTGTGCAAGGTCAGGGCTGTAAGGTGAATACATCAACATTTCCCAACCAAGCTCTCTAAATTTTTGCTGAGTGGCTAAAGATGTGTGTGGTTTCGCGTTATCATGATGAAAGACTACCTACACTCTTTCTGTTGATCAAGTCCGGCCGTTTTTTCTCAATTTCTTGCTTGAGTCTCATCAGCAGTTGGCAGTAGAGATCCGAATCGATGGTTTTGCCCGGCGGTAAAAGCTCATAATGAACGATGTCCTTCCGATCCCATCATACACAGCATCACCTTATGGCGAGTTAATCCGGGTTTCGCTACAGTCTGTGGAGCTTGACTGCCCTTTGACCATGATCCTTTTCGCACGTTCTTGTCGTAGGTGATCCACTTTCATCACCAGTGATCAATCTTTTCAAAAATGATTGGGTTTCATTAAGTTTCAATAGAGAATCGCAAATGAGTACACGATTCTTTAGGTTTCTTTCAGTGAGCTCGTGTTGCACCCATATATCGAGCTTTTTTGTTTAACCAAACAAGTCGCCCAGCTATGACGTAACTTTTTTTTTTTCAAAAATGGCATCGACTTTATCCGTATATCCGTAACAGGGCGATCAGCGAGCTGCATCTTTGACATCAAAATTCCCGGACTGAAAACACTTGAACCAACTTTGTGCTACTCTTACTGTCACTGCGTTAAAACCATAAACGTCACAAATTTCTTTCGCGGCTTGCGTCGCGTTTTTATCTTTTTAACCGACTTCAATAAAGAAGGAGGTTCTCAATTCAGTTGTATGTTTTTTTTTTTATAAAACTTCAAAATGTATTTTTAAAGAATTTCTTCGTTAGGTTCACTCATTTTTGCGGACAGAAAAACAGTAGAAAAAGATGGAGGGAAATTGTTTTAACTTTTTATTTTTCTTTTCTAAAATGTCATTTGTTTAGTCGTATCAAAACCAGCCAGATACAAACAATACAGCCAAAGAGATTTTACTAAGTACAACTTTATACCTATAAAATACGAAAAAACTTTTTCCCCGATCTAAGGTACCTATAAAGCTCAGGCCACAATGAGGCGAATCCCGCGCAGGACACGGGACGCGACTGCGCTCGCCGATTGTTTTAATGATTAGGAAATCACGCGAATACCTCATCACAAAATAGTTGAAACAATTGGTGCTAACGAATGTTATCCCGCATCCCGAGCGGGATTCGCCTTGCTTTTGCGTGGGGGTCGGAAATTATCCCACGGTAACTAACTACCAGGATAAATATCCTATGTCCCAGACCATGGTCTACCCCTGTGCCCAATTTCATCCAAATCCATTCTGCCGTTTTAGCGGGAAAGCGTAACAAACAAATGAACTCACTTTCGTATATTTTATAATAGGTATTAGTTAGGATTTCTGTTTGACAGCCGGTCAAAATGTAAATCCAAGATGGCGGCTGCGAAAATTTTGTTTTGATTTAAATTATTCATGAGAAGGAACTATGTACGTTCCTGACGGGGGTCCCCCGACCGCACAAGTTTTTTTTATTTTGTTTGCATTTGACGGATTAATTATTATGTAGACATCCACTGTCCAACATGTTATCAGGCTGTAGCGATCCACTGCTAGACCTAAGCATCTAGAACGGACGTAAAAATATCGCGGCAGGATTTTATTGCGCACTGGATTTTCAACTCTCGGCGCTGAGCAGAGCGTTGAAAATCCAGTGCGCGAAAAGAAATCGCCACGATATTTTTGCGTCCGTGCAAACGCCGGCTTACACGCCACTAAGTTCAATCCTCGGCCACTCAAAGGCCTTTTCAAAGACCGGTAAAATAACTCATCAGCTCAGCAGCCATGATAACATAGTTCTCCTGTCCTTATCCCAATTTATTTGGAGTCGGCGCAACATGTCTTTTTCTTCCATACTTCTCTATTAGTCGTCATCTCAGTAGTCCCTCCCTTTCTCGCCATATCATCTTTCACACAGTCCATCCATCGTTTCTTTGGTCTTCCCCTACTCTTATAGCCACCCTCATTCATGCTCAAAACTTTCCTTACGATAGTAGCCTCATTCCTTCGCATCACATGCTCTAATGTTAATACTGTCAGTATCTTAAGAGAGAGGCAAGGCGAACTTTAAGCACCAAAATTCGTTCAAGATTAAACTTCATTTATCTCAAGGGTACCACAGCTATTCAAAGTGTCGCATGCCGCGCAAGGTACAAAGTGAATTCACAAAAGTTTGTAGTTTGTCAGAAAATTTTGCCACCCTCAATGTAAGAGAGGTGCTATTTAAATGAAAACAGAGTTGTGCTTCTTAAGGTTCTGTACCCGAAGGATGCCAAACGGAACCCCATTACTAAGCCTCCGCTGTCCATCCGTCCGTCTGTCTGTCAGCGAGCTGTATCTCATGAACCGAAATAGGTAGACAGTTGAAATTTTCACAGATTGTGTATCTCTATATTCGCTATAACAACAAATAATAACAATAAAATAAAGTTCAACAATAAAGAGAGGGGACCCTCCCTACAAGAAACGTGTTTTTTAAACAGAACTATTATATTTTTAATTCGTAGTGTTACTCTCACACTTGGTGTGCGAGTCAGTTGGCCAGTTTTTTTATCTTCTAAGGAACTAAACTATATTTTTAGAGTTATTTTTCCTTCCTGTCGGCACGAGAAGAGCTCATGCCATGCCGTAGTAAACAGATGAGGCAGTCAGTAAGGTTGATAGCGGTACTGAGTTCAGGGTGTAGTTCAGCAGCTGATAATCTCTAGACACGCACACTGGCCGTGAGCTTGCAAAATGAACCGTATTAAATTTTTTGCTCGGAATTAACACTGTATAGATGAAATGGCGGCAGGTCACGGGAACAATCTGAGACTCCTGCATTCCCCTTAAACTTAAGGGGAAGATTTATTAAACAACTATTGACCTGCTGTCTTGTATGGATCAGGATGTTCGCGCACAAAAGGAGCCAAAAAAAAATGCATGCAGCTGAGATTAGTATGCTAAGACGGATGTGTGGTGTTATGCGAATGGATAGAATAAGAAATGAGTACATAAGAGGAAGTCTGAAAGTGGCAAAGGTGACTGAAAAGTTGTGTGGAAATCGGTGGCCATGGTGTGGGCATGTGATGCTGAGGAAATGCCGTGAGGAAAGTTTTGAGTATGAACGTGAATGGCTATAAGAGTAGGGGAAGACGAAAGAAACGATGGATGGACTATGTGAAAGATGATATGGCTGGAAGGTAGTGACTACCGAGATGACGACTAATAGAGAAGTATGGAAGAAAAAGGCGTGTTGCTCCGACCACAAATAAATTGGGATAAGGACATGAGAATGATGATGGAATAAAAATATTAGGTAATTAGGTTGAACAATAGTTTCTCCCGCATTGTCATTTGTCCCTTACCCGAATAATTCAGGGTCACTCACTGATCGCAAAAGAAACTCGTATAAAAATTGAAAATTAAATATTGAGTTCCAAAACTAAATTGCAGATGTCACACGGCTCACGGAGTCGCGGCTGCCAAGCTAAAATGGAACTGGGCTGGCCACATCTGTCCAATGCAAGAGGGTTAGCGCAGCGTAGAATGTGTCGCGTCGCGTGTCACGCTTGTTTGCAGGAGCCTTAACATGTAATGAACCATGACTAGAGTCCTATACTGGCATACCCTAACCAAAACGATCATGTACAAAAGTTGTACCTGGTGCATTTAAAAGTGCATTTGACTTAGATTTTGAACGAATTCCCTTTTTTTAATTTAAACAGCAGTTTTTTCATTTAAAAAACAAATACTTTTCCTGGCACACAGATCATTCATTATACGTCAAAAAACTTTTGATTGCTAATCCTTTTCAGTCAGGCGTTTTTATATACAACTAGTTCACTATATAATTTCGATTGAAATAACAATTAGCGTAACCTTAAGTAGTGCTTGACTAGATTTAGCTACATAAATATTTAAATGATGGCACAACTCACCATTAGGTCTGGCAGCGGCTGGTACCAAGTTCAATTGCACCAAGATTGTGGTGAGAACAAAGTACTCGTATATTTAAAACCTGAGATTGCCATTTCATCAGAGATGTGTGAGGTCGCGAAGCGGAGAAGCTAAGCTACGAAACTATGTGTACTTTGTTTCATATAAGTATCCCTTTTCGAGCAAATTTAAACCAAACTATGCTATGAAAATCAAACGATCCTATTGGATACACATCCATCGCTATGCAGCTTAGCACATCTCTGGTGAAAAGGCCGCCTTAAGATAGTTGTAAACATCATGGAGTGCGCCTACCAGATGATTTTGAAGTATGGGAGAATTCCACGTACGGTCATTGGGTCTTCTAAGGGGCAGATTTGTAGGAGTTGGAGTATAAGCTTTTTTTAAAAAAAACTTTTTTTTTTCGGAAATCTACCAATTTTATTGCAGTATCGGGTTAACCTTGACCATAGAAATCATTTACGTAGGTTTTGAGAACGCACCGTTTCCAAGTTAGGAGCTTTCGATTTATTTTTATTTTTATAAAACGCTCCATATCTCAAAAATGGTAACTCGGATGAAAAACTTTTCCAGAAAGAAATTGTTGCTCTAGTCGTAAACTATGAGATGATGTTAAAATGTCAGCGGTAAATAATTACGGACATTTTCTAAGTCCTGCGCCCGCAAGGATACGCTAGCAGAAGAGCGATCGACACTTAGAAAAAGACAGAATTATCCCAAGATCAAACTTAACATTGTAATTGTAAAATATGTTTTCCCATACATTCCAACTGTAAGCATGATAGGGGCATAAATGAACATGGTCCTTTCCTATTAAGCTGCTGTTTCTTTTATTTCATAAAAACAAACAAGGGAGTTAATATAAAAACAAGATTAATGAAAACATCTAGATAATTATATCGATCGGTGTAACGTCGTCGGAGGACTCGGAGGCAACGACCCAAAGGATATTAGAGCCAAGATTGAAAGTTTTAAACTTACATAACATAACATCACGCCTGTAATCCCCGAAGGGTTAGGCAGCGGTGTACCTATAGTACACCCACATTTCACCAGTTATGTTTAAGTCCCATGTAATAGGGGCGAGCGTACGAAGTTACGTGTAGGGTACATTCGAACAAGCTATGAGGCCGCCCAATGTATATTTTGTACGAAGTGTTTGATTTATTAAATAACAAGCTATTTGGTATACAGACAAACATTTATCTTCCCACAACACTGCTAATAAGTATTCATTTTTATTTTTTGAGTAGATACTTTTTAAGCTTATGGAGAGTGATGTGAATACTTAGCATACACACAAACTAACAACATTGTTTAAAAATACCTTTAGTTGCATATGCGTCAAACTTTATGGCAGCTGTGAAGTGCGCTACTTGCTGCGCAGTACCGCACCCCTCACCCCCGCTGACACCTGAATTTGTTACTGCGCAGCGACTTGCCTCATGTTCCGAGCCGCCATAAAGTTTGAATCGGGCTGTACCAAATAGCTTGTTTGACTGTAAATATTATTATACTTACGTATATCTACGGTATGTTTACTTCTTCTTTGCCCATTAACTATTACTATTATTACTATTTTTAACTATTTACTATCTACAAGTTATTTTCTAGTGCGTATTCTGCCAACCGTTGGTCACGTTCGTTTCTCTAGTGGCGGCATCTACATTGCCACATGCGAACTACGCATCACACTGACGTCACGCAAAATCCTGCATCGCGCAAGCAGAGTTTACCGCGCGACTCGTACATAGGTATACAACGTCCCGACATCAGTCGTAGGGCAATCTGCAGCTCACCAGACACAACACCCGTCTGGTCGGAGGATCCTCTCCTTACTATACAGGATGAGTGAACTTTACACCCTGTTCCTCACACCTCTATACTGGTGACCCCGACGTGATCCATGTATATGGGTAAGTGCTACCTTCCACCATGTGCCGGAAGTATCTGACCGCGTCGTAGATGGCTAAGACCTCTCCCTGTCATACGGCCTAGATAAACGCCGGAAAAAAAATGACAGTGCCCGCCACGAATCTTTAGCCTTTTGCTGCAGTGCTGCGCCTATGGAGGTGTCCAACGCGTCTGTGAAAATGGCAAGCTCAGCGTTGGGGTCTGGGCGTGTTAGTAAGGCAGCCTTGGACAAACCATGTTTGCAAGCATTGAAAGCGTGCTGCATTTCTTGTGTCATACCATGTTAATTGGTAGATTTCCTTTGGTTTTACACCCTGTTCCTCATACCTCTATGTTCTTGCCAAAGTAATGTTTCCCAATAACCTCATAAAAAATGGACATGGCCGTCACCAAAATAGTCAATATCACAACAATGCGATAAACTACCTACTAACACGAGCCAACTAAAACAAATGCACAACTTTGATGTTAAAACAGAATGACATTGAATTCATGGGCATCCTCTTAAGGGGTCATGGTACTTATCATTGTGAACACCTTTTACTATGGGACCAAACCTGAAATAGCGAAAAAAAATATCAGCAGTTCCCTACATTTATGTTCGCATAACTCGTCAAAATGTAGGGAAAATATGTAATGCTGTTCGTTGGTAAGCGCATCACTTGAGAACAGCTGGACCGTTTTGGCATTTTTTTATGGAAAGAAGAATTTGAAAAGTTTTTCGGAAAAATTTCAAATTCGGGAAAAACTGAACCTCCTTTTTACTATGGGATTTTTGCATGAACTCAAGACGACAGGACAACGGTTAGCTAGTAATAAATGACCGTATCTTTGAAACAGACCATGTATGTTAAGATCTGCACTAAACCCGAGCATAAAAAGGAAAGGGAGTTTATCAAATCGAACAGTCAAGAAATAAATTGCCAACTATCTCAGGTGAAACGGGAAAATTCTGGAAAAGTAAACTGATGCAGGCAATAAACAAATTACCAGATATCCAATGCCAGTATCTACTATGCTTTCGTGTCGGAAATAAAAGCTTTGATTAAAAAATTACCAAAACACTAGAAAAAAAGTTATAGTAGGGGGAGGTACCATCGCAGACATTCGCAGTGAACCACTTTTCGACCTTATTACTAAGGTCTGCGGTGGTACGTACTGGGGGCCAACCACCACCTCTTAAAGCAGTATTATTTTAAGGTTACTTCAGTGTGAGAAAGAGATGGAGCTATACAGGTCGTCTAGCTCCATCTCTTCTCCACACTGAAGTAAGATTAAAATAATATTGCGTTAAGAGGTGGTGGTCTAGCTCCTGCTCAATTTTTGCGACCAATTTTATACCGAATAAATATTATTTCTAGTACCTAGTTTTTTATTATTCAATAATCATGAACGTGAGAGTCAGCCGCCGCACCCAAGGGAAACCCAAATCCAAAGTTACAGCATGTCAAAGTTGTAAAAAAAAGTAATTTCATACCGCGCCAAAACCTTTGAGGACGATTTTTGGGATCATCCCTTACCAAAAAAAATTGTCAGCTGCATGTACATGTGTGGAGTGGAGATTCTAATTTCAGTCACGTAAATGAACATAATTGTTGCAATGGCACATCATAAAACTATGGGTAATACGGGTAAGTGATCAAAGGAACCATGATCTCAATTTTGAAGGAAAATCAAACTGCATTTTTGGTTTTTTGAAAAAGTGTATTTTTTATGTGACAAAACTACAAATTAATGATTTTCGGACTTTTTCCTTTACCTACTTGTGCTATGAGACCTTGCTTATTGCCAAATTTCATGATTCTAGGTCAACGGGAAGTACCCTATAGGTTTCGATTTGTTTGCGAGTATCAAAACATGTCGCATAAATGGCCGTGCACACGCTTTTATTAGCTTCGCTTGTAAGTAACTAACAATGTAAAAAATTTTGGAAGATCGGCATGAAACTTTGTACGTACATGTAGTTCGAAAGACAATACTATAACAAATTATAGTATTGCCTGATACCAAAGTATCTTGGAGCTGTTGTGATGATGGAGCCAGGAGGTGGATAGTGGAACTCTTCAGTAGCCCCCGCCCCCCTTCTCGAACCCCTCGAGTTTGGGCTCCTATGATTCGGTTTGACGAGACCAATAGATTGGGCTTGGTAACATGGGTCTGATGATGGAGCCAGGAGGTGGATGATCCGGGTGTCACCACTGTGTGGATCGCCCGGAGGACACGGTGGAGCATACGGTGGAGGTCTGCCCGGCTTGGGCGGAGCACCGCCGTGTCCTCGTGGTAGCGTTCGGCGGCGGCGATCTCTCGCGTCCGGCCCTGGTCCAGGCCATGGTACGGAGCGAGAGTATATGGGAAGCCATTACCTCCTTCTGCGAAGCAGTAATGCTCGCGAAGGAGGAGGCGGAACGCGTGAGGGAGAGGCAAGCTTTGCGCCCACACGCCCCTAGTCGCCGCAGGAGACGCCCTGGGCGTCGGGAATTGGCAGCCGATTCCCGGCCACCGTAGGCGCGGGCTTGCGGAAGGCGAGCAATGGGTAGCTCGCCGACCGGTAAGGACCAAGCCCGAGTCGACGGCGCGTCGTGTTCCACGCGCGCCTCAAAGAGATGTCAGCACTATTGACGGGGTCTGCTAGGGCCGATGCCAGCTAGGGTTGCGGGATGTTCGAAAGAGTTACTGTGGCCCCGGCACAGGCAACAGAAGGAACACGGGTGGGTTTTAGTCAGTAAAAGTCTGACACGCCCTCCCGCTCCGCCCAGAGCGGGAGAAGTCATTTGATGATTTCCCATCCACAAAAAAAAAAAGGAGGTGGATGATATAATTATTCAGTGGTTACTAGTAAACCCCTCGAGTTTGGGCTCATATGATTCGTTTTGATGAGTCCAATAGATTGCGCTTGGTGTTGAGGGTCTGATGATGGAGTCAGGAAGTGGATAGTGGAATTCTTTAGTGGATACTACATATTAAATCGGTCAAGTCATAACTTCATTGACTTCATACTTAATAACTAAATGAAGAATATACTAGTATTAATGAATTAATCATTGGATATAAAAGTAGTGACAAGCTGCATAGGTACTTATATCTTAACTAATATGTGTCAATTTATTATTATTTTTTTTTTAACTACTTACATTTTTTTTATTGAGTTGACTTAAGCTTGACTTTTTTAGAGCTCCAAGGGATCGTAGACCTACGTATTCGATATTCATTTCAACTGGACACCTCCATGCGTTCCTGAGATAAACGGTCTTGGCAGATTGACAGACAGACTGGAAGACAGATAGACAGACGGACAACGAAGTGATCCTTTAAGGGTTCCTTTTTTCCTTTTGAGATACGAAACCCTAAAAATAATATAAAATATAATTTTGCATGTTAAAATTTCTATTTTATTTAGGCATGTTACGCATGCTACAATCATTTTGTTAAAAAAAATGGCTTTTATTTATTGTATAGCCGTTTGATATATTTTTGTTTGTTGATTAGGTACTCAACATATCCATTGCCTCTCAGGTAAGTTAAGACTAAGCGAACATAGAACCACAACAAGAGCAGCCGATCTATTCTGTACATATACATCACGCCGTGAACACTTAGGTGAAGTGAGTTTGAAGCGAGCTGTCAATCCCTAGTAGAGTAAGGTGGGATGACAGTTCACATCACGCTCACTTCACCTAAATTTTCACGGTGGGATCTTTACAGAATAGCACCACAGGATCATTATTTTTTTATATTAGTGAGGGGGTTACGGTTATCTGTAACCAACGAAAGAATGTTCTTTGCCTTGCCATTAATCTGATACCTAGGTGCAATTGCAACTCTGCCAATGACAGAACCCATTAAGATATAACAGGCTTTGCCAGAGGTTGATATGTTAAACAATCTATAAAAATAAATAAAATTTAAGTACCTGTTTGTTTCGCTGGTAGATAGTTGATGTTACGGCGGGTAACTTAGGCTACTTTTATTTTAGAAAAATAATTAGTGTTCCGCGCAAAAAAATTAAAACCCATGAAGTTATGAACAAAAAGTCAGATTTGAATAATTCTTTTTGCATATTTGGTAGCCCAATTCTCGACGATAGTTATTGGTTATTTAATATCACGCTATGACCCTTAGGAACCGAGCAAAAAGAAAATAGTCAGAAAGAACACTAAGCGAAAACGAAGTAATAGCGCGGGCAGGCGATGCAACGCGACGGGTCGGGGACGAGGGCGTTTTATTAAAATGTGGCTGTTATTTTAGTATATTGTGTATCTTACGACTTCCACGCGAACGAAGTCGCGGGGGACAGCTAGTTTATATCTATAATGAAAATGCAGAAAATAAGCATGTTACGTCTTGCTCCATAAGACTCAATCAATTTGTCTAGCCTTTTCTCAACTATGTTGGGGTCGGCTTCCAGTCTAACTGGATGCAGCTGAATACCAGTATTTTACATGGAGCGACTGCCTATCTGATCTCCACAACCCAGTAACTGGGTAATACGATAACCCTTGGTAAGACTGCTTGTCAGACTTTCGGGCTGCTGACGACCCGTAACGACTGTCAAAGATCCACGAATGACAGCCGGGACCAACGGCTTAACGTGCTTTCCGAGGCACGGAGGAGTCTCGGTATGTAAAGACGGTCACCCATCCACGACCCAGCCCCGGCAAGCGTAGCTTAACCTGATGGATCGACCCGTGCGGCTGTTATTATTTAGCCACGAGCTCCTCCACAAGACTATACGTTATTATTATTACGAACGCTAGTTTTATTATAATCCTTAAAACGGAAAATGGTGGCCAGTAAGCTCCGTTTTAAGGATTATAATAAAACTTAACAATGTAAAATTACCGTTTGTAATAATAACAATGTACCTATAGTCTTGTAGAGCACAACGTAACGTACTTATGTTCTGCATTTTCATATAAACAAATAGATAAAATTGAAGTGTCTGTTTGTAATGTCACAATAACAGCTTTTTACTAAATGCATATAAAAGTTTAAACGATACTTGTAACGAAAAAGCAATTTATAAAAATTTGGTTTGTCTCTCTGTCTGTTTGTTCCAGCTAATCTCCGAAACGGCTGGACCGATTTTTACGAGACTTTCACTGACAGATAGCTGATGTTATAAGGAGTACCTTTGGGTGCTTTTATTTTAGAAGAAAAGAATTAGGGTTCTGCGCAAAAAAAATAAAACCCATGAAATTGTGAACCAAATCCGATTCAATTGACATCCACGCGGGCGAAGCCGCAGGAAACAGCTAGTTTTAAAATAAAAGAAATAACCAAACAAACGACGAGGGCGCCACGGCGCGCGCGGTGTTGTCTTAAGGCTAAATACTGTTTCCGGCCTATCTAGCAGAACCCGGCTAAGCGTGAAAGATGGCCATAATACAATTTCACCGCAATCTCGTTCCAATTTTCATTTAGTTAAAGTTCAGTCGCAGCTCGCCAAAGTAGGTGAGCCAAAGTCAAACAATATTAATTGAGAATTATGATCTTACTTATTTAAATCTTCTCCAAGGACATATCCTACATGTAGCTTAGTACGTAAATGAATAATAATCATCTCCCTGAAGGGATAAGTTTAAGACCCATGTAATAGGGGGCGAGCCTATTGCCATCAACCGGGCACGAATCCCAACTCTGAGAAATTATAGATGGAATAAGCTAATAACGCTTTGCTCGACTTAGGAATCAAACCCAGAACCTTATGCTCAGCAGTAGCGCTTGCGTCCAATCATTTTAAATAAGTGAACGGATATAAATTAATGGATGCAATTTTTAGTAGACGTTATGTAGGGACGTGTGTATGTTGCAGCTAAATACAGATAAGCATTAAAAAATAGAACTGACAAGCAAAACTGTGGTGCTATTCTGGAAAGATCCCACCGTGAAAATTTGGGTGAAGTGAGCGTGATGTGAACTGTCATCCCACCTACTACTCCTACTAGGGATTGAGCTCACTTCAAACTCAGTTCACCTAAGTGCTCACGGTGTGATGTTTACAGAATAGATCGGCGGTAAGACCTTACGAATTGATCACTGACACGTCATTATTCAACAATTTCGTTCTATTTAGGGAACATCTACCATCCCTTCAGAACTTGGCCGGTTTTTAATATTTATGAGAACTGTGGACATGTCGCGCTTTCGGACTGTCTAAAATATTGACATATCTCTTGTCCCTCTTCCTAAATAGAAACGAAAATTGGACCAAATTTTTTGTAGCTTTTTTTTGTATTTTTTTTTGTAGCTTTTTTTAGCCAGTGCATAAGGCCTCGTCTCTCATGCACAAAGTTGTGGGCTCAAATACGGGAAAGTACCAATGTGACTTTTTCAATTAATTAATTATGTACTTTCGGAGTTTACCTTGGACATTACTGATATCGGTAAAGCATCGGGAGGAAACCTGGACATCGCCAACCCATCTTGAGCAAGCATTAGAATATAAAAACCCTACCAGCGCCCCGCGGTTTCATCCGAATAAGTTTCGATCCCGTGGGGATAGGGATATCAGGATAAAAATTATCCTATGTGTTAATTCAGATTATAAAATATCTGTATGCCAAAAATCCAAATCCGTTCAGTAGTTTTTGTGCGAAAGAGTAACAAACATCCATCCATCCATTCATTCATCCTCACAAACTTTCGCGTTTATAATATTAGTAGGATAGGAAGTAGGATTAGTAGGATTTTAAAATATAAAATATAAGTAGCCCACCGCTACTGGGAACAGGAACCTCCTGACAATGCGAGCGGTGTCCAGAAGTACCGCTTTCTGAATCAGGGCCTTAATCCAGCTGCCCTTGGCAATTAAACCATTGGCTGATGCGATTATCGGCACAATGATCGCTGAGTCCACATCCCACATGTCGACAACCTCGCGGGCCAAGTCAAGATACTTCATTTGTTTATCTTTTTCGACTTTCACGAGGTTCCCGTCATACGAGGCAGTTATGTCAATAATCATTGCGCGCCGCTCTATTCGATCCACCACCACTATATCAGGCTTATTGGCAACAATAGTCCTGTCAGTGATGATGGATCGATCCCGGTACAATGTGATATTTCCATTTTCGAGAACTGGGTCGGGCATATACGAGTACATACCTTATTACGACACTTCTGATTTCACAAGGTTGATCAGAGCAAGTTGCTGATGGATAATCCTGGCTATAACGTTGTGTCTATGCAAGTACTCTTCGTTAGCTAGACGAGAACACCCGGAGATAATGTGTCGGATTGATTTTCCCAGACAGTGATTGCCCGACAGATGTCAACCGTGCCGTCTTTAATAATAAATCTCCGGTAATAATTGTTCGTCGTGATAACTTCGTCCATAATTGCAGAGACAAAACCTTCAGTTTCCCCAGAGAAGTCACCGAAACGCAGCCAGGCTACGGACGCTAGCAAATCTATACAACGAGTATCTGGATGTACGATATTAAATGAAAACGAGCACAGTACTAGTCCATCGAAGCATTTTAAAAGTTGAAGATTAGTAGTTATAGGAAAAGTTAAAAATTGCAGTTTTCAAACAAAATAAATAGCAGAATCAACTGCATAAAAAGTAAACACGCTTTATCTACGAAAAATCACTGACCAACGGTGCGGTGCGGGGTGCGGGTTGCGGCGGCGGCAATGTTTACCTATTATTACGGACTCAGATCTACATCATCTTGAAAAATAAGAAAATGAAAAATAATTTCCTGTGGCTAAAGTGTTCATTGGATTTGATTGATTTTTTGTATACGGGTAAAGAACACGATTCTCTTTACGTGGTTTAAAGGAATGTCAATCGTCCTGTTCCGCCTTGTATACATCGGGTCGATGTAGGGCCCGGAAAAAGCTTTTGTGAAGCTCTTTACTCTGCCATACCTCCCTGCGATCGTTAGTGTCAAGCACTACAGGCTTGCGCCCGTTCTCTTTAGCCAAGGAGAGCGGGGTGAGGCCCTTGTCCACTGCGACCACATCTCTATCCACCCCCACGTCGGCGTATTAATATTTTTAGACACTACTCAACAAAGTCTAGGGAACAAGGTTATTCAGTAATTATTTTAATTTTAACACTTATGCGTAACATATTTTATATCAATAGAAGCGTACAGATTTTTACCGTTTGATTAAATAAAAGGGTTGTTAATGAAAAAATAAAAAAATTGTTATGAAAACTTAAAATGGTACCAAAAACGAAAAAGAAAAACACTTTTTGTACTTAGATAAAAATAAAAAAAACTAAAGCCCCAGATAATTTACAGACAGACAGATTGAATAGAAATAAAACATTCTCACCAACTTTTTGATAACCTGTTGGACCTCGCAAGGTATTAGCGACGGCTCTAAGTCGGCGTGGCAAGCTGAGTGTCAGGTTGTCTATTGTCACCTGTGGCTCTTTACTCTGGAAAGATGTGCAAAAAGTGTCGTCTCCTTCCGTGTTCAAATTTTGGGGAACGCTCTTCTTCCAAGCAAATCCCACGCATGCTCGGATTGAGACCAGTGGACTGAGTAGGCCACTCTAATAGCGAGATATTGTTTTCGCAGAGCACATTTATCACCAGCCTGGCTGTGTGTGCACGCATGTGTGACCATCGGTTGCACAATCTCGTCACAGTATCGTTCTGCATTTAAATTGCCCCGGGAATCCAAAGCTCGAGTCATCACAAAAAGAACACGAGCCCACTGCAAATGTTTGCACTGGAACGACACTCAGTGGGCATTAATCGACGCCCTCGATTTCCGCGTCGAAGAGCTGGAACTCTAAGCGGTCTGCGTACGTGAGGAGGGTTCGTGCCTGAGGAACCCGAATCCGCAGGGACTCGTCCCGGAGGGCCACATTTCTATGATCACATTTTTTCTTTGTTATACTTTTTTCTATTGTTTTCAACTTGTATGATCGACATAAAAAGTGCTTCAAGGTATGATAAGGTATTTGTTTGGTTTCTGTCGGCATATTGTGGTTCAACGAAAGTAATTTGATTTAAAAAAAATGTGAATTATAGAATCATAATTTCAACAATTATAATAATTTAATAACAACTACCTCTTTAACACCCGGCGCTTTTTATAGTAGCTATTTTTGAGTAGAATTGACCTTTTTATTGTATATTTATTTATTATTGGACTATCTACAATTGTTACACTGATTATCCTAATAACACAAGCAATATGATGCGATAGACACAGCATGCAAAAAAAAAAAACTAAATTATAACAACAATAAAATTACAATAATAGTGCAGAGACAACACTTTCAACAACAGTGGGTAGCTCTAGAAACACAGTAAATACAAAGATGACAAGAGAAAAAAGAAAAAAGTCAATATGTTGTTAGTTTTGATGGACTTGGCGCTTGGATTTTTGAAGTGTTGTGGAAAAAGTATCTATTGATTCATCGCAATTATTAAAATGCCTACAAATTCTGGGGATGGGGGAGTTGGATCCTGATACAGTTTAGCGGAATGGGGGACGTGATAGTTTTATAGGGTGACGCGGATAGTTGTGGGGGTTAAAATTAAACTTACTTAACAACTGGGGGCAGTCTATTTTACTCTGAAGTATTTTAAAAAGAAAAATTAAATCTATATTATCTCTTCCGTTTTTCGAGTGAAGTCATGCTAAATTTTTGAAGACGTTTTGCATAGCTCCGTATTTTTTTGCTTAATCCAGCAGAATAGGCGAGATGGTATAAAAATCTTTTCTAGATCCTCTCTAACCTAAGACTATGTGTTGCATAGTGAGGACGCCATACAACCGCACAGTATTCCACAGTATTATACAGTACGAACGAGACAGTTAAAAAGATAAATCTTAGTTTTAGGCTTGCGAAAACATTTAGAATTACGTAACACAAAACCGAGTGTCTTTGAAGTGTTTTAAACAATATTGTCCATGTGCGGACTAAAAGTAAATTTACGATCCAGAAGGACTCGCAAATCTCTGATCACATCAAATTTACTGAGGTACGGTACCATTCATACTGTAATTAAAACCAAAGAAGTTAGCCCTGCGAGTAAACGTAATAAAATTTGGGGACATTTTTCTACATTCAGCTGCATTTTATTATCCTTACGCCAGTTTAAGAGTCTGTATGTGTGTGTGTGTGTGTGTGTGTGTCTGAGTCTGTCTGTGTGAGTAATATTTGTAAACTATAAAGGCAATAATAATAAGTATTAAAAAATTGGTTTAAGACTTTTCCTGCTGATGCTACTTTTAAGCAAGATGGACTTTTAATCGACTTTATCGAGATAATTAGAAACCGTGGCCTTCCGGGACGTGTATCTGCGGGATCGGGGCCCTCAGCCTGTAACCCCGTGAAGATTATCTGGCCATGTTGGCCCGAGTTATTAGTCATATTTTTGGAATGGTCTAGTGTCTACGTCAAAAAAAACTAAAAGGTATTTACATAAGTAGGTACTAAAGCGTACTCTTTCTATCACACAGCATGGTTTCGTATAGAAAAAAGAAAAAGAAAATATTGCACTGCTTTGTTTATCTTATAATGCATCCATCTATGTTAGATATAGCTCTGTACAAAGCATATGACATAATGACAATGATTATGAAAGATAAAGCAGGTGCTGCCATTACATACAAGTTATAAGACTAGACTAACGCTAGCCACATACGTAATGATTTACTTGCGCAAGCCTTTTGCACTTTTTATTTTATTTTTTTATTTAAAAATGAAATTGATACACTAATCAATTGTTAAATATCAGTCTAGATATTATTCAATACGCTTTAGATACAATTTTAATATTTATTATTTTTAAAAAACTTGTGAAATCATAACAATTCATAAAATTAACATGGCCCAATTGCCATCCCAATTCCAAAACTGGCAACATAATTTTAAATATCTCCCCGATTACCTGAATCAAAACAATAATCTTTTAAATTTAAATATTCTCTGCCTGCAAAGTTTTACGGAGTAACGGAAGCTGTGGTGGGATTTCAAATATTAACAGTTATTTTTTAAATACAGTTAACTCTTTGTCTGTGCTGGGCCAAAATCCATGTCCTTTTTGTGGCTAGTACTTCTTCTAAAGAGCTTTCTTAAATAAGTTGATATACAAAATTGGCTTGTTCCTTAGGATTTGTTGAGTAGTGTATGTATTACTGTATCTACTTCAGTGACGGCTCCACTACCCTGTGTGTTGGGATTAGAAACACTTCCTAACGAAATAAACAGTTCACAAAAGGCACAATTTTAGCATGGATAGTTAAGCACGTCCAGTTTGACTCTGAAAGCGCCTTTATTTCTTCGTAGCAGTGAGTGTAGCGTTTCGTAGCAGTTTTCGTAGTATTTCGTAGTGGCGTTCGTAGTCCGTAGTACCGTCGGTTAGTCGTGCGAGTACTCGTAGTAGTGATGTCCAGATCGATGGATGGATTGTGGAAGAAATGATATGTAAGAAAAACCGGCCAAGTGCGTGTCGGACCACGCACAACGGAAAGGAAAATTCTGTAGTTGGGATGAATTTATCCCAAAAACAAACTTCACATTGTAGTTGAAAAACATGTTGGCCCATACATCGATATACGTCACGGCCAATAATCCAACTGCAAATGTAAGTTTGTAATAGCAAAAAAAATGTTTTTTTTAACAGACTTAAAAAAAGGAGGTGGTTTTCAGTTCGTTGGAATGTTTTTAAGTGATAAAACTACAAATTAACGATTTTCGGACATTTTCCTTTACTTGAGCTGTGAGACCTTGCTTGCCTTTCATGATTCTAGGTGCACGGGGAGTGCCTTTTTTTTGGATGGAAAATCATCAAATGACTTCTCCCGCTCTGGGCGGAGCGGAGGCCGTGTAAGACTTTTACTGACGAAAACCCACCCGTGTTCTTTAGTTGCCTGTGCCGGGGCCACGGTAACTCTTTCGAACATCCCGCGAACGGGAAGTACCTAGGTTATGATTTATTTGCGAGTATCAAAACATGTCGCATTTCTCCAAAACTATTAATTGGATTGTGACTATTTCTTTATTGGCTTACTTTACTTCAACTTAGGGAACAGTGCAAGTTTCACTAAAATTGGTTCTGTAGTTTTCAAGATATGGAAAAATACGTGTAAGTGTGACGGCCTGGCTTATTGATACGAGCTACGGATGTGGTGTCAAAGGGAAGACACCACAAAACCTTGGTCAAATTTTAGTGCAATATTTACAACAAAACTATTAACTACAAACAAATATATTTCTTATTACAAATAAATATTCCTGTTTTTACATAAAACTAAACATTACGAAATAATAAAGTAATTAAAAAAAATCGTCATCACAAAGAATTTAACTCAAAATTATGAAATAACTTTAATTTCGGAAGTCGGTGGCAAAAATCTAAAATACAGATCTCAAGACACCGACTTCCGAAATTAAAGTTATTTCATAATTTTGAGTTAAATTCTTTTTGATGACGATTTAATTTTTTTTAAATTACTTTTTTTAGCGTAAAGTTGTTTCGTGGGTTATATGACGTCACATGAAATCCAACATGGCGGCTTATAGCGGATGTAGTGTTACCGAAAGAAATAATTTTAAGATTGGTATTTGACTGGAAAATGAAGTGCCGGTTGTCCGGGGGCGATCTCGCCCCCGGACAACCGGTCCGACCATCTGGTCGGACATTGTTACCATCGTGGGCAGAACCTGCGGGTTTGTTGCGGAACACTAACAGTAGCAATGACTTTCCCTTTGACAGTTCAACACGATTCATTTACGTTGTTGAGCAGACAAATTTTTCGAACAAAAGCAATGAATTAGTAATCAATGAACCTGCCTAGCCTTTTCCCAACTATGTTGGGGTCGACTCCCAGTTTAACTGGATGCAGCTGAATACCAGTATTTTACAAAGAGCGACTGACCTCCACAACGAACAACTATTCCTGGACTATATAAGACTGGTTGTCAGACTTTCGGGCTTCTGACTACCCGTAACGACTGTCAGAGATTTTCAAATGACAGCTGGGACCAACGATTTAACGTGCTTTCCGATCAAGAGTCTCGATAAGTTATGAATTCCACCTCACATGGTCACCCATCAAACTCAAAGTCAAAGCATTTATTTCAATTAAACCAATTACAGGCACGTTTGAATTGTCAAAGAGTCGGTCAGTTAGTCAGAAAGTTAAAGCTAGTGGCCCATTCCAAAACGTAGATCTCTATGGAGAAGAACGGGCAAGAAACTCCAAGGACACTCTTTTAAATAAAGATGATTACAAAATCCTGCATTATTCTTGTTGCTTTTATATGTGAGAACAATCTAATAAAAAATTAAAAACAATTCAAATTATAAGATTGAAAATAAGCCCTGGCAGTTATGAGATGACCAGTCACAACTGACGGCGCCCGTTCACAAACATCCACGAACCGACCGTGGCATGTATGATTGACCCGTGCGGCTGTTATTATTTAGCCACGAGCTCCTCAAGCATTGGATTAGCAATATTTTTCAATATAATTCAGATTGTGATTAAAAGTATGTTATGCAATTAGGGTGCTGGATGAGGCTAGCACAGGAACGTTAGGGATAAGCACAATAAAGGAGACGTCTATGCTCAACAGCGGGTCCCGTCCAGCAGCTGTGCACGCCCTTCATGCCTGGAGGCTTTTATTTAGGTATACAGTTCTGTTTACGTTTTTATTTATTTTTTTTATTTCTGCTTGAGTATACTTTTCGAAGTTTTTATTGTTGGTATGTTTTTGTGTTGCGTAATTATTTTGCATACTATTGTATATAATCAAGTTGTCTTAACTGAACAGACAGCTGTGCTGTTGGGGAGTTTGTTGCGCCACTTCTTCCCAGCTAAAGCACTAGGACGTGGTGAAGGGCGGGCGTTTTGGGGGACTGTCTTACGTAAGTTTGACATTCGAAAAGTGCTGATTCTCAGCCTAGCTTGAATAAATGACTTTTGATTTTGATGTGGTGGATGTCATTTACCGCGCGAACAAACGCTTGCTCGTTCAGAATCAGAACGCTAAGTGAAAATGCAGGTTATTAGGGAAGAAGTATTGTATACCTATGTATTGTGTCAGCCGTATCCAATTTCTTTTGTTTTCGCTTTGTAAGTAAATATGTAGGTATCTACGTACCTACCGGTACCTGCGAGCTGCGCTGCGGCACCGCTCGCGTCCTTTGTAATTCGTAATGGATGAACATAATTAGGACAATGACCAAATCACTTGTGCCGTGAGGCACATACTATTGTTGTTTTAAAAGATTATTTTCACTTTTTTATTTTGTTATTTGTATTTTGTGTTTCACGAACTATCTCCAAATAAACGTTATTCTTTCTTTCTTTCAATTTGGGAAGTCGCGCATTTGGTTTTAAACCGCAGCCATCGTTGAAACTTTAGTCGGTAAAGGAATATCTATCACTAAAATGAATTGGTAAGTAGGTAAACGATTTTTCTACAAATGCAATCCGAGATTTTTTAATTTTTTTTTTATCTGAGATAGGTTTGCTCTTGACTCTAGTCTAGGTCAGAGATGACAGAGACAAAGTCGACGAGATGGAGCGAGCTTACCCAGAAGAAGCCTGTTCACTCTCACTTTGAAGAGATCGGGGTTGTATGCATTCGGAAACACAGACGCAGGCAGAGAGTTCCACTCCTTTGCTGTGCGCATCACAAAAGACATTTGGAAACGCTTAGTGCGAATTGGTGGGATAGCAACTAGGTAAGGATGGTAACTTGCAGTGCGTCTAGATGTTCGCTGATAGAAGGGGGCCAGCGGAATGAGGTCGTGGAGTTCTTGAGCACACTCCCCGAAGTATAATCTGTAGAAGACCGACAAGCAGGCAACCTTGCGGCGATGAGCCAAGCTGTGAAGCTTGGCATCCACCAGTCTTACGTCGCCAATAAGCCTCTTAGCTCTGCGTTCCACTGAGTCAAGCGCGGCAAGTTGGTATTTGGCCGAGCCATCCCAAAGGTGGCTGCAATACTCCATACAGGATCGGAATTGCGCTTTGTAGAGAATTAAAAGCTGTCCAGGCGTAAAGTATCGCTTCACCCTATTTAGGATGCCCAGTTTCTTGACCGCAGTTTGGGCTTTGTACTCGATGGTGGCACCGAGATGATATTTTGTACTTGAATTTATGTAAAAATTAATGTTTTTTTTTTAAATTATCTATACATATAACTCGGTTCAGGCTGATGTTAGGTTATAATTATCGCATATTAACTTTTGTTCGCCATATTATTCTGCATCATATTCGTTTCGTTTTCAAATATCTTTATTTAACCATAAGAACACAACAGAATGCACTTAACCTAAGCTACATTAACACAATATAAATGACGCACTTTATGAGGATAGCGATACGCCTTTCAAAGCTTTTAAAGCATGCGCATGGTTTTAACTTAACTGTTCACAACATAAACTCAACACACAATAATTTTACTAGTTGCATCTAATTAATGATGTTTGATTGGTGGCCACGAAAATAATAGCAATGCGTAGTTTGGTCATTGGATTTTGTGTCAAAAATTGTCACTGGGCCAAAGAAACACTGAATATCTGGCTCATCCCAAAGTCTGGATTCTATTTCGCTTTTTGTTTGTTCAAGTGCGCCATTCATTGTAGCATTAAGCTGAGCGATCAGTTGTACGTTATTGTTAATCTTGGTGGTTATGTGCATCGCTGCTAGAGACGTAAGTTAGGTAACCTTAAATATACAGTTATGATAATTAACGCGGAGTAAAGTTATGCCAAACTTAAAATTAAAACCTCGAAAACTGTATGGTAAGCTAACTGCACCGTTGTGACTTTACTTCACGTTATTTTTAAAGAGGAATGTGTTCTTTCACATCTCTAAAACAAAAAGTATGAGGTCAGAAAAAGTGTGAGGTCAGAAAAAGTGTGAGGTCAGAAAAAGTGTGAGGTCAGAAAAAGTGTGAGGTCAGAAAAAGTGTGAGGTCAGAAAAAGATCCCAGGTGAACCTCTGGTAATTCAATATCAATAATCAGTAATCTTTATTACATAAGAAGTGGTTACAAATAGTGTGATGTCCCTGACACCTGTGCTAGGTGGTTAACCTGTGTTACAAGTGCCCTCCCCCGGGAAGAAATCCTATTAAAAACATATGCAATAAGATTAACATAGGAGACATAAAAAGACTAAAGTAATACAAAATAATAAAAATAAATTAAAAAATGGCTAGAAAGAGCCTGTATGGTAATTGTGTGAATGCGTGTAGTGTGTGTGTGTGGGGGGTGTATGTGTGGTGGGGTGTGTGTGTGGGGGGTTGTGTGTGTGATTAACTAACACACGTACTTAGCATTTTAATGGCCGAACCCAATAACTTATTTTCAGTAAAAGACGGATCACTATTGATGGTAGACGGTATAATTCTATCTGTCCTTATGTCAGGCCGGTAAGATTCCATAATCACTTAAAGATTATTGGGACGTTGAAACCATAGATAGATACGTTTTCTATCTCCAGTATGCCAAAACTGGTGATAGATAGGTTATTGGGTTCGGCACTTGGTAAGAACGTTTACCTTGACGAGCAAATTCCATTTTGCGTGGAATTTCGGGGCTTGTGCCTCGTAAAAATGTTAAATGACAAATGTTGAATGAAAAATGTGAAATTAATATTGAGTTTTATCGAATCATTTTTTTTTTGGGTTCGTAGCTCATATGGAAAAATACGGAAGCCTAAAGGTATTCACGGTCAGTCCATCGCGCTAAATAGCGTGATGTATGTATATCTTGATCGTAAATGTTAAAATCTGTTGGCGTAATGTAAAATTCTCGTTGTCCAATCGCACCGTTTGACTTTAGTCGTTTGGAGCCACGCCAAATGGCGCTATCGTGAATGCCCACCATTTTAGGATCACTTCGTTGTCCGTCCATCCGTCTATCTGTCTGTCTGTCAAGTCCCTTTTTCTTAGGAAGGCGTGGAAGCATCACGTTGAAATTAATATAAAATATGGTCCCTTGGACCTCTAAAAAAATCAAGCTTTTATGACGACGCAATAAAAAAATACGGCCATTTATGCGACATATTTTGATACTCGCAAATAAATCAAAACCTAAGCCCGTTGATCTGGAATCATGAAATTTGGCAAGAAGCAGGGTCTCACAGCACAAGTAAAGGAAAAATTTGTAGTATTATAAAAAATGATTATTTAGCGATATATTTTTTTGCGATTACAAACTTACATTTGCAGTTGGAGAATTGACCGTGACATGTATTGATGTATGGGAGAACATTTTTGCAACTACAAAGTTAAGTTTGTTCTTGGGATAATTCATCCCAACTACGAAACCCTTCATTGTGCGTGGTCCGACACGCTCTTGGCCGGTTTCTTAAAAAGAAGACCACCCTATCATCCTATCCTACTAAACGCGAAAGTTTGTGAGGATGGATAAATGGATGTTTGTCACTCTTTCACGCAAAAACTACTGAACGGATTTGGATCAAACGTTCAGAATAACATATAGGCTATAATTTATAAAGATACGCGGGCCAAGCCGTGAGCAAAAGCTAGTTCTTCACTAATCCTCGGTTCCTATAAACAAAAACGAATCGTTAAGCTGGTCGTTAATGGTAACATTTTTTATTGCCAAACTGAGCATAATTTAATAAGCTAGCGAAACTTCGCAGACGCGATGGATATCGATGTCTAAACATGATAAAACAAAAAAGAAATTAATTTAATGATTTTTCGTGTGGGGTCATCGACCGCAGTTAGAGTAGTCACTTGAAATATCAGTTTAAAAAAGTCTGTTTTTTAATGTGTAAACTTCACAGACGTGACTGAATATTGATATCTAAACACGATAAAACAAAAGAAAATATATTTTCTCGACTTATACTTCAAGCAGCAACTCTACTAGCGATAATTGAAAAAAACATGAAATCTTATTTACTTTTTATTTTATTATATTTAGACATCGATACCCATCACGTCTGCAGAATTTCGCTAGCTAATTTAATTTGACTCTGTATAATAAATAGATTCGTAAGCTAATTTTATCTGTGATAGCTACCATACGGCAGGGCCTACAATGCAAAGCTATGAGGTCTTTGCTTCACTAATGGTAAAGATACGAGAGTCTTAATTTTAACGAATAACGTTCAGTAAATTAAAGGAATTGGCCATACGAAATGATTATTATAGAATTAAAATGAACCGTACTTAAATAACAACTAATACCTAATTAATTAATAAAATAAAATCGAGTAATAATAATAATAAAGGCTGGCTGCGTTCCGGTGACCTATTTGGAGAAACCGAAGGTTTTTTCTGTGCAATAATGGACGAAGTTATCATGAAGAACAATTATTACCGGAGATTTATTGTGAAAGGTGGCACAGTTGACATCTGTTGGGCAATCACTGTCCGGGAGAATCAATCCGACACATTATCTCCGGACAATCTCGTCTAGCTAACGAAGAGTAGGTACTTGCATAGACACAATCTTCTAGCCAGGATTATCCATCAGCAACTTGCTCTGAAATACAGCCAGGTATGTAGGCAATGACTTAGGTATGTATATGCCCAACCCAGTTCTCGAAAATGGAAATATCACGTTGTACTAGGATCAATCCATCATCACTGACAGGACTATTGTTGCCAATAAGCCTGATATAGTGGTGGTGGATCGAATAGAGCGGTGCGCAATGATTATATTATTGACATAACGGTCCCGCATGACGGGAACCTCGTGAAAGCCGAAAACGATAAACAAATCAAGTATCCTTATCTCGATATGTAGGTCTCAGAGATCATTGTGCCGATAGTCGTATCAGCCAATGGCTTAATTGCCAGGACCCGCGACCAACACCTAAGGAGGCTCTCGTTGGGCAGCTGGATTAAAGGCTTGATTCAGCAAGCGGAACTTGTGGACACAGCTCGCATTGTTAGGAGATTCCTCTCTCTGTAGCCCTGACCGCCGGTATCTGGGACCCTGTTCCCGATACCGGTGGGCTACTATTTTTTATGATGATTAAATGTTTTTTATATTTTTTTAAATTCTAATATTTAAAAATGTAACATATGTGTAAACTTGGTGTAAACGTGTAAATTAAAATATAGAATAAGTAAATCTATACTAATATTATAAGGCTTAAGAGTTTGTTTGTTTAGGTAGTTGAACGTGCTAATCTCAGGAACTACTAGTTAGATGATATATTAGAAAGAAGAACGAATCCGAAAAAAGTTCTGACACAACCACAGCCTTTACAGTACAGAGTAGGTATTTATCCTAAACTACAACATTGTATTTAATCCGTATTCTCAACTGCAACAATTAAAAAGAGACAAACGGAAAATCGCAATTGAGGTTACCTAGTGCCATTACGCAAAATCTAGGTTGCTATCAAATACACGGGAGGCTAAACTAGATTTAATTACCAACGTAGAATTTTCCCTTCTTGCGGCAAAATGTGTCTGACAGGTTTTATGCAATTTGACGTCATTCGCCCGCGCCATCTTGTTTTCAAATGTCATTAGTTTGATAGCGTTCGAATCAGAAACATATTATTGAGAAGTTTATGGATTCGAAGTTAAAGCGCTTTTGATGCTGTCGGCAGGAATACAGTGGAAGACTGACAGCCTAATTCTGAAAGACAGTCAGACCCCACAACCAACATTGCTTGCTGCTTAATCTCTCTACTAACTGTTGATACGACAGAAGAAATAGACAAAATTGCAGACGACGCATGTTATACGACGGATTGACTAAAAATAAATTGAGGAAGAAATCGTCTATACCTTAGCCGTTGTAGTTCTTTGCAGAAAAACTGTCTTAGGAGACTGTCCTTCGCAAAAAATCTTTTTCCATACATTTCGTAGGAAATGAGACTCCCTACTTATTTTTTTATGATAGTGTAGTATGTAAGCTATATCTATATAAGTATATATAAAAGGAGAAACTGACCGACACTACTGGGTTTAGGTACGTGAAATTTTGCACACGGCTTCCTTTTATAATGAAGGGGAGCACTAAGAACGGGTTTTTGGAAATTCGACCTTTACGGGGGTTAAAATGGGGGATGTCATTTGTATGAAAAATCTTATTCCTTGAGTTAATAGACTTGAAACTTGGCACGAATACTTATCTAAGTAAACTATAAAGTTTTTCATTTTTAGTTTTTCTAAACTACCCCCTAAAAAGGGATTAAGGGGTGTCAAAGTTTGTATGAAAAAAAATTACGCTAGGTCCGATTAACTCGAAACTCAGTATTTATTCTTAAAACTGAAAATAAAGAATAACGTTTATCAAGGTTTTTCGTAAATCGACCCCTAACGGGGTGAAAAGGGGTAGTAAATTTTACAGCGGAGGATTTTACTGCGTGGCTGGATTAACTCGAAAATTGATAAAAATAACCTATAAGTAATGGAAACATCGCAAAAGATTTTTCAAAAGTTAACCTCTTTGGTGGTGAAAAGAGGGGATACAGTTTGTATGTAAAATGTTTGTATGTTTGTTTGTAATTGTAATTCCTTGAGATAATAAATTTGAAACTTGGCACGAATACTTATCTAAGTAGTTTGTCATGTTTTGTTTTGCCAAACTACCCCTTAAAGGGGGATTAACGGGTGTCAAAGTTTATATGGAAAATTTTAACGCACGGTCCGATTAACTCGATACTCGGTATTTATACTTAAGACTAAAAATAAGCAATAACGTGTATCAGGGTTTTAAAAAACCTACCCTTAAGGGGTTAAAAGGGGTAGTCAATTTTACAGGGGAGGATTTTACTGCGAGGCTTGATTAACTCGAAAATTGGTATAAATAACCTGTAAGTAAAATAATAGAAACGTCACAAAAGACATCAAAAATTAACCAAAACCTTTGGGGGTGAAAAGGGGGGATACAGTTTGTAAGAAAAAAAAAATCTTATTTCGTAAGCCACAGAACGGATTTCGATAAAATTTGGCAAGAAGATAGATGGCATCCTGGAGAAGGACACGGGCTACTTTTTGTCTCAAATATAATCCTACCTATCCTGGGGTGAAATAGGGGATGAATGTTTGTATGGGAAAGCCAGCATTTCTTAAGTTAGGGATATGAAAATTAAAATTAATGCTTTTGGTAGGAAATGAAAAATTATGTGGTTCAGCGTTTTTGAAAAATCATCCCCCAAGGGGGTTGATTTTAAAATTCACAATTTTTTTGGTGTAGGTACCTACCTACCTCTTTTAAAGAGATTTAAGGGATTGGAAATGTAATCATAGTTCGTATCTTGCGGTAACATTTAGTCTTTATTACATTAATATTGGTCCACTCGGTCAAAAGTTATTTGTAATTAGAGCGTGGCCGTCATAATTTCAACTAAACAAAGTCCCCCCCACCGCGTCTGTCTGTGTGTGTATTTGAACACAATAAACTCAAAAACTACTGAACGGATTTGTATACGGTTTTCACCAATGGACGGACTGATTCATGAGGTAGGTTTAGGTGTATAATTTATTAAGGTTTTATCTAAATTCGCTGAAATATGACGATGTTTATTGAAAATGTGGGCAAAAATCATGCCGACTGGGAACTTTACTGGCGTGCGCCGCGTAAACCAATATAGTTATAAATATGAAACAATGAGTTTTTACCTGGATTAGCACATAGGGTACTTTTAATCTCGGCAGTATGTTTCCATTGGATATTTTCCGACATCCACGCGAACGAAGCCGTGGGCAAAAGCTAGTACAAACATATAAACGCATCTTTAATCAATAAAAATTCAGTTGCTATATAGCAGTCAGAGCGATTTAATTTATCTGCGATCAGTGTAATGATGACAGTACTGGGATCGTTACTGATAGTGGGAGTGTATTTCGTCTACAAGTGCTACAGAAACTGTCACCATACCTGGATCAACGACCAAATTGGTCGCCAAATATTGCGAAGGTCATTTGCCTGGCGAGGAGGACGTAGAGAACGGGAGACGAACGGAGCTATTGTTCAACGTGCGGTACGCGGTGTCCTTCCTGTGGCATCGGGTGTTCAACGTGCAGGCCTGTTCTGCCTATAGACAACTTCGCATCGAAACAAAGTGCGTCTTAAACTATTACGGTAACGGCAAAAGCGTGCATTAAAAGTCCTGCAGTGTAAACGGGAAAGTGTTTCAAAAGTTGTCTTGCGTTAACGTATCGGAAGAAGCGAACTCAAAAAAGTCATGTGTCGTAGTGTGCGTAAACATAAACCTGATGAAGATATGCGTTGGACAATGGTTACTGATAATCTTTTATTATTATTTAATTTGTATGAATGTCAAGAATCAAAAAGAAAAAATATCTATCAAATTCTGGCTCACGAGCTCAAAGACATACCAAAAAAATGTAAATTAACTAAAGAAAACTTAATTAAATTGAGTTATGATAAAAGAACGCCGGTTCGTTTAAGTAGTTAGTTAAAGGAGGCGACTATTGAGTATGATAGTTATTCTTCATCAGTTCCAAGTAATCGAAAACAAATAGATGAGAAAGTATATAGTGGAGAAAGTTTGTCAATAATTAAAGCTTATAGTGATAAGATTAAGGAATTATATTCCCAGATAAAAAACTTTTATAATAAGTTACAAGTGCGTGTAATCCATAGCAGTAATTGTGAAGTATTTGGCTCGACATCAAGTAACAAGGACAAGCTTTGATCATCTCGCTTGCTCAAAACGGGTTGAACGGGTCGATTTCAGACTGGGACAAGCTTTGATCATCTCGCTTGCTCAAAACGGGTTGAACGGGTCGATTTCAGACTGGGACAAGCTTTGATCATCTCGCTTGCTCAAAACGGGTTGAACGGGTCGATTTCAGACTGGGACAAGCTTTGATCATCTCGCTTGCTCAAAACGGGTTGAACGGGTCGATTTCAGACTGGGACAAGCTTTGATCATCTCGCTTGCTCAAAACGGGTTGAACGGGTCGATTTCAGACTGGGGGCCAACCACCACCTCTTAAAGCAGTATTATTTCAATGTTACTTCAGTGTGAGAAAGAGATGAAGCTATACAGGACGTCTAGCTCCATCTCTTTCCCACACTCAAGTAAGATTAAAATAATACTGCTTTAAGAGGTGGTGGTCTAGCTCCTGATATTAAAACCTATAAGTCCGAAATTTTCTATCAATGTTATCATTTCAAGACAAGATTTTCGTTTCCGAAGGCCAACTTTTTTGTACGGAAATAGCCCTGTCTCGGGGAAATTGAATCGTCGTACCGATCCGTTCATCAATATAGCCACGTGATCCGCGTACCTGATCCGCAATTTATTTTATTGGGTTTTTGTTTCTAATTTAATGAGTTAGGTGCGAACGGTCTTAGTGGGCGAATATTGATAATTAATTTAATTTATTGAAAATACTGGTATTCAGCTGCATCCGGTTAGACTGGAAGCCGACCCCAACATAGTTGGGAAAAGGCTGGGTAGATAATGATGGGATGTAATTATTAAAAAATAAACATTCATTAGGAAAAAAAATTATAGTCTGGTGACTTTTATAATCTGAAAAAAATCCGAGCGTGTTAATTCATCTTAAGTAAAACCTTATTTATTTAGTAGGCTAATACATAATGTCCGTGAGATTTCCCGTTTTTAGAGGGTAAGTACGTACCCTACCAACTGAAGGGTAGGTACCGCCTAACTAAGTGTCCTCTAACATGCTCTTTATCATGACCTTTTGCTTAAAGAAAAGATTCTACAGGGTGGCCCCTGAAACGAGGTCCAAAGGAAAATTTTAGAAGCCTCTCTTCAAGAGCTTCCCGGAACACCCCCATATGTGTTCAGCGATTATATAAAGTTTAGGAGTTAGACGCCTTTTAATATTTTTTGGGACATTCTCACTTGCCTTGCTTATTTTTCCCTTTTTGTGTCGCATTTTTAGAAAATATTTTTATTGATTCATCATCTGCCTAGCCTTTTTCCCAACTATATTGGGGTCGGCTTCGAGTCTTACCGGATGCAGCTGAATACCAGTATTTTACATGGAGCGACCGCCTATCTGACCTCCACAACCCAGTTACTGGGTAATACGATACCCCTTGGTAAGACTGGTTGTCAGACTTTCGGGCTTCTGACGACCCGTAACGACTGTCAAAGATCTACGAATGACAGCCGGGATCAACGGCTTAACGTGCTTTCCGAGGCACGGAGTAAAGATGGTCACCCATCCACGGACCAACCCCGGCAAGCGTAGCTTAACCTGATGGATCGACCCATGCGGCTGTTATTACTTAGCCACGAGCTCCTCAAAATATTTTTATTGATTACAAATCATTATTTTGGTGTACGATCGATAAAACATATTATTTGTCTAAAAATCGGCCAAAGTGACTAAAGCTTAGCTCAAAGGGAAAATATTTGTTCGAAAAGATTCGTTCTAGATTTTCAGTCTTAAAAAAAAAGAAAAAAGAAGGGTGTCAATGACTCCAAAATAGTTTTGAAAACTTTTTCGGACCCTAAGCTTTCAAAGTATTACAAATGATAAGTACTTTTCGGGACATTATTTGGTGAAATTGGAGCTCGACCATGGGAAGGCAAAAAACACAATTTTTTCATACTTACTTGGTAGTATGAAACTGAGTTTTTGCTTGGAGTAATCCATTTTTATTCTCTTTCTAGCATCCCATTAAACTGAAATTAGGTACCTACTTCCCAAAAATATTAAAAGCCGACTAGCTCTTAAACTATAAATAATCGCTAAACATACATGGGGGTGCTTCGGGAAGCCCTGGAAGAGAGGCTTCTAAAATTTTCCTATAGACCCCGGGCCACGGGCCACCCTGTATATTGAGCAATTTTTGCTATTCATTTACTATAAACTCATTGACATATTTATCCCGTCTATTTAATACAGTGATTTAATACGACAGACGTTAGAAAGCCCTTGTCGCTTTTCAAACTTTCTTGTTAACATAATGTCAGAAATACGTATTCATAAAATGAAGTCTCATGTACGGTTTGGTTTAGCTTAATTTGCACAACCTTATCATTCTCATAATATATAATGAACTTTCTCGCCTTCACGGACCAGATAAGCCAATTGGAAGGCTTTCACGCGTAAAGTACATTGTTTTCAACCACAGAATTATTCCGTTCTCTCAACATATTCTACCGTCCATCTTAATACACAGAAGGGGCGAAAAATTTTCCTGTTTTATTCTCTAAGCATCTTTTCACATTGCAAATCAGTTCTCATACCTACTCATCTCTCCCTTTGGTATCGGTTAAGACATTCCTTTCACCAGACACTCGTTGCTACAGTGGACGCCATTACAAAGAAAAACCGCGAGAGATGTACCTACTTAACAATTGTTTTTGTTGGAATATATACAAAAACGTTGCTTATCCTGCGTTTGCCATTTTTCCAAACATTTAAATAAATATGTGTTTTTAGGAAAATAACTTTAACACTCACAATAATACCTAGGTGTTTTTGTTTAGACTTGATTAACATTTTTAATTTCTTCTAAACCTACCAACAGTTGAATCGTTGTACAGCCAGAGAAATTACCTAATTGTTTGTCAAATTGAAACACAACGCAATTTACCGTGTTATAGCCAGTTCATACAACAAAGTCAAAGAATGACGTCTATGATTTGATTATACGGGCAATTTAAAGTTAGTAGTCTACTTATTGTTACTTAGTCAATTCAAAAGTATTACCTTAGAGTTTGGCCAGTGAGTCGTGTCACAAGTTATTTATTCAAATTCTTTATGATGACAACACTTTTATCTGTCAAAAGATCGTTTTGGCAGCGGGTAAGTCTTGCCAAAACATGTTAATACGTATCAACTTAAAGTATGTTTTGTTTTACTTTACGTAATAGACGGTAGTTTTATCGTCTAGATGTCGTAAATACGTACCTCAATTTTTTTTTTAAATACGTAAATAATATTTTCCAAAAAACACTATACTTACATACCTACCTACTTAGTTAGTTTAATGGGGAAGGTCGGGCAAAGCTAATTGTAGATGGCGTGATCATAGCTAGGTCCCCACGGCCTACAATAAGTTTGACATTTCGTTCATTCATGAGTTTACTATTATTTCGCTATTTCGTTATTTTCGGTGATTTCAATATTTTAAATCAAGTAAATGATATGGAAAGTGTCAGAATTTAAAACCATAAATATATCCTCAAAGTCACTTTCTTCAAAATGTTTCTACTCTGTTTAATTTATAAAAGATCTCTACGAATAGCTTTAAGCCACCATCTTTTAATTTTAGGGTCTCTCGGGAAATGGTGGACTCCGATTTCGGAGTATTTAGTAAAACAACAACGCATCATTTTCGCAAAAATAAAATAAAACCACCTCACGCCTTGTATTATTGGCTTGTGTTGGGAACTAGCTAGTTCCCAACACAAGCCAATAATATCAGCGCCATTTTGACAGTTGCCTTCCCCATTATTGTTATTCTGTCTTACATAACGCTTACTTGTTTCTAGATGGATTGGAAGACGAAAATATTAGCCTCCTTACTAATAAACGTATTATATCAGATTAATAGTTACACACCGATTTCTCTCTTTCAGTCGTCAGTAATTTGACTTTCGAAAGAAGAATACAAAGCGTTGTGTAACTATACAGACGCTATACAACGTTTATTAGTAAGGGGGTAAATGTACAATTAAAAATTAGTAAAAAATGCTCAAAAAGATTCCTACTCATATCAACAACTAATAATTAATATAAAAATACAAAAGTATCAAATCGTTTTTTTTTTTCAGACTATATTTTGATGTTGCCAGCTGAAGATTTTTTAAATTTGCCGCCATTTCCTTGTGCCACGACTCGCTAGCCAAACTCTAACTAAATAATTAAATTCCCTGACTTTATCTACCTATGCTCGTTCCGTTCTCCTATAGTTTTAATTGGTGAGTCGGTTTGCAAATGGCAGGTTTATTTTATTAATATTTTTTTTTAACTTGTTTCAGGCTCCAACAAGTTCACTCCAGTGCTGCAAAACGGAGATGAAATCATATTTGTCAGCCAGGTAAGTTGACTTGGAATATTATTTTCTTGAACGGTTATTTGTAGGGTTGCCAACGAAAAGTTTAAGTAATAAAGATGGTCCTGACCGAAAAAGCTTTCTTAGTGAATGCTGAAGTGGCAAATTCAATTCAGTGTCAATATAAATAGAGTATTTTATCGTACTCTATTACTTTTGTAGATTATAAATTACGCCTACGCGAAAAAGAGTACATAACTCCATATGGTTACGGTACGGTTGGCAACCCTAGCTACTTGGCTGGTTATGAACGTCCTTAAAATTAAATATGGCAATTTGGGGTGTCCCAAATTGCCATACTGCAGTTTTGGAAATAAACTCCGACCATTATGATTCCTCTGCGAAAATGCTTGCGTTGACTGACTATGCGCATGCGCTGCGCTGCGAGGTTGGCTGAGCGAAAACTTCTAACGTTTAAATGAATATCTATATCAATACTGCTGGCTCTTGTGATACAAGAACCAGGGCTACACTGCTGTTTGTGTTTTGAAGTGAAAATAATTAAATAATAATATATTTAGGGAGGCGGGTGGGGACTCGTGGCTTAGTAATAACAGCAGCCGCACGGGTCGAACGCTCACGTAAAGCTACGCTTGCCGCGGTTGGTCCGTGGATGGGTGACCATCTTTACATACCGAGACCCCTCCGTGTCTCGGATAGCACGTTAAGCCGTTGGTCCCAGCTGTCGTTCGTGGATCTATCACAGTCGTTACGGGTCGTCAGATGCCTGAAAGTCTGACAACTAGTTTTACGAAGGGGTATCGTACCTATTATCCTTTTTTTGGGGTGGGAAGTCATCAAATGACTTCTCCCGCTCTGGGCGGAGCGGGAGGGCGTGTCAGACTTTTACTGACTAAAACCCACCTGTGTTCCCTCAGTTGCCTGTGCCGGGGCCACGGTAACTCTTTCGAACATCCCGCGACCCTAGCTGGCATATCGTACATATTACCCAGTTACTGGGTTGTGGAGGTCAGATAGGCAGTCGCTCCATGTAAAATACTGGTATCCAGCAGCATCCGGTTAGACTGGAAGCCGACCCCAACATAGTTGGGAAAAGGCTAGGCAGATGATGATTGTAATATATTTAATCTAAACATTTTATAAATTAAAATCGCTTTTCGTGTCTGTCTGCGTGACCGCGTTGCACTTCTAAACTCCGCAACGAATTTTAATGCGCTTTTCACATTAATAATTTAGAGAATTGATTCCGTAAGTTTTATTGCATATTTATTCTCTTATTAAACTAAAATATAAAAATGTAGTCTCGTTTATTGTCAATCCTAAAAACCGTGCGAAGCAGGGGAGAATCGCTCGTACAATCGTAAAATACGATGCAAAATCTTGAAGACGCTGTAACCGTTAACTTCAGGAGAACAGAAACAAAGCTTCTAAATCTTTACTGAATGTTAGATGAATTCACTCAGCTGCTTTAGTAATTAAGCAATTTATAAATGCTTGGATGCATTTTTAAAAAGGGGGCGAAGTGTCACCCTTTCGTGTCTTACAATGTTTTGTTTCACAAAACGTGCGAGCTCTCAAGTTAATCCGAAAGTAATTAGGAAATCAGAGAACCTTCCTTTAAGTAAAGTCTATTTGTAATTTTATGACCGCCTCACCCTGAACACAATTTTACATGGCAATATCTAAAATTGGGCGAATAAGAAAATCATGAAAAATTAAATTTAAATAAATGTATGCCTACTATAGAAATTGTCTAATAAAACTGTAAAACCAGAAATATTGAACACAGACCATCCAGGTGTTAATAATGTTCTTATTCTTACTATAAAAACAGAATAGGTATTTTGTGCCTCAGGTGTTATCTTAGAGTTGTTGGTAAGTTTATTAAATTGACTACCAACTTAAATTGCTCGTATATTCGTCAGCAATAAAGGTATTATTCTTTGACAGTTGTATGAATTGAATACAACACGGCTAATTGACGTAGGGTATCAATTTGATAAACAATTATTTTCCCTGACTACCGTACTACCGTTTGGTTGTTACCTAACACCTACTTATAAAGAATTTACAGTATACTTAGAATAAAATAAAGTTGAAAAACTTGAAAAGGAGTTGGAACTTTGATCTTTAATATCTCCGTAACCAGAAGGTTTTCAGGCTTTTTTTTGGGGATTAGCATCTCGAAGGTCAGGAGGTCAGGAGGCTCAGGAGGTCGTCGGCTGCTTAACCGGACTATCATGTGGGTGCCTCAATAAATTAAGACCTCCAGCCAGGGCATAAAACTTACAAACTAAGCGACTACACGCTAATAAGGCACCCCTGTGGGGTACGGACCTCGGCTTAAGGCGTCGTTGGGATGGCATGGGACAGGTCGGATCGGATCACGAATTTTATGGCTACAAGCTCAGCGGCGCGGGCTGGCTCCAGCAAGGGTCGGGGCGAGCATGGACGGGGGCGTCGCGGTGGTTCTCGGCAGCGAGGGCGAAAGGACGGTCTGTTTTTGTACTTACGAACGGTTTTAGTAGCACTACTATTCTCCAGAAAGAGGGTTGTGGCGTCGTCGGGAATGGTGAGAATATGCCTTGGTCAGCAAGTCTTACTTATGCGGGAGGGAGTGTATCGGGCGGCCACCGCAATCAGGGGATTAGAGTGCTTTATAGCAGAGCTTTACTTTACGATTTCTTTCAAAACCAGCCAGATACAAATAGTATAGCCAAAGAGATTTTATTACAAGTTCATACATACTATAATGCGAAAAGACTTTTTCCCCAACCTAATAGTTTTCCTGACTGTACATTGCTATTATCAAGTATTCGTGACATCTAATTTAATAGGGAAATTAATGTTAGGGTGAAGACAGACGAGCGTAATTTTTTGAGTTGTGAGTAGCGTAATTTCAGTCGCGTAATTTCTGCTACATTCGGTGTCATACAAAAATCCTGTTTCATTCACACGGCGACGCAAAATGAGTTGTCTGTCGACTCACGCGCACAATTCCAGCTGAATTGAGTTCGCGGCGAGAGGGGGCGAGGGAATCGACAGTCAATCACGGAACGCATGGGAGTCAATACGTTAATTTCTTTGTCACAATGTTTGTAGACACGGAAAATTGATACTGAAGTCGAACAACGGCCTTGCCTGTGGAATTTATCAGAAAAGCCGTATAGTGACAAGTTTTTAGAACAGAGGGCTTGGCAAGACGTTGTAGAAAATTGTTTCGAAGATTGGAACAATTTCACTGATAATTTCAACAATAACAAACAAAGAATTTCAACTGAATAAATTACGCTCGTCTGGCGGCCCAAGAGAATTTCTGCCGAGCAGAAATTGCGCGACTCACAACTCAAAAAATTACGCTCGTCTGGCTTCACCCTAACATTTAATTCTCTAATAAACGTACTATTGCAGTTTAACTCGTCTAAATATTACTCTTGTCTTGCAAGTTGTAACACGCGACCTCAGGGAGTAGACAAGCATATGCTTGTCTAGCTATATTGTATAGTCTGCTAGAGATATCTCTAGCAGACTATCCACACGGTTAAGTTAGGTACAACCGACTTGTGCAGTTCAAGTTAGTTGACTAGGAGTCTAGAAGCGCCATCTGTTGAACTTGAGCTGGCATCAGCTGACTAATTTAGTTTTAAACACACCTCTTGATTAAGACGCTGATATATGCCAACGGCCTTGAGTGCATAGCTTGCATGTTCTGTACAGGAGCTAGACCACCACCTCTTAAAGCAGTATTATTGTAATCTTACTTGAGTGTGGGAAAGAGATGGAGCTAGACGTCCTGTATAGTTCAACTCTTTCTCACACTGAAGTAACATTAAAATAATACTGCTTTAAGAGGTGGTGGTAACAGTAATAAGACTCGCCCATCAAGGAGCGCTGTCCCAAATGAGACGCATTATTAATTTATTATAAATAAAACAAAAGGTATTATATCAAAACACGTACCTATACTAAAAGATAAATAATTAAATTATCTTTAAAATAGTGAAGGTTTCATAAAAATAAGCTTGATAGTTTTTACGTGATTCTCAGTTTTTATCTGTGTTAGACATAACGTTACAAATTAACTACACTATGATATATTTCAAACATAATCTAAAATATTAATATTAAATTATTTAAAAAAATTCTCTAATTTAACAATTTATTAATATAAACAAACAACAACAACAAACAACAACACAACAACAACAATACATTAACAACAAACACAACTTACATCAACATTATTTTAACAATTTATTATTATTTATTTATTTTTATTTTAATATTTTTTCTAAATCATTAACACTACTCGTTTAGACGTGATCTTCGGTTTAAAATCATTAAACGTCGTCGCCTTAAGTTCCGTTAATTGTCACGAAAAGAAAAACCATTGTAAAAGTTATTCATAATGATGAGTACAATGACCCGTTAAGAGGTTAACACTGATTAAAATTACACCTTGTATATGCAACTGAGGGATAAAAAAATCGATGGATTGACTTTTTGAGCTGGTGAGGTATGCGTAAACGTGAGCCCCGCCCTGTAACTTTTAAAGTACCTACTTAAACAGTGCAATATTCTAAAAAAAAAAAAAAAAATAAGGAGGAAGATCTTAAAAAAAACTCTTTCAACGATAATTCATTTGAATAAGATACGTCTAGATTTTGAGATATCTTCGGTTACAATATTTATAACTTTGTTTTTAACAGTTTCTTTGTGAAATACCTGCTATGAAATATAACATTATTTACAAATCAATATTGTGCATGCGTGATTATCATTCCGACGACAGAACTCTTCACTGTGCGTGGTCCGACACGCACTTGGCCGGTATTTTAAAAAAAATATTTTGTAGTGTCTCAGGATCTTGGCTTGGGTAAAGTAAACAGGCATAAAAATGTTCCTAGGATGTTATTTTAAAGGTGCACAATGGCTGCGGAAACATAAATTAGATAATTAAAAATATATCCGAGCCGAAGAGTTTAACACATTCGCTGCGATACGGGAAGTATCTGGCCGTAATTGAGTTTCGCCATGTGCGGCAGCTTGTTTTCCTCGTCTTGCCTCCAGTGCGGAGGTGATAAAACTAAGTTCCCGTTAACGAAAAAAAGAGATGTCTATAATCATTGCCGACATTCTTGCTTCAAGTGTAATTAAATTTAGAAGAAAAAATGTGCGGGAAGTATCTTTGCGTTACGCACAGAAACGATATTGTATGTCTCTAGTGCGATACGGGAATTATTTGGCCATAATCACCACCCCGTACCAGCACCGAACCTGCGCGCGCGCGGGGCTTTACTTAGCCGTAGTGCTGTACAAAGTGCACACGTTTCTACATAAAAAAAAATGATTTAAACATTTCACATTTCTATTTTTTTTTTGTTAATTGTAGAGTAAAATAAATAATTAATAAGGAGAAAAAAAATTCTTAACCAATTATAATTTGTTTTAATACTAAAGATTTTTTTTTTTTGTTAAGTAAATTACAGAAGTAAATTAACAATGTGTAGTTTCATAATATTTTTTTATGCTACTGTTTTTGTTGATTATGTTCGATTTTAATAAATTATTGATATTTAAAAAGTTATTACTTATTACACGAGCATACCCCCCCCCCCATCCCTAGCATGGTATTTGTTCCATGCGGCACGGGAAGTAATTTCCCGTAAAATGACCGTTTTTTGTAAAATGCCTATAATTCATGAAATATCCAACAGAACACTGTGCTATCGCAGCTGTGTATACTCAACAATGTGCGTCTGTAACAATCCGGATGTACGGTTACGGTACCGGGGTGATTAATGTGTGCAAAATGAAAGACTATTGGCGATATTAGCTATTAATTATTCCTATAAAATTCTACTACATTTTTTTTTACAAAAAGATCACCGCTTGTCATGACCGGAAGGCCGACCCATAACTTACAACCGTTTTGCCTAGTCTCATTATTCAAATCAATGTTTGTTTTTAAACTATACATCACTTAAACCCGCGCACTTTGCATGCTAGTAGCACGCCCGGTTAAAACCTCTACAGTGTCCTATCATTTAGTTCAAAGCATTTCTAAATCTGATGAGTTTCCGTGTCTCAAAGGACCTTTGAAGTCAGGACAAGGGGCCGTACTATGAACTCTTATTTCCAGGCAGTTTACGACGTAAACAGAACTGCCTTGCAATTTCGTATTAACAACTCGTTAAACAAGCCAATCAGTGGTCACGTGACACCCTGGCTGACTTCTGCCCGAATATTGCCTGGCAATACCGTACAACGAACGTTCATTTGACATTTGTTTTCATATTAAAACTGTCAAAAAGTAATCTCACAATCCATTTTGTTTACTTTACGTCAAAGGAGCTTTTATTGAATTGTTTTGGATTTATTTGGCGAAATTATTCTAGCGTTATCCAGTTAACATAAGAAAATATCACATCTGACGAATATGTACCGTTTGAGTGTCTGGAAACTCTGGAAAGTGGCACTCCTGGAGCTAGACCACCAACTCTTAAAGCAGTATTGTTGTAATCTTACTTGAGTGCGCTGAAGTAACATTAAAATGATACTGCTTTAAGAGGTGCTGGTTGGCCCCCTGATCAAAATACCGAAACAACGGTAACATTGTAAATCTCCCACAATATTTCCAACTGAACATGAGTTAAGCACCGGCGAGGGCGAAGACTCATCCACTGAACTATAATAATTACAACTGTCTATTAATGTTATTGGCGTGTTCAAAACTGAATATTTAATAAAAACACTGAAAAACACTATATATAATTATACATCCATATCCATATTTTTGTTTATACTCTGAAACTTAAGATGACGCACTAACCACAGTAACCACTAATACTTGTGAAGAAAAATAATAAACAAAAAAAAAAAATACTGTCCGACGAAATGAGAACCTCCTCCTTTTTTTGAAGTCGGTTAACAAACGGTTGTCAAATTCCCTGCTGAAGTGAACATCAAGTGGAGTACGTTCGGAAACCAATTTACAAGCCTGAAAATCATTATAATTAAGTAGGGCAAAACTTGGCTAATCCGTGATATGTAGCTATTCGGTGATAGATAATATGTGTTTTATTACTAAGTTACTACTGACTTGATAAATGTATATTTTTCAATCATTATAGTATTTGCCACATTTTTAGATATAAGTTAGCAAAGCTTCTTTTGTCTACTGTATCACAGTAAATTTAAAAAATAATCTGATCAATGAATCGAATTTTACAATTAAAAAACAAAACTATCACCGATTACCCAAGTTTTGCCCTAATTCTATAACTCACAATACCATACATGTACATACACACATACATGCACATACATGTACATGTGTTCATATTTTAACGTGCTTATTTTTGAACTAGATATTAATCTTGTATAAAAGTAGGTATACATATTTACTATTTTTATCATAAAATACGTGATGAAAATAAAACCGTAACTTACCGATAAATATTTAATTGTGTTTCTGATTGTTACGGAAGAGAATTACAAGCCAGCCATAGACAAACTACCCAGCGTGAAGTCTTAATTGGCTACGGGAAGATAGCAGTCGAAACGCATAGCTGGACTTCTTGATACAGGAAGTATTTGACTCGTAACGCAGTAAGAAAGGATTTTTGGAAAATTGAGTTACTTAGATTCGGAATCCTCGTATCCAACCACCCATTACCCACCCACCAACCAACCATCCATCAATCATCGAGGATTCCGAATTTAAGTAACTCAATTTCCAAAAGACTGTTACTGGCGGCCTTATACAAGGTGTAACATAATTAACGCACAACCTCTTAAGAGGTCATTGTACTCATCATTATGAACAACTTTTACTATGGGACCAAACCTGTAATCGCGAAAAAAAAAATCAGCAGCTCCCTATATTTATGTTCGCATAACTCGTCAAAATGTAGGGAACAGCTGATTTTTTTTCGCGATTTCAGGTTTGGTCCCATAGTAAAAGTTGTTCATAATGATGAGTACACATCCCTTAAGAGGTTGTGCGTTATTTATGTTACACCTTGTATATTGTAATGTCAACAGTACGATACTCAAGGTGCACAAATAAATAAATAAAAAAAATAAAAAGAAAAATCCAAAAATCCTTCCTTACTGCGTTTCCAATTAGCGCGGCAGTTCCAGCGCTGCCGCAGCGAATGTGTACATGTCAGAAGTTTTGCTGAAGTATGTTTGTGAAAAAGTGTATTTTTGTGTTTAATATTTCAGCTTTTGCTGCAGCTTACAATTCCAAAGTTGATATAGATAATTCATGAGATTGTGTCTGTCCTCCTCCTCCTACCTAAAATATTTTTTGAGATCTTGGGACAAGTTTAAATGTGTGTGTAAGGTTGAAATGTGGGTGTACTATAGGTACGTCTCTGCCCAACCCTTCGGGGAAACAAGGCGTGATGTTATGTTATGTTGGTCAAGTTTAATAATGATGAAATGAAAAGAAATTGTTTATTCTGTAAATAGGATATCGGAATCACTTTTAAACGTCATATTAAAAAAAATAAAAATTGCTAAATATAGTCGACATTTCCTATCTAACTAGATACCGCGGAGAAGAAATTACAAAACAAATTCCAGGGTCATAAAATAGGAGCAGCAATACTAAGATGGGTAGATGGATAGATTAGCTTGGGTTACAAGCAATCAAAGAAGCTCGCCGAGATAAAAGACACCGAGACAAATGGCTCAACGTGCGCTAAGTGGCCGTAACGACACCCGGCAGGTTAGGGATCCGTGTATTTAAGTTTTAAGAGAGAACAGGGCCTGTGATACTCTATGCAAATGTATTCCCCTTTTTTCTTCCTGAATCCCTCCTTTTCCTCCTCTAGAGCAATCATTTATTTTTCATAAGATCAAGGTCTGCTGTAGACACAACCCTGTTATTTCCTTTTTATCAGCAACTAATTAGTAAAGAAAATATGACCCTCTAAAATTACAAAAAATGCCTCATTTTTACCGCCGTGATTAGAGGACTACCAGACAAATTCGAAAAGTTTTTAACAAAAAAGAAAATGATAGAGACCTAGATATACTCTTTCTTAAAATTTTAATGTAAAAAATAATTGAATCGTCTCAGTTTTCGAGGAGAAAAAGGGGAATACGAAACGTCGATCGCGTCAAAACTTTTGTGATATAATCGGTTTGAGCTGCAACTGTCCCTATCGCATTCTAAACGCAGTTGTTCGGGCGCAGCGCGACGGTATTAGTTTAACTTCAAATACTTATTTTTGAAATTCCCAGCACGCCCCGACCCCTCTTAACAACCATTGTAACATTTATTGTGGGCTACCTATGTGTGTATACCTGCTAGTTTTAAGTAAATGTCTGTACTTTCTGAGTTTATATTGGAAATTCCTAACATCGGTGAAGGAAAACATTGGGAGGAAACCTGGAGCTAGACCACCACCTCTTAAAGCAGTATTACTGTAATCTTAAGCTATACAGGACGTCTAGTTCCATCTCTTTCCCACACTGAAGTAACATTAAAATAGTATTATTTTTTAAAGCAGTATGGCTTTAAGATGTGGTGGTTGGCCCCCTGGACTTATAATTAATATACTTAAGTCTTAAATCGCCAATCTGCCTTGAGCAAAAGTTTTGATCAATGCTCATGCCTTTTCTGTATGAGATGTATTTGCCCTACAGTGGGACAGTAATAGCCTAGTATTATTACCATTACGTCGATCCATTCATCGTGGCTCTATTAGCCGCAATTTCTAGATAGCAGCCCAGAGACTGCACTTGTGGGCACAATTTGGGCAATTTATTGCAATATTGTCGGCCCCTCGAAATGATTACCTCTGCCTGATTTTGGGGAATACTAGCTCTACAGTACCGGGACGAATGGGACGCAGCTGCAAATAAAAGGCTATACTTAATTTTATCTATTTATTATGAAGAATACGCACACTCACTCCCTTCACTTCACTTCAGAGCGACCAAAACAAATAAGCCTCAAAATAAACAATTTTTAAACTGATTCTAAATTCGCTTGAGTGATCAAATCTGGCCAGAATAATTTTTCTGCCAGCTTGCTCAATGTAGAAGATATGCCTTTGGCAGATGATTTACAGTCTGTTATAGTCGTGAGTAGAGTAGGTCGAAAATGACCACTCAATAAACTTTTAAAACAGAATCAAAAGCTTCAAGCTTCATCAGGTGCTCTGTGCGCACTTGGGCAGCCGGCCGAGCTATTAATCATCATCATCACAATCAAACACGGAGTCAAAATTGAAGACAATGTCACTCTGTCTTCGTAGAGTAGTAATAGCCGTGATAGAACCCGGGTCAGAACGGCAACTGCTCGAGAAGTTGCCAACTGTATGATGCCTCGTTGGACTATTGGTCGCAAGCGCAATTGCTAAGCTTGAGATCCTGAGTTCGATTCCCAGGTCGGGTAAAGTGTTATTGGGTTTTTCTATCTGCAATTTCTCAGTAGCAGCCTAAAGTCTGGACTTGTGCCCGGTTTATGACAATAGGCTTGGCCCCTATTACATGGGACTTAAACATAACTGGTGAAATGTAGGTGTACTATAGGTACACCTCTGCCTTAGCCCTTCGAGGATTACAGGCCCGATGTTATGTAACGAAAAGAAAATCTCTTTACAACTTTTCATTATAGCTATGCTTCATGTTTTATGAGATTTTATGACACATGAGCAGATGAACAGAACTTGTTACTTCAGAACAAAACAACAGTCAACTATAATTATAAACTCTTTGCGAAAACCTAACTAAAATGTTATAAAAATAATAACCCCAACATTCCGAAATTTCTATGTGAACCTGACATGCAAGAAACCTCTCATTTATTATGAAAAGCAATAGAGATTTCTGTAGCCTACGATCTTGGATTAACCGCCTGTTAATTATGAATGAAGGTCAGTGTTGGACATTAGGTATTATTGCGAACTCCTTCATATACAATGCAGTGGCTTGAAATGAGATGTCTGAATTAGTTATCGGCAGCCGGCCAAATAGACAAACTGCTGCTGTGAAACTGTGAAAAATTATAGCCAAAAATGTTAGTAAGGCGCAAAGCTAAAGACCAGCATACCAGCTAAATACATTCATTTCGCAATGCCATATATTTTGGGGCTTCTAGTAAAAATTACATTAAACTGAGTTTTTTTTAAATATCATATAATTAAAAACGAACAATTATTTTACAACGCTCATTAACTGAGAAAACGTCAACAGTAATATAATGCATCTTTTACTACAAACTACCTACATTGTTTTAAGCGTACCTACGCGTAGACATTCGTGAAATAATGGTACAATCTCAAAACAGAATCAAAGGAAATGGCAAGTTGGTTTTTCTTTTCATTGTATTTTTGCGAGTGTACGGAAATCAGCATTACCTGGTCACTCAGTTTCTTTGTTTCTCATTCATTTCACAAGAAACACTTCGACCTTGTGACAAAGGAAATGACGTGCTAATACCACGATATTTTGTTACGGGGAATACAAAGAAACTGCAATCCCTAATGGGCCAGTTAACACTAGATAAACAACTTTTTTATAATTACATATATTCTCTAATTTAACGTGGCCGTATACTAGCTTCAAAAGTAAGTAAACCTAAGTGTCCAGAAAGAATTTGAAAAAAGGTTTTCAAAATTTGATTGTACCCGTTGCAGCATAACTCTGCATGTCAAAACTTTTTGGTTCTTTATAATCAACCTTTTTTCGTTTGTATTTGAGCCTGGTCGATTTTTATCTTTTTATTTCGTGATTCGAATTTCGAACTGTCATTCGATGGGAACGCTTGATTGACAATTTGCTGTCGTTTGTGATGGTTTGTGATACACCGTGTACCTAATCTAGGAGCATGAAAAAAAACCGGCCAAGTACATGTAGGACCAGGCACAATGAAGGGTTCCGTACTTGGGATGAATTTATCCCAAGAACAAGCTTAACATTGCTATTGAAAAACATGTTCCCCCATACATCCCAACTTACTTTGTATGCACAATATTGAGTGATTTACCATGTTATTACAAGACCATAGACTTCTTATAGGTTTTCCTGTAATCTTTCAGTATAAAACTATTCTCTGTATCTTTTTCAAAAGTTTAGGCTCAGCAGTTTCGGAGATAATGGTACGAGTATAGTTACAAGTTAGTTATTTACAAACTCAAATGTGGTGTTAGGCAGGGAGGTCTTACTTCCCCGAAGTTATTTAATATTTATGTTAACAACCTGCTTGTTGAGCTCAGCAGCACTCATGTAGGATGCCATATAGACGGAGTTAGTGTAAATAACCTAAGTTACGCAGACGATATGGTGCTGATGAGCCCCACAATCGGTGGAATTAGGAAATTGCTCACCATTTGTGAAAGATACGCCGAGCAGCATGGGCTAAAATATAGCCCTACAAAGAGCGAGCTGTTGGTATTTAGAGGAAAAAATAAAAGTCCCTCAAATGTCCCTCCCGTAGAACTAAACGGTTCACCTTTGCAGAGGGTAACACAATTTAAATATTTGGGCCATATTGTTACGGAGGATCTTCAAGATGACGCGGATATGGAAAGAGAGCGCCAGCTAGGGTTGCGGGATGTTCGAAAGAGTTACCGTGGTCCCGGCACAGGCAACAGAAGGAACACGGGTGGGTTTTAGTCAGTAAAAGTCTGACACGTCCTCCCGCTCCGCCCAGAGCGGGAGAAGTCATTTGATGATTTCCCATCCACAAAAAAAAAAAAAAAAAAAAAGGGCGATGGCTGTGAGGGGAAACATGCTTGCTCGCAGGTTTGATGGTTGTTCAGTACCAGTTAAAATAACGCTTTTTAAGGCGTTTTGTCAAATATTTTACACCAGCTGTCTGTGGGCTAAGCATACCCAAAAAGCTGACAACACACTGCGCAGTCAATATAATAACGCCTTCAGGGCGCTGTTGCGGCTTCCGCGTTACTGTAGTGCGTCAGGGATGTTCGCTGACGATCATGCGCAAGAAAGTGGCATCAATGATGCGCAGGGTGAGGGGGAGCAGCAACAGCGTACTGAAGGTTTTTTCAGATAGGTTAGAAGGGCTTATAATGGATAGGTTTATTAAGCTAGATGTCAGACATGTGGCTTGATAAATCTTCCTCTAATTGGATATTGTGTTTTTTTTTTGTGTGCTACTACTAACATAGTTTGTAAGTTTTTTTTTGGTAATACTAATATGCTATGAACTGTCGATGCCTGAAAATAAACGATTTTTATTTTTTGTTTTTTTTTATAGTCAATTTTCATAAATTTTCTTTCATTATAAAAAAGCATACCCATTTTAAATCCTTGTAACAAGCTCTTTCATTTGATATGTCACCTGGTACAGTTAACATAACTTTTTTTTTATAAATTTTCTAATTTTTCCCCGAATAGTGAATTCCATATTCAAAATTCATTTATTTACGTTACACGTTCGTGTTTGGGTCATACGTGAACCAAATTTCAACTTAATCGGTCCAATAGATTCGGAGTAAATCGGCTGTGACAGACCGACAGACGGACAGACACACGGGTGATCCTATAAATACGTACGGAACCCTAAAAACTAAAAGTTCTAATTCCAAACTCGCAGTTTTTTTTATTTTTACAATATGCGTTCTACCTATAATTAAGTAGGTACTAACCTGTACCAAAATTAAAACCGAAATTTGTCCGTAGATCCGGTAAGCCCGGATCGATCCTGCGAGTCTCTAATTAACTGCCTCAGGCATGCAATTACAGAATTGAATACGGTTAAAGAGAAACGGGGCTTCGAGGTTCGAGGCATTTCTCGGAGTTGTCGGAAGACTTCCTTAGCCAATGAGTGTTTTGGACCTTAACCTGAATAGGAATTATTATGACAAAATTACACGGTTGGACTAAATTGATTCATTTGAAAACTGCACAAATTAGCAACAAAGAAAGATATTAAGTAGTAGTAGTGTAGTATTTCCACAAAACGGCACGAGAGTGCAATCTACGAAGACAAACATCGGAAGCGTCAGTGGCCCATCTTCGACGGAGACACCATGGCTTGTCTGCGCGAAGAGGCGCAAATCGGTGCCGCTAACAAATCTTCGTACATCAGGTGTAGATCGTGATGCAAGGGCAGCAGCTTCCACCGCAGCAGACACCGCAACAGCACCCGCAGCCTCCGCACTTTTTTCCTAGGAAAGGTAAAGAGATATAAGATAGATAGATAGAATACTCTTTATTATGTACACCATAAATCTGTACCTGTACTTTAATAAGAGCCGAAATAAGTCAAAAGTATACCAAAGTTGTGGAAAGACACTATTTTTTTAAATATTTAGGTTTCTTTTTGGGACATTTTATTATGTGTGTATTACGCGAGCGAGTAATTGAGATTGGGAAACGCCCAGTTTTACTTCATTTCTTTTTCAATAACATAGGCTATTATCTATTATCATCATCATCAATTTATAATTCTCCTGTTCTTATCCCAGTTTATTTGTTGTCGGCGCAACATGTCTTTTTCTTCCATACTTCTCTATTAGTCGTCATCTCGGTAGTCACCCCCTTCCAGCCATATCATCTTTCCCACAGTCCATCCATCGTTTCTTTGGTCTTCCTCTACTATACAGCCATCTATATCTAAACGTATTAAAGTCAAAGACAAATTAAAGTCACTTTTCGTGTTCTTTTAAACCACGCAACGGATTGTGATGCGAATTTCACCATCATTTAGAGAATTTATTCCGGAAGGTTTACATGTATAATACAACATAACTATTTAACTTGCATATATCATAAAGAAATCTAAAAACAAACTATAAAACGTAAAAAAAAACTAGATTTTTTTACACTTCAAGACGTTACTTGTTTACGACTTTTTATCCCCGCAACAACGTTTTTGTATACAAATCACGTTCTATCCGTGATGGACTCTAAGAATAATTACGGTTGTTATTAGCTGTCCCGCGGAATTTGTCTGTGCAAACAAAATTTGTTTTGAACCCCTTAAAAGGTCGAGTTTTAAAGATAAAAGTCTTTTAAATTAGAAAAGTTATAAAAGAAAAGTTGTTTATCTAATTAATGGCGGTAAAGGTGGTAATATTTCTTTTGGTCAGGAGGAGTTAATTTGCGTGGGGTCATTATTCAATCGGCTCGTTTATCAAAGATTATTTATTGCTACGAGTCATCACCCTTCTGCAGTTATCCCAATTTGTGGTCTGTGAAGCATGTTTTCGTCATCCATACTTCTCTGTAAGCCATCTCAGTATTCTTCGTTATAATTCTTGCAATGATGGAGCGTATCAGTTACTTACATACAACAGCTGTTTTATTCATTATCATCTTCCTGCGGTTGTCCCATGTTACTCGGGGTCGGCGCAATGATACGTTTTCTTGTTCCATTCTCCCCTGTTACAAACAAACAAACAATTGACATGCATAAGTGAATATTGTGATAACACGAAAATCAGACTGTATATAAACTTATAAATTTTACTTCTTTATAATATTCGTATAAATAGTATCCAAATGCATAGAGAAAGCACCTTATTACGGCAACATCTCTAGATAAACCAGAAAGCCCTGCTCGTTCCTTATTCATAACTATATTATTATGAAAATATCTTTTTAATATATCCAGTACGCTCCTTTATAACATGTAAGAAATAAAGAACCGGTTGCCTGAAGGCCAATTCCCGTAATTAAAAACGTTCAAAATCTAGTCGCAATCTCATCTCAAAGACAATCAAATGTCAAAAATGTAGGCAAACGCTATACAATTTTTGACAGACTGAGATTTGAATGCGAACGATCTTAAAATTACCGGAATTGCCTCTTAGAGCAAAACGTTTCAGTCTGCTTAGGTGCGCAAAATAATAGACCTTTGCCATCATTAAGGTTCAATGTTAACTAAAGCAGACACCGCGAACAAAATGTTTGCGCAACATGTTATCCGGGACAGCAAACTTCTCAGTCTACTACCTGCATACACATAGAACACGGTTCTCACATTTGACATCCGCGGGACACGTCTTTGGTTTGTAATCGCCTCTAGTTTACATTGAACCTCAATGTATGCCATCCAAGAAAGCCATTAGCCATTCCCCTTTAAAATTCAAAGGTATTCTTAAATCCTTCTACGGTAGTGTAACAATATATCAAGGATACGTAGTCAATACACATAGGGGTATTATAAATATTTAGCAGCCACACACAACTATGGGTTTATATATCATAAGAAAACCACTGAGAAAATATGTACAGTCCATTCGCTTATTTTACCTCTGACAGCAGCAACCCAATATCAACCTTATCATAGCGAAAATAAAGATCACTGTGATTTTGCCAGACTTGATAATGGCAGCAATCCAACAGCAACCTTATAGCAACAACAATAAAGATTACTGTCAGTTTGACAGTTATGCGAGATATAATAACTGTTAAAAATATGATAAAAACTCAAGTGCACAAAAAGTAAAAAGAATAAACGGAACCTAACAATTTTATACCACGTGTAACAGGAGGATTGACATTCCTTTAAACCATGTAAAGAGAATCATGTTCTTTGCCCCTATACAAAAAATCAATCAAATCCAATGAATACTTTAGCACAGGAAATTATTTTTCATTTTCTTATTTTTCAACATGATGTAGATCTGAGTCCGTAATAATAGGTAAACATAGCCGCCGCCGCGCTCCGCACCCCGCACCACACCGTTGGTCAATGACTTTGCGTAGATAAAGCGTGTTTACTTTTTATGCAGTTGATTCTACTATTTATTTTGTTTGAAAACTGCAATTTTTTAATTTTTCATTAACTACTAATCTTCGTGTTTTAAAATGTTTCCATGGATTAGTACTGCGCTCGTTTTCATTTAATGTCGTACATCCAGAAACACGTTGTATATGTTGCGCCAGCAGCATGCGAAAAGAGTTCCGACGTCGCTACATTACTCCCCCACCCGCTAGCGGAAGCGTACGATGGGTGTTTTGAAGTTATTCCAGACCTGGTTATGCATGCTTAAGTAGGTGGCGACGTTTCTGTTGTTGCGTCTGACTCTGGGTTCATTCGAAACGCTGACTTCAATATATCGATAGCTATTTATTTTATTATACAATTTTTGGAAAACTTACAGCTAAAGACTTTTGTACGACGGACGGAGAGTAACAAAAATAAGGCCAATTAAGTTTTCACAGATAGAAGAGGGCATATAAACAAAAAGTATTTGAGAAGATAGACAGTGTTTTGAGTAAAAATAGTATCATAAATAAAAATGTTTCAATCAGCGCAAATAATAATCAGTTAGTTTAAGTAATTAAAAAAGAAATGACAAAGAGTCCTTTTTAATTTAGAAATGCCAGTATTGAAAACATCGATGTCGACGTCCCGGCAAGCGCACCTGTTACTTAAGTTACTGTATTTTAAAATATTTATCCTTGCGATCGATGACTTCGCACGAGCCGAGCCGAGAGGCTTCTTCAACGCATCATTGTGTACATATTTTATACATGTGAGCATTTAACTAACTCATCAGCTATGAACGTTGCTTGGCGTTGGTTCGATTACCGCTGCGCTTGTGTTTTCTTGAACGCTTCGCTCAAATTGTGCTTTGTACTTGTACTATTATAACCTGAGATAATTATAACGGCATAGAATTCTGCTTGACCATACAATAACTCAGCTGAGCTCGCACCGATGTTCTCTTTAATTGACGCTCTTTTAAACCTACCAGTACTGTATGCAACTCTTGAGACCATGTCGTTGCCGTGCTCACGGTAAGTGCTGCCTTGAGTATGCGGTGCCAACGTTCTATCATCCCATTACACTGTGGGTGGTAAGCAGTGGTTCGTCACACATCAATTTCTTGAATAACTCTGATTCAAATTACCTCCAGGCAGCCGAACCAGGAGCTAGACCAAGTGCTCTTAAAGCAGTATTATTGTAATCTTACTTCAGTGTGGGAAAGAGATGGAGCTAAACGTCCTGTATAGCTCCATCTCTTTCTCACACTGAAGTAACATTAAAATAATACTGCTTTAAGCCCCCAAGCTATCACTTCGTTAAAAGCGCTAGCTACTTTTTCGCGGTTATAATCTTCAAGTGGACAAGCCTGGTCACCTGGTAGTCCGATATATCATCGTCAACAAGTATCGGAATCCGTTTGATGTAGGTAAAGGTCATGTCAATGTCAACATGTTCCAATTGATTTGTATGTTTAAAGCTGACTAGTATAGATGATTTCGTGTGTTACACTTTCGCTCGCTGGCACGGGTCGCAGGTTCGAGGCCAGGTCCCTATACCACATAACTTTACAAATACAATTTATAAGTTACTCTTACAAGTGTCTGTACCACAAAACTCTAAGCCACATAATTGTAACGGGAGAACCTTACAAAATTATGTAAATTATAGTGACTTGTAGATTGTTCATTTGTAACTCATATGTAGGTACTTTGTAATTTCTGCGATACGCAATTTGTTCTACAATGAATTGTAAACTTGTAGTTTTGTAGCATACAATGTGTAAAAATATGCTGTTCGATCCGAAAAGGGGTCATTGTAGTCATCATTATAAACAACTTTTACTATGGGACCAAATCGAAATCGCGAAAAAAAATCTGCTGTTTCGTACTTTTTGACGAGCTATGCGAACATAAAAAGGAACAGCAGATTTTTTTCGCGATTTCAGGTTTGGTCCCATAGTAAAAGTTGTTCATAATGACGAGTACACGAGACCTTTTTTACACATTGTATAAGGCTCAGTTGTTTACGTCACTGTTCATAGAAGGCCAAAAGTAGCAGGCAGTGGCTACTTCCTTGTGGTCCTTATTCGTAGATAAGGTCGTGAATCGCTTGACATCCATTTTTCGAAAATCCGATGGTAAATATGGACGGGGAACTTGTTGACATCTCGCAAGTTACCTTGGTGTTTGAGTTATGTATAATGATATTTTTCAAAACCTAATTTCCAGTACTTTTCAACTCTTCATCTTCGATTTGTTTCCTTGCTAAGCCTTCGTAATCGATTATTGTCGGGCTAGTTTATCGTCTCAACTCGTGAGTGCATCTGCGACTTGGTTGTTTTGGCGGGAGATATGTTTGTTGTTAAATGTGAATTGTCCGTTATATTCTAACTAGGTACTTTGTGCGCCGGTGCGTTTCGTTTCTGCCACCCGCCGCAAGTGCATGGACCCGTCAAACGACCAGTTCACGACCCTCAAAAATGCGCTGAAAATCTTACACCGCCAATGTACAATACGGAAAGCAGCTCCCTGTCATTCGTACTGTATTTTCGTTGAGCTTCAGTAAATTTCTCAGAAAAAAATCCTAGCGGTCTCCATTTTCCTTTTATTTTCTGTTGAAGTTAACGTTGGTGTCAACGAGATCGTGATGACGGCGCTGAAACAGCGATACATACTTTTTATTCGTAGGATACATTCATTTACTACGACCGCACGTCCGTCACCCGAGCGCCGGGATCCCGACCCCCGAATTTTCGAGTAGTTCGGGGCGACCGCTAGAACTCTGCCCGAGATTGTGACAGGCCCATGTGCCGGCAATACAGAACACGTATGATTTTGTCCACACACTACTGTCTTTTCGGCTTTTGTTTTGTCTATCATATAACATATTGAACCGCAGAGTTCGGTCTCGGTGGACAAACGATCGCCGTCACCGGGACGTCATGTTCGGTTCGAATAAACTTGTTTCTTTCTCGTTGACGTCCCGGTGACGGCTGCGGTGGAGAAACTTGTACAATACTATCTTGTTGTCACTGTTAAACTAAAACGTAACCGCAGCTGTATCATTGTTAAGTTAATAGATCAAGAAAATGCTCTACCCATGTGCCAAACATTCAAATCCATTCAGCCGTTTTAGCGTAAAAGCGTAACAAACAAACTCACTTTCGCATTTATTCTATTAGTTAGGATGTCGCTTGTTATGACAAATGTATTGAGTGAAAACTTATGTGACGTGAGCTGTCAATAGTGTCAATCCTTAGCATCAAGTGAAATGACAGCTCACTTCAAGCTCATTTTCATAGAATAGACCGGCTATACTCGGTGGAGTTCTGGTTCTCGACTGAACTCAAATCGTTCGTTTTTTTTTTAAATATTTATTTATTTACTATGGATGACTTACAGCTAAAACAAACAGAATAAAAAATAGTATGTGAGACTAACAGCCAATTAAAAGTTATCACTTCTAAAAACAGATTGGAAACAAAGAGCGTGAACAACACAACACAGCTACCAAAAAAAGAGAAAAAAACAATATAACATTCAAGCTTAAACTAAATTCACATTTTATATTCAGTACATTAGTAAAAACTTGAGGAGCTCGTGGCTAAGTAATAACAGCCGCATGGGTCGATCCATCAGGTTAAGCTGCGCTTGCCGGGGTTGGTCCGTGGATGGGTGACCATCTTTACACACCGAGACTCCTCCGTGCCTCGGAAAGCACGTTAAGCCGTCGGTCCCGGCTGTCATTCGTGGATCTTTGACAGTCGTTACGGGTCGTCAGAAGCCCGAAAGTCTGACAACCAGTCTTACCAAGGGGTATCGTATTACCCAGTAACTGGGTTGTGGAGGTCAGATAGGCAGTCGCTCCATGTAAAATACTGGTATTCAGCTGCATCCGGTTAGACTGGAAGCTGACCCCAATATAGTTGGGAAAAGGCTAGGCAGATGATGACATTAGTAAAAACTTAAGAGGATATCGCGCGCACAGTGGCGCCCTCGTCGTTTGTTTGATTATTTCTTTTATTTTAGAATGAAAATGCAGAAAATAAGCACGTTATGTTGCGCTCCACAAGACTATACGTTATTATTATTACAAACAGTAGTTTTACATTCTTAAGATTTATTATAATCTATAAAACGGAGCTTAGTGGCCACTATTTTCCGTTTTAAGGATTATAATAAAACTTAACAATGTATAACTACTGTTTGTAATAATAATAACGTATAGTCTTGTGGAGCACAACATAGCGTTCTTACTTTCTGCATTTTCATTCTAAAATTAAATTAAAAACCAAACAAACGATGAGGGCGCCACTGCGCACACGGTATCCTCTTAAGCATACAATTTTTTTATTAAAAAAGCTAAGGCTGAGGCTCTTTCTGGCCGAGGACACTCATGTCATGAAAGGATCAAAATCATGCCGTTTACACATGTCATTAAAGTTTCTACTTGCACGCACTATAAATGAATTTTGCCTGTAATTCGTAGACGTAAATGGAACACGCAACGGTGCGTTCCATCGCTTCGACCTTCCGGGAACGTTAAAAAAAAATTTGATAGAATATCGGGGCTATTAATAGAATTATTGAAAATCTTAAATAATGATATACAGTCAGAGATTGCTCGCCGATTAATTAGGGGTAATATATGATACCTCTTACAGGGGTTAAGATAATCTTCAGACCGGTAGGGCACTTTCTGATGATAACACAAAATCTTGATGAACCTTTTCTGGATACTCTCTATACGATCAATGTACTTGTGATAACATGGATTCCAGATTTCAGATGCGTATTCCAAGTGGCTTCTAACAAAAGTACAGTAAAGAATTTTTAAAGTTTTGGCTTGAGTGAAGCACTTGGATAGCCGCATTATGAAACCTAGTGCTTTAGAGGCTTTAGTGACTATGGTATCGACATGAAATTCGAACGTAAGCTTGGAATCATGATCTACTCCCAGATCTCGAATGCAATTCGTTTTAGGTAGTACTTGATCACCTAAGATATATGATGAAGGTATAATTGAGCGCTTTCGAGAATATGTTAGAACAGAACATTTAGCAGGGTTAGGATCAAGCTTACTCCCACGACAATAAGCCTCCAGACAACGTAAATCAGCCTGAAGTGCAATCACGTCCACATGTGATGATATTGTGGCATAGGTTTTCATATCGTCAGCAAAACACAACAGTTTGGATGAAATCAAGCAAGAGTTGATGTCGTTTATATAGATAATGAAAAGCAACGGACCGAGCAATGAACCCTGGGGCACATCACTAGGGACAGGCACCCAACCAGACATATAATTGGTTAATACTACTGCTTGGGACCTGTTCTCCAGATAAGAAGAAAACCATCTCAGTAAATCACCTCGTATTCCCATACCATATAACTTTGATAGTAAGATCTCATGGTCAATCCGGTCAAACACTTTACTGTAATCTGTATAAACGACATCAACCTGCTTACCGTTATCCATGGCAGAATTAAGTTGGTGACGGTAGACCTTCCTTTCAAAAAACCAAGTTGAAAGGAACTAAACGAATTTTTAAGAGCATTATACACCTGGTTATAGATGATCCTTTGAAAGATTTTTGCTACAATACAGAGCTTGGATATCGGCCTGTAGTTCACGATTTTGGTTTTGACTCCTTTCTTGTGAATAGGCGTTATGAAAGCCGATTTCCAAAGTCCAGGTATAACACAAGTATCCAAGGATTTCCTGAAGAGAATCGAGATAGGTTGAGCGATCGAAGTCGAACATCGTACAAGAAATTTGGATGAAATATTGTCCGGGCAAAAATCCAAAGTCTTGACTCCATTTTTTTTTAAATTCGTTGTTTTCTTTCATTAAACATCCATAGCATAGCTTAGGCATAATCAGCCTTTAAAATGTTCCCACAGCTGAGAGGGGCTGTAATCTACCACGCGGGCCAGTGTGGGTTGGTATATGTCACATGTGTTCGAATTTTTGGTTCTAGGACATGCCGGTTTCCTCACGATGTTGTTACCTCACGATGGTACCTTTACCGTTTTTAGAGTAGTGATGAAGAAATTATTTGCACAAAGTAAAGCACCTGCCTGGGTTTGAACCAACGAGCTAGTAATTCGGGGCCGTAACCACTGGGCCACCACTGCTTCCGTCAATTAAATATCCGATATAACTAAAATTTCCATAAATATTTTGTTCCCGTTGTATAGAATTCTGTGGCTTTCGTTAATCATCCCTTATATACAGGGTGACTTTGAAAACATGCGACAAAATTTAAGGGGGAGTTCTACCCATCAATATGAACAACTTTTACTATGAGACCAACTTAGACTTCGCAAAAAAAAATTCGACCTTCTTATAACAAATGGCCCGATCGGGTATGTACTTTTATATGGGAAGGTCGAATTTTTTTTTGCGAATTTTTGAAAAACTCATTTTTATGTAACTTTTCCCAGGCATCAGCTCCGAAATTACACCCAAAATGAGGATTTGCTTGTCGAGATCATCGGCATTAGGTAGCCCCTTAAACATAATAAACATTTACTGCAAGTTACACATGTTACGTGGCCTGCCTACGCAAAATCAACCGAATAGCGCAATGATAACCTAATTACGTCAGTCGGATGTTTTAACATAAAATCACGATACACCATTTCGCTGAATAAACAAATCGACGCCTCGTGTCGCCGAATGCTCACCTACTTCCAAATCTGCTGATGCTGCATCCAGAGACATCTGCATACATAGTTATCGTTAGCATTGTAATGTTAGCTTAGGTTTATATTGTAATTTTCATCTAAATTAAAACCTTTATTAAATTAATTTGGGTTTTTTAAGTCCTCCGGCTGTCACCTTCGTAATTCACAGGTTACATCATTACTGGATTGTTGACGTGTGCTTAACTACTTGTCAACAATCCCACGATACTTAATTATTTAAGTAATTTCCTTTGCATTTAATTCACAAGTGGCCCAGTTCCACATCGACTGGGCCCCGCACTATAATGTTAGCTAACAAAGAACGCAACGTAACGTTCTTTGCTTAAGTACAAAGTCTAAAACTCTTTGTTTATGTCGAAACGAATTCTGTTTCAGAAGGAATAAATTAAGTTAATAGTTTTAATTAATGTGAGTTAGAATTATTTATCATGGCAAAACCTGGTAGTGATAATTTGAGGATGTCTTCCATCTTTTTATGGTTCAAGAACTTTATTATGCCTCAATAAATCACTTAGAGATAAAGGACCATGTTCATTTTTACCCTAACCATGTACAGCCAATTTATATTTTTAATTAGCCTTCATTAATAACAACAAGATTGTTTGAAACTAGTGTAGAGTTAATAAAAGCAACAGTGTAAGATTGAATAAAAATAAATATCACATTTTTTTGTAGGTCCGGTTGCATTTTCGGTTTAATGGCGACAAACACATAACCCTCCTTTTTCGGCATCCCTGCAGTCGGTTAAAAATAAATATAAATGATTAGGTGACTCTGAGAAATTCCGTCTGTTTACATAATCTACTGTTACATTATTTTAGTGATAGCTGTTCGTCAGGAATAAAATACAACCATCTGGAAACACTGATTGTGTTGTCACACCCTCATTCACTCACTTGTCACTCGTCGCCATAAAAACATAGGGTATTGTTATCATTCGAACATTGCGCTGTGTGCGTGTGATTCTTTGTTAATTTATTATTTATTAAACACTTACCTACCTACTACTTTTGCAGTTTTTAGCTCGATAGCTTAACGATTCTTGAAAGTGATATCTTATTGACAATTTTGATTTTACTTCTGCAGTTTATCAGTGAATTAATGCAATGATTTCTATCGAAGGATGTGCCCTACCGCGCCAACACTCACATCTGTTTTTTTTTGACAACGTTCCACTACAATATCGTTCGTTATTATGGGGGATATGCATTTTTGTTATATGCCATCATCCGTAAAAATATTTAGTTTCGAAATCTTAATTAATTTGAATAAAATGTACAAGACTTACACATGGAAAGTAATACGTTTAGCTTTATTTGAATTATTGGTACCTGAAGGCACGAGAGGGCATTTTATACAGCTGTTTGTGTTAAAAAAAAAAGAAAAAGAAAAAAAAGAAGAAAAGAAAGTTACTCCGACGTGTCACGAACTGCGACGAATGAGCAACTGAATCAGTGTGCGACGTCGCTCAGGTTAGGAGGGACACTTCTCGCGCGATGTAAATACGGTGAAGGCAAATCTTTGATTTATATCTCTGGTGAAATGTACATATGTGGATAGGATGATGCGATGTTGAGATGATTAAATCATACATCAATGTTGAGGTGCATCAAATGTGCTTTGCGCGTGCGACGTAGTTAGAGACATTCAGTCAGCGAACTATCCTTGCAACTCCAAACTATCTTCATGGAGAACAAAACAATATGACGTGTTGGATCATTCGGATCCCTTCAATATTGTTGTATTAAATGGTGCTGAGCCATTCATTTTATTGGGTCGCTCTTCACTACCATTGCTTATATTTACTTTTTAAATTATATTGAAGTAAATGCTTTAAGTTTGTGTTGAGATAAAAAAATAAAATAAAATTGGGTGCGCTGTTTGTTGAGATTTGTTTTATTTTCTTTTCTGTTCTGATCTGATGGCCTTACTAGAATATAGAATTCTTCCATAAGTTATAAACGTCTGGTAGATCCACTCTAGATGTTTATAACTGTCCTAACGCACCCTTTCGACCAGAGATGCTACGCTGCATAGCGATGGATATCAACCAATAGGATCGTTTGATAAACATTTGTTAAGTTTTTTATAAACATGTGGAAAGTGCATCTTTACAGCATGTCTTACTCATATCTAGTCAAGCTCTACTAGCTCACGCTAATTGTTATTTAAAGTCGGAAGTGAACTAATTACATATGTGTAAAAAATAGTTTGACGTGTAATGAGCTTTGTGCTAGGAGAAGTAGTATTTTTGTTAGAGATTATACAAAAAAAAAAATACTGCTTTAAATAAAAAAAAGGAAATTAATTCCAAATTTAGATCAAATAATGTGCTTTTAAATGTATCATTGTGTAGCTTTTGTACATGATTGTTTCCATTAGAACCCAATAACCTATCTATCACCAGTGTTGGCATACTGGAGATAGGAAAACCTATCTATCTGTGGTTTTAACGACATAATAATCTATAAGAGATTATGTAATTGCACCGGCCTGATATAAGGACAGATAGAATTTTACTGTCTACCATCAATAGCGACCTGTTTCTTACTGAAAATAAGTTATTTTGTTCAGCCGATAGACGACTGGTTATCATCCCTATCGATACCTTTTAGTTGCTATGCTAGTCATAAATATTCATGAAGCCTAGTTTCGATATCAAGCCTACAATCCTATTTGTGCGGTGAACGAACGTGTAAAAACTGTCAGTGTGAACCCTAACTTGATATATGGCATTATTTTCTGTAGCCGTAAAAATGTATGCTAAAGTAACAAAATTGATACTCGACACCATCTTATTGGATATTCTAATTTCGTGATCATCATCGTCATCATTCTTTATGTAGTCGGGTCATAAATACTGTCATATGTTGCAAATTTTGAATATGGAATGCAGACGAAAAATTCTATAAATTACGTTCGAATTTTGAATGTTTCACGCTTTTAAAAACATAGGTTTTGTAGACTTTTCTTTAGTTTTCAACATGGAGTGGACACAAAAAGAAGAAAAAGGCGCTGTAATTGCGTTGCATCTTAATTTTATTTATTTGTCTACTTCAGATACAGTGATCCATACTTTTGTTAGTATTCTTACGAATTATGTTAGTAACCAAGATTCAAATACACACCACAATCATACTATTTTAACTAAAATTAAAAAACAACATTGCATTATAAAAAAAAAAATACAATCATCTTTAAATTCCTTTATTTTTTTTAAATCATCAATTATTTAAAATCAAGAAATCAATTAAAATCTTTATATGCATTAAAATCATAAAACAACAAAATAAATACAAATAAATAAATAAAAACAATATAATTTCATCAGTTGGTTCTTTTTGACATGCAACTGTACATAATGGCACCATTTAATTTAATTTAATTTTCCTTTATTTCAATTAGCTGTTGGATTAAAAAAAATAGATCGTTGTGGATACGCTGCAAGTGAAATTTTCAAGCTTCTGAAAAACTTGAAATAACACAAAGGTTCGTTTATCGCACTATTAAACGATACGAGGAAGCTTCAAGAATAGAAGACAGAGAGAGGAGTGGTCGACCTCGTACGGTTCGCATTACAGTGGTGATCAAAGCCATCAAGGCGCAAATTCAAAGAAATCCCGTGTGAAAGCAAACACTGCGTCTCTTCAGATGGGTTTAAACAGAACCACGGTGAAAAGGATATTGAATGAAGACCTCGGGTTACGGGCTTACCGTAGAAGAACAGCACACCTCCTGAATGCTCGTTTGAAAAAAAATGGGCTTCAACGATCACGCGTTTTGTTGAGACGGTACGCGGAAAAAAAAATATCGCGAAATCTTATTTTAAGATGAAAAAATGTTTACAGTCGAAGAGAACTTCAATTAGCAAAATGACAAGGTGTATGCTCACAGCAGTGATGAAGTGAGCATTCGTGTCCCGCGCGTTCAATGTGGTCATCATCCCTCATCGGTGTTTGGCTTGGAGTGTCGTATTTGGGCCCCACTAAGATGTTTTTTTTTTTTTGTGAAAATTGTGTGAAAACCAATGCTCTGGTGTACCAAAATACGGTTCTGCAAAACCTCGTGGAGCCTCTTAAACGGACAATGTTCGCAAATCGCCACGGGGTATTCCAGCAACATTCTGCATCGGCTCATAAAGGCAGTACGCAAAACTGGTTGGATGTCCATGAAATTGATTTCATCAGGCACATTTTGAAGATTGGCCGTCCTCCAGTCCGGACCTTAATCCCTTGGATTATAAAATATGGCAGTATTTAGAGGAAAAAGCCTGGGTAAAACCTCATAAAAATTTGCAGTCGCTGAAGCTATCCCTCATCAAAGCAGTGGCCGAAATGGACCTCAATTCTATCCGTGACTGGCCTCGCAGATTACGCGCTGTAACGAAAATCAAGGAGGTCATTTCGAATAAACTAACATACATGTAAAATTGTACCTATCTTCCCATAACTACACATACATACACATACATAAACTCACGCCTTCTTCCCTTGGGGGTAGGCAGAAACTACAGAACGCCACCTGCTACGATCCTTACATACTCCTTTTGCCTCGTTTACGTTCATACATCTGGTCATGCACGCACGCCGGTTGCGAGTACTACGCACCTGACCTTTCTGAAGAACATCACCAATGAGATCACTATGTCTTCCTAGGGCGTCCCCTCCCGGCGTCCCATAAATTATTATAGTAAAATGTAAGATTTTTCATTTATTTTACACTTGATATGTGACAGAACTATGACCCGACTACGTAATAACCCAATTTTTTCTCATGATATTTTATTGAAATTAGGTTCAAAGTATTTTGGCACTAATACCGCCATGATCGGATGTGACGGTAAAAATCTCACTTCTTCAATCTGAGAAAATAAACCTGTAAGATAATACTTAAACCGGCCAAGCGCGTGTCGGACCACGCACAATGAAGGGTTCCGTAGTTGGGATGAATGTATCCCAAGAACAAACTTAATATTGTAGTTGATAAACATGTTCTCACATACATTCCAACTACAAATGTAAGTTGGTCGACTATTACTCGTAAACTTGTAAAGCCTACTTAGCTGTGATGGTTTTCCTTTTAATTAACAAAAATTGGCACTTTATAACTTAATATATCAGAAACGGATCCCTTAATCGAAAAATTGTTTCCACAAACCCCCAATATTTTTGAAAGACCTTTCCAACAACACTCCACACCATGGGGTAGACTAGAAAAAAAAAAAATCTCCACTTTACGTGTACAGGAGGTACCCTAAAATATGTTTTTTTTCATGATTTTATTCTACCACTTTATCGGCGTAATTAATATACAATGTATATCCATGCTAAATTATAGCTTTCTAGTACTAAGAGTCTCTGAGCTAAGCTGCGGACGGACGGACGGATGGACGGACATGGCGAAACTATAAGGGTTCCTTGTTGACTACGGAACCCTAAAAACTGTGAAATAATGATTTGGACAAAACGAGTACTACATCTTACCCTTGGAAAGTTCGAACTAACGTTAATTTAAGAATACCTGTTTAATATATCAATTTATTTTGTCCCCAGCGTTTCGAATGGGTGGTGAATCGCCCCATAGACCCTGGCGAGGTGGTGACCCTGCAATTGATGGGCCGCGGACGCTTCGCCGCCCCCAAAGTCATCGGGGTGTACCGTCTCGGCCTAGAGATCGTGGTCAACGACGGACAAATTGCTATTACTGACTCACTCGTCGATGACAGGAATAAGCCAGTTCCGGTAAGTTCATGAACATATTTTCTTAAACGGGAATGAAAGGGTATTGCCGACACGAGTCGTACATCAGTGGCGTTGGCAATGTGAACCAAACAAGATGGACACTTTAGATTTAAGTTCGAATTCAGCTACCTAGGCCACCCCGCAAGACACGCGCGTCTACCCTCATGTACTGTCGAGGAAATTTACATCTAACCAATTTGAAAACAAAATCCCGTGCACATGATGACCACATCTGTTAGCAAGCATTACTATGGATATTTATAACGGCCGAGCGCTGCAAGCAAGAATAGTCCTTACGGAGTGTTTAGATGTTCGATTCTCCCATGGTACGTGCCTGCGTCGACACGCGAGCATGCGAGCAATGATGACCAATGCGAGTGTGAGCATGTGCGGCGGACGTACTGGCACCAAGCATTACACCTTTATTTTCCTAACAATGTACCTGTACGTACTATCGACATTTTGTAAGAATGATAGTCCGCAAGGCGACAAGTGATTGCTATGTGGGTGAGGATAATAATGAAAATATCATATTATATTATAATTTTTACGTTCCTCTACTGTACAGTCCGTATATCGAGCCGTGAGATTTGTGTTAAGGGTCTTATAAACAGGCGCGACACGTGACGCGACACAAAGGCGTCACGTGTCGCGCCTGTTTGAAGGAGCCTTTAGTGTGATGGGGCGTTCGTGCGTGCTGCTTATACGGGGTTATTTATGCACTCGTGGTCTTCCAACGTTTTATTTCACTTGTTTCGGCACAAAAACGTAAACCACATATTTCGCTATGTTGGAGCTTGTTTATTTCTTTACTCCTAAAAAGAGATTATAATTATACAGTAAATAATAATTGACAGTACAAAAACTACGCACGAACGTTCGAAACGGCACACTCACACAAGCGCGCGCTTCGACGAGACCCCAAAGCGGTCTTCACGGTGCTGTCGTCAGTCGCAGCGTTGCCAGATCGTTCCTTTTGGAACATTTTTCGTTCTATTTTACGGTCATGCGTTCCCTTTGCGTTCTCATCTTTTGCGCGTTCTCTTCGTTCCTTTTTGTATAACTGTTACTAAAAGTACTACTTCACCTCTAGCGACGACGCCGTCCCGCGGCCGCCGTCACCATGATACAGAAAGGTTAGGCTGTATGTAGTTAGAATCCTTTGCCTAACCAGAAAGGATGGATCGAACAAAAAAAAAACTTAAAATCCAAAGATTCATTACAATACGTCTGTGCTTTAGTTGGCGGGGAAGTTCTTTGTTTAGTTTGTTTGTGAATTGAATCGTTTGTGTAATTGCAATTTGCAGTGTTTTTGTTCAGTTTTCTCCGTTGAATGGTAAAGAATTTGCTTTGTTTTCATTAAATTCTACTGCATGTGTTGAATGGTAACTTAGGTAAAGTTATAAGCTTCTGTTTTCATTTCCCAAACCACTGGATGGCGCGCGGGGCAAAATAATTTCTATCTCAATAACCTACCAAACTTGCCTCTACAACCCATCTCACGATTGTGACTAGTCTTGATTTATTCGCTTCTTCCGTTCTCAATTGGCTTTCACTTCTATTTTTTGTTGGGGGCATGTGGGTTTGATACTGACAAAATAACATACCTAACTAACAAAAATGATTCTTAATGAATAAATAGATTTTTTTAACATATTTTTCATTTGCGTTCCTTCACCGATAACTTCGTTCCTTTTCAGACATCCCAGCGTTCTAAATCTTCAATCACTACTGGCAACACTGGTCAGTCGCGGGTGCCGTGTAGAGACGAGTGGTCGCGTTTATTACGTTCATATCTTGCGCCACGGACCGTCTGCGATCTTTTTAAAAATGCCACGAGCATATTGCGAAGTATACGGCTGTTTGAACTCGGCTTATTAAAAACCGGACCTATCGTTTTTTAAACCCCCTGCTGATCATGAAAGGTCACAATGATTTATTGTTATAATCGATATCGAATTATGGTCCGTGTGATCGGTCATAAGAAATTCGTGAATTTATTTACAGCAGAATTCGGATATAACGACTTCGTTTATAACGGCTAACCATTTCTAGCGACGAAAATGCAAACTTAAGTTGGTTTCTTAAAGACGCACCCTACTATGAAAACATATTATAATCCGTTTAGGTTTAAGCGACCAACTGCATATAGCTACCTATTTTGACAAAAAATCGTCCGCAAAACGACGCTCAGTGTTTTGTTTACAAAACCTACGCACAAACAAAACCTCCCCTTTCATCTATCTCATTTCTTTCATCTAGTCAATGATAATTTCTAATTTATACTGTTTTGCATGTATTCTTATATATTTGTACTTTGATTACTTATGTTTCATGTTGGACTATATTCGAACACAATGTGAATTGTTACTGAATAAACGAATTGAATTGAATTGAATCTGTTGTGACCTATGGTTGTGACAAGGATATGAACTCGTCAGGTCACCTGCGCTAAAATGAGTTCTGTGAAGCGAAAGTGCTTCTTAATTGTATCATTAAGTACCATTCAAGTTTTGTTTTTGTTAATTTTAATATTTGTTTTATTTAAATATTAAATGAATTTAAATTTATACTTAATTATTTCATAATAAGAATTACACACATCAAGAGTAGACATTTTTATTGATCCATAGACACTTTTGATGTGTGTTATTAATACATAATAAAAACAAGCGGTCGTTTTGTGCGTCGCCGTCGTCCAGTTATTACGAACTGTACAAAATACAACCCTAACGCTCCAATGGCGAGTAGTTAATTATTTCAATAATTAGGGCTGGTTTCCATACTGCCCATATATTTACTGTGATAATTATGAGATTTTAAAAGGACTTTGTTTCTTCCCGCTGCAGCACTAGCATGAAACTCAAAATATGTTTATTCATGAACTTCATTGCAGAATGGTGACTACCGAACCGAGGTTTTCCATTAATTTATCAATCAGCCATGTTTGTGACGTCAAACGAACTGTCAATGGGAATAGGTAGGTAAGCTTGTAACGATGAAGTTAATTAACTATTCATCATTTCCATGACAGGTTATTGGTTGGAATCCAATAGCCAAAATAATTGTTGATAACCGTAGTTTGGCATTAATACGAAGCAAAGTGAAATTTTGAAACTGGAACAGCTACTTGATTAATTTAAAAGCTTTCCATTCAGTGGACGCAAAAATCTACTTATCTTTCTTTTGAAATAACAGTAAATAGTTCACAATATCTTTTATTCATAAGGGTGAAGTCGGGAGAAACGCCACGATTGCACACTCACTGCATAGCTTCCGTGGACCCTCGTCTTTCCCCTTGAAATCCTTTTAAAACAGGAGCAATTCGATGGCCCGCACGCAATTTTTTTTTTTAAATAAGTAAACTCGTTTGCTTACTTTGAAATAAACCCATTTTCATTGAAAATATTAAGAAACATATATTTATTTATTTAATAAGAACACCAGCTACATATTTACGAGTACATTACAGTATGTAACAATCAATCGAATGAAACTGTTTTCCTAGATTTATTTCTTTTATTTTATAGTTTTATTTCAGAACATAATTCCATATAAAATAGTTAGTAAAGCTTAAAACTATGTTAGTAACTTATAAGTTACTTAGATAGGTAATTGGATAGGATGGAGGTAATTGGATAAATTGAATTAAGTAGGTATACTTAATTCAATTTATCCAATTACCTGAAATTAAAAAGGACACCACCAGAACTGTGTACCTTATTCCAGTGCCCCACTTCTGTTATGGTGTTTAGAAGGTCATGGTGGGTAGGTGGTGGTGTTGGTCAGGTTTGTTTATACAAAACAATGGAGCAAAACTTATAAAAAATGTTTTTTTAATCCTTATAGGATGCTCTTTCAAGTGATACCTAACACGATATGTAATTTTTATTACAACTTTCTTTTCAAGTGAATCGTACATATATTACGGTCACCTTCTCATGCACTAACTGGCATACTTACTCGTAATATCTGTATTGTTCTTCCAAACTACACAACGGATTTTGACGCGGTCTACACCATCATTAAGAACATTAATTCCGGAAGGTTTATGTGTATAACACATTTCTCTACGTGTATGTGTAAGTTTCATGTGAGTTTGAGCAGCTCGTAGCTAAGTAATAAAAGCCGCACGGGTCGATCGAACAGGTTAAGCTACCCTTGCCGCGGTTGGTACGTGGATGGGTGACCATCTTTACATACCATGACCCCTCCGTGCCTCGGAAATCACGTTAAGCCGTTGGTCCCGGCTGTCATTCGTGAACCTTTGACAGTCGTTCCTGAAAGTCTAACAACCAGTCTTACCAAGGAGTATCGTATTACCCAGTAACTAGGTTGTGGAAGTCATATTAGGCAGTCGCTCCATGTAAAATACTGGTATTCAGATGCGTCTGGTTTGACTGGAAACCGACCCCAACATCATTGAGAAAAGGCAGGCAGATGATGATGAAGCCATTCAACACATAATCAGCCTATAATGTTCCTACTACTGGGACAACGGCCTCCTCTCTCTGAGAGGGAGTGGGCTGTAATCTACCGCGCGGGCTCAGTGCGGGTTGGTTCTGGGATATGCCGTTTTCCTCACCATGTTTTCTTGCACCATGCAGCAGTGGAGGTGTTGGTAACGCCCCCGACTTACGAATTGTAGTCGTGGATTGAAACCCAGGCAGACGCTTTAAATAATAAATAAATAAACATTTATTTCAGACCAGGTCCATAGGTATTTTGTTAGTACCTAACAATGCACTTAAAAAAACTAATGTTAGTATTGACAACAAAATTAAATAATGACATGAAGCCGTACCCACCTTTGCAGCATGACGGACTCCCACCGATCAGTAAATAATTTTGCAGCTTTGCTTTGTGTAAATAATTTCGTCACCACTGCTCTCAAAACGGTGAAGAAGCCAGTCAAACTACCTACAAAATCAAGAAGGGATGTTTGAATGGTGTTGAAATAAAAGTAAAAGTTTCATAGGATTGAATTGGTTCACGATGTTTTAGTGTAAACAAAGTTGGGTCTTTTATTTTCCCAGGTTTATTTTGAGAAATAGTTGTCGGCCTGGCATTATTAAAACGAGCTTTAAGTGTACATGAAGCCTCACTTTAAGGCTTCTGAAGGCTAAAAGCTTTCGTTTACTGAAAGCCTGTGACTGAAGGCCTACCTACCAACTTATTTATTGAATTTGGTTGTAGTAAACATTAAAGACCGATTAAGAAGAATAAATAAGTTGACATATTTTCTATACAAAAGCTGCCAAGCCGCAATTTTCACTCCTCAGATGTTTACCTAACTGAAGACTAAAAAATTGGGCGTAAGTGATTTGCTATTGTAAACTGATTTTCTTTGACTGGCAAAAACGAAAATAAAAGAACCAAAGACAATGACTTCCGAAATTAAAGTTATCATTCACTTTGTAGTGTTTTTTTTTATTAACAATTACCTATTTAATGGAGCTTTCACTAAGTTCAATTTAATTTTGTGATCAAAGACCAAGTTTTGATTAGGTACCTATACAGCAATATTTTACGTGAGTTGGTAGGTATGTACCGAAACAAGTGCTCATATAATAAGTACTTTACATAATATGTAATGTCCTTATTATAATATAATTGACATTACAATTACGGTGAATCTTTTAGACTTCAGTCCCCGAAATAATAAGACGAAAGGTAATTACGTGTTACTTTTTCGTTTTATATTTTATTATATAATATATACTCTACATGTAATGGGATAGGTATCTACTTACGTAATAGTCTACTAAGGGCGAAATTCACAAATGAAACTGAACGCGATCAGCACACCAAACCGCGCGTTCAAGAGCTACCAGTGTCCACAGTAATGATGATTAGATAGATTTTTTCAATCAATACTTTTTTTGTGAATAAGTAGTTTGGTAATTGCTTCATATCTATACTCTCTATACAAACAAATAAAATTTAAATGTCTGTTTGTAATGTCAAAATAACAGCTTTTTACTAAATACATATTATTATATACGGTACTGATAACAAAAAAAAACTTTTTTAAAATTTTTGTCTGTCTGTCTGTTTGTTCCGGCTAATCTCCAAAATGGCTGGCCCGATTTCGACGGGACTTTCATTGACAGATAGCTGATGTTACAGCAAGAAACTTAGTCTACTTTTATTTTAGAAAAAGAACTAGGGTTCTGCGCAAAAAAATAAAACGCTAATCTCGGCAATTACCGGTCGAATTTGAAAAACTCTTTTTGCATTTGGTAGCCCAATTCTCGAGAATGGTTATAGGTTATTTAACATTACGCTACGACCTTTAGGAGCCGAGCAAAAAGAAAAAATAGTTAGAAAAAACGCTAAGCGTAAACGAAGTAATAGCGCGGCGGGTCGGGGGACGAGGGAGATTTATTAAAATGTGGCTGTTATTATATTATGTATTTTATTACGATTTACACGCGAACGAAATCGCGGGGCACAGATCGTTTTGCAATAAATTACCAGCGTTGTGTCATCGCGCTTCTCTTTCTGTTCTATGCAGTCCGACAGTGACCGCGCTTTAGGTCCTGTAGTTCCCTTTTAAAGAGTCAGTGCTAAGGCTGCTGGTTCATTTGAGCGTAGAGGTGAGAGCTAGCAGTTATTCTTAGTGTATGGGAATCTGAACTGAGTCAGCCCAGATTCCTCTAACAAATACTATTATAAAACGTTATTCTCGCTTCTGAAAAATATTTATCGTTTTGAATTTCTATTTCATTTAATCTTCATATTTTAGAGAGCTTATTAATGATTCTAATGAGTATAATTCTGTAAACATATTTGTTACGCTCGTGAATCATATTTTGATCAACACCTACTAACTTGTAAATGTAAGAAAATTAAAATTTCGTGGGCAACCGTCTTAATGGCGTCGTAATGGCTACCGTCAACATGACGCAAAGAAAGAACATAAAGACAAAAAAGAAACAAGTTAGGGGAAAATATACATCACATCCATGCAAAACGGCCATAACGGCCAGTACCTCATCCCCCTTGCACTACATTAAGCACTACTTCGCTCTTTTTCGCTTACTCGTTCCGCTCAAATGGACAGGACACCTGTGTATCTAGTGATACGGATAATTCAACTTAGTGTCCGTTACTTGGGGAGTTTAAAATGGCTCAAGTATCAATTTGATACTGGAGTTGAAAAGGAAACACGGTATGTGTCCGACATACTATTCTCATGTTTAGCCGTGGATAAAAAACAGTGCCTAGAATTTAGAACCTTAGCCCTCTCGAATTGGTACGGTTAGCGACAAAAGTCGACATCTCCACATCATTTAAATTCAGTCAAAATTATTCGATAAGTTCATTGTATTTCAGCATTTCATATACTTAATAGCTAGGTAAGACCTTAATATTTTTTTTAAATTTTACTTCTGCTCTAGTCAAACGAACCAAAACAGTAGTGCTCTATTGTGTAATAACAATGAATTATACTAAAACATAAATAAATGAATCTCTTGTCTGGTCGCCTGTTTCATCTTAAAGATTGTTACAAACGTGTGGTCAAAAGCACTCATATAAGAGAAAGAGAAATATTATGTTAAATATTGATTTCTGAAACAAGACCCTACTTAGTCGATCTGCTTAAAGAAAAATTCGCGACACCAGTAGTCCGTCTGTCACCCGGCAACGGTTGCCAGAGTTGCGTCAAAATGTATCGGCGCCTGCGGCGGCGCGGCGCCCTAGTCCGCCAGCCCGAATGCGTCGCTCTCGCCACAGTTGTCATCGTAACATAGACGTTTTAGTGTGTTTTAGTCATTTATCATCCTGGAGAGATGTCCGGTGTGTACCCAGGCCTGGTTTTTTAATGGTAAGCGGGGTCTGAATGTGCATATTGGAACGGTGCACAAACCACCAAATGCTACTTCAGACCAACAGCTACACGTACAACACCAGCTACATCCTTTTTTGTCACGTGTTGGAAAATTCTTTAGCGCAAGACCTCTAGTGGCACAGTACCCAGCAGGTTCTCACCTTCCCTTACAGAATTCAACATGTACAAAAGTATTTGGCAACCAAAAAGAAATCCTCGGCATTAACTGCATTAGATTCAAAATTACGGACACAGAGATATAATAATACCTCTTCAATAGATATATCCTATCTGGTAGAAACTAAGTTAGGGGAAGGTGACTTTAGAATAGCAGCCAGGATTCTTTTTTAGTAGTGATGTGGTGGCACCGTATTTTCCAGAAACACTCGCAGCTCGGGAGAGCAAATACCCTGCCCCTGCGGATGGTCTTTCTTTTCCCGACCCCCTTGATCCGGATAATAACTCCCTCACCATTACAGTTCACGAGTTGGCCACATACCGTTTGCTTCCCCCGGAGCGGCTCTTGATCTCATAATGTCCCAAAAACGTCCCCAAAATTGGAAGCTTTTGTTTTTTTTTTTCTTTTATTGGGTCTAGAAATATTTTAGTTCAAGTTTTATTATGTTATATTTAATAGTGTAAATATAGTATTTTCTTAAGAACTTATAGATTATTACAATGAGAATAATAAACCATTTCAATTTGAAAGCACTGTCCGTCAAATTGATCTGCTGCCGTTCTATTTAACTGACGGGTGTTGACTAATTGTAAATTCCGAGAACGTCGACCAATATTTCATCCTCGGTCACGAAGACGTGGCATAAGTAACTTATATTTAAATTTTATTAATAATGCACTAAATATTCACGTAATTGTGATACAAAGAACATCGAAACACAGCGTACATAAAAATTGAAATGTCAAACCAACGCCAAGCTATTGATTGATGCGTACTAAAATTTTATGGTCAATGTTCTGCTATGCGAAAAAATGTCCAGACATGACAACGTCAGGCGAGTTCGCGATCTGCTAGTACCTAATAAAAAAATAATAAAAATAAAACCCGATTGCAGCGCCACCTACCGGGTTCAATTGTGAATCTAAACCATCCAGGGATCAACTTAAACACACAAAAAATTTCATCAAAATCGGTCGATCCGTTTAGGAGTTCAGTGACATATACACGTACAGAAGAATTATATTTATAAAAAAAGAAAATTGTACATATGTACGGTTAAGCGTGCTTCCCAACGGCCTTTGTCGCTGACTATAGGTAAGTACAAGTGTTTGGATTTTCCGACAAAATAGTTAAATACGAAAAGTTCAACACAGAGATACCGTTCGTTGGATAAAAAGTGCTCTCATTAACGTAAGCACCATCGCGGACATTTGCGGTAAAACACTAAGGTTGAAAAGTAGTTGACCGCAATTGTCCGCGATGGTACAATATGAACGCACATCGCACAGTCTTTCATGGGAAGTGAACTTTAAAAAGCGGTGGGAACAGAGAACATAAAGAACTCCAACATGTAGACAAAAGGGCTTTTATTCCGATACTTACACCGAGGACGCTATACCTTTTATATTAGGTACCTAAATGGTTTCAAATAAGGTCTCGTGACATCTAACTATCTAATAGAATATACGAATGTGGTTCTCCGGAACGTCGAATTCATTGGGCAATGTTGTGTTGATGTGTGTATTCAGAAAGATACCTCTGGGACATCGATTCTGGATCGCATATTCAGATGTAAGAAATTGTTGTGTGCATGAATACTATACGCAACCGACATCAATGAGCATCCCTGACCTATGTTAACGATTCCACTGTTTCGTATTACAGTCGTTTTTGTTAAAAATGCGGAGCTCGCATGTTTCACAACAGGTGTAAAACCAAGGACTTGATCCAATAGTTGTGACACCTGGAAACTTCTTGTTTACAAGCGCTCTTGATATCACTTACTGCATGTATGTCACACAATGATTGTTTTATTTTCAGGTTGTAGATAGGTTTATCAATAGAACATAGCAACTTGTTGTTGTTTATAACGTGGACGCATCCTTGTAGGTCACTATCTGATAAGAGAAGTGCAGTGTCCTTCTGTATGTTGTAGACAATGTAAGGCGAGCTAGAGATGGTTCTGAAATGATTCGCTCCTCTCTTCTGTGGAATAGAGATGATTTTATCCAATTCAAAGATATCGTTAGTCATTAACGGTATTGTTATCTTCATGATTTTATACATGTCTGACAAATCCGATGACTCTATGGGTCACAAAGTTTCTTCCGTTGTCACTATACTTGTGACCGGGAGATCCGCGACGAGAGCAGAATTGACGAAAAGCGCCTAGGAAGGCGGCCGTACTCACGTCTCAAAACCAATTCCAGGTGGACTGCGTTCGTTGTTGAGCACGCGAAGATTGCCACGTATCCTTTCACAGTCCGCGTCCTTTATTGGCTTTCAATTCCACGTGCCCTGTGAAGTCGACTTCAGTATGTGTAAATGGTCTTGACGGGGTGACTCTAGCTCGGGGTAAGTCGGCCATAATATGCTGATTAACTTCGTTGTTAAACCGTCGACATTTCACACACAGTCTCAGCTGATGTTTCATAGTCCTAATACCACTGACAACCCAGTATGTATTCCTGATATAGGATAGTATCAACGTTTATAGTTTCATTGTGTAATAGTTCATAAAACAGCATGCCTTGCGCGTCCCAGAAACAGCAAAGCAGAACTTTTAAGCGGTTCCTTTTACTCAGCTTCGGTTGAGTTGGTGGCGTACCTTCTCGAAACAGCCAAAAAGCATGACGTGTATCGTTTTCGTAATGAATCCATGATTCATCTCCAGTAACCAGATCAGACAAAAACTCTTTACGTCGGGGTCGCAGCAAAAGTGATTGACAGATAGCGACACGGACTGCACGACTGGCGTCTGTAAGGATGTGCGGTACCCACCAAGCCAAAACTTTTCGATACCCAAGCTCATGCAGAGGGTATTCCACGGCGTGTTGACTGCAGTTGAGTGGTAGCATCCGGATTCGACTGCAGTTCGCGGCGTAAATCGTCATCATTCACTGCGGGTGGTCGTCCTGAGCGTGGCTGACTTTCAAGGCTCCTGTCCTGTATAGTGTTCGAACTTGACGCTCGTCCATTTTTCTTCAAACTGACTAAACCAATCACGAGGGCGGCTTATACCTCCACATCACAAGTACCTAGAATGTTCTACAACATTCTAGAATATTATCAAAAATAATTAACTTGAAAAAGGAAATGTATAGAGTTTTGTAGTGTCTCATTAATTTTGTGCCAACTTGATACATTTTCGTTCGCAGCGTCTAGCGACTCGAAAGTGTAGCTATTATAGCAGTACGTATTGAAAATTTTGTATGGAGTGATTTATCTGGTAATCTGTGTCATAGGTACATTAGGTAATTATTCAGTTTATTTATTAGCTACGCCAAAGTATTGTATGTCTTTTAATTTCTAAGATATCTAATTCCTAAATTCCTAATGTTGGGTTCATAATAATTACACCCGCTTTAGGATTAGACTCACCACAAAATAGACATTCACACGGACGTAAAAATATCGAGGAGCTCGTGGCTAAGTAATAACAGCCGCACGGGTCGATCTATCGGGTTAAGCTACGCTTGCCGGGGTTGGTTCGTGGATGGGTGACCATCTTTACATACCGAGACTCCTCCGTGCCTCGGAAAGCACGTTAAGCCGTTGGTCCCGGCTGTCATTCGTGGATCTTTGACAGTCGTTACGGGTCGTCAGAAGCCCGAAAGTCTGACAACCAGTCTTACCAAGGGGTATCGTATTACCCAGTTACTGGGTTGTGGAGGTCAGATAGGCAGTCGCTCCATGTAAAATACTGGTATTCAGCTGCATCCGGTTAGACTGGAAGCTGACCCCAACATAGTTGGGAAAAGGCCAGGCAGATGATGACGGACGTAAAAATATCGCGGCGGGATTTTACCGTGCACTGGATTTTCAGCTCTCGGTGTAGAGCTAAGCATTGAGAATTCAACAGAGTGCATCCCAGCACGTCGAAAAATCACAATTGGATTTTCAAATCTCAGCGCTAAGCAGTGCGTTGAAAATCCAGTGTGCGATAAAATCGCGCCGCGATATTTTTACGTCCGTGCGTACGTCAGCTTATGGTAGCATTTTAAACCCCGCATACACCGACGTGCTAAGCGTTCTATTAGCTGTCAATGTTTGCATCAGACAGTCCAGCTGTGGGTATGCTAATTGGATTGGACGACGACTTCAGAGCCTATTTGCAGTGCGATTTCGATTGCACAGCCCCTAGTGGAAGTTTGCACACTGATACTGTAGTCATTGCGTAAATCTAGCCACAACTGTGTAACCCTGACCTAGTGCGCAATTGTTGCTTTAGCAAGGGATAATTGAGGGAAAAATTTTGCTAAATGACTATTTATTTATGTTTATAATTGAGTTTAAATAACGTAACATAACATAATGGCTTGTTTTCCCCGAAAGGTACCGAAGGTGTACCTATATAGTACACCCATATTTTCTCAGTTATGTTTAAGTCCCATGTAACCACTCGGGGGCAAGCCTATTGCGATCAATCGCGCATAAATCCAGACTCCGAGCTGCCGTTGTGAAATTTCTTTAGTAGATTTTTTTTAAATATAGAACCAACAGCATCTATAAACAACGTATTCGTCCTTGCTAGGTAGGTAGGTACCTAGTTGCGTAAGACACTTTCAATCACAATTTGAATGATTTTGAAGGATGTTGCTAATCCATTGCTTCTTATGTTCGAAACATTTGTCAGCTCAACACCGTAAAAAACGCAATGAATATTGTTGAACTGTCAAAATAAAAGCTATTGCTACTGTTAGTGTGTAAGGGTGCTTACATAAAGAAACAGGTTTCCTATACAGACAAACTCGTGCGGGTCGGTATCGATCGGTGCAGGGTTAATACGGTAGAAGATAACATGGGTATGTTATAAGTATACCTGCACCGATCGGTACCGACCCGCACAGACTCACCTGTACCGGATACCTGTCTCCTTAGGTAAGCACCCCTTACTTAATACTCAATTACCCCGCCGATCCATAATTTACATGATTGTAGCACACTATGTGCCTTAGCTCTCTAGAGTGCCATCTAGATGCGGCACAAAGCCGAGTGTACCTAATTTGTTTATGGCCAGTCTGAGTAGCGTGTGTCAAGCTTAGAGATGGCATACACCTCAGGAATCTAGGATAGACTGCGATTAGACGCGCCAAGGCAAGAAGCCGAGATCTATAAACGTTACTTAGTACTTGCTTTGATTTAGTCATGTTTCCGTCTCTGTCTTACACTTATAGTTTGACAGTTGTGCGACAGTGACAGGAATAACGCTTACCCAAGAAAATAAGTGCTAAATAACGTTTATAGATTTCGGGTTCGGAAAAAACACTTAATCTGTAGTTCCTTGCTCTTGTTTCATGTTTATGATTGTATAATGTACCTATATACAATGTGTAAAAAATCCTGTCTGATCCGATAAGTGGTCATTGTACTCATCATGAAGAACTTTTAGTATGGGACTAAACCTGAAGTCGCGAAAAAAATCTGCTGTTCCCTCATTATAAGTTTGCATAGGTAGGTAAACTCGTCAAAATGTAGGGAGCAGCTGATTTATTTTTTCGCGATTTCAGCTTTTGTCCCATACTAAAAGTTGTTCATAATGATGAGTACATTGACCCTTTTTCGGATCGGGCAGGGTACACCACTGACTACCTGTAGTATTGTCTATCCTTCTCGCTTTAATCCATCCAAAGGTTGTCTGTAAGAGATTGATTTTAGTGATAAGACCATCCATTGTGTAAAATTTCTACATTTTATATCTGTAATTTTTATGGTGTATCTACACAATAAAGAGTGTTCTATCTTCTATCTATAGATCTCGGCCTAAGCCCTCTTTGCATACGCTCGCCTCAGGCCGTCCAATGGCATACAGAAAGAAAGAAAATTAGGGTTTATTTGTCACAGAAACACGCGCATACAAACAGGTAACAGTAACCAGAAAAGTAAAACAAAATAGATCTACATAATAATCACGAGCAGAAAACAATAAATAGAGAAAGAGAGATATATACAAATAGAGGGAGGGAGGAAGAGAGAGATAAATAGAGGTAGAGAGAGAGAGATAGAGAGTGAGAGAGGTCATGGGCAAGCGGGGTAAATCGTGTGTTATGTGTGAGTTCATTTATAAAGCATAGCATTTTAAACATAATCAAAGGCGCACTATCTCTAAGATGGGAGTGAGCCGTAAGCCACCACCTGGGCCCAGTGTGGCTGAGATGTCCCATGTTATCGCATATTTCATTTTAGGACACGCCGGTTTTCTCAAAATGTTTTTCTTTACCGTTTTGAGAGCAGGAGCTAGACCACCACCTCTTAAAGCAGTATTATTATAATCTTACTTGAGTGTAGGAAAGAGATGGAGCTAGACGTCTTGTGTAGCTTCATCTCTTTCTCACGCTGAAGTAACATTAAAATAATACTGCTTTAAGAGATAGTGGTTGGCCCCCAGTGGTTACAAAATAAATTACAAAAATTAAAGTGCCTGTCTGGGTTCGAAACCACGACTTCATACAGAACCCGCATCGTCAAACAGAGAAGAAGCTCTTTAGAGCTGAACGTTTTCTGAAATTCAGTGTGCCAGTTTGCCATCCTCAACGGTGTCGACTGTATCCGGTAGCCGTAGTAAATGGATACGTAGGTACTTCCGATCCGTTTGTTGTAACCGTACATACCTAAGGAGCTTCAAGATTTCCTGGATGAACTGTTTCGCAAAGTCCCGTGAAACTAATTTCCATGTAAATCTGAACACACACACTAGCCTCTCATCGATGTATCGCCAATACGAACTTTCCGTAGTTCATTTACATAATATGATACGTTATGTAGATATCATATCACAGGACTATTGAATTCCCTTTGATCTCGGGATCTCAAGTAGGATTTATCACATTCTACGCGGTGGAAAAGCACGTTTACTTTTGTCGTATAATTTACCTACGGAAACATGCTTCCTAATCACGCGGAGTGAAATTATACCAAATGGATGGGATGTAACTTTACTCCGCGTTAATTATACGGGGATGGGATTTCGAGCTTTGTCACCTTACCTTGTTTTGGTGTACCTACAATATATTATTTACATAACATAACAACAAGTCTGTTTATCCCCGAAGAGTTAGACAGACGTGTACATACATAGTACACCCATATTTCGCCAATTCTGTTTGTGTTGTATACAGGGTGTAAGGGACAGCGCTCTGCAAACTAACAGAGTGCATTCAGCTCTTTATTTTGAATCATATTCCACTGGAAAATTTCTCAGGAAAATTTTAATTTTTTTTATCCTTTTCTTTCATTTACGAGTACTATTCCTTTATATCAATGTAAAATTACATATTCTGTACGCAGCATGCCACAAAACAGCTAAAATAAAAAAAATCAGCAATGGATGTTGAAATACTCGGCGGCCGAAGGCTCGCTGCGCTGCCGTTCGCTACACGCGTTTTGCCACGGTGACGATACATTGCGTGTGAGGTAACAAAACAAATCAAGTTTATTGAATTCCCATAACGTTCCTGAAATAATTTCATGTAGGGCAAAACTTGGCTAATTCGTGATATGCAGCTATTCGGTGATAGATAATATGTGTTTTATTACCAAGTTACTACTGACTTGATAAATGTACATTTTTCAATCATTATAGTATTTGCCACATTTTTAGATATAAGTTAGTAAAACTTATTTTGTCTACTATATCACAGTAAATTTAAAAAATAGTCTGATCAATGAATCGAATTTTACAAGTAAAAAACAAAACTATCACCGATTACCCAAGTTTTGCCCTACCGGTCAACTTAGTATGATACTGAATTCACCCCATCATCATTCAATCATTTTTTTTTTTTGAGGCGGAGGGCTGTCCCTTACACCCTGTATACGAGGTACGGTATAATAAGGCATATTCTATCTACCTTTCTATTATCTAGCTAGGTATATATTAAGAGTAGAAGGAACATATTAAAACTGAAAGATGAAAACGTCATCAAGAGATTCGCTTCATCGTCATTAATTACATGTTTACACTCATATTCTTCACACGTATTTCAAAAGACATACTTTAGCCACAAAACCTTCACAATGCAGATTTTGTATACAAAACTAACCTTTTCCAGTGGCTTCGCCAGCGTGAATGTCGGAAAGTATCCCACGGGGACGTACGAGTACTACCGCGATAAAATGTCCGAATGTCCGAATCCAAGCCATGGTGTACTCGTGGGCCAAACATCCAAATCTGTTCTGCAGATTAGGCGAGATAAGGTAACAGACAGACAGAGTTAATTTAGCATTTGTAGTATTAGTAATGGATTAGTTGCCTTCCATATCGAGCTTACTGACTTAAAACACAGATCGCTATTGAGGGTAGACAGTATAATTCTATCTGTGATTCCATAATCTCTTATAGGTTACTGGGCCGTTAAAACCATAGATAGATAGGTTTTCCATCTCCGATAGATAGGTTATTGGGTTCGGCCGTAACAGTGTCTACCTGTCTATCAAAAATGATCCACATTGTCACATTGAAGCTCATCGTGACGCTAAAAGAACGATACGAACACGACATGAGACGAAATGAAGAACAAAAAACGTAATCTTGTTACAGTTCTAAAATCGCCTTTTTCACCATCTGTAGGTACAATACGGCCGACGTATCTTGGCGAGTCCGAACTTCGCGCAGAAGGCTGCGCAGTAACATTTTTTAGGAACCAAATGGTAACATGAGGCGAGTGTGAGTGAGAGAACGTGCGCGAAAGTTCATAGTGCCTGTGTTCAGACTCGCCAAGATAAATCGGCCGTACTGTAGGTACTATAAGGACTCTGCGCCCTTAAGGTTCGTGCAACGGGCGGCGCGACGCGACACCGGTAGAACAATTTCCATGAAGTTTTCATAGAAATTGTTCTACCGGCGTCGCGTCGGTCTCACCAGTCTGCACGAGTCTTTATATTTCCGGGTCAAAGAAATAAAACTAATTTAGTATTAAACGCGTAATTATGTATTCCAATCAAACAATCTACTCGTTTGACATCATGACGCGTTCTCTCAGGTCTCCAAGCTGAGTCTCAATTCTTTTCTATTCTTCTAATTGAGAAATAGTAGTAGTAGTCTCATAATTAACGCCGTCAACTTCGTCGAAGTCGGCTATCAAAGGCAACCGGACAAAACCTCTACAGTACCTAACTATCGTAAAAATACTTAAGAGCGTTTACAACGTACGGCATTTCGTGCAAACTTTCAAGTCCTTGTTTTTCGAAATGAATGAACCGATTTTAATGAAACTTCATACGCATACGCAGAATACATAGGTCTAAAAAGTTAATTAAGAACATTTTCGTGAAATAGTGTTAGGTACAGTTAAATTCGACCGATTTTAAATTGTCCATAGAAATAGATTTCCAATTATCTTTATTTATTCTTTATCTTTTTTCTTTATTTTTAAAATAAGAATTTCGAAAATGTTCTAAATTAACTGTTTAGACCTACGTGTCCTGCTTATGCGTATGAAGTTTCATTAAAATAAGTTTATTAATTTCGAAAAACAAGGACTTAGAATTTTGTATGAAATGCCGTACGTCTTAAACGCTCTTTAAGTTCCCTGAGATAGCTCTAGTCATAAAATAAAACTAGATACCTACCGTGGGATTACGTCTATTGCAATTGTTCTGGGAGCCATCTTGTCAAGCCATGGCTATTGCAACGCGATGCAGCGTCTGTGCTACTTTGGTAAACGACTGTTCTGGGACAACACAGCTTACAATTCCCTATGCCATTTATTAATTATTTAAATGCTTGCCTTTGTGTATGAGGCCAGTTATTTGTAACTTTGTAAACCATTCGTGCTGCTTTGTCCGCGCAGGTTTGGTCATGAAAGCCTTCCGAACAATTATTGTAGTTCACTTCAGTGAATAAATTCTTCCATGGTAGTTGAATTTCCGTGTATTTTGTGCAATATCAAATTCATGTTAATATTTGAATAGTTTGTAAACGCAATACAAATACACCTGAAAATTACGTAGCAATGCAATAAGTACTATAAATGCATCAGCCGTTTCGTTTGCATTTCACTAATGAGATTTTTTTTTTAATTTTCCGTCTAATGTATATTTTATACCCTTGTCCGGTAAAATATCTGCGATTTGTTTGTGTACCTGTGAATGTTTAGTAGATTCACTTGTGTAGTTTATGAAAGCTTTTGAATGCTTTTGCCCTATTTGAATCGGATTTTGTTCACATTTCATGGGTTTTAATTTGTTTAAATTGCCTAAGTTACTCCTTATAACATCTGCCAATGAAAGTCCCGTTAAAATCGGTCGAGCCGTTTCGGAGATTAGCCGGAATAAACAGACATTTTTTTTTAAAATTGTTTTTTTGGTTATAAGTACTTTTTGGCTATAGCTGTTATTTTGACATTACAAACAGACATTTCAATTTTATTTATTTGTTATAGATAATATAAAGTCAGAGAGCCAAAGTTGTTGACATAGCTCACAGAATAAGTAAGGTGAAGTGGCAATGGGGCGGCCATGTTAGCCGTAGAACCGATGACGTTGAGATAGACATGTTCTTGAGTGGAGACCGCGAATCGGCAAACGTAATGTAGGACGTCCCCGCTAGGTGGAGCGACGATCTTCGCAGGGCGGCTGGTAGCAGCTGGATGAGAGTTGCCAAGAATCGAGCTGAATGGCGTAGTCGAGCCACGAACAGTGAACTCAGTGGTAAATATAAACTGACTAGGTATCAAGAGTAATAGGGCTCGAGATTTCTCGTGAATTCTGAGGGCACACAGAGAGTTACATCAATATTGTAAATAGTAACTACAAAAGTAACGGCACTCTACATCACACATCCAAATAATGCGAGCAAAATGTCAACACCACATTTTTCCGAAATAAATAGAGAGATTGATAGATATAACGGCACCTGGCCATCATCAGTTAATTCTGGGTTTATTGCGGCTGCCGAGCTATGGTGGGTAGGCGGGCGAGGAGAATTATGACCACGTGTTGAAGAAGATTAACAATGCACGATTATTATTTTAACAAAATATTAACAGAATTGCAATCAGCACTTTCTAATTAATTGACCCACAGCGACGCTCCACCGAACACGTCTTGCTTGAGCGCGATGCCAACGGATCCCTTCTCGTCCGACGCGACGGTCGCCTGCAAAAGAGCCCGGAGTTGCGTCAGAGTGAAGAAACGTCAATCCGCGCTTGTCCAAAATGTCCGCTGTCATTCTTGACGTTTCTTAACACTCTCAAAACGTCGAAGCGCCGTCAGATATAAGAATACTCTTTAGTGTACACCATAAAATTGAATACCTTAAATTAGTACCTATTAACTCACAAATCTTTATAATATTATACAGACAAATAAATAAAATTGAATTATCTGTTTGTAATGTCAAAATAACAGCATTTTACTAAATGTATATAAATGGTACTTACTTAAAACATAAAAACAATTTTTAAAATTTTTGTCTGTTTGTCCCGCCTAATCTCCGAAACGGATGGACCGATTTTACCGGTACTTTCACTGGCAAATAGTTGTTGTTATAAGGAGTAACTTAGGCTACTTTTATTTTAGGTTCCGCGCAAAAAAATGAAAACCCTTGAAATGATGAAACAAATAGCGCAGGCGGGCGAGTCAACTCAGCGGGTCGGGGAACGAGGGAGTTTTATTAAAATGTGGCTTTTTTTTACGTTATTGCTTATTATTACATGTTATCGGAAAGGGGAGATGGAATGACGAGCACAAGTGATGAAATTATCTCACAGTTTTTTTTTTGACTCCGAAGTCACAGGATTACCTAGTTTAGGAGCTGAGAGAGGAGAGGAAAAAAAATCAGGTGTTCCCTACATTTATGTCCGCATAACTCGTCCAAATGTAGGGAACAGCAGATTTTTTTTTTCGCGATTTCGGGTTTGGTACCATAATAAAAGTTGTTCATAATGATGAGTACAATGACCCCTTAAGAGATTAAGAGTGATTAAAATTACACCTTGTATATGTACGATGACCTTTAATAACAACGACAGCAACACACAACAATCACTATTTCATATCGTGTATGAAAATTTGTAAAGCAATCGTGCCGGGACAACGTTTCCACCGACGGAATGTACCGCGTAGTATCCCTATTACTGTCGGGTCCAGCTGAATCTAGTCATGACACTGTTAATTAATTCCCTTTGCAGCATTTAAAGGTTTCAACTCCGAACAAATTAATGGAATATGATTTGAATTCCACTAGAATCAGGCTGCAATCCAATTCTAATTGGAATGCTTTGAATAGAGAGAGACTCACGGACAATCTGAGATCTGCATAGTTGAAGAAATACCAATTGGCCACTTTCATTTGTCATCCTTATGTTAAACGGGTCACTAAAATATTGGTTAGAATTGTTCACAGTGAAAACTAGTGAGAGGCATTTTTGCATAATAATTTGAGCTTGAAAACATTGCGAATTTGAAAGCCAAATAGCCATCGGAGCCAGGCACTTTAAATAAATTGGATGTCAATTATGGAGACTAATAAATTGGTTTTTCGTAACTAGATACTTATTAAGTGCGATAGTTTTCACAGACAGAGATAGTTGTCCATTATACAATGTGGATCTGGACGTACGACATTAAATTAAAATTAGCACAGTACTAGTCCATCGAAACACTTTAAAACACGAAGATGAGTAGTTAAAGGAAAATTAAAAAATTGCAGTTTTCAAACAAAATAAATAGCAGAATCAACTGCATAAAAGTAAACACGCTTTATCTACGAAAAGTCACTGACCAACGGTGCGGTGCGGGGTGCGGGGCGCGGCGGCGGCAATGTTTACCCTTTATTACGGACTCAGATCTACATCATGTTGAAATATAAGGAAATGAAATTTAATTTCCTGTGGATAAGTATACATTGCAAGAACGTGATTATCGTTACGTGGTTTAAAGGAACGTCAATCGGTGACTACTAAACAAATAGGAGAATGAATTTAAAGAGCTAAAGGTACTCTTACCGACGGCGTTTCAAGAATGCATTACGTACGTTAAAGTTGAACAAACCTACCCAACATATCCTACCTACCCTAACTTAGACTTGTATTGACATTGTAGACTAACTTCATTAATGTGTGCCAAATTTGTGGGTTAACGACGTGCACATAGTAACATCCAATTTTCTTCAGAATTAAGTTGGAATGACGAATACACGATTTAAATCAACATCTTTTATGAAGCAAATTCTCTTGATACGTTATTAAACTAATGGTACATGTACTCCAGCTGTATGTAACTACTTTTTACAAGCTTTTTAGGGTTCCGTAGTCAACAAGGAACCCTTATAGTTTCGCCATGTCCTTCCGTCTGTCCATCTGTCTGTGGCTTCGCTCAGAGACTCTTAGTACTAGAAAGCTATAATTTAGCATGGATATATATATTAATCACGGTGACAAAATGGTAAAATAAAATCAGGAAAAAAAACATTTTTAGGGTACTTAAACTACTTGGGTACTTACCTCCTGTACACGTAAAGTGGGGATGTTTTTTCTCGTCTACCCCATAGTGTGGGGTGTTGTTGGATAGGTCTTCCAAAAATATTGCGGGATTGTCACAACAAATTTTCGATTAAGGGATCCGTTTCTGAAATATTAATGTTTAAAGTGCTAATTTTTGTAAGAGTCAAATGTTCCCCCCCCCCCCGCGCCAGCTAAACGGCTAGGTTTGGATATGTGAAAGATTCACGCTAGTATACAACGAAGTTAAAAGAAAAACTATCACAACTAAGCAGGCTTTACAAGATAACGAGTAATAGTCGACCAACTTACATTTGCAGTTGTTTTGTTCTTGGGATGAACTCATCCCAACTACAGAACCCTTCGTTGTGCGTGGTCCGACACGCACTTAGCCGGTTTTTTAGTTTACGTAAGTTTTAGTTTACGTAAAAATAAAATATGCGTAAGACTCCATAAGAAAACACACACATGGACATGGGACTTGCATGGGACTTAAACATAACTGGCGAAATGTGGGTGTACTATAGGTACACCTCTGCCTAACCCTTCGGGGAAACAAGGCCTGATGTTATGTTATGTCAAAAGAAAACAGTATTTAATCAAAACATTTTGGGCATGGCACACAAAATATACAATAAGTTGCAAAAAAGTATCACAGACCTACACAAAATATACAATAAGTTGCAAAAAAGTATCACAGACCTACACAAAATATACAATAAGTTGCAAAAAAGTATCACAGACCTACACAAAATATACAATAAGTTGCAAAAAAGTATCACAGACCTACACAAAATGGACCAATTCAAATTATGTTTGCTCGAATTCCCAGTTGCAAAATGTTACTATTCAATTATTGTTTATTTAAATAAAAGATGACTGATTTGACAACTACATAAAATGATTATTGAAATTTTGACCTGACGTGTGTATAATAATTAGACATTTTTTAATTTGATTTTTATTTTTTATTTGAGATAGGTTTGCTCTTGACTCTAGTCTAGGTCAGAGATGACTGAGAGAAAGTCGACGATGGAGCGAGTTTACCCAGAAGAAGCCTGTTCACTCTCACTTTGAAGAGATCGGGGTTGTATGCGTTCGGAAACACAGACGCAGGCAGAGAGTTCCACTCCTTTGCTGTGCGCATCACAAAAGACATTTGGAAACGCTTAGTGCGAATTGGTGGGATAGCAACTAGGTAAGGATGGTAACTTGCAGTGCGTCTAGATGTCCGCTGATAGAAGGGGGCCGGCGGAATGAGGTCGTGGAATTCTTGAGCACACTCCCCGAAGTATAATCTGTAGAAGACCGACAAGCAGGCAACCTTGCGGCGATGAGCCAAGCTGTGAAGCTTGGCATCCACCATTTTTCTATTTGTTTAATGTAACTCAATTTAATTTTTATTCTGTGTATTTAATGTTGCTATTAGTACCTTGCACACCTCATTAGGTTATAATACTATGTACCTTTTATACCTGTAACACCTTTTTATCATGTAATACTTAAGCAAATAAATTATTTGATTAGATTTGATATACTCAGTACTTTTTAATTTATTCAAAGCTTGCTTTTAAAAAGGTTTTTACTTATATTTTCACTTGAAAGCAAACAAAGCGAACAGAACAATGTTTGAAACACAACGTGCTTAACTCAAACAGGAACCGTTTCGGACGAGATCGGGAGAGATGTGTTTTTCGCCGGTACTTGTTGCGCTCAAACGTCGAGGATGTTAATTTTTCTATTTGGATAATGGAATGGTTGGCTGTCAGCCAAGTTTTTAGTTTATTGTTTTAGCAATGATGCTATAAGTGACTGTAGTCATAACGGTGAAATAATTTGAAAAGCTTCAATGAATCTAAAGAATAGGCTGTTGAAATCAGTTACGAATCTCGGCTTTTGAATGGGAACTGCAGAAACTACATGTTATCAATATTTATCCTGAACAGCCATTATGGCCATTCCTATTACCGCAAATGGCCTACTAGCCAAGAGCCTCATTAAACGAAAAGATCTTTGGTATGATGCAGAAAGCGGTAGTTAGGAACTTACACAGCAATGGGGCGCACTGTAATGTGACAGCTTTGAATTGAACCCTGCACCATTAACGGAAAATGCGATTTGGTTGTTAGTTTTTATAGTCTCCACGTAATTAATTAATTTAGTCCGAAATTCTGGTACAAGTTAGGTGCACACTTGCACAGTGTATTTGGTGCAATAATTTAAACGTTGATTTTTGGTTCGACTACATCATAGTTATGGTAAATTGTTATATACTATGTTCACTAGTTATTATTATTTCTTTATTTCATTTTCTGTACATATTATTTACATTTTTAAATATTTTCACAAAAACAAAAAAAAAAAACGTTTAAAAATATAAAAAAATAGTGGCCCATCGGCATCAGGAACAGGGTCCAAGGTACCGGCGGTCAGGACTCTAGAGAGAGGAACCTCCTCACTTTGCGTGCCATGTCCACGAGTACTGCTTTCTTGTTTTATTATTATTTCATTTATTACAATAAATACATATAAATTATATTTTTAAATATTTGAATATAAAGATTATAAAAAAAAACATTTAAAAATATAAAAAATAGTAGCCCACCGGTATCGGAAACAGGGTCCAAGCTACCGGCGGTCAGGGCTCCAGAGAGAGGAACCTCCTAACAATGCAGGCCGTGTCCAGAAGTACCGCTTTCTGAATCAAGCCCTTAATCCAGCTGCCCAACGAGAGCCTCCTTCGGTGTTGGTCGAGGCTCTTGGCAATTAAGCCATTGGCTGATACAACTATCGGCACAATGATCGTTGAGTCCACATCCCACATGTCGACAACCTCGCGGGCCAAGTCAAGATACTTGATTTGTTTATCTTTCTCGGCTTTGACGAGGTTCCCGTCATGCGGGACAGTTACGTCAATAATCATTGCGCGCCGCTCTATTCTATCCACCACCACTATATCATGCTTATTGGCAACAATAGTCCTGTCAGTGATGATGGATCGATCCCAGTACAATGTGATATGTCCATTTTCGAGAACTGGGTCGGGCACATATCTGTAGTACGGCACTTCTAAATCCACAAGACTGTATTTCAGAGCAAGTGGCTGATGGATAATCCTGGGTACAAGGTTGTGTCTATGCAAGTACTCTTCGTTAGCTAGACGAGAACACCCGGAGATGATGTGTTGGATTGATTCTCCCGGACGGTGGCATGCCCAACAGATGTCAACCGTGCCGTCCTGCACAATAAATCTCCGGTAATTGTTCGTCATGATAACTTCGTCCATAATTGCACAGACAAAACCTTCGGTTTCCCCAAAGAGGTCACCAAAACGCAGTCAGGCTACGGACGCTAGGAAATCTACATCGGGTTCATGTAGGGCCCGGAAAAAGCGTCCGTGGAGCTCCTTACTCTGCCATACCTCCAGGCGATCGTTAGTGTCAAGCACTACAGGCTTGCACCATTATTATTATTATTATTAAAAGCCTGTGATGTCCCACTGCTGGGCAAAGGCCTCCCTACTCTCTTTCCACTTCTCTCTGTTTAAAGCTGCCAAGGACCAGTTCTTGTTGAAGGAGTCCAGCTCAACCCGTCATCACCGTTTGGGCCTGCCGCGATCTCGCTTGCCATTAAGAGGGACCCATTGGGTCGTAAGTTTAGCCCATTGGTCGTCTGACATACGGCAGATGTGTCCAACCCAATTCCATTTTAGCGTGGCAGCAATCCAAGTGACATCAATTATCTTTGTGATAGAACGGATGGTCGTATTCCTAACCCGGTCTGTTAGTTGGATACACAGAATACTCCCTTCCATAGCCCTCTGGAAAACCCCGAGCGTGGACCTCTGTCGATTTGTCAAAGACCATGATTGAGAACCATAAGTGAGGATGGGAAGAATGCACACGTCAATGAGTCTTCTCTTAAGGGGCAAAGGAAGATCACCCTTCATTAGATTTTTCATGGCTCAATACCTCTTCCAGGCATTTTCGGTGCGTCTTGCAACTTCTTTGTTTTGTCTTGACTGGATAGAGACCATGATAGAAATACTCATCCACGTATTCAACCTCCCCACCCGCCCCAGTGTTCATTAGTTACCTATATAAAAAGTAGATAGTAAGACAATTCTCAAATAACTTTATACATTAGTATTTATATACTTATGAACCGTCAGAAGCTACTAACCGGCCAGAAACTCCACGATACCTACTCTTTTAAAAATAATTGGTTTTTACAATGATTTCAAATTTTACAGTGTTATTATTAAGCATGGGAGTAATTAAGTATTGTTGTTGTTGTTATATTAAAAAAAAATTTTTTGAAGGTAATGCCTTTTTATAAAGGCAATTATTGTAAAGACCGAGAGCAGCATGAGAGTCTCTGATGCAGCCTGATAACGAATTTAAAACATACACACGATGACAATAATTCATCCAGCGATTCAACAGATACTTAGTCGCAGTTCTATACAAGGTGTAAGGGACAGCCCTCCGCAAACTAAGAGGGTGCATTCAGCTCCTTACTTTGAATCATATTCCACCGGAAATATTCTCAGGATTTTTTTTTATTGTATTTTCACTTACTATTCCTTTATTTTAATGTAAAATTACTTTCTCTGTACGCAGCACTCCATTTATTTAAATAAATGAACTAAAATAAAAAAAATCAGCAATGGATGTCGAAATAAATACCCGGTGGCCGAAGGCTCGCTGCGCTGCCGTTCGCTACGCGCGTTTTGCCACGGTAGCGATACATTGCGTGTGAGGTAATAAAACAAATCAAGTTTATTGGATTCCCATAACGTTCATAAAATAATTTCATGTACCGGTCATCTTAGTATGATATATTGAATTCACCCCATCAGTCTGCGGAGGGCTGTCCCTTACACCCTGTATATGCCACTATTGCATGTGAGGCCAAATTGAAGCACTTTTCTGCTCCTCGGTTTAAATTTGCAACTTTGCACATTTTGCTCTATGACTCGAACAGTTTTTAGAATATTGACTTAAGAGCCTATACTACCTCAGCTAAAATTCACTCTTTATCTCGCTCGCACGATACTGCGCGCGGACTGAGTGAGAGCGGGACTGAGTGCGGTGCTGGGCGGCAGGCAGCGCCGATAGTTTAGGTAATTGCTTTTTACGGTGAAAATAATAGTAATTAAAAAAAAATAAATAACATAAGACCTGCTTTATAGTTAGTTCAGTAAGTATAAAAAGTTTAATGATCTTATTTGAAGTATTGTAGGATTGCCAACGGTTTATAGTTCAGTTTAGAGGTAACTTTGAGATTTTTTTCTATCGAGAAAATTTTATGGAATCGTGTTTTCGCCAAACATAAGACTTAACATTAATCCTCAACTTTACTATGTATTTATTTCAAAATTAATGCTGCAGTATTTTCGACATAACGGAGGATCGTGCTAAGCCATTTGAGGTAGTATAGGCCCTTAAGCTCAGGCCACACTGAGGCGGATCCCGCGCGGGACGCGGGACTCGACTGCGCGCATCGATTGTTCTAATAATTTATTCATTTATTGCTCAAAGTATGCAAAGTTACAGACTAAAACTGGGCTTTACTAATGAGTGTATGACCCTGTTAGGGTGCAGCAGTTAGGAAGTCACGCGACTATTCGCGCTAGTTTGAACACCATACAAGCTATTGTCGGCGAGAGTGACTTTCATCCCGCATCCCGCGCGGGGTTCGCTTCAGTTTGGCCAGAGCTTAAATGAGATCACGTCGCCACGCCACCTTATAGTTAAGAGCATTACCATGCACCGAAGTCTTCGAAATGAAAACAAGTGGAAAGCTAATTAAAATAAAGCATGAATGTTAGGAGATTACAACTGAAGTTTAGCGCTAGTCTGAAGGGGCTCCTGCATTAGTACAGCAACTTGGGTATAGTAATATACTAAGAAATTACATTAGGTAGGTACTTTTGTTTGAATTCGTACAAGGAAATTATATGCACGGTAAACAACAGATGGAACTTGAACTGTTAACCATATTTTCCCATAAAATGCACTCCCTCAGAAAATATGATTTTCTCAAACATGCTTGAAAGTTCGAGCGTTCTTTTGACAACCTTCTTCGAGATATATCGAAAATGCTGTACCTACTGGTCAAATACATGCGAGCAGCGGCCGGCAATGTTAGTACGAAAACTCATATCTGTCGTGTAATTTAAAAATGGAATGAAATGTTTGCTTTCACACAATATGGTAACCAAGGAGGTAACTTATGAAAGATTTTATTTAAATTTCGAACTGGCTTAGTAAATAGAGCTGTTCAAGTAAAAAAGAAACAAATTAACGTATTTCCGCGTGAATAATTATTGTTGTTTGCCATTGATTCTGGAATGTATAATTAATTGTTGAATTTCCGCGAAATATTTGAGAAAAGTACTATGCAAGCCTTGGCCGCAACCAGACATTGATGGACTGCTTACGTATGAGTGTCTCGGCGTCTGTTATTTCCTAAGTAAAATTATCAATTTCCAGCTGACTTGCTATAGTTCCTACCTAGGTACATATAAAGGAAGAAAAGTGTTTTCAATTTCAGCTTTTTATTTTGGTGAGAAGGTAAATAGCTTCGCAGTGCTTAAATTCTTGCGTAAATAAGTAGGTATTAAAATTACCTACTTAATTAAAGTAAATCTTCTCAGCGTCATCATTCTCCTGCCCTTGTCCCCATTTATTTGGGTTCGGTGCAACATGTCTTTTTAACCGACTTCAAAAAAGGAGGAGGTTCTCAATTCGGTTGTATGTTTTTTTTTAATGTTTGTTACCTCAGAATTTCTTCATTTATAAATCGATTTGAAAAATTATTTTTTTATTTGTAAGGATCTACTTCCAGATTGTTCCCGTCAAGTTTAGATGAGTGTTCTTTGAGTTAGCTTCAATAATACGTATTTTGTCCAGGTAGTGTAGGTATACATTGCAAGTAGTGGTATACGACTAAGTATGTGGGGTAGGCACCACAACAAAAAGTGAAAAATAAAAACTTTTTTTGCAAAAACAAAACAACACAAAGAAGAGTGAAAGAACACTATCTCTCCACTTCGTCATAGCTATTAGTATTTATTATGTTATGTTTAATTATTATCGTATATTTTTTTGTGATATTTATTTTGGTAGTATAATGTATGTATTTGTATGTAATCATATTTTATGTTTATATATATATTTGTTTATATTCATATTAGTGTATCGTTTGTGATTTTATGTATTTTGTTTTCTCTTTTACTCTTACACACGTTGTCTATATCTCTTTATCTACTTTACTATCGCAGGTATGCTGGAAGAGATTTCTTTAGAAATAAGCATCACCTTTGTACGTATTTTTCTGTTCCTTTCTTCTTGTTTGTTTATATGTGTGTACATAAACTGTTAAATAAATAAATAAATAAAATAAACAACCGACTTCCAAAAAAAAACACTACACAGTAAAAAATAATTTTAATTTCGGAATTCTCGGTGGCAAAAAACGAAAATCCAAAACCAAAGACACTGACTTCCAAAATTAAAGTTGTCGGCTTTTCTTCCATACTTCTCTATTAGTCGTCATCTCGGTAGTCACTCCCTTTCTAGCCATTGAATCATCGTATCGATGGCAAATCAAAATATTGTTAAGACAGTTCAATTAAGTACTATTTTAGGCCCAAAATTCAGCCACGCGAACTCTGAAAGTAAATGGGTTCAAGAGGACGGTACCTTTGACTAAGTCTGAGTTGAGTGTTATTTTTGGTTATTAGGCAGGTACTATCGAGGAAACTTACATCTGACCAATTTGAAAATAAATTCCGGTGCACACGATGACCACATCTGTTATCAAGCGTTACTATAGCAGCCGAGCGCTGCAAGCAAGAATAGTCCTTACGGTGTATAGATGTTCATTTCTCCCATGACACTTACGCTTTAAAAAAAATATACATTTTAGCTTTTATTTTTATTTATGCGTCTAAGCACGTTTCTTGCCATGACTGAGTTCACGTAACTTAACAAAACAGTTCAAACATTACTCGGGCATTATATAGGAACTAATCCTACCTAAGCATGATGATTACGACGATGTCACAGTGTAATGGTAGGTACTATAGTGACCAGCCACGATACACAGGCAGGTCACTATATAGTTCGTCTGTGGGGTCTCGACTTCGAGGTGTGTTCGGGAGTTTACTCGAGCTAATATATAAATAGGAACGCGGTTGCACTGTCAATCTGATTTATTTGCTTATATGAAAGCAACAATACATTATATCACTGGGGCTAATATTACACTGACTCCATATAAAACAATATGACTGTACGTCATAACCTATACCTACCTATTCTAAGATTCAAATAAAAACCAGAGTTTGTCTTATCAGCCAATGTCATAATCCAAAGAGGATTCATGCGGAAGGCAGGCTCAACTAAGGCCGCTACAGTACTTTGGTGTATGTTTATTAATGAGGTCTGTAGTAAGCGTTCCTGGCTGATAGGAAGATTCCTAAGGCAACCACTTCACTGGCGAGAGAATCATGGCGATAGTCACCCCGTGCCATCAAGTTTTCTCCGCGATCGAATCGGTGTGGAGATTGATCCACAGAATTTCTATCATGTTCCTACTACACTTACGTTTATGTTAATTTTTACATGGCAATACAATTTAGCACGTTAAATAAGTGGCTACATAAATGTGGTTCAACTTCGAAAGTTATTGCTATAAAGTTAGTGCGTTAATTGCGTTCAAAATGGAGGAAGATGCTACTGTACTTTTTGGTACTAAGTTGACTCGTGCGACGCATAGAATGAGACTGCGCTAATGTTGCTAAGGGTGCTTGATGCAACGTGTTAAAACCCTTTGATAAGTCGTTAAAACCGCCACCCGAGTTGACTCGAGTTATCGCTTAGGGTCTGACGTCATTAACATTGACACATTTGAATGAACGTATTAAAATGAACTAAATCTGGGTAACGTCTTATTTAACGCGTTAATTACCGCGTAACCACGCAGGTGTGGCAGAAGCATCATTGTGAGAAAGTCACCGCATGTTTCTCTCCAGTGGAGATGCCGCAAAACAAAATTTTCATTACTTGCCCCGTAGCAAGTAATGAAAATTAATTATCTTGACACTTTTGTCCAATATTTTAGCTTCGTGCTTTAGGCTAGCACCTAAAAAACTTATCCTTCATTTAAAAAACTCAAAACAACTCGAAGCATTTATTTCAAATAAACCAATTACAGGCACTTTTGGAATTGTCCAGGGGTCAGTCATTCGGAAAGATGCAGCCGTAGTGGGTTCCTATGGAGAAGAAGGGGCAAGAAACTCCACGGACACTCTTTTAAATCATAATATTGTTAGGAAATATTGGTATTTATTTATTAATTTATGTTGTAATTTTATATAAGTTTGTGAGAACAATGTAAAAATAGGTGCACGTTAAAAGCGTCCGTAATAAAAACCAAAACAATTAAAAAATAAAATAAATTGAAATAAGCCGTGGCAGCTAAGATTATTCACTAACACTAAACACTAACTGGAACGGTTCTGTTCTTTTTAGTCTTCTGACTATTTTTGTGAGGTTGAGAAGCTGGATTGCACCGACGTTCACATGCTGATGAAGTCTCTTTTCGTGAGCTTCTGCAAATTTCTTGATCACTTTTTCGACGACCCCAACTTTTAGGTCCTGATGGAGGTCATCGTTTCGTATGTACCAAGGTGCATTTACAATTTCTCTTAGAACTTTGTTCTGGAATCGTTCTATAATTAATATATTGGTCTGTTTGGCGCAGCCCCATAGCTGGATACCATAAGTCCAAACTGGCATCGGGACTCGTCTGTATGGCATCAATTTGTTTTGCACGGACAGCATGGAGTTTCTTCTAAGCAGCCAATGCATTCATTTTGAATGGGTGGTCGAGTTCATCTTTTTTCTTCTTGGTTTAAAAAAAAATCAGCGGTTCAATATAAAACTTCAATAGCTACACGATCAAGACGTACGAAACAGCAGGTGTGGTCAAACCCATTGTATACTGTTTATCTCCTTCAATCTGCCAAGCTTTTTTCAAACTCTTTTGCGGTCGGCTTCCAGTCTAAGCGGATGCAGCTGAATATCAGTATTTCACAAGAAGTCACTGCCTATCTGACCTCGACAACCCAATTACTGGGTAACATGATACCCTTTGGTAAGACTGGTGGTCAGACTTTTGGGCTTCTGACTACCCGTAACGACTGCCTTTTTTTGGGTGGGAAATCATTAAATGACTTCTCCCGCTCTGGGCGGAGCGGGAGGGCGTGTCAGACTTTTACTGACTAAAACTCAGCCGTGTTCCTTCAGCTGCCTGTGCCAGGGGCCATAGTAACTCTTTCGAAGATCCCGCGATCCTGGCTGGCATCGGCCCTAGCGGACCCCGTCAGTTAGAGCTGACATCTCTTTGAGGCGCGCGTGGAACACAACGCACCGTCGATGGCGGGATGACGAGCTACTCATTGCCCGCCGTCCGCAAGCCCGCGCCTACGGTGGCCGGGAATCGGTTTTCGATTTCCGACGCCCAGGCCGTCTCCTGCGGCAAGTAGGGGCGTGAGGGCGCAGAGATTGCATCTTCCTCACGCGTTCCGACTCCTCCTTCGCGAGCATTATTGCTTCGCAGAAGGTGATGGCATCCCATGCACTGTCGCTCCGTACCATGACCTGGACCAGGGCCGGACGTGAGAGATCACCGCTGCTGATAGACTCCGCGAGGACACGGCGGTGCTCCGCCCAAGCCGGGCAGACCTTCATCGTATGCTCCACCGTGTCCTCCGGGCTATCCACACAATGGTGACACCTGGGCGTTTCCCCCCGCCTTATCCAGAACAGGAACCTCCCGAAGCACCCATGACCGGAGAATACCTGCATCAGGCGGAAGGTGAGGACGCCGTGGCGCCTCTCCAGTCAGTCCTCAAAGAGGGGACCAATCGCCGCAATTGTGGCGTGCCCAGCACTGGGTTGCGACAGTCGTATTCTCCATGTCGCCATGAGATCCCGCCGAAGCTCTGTCCGCTGTGCTGCGATTTCTCGCGGCAGCGGAGTTACAGCGTTTTGCCTCTTCGCGCCACTCCCACATGTGCGCGAGGACTTTTGCCTCCAGATCCTATGGCGGCAATCCAGCAAGGAGGCAGCCACCTCACCGAAGATCGTGCGGTATCCCCGGACTAGCCGGATGGCCATCACCCTTTGGGACGCGTTCAACCGGCGGGCTGGTCGCCGCCTCAAGGAACGCGCCTTCACCAGAGCCCCATAAAGGGTCATGGACGGCACGACCCCCGCGTAGAGCCTTCGACAACAGGCGTTTGGACCCCCTATATTGGGCTCAAGCCGCCTCAAGGCAGCCCCGTCCCGTCCAGTTTGGGAGCTAAACATCGGAAATGCTCCACGATGTTCCACCAGCTGTCGAGGAGGAGTCCCAGGTACTTCATTATCGACTCGATGCCGATGTAAACCCCTCCTACCGTTATTTGGGAACCGGACGGTGGCGCGTTCCGAAGGCCATTAAAACACATGGCCTCGGACTTGTGCAAGGCCACCTCGAGTCCCAATTGCCGGATCCTCTCGACCATTGTCGTAACCCCACGTGTCGCTAGTCCAGCCGGCGCCTGGTGCGACCTCCCCTGCGCCAGGACCAGCGTGTCGTCAGCGTAGAAAACCAGCCCATAATGACTGCCTAAGATCTACGAATGAAAGCCGGGACCAACGGCTTAGCGTGCTTTCCGCGGCACGAAGAGGTCTCGATATGTAATGCATGGTCACCCATCCACGAACCGGCCGCGGCAAGCGTAGCTTAACTTTCGATCGACCCGTGCGGCTGTTATCATTAAGCTACGTGTAACACACTGTTGATGCCATTTTGTCACGACGTAGGCCATGTACCTACAAAAAAAAAAATAACAGAATGAAAATTGCGTACTATACATAATATAAGTAGGTAGGTACCTACTATTACTAATAAACTAACTCTGAAATATACCATAAACGAAGCATTAACATTAGGTTAATTAAACCATTAATCTATTTGTAATGAACGGATTTTACTCACCCGTTTTAATGAATCCTATTATCACGGATTCATTATGCGTTTAATTTACGGTTTACCCGGGAATATTAATTTACCTATGAATTATTGTTCGGGCTTAGTAGATCAGATAGCAAAAAAAAAAACTATATTTTAAATAAAATGAAAAAAACCGTTTTATACTTAGCTTCGAGGTCGAGGATACGTCTGATATTAAGGTACCAGTTGAACATAATACGTAAACTCACGCCTTCTTCCCATGGGGGTGGGCAGAAACTGCAGAACGCCACCTGATACGATCCTTACATACTCCTTTTGCTTCTTTTATGTTCGCACGCGCCGCCGCCCCATTTGCGAGTATATACTACGCAACTAACAGCTATAAAAAACGTCACAATAAGGTAACTATAAAAATAAATATTTGGTCCCGATTCTCTTGTACACCGAACTAAACTAATTAAACTATCACTAAAATTCCTTACTTTTGCCTATGAGAATCTTAAAGCTATTCTGCAAAAAAATATCACTAAATTTAAAAATAATTTTGAGAGAACTAAAATCGTGTACTTTTTTAGAGCCGGCGACGCGCAGGGGGAGGGGGGCAGCCTTGACGTGTTTTATATGGAATACATGTTGAGTGATGAAGGTTTAGGTGTCTTTTAAAGGGGGTCGAAATTTTCATTATTTTTGCGATAGGACACACCGTTTTCGAGATATAAGCCTAAGAAAAAGCTACAGTACCTACTGTTTTTGCACCTGAAGTCGAGGTGTTGGTGTGATTGTGTGAATTTTAATTCATGCCAACTAATTTCATTCCACACCATTTTAATCGCGATTAAAAATAGTCAGATTTAGATAGAAAAACTAAATTTTAGGTAATTTTTGGTTAAACGTCAAATTCAGCATACCAAAATTACCATTTTCACTAAACGAACAACTCAGTGCCATCTTAGTGCTGTCAAACTAAAATATAGTTAAGTTGTGTCACTTTAGTCAATTTCAGAATGGGAAATCGTCCATTGACAGGAATAAACTAAATTTTGGTGATTTTTATTTTTGACAAGAGAATCGGCACCATTATTTCCTTCTAGTGTGTCCCCTCCCGGCGGCGGCGGCGTTTCCACACACATCTGCCTTGTAAACCTTTTGTTAGTCACCTTTCATTCATCCTCTCAACATGATCAAATCTAAGCATACCTACTCTTTTAAATTTTTGGTCACTACATCTTAAGAGACAGCAATTTGCTTAAAAATGAATTTCCTTGACAGGACATTCCCATTGTTTTAAAACACAATGCAATATTTGCGAAAAAAAACAACATATTATATTTTTTTACATAAACGAGCTAATTATGTTATGTTCGTCAACCGGCACAACGAAATTGTTCAGATTCATAAAATAAAAATGTCGGAATATTGAGTTACATGCTTGTATTTGTTGGTAGCACAATATCATAGAGCTTGGTCATGGAGCGAAAATGATAAGGGGTCTCGGTACGCAATGGATGGTCACCCATCCACGGACCGATCTCGACACGCGTTACTTAACCTTGAAGATCGACCCGTGCGGCTGTTACTCAACAGTTTTGAAACGGAAACCTTTGGGAAAAAACAGGCTTGAAATTATGTTACGTCATTATATATATATATATGTTATCCTTTTAGCAACACTTAGTTACGTGTTCACGTATAATGACTATTAGTCTAATTCACTGTAGTCCAACACGCACATACACGCATTCCAACTAGACCACTGTGTTTAAAAATTACAACTAATCTAATACACAATGATACACAGTGACTCAGTTTGAAGAGCTTGGATTTGAACAATCTTTCCGAAATTAATTTAGCTTTTTTGTAGAGGTGACAAAAAGGGCTGAGTTGTATGATTAATGGAGGTTATCAGGTGTACTAAATGTCGGGTATCGTGCCATGTCCGGAACGGCGTGGTATATGTATACATACCAGCTATCACGGCTGTGATCCCGAGGTTTGATTTGTAAACGAAAATTAAATAAAGGTTGTAAATATTTGCAGTTACACAGAGATGTGTTATTTATATCGTGTACCTATTTCACGATTTATTGGAAATAGAGCATCAGTGCTTTCCGGGGCTGTATCTACAGATCTACGAATGATAGCCCGGACGTTGGTCCCGGCTGTCATTCGTAGATCTTTGACAGTCGTTACGGGTAGTCAGGAGCCCAAAAGTCTGACAACCAGTCTTACCGAGGGGTATCATGTTACCCTGTAACTGGGTTGTGGAGGTCAGTTAGGTAGTCGCTCTATGGAAAATACTGGTATTCAGCTGCATCCGGTTAAACCGGAAGCCGACCGCAACATAGTTGGGAAAAGACTACGCAGATTGATTTTATTGGGAACAGTCACCCCTCTCATAATCCGTCAATGTTTAATAATGTTGTAATGGTAAAAAAACTACCTAATATCTACCTAGTTACTCTCTGTGGCCTAGAAGTTTCACATCATATTGTTTCTTTGTTTACGATATACAAGGTGTAATTTAAATAACGCACAACCTCTTAGGGGGTCATTGTACTCATCACTATGAACAACTTTTGCTATGGACCAAACATGAAATCGCGAAAAAGAAATCTGTTGTTACCTACATTTTCATGTTACCCAGTAACTGGGTTGTCGAGGTCAGATAGGCAGTGTTCTTGTGAAATACTGATATTCAGCTGCATCCGCTTAGACTGGAAGCCGACCGCAAAATAGTTTGAAAAAAGCTAGGCAGATTGAAGGACATAAACAGTATACAATTGGTTTGACCACACCTGCTGTTTCGTACGTCTTGATCGTGTAGCCATTGAAGTTTTATATTGAACCGCTGATTTTTTTTTTAACCGACCGACATTTTCAACGTGATTTCGGAATCATGTACTGGATCTATGCCAAAAGTTTTCGCTACGTTCCTTTCCGTGTGTTTAGACCATGTCCCACTTGCTGGAGTGTCCTAGCTGCCCGTTAAATTGTTTTTGATGACCTAAAGAACGCCACAGTCAAAGTGGCCACCTACTGAGCTCAAACAATACAAAAAACCGGCCAAGTGCGTGTCGAACCAAGCACAATGAACGGTTCCGTACTTGGGATGAAGAAAGAAGTGAGAATTATATTAAAAAAAAATGTTTTATTACAGGCGAAATAAAAACCCATATACAAAAAAAAAATTGAATTATTCCAAGAACAAACCTAACATTACAGTTGACAAACGTGTTCTCCCATACATTCCAACTGCAAATGTAAGTTTGTACGCACAATATTGAGGAGATTTAGCGTGTTATTTTAAGACCATAGACTTCTCATAGGTTTTCCTGTAATCCATAAGTATAGAATTATTTTCTGTAGTTTTTTCTAAATTTTTGGCTCAATAGTTTCGGAGATAAGGGACGGTATATAATGGTCAATTTTCCAATATTTTCTTAAATAACTTTAAAACTATTTATTCTAAAATTATAAAAGAAATGTACTGGAGACCCCCACAATAAGCCCTTTCATTTGATATGTCACATGGTATAATTTGAAAAACTTTTCTTTAAATTTTCTTATTTGCCCCCCAAAAATGACCCTCATATTCACAATACGTAACACGTCCGTGTTCGGGTCACAGAAATTGGTATATGCACCAAATTTCAACTAATTCGGTCCATTGGATTCGGAGTAAATTGACTGTGACAGACAGACAACCAGACACACGAGTGATCCTATAAGGGTTCCGTTTTTTCCTTTTGAGGTACGGAACCCTAAAAACAACAAAGAAGACTACCATCGAAACGAAAAGCAGAAGAAGACAGTCTTGATAAACATGTAACTTCACCACCACCACACCCACCCATCACCCACCACCCACTGCAGCTATTCCTTGCTAGCTGCCTATGTATGTACTGCTAATATACGACTATCTTCTGCCCGCAGCTTCGCCCGCGAGGAAGTCAGAATATATCCCACGGGAACGTACTACCGGGATTAAAAGTACCCTATGTGTTAATCCAGGTAAACAATGTCTTCTCGCACTGCTTATATAGTATCCGACGAGCGGCGCGGCGCGCGGATTGATATCTGTCTGTCTGTCTGTTTGTTCCAGCTAATCTCCGAAACGGCTGGATCGATTTTGACGAGACTTTCACTGGCTGATAGCTGATGTAACGGCGGGTAACTTAGGCTACATTCATTGTAGAAAAATAATTAGGGTTCCGCGCAAACAAACGAAAACCCATGAAATTTTGAACAAAAAGTCGAATTTGATAAATTCTTTTTGCATTTGGTAGCCCAATTCTAGAAGAGATTTATATGCTATTTAACATCACGCTATGACCCTTAGGAGCCGAGAAGAAATATAAAAGTCAGAACTATGAACAAAGTCAAGTCGGATTTGAAAAATTCTTTTTGCATTAGGTAGCCCGCGAAATTCAAATTTTCTTACGATTTTTGCAATTTGCAGCTCAGTATCTGGGTGTATGTTGATTAAAGTATGATTCGCGAGCGCAACAAATATGTTACGGTCGCGAATCATATTTTACTCAACATACTTATACTCACCAATGGACGGAACGAGTCGTGAGGAAGGTTTAGGTATATATAATTTCTAAGGTTTTGTATAAATTGGTTGAAATATGATGATATGACGGTTGTTGAAGACGTCGGAAAGAATCATGCCGAATGGGAGCGCTTTCTGGCGTGCGCCGCTTAAACCAATAGAGCATTACGGAACATATGGTACTTTTAATCCCAGTAGTACATTTCCGTGGGATATATGCCGACATCCACGCGGGTGAAGCCGCGGGCAAAAGCTAGTATCTTCATAAAACGAAAACAAGGAACCGTATGCGTGTCTTAAATTAATGTCGCCATTAAAGCGGCTCGCTGTATTTCACAGCGCATAAAGAGACTGGCTTCTCAAAGGGATTTGTTTAAATTTTAAGACGAAGAAGATCTAAATTCTAAGAAATCTCACGACATAAACAGACTCAGGTGATCCCTATGGGAGATGTCGATTCGAAGAAAAGTAAATCTTATAAATATACCTATCTCAGTTTATGAAGAAAGTTCGGATTAGGTACCAGTCGCTTGCATCTAGCATCACTTTGTATTTCAATATTCTTGTATTACAATGGGAAAACTATAAATTCAGTAACTCAAAGATATTTTATTTCAATGGATCGTGAGCGTATTGCAATTTTCCTACTTTTCAGAGAATTATCGTCGTCACATTTTTCCATTTCGGGAAAATGTAATTGTGAAAATTCCACATAGGGTACTTTTCTCCGGAAAATGTTATCGTGAAAATTCCACATATGGGTTCGTGTCACGTCTGTGCTAACAAATTGGTGAAGCCCTAAGGTGAATGACACGCTGAAATTTTAATAAATTTTTGGCTTAATTAACATGGATAGATTTTGAAACTTTATTTCGAACTAGTTGTGACCACGTCTTCACTCGCGTGAAGGCGTATTCTATTCGCATTTTAAGCACACTATTTTCATAAGTATCATAATTAATCCACTGACAGTTGTTTTTGTCGATATAAACTACCTAAAACTTGATAGTAGATATTTTTGTTAGGGTTAAAGGGGGACACCAAAGGAAAGGTCGTTCTAAGGATTTCAATATTATGTTTATTATCCTTTTCTTTATATACTGGAAGGTGTGATTTACTAACATTACGTGAGACGTGTGGTCTCATGCAAGGCAGAGAAGAGTACAGTCACTATGAGAAAGTAAGGATTTCGATCAAGTGGTAAGAGCGGGCTTTAGTAAAAAATAATACTTATGAGTTAGAAACAGAAAGACTAATAGTGTTGAAGTAGGGTCGATTTGTTTTTGCTGTAGTCCAACAATTTTTCGGTTTAGAATTTTATTCAGTAAATGAATGAAATAAAATAAGTTAATAATAATTCATGTCCTCTCCTGGGTCCCCGTGAATTAAAAATGTTCTAGTAATTTCACTTAGTTAAGAACTTGAACAGCCGATCGAAGAACAATGCTATCATATATTTTTATACATGATTATTTTGTAGTCCAACGCTAATTTTAGGATATTGCAACTAAAATACACCACTTGCAACTATCCTATTATAAAACGTGAGTATGCAATATCGGGGAACTCAAAGCACGAAGATTTCCGATTATTAACATGAATGAAAAATGAAGTTTAATATTAAGCCGAGGAGCAATTTGAAACATGTCCGCCTTGTAAATGAGGATGGCAAAGCCAAGGATGATGTCAAAGCCATTGAGCACACAGGGGCTGCATCAGAAAACAACCGGCCAAGTGCGTGTCGGATCCCGCACAATGAAGGGTTCCGTAATTGGGATGGATTTATCCCAAAAATAATCTTAACATTGTAGTTAAAAAACATGATCTCCCAAACATCGATATACGTCACGACCAATTCTCCAACTGCAAATGTAAGTTTAAATGTAAGTTATAAAACTACAAATTATTGATTTTCAGACTTTTTCCTTTACTTGTGCTGTGAGACCTTGCTTTTTGCCAAATTTCATGATTCTAGGTCAACGGGAAGTACCTAATAGAGGTTTTGATTTATTTGCGAGTATCAAAATATGTCGCATAAATGGCCGTATTTTTTTATTGCGTTGACTGAAAAGCTTGATTTTATTAGAGCTCCAAGGGACCGTAGACCTACGTATTTGATATTACTTTTAACTTAATACTCCACTCGTTCCTGAGGAAATGGGTCTTGACAGGCTGACAGATGGACAACAAAGTGATCCTATAAGGGTTCTGTTTTTTTCATTTTAAGGTACGGATCCCTAAAAACCACTGGAAGGTAATGAATTGTCTTGTTTGTCGTACCGCTCTTCGACAAAGGCTTTGTAAACCCTGCCTCGGGCAGTCACAACTGCCATCGTTGGGACCACTCTGTTGATTCTTTTTTAACCGACGAGAAAAAGAACTTTTATTTAATGTATATTTCAATAGTATTTCATCTCAAGTAAGTAAATCTTTTGTCACCTTCCCCATTTTCATACAAAAAAAGACACTACAAAGTGAAAAATAACTTTAATTTCGGAAGTCGGTGTTTTTGGTTTTGTATTTTCGTTTTTGCTAGTAAATTTCGATATTAAAGTTATTTTTCAGTTTGTAGTGCTTTTTTGGAAGTCAGTTGTTTTTTTTTTTGTTAAAATATTTTATTTTTCACTTTTTAGTTATGGTACCTACCGTACACAAATCGTATACCACTACTTACTATGTAAATAACAGTGACAAGAGGTTATTAGAACATTATCAACAACACTAAGTGGATAAAATACGTATTATTGAAGCTAACTCAAAAACTACCCAAGCAAAGTTAATCAAATTTATATGGGACCAGAATAGAAATATTCGAATTTAAAAAATCTTTCCACGCTAGCGGATAAAATGCACTTTTGCACCATCGATCATAAAGAAGTAGATACACAATCAGCGCAAAAAAAGGTCCTCACTGAATGAGCGCCCACTTGAACATTTGGGTGCGCTTTTAATCTAATAGCATTCGAACGCTCTGACGATAAACATGCCTCAGTGTTCGTTTAAAAACTGTAAAAATCAAACAGTGTTCGTTTAAAACTGTAAAAATCACACATCAAGGATGTTAAAAAAGGATGGAGTTTCATATTATCTGTAAATATTAATATTATCATTATATAATTGTTATCACTGTAAGTATATAAATACTGATATTTTCTTAAGAAATCATCGTAAAAACATTTTTTTTTAAATTAAGTAAGTTGCATTAGTATAAACAGCAGGTGTTGGCATCTCAATTGTAATTACTCTTACTAAACGTATGAATCATACTATCGCATGCTCACATAAATAAATTGTTCGGGCTATGTGCGTTTTTTTGGCGTTTTGTAATTCTGACTTTAAAACATGCGTGTAAGGTTGAATTTGTTTTGATGTATGTTGACAAGCGAGAATCGGCCGTAAAAAAATTTGCTTTTTGTATCATACATAGCTTTGTGAATACAAATTTAATCATTGCTTTTAAGGTTGAATTTCGATTAATGCATATTTATTTGAGATATGTTACGGTCCTGCCGTTACATAATAATTGTATTAGCAATAAGTACCAAGACGGAGAGTTGTTAGTTTTGAATTGTTTAGTTTTAATAAAAATAGTTGACTACATTATCGCATTAGGTGGTAAACCTGTAAAGATAAAAATAATAATTAAAAATAATTAATTAATAATAAATAAAATAAATAATAATAATAAATTTAATAATTAATTATTAGGTGTAATTGTATGGTGGAAATAAATAAATATTTCAAATAGAATTACGTAAATACCACATTGGCGACAATTTTATGAGAACTTTTGCGTGTATCTAGTTCTTTATTAGTGATCGATGTTTTGCACTCAGATTTCGAATGATAAACAGAATCTTTCCGAGGTTGTGTGGTGCAATAGTAATTATGCTACAAGTGTGTAATTATCAATGCACACGCGTTTCATGACGTTTTTCAACACACTTGCGAGGCAAAAAATAAATAAAGTTTGTTTATTATTTTATTTATATTCTATACCGGAACATAATATTTACATAATATATAAGCTAACAGACTTAAAATAATAATTATAATAATGGCAATGCTGCCAGCCTTTTGGGCACTTTTCCTGTTGACAGCGATGCGGACGAATTTTTTGATGCCCTATGATTATATTTTGTTTTTACATATGTATATATTATAATTATTATTTTAATAAAGTTTCAAAAACTAACTACCTATGTAAAAAAAATATTAGAAATATGGCCCGCGGATTTTTTTTATCGCGGTGTCTTCGTAGATTGAAGGAGAAGCAAAGACTCGAAGCCGTCGAACAGTCTAATAGGTATTAAAATCATAGAAACTGAATATTTTGTATGTTATTTGGATGCAGAACATGAAAGAATGTTTTTTTTTTTGACAAAAATAAATAATTTGATGAAATATTGTTAATGTATCATAATATTTTATTTATGTACACAGTAGGCATTAAAAGGCATGAAGTGTTTTTGATGAGATTAAAACAGCGCATATCTCCGTAAATCTGTGGCGCACATTATCACACTAGTGCGGTAATATAAAGTAAAAAGCACGCGTGTTTAATACACTTCATTATGCCACTTTACAAACAAGTGTGTTGAAAAAGTTATTTAGCACTTTGTAATGTTTTTTTTTTCAGAAATTTGTTGTTTTCTTTAGTATGAAGTTTTTCATTCGTTTCGATTTCTATCGTTATTGGCTTTAATTCGCATAGTGTAGGTAAATATAAAGAGTATTCTATGTATGTTCCATAGAAATACAAAAATCTATGGTATGTTCGGTTTGAGCAGATTCGAAGGAAATTAAAAGCTTACTGCAGCGATGTTTGCCAACTTTACAAACATTTCAAACATTGGATTAATCACTTTCAAACGGGCGAAACAGTATCATTTGAGAACATTAATGTCTGATTCCTGTTAAATTATTACACCACAGATGGTGTTTTGTCTTTAGTGTCTTATTGTAAAGGTTTGATTGTTATTATTGGACATAATGGACATCTTTACTTTACATATGGTGAGCCCTCCGTGCATCGGAAAGCACGTTAAGCAGTTCCTCCTGGTTGTCATTCGTGGGATTTTCGACAATCGTTACGGCTCGTTAGACGCCCGAAAGACTAACAACCAGTCGTACTCCCCAGTAACTGTGGGTTTTGGAGGTCAGATAGGCTGTCGCTTCATGTAAAATACTGATCATGGTGTTCAGCTGCATCCGGTCATAATAATGGAATCTGACCCCAACATTCTTGGGAAAAGGCAGGTAGATTCTTTACTGGTTTACTGATCTTTTCTCGACGAAGACACTGGACAATTTATTTTCATCATTTTTAACATCGCGCCGGATTATCTTGCTACAATCTGCCATTTTGCATTTCTTATCTATCGTCTCTAAGTGCTGATTGAACAAACAATCCAACAAACAATTTTATTAGATAATTGCTGGATTTAGTATAATATACTTACAAATATAATAACATAACATCACGCCTGTAATCCGCAGAGGGTTAGGCAGAGGAGTACCTGTAGTACACCCACATTTCGCCAGTCATGTTTAAGTCCCATGTAATAAGGGCGAGCCTATTGCCATCAACCGGGCACAAATAATATCCGGGCTAATACTGAATAATTCCTGATGGAAAACCCAATAACAGTTTGCCAGACATAATGAACCTACCAATAGCAAACAAAGTTAATGAAACTGTGATTACTTTCACAATTTCATTAGGTAAAGTTTAACAGAAAAATATTGTATTAGCCAGACGAGTCAGATTTGAGCTAGCGTTAGAAACTAATTTCTGAAGCCAACACAGTTTGTGCGAGTTCATATTAAAATGTAAATAAGAAAATTAAATGTGTAAGCTTAAAGCTTGGAATTCAGTTTCAACAAACTTCTAATTGCAGATGAAACATTGCAATATGTACCTTTTTATAGGACTGTTAGGTATAGTTTAGTTGTTAGTGGTTTTAAATTTTAAATGATTATGAAGAGAATCAATGTTTTGTAAAAAATACTTTTGCTTTTTTGGTACATGTCAAAACGTATACAAATTATTATTTAGTCAAAGTGATTTACAAAAAACTAAAAACAATTGTGGAAAAATTTGCTATACAACGTGGCAATGCTGCCAGCCTTCTGGGCACTTTTCCTGTTGACAGCGATGCGGATGAATTTTTTGATGCCCTCTGATTATTTACCCCCTCCCTTTTTTATATACTTGTACATATTATTATTATTATTTTAAGATTGTTAGGTTTTAAATTATGTCAATAGTAGAATATATTGTGGAAAAATATACAAATATTGTGTTTAAAGTTCAAGCAAATTCAAATCCATCACGAACTTTCTACCCAACCCGATACGGAATATCCATTTTGACTCCAGGTGTTAGTGCTGGATGTCCGACCATATCGTGCGTTGTGTTTTTTGTTTTAAACCAACTTCAAAAAAGGAGGAGGTTCTCAATTGGGTTATATTTTTTGTTAATATTTGTTACTTCAGAACTCAATCATTTATAAATCGATTTGAAAAAATATTCTTTTATTGAAAGGATATACTTTCAGATTGGTCCCATATAAATTTGGTGAAGTTCTGATGAGTGGTTTTTTAGTTAGCTTCAATAATACGTTTTTTTTCCACTTAGTGTATGTTGATGATGGTAATAATTTCCTGTCACTGTTCTTTACATTGCAAGTAGTGGTATACGACTTTGTGTGGGTACCACAACTAAAAAGTGAAAAAATAAAAACTTTTTTGCAAAAGGCAAAAAACGAAAATACAAAACCAAAGACACTGACTTCCGAAATTAAAGTTATTTTTCACTTTGTAGTGTCTTTTTTTTTGGAAGTCGGTTGTTTTTTTTTTTCCAAAAAAGTTTTTTTTAAATTACTTTTTGTGCTTGAACAGCGGGGTAATTGCGTAACACACATAAAATAGCAATCGATCGCAATGCCTTTCATTTTGATTGTTCAGCCACTTTCATTGCGTTATTTATGTTGATGAGCAGACGAATTTTTCAAACCCATGACGTAAGGAATGTCAAAATGAATGGCACTGTGTTCCGCAATCACCCAAATGGTGTTGTATTTAGTCCAAAGACATTGACACTGCACGGCAAACCTCAGACATAAATGGAGCTCATTAGGGCCATCTACAACAATAAATGGTGAACTAACTAAACGACCTGCAGCCGGGCACACACAATGTCTATTATTTATTTTATCGATCTACGATCTGTCACCTTGGTCAATATTTTTTTGTAGGTGTCACCTTTTTCCACAAGATGGCATCAGAGTGTGCTGGTTGTTAATAACTTCTATAAGATAATAGTATTCCTAGCTTCTACTAATAGTAATTATTCGCTAATGTTATAATAGTAATATTATCAGCTGATGTAAAAATAAGGCGTAAAACTGCATTACCTACTACTTAGTCAAGTACCCCCTCATTGCCCAAGCGCACACGGCTCAAAGCTAAATGAATGAAACTTGACTCCGAAACTGTCCTGATGAAGCTGCGTAACTACCACGGAACAGTTTTCTGTTTCGTGGTAACTACATACTGTAAGCGTAGAGTGCACTGCCTGCTTGGTGCTCCATCCAACCTCCGCGAGTATTTATAAGATAATTGCCTAAGAATATGAGATAAACAATATTTCGTATTTAGAAGATAGAACATTATTAGTAGAGCTTCAGCTTGAAGAGCTGCTGACAGTTCGCGTCATCATTTAAAATGTTTATTTATTTATTTTATTTAAAGGACCCGGTACTGTTAGCGCGACCAGCGTCAACAATACCATTCGCAAGAAATCTCTATACATACAATGGCCGAAGATATAAAAGATAGATTTTCATAGTAAAAGTAACATCCGTCCGTCGGACAAAGATACCTGATAGCTTACCTGGTGGAGACGGCAGATGTCGCTTCTAGCGCACAAGCCACACTGCAACTGCAATGTGATGAAAATTCGAAGTGTATAGCTGACCTGTAAATCGAAGATTTTAGCTGTGAGATTATGATCCAAAGACAACGTATTGATGTAAGAAAAAAAAAAAAAGAAAATACGTTTATTTACGGTAAACATGACGCAAAAAAAGAACACAAACACAAAAAGAAACAAGTTGGGGAAAAATATGCGTCACATCCACGCAAAACGGCCATCGCTAATAATGCTGCAACCATAAGCGAGACAGAGCCCCAGCGCTTCAGTGACAGCGGGCGTTAACGTGATGACGTCAGCCGGTGCAGCATGCAATGTAATTTAAAAAAGAAACAAAATAAAAACAATATCTATATCTAAAATGATTATTTAACTACAATATTAAGAATGTCAACCAACATTACGTTCCATCGGCATCGACTCACACGCCGCGTGCCGCAGGATTTGTGTTATCTGTGCGCGCAGCTGTCAAAAAACTATTTGTTTGGATGTCATAGAAAAGCAAATAATTGACAATGAAAAATCTTCACACACACAGAAACATCTGGTAAATAATAACAATCACCACTCATCCTTGGATGAACTAGATCCCATAACTTCGTTTCTGCTGATGCCGAACCCACTCTCACCACCGTCATCTGCCTGCAGTTTGTCCTGCAGAGTTGATGGTGGTACGTGAGGACCTCTGCCACAACCACAGTTAAAAGCAGCTCCCCAATAAACACGAACACAAGAGTATTTACGTACGACGGGAAAAGCTCAACTGCACCGTCGTCGATATAGCTGTCATATGCGCGAGTTGTGCTGCCGATTCCGATTTAAAAACCCTGAAGCCTATCAATTACATTCATCCTAAGAATTACCATTCCTAGACGTTCTATGGAGAGCATTCGTTCTTACAAAAAACACCCAAACAACGAGACATTTTCCATAAAAAGCCTGATCCTGAACACTCCAGACATAACTTTTTTATATTGGGGGTCCTATTGCACCTGTTTGACTTCTATTTGTCACACAACGATTAGCCTACAAATACATTACTCCAGGAATGGTTCGCCTTCTGGAAAGCGAAGAAAAAGACCGAATGTACTGAATTCTGTGAATATTTTTTTGCGTAAAAAGCATAATAAACATATAATATTATGTTCTACCAGAATGTCCGAGGACTGATAACGTATACTATACACCTTCCTAAATAATTTATTGGTATTAACCATTTGTAACGAAATCAATGAAATAATTTTTTTTATTAGCTTCATAATTATTCCTATCAAAGAGACTGTTGATTTTCATCTAGACGTCTGTCAGCTCTCCAAGTTTTTTTTTTTTGTGGATCGGAAATCTTCAAATGACTTCTCCCGCTCTGGGCGGAGCGGGAGGGCGTGTCATACTTTTACTGACTAAAACCCACCCGTGTTCCTTCTGTTGCCTGTGCCAGAGCCACGGTAACTCTTTCGAACATCGCGCAACCCTGGCTGGCATCGGCCCTAGCGGACCCCAACTCTCCTAGCTGATCCTCTTTTCTTTTCCATATTCTTCTAAATATGCAATAATGTTTATCTCATTATACAATATGCATGCTATCAACAAAGTATTTGATAAAATACAATACATGCCTTGTATGTATCTTCTACTTTTTCATTTGAGTATAAATCTTTTACCGTGGATTTGTTATAGGAGCATGCAAAAACCAATAGTTTTTGTACAGACAGCTACAAAAGTCGATTATTATTTTGGAATTTTGATTTAATATCATACGTATAACCAAATTATTATATAATACTAGTAGAAGGCGGCTCTGGAGGTGTAGAAATCGGTGTCTTTAGAATAACATTAGGTTAACTTTTTACCTGAAATAATCTTTTTCTCTAAATCAATAAATCATAATCATAAACATAAATTATGTGGGGACTGTCCAACTGGTATTCACGGTACTGGTATTTCAGCATACGGGCCCGGGTAAAAGTAGAAATGCAAAATACCTTTCTAAATATTTCTACGTTGCATCATTTGATATATATGCTTTGTCATGTGCTAGGTAGAAATTTCAAGTATGTTTAGCAACTGATAAATGATTATATTTATGTAAGTAGGTTTGTACAAACATTGTCTTTTACACGTCAATCATAATTTAAAAACTAGACGCGCTCGGCTTTTCTATCCGGCTACTCTGAGAAGAAACACCAAAACAAACTCAGAGGTCAGTCTCTAAATAGTCCAGCCCATCTTGGTCAGATCATGTCAGTACCATGTAGTGTCTGAAATGGACTTTTGAAAACAACCACACAGATTGAGTGGACCTCTCCAGTCAGTGCACTCATTTCTCAGTAATCGTATAGCTCAACTCGCAACGTAAGGCTTAAGTAATTCTAAAATGCTTCGTTACATGGCTTTAATACAACCACATTAACCACATAACCAGTAACCTGGTCTAGATCAGTGTGTTAAGAGCTTTTTCTGAATTTTATATTTGAACGTTAGACACGTACCGTTGTTATGTATTTGGTTAATATTTCACGGAAGGTACAACGATATATTAAATAATCTAGGGGTATTACGAGGTCTTAAACATAACTGGCGAAATGTGGGTTTATGTATACTCTTCTAAGGGTTGCACCCTCGGGGAATGCTACGTTTCATTGTTATAGGAAATCCGGCACTGAAATATTAATTCAACATTTCTTTCCTCACTCAGTATAAATATTTAAGGCCTACTTCTGATTTGAATAATCAATGGTGTTTACACGGAGATTCATAGAATAATGTTATAATATCCTCTTTTACCAAAGTTGTACAATGTCAAAATGAGGTGGGGTCTGGTCCCTAGGTATCTAGCAGATGAGTGGTAAAATAATGTAAGTACATAGAAAATATTAGGTAAATAAGTATGTTTATGTAAGCAGTTATTTTTTCATTACAGTAGTTAGCAACTTGACTGAACACAATGGGGTTGAAACTTCTCGGAAAGTGGAATTATTTCATAAGTATCTAAGGGGGAAGCGCTAAGGTAGTCCGCAAAGTTCAAATTTTCTTACGATTTTTGTAATTAGCAGCTCAGTGTTTGTGTGTATGTTGGTTAAAGTATGATTCGCGACCGTAACAAATATGTATTTACAGAATTATAATCATTAGAATCAGCAACACAACTCCTAAATTTAGTTTAATCCTCAAATGTCAAGATTTCATGAAAAAGTCATTCAATAGGATTACTCGGGCTTAGAAAGTTGTTTTGATAACTTTAATGATTATAATTCTGTAAATAGATATTTTTTACGGTCGCGAATCATATTTTAATCAACATACAATCTAATACTGACCTGCAAATTGCAAAAAACGTAAGAAAATTTGAATTTCGCGGGCTACCCTGGCGCTTTCGCCTTAAAAACTTTTTCCAAAAAATACAACACGAGCCAACGGCCACTGCGGCCACTGCGGCCACTGCGGCCACTGCTGTAGCGGGTGGCCGCCACCGGCCACACGTGTGCGACGAATCCATACAAAACGTACGTATAAGCACGTGAACTGCTTGTTGCTAGGCCACTGGTGGCTCGTTTGCGCCTAGTTTTAATTTGGGTGTATTGTTCCATTTCTTTCCACTGACGTCCGAGACTCAAGTTAGTTTTTTTGGAAGTCCGTTGTATTTTTTGTAAGACAACTTTCATTTTTAGTCTCATAGTAGGTACCCTATACAAATTCGTGTACCACAACTGGTAAGCTATCATTTAAATATACAAGCTGTGCACACAACCTAATGAATAACACACATGATATGAAGCCCGGATAATAATTACTTGAAGAGCAAACAAAGCGCTTATGAAGACTAGATTATCTATGTATCTTACAGTTTCTCGTTACCGTGTCTGAAAAATTGTAAACTTCGTGTAGGTATCATGTTCAGAACTACAGAACATCCCTCAACGATTGTCCAAGTAATCTATTGTCCTTTCAAAATATAATATTAGTTGGCGATATTAATATTAACACTATTGAAAATTCCATAGATAATAGATCATACGCATATCTCAACTTTATCGCTTCTCATGGTAAGCTTCCAGCTCATACGATTCCTACTCATAGTCGCACGTGCTTAGATCATATAATGCTAAAGACAAAATTATCAGCGTTCTGTTATGTTGCTCCAACTTCGGTTACAGACCACAATAGCGTTATACTATTTGTAGACCGTACACTTAACAAAAACCATGGCCCCAAAACTATTAAACGAATAGACGACGCAGGACTTGAAGCGTATGTTAAAAACATAGATTTTGAAAAGATTTACAGTATGGCAGATGTTAACGAGGCAACCAATTTTTTTATACACTCTTTAAGTCAAGCTATTACATATTAAAACTATTAAGAATAATGAGGTAGTACGTTGTACTTACAGTAAAATATTAAATCTGGACTACATTGCCACTGAAAGCTTATTAAAACCAGTGTCTTAATATCCACACATTTACAATCACACACCTAGACTTACATACATTCATACATACAACTTTCTTCATTTTCCCATTTCCATTCTTCATTTTTTGTTATGTTTTGTTATGTTCATTATTATTTTATTTTATTAATTAGATCTGACTGCCTCGTTGGTCTAGTGTTCGCAAGCACTACTGCTGAGCTTGAGGTCCTGGGTTCGATTCCCAGGTCGGGCAAAGTGTTATTAGGTTTTTTCTTTCTGGAATTTCTCAGTACCAGCCCGGAGTCTGGATTTGTGCCCGGTAGATGGCAATAGGCTCGCCCCCTATTACATGGGACTTAAACTTAAAACTAAACTTAAACTTAATTATCTGGCGAAATGTGGGTGTACTATAATAGGTACACCTCTGCCTAACCCTTCGGGGAAACAAGGCGTGATGTGATGTTATGTTATGTTTATTAATTAGATACCTAATAACGTATCAAAGAATAATAATACACAGAATATGTATATTTCTTTGAATTTTATGTTGACTTGCTTTTCTTTGATTTTGTTTTTAATTTTTTTACGTTCAGCACTTAATTGCAATTTCAGACTTTATAATACCTATTAACTTTAACTGTTTTGTAAATTAACATGTCCTTTAAAAGAGAGCCGGGTGATCTGTAACTCAGGACCCTCCTACCTCAGACACCTTTCTCTATTTAAGATTGTGCATTTTATTAACCAGGGCCTGTTGAGATAAATAAAGATTTATGATTTTGGAGAAAACAATCATGTTACGGCAACGGTTGCGCTATTTTCGAATACTACGCATACCATACATTTATAATCCTAACACTAGCTCATTTTGAAAGTTCAAAAGCATTCATTGCGTTACCTACGTTGTCGAGCAGACGAATTTTTCAAACATTTATGAAGCAATGGAATGGAATTTCCTTCAAAATTTCGAATTGTGATAGGCAGTGTGTTCCGCAAGATTTGCTTCAAGTAATGGTTACAGCGGGGCAATTGCGTAACACTAGGAATCGGTTTCATTTTGACAGTTCAACAACATTCATTGCGTTATTTACGTGTTGAGCAGACAAATGTTTCTAACATATGGAGCAATGGATTAGCAATTTGCTTCAAAATGATTCAGATTCTGATTGATAGTGTGTTGTTACGCAATTAGGGTGCTAGTCACTCCAAGCAATGAATGCGCGTTGACCTTGGGACCTAAACAAGTGGCAATCGCTTTCAAAGTGTTTCGTATTAATTCCATAACGACTTTCAACAGGTTTGACATTATAATAATATGTTTTTCGGTAGAATCTACATTATTAATTATGTCCATCTAAAACATTTTTGACTTTTCCATCATCGTTACCATCAGTATCGCTGACAGAATTTCACTTTGCTAAGTATTGTAACATTGACACACTGATGAGGTGAACTGAAATTTGCAACTTATTTTATAAAGCTGATCATAGGAGAACCCAACACAGCAATAGGTATAACTATGCACAGAAATTGACGTCTTCTCATAAATCGTTTCCAGAAAAGGTCAACAAAAAGAAATTATTTTACACAAGACCCTTTGCCACTTGCGTCTTAAGCATTCACATTGCAACAAAAACGCTGAATACTGATTACCGTGCGCCACATTGTTCTTTTTATTCGTTTGACCGTTGTACGAGCGTAGCTGGAACAAGAATTGTCTGATAAAGTAAAAAAAGAAAAATCTGTTTGTGTGTTCTGTGGAACATCAAATGCGAGGCGGCTTTGCTATACCCACGTCAATCATATGACTGTCGAGAATTTCTTAATCGACAGACAGAGCTCGCGTACTACGCGGTCACGACCACAGCTCATACGACCGGCAGCAATCTGGTGTACAAATAAAGTTTAAATTAGTTGCGGTGTCAGTACACCGCAACTAATTAACAGTAAACCGTCAAACCTGGTTGGTACCATGTGGTACCAGTGTACCACATGGTACCAACCGGGTTTGACGGTTTTGCCCGACTTGATTGTATTTGTGGTAGAGAGGTAATAATGTACTGTAATGTATTATAGATATAAAACATCCGGAATAGTTTAGTGGGTAGTACTCGCAAAAGGGCGTGCGTCTATGATCAGAAGCCCAATTCCCGTAGTTTAAAAACGTTAAAATCTAGTCGCAATCTCATCTCAGCGACAATCAATGTCAAAAACTTATTAAAAATGTAGGGAAATTAGATGTATTTTTGACATATTGAGACTGAGATCAGACTGTGAACGTTCTTAAAATTACGAGAATTGCTCCTCTGATGTATGAACGTAAACGAAGCAAAAGGAGTATGTAAGGATCGTAGCAGGTGGCGTTCTGTAGTTTCTACCCCCGTAGGAACAAGTCGTGAGTTTATGTATGTGTATAGAAGAAGAGAAGATAAATCGGTGGGAAACAATCTGGAGCTACTGCCGTTCAATTATTACGAATTACGGAAGCCGGTGCTCCTGCCACGGGGCTCATTTCAAACAATGACCGTCGAAACGTAACGGGTAATACGGACAACGAAGTGATCCTATAAGGGTTCCGGTTTTTCCTTTTGAGGTACGGAACCTTAAAAATGAAGGAAGTAATGCGTTCAACGCGACTTTTTTAAGAATGACACTTTCTCCAAGATATCTTCGTTTTCTTTGAACTTCCGATTTAACTATCAGAATAGGATTATCAGCAGCTAACTTCACAAACGGACTACTTCCTTGGTCTAGTGGTCGCAAGCACTACCGCTGAGCACGAAGTCCTGGGTGGGATTCCCAGGTTAGGCAAAAGGTTGTCTGTAAAAGATCGCTATGTGTAAAATTTCTACATTTATATCTGTAATTTTTATGGTGTACAATAAAGAGTATTAGAGTATTAGATTATTAGAGTATAGTTCTGTTCTGTTCTGTTCTGTTCTGTTCTGTTCTGTTCTGTTCTGTTCTGTTCTGTTCTGTTCTGTTCTGTTCTGTTCTGTTCTGTTCTGTTCTGTTCTGTTCTGTTCTGTTCTGTTCTGTTCTGTTCTGTTCTGTTCTGTTCTGTTCTGTTCTGTTCTGTTCTGTTCTGTTCTGTTCTGTTCTGTTCTGTTCTGTTCTGTTCTGTTCTGTTCTGTTCTGTTCTGTTCTGTTCTGTTCTGTTCTGTTCTGTTCTGTTCTGTTCTGTTCTGTTCTGTTCTGTTCTGTTCTGTTCTGTTCTGTTCTGTTCTGTTCTGTTCTGTTCTGTTCTGTTCTGTTCTGTTCTGTTCTGTTCTGTTCTGTTCTGTTCTGTTCTGTTCTGTTCTGTTCTGTTCTGTTCTGTTCTGTTCTGTTCTGTTCTGTTCTGTTCTGTTCTGTTCTGTTCTGTTCTGTTCTGTTCTGTTCTGTTCTGTTCTGTTCTATTCTAAGTGAACGAATTTCTCAGTAACAGCCCGGAGTCTGGATTTGTGCGCCGTTGATGACAATAGGCTCGCCCCATATTATATGGAATTTTAACATAACTGGCGAAATGTGGGTGTACTACCTCTGCCTAGCCCTTCGGGATAAACAGTCGTGGTGTTATATTAATTTCACAGACAAAAAGATCCGTGTACCTACTGCTATTTAATAGAGCTGACATTCGTCTGACTGTACCTACTATGCGGCAACATAAACGAGCCAACTGTTGCGCATCCTGCAGATTGGCTAATATAAATTGAATACATATGCCAGAAGTAGCAAGGGGGCTAGTTTATAGGCCATTTTCATATTTAGTACATATATTTCCGTGGGGGATTTCAGACAGGTCTACATTAAGGAATATTTATCGTAGTTTTCAAATACAATAAAGCCTTTACTCCAGTGATTTATTGTTGACACAATGACATTTTATATTTTTAAGTTCACAGGGCTTTAAGCCTCCTGCAAACAGGCGCGACACGCGATGCGAGATAAAGGTACCGCACGTCGCGCGACGCCTTTGTGTCGCGTCGCTTGACGCGCCTGTTAGTAAGAACCTTTAACAGCGTTTTAAAATTCGGTATTTGTGTGAAGTTTATATATATTAACAACGAGTACGATTGTAGGCAGGTGCTTCATAACGTTAGGCATATTGTCACCCTAGGGTGCTTACATAAAGAAACAGGTTTCCGGTACAGACAAACCCGTGCGGGTCGGCACTTATCGGTGCAGTGTAAATAAGGTAGTCGGCACCGACAAGTTTAAACCTGTTTCTTTATAAGTGAGGGCATAAGAAAACATGGGAATATTATACCTGCACCGATCGGTACCGACCCGCACAGACTCGCCTGTACCGGAAACCTGTTTCTTTATGTAAAGCACCCCTACGTCAATTTGCCGTGTTATACCCATTTCATACATGTCAAAGTATGACAGTTGTGATTTGATTACACAGGCAATTTAATAAAATAACATAACACCACGGCTGTAACCTCTAAAGGTTAGGCAGAGGTGTAGGTACACCCACATTTCGCCAGTTATGTTCAAGTCCCATGTATGTATAATAGGGGGCGAGCCTATTGCCATCTACCGGGCACAAATCCAGACTCTGGGCTGCTACTGAGTAATTCTAGATGAAAAACCCAATAATACTTTGCCCGCCCCGGGAATCGAACCCAGGACCACACGCTCAGCAGTAGCGCTTGCAACCACTACACCAACGAGGCAGTCGCAATTTAATTTAATTTGGTAGTCAATTTGCTTGGCAATTGATTTCCCTGACTTTACATGGTCGGTATCATGGGAGAAACGAACATCTATACACCGTAAGGACTATTCTTTCTTGCCGCGCTCGGCCGCTATAATAACGCTTGCTAACAGATATGGTCATCGTGTGCACGGGATTTTGTTTTCAATTGGTCAAATGTAAGTTTCCTCGATAGTACCTAGTACCAGCACCTAGTACAGTGCTAGTACCTAGTACAGTACCAGTACCTAGTACAGTACTCGTACCTAGTACTATCTTTAGTATCCGCGTTGCTAATGCACCAACTGTTGCATATTCTAGAAGCTTTAGTCGCCTATCCGCCATAACATGGGAGCTCATTTGCTTGTTGTAAGATTCTAAACATGTTTAACCCTGAGAATCTCGCGTTTGTCTTTTAAACATGGTCGGAAAATGTAGTTATAACTTTTGCCTGCGGTTTCACCTGCTTGGAGATCGGAATAAAAAACCTATATATTAATCTTCTCCATGAAAAAATACGTATAATATGTGCCAATCTTCATGGTAATTGATCAAACGATGTTGGAGTTTATCAATCTCATAATAATTATATCAACATCCATTTGTATAATGTCGTGGCCAGATTTTAGAATTGATCACTTCATGAAGTGTTCGACCATTTGTGAAATGGCTGTATTTCATGAAATTAAACATCGACCGCTGGTCACATCATGATGTGGTCTTACTAGATCACTGAATACACAACGTTTGACGATATGAACAGTTAAACGCTCGACTAAATACTTCATGATGTGGCCAAACATTAGTGATCATATCGTGAAATAGTTAGATTATCCACCGGTAGAGGCGTTGATGTCACTTTGTTTTTGTTGTGCATCGGTCCTAAAATACTAAATAGCCAAGAAATAATTGCTACTAACTTGGATGTAGCGCTCGCCGGCCGCTACCGCAGCACCGCTCGCTTCGCTCGCTCGGCTCGCGCGCGTTGGTCACAGTTTTAACCTAACCTAACCCATTTGGTCGGGGTGCCACTAGCGGCGTGAAATGCAACTACTTTGAGATATGCCAGTGGTCAGCTGGTGAAATAACCAGGCAGATCACGATATTGCCATTTCTACGATCGGGTTACGACAGATACCCTACATTAATGATATGGGCAAACGTCGACTGACATATCATTAAACGTTGACGTCTAACGATATAGCCAATTTTAGCTGGCCATTTCATGAAACGACACCATTTCAAGAAATGGCCGAATACCTACTTCATGAAATGATTAATTCTAAGATCTGGCCACGACATAGTATACAAGGTGTAACTTAAATAACGCACAACCTCTTAAGGGGTCATTGTACTCATTATTATGAACAACTTCTACTATGAGACCAAACATAAAATCACGAAAAAAATCTGCTGCATCTGATTTTTTTTCGTGATTTCAGGTTTTTTAACCGTGTATAAGAAGATGATTATTCAGATTTTGCATTAAACCTTTTTTGCAGGTCTTCGTCGACATGGAAGTGTATTACAACCCACCAGCTGGAGATATAAGTGCGGACCCATTTCTGAAATCGGAGCTGCGTTCTGTCAAGTCTGCATCATACAAGATAGCAAGAGTTCCTGGCGCGGGTCCTGTGCCAGTCCACGGTCCTCACACTCACGGCGTTCAGTCATCTGCATTAGGCTGTCCTGCAACACCAGGATCCTCCGGTGGATCCGTCGCCGGAACCTCTCCTAAGGAATCAGGGGACGTCTTGGAAGATGTGGAACGCAACATCGCAAATATTGAGCAGTCGATCCGTGATAGGGAGGTTACTATCGATATGGAGTTACCGGAAGAGACACGAACTCATAAGCTTAAGACAGCTGGAAAGCGTCTGCTCAAGTAAGAATCTCGAAATTATATTACTTTAAAATTATATTATTTTCGTCTCTCATTATGTGCATGAATATTGTCGTGTAGGGTAGGTATTTCATCCATTCGTTTTACCAATTTGTAAACTTTGTAAATTTGTAACCTTTTTGTAAACTTAAAAAGCGAATGAAGCGGATAGACAAGCATACCAATCAATCTGCCTAGCCTTTTCCCAACTATGTTGGGGTCGGCTTCCAGTCTAACCGGATGCAGCTGAATACCAGTATTTTACATGGAGCGACTGCCTATCTGACCTCCACAACCCAGTAACTGGGTAATACGATACCCCTTGGTAAGACTGGTTGTCAGACTTTCGGTCTTCTGACGACCCGTAACGACTGTCAAAGATCTACGAATGACAGCCGGGACCAACAGCTTAACGTGCTTTCCGAGGCACGGAGGAGTCTCGGTATATAAAGATGGTCACCCATCCACGGACAACCCCGGCAAGCGTAGCTTAACCTGATGGATCGACCCGTGCGGCTGTTATTACTTAGCCACGAGCTCCTCAATTATAGACTCAAGGATAGACAAGCATACCACAGAACATAAATACCCTAACGGGAAGCAGACCAACTAAACATACATAATTTCTGGTGAATGGTTGCACAGGTCACACTAATACGTCATTATATAATCAGCCTATAATGTTCCCACTGCTGGAAAACAGACTTCCTCTCTGTGAGAGGGAGTAGGCCGTAAACATCACGCGGGCCCAGTGCGGGTTTGTAGATGTCACATGTCTTCGAATTTTTGATCTAAGACATGCCGGTTTCCTCACGATGTTTTTCTTCGCCGTTTTGAGAGCAGTGGTGTTGAAATAAATTATATTCAATTACATTACGCCATTACCATGAGTAGAAAAAAGAATAACAGTAAATAAAAAAGTTGTGTTGTGATCACATTTAGGCAAATTACGAAGGTGGCAGCCGGAGGACTTAAAATAAATGAAAATAATTAAATAAAGCTTTTAATTTAGATAAAAAATTACAATATAAACTTATGCTAATGTTTAAGTCTAGATTCGGTGCTAGTACCGAAGTGCCCTAAAATTATTTATTTTTTTCCAAAATTATTTAATTAATTACAATGCTAGCTGAGATCAACGAAAAAGGAAGATGGAGCGCCACAAACATCAAAAGTGAAGCCACCTTTTTATCTATGTGTGTATCGAAGGGTTGCCATTTGTTGTTATTATTTAATAATAAAAAAAACGATGTTATTTCAAGTACTTACAAGTGAAAAGTCATTCCGTGAGACTTTTTATGTGATTTACTATTGTTTATACAACTTTTCACTACACAGAAAGGAATAATTGTATTTTTTAAGCTATGAACCAAACGATGACTCGTTACGTTCTAAGAGCGGTGAGCATGGTTTCAGTTGTATGTGTGTGCGTGAGCGTGTATTTTACTTGCAGGAGCACGGTTTTGTGGCTTCACTTTTGATGTTCGCAGCGCGCCATCTTCATTTTTTTGTTGATCTGAGAATGCTAGCGACTCCTATGCGGATGGATGTGGATGCGCCATCAGCAGATTTGGAAATAGGTGAGGCGTCGATTCGTTTATTCAGCGAAATAGTGTATCGCGATTTTATGTTAAAACATCCGACTGACGTAATTAGGTTATCATTGCGCTATTCGGCTAATTTGGTGTAGGCAGGGCACGTAACAGGCTTTAACAATGTGATCACAAGCACAGAAAAAAAAAACAACTTTTTTTACTTTTTATTTTCCGTTCTTTAAAGGCGTCGTTACTACGAATTTTAAATTTCTAACGATACTAAGGCATGGCACACCAACACGGGTACGAGTCTCAAGCCCGTTTCCACTAAAATGAACGCCTAAATAATTATTGCACTGTTGGAGCTCCCAGCGCTGAGCTGAGCGTTGAAAATAATAATAATACCTAATCATTTATTTCATGTATCATTGACTCTTAATAACAACAATACACATAATATAGTGCCATTAATTCACATACAATTTGATATAACTAAATAAAAGAAAATAAAATGAAATTAGTCGATATAAAGTTTGTTGCTTCATTCCAAGCGTGCTACGTGTCGCTTATAACACTGGGTCATGATGGAAGAATCAAGTCTTTCCTCGAGCGCAAAATCATCCGAGCGCAAATTTCCTCAGCGACATTTTAGCTGTTGCTGATGCCAATACTTCCCTATTTTAATCGGATTTTAAAAGAGTATGCTTTTTAAAGAGAGTTGATTTTGAAAGAGTATGCTTAGATGGTTTGGTCATGTTGAGAGGATGAATGAAAGTCGACTAACAAAAGGTATTTACACGGCAGATGTGAGTGGAAACGCCGGGAGGGGACGCCCTAGGAAGACATATAGTGATCTTATTGGTGATGTTCTTCAGAAAGGTCAGGTGCGTAGTACTCGCAGCCAGCGTGCGTGTATGACCAGATGTATGAACGGGAACGAGGCAAAAGGAGTATGTAAGGATCGTAGCAGGTGGCGTTCTGTAGTTTTTGCCTATCCCCATGGGAAGAAGGCGTGAGTTTATGTGTTATGAATCGGATTTTGTTCACAATTTCATTGGTTTTAATTTTTTTGCGCGGAACCCTAATTCTTTTTCTAAAATAAAAGTAACCTAAGTTATTCCTTATAACATCAGCTATCTGCCAGTGAAAGTCCCGTCAAAATCTGTTCAGCCCATAGATATACAGTATGTCCGGTTTCGGAATAACAAAATATATAGGAGAGGTACTGACCATCAAACTGAACAACTTTCTCCCGGGGAAAAAAATCAGTTGTCCTGTACAAAACTTTAATACCAACGCAACCAAATGTATGGGATGAATGATAGATATTTTTTTCGTGATTACGAAATTGGTCCCCGGGAGAAAGTTGTTCAATTTTATGGTCCCACCCCTTTAAGTTTTGTTATTCCGAAACTGGACATATTGTATATTTCTATGGTCCAGCCATTTCGGAGATTAGCCGGAACAAACGGACAGACAGACGATCAAACAAAAATTAAATAAAAATCTTTTTCGTTATAAGTATCGTATACATATACTGTCTAATGCGTTTAGTAAAAAGCTGTTATTTTGACATTGACACGTCAATTTTATTTATTTCTTATTAATAGTGTAACGGGCACCAGTCCTGTTAGTTGCAAAATTATAATCGGCTTGTTACAAATAAACATTTGATTAGTAAAGATTAGCTCAATCTGACAATCTGAGTCCGCAAACACATGTTTCGTTGAGGTAACTACTTATGCTTGTTTAATATTCATGGCTCACGCACGCCCTGAGAATATAAATTTACTATTTACAACAAAATATTCCCACATATTCGTGAAATGTAGTTCGCAAACGTGCTTTTATTTATGATAGCGATTTTGAAAAGAATAATAATGTTGGGAACTGAATTTCTGTGACACATTAATCAAATTATCCTCTGTTAGTATTATCATGATTGCATGACCCCGCGGCTTAACCAATGCGATCGGTCACACGAATACGCGATCGTCGCATTCATGTCACTGATTTGTTGAAAAACCGAAAGGCGCGCTCTGTCTGCGCGACCACGCGTTCGGGTTTGCCGAACAAACTAAACGCGATGCGAGAGCCATACGAACCATGGTCCGGATATCACAAATAGAGAGCTGTCGGCCACACTTCATAAATTTAAAAATTCTTACTGTGCCCAGCCTCTATGTTTTGGTATTGTTGGTGAATTTAAAAAAAATACCTGCATAACTATGAGACAGATGAGGAGAGACAGTTGAGGGAAAGTACGCGCAGGAAAGATTTTAAAAGCGAAATAATACCTCAACTTAATATTGTTCAACATAAGTCCTCAATATCAAGCAGTGCGGATTTTTAACAGGTTGCCATTGGACATAAAACTTTAATTTACAAGAGCTCATTTAAGTCCAGACTCAAAGCTTTCCTATTGGAGAAATGTCTGTATTCGATAGACGATGACATATCCACGTTTTAAAAACTGTGACTGGGATATTAGTATGTAGTAATATTAATGTAATGTTATTGAATTTTTAATTGTACTGAATGTTTAAATTTATTGTAATGTTTATTGTTTTGATTTTTTTTATTTTTTTATAATTTATTGTGTTATGAATGTGTTGGTTTTATAATTTTAATGAACGTGATTTTATTTATTTATTTTTATGATTTCAAACACAATGTGAATTCTTGAATAAAATTGAATTGAATTGAATTGATGGCGCGACAATGACGCGCGGTTCGGATACGACCTGATACGTGCAACTTTTTGACGCGTTGAAGTCACGTGGAAAGTCGATCTGAGTGTAAACTTTACTGTACTGTACTGTACCACCATTTCTCACCTAAAATCTATATCAAACAACTTACAACATCTCCTTATTTCAAGGCGCGGTTTCACTCTGGGAGGAGGAGACAGGTCAGTCGTGTATGACACGCCAGAGCGCAAACGACCATCTACTCTCAAGACAGTCAAGACCTTCATGCGCATTGGCAAGGTCCGTCCTCCTCGTTATAGCAGCGATGAGGAGCAGGGACTGCTGGATCTTCCTGGACCTTCCACGGAGCCAGACCGTCCCGCCAGCCAGACTTCGATGTCGTCAGACGAAGTACTGGTCGATGTTCATTCACCAACTGATCCGCGCAAGATTAAAAAGACGTAAGTACTTATAAATAATTCTAAACCTAAAGCCCCACTACTTAATTCTTAATTTTAAGTGTATCGAAAAAAAATACATGTTGCGAAACAAAATGACGCTCACCTTCTTGACCGTTTCCCATTCTTCTGCCTATTCTCTTCCTAAAGCAGATAACAGATGCTTCACTCTTTGTTAAATTCTGTCTTTCATTCGCCATCTTTCACTCGAAGGGAAACGTCTTAACACAAAATAAATCAAAAGTGAATTCATTCTTACCGAATGATCGAATAATGAAATGAAAGGGGTAAATGAACGGTCATTCCCCTATGTAATTTGGTCGGAACCAAAAATGAAACAAAACCATTTACTTGGGTGAACCATTCACACCAGCGAAGAGTCTGATATCAGTTTTAGAAAACTGCATTTCGTAGGGCGATCCTCGTTTCATATTTCTATTCATGGCTTTTATAAGTATAGATACCGACATGGCTATAACTGGTCCAATAGAAATAAACGATTTACCTATAACCCTAGGCGCACTGTCATCGAGGCTGGAATTCCATCTGCGCTGAAGGCAGCTGACTTCCAAGTGTGTGTGACCATCATTGAGGCTCGCCAGCTAGCCGGCCTGAACATGGATCCCGTGGTCTGCGTGCAGATCGGCGATCATCGCAAGTACACCAGCGTCAAGGAGAGCACCAACTGTCCTTATTACAACGAGGTAAGGATGCAATTTGTTTATTTTTTTTTTTCAGATGGTTTGTCTTTGTAATTCGTATAATTCACAACAACTGACAACACTTCCCGTATTTTTAAGAACGTTTGCATTCTAATCTCAGTCTTAATCTGTCAAAAATAGCTCTAATTTTCCAATATTTTAGACAAGTTCTTGACATTGTCGCTGAGATGAGGTTGCGCTATAGTTTTTGTACGTTTTAATCCATAATTTAATTTGTTTTATTGTAAAAGCTTTCTACTGACTTCATTACATTACATTAAACAATATTCAGAATTATGGAAACAAAGCAAAATATTGAATTGTTAACTAAACGTAATAAAAATAAGAAATAATATTCTTTATATACGCTACACTATAACAGAGCAGTATTTATTTTAAAACAATTAAAAAAACACAAACTTAAAATTAGATCCATAATTGATTTCAAACGAATCCTGAAAAGAAATGAATCTGAAGAATAAATAAAACAATTTAATTTGAAACAAGTGGCAAACGCTGACCAACTTTAATAAGGGAAATTAAATATTAAGCTAATCAACTACAACTTAAATATGCCGTCTATATTAAAATTACAACCGTCATTCTTTCATAGTTGTATAAAAGGGCTTTAAAGGTGAGCGTCCACTGGTCCGCACCGGCCGCAACGCACGCACGGCACGCAACGGATTTTGGTTCCATCCTGTGATCGGTGGACATCGAACGGGCGGCGATGGATCACGCATGTTCACACAGCGTCAAGACACTTCTCCACAGTTCCATAACCAGCCACATTGCGCAGATTCTTTGCGATTTTTTGAGACTCAATGAATGTTATATAAAATAAAAATATTAAAATTGAAAAAACGGAAAATTTTGACGTGTTCCTGCCTTCATGAATTCATATAGCACTGCGTCTACTGTCGGTACCGCCCGCACCGAGCGCTCGCTCAATTTTTCATACAATACAAAGCGTGCATGGCGGCCGATGTGGACCAGTGGACGTTCACCATAACACGGTACATTGACGAAGGGTGTCCATTTCCCTGACTATGCTTGCAAGACTGCCCTTATTGTGGAAAAACAAAAGTAGGTATACGTTTCCTGCTATGGACTATGGTCGACATGCTGTGGCGAACACTTCGCACGTTTTGGATTAAAAACATGTTGGCACTTATAATTTCTGTAACCAATACGAAATACGCTGAGCTCAAATACTTAATTGAGCTGATGATATGACATTATAATGGTTTGATACCGCAATTGAGAACAATATAACGAATGGATTTCTAACTTGAGCGTATTGCGTTTGTGGTGGATGTCGCAACTGTTTGCTGCTTTATTATAAATAGGCTTTTGAAAATAACCCACGGGAACATACTATCGGGATTAAAAGTACCCTATGTGTTATTCCCATTTATAAACTATCTGTGTGCCAAATTTCATCCAAATCCGTTCAGCCGTTTTTGCGCTAATCCGGAACATATGTTGCAGCCAATTAGCTTAATTAGCCGTTTAGTTATCAGCCTAGCTTTTTAACTAAACGGCTATACACACTCACGTGAGCGAAGCCGCGGGAAAAGAGCTCGGTCATAAATAACACTCCATTTCGATATGGTTTTAAAAGTTTTATATTAGACTAGCTGTCGCCCACGGCTTCGCCCGCGTGGTTGTCAATACTTCCCTGTTTGAATCGGATGTTGCACAAAATTTCATGGTTTTTTTTTTTGTTTTCCACGGGACCTTAATTATTTTTCTAAAATAAAGTAAGTCTTATTTACTCCTTATAATATCAGCTATCTGCCAGTGAAAGTCCCGTCAAAATCGATCCAGACGTTTCGGAGATTACCTGGAACAAACAGACAGACAGACCGACAGCAATTTTAGAAATTGTTTTTTTTTTATAAGTACCGAAGTATATACTTTCATAATACGCTTTTAGTAAGAAGCTGTTATTTTGACATTACAAACAGACACTTAAATTTTGTTTATTTCTATAGATATTTATATTTATGAGTATTGTTGTGTCGTCAACGGTTAGCTAAGAGCAATTTAGTCTTAAACAATATTTTATGTAGGTAAACAAAATCAACGACTCTGATCTTCCTACTACTTCAAACAGGCGCGACTCGCGACGCGAATCGCGCGCGAATAAGGCACCGCTCATCGCGCGACACGCGGTGCCTTACTGTCACGTGCGATTCGCGTCACGTGTCGCGTCTGTTTGCAGGAGCTTTTAAAAGAAATTGAATGATTGGCTCAATCGTCAGTCATGCAAACTGTAATAATATTATAATACTTAGTTTGGTGCAACTCTCCGGCTTTTTGCCAGGGCGTGAAGATCGCCACAAATAGTTATTGTTTAATGAATATTAAGTTGCGTCGTAGGAAATATTTCATTTGAAACCTACACTACGACTCTGCAAAGTGTCAACAATTCAAAACATTTTTTAATATAAACCTTTTTGTCCCCAGTACTTCGTGTTCGATTTCCACATGCCCCCTGTAATGCTGTTTGACAAGATTATCACAATTTCGGTAAGTTTTTTGTTTTATAATTTTATACATATATTTTTTCTTATAAGCGACGGAACTATTTTTTGCGACGCGAATTACTCGCAGCCTGCTGAGAGACGTTTATAAGGCTTGCGTTGTTTGTAAAAATAAAAATGACAGCGTGGTATATTAACGAATTATCCTCTGTATATAAATTATAGAAGCGCGAGCAACGATACTTTTTAACCTCTCAAATGTCATATGAATCCCATAGGTTCATAAGCAAAATACTCTCGTAACGACAAAAAATATAATCGTGAAAACCGTTGAGCGCTCACATGGCTTCTAGAACATTTGACGGGTAACATCGTAGGTAAGTGCTACGGGTTTGCGTAGCATATTGCTACAACGAAGCGTCGCGTAGTCTCGTAGCACTTGACAGTAAGCAGCCGTTCACACGGTGCTGTCCTGTTTGATACTTTACGGTAAAACAAAACAAAACAAAAAAAAAAGGGAAAATAGACCTTTCAGTGTAACTAAACTCCTTAATGAATATACTGAAATTACTAATTTTTAGTCTGCGCCAAAGAAACAATCAACGCCGATCATTCAAGCTACCTTTATTTTACTTGGCGCAAATATGTTTATATGGCACCGACTCAAAATTAGTAATTTAAGTACATTAATTTAGGAGCTTAATAAGACTGAAAGGTTTTTCTTTTTGCTTCTATCGATTGACAGCTGAGGGGTGCACGCAACTTATAAGAAATGATTGTGGGGAACCTCTATCAAAAGCCTTGCTGAAGTCAGTATAAACGACGTCAGCCTGAAGACCAGCATCAACAGCCCCAATTTAAAGTTCTGCAAAGGGAACTAGAATAGTACTAGTTAATCGTGATCCAACAAATCTGTGCTGATGATCGCTAATGAGTAGCTTTAGTTGGTTTTGGAAACGCGGGCAGAGAAGTGACTCAAACACTTTTGAAACGTTGAAAGAATTGAGATGGACCTATAGTTTTTTATGTTGTAATTGTTATCCGATTTATGTATAGTCACCACCGTTGCCATTTTCCATTTTAAAGGGAACATGCCAAAAGTTAACGATTTGCTGTATATGAGCATAAGTGGACACACTAACTCCGCCGCGCAAGCTGTAATAAATATTACCTTTGTTAATTTCTAAACATTTGAATCTTTTGAATTTGATCTCACAGCTAATAAAATAGCTGGAACTTCCCTCGACAGTCTTCCGTCTCTAACATCAGACCCTCGATGACAGTCATACCCCAGTTAGGTCTAAAGTTCTCATCAAGATGAATGAAATAAGTCCAAACACGATGTAAATGCTGCAAACTGTTGAGGAGCTCTCTCGGCTGTCTTCCGTCTCCATCATCAGATCAACTTCAGGTCTCTATTTTGTTGAAGTGTCGTCAGAACTACATAATATGTGCCAAGTTTCAACAGAATTGGTTCACAAGTGAAAATTCAATCGGTGAAAAATCAATCAACCCCTGTTTGTCTACCCTTAGGGGTAGATTTTGTATTTAAATTTTAAAAACCAGACAAAGGTCAAGGTATACCCTTTCCAATAAAAAAGAATCATCAAAATCGGACTACGCTGTAAAAAGTTATGCTTGGTCATACATAAAACAAAAAATATAGGTAAACACGTCGACTTGAGAACCTCCTTTTTATTAACGGTTAAAAAGTTGGGTTCACTCGTCAATATCTTACTGTCCATACGGTTACAAACAAATGCAGCATGAAACTGCCATGTGATTCCAAAATTTTACAGTTAAATATCGTATTAATCAACGTCATGTGTAAGCAGCCTAAATCTCCATTTACACGGTGCAAGTTTCTGGAACGTTCATGAGCAATAATCGCATGCCGTAAAGCACGTTAAATTTTATTGCCATTCAAGAATTGCATGCGATTGTTTACATGCGTGCGATTTCCATAAAATGGCATACAATAATTAAATGCAAGTTTTGCCATTCAATAAATAATTGCATGCGACTTACACCAAGGCAATAAAATTGTTAGGCGATTATTTCTTGCGAGTTTTTCCTCGTCTAAACACAGAGTCGCACGTCCTTGTACAATTGATTCAAGTATTGCCCGTATTTGCTCTGCCAAATATATCATTAATTGAACGTCTTCTCAAGATTTTTTTTTAACTTGATTCTATCGTTCGTACTTGTAGAGTTGAATGCGATTTTATTGTACGTGCTGGTTACACCTATACCAGTTTTGAACGACGACTAACTTGTACGTATCGTGCAACAATATTGTACGAGTTGTTTAGACGGTGCCAGTTAATTGCCCTTCAATATTATGGTATGCCACAGGCAATAAACTTGAACCGTGTGAATGGAGCCGTGTAATGGGGTGAGTTTGATAATGTTCTGATACATAGTAACTCGATCGTAAACGAAGTACTTAAAGATTCTGTTCTAATTAAAATTCCGTTGCTAATTAAAAATAAATTCAAGGTTTGTTTACTAGAGGTACTGTTTTCAAAACATTTAATTGAAAGTGTCGTAAAACATCAATAGCGGACGCCCTTAGGCGTAGATCAAAAGGAACGCCTTTCAGTAAGTAAGCAGCACTTAAATATTTATTGCAGGCAAATTAAAAAGTTACAGAAAATTTTTTCAAGACTAATATTAGTTGCACAGCCAGCAGGTAATCTATACCTTCATATTTGTTTAAATAAAGTCGGATTTTGTTGCGGTTCATTATGATAAGTAGGGATTGTTTATGGGAATTGTGAATTAGGAGAACTTAAAAAAATGGAATAAATTCTATAAATGATTATACATGATACATTAATAGTTTACTGGGTTGTGAAGGTCAGATGGGCAGTCGCTCCATGTAAAATACTGGTATTCAGCTGCATCCAGTTTGCCTGGTAGCTGACCCCGGCATAGTTGGGAAAAGGCTAGGCAGATGATTTTGACATTAATATTTAACTCAAAGAATAACAAAATCTTGATGTTTTGTCAAGTCGTTAAAACGGTGCCAAGCAGTGGAGCGGGTTAGAGTGGAGGTGGTTAGAGGGGCTTGTGGCTAAGAAATAACAGCCGCACGGGTCAATCGATCAGGTTAAGCTACGCTTGCCGCGGTTGGTTCGTGGATGGGTGACCATCTTTACATATCAAGACCCCTCCGTGCCTCGGAAAGCACGTTAAGCCGTTGGTTCCGGCTGTCATTCGTGTATCTTTGACAGTCGTTACGGGTCGTCAGAAGCCCGAAAGTCTGACAACCAGTCTTACCAAGGGGTATCGCATTACCCAGTAACTGGGTTGTGGAGGTCAGATAGGCAGTCGCTCCATGTAAAATACTGGTATTCAGCTGCATCCGGTTTGACTGGAAGCCGACCCCAATATAGTTGGGAAAAAGCTAGGCAGATGATGAAGCAGTGGAGCGGGTTGCTAGTAATATTATTACATATGTCGGAAATACGTTAGCCGTCGTTTGACTAATCGGGACGCCAGTGCCACTAAGCGGTGCTTAACAGAGTCTACAACATAACGCTCGTCGATCGGAGGAGTTAAGCAGAATTGGTCGGTGGCTGACGAGCAGTGACCACGTTTAGAAACTGTCGCGCGTTCCGTATAGTTGTGTCGTGTACCTACAGTGTGTGAACAGCTAGTGTGATTAATTTGATCGTGAATTATAATTTGATTTGAACCGCAAACGGTTTTTCTATTGCGCAATAACCAACACTACCCACAGTACGCCCACAGTAGTTAAAGATTAATGATAAATAAATATACAGGTAAACTAATTAACTAGTTACCATAGTACCAAACTCAAATTCTTTAAAGTTCTATGTTTGTTCTACGTAAGTTTTATTTCGTTCTTTTTAATTCAATAGTTTTATATAAAATTTTGTTTCTGATGATTATTTACGTTTATTTTATTAAGAATGTTGTTTGGCCGTTTAAGAATGTCGGCCTATCTAGCTCCAGGCTAAGTCGAATAATTAATAACTTATTATGCCGTTAAAATTGGCCTATTTTCATGTCTATCAGTTTTCATATATCTCAATTATAATTTTTTTAAGAACGTCTCTTTTAAAACTGACTACCTCGTTGGTCTAGTGGTCGCAAGCGCTACTGTTGAGCATGAGGTCTTGGGTTTAATTTCCAGGTCGGGCAGTTTTATTGTGTTTTTCTATCAGAAATTTCTCAGTAGCAGCCCGAAGTCTGGATTTGTGCTCGGTTGATGGCAATAGGCTCGCCCCCTATTACATTATGCGACTTAAAAACATAACTGGCGAAATGAAGGTGTACTATAGGTACACTTCTGCCTAACCCTTCGGGGAAACAGGCGTGATGCTATGTTACGTAAGTTTCTTTTAAATTAAGTTATTTTTTCCCTTAAAATTTACTAGGTCTTAGCGTGTTGAAATAATACGCCGTTCATCATAAATTATGCGTATCATGTACATGGATGACAAGTCATCAATCACTACATAACTCTGTAGGTACGTAGATGTACGAATCAAAATATTTCATAATTTTTTATTTTTTTTTGACAGATTTTCCATACAAAAACTGTCACACGTCAGTTTTATTGCGAGGGTTAAAAGATATCTGACTTTGGTTAAATCAGTCCTTAATCTTGTAAGTACCTACCAAGATATTTAGATGCAATCTTAAACAACAACTTCATTACCATAACCATCATTTCAGGCGACAGACCTCCACTGCTGGATATAGGCCTCCCCCAATCACCGCCAGTTCAACCGGTTCTGTGCTTCCCGCATGGTATATTTCCATTACCTTTAACGAAAAAAAAAATATGGCAATTAGAGATTTACTATGTTAAAATTTAATACAAATTATTAAGACCCCTGGCCACACTGAGGCGAATGCGTAGAGTGTTTTAATAACTGGGAAGTCACGCGACTATTCGCGCCAGTTTGAACAAGTTAGTTCCAAACACGCAGGGACCGAAACCACATATCGGTTTCGGTAAAATTTCGGTTCATCAATACGGGTATATTTTCGGTTACAACATTTTTTTTACATGTATTTTTAATGGTTACCGCAATTCTTAAATACAACCAGTATTAATACAGCCAATATAAAAATTACATCTATATTACACGTGCCCGTCGGCATTAGTCAAAAGGCGCGCAACGCTGTGTGTGTCGAGTCGACCGGCGCGCCGTCGAACGCCGACCAATCACAGCCCTGGCTGGCTGGCGATATCTGTTTCTTTCTCGTAATCAATGTCATTAATAAGTAACCGGAATTAAAACAGTAACCTAAATAGAGGTAACATGTTTCTTCTTCTTGGTAGGTAGATAGCGGTAACCTTAGTCGAAGATGTAACCAAAATTCTTCGATACCTGTATCGTAATTTGTAAAGGTTTTCGGTCCCTGCAAACGAGTTGTTGACCGCATAGGCGCGACTGAATTTCATCTCGCATCCCACGCAGGATTGTTTCTGTAAGGCCTTAGCTTTAAGCTCTCGTCCCCCCCGGGCGAATTTTTTCGCGTGAATTTCCAACATTGTGTTTTTTTGACGTGCTGGGATGCACTTTATTGGATTCTCAATGCTCGGCTCAACTCCGAGATTTGAAAATCCAATGCACGATAAAAATCGCCGCTTTCAAAAATTGCCTGTGCAATTGTCAGATAACCACAGAGCTCAGAGGTGCCTCAGCGGATGCTGTTGGCACGGTAATTCCATGCTCTGCAGAATGAACCGTACCGAAATCCCTCACTTGACTAAACTGATTAGGTACTCGCTAAGCTTTTGGCATGTCAAAGTTAAACATTCATTGACCAATTTGTGTGCCAACCTAATTTTGTCACGGAACACATTAATAATTCGTCGTATGGTGGAATGAAGCCATTTTGTATTCAAACACAACCTTGGAGGGTAGTATAATATTTTTGTCCCTGCATTTGTCATTATTTGATTTATTACACTTGTGAAGAAACATTTTGTCGTACGACAAAAAAATCACAACCCACGGTTTTGTTTAAGTCTTCTGTAATTATAGTTACGTATTATTAATAAGTTGTGGCTAAAATAGTCGGATAGAACTTAGCATTATCATCCTGGTAATTCAGTCTTTAAGCCAATTAAGGCCGAGTTTTGGTTTTTAAGAGGTAACTGTGATCAACCGCGCGCGAGCCGAGCGAGCGAAGCGAGCGGTGCTCTGTCAGCGGCCGACGAGCGCTACATCCAAGTTGGTCGCAGTTACTTGGTTATTTAGGATTTTTAAGACCCTAATATAGGAATTATTCGAGTAGGGATAGATGCACAACAAAAAAAAACGACATCAACGCCTCTACCGGACGATATGATCACTAATTTTGGGCCACATCATGAAGTATTCGTGCGATTAACTATTCATATCGTCAAACGTTGTGTATTCAATAATCTAGCAAGACCACATCATGACGTGATCCAGCGGTCGATGTTCTATTTTATGAAATAGTAGTATTTGCACGAACGGTTTGAACGGTTGCATCTGTTCTGTGAATAGTAGTATTCACAGAACAGATACAACCGTTTCATGAAATGCTCGAACACTTCGTATGATCAATTCTAAGATCTGGCCACAACATTTTTACATTATTTTGGATTTTAATACGGCTAGCAGGGAAATTGCGTAACTATTTTTTTATTCAATTTCATTTTATCAAGAATTGAACCATATTCATTGCATTATTTACAAACAGACGAATTTTGCAAACATATACCTATTATGAAATCAATTGATTATGAATTTCCTTCAAATTGGGGTGCTGGTCTTTCAAATCATTTCTTATTAATAATTGCTTACCGTAAATTCTACTGCTATGCTAAAACCTTTTGCTTCCACGCCCTTATTATGTAAATTTTTTCGACACTTTCACATTCAGTGACAAAATGAGACAATGTAGAACTTTTGTAAGCAACACTGGCTTGTATGACATGAAATGGACTGCCCAAATAAAACAAAAATCAATCTTTCTCAAATATTATTAACTAGGTAACACGACAGACGTTAACCTGTCCAAATTTCAATAATTCATACAAAATTCCCATAGAAAATGCACCAATTTTCCAACTCCAACTTTTCAATTTTTTTCGTAATAATTTAATTTGAATTCTATTAAGAACGTTTTAAAACATAAAATAGCCAAATTGGTCCAGCCGTTCTCAAGTGAAGCGCTTACCACCTACCTACATGGGATAATATTCCGTAACATTGTTACCATATTTTTTTACGACTGCGAGAATAAGAAAACCTTTCCTGTTCTAGCATTGATATTGAGAGAAGAGTATGGTTCCGTATACTCGTGTAATATCTGTCTTTACGAGCATCGATCGATACGAACGTTCGGGAAAGCTTGTTTGTTGTCTTGCGAGGCCTTAAGCTCAGGCCAAAGTGAAGCGAATCCCGCGCGGGGTTCGGTATTTTTGACGTTCAAAAGTGCCTTTTATTATTCGAAATAAATGATTCGACTTTGACTTTGGGACGAAATTTGCTCACGCCGAATGCGTCAACTAACTTGAATGGAGAAGTTCAAACTGGCGCGAAAAGTCGCGTGACTTCCCGCGTCCCGCGTCTCACGCGGGTGTCGCCTCAGTGTGGGCAGAGCTTTACCTATGCAGCTTACTGGATACTGGGGACACTGCCGACAGCTTTCAGCTGGACTGATTCTGAATTCAGTGCATCATTAAAAGTAATCTAATTAAAAAGACTTGCAAAACAAATTGTAATGGATAGAAAAGAAAAAGAAAGAAAGAAAATACGTTTATTTGCGGTAAACATGACGTAAAGAAAGAACACAAACAAAAAAAAAAGAGTTAAGGGAAAATATGCGTCACATCCACGCAAAACGGCCATCGCTCAGCATAATGCTGCGACCCTATGCGAGACAGAGCCCCAGCGCTGGTTTTCAGCGACAGCCGGCGTTGACGTGATGACGTCAGCTGGTGCAGCATGCATCGAAATTAAAATAAGAAATAAAATAAATACACAATACTTAAATACAATATTAACAATCAAGGTCGTCGTTTTGCTAGCCAGCCTCAACGTGCACATAACTTACTTCTTGCTAATACGTAAATGCATTATCGTCGGAATGGAACTAAACTGACGGGGAACCTTGGGTAAACTAATTAATTCAGGACTTAATTAATTCAGTATATTCATGGTTGCCGTTTGCGCTGCGATTGTGATTTTGTCGGTTTTGTCATCTACTTTTATACACCACTACAGGATGAAAAGTAGCCTATGTCCTTCTCCAATTTATGGTCTACCCATGTGCCAAATTTCACCCAAATCCATTCAGCTGTTTTAGCGTGAAAGCGTAACAAACAAACAACCTCACTTTCGGAATTATATTTTTAGTTAGGTTAAGGGCGAAATGTGACATACATCTTGTCGCAACAGTAGGTAATAGCTACTGAGATAACAAGTTACAAGTCTGACAGTCAACAATGCCACTCTAGACACGCACTAAGTATACTAAGTTGAATAATGTATGTCGACATTAAGAACTCTATTTCGTACGCAGTAAAGTTTACACTTAGCAGTTTACTATCTAATTAATATAAATTAGCGATGGGAGGTAGTTTCTCACCCAAAGCATTTACGCGCGTTGCTTTATACCCTGTGAAGAGACGATACTGTAAAAGTGTGTTGTTTCTAGGACTTAACCTAAATAGGTAATCCACGCGATAGAATTTTGATCCTCAGGCCCGGACTCCACCAAAGCGGAGATGTGCGGAGATGCCCGAAGCAGAGACGAGAAGAGATGTTTTTCAGCTAGGGTGTATCCCCCGAAGCTGTGCAGAGAGAGATGTGTGCTGGTTAGAGCGAGCAACGCGGGGGGAACAAGCGCCACTCGTATCTCTTCTCGTCTCCGCTGCGCGCCAGCTTGCGAGGCACAGCTCACATCTCCGCTTTGTACCGCCGCTTAGCTCAATCTCGGCGAGGCACAGGTCACATCTCCGCTTCGATCGCGCCATACAAATATGATACATCTGCGCTCAGTGGTATCCACTGAAGCTGAGTGGAGACGAGATGTGTGAATAACGAAATTCTATTGGTTGTTTAAAACACATCTCCTCTCATCTCGCCTCCGCTTTGGTGGAATCCGGGCCTTACAATCAGTGTATTATTAAGTAGTCCAGATTATTTTTAAACGTAACGTACCCTCACATTTTCCCCGAAGGGGGCGAAGGAAAAGGCAGAGGTGTACTTACCCAATGCTCACCCACAGTTCGTCAGTTTATCCCTAAAAATATGTACGAATGATATAAAAAGTACCTCCCACTTAAATCTTCCCGTTACCCTATTCATGCCAAGTTTTCAAGGAAAAACATCAATGACAGTCAGAGGCTTAAATGCAAGAATGAACTTATAGTGATTCCTTTTTAAGGTCCCGTACCTCAAAAGGAAAAAAACGGAATCCTTATAGGATCACTTCGTTGTCCATCCGTCTGTCTGTCAAGACCCTTTTTCTCAGGAACGCGTAAAGGTATCAAGTTGAAATTAATATCAAATACGCAGGCCTACAGTCCCTTGGAGCTCTACAAAAATCAAGCGTCTAAGTCAACGCAATAAAAAAAATCGGCCATTTATGCGACATATTTGATGCTCGCAAATAAATTAAAGAGTACTTACCTTTGACCTAGAATAATTAAAGGAGAAACCCAAACTCCATAGAAACTTGGGCCTGGCGTTACAGGACCGGAATTTGGCTATAAATCAGAGCATCTAGGAAGGTCTCATGAGCCCAATTTTCACGTCTCCCAGCAATAGCCAAATTGGTAAAATCAGACAATGTTTACATTTTAGGTTATTTTTATATTTGAGTTATTTATATAAGAAACTATATTTTTGAGGCTGTTTCCTATGTAAATCTGGAACGCACGTGCGCTGTGCTGTAGCGCCTGCAGCCTATCATGAATCCACTTAGGGGGTGACTTCAGATTTAGTAACGGCGCGACCCATTCCTGTACAATTGGAAGAATCATTTCATCTTCCAATCTTCGGCTTCCTATTGTATTGCAGCGATCCGTTGCTATTCCGCAAATAGTGCATAGGGTCATGATGTCGTTATTAACCAGTCGTCAAAAGAACAAAACAGATCCGGTTTTGCAGCAAAGGACAGCAGGGGTGGCATAGTACGGTGTCCAATGTTCAAACGAGAGTCAGTAGGAAGGCAATCAATTTCGGAGTCCAGTATTCGAGCAGCGGTCTTATGAAATAATAAATCCCGAAAAATACGGAAAAAACACAGGAAAAACACATTCATTTGCGCAAAAATACGAAAAGCGAATGTCATTTATGACATGACATTACAACCATGACAATTGACAGACGTTGACATTGACATTTGACGTTTACTAGTGCAATCTGCGGTGCAATCGATTTTATCGATTATGTATTTTTTGTTGTAATGATTTTTAATGGTGCTTATGTTAAAAATCAATTAGTTTCCAGATTTTTTTATTTTACATTGATTCTAATACTTAAAAAAAACAAATATACTTAAACAATGGAGGATTATTTAATTACTTATCTGTAACTATTGATTTCCACTAAATCGATTGTATTCATATGGTACGCTCTATTGATATAATGCTTGCGTTTGTGAAGTTAGTGACGTATGTTATAATGAAATAAGTGTTGTAACGGTTTACAAAGGTTGTTTAAAACAAAAAATAGAAATCTACTTATTTTCTACACTTGGTCATTGTCAATGAGGCTAAGATTTAAATGGGTTAATTAAACAAAATAGAGGATTTTCTTGATACATATCTGATTCGTGTAACGGTTAGGCCCAGAATCGGGTTTCTCCTTTGGCTTGAAGCAAAGTCTCACAGCACAAGTACAGGAAAAAATCATAAAAACAATAATTTGTAGTTTTATCACATTTTTTTTTCGGTTACCGACTTACTTTTGCAGTTGGAGAAATGACCGTGACGTATATCGATGTATATGAGAACATCTTTCCAACTACAAAGTTAAGTTTGTTCTTGGGATAAATTCATCCCAACTAAGGAACCTTTCATTGGCCGATTTTTTTTTAACGAAGGAACCCTAAAAATTATCGATCATCCCATGTTGCTGTTTTTAGTAACAACGTGTAGATTAAGATTCTAATTCAGATTAAAGTAGAATAGCAGATATTGGATAAGATCAATAAGATTAGACCTTCGCCTCCAAGATGTTTTGTAACCAACAAAAGCCCGAGAGTACTTAGAATATTTTTTGTATTATTTAGGTAATTTATTCCATTACCGCTGCTCTCAAAATGGTGAAGGACAACATCTTGAGAAAACTGGCATGTTTTGGAACCAAAACATTGGAAAATATTTGACATTTACCAACCCGCGCTGGGCTCGCGTGGTGGATTAAGGCCCCCACAGAGAGGAGGTCAGTGTCCCAGCAGTGATAACCTAATAGGCTAATAATGATTATGCTTATTCAAGAAAGACTCAAGGCCTAGTCACGCTTCGCTTGTGCATTTCCCGAAGGGTTACGCATACAGGGTTGTACATATAGTACACCCATATTTTGCCACGACATCGGCGTGACACATCATCATCTGCCTAGCCTTTTCCCAAATATGTTGGGGTAGGTTTCCAGTCTAACCGGATGCAGCCGAATACCAGTACCTATTTTACATGCAGTGACTGCCTATCTGAGCTCCACAACCCAGTTACTGGGTAATACAATATCCCTAGGTAAGACTAGTTGTCAGACTTTCAGGCTTCTGATAACCCGTAACGGCTATCAATGTTCTACGAATGACAGCATTTCATTTCATTTCATCATTCGTGGAACTTTGACAGGCGTGACCAGCGGTTAGCATCACGTTATGCTTTCCGCGGCACGGAGGGGTCTTGGTATGTAAAGATGGTCGCCCATCCACGGACCAACCCCGGCAAGCGTAGCTTAACCTGATGGATCGACCCGTGCGGCTGTTGTTACTTACCTAATTTTATTACATAATAGGTACTTATTATTTTATATCTGATTCAGTGCACCTTTGTCTACCGCGTTAGCCGGGTGTATTCAATTATTTCATCAACATTGCACTAACAATTTAAACACTAAAAACAGTTTGGGAGCGAATCAATAAATAGTGTTCAACATAAACATTTGTTTCTCCTCTAAAACACCGACTCCTTGCTACTTACCTCGACATCGGATGTAATACGGACCATGTTATAACAACATATTATACTCATTATACAAGATGTAACATAAATAACGCACAACCTCGTAAGGGATCATTGTACTCTTTATTATGAACAACTTTAACTATGGGACCAAACCTGAAATCGCGAAAAAAAAATCAGCTGTTCCCTACATTTTGACGAGTTATGCGAACATAAATGTAGACAGCAGCAGATTTTTTTTTCGCGATTTCAGGTTTGGTCTCATAGTAAAAGTTGTTCATAATGATGAGTACAATGACCCCTTAAGAGGTTGTGCGTTATTTATGTTACACCTTGTATATATCTTTCGGTTAAATGTAAACTTCATAATAAGTTAATTAGTGATCAATGAACTGTCTGGCAACCCGTGACCCATCATATTGTAAACTGCTCCAAAAACTGTGGAACAGTTTAGTATTATTAGTAGCTTGACAATTCTCCGAACCCTGGGTTCCCGGATCTTTGGAGTACGAGGGGCGGAACCCAACTCGCAGAAGCCCGTAAGACGTTTTTAATTAAATGAGGCAAGAACCGACGATTATCCCTGTGCGCACTATGCAAGTGCACCCAAGGACAACCTTCGTTTGGTGTAGGACTATTGCAGGATATGGAAACAAAGATATTGGATTATGGGTTTGGGCGGGTAAAGTGAACTGGTTATCTAGGATTATGGAAAGACTATGGCCCCTGTCTGACCAATGTTTTACCTAAAATACACAGAAAATATAGCGGGAGGTGACTTGGACACTCAATAAGGGGCTCCCGAAAACGATCACTAGCACATAATATGTAGCGTCGTAGGGACAAGGAGGCAACATGTCCTGAGGTGCTTATAAGGAGTGGAGAGGTATTCCAATTCGATCAAGACAGTCCCGGAAGTTCGGTCAAGATCCCTACCAGCATTTTACTGGAATACTTCCTTCCAACGACCAATAAAGGCAAGAAAGAGGTAGGAGCTCTGTTCCTCATCAGTGTTCACTTCAGCCGGCCAATAAAGACAAGGCAGAGGTGAGGAACAAGACTTCTCCCGGGAGATAGGGTGCGTGGGGTCGCTACTGCCCTACAGCTCGCCCCATGCTGCCCTGCGGGTTTATGTATCTCTCTTGGTCTGGCTTCTCACCCTAGACCTGTTCCGGCAAAGTAAACTCTACCGGCATAGACCGGTTCAGGAGCGCGGAAGCCCCACCATGACGTCAACGTAGAGACACGGCGGTAGTAGTATTATTAAACAGTGGAACAGTTTAGTATTATTCTAAAACTTTACCTACTCTGTATTTTTGTACAATTAAATCGTTCTAGTTTCAACAACATAGACAGAAATGAGAGTTTCAAATCAAAACAGACCCTTTCAACCACAATAGAATCTTGTCGTCGGAAAAGAGGTCATAATACCTAGTTCGTGCTTATGGACACTATGTGAACCACACGAACTTCATATTGAATTGACTTGTAAATTATAGAAAAGTTTATAAAATATCATCAGGGATGTTTGTGTACAAGATTGTGTCAATAAAATGGAAAGCTTATTTTAAGGCGAAAGCGCCAGGGTTGCCCGCGATATTCAAATTTTCTTACGTCTTTTGCAATTTGCAGGTCAGTATTAGGTTGTATGTTGATTAAAATATGATTCGCGGCCGTAACAAGTATATATAGGGTGACTGGTAATTAGTGACCGATACTTAAACACATGATTGCACTCATGATAACAAACAACTTTTACTATGGGACCAAACCTGAAATCATGAAAAACAAATCAGCTGGTCCCTACATTTTGACGAATTATGCGAGCATAAATGTAGGGAGCAGCAGATTTTTTTTTCACGATTTCAGGTTTGGTCCCATAGTAAAAGTTGTTTGTTATCATGATTACAATCATGTGTTTAAGTATCGGTCACTAATTACCAGTCACGCTATATATTGTCGGATTCCTGAAGCTAGTCCTGCTCGAAGACTCCAACTTACAGGAACTCCAAGGGCGTCTTGTTAGGCTCGCTGTCACCAGGGCACCTTATAGAGTAGGTCCGAACCCTTGAGTATCCGTCTGTAGCTGTAGTGGGACCAACAGGGTCCAATATTCAGTATACCAATGTAGTGTTCTTGAAGAAGGTTTTGAGATGTCCAACTAGGACCCCCGACTTCTTCAATAATAGATGATTTGAATATAATCACTTTTATTGATAACTAATTAGGTTTGCACGCTTGAGAGTGGTTATTTAAATCATCTCGGTGCGTACTAGCTGACTGATATTGGATACTGAGTACTGGATACAGAATACTGACGAACTGACTGTGTTGGTTGTTTTTTGTTTTTGGGGAACGGCATCTTGCAGTTCAACCTATAGGAGGTTGTCAACTGCTTAACCGGGCTTTCCTGTGGATGCCTCAATAAATTAAGGCCTCCAGCCAGGGCATAAAACTAAAACTAAGCGACTACTCTCTAAGGCCACCCCCTGTGGGTTACGGACCTCGGCTTAGGGCGGCGCTGGGAGAGGACAGCTAGGGACAAGCTGGATCGGATTAAAGGACTGTGTTGGCTCGCAGGCCATCCTTATATAGTATGGTACAAACAAGTGGAAAGATCTAGGGACATCTGTTGTAATGTCTTTAAACATTGTGAAATAATAAAAAGAATTTGAAGACGGGACCGCCGAAGATTGCACCACCATGCATGTCTGATGCAATCTTAAATAAATATTGTGAAATAGTAATGAAAGGAATTTGAGGATGGGAAAATCCATCATGCATGCCTGATGCAATCTTGGATAAATATTATACAATAGTAAGAGAGAGTACATATACAACAATATATTTATAGAATTATAATCATTAAAGTTATCAATACAACTCTCTAAGACCAAGTAATTCTAAGAATGATTATTTCATGAAATCTTGACATTTGAAGATTATAATAACCTTAAGGATTTAAGTATATTAGTGATTACAGCGAAAAAAAATCAGCTGTTCCCTACATTTTATGTTCGCATAACTCGTCAAAATGTAGAGACCAGCTGTTTTTTTTTTCGCGAATGCAGGTTTGGTCCCATAGTAAAAGTTGTTCATAATGATAAGTACCCCTTAAGAGTTTGTGCGAGGGATGATAACTAAAATTTTTTGGTCTGTCAGGTAGATTATTAAAAATATTGGACACGTATTTTTTTCTTTTTATACGTAATGAAAAGATTACGGCTATAGCTCAAGTTGTTTTATACTGAGTTGTGACGTAGCGAGCCCCCCCCCCACACTCCCCAACTTTAATGCTTTTTATCTAAATCATTTTTTATTAATATGATAAAGCAAAAAATACTTTATTGTCTAATATTTTTTCAATATCTGACTGACGGACTAAATAGAATTTCTTTTTTTTCCCAAGCATTATCCCTATTGTATTATGATCAAGGTGTATTTTTAGAATACCTATAATTATTTTCTACTACATAATAATTCCAGTACAAAATCTGCACGATCCTCACTTGGTCTGACCAAGATAATTTCTGAACTCTAAAGATCTGTGAGTTCGTTTCGGTGCGGTGTTTCTTTTCAGAGTACCTAGTCGAATAGGAAACACCAGACAAAAAAAAATTGACATGTGTGTGACGTTTTAATAAATTTTCAGAAAAAACGTCATTTATCATTAGTTTATCATTTAAAAGTAGTATTAGTTAAGGTTTGAAGTGCAAGTTCAAGAAAGGGTCCTTTCCTGTCAAAATACGAACCAAACATAATTATATTTAAAGACCGATTTGACCAATTTGGGTACCTAAGTAGTTGACTTTCGCAAGCAATTTTTATCGTTTAAACAATCGCCGGTAGCTCACTTCGGAAGTTTTCTAAGGAAGAATTGCTTGGGGAAGTCAACGTCTGCAAGTTTTATAGCTTATCTAAAGTTCGCTTTTGAAAAGGGGATACCAATTAGTAGTGCCTTATCAGAGGCGAAGCGCACTAACAACTCCATTCCTACCGGCTTCCCTTTGGAGAATCGGAAGAGTAACTTCACCTACCACCATTGAAAAATAGCACATTCAGTAATGTCTACGATTGCCAAATAATATATGTTCCAACAACAACACAAATTGTTCTAAATAAGACGGCGCCACAACGTGGTAATCGTATTTATATGACTATTTATAACGGAATAATTTCTTCTTCGCCACTGTGCCTTATTATATAATATTATCTAACGCCATCATGATTCCAGAGCGCGAGAGAGACCTAGCTATACATGACCGATAACACCATCCCCTTTTCGGACTGGAATCACGGTGGCATTAATACCTACTTCATAGGGTACACATTCCTTCATACGGTACGGTACACACTCCTTTATTTTGAAAATATCCATCTACAGCTAAATAATATTTGAATATGAAACCTTTCTGGATAAGCAAAATTATTTAAATTAAGTACTAGCTTCTGCCCGCGACTTTATCTGCGTATTTTTTATGCCTATAGCCTTCGCGCAAGTTCTAGTAATAAGTTGACAAAGTTTTATCGCAATCGGATTAAGGGTCTGGCAGCGCATAAATGACAATCATACAAACATTCATTTTTATATTTAAATATTTAAGATATATACTTATATTAATTATAAAAATTATCTCGTTTCAACTATCAAAATAAGAGTACCTAAATTAAATTAAAACACTTGTTGAATGAACGACTAAAATAGAAAGTCTCAAGTTGTCTCTAGCGATAAGATCACAATGCGATTAAGATTTCTTTCAAAATTGTTACTTCTGAAGAAGCAATAAAGAGAAAAATGTAAAAGTTTGCGATACCTTAACTTTGTCCCGCCATGCCGGGCGGAAAATGCGTCAAATTTTATTTGAAGCTTAGAAAGGATGCTTGTAAAGTTGTTATCATCTAACTTGCAACATTTACGAAAATTGCACAAGAAAAATGTAGGCATATTTTAAATATTCAAGAATGAACACACTTTACATATAATAATTAACTAAGAACCACCGTAATAAACAGCAAGTTTTAATATTAAAATGGATCATAGTAGTTAGGTATAGTTAATTACAAAATGTACAAATTATTGCTATTTACTAAACTAATTAACTAAATTATACTTAAAGGAACTTACAGAGAATCTTTAATTTGTGTTTGTCTATTACTCTGCCTTTTTAATTTATTTTAAACATCTTCAATCTTAAATACTACATAGGTACAGGATAACACTTGATTAAAATTAAAAATTAATTAGGTACATGGCCACCCGTTTATCTTTGGGATTGTAAATCCAAGAAGTAGCTATTCGAAGAAAAGAAAACCGGACTTAGAAGGCACAACAAGCTTCAAAATCATTGTATCGTTTGAAACTATGTACTTTGTAACCACCAAGTAAATACTAAATACAGGGTTGCCAACTCGGAAGTATACAATAAGATTATGTTTATTACAAATGAACATTACCGGATATTTATCTATAATATTATGGCAAGCTTGGCAATTTTATACGGTTATCAGATCTGCCTAATGCACTCCTGTTTTATACATAAAGCGATCGCGTTTCTTAATTTCGCATACTTTATTAGGTATCCCTACAACAAAGTCACAAATATTCTGCTTTTCGTATTTAAGATTGACGACGACACGTCCCTTTAGTTAGCCCCACAGAAAAAAAAGTCAGGACGTGTCGCAGCAACCTCAGTGATCGAAATGGTGTTCCCTACTCTTAATGATTTGTTAGACAACATGGCTCGTTTTTAAATTCGTATCAGACTTCAGGATAAAATTACTGAAAGTACGTATATTACGATATTTACGATGGTCATGGTCTTAAGACTGTGCATAACAAGTATGCCACATTTTAACTAAATAATAGACATCAAACAACTGGAAAATTTGGCGTATAATCAGAAAAAGGCTAAAAAAGTTTTTAACCGACTTCAAAATAAGGAGGAGGTTATCAATTCGGTTGTTTTTTTTTGTTTTTTTAATGTTTGTTACCTCAGTACTTCGTCATTTGTAAACTGATTTGAAAAATTCCTTTTTTTATTTGAAAGACTGTCCAGATTGATCCCATTTTTATCAAAATCCAATTCTGATGATAGAATTTATGAGGAATTGAGGGAACTCCTCAAATACTATAGGCAAACACAGCGATTTTAGTATTTTTATCAACTAGTCAAGCATTTGCATTCAGAAAATATCATTTTGTGAAGTGGAACTGACGAAGAAGACCACAGATGGCCACGGGAACTCCTCAGTGATAAGTATTTCACGCGTGGCGTTAAGATATTTTATCTCAATTAAGATAGATAAGCGACTATGACGAAGCAAATTTAAATAAATGGTTCTGATGAAAATAGTCCCATTGAACTGATCTGATGATGAAGTCGGAAAGTAGGCACAAGAACTTCGTAATAAAACAATGTATCCTAGCCGTGTTTGGGCTTATTGGAACTGTCATGAGATGCACTCTGGCTATAAATGATTTTAACCGACTTCAAAAAGGAGGAGGTTCTCAGTTCGTTGGAATCTTTTTTTATATGTGTCTCCCAGTTACTCAAAGACGGCTGGACCGATTTGGAAATTTTTTTTTTTGTTTGAAAGGTTATTTTTTCCAGGTGATCCCATTGTCATCAGGTCAGGATCTGATGATGGAATCCTGGAGTAATCGAGGGAACTCTTCAAATATTACAGGCACGCCTATAGCGATTAGGGTATTTTTTATAGTTATTTGTGCATTTGCTCTTGGAAAGCACCATTTGGTGAAGTGGAACTGATCACGAAGACCACAGATGGTAAGATGGCCACCGGATCATCTCAATAATAAGTAGTTTACGAGTTGCGATTCGATTACTAAGCAATATAAGCTCATCACAATGCATAAGATGAAGTGGAGCTGATGGTGAAGTACCAGGAGAACTCCTCAACAATTAACGTCCCTGCATCGGGAAAAACAATGTTTTGTAAGAGGTGATGAGCAGTTGTCATTAGGCTATTGCAACTTGGATAAATTACAAACCGACCCACTAAAAAGTGAAAAATAAAAAGCTTTTTTGCAAAAAAAAAAAAACAACCGACTTCCAAAAAAAAACACTACAAAGTGAAAAATAACTTTAATTTCGGAATTTGGTGGCAAATACCTAAAATACAGATCCGAAGACACCGACTTCCGAAACTAAAGTTATTTTTCACTTTGTAGTGTTTTTTTTGGAAGTCGGTTATTTTTTTGGCAAAAAAGTTTTTTTCTGTACATCCGAATAAAAACGGCCACCCTATATTTACTTCCGTGTTTGAAACGTAGACGGTTATCTATGTATATTATGTATTCCATTCCTGTTTCATGAACAAAATGTCAGCTTTCCGACATTGTTTTTCTTACTTAAGTATCATATTCTATTAATTGGCCTTAGATGTGGAAAAATTACATTTGTGAATGAGAAAAATAAAGTAACCGGTTCTCGTTAAAATATACCCTTATCAAATCTTCATTTGAATTTCTTAGGGTCAGAATGTATTGGGTCACGCTATTTTGAAGTTACAGCTTATATTTGTATGTGAAACCCTTCCGGATGGATAAAAATACAAAATAACTAAATTATTGCAGATCAACAGAGTAATTTTATTATTTTGACAATTGTTTTACTCTTTAATTATTTATCATCATTTACCCACCCCAATTAGGTACCTATATTATAAGAATCAGTATTTACTCATCTTATTATTTTCTCATCTTAAATGTAAGATTTTATGTTTACTGAGAAAACAATTTAACTATCAATTACGTCACTAGTTTGCCAGTAACAATTTACTCGCAAAGAAAACAAAAGACTCTTGAAACAAGCACTCTACACATAAATATATAATATTCTCATTAAGTATACATGACTTCAACTTCCCTTTATTTTTGTTACGCAACTGAAAAAGGCTTGGCTTCTCGGAAACTCGGCTGACGAACATTTTGTACCATTTTTTTTTTCGTTTACATTTTAATTAAAACAACATCAATGTAATTTTGAAATGGTGAAATGTTATGGTTTGATGTAGAATGACAATTGCGGGGATGAATCGACCTGAACTTAAGGTTCAGCTAGCTGCACTAGGAGTACAAGGAGGATTATACATATAATTATTTACGTTAAAAAAGTAGGTACACTTTTTTTTTTCTTTTTTTGTAATTATAGATCGATTATCCTATATCGATTCTATATGTGTTTACGATATAGAAAAAATATAGTACTTAAGGGAAATTAATTGTTCACCAAATTGACTACCAACTTAAATGGTCCGTTTATTGAAATCACAACAGACTGTCATTCTTTGACAGTTGCATGAAATAGCTTTATCGCGGTATATTGAAGTAGTATTTTAATTTTATAAATAATTAATTTCCCTGCCTATATGTAAGGCGCCCTCACAAGAAAAATCAGTAAGGCAATTTTGTTAACTGAATAATAATATCTATTTTGTTAACTGAAGAATAATAATATCCATTTCTTACTGGTGTGCTATTGAAATATAGGAATAGAATTTCAGTTTAACTGGTCCTTTACTGAATATTTTCAGGCAATGTTGCAGCCTGAAGGCGAAATGAGTATCGTTCAATTGTCCGCTGAAAACCTATTTGTATTTATTTCGATTCGGACATAAATCCTTACAGAGGTCTGGTTCACTATTGTTGGAAGGTTCCATTACGTTCCAACGTCCGCGAATACCAGATCAACCCAATTCTCTTTACAAATCAACCACAACGGAATTATTGCGTGTGTTCGGTGGAAAAAACGAACGCGGAGAACAATGTAAAAACTCTGTAAATTCGATTGACCACTCAAAGTAAAGAAAAACCGGCCAAGTACGAGTCTGACTCGCACACCGAGGGTTCTGTACTTCAGTTTTTATTACTTCAGATAAATGTAAATAATAAACGAAGAATATTTTCATCTTAAATTTCAACAATCGCAAAGATAATTTTCTATTTCATAATGATACATGTGAATGGATGATGATGGAGGATGGCTACCAACCGATTATCCTTTAAAATAAAAGTTCGCGAGCACATTCGTAAGAAGCTGGCAGTATCATCACAACGTTAACGTTTTCCCATTGTTTGTCTTATTTGTTTTAGTATATTCGTGTATTTGTGTATATATTTATTTGCGCTTATTTATATATAATTAGGTATATATTATTATATTTATAGTTTGTAATAGGTATATGTGTATCTTTATATTTAAATAAATATGTATTCCACAATTTCTCATAACTGCACCTACCACTGTTTGTCTCTGCATCACCCAAAGGTTGACTGGTAGAAAATGCCTATGGCATTAAGTCCGCCTCTGTACTTTTCTGTGCATGAAGTAGTAGATAAATAAATAAATAAATAATTACAAAGTTATTTTTGCAGTTGCAGAAAATCGTTCATGTTTAAAATAAATACCTTATGAATCGGCGTTTTCTGTATTTGTTGATTAAATTTTCGTTGATAGATAATTGTGTTTTATTACCAAGTTACTACTGACTTGATAAATGTACATTTTTCAATCATTATAGTATTTGCCACATTTTTAGATATAAGTTAGCAAAACTTATTTTGTCTACTATATCACAGTAAATTTAAAAAATAGTCTGATCAATGAATCGAATTTTACAAGTAAAAAACAAAACTATCACCGATTACCCAAGTTTTGCCCTACATGATATATCATGTAATTTGAAATTTTAGTATACTAAAATTTCAAATTTCTAACTTGTTTAGTTGTTGCTATAGAACTCGTACAAAAATGCTCTAAAACTGACAACTTTAACGGCCACCTTAGATCATAATTTGTGAAGATAAAAAAATATAAACATATATTTGTACTCCTATTCAATGAGTTATAGACAATGATATCCCACATGCCAAGGAAAGATTTTTTTTTCAAAAACAAAGGTTTATGTAAACCCCTTTATATTTTTACTTTATTTTATTTTAATTATTTGTTGATATAGCAGCAATAGAAATACACAATCTGAGAAAATTTCAACTGTCTACCTATTACGGTTCATGAGATACAGCCCGCTGACAGACAGACGGACGGACAGAAATCGGAGGCTTAGTAATAGGTTTCCGTTTGGCACCCTTCGGGTACGGAACCCTAAAAAGCAATCCATACTACCCATGCTAATATTATAAATTCAAAAGTAACTCTGCCTGTCTGTCTGTCAGTTACGTTTTCACGCCTAACCCACTGAACGGATTTCGATAAAATTTGGCAAGGAGATAGATGGTATCCTGGAGAAGGACATAGGCTACTTTTTGTCTCAAAAATAACCCTACAGGGGGTGATATAGGGGCAGAAAGTTTGTATGGGAAACCCAGCATTTCTTAAGTTAGGGATATGCAAATTCAAAGGGGAATGCCCAGTCTCCATAGTATCCTAGGCTCAAGATGGACATCAAATATTAATATAAAAATGGAGTGTTTTAAAATTTTAATAGTATTGGATATCTAAAAAATATATTAAAATGGACGCCACTATTTTAGAAAAATTTAAAAAATACGTTTTGAGGTTAATTTTCTATATGAAAAAGTGTCGGACTATGAGATAATTCAAAAACTTTTCTTTTTTAATGCTTGATTATTGATTGGAGGGGTTTTCCTACTATATTTTTATCCAATTGTAATTATTAGGGTATAAAAATGCTATTTTAAATACCCAAAATCGAATGCAGCCTTGATCATTGATTCCAGAGCTAAAGTTGTTGTTGAAGGTGAGAACAAAATCCATAAAACAAAGCCAATTTCGTCGGTAAAAATCCGAATTAAGTCTATATAACAAAACCTCGCAGTAAAAGAAATCGAAGAAAAATCAAAACATCCATATTGAGCGTAACTGTGCGTTTGCACTGGCGAAACATTCACATAAAAAACATGTTGAAATCTCAGTTTGTCTGTCAATATATTGTCACTAAGCAACAAGCGAAGTGTCAGATTCAATTCAGTGTTGTCACTATCACGAAAAAATAATAAAATTAATACGATATATCGATTACTTTTTAAATAACCGTTATTTGATTTATTTTTCTTATTCATATTTATACGAGTACACATTAGTTTTTATTTTCATGTGTTTTCTTTTAGTTGGTCTTTAATTACAATACGAGTAAAGTCCCGTGGGTATGCAGTTGGATTATTGTATTTGTTTATAAATCGCTTCAAATCGATTAAAGTGATAGTACTTAAAATATAATTTTGATGGTGGCAATATAAATCAAAAATCTTCTTGTTTTTTCAATTGAGTTACTTTTTAACTAATTGTTGTAGATTGTAGTGGCGCTCATCTGGAAGAAAGTAGGTAAATACATATATTTTTATGGCAAAATTAATACATAAAGTATTTTTTCTCTAGTCTAATGTCCACTGAGGGCCTCAAATGGGCATTTCCCTTTTTGCTTTTAGTAGGAAATAAAGAATTATGTGGTTCAGCGTTTTTGAAAAATCATCCCCTAAGGGGGTAAAAATAGGGGTTGATTTTAGAAATCACAAATAATATTAAACAGTGGGTCCTACATTTTGCACGTCGATCATCGGCTTTGTTATGTTAACCGTTGGTATGGGTGGGCCCTCAGAATTTTTTAGGATTATCTCCCATTTGGACATCGGTATATATGCGTTTCTTTTACGGCGTTTTCGTTTTGTTTGTTGTTTGTTATTCCTGTAGAATAAGTACAATACCTGCATGCGTTTAGGAGGATGTTTTCAAAGATACTGACTTCCGAAATTAAAGTTATTTTTCGCTTTGTAGTGTGTTTTCTTGGTAGTCGCTTGTTTTTTTTTTATAAATATGTTTTGTTAAAATCGGTCCACTCGGTCATAAGTTACTTATTATTTGTTAGTGAGCGGCATAATTTTAACTAAACAAAGTCCTTCCACCGCGTCTGTCTGTCAGAAGTTCTGAACGCGATAAACTCAAAAACTACTGAACGGATTATCATCCGGTCTTCACCAATGGACGGAGTGATTCATGAGGAAGGTTTAGGTGTGTAATTCAGTAAGGTTTTTTTTATAAATTGGCTAAAATGTAATGATATGATAATTGTTGAAGATGTCCAACCAAAAGAGTATTACGGAACATAGGGTACTTTTAATCCCGGTAGTACGTACCCGTGGGATATTTTGCGACAACCACGCGGGTGAAGCCGCGGGCAAAAGCTAGTTAAAATTTATATTGCTTATCTATGTTATTCCTAACATATAACAAAATAATAACGAAGTAGTTTTGTCCGTTTGCCTGTTTGTCTGGATGCACGAGTATGTTCCGGACTGGCGTAAAAACGGCTGAACAGATTTGGATGAAATTTGGTACACAGATAGTTCATAACCTGGATTAACACACAAGATACTTTTATTCCCGGTAGTACGTTTCCGTGGGATATTTTCCGACATCCACGCGGGCGCAGCCGCGGGCAAAAGCTAGTATTGAATACAACTGAACTCCAACTCCAACCTTTCTCTCAACTTGCACATAACTATTCTATGCGGGCGACTTCAGGTCATAACAATTCCTCCTTGAATTGATCACTCAACTTGCATAGATATATGATATATGCGTGAGCGACTTCAAGCTATACAAATAGTCATAGTTGCCTCCCATGCCATCTGTAAAGGTTACCACATATATTAAATGGAAATGGAATCATCGATACGAAGAAGACAATTAACGTTCTGTGTTGCCTCACCTCTTAAAAGTAGGTGGTGGTACCTTTATGGTAGTACCTTAAGATGGTTGTACCTTTAGGCGCTGGTAGCTTTAGGTGGTAGTACTTTTATGTTTTGGTAACTATACGTGGTGGTACTTTTAGGTGGTGGTACCTTTAGGTGACGGTTACTTTAGGTGGTGGTACTTTTTGGTAATGGTAAGTTACTCACTAGACCGAGGTCTATAAACGTTACTTAGCACGTGCTTTAGCTTGGACATGTTCCAGTCTCTGTCTTGCACTTGTAGTTGAGACAGTTGCGCGACAGTGACAGGAAGAACGCTATGCCAAAGTACGAGCTAAGCATAGAAATATTTAAAAAATGGGGCTAAGTAACCTTTGTAGATCTCGGTCTTAGATACAGCATCGGTCACTTTCGTTACTTTTAGTTTGTTTAAGGCTAAGAAGGCGTGACATTAAAAGCGTCTCCACTTAAGCCAGTTGTTAACCTGGAAAAAGAATTTGACGTTGATTAACCTTGACTCCTGTCTTAAAATGTCCGTAAATCTGTAGCCACCACAAGGATGGCTTAGCGAGAGCTCTGAATTAAACAAAGGCTTTTGTCATACCGTCAAGTAAGGATTACAAAATTGTGGAGTACCTACCAACCTCCATTCTGTTAGTAAATGTAAGGAGTTCGCACAGTTGTTCTGGTCGGGACATTCGATTCAGGACTATGTATTTGTTGAACAACAAAGCCGACAGAAGCAATTACCACACTTAAACTGCTGCCATTCGGCTCATGCCGATGGGAAAACTCCGTTCTGCATCTACCCTCGCTGAATCATATTCGGGTCAAAATGTAAAAGCAAGTTTCAAACAAATTCCTTTTCCACAGAGCATGTCACCTTTTCAAACATTTGTCACACATTGGTCATTTTCATTCAAAATGTAAGCAATAAGTAATCGTAAAATAATAAGATGCAAGCAAAAATTAATCTTAGCATAATCAGCCTATAATGTTCCCACTGCTGGGACTCAGGCCTCCTCTCTTCGAGAGGGAGTGGGCTGTAATCTACCACGCGGGCCCGTGCGGGTTGGTAGATGTCACATGTCTGTGAATTGTTGGTTCTAGGACATGTCGGTTTCCTCACGATGTGTTGTGTGTTATTTGGATGTTTTGTGATGTGTTGTGAAATTATTTACACAAATTATAGCGCCTGCCTGGGTTCGAACCCATGACCTACATACAACTCGTAAGTCGGGGCCGGGGTCAGGGCCCTTTATTTACATGTACTGTATTGTGTACCTCTATATTATTTTGTTGGAGATTGTAAATAAATAATGCCGATCCGAACAATTTAAATTTTAGACGTGACACTTCAGTGATCTTCACTCATGGATTATTGATAAATCGGTTGAGGCAAAAAGGTATAAAGTATTTTGAAACAGACAAATATTGACTATCTACTCTCTTACCTCACATTATGATTAAACTAGCTTTTGCCCGCGGCTTTGCCCGCGTGGATGTCGGAAAATATCCCACGGGAACGTACTACCGGGATTAAAAGTACCTACCTTATGGTCCGTAATACTCTTTTGGTTTGGACATCTTCAACAATTATCATATCGTATATTTTAGCCAATTTAAAAAAAAACCTTAATGAACTATATATCTAAACCTTCCTCATGAATCACTCCGTCCATTGGTGAAAACCGGATGAAAATGCGTACGGTAGCTTTTGAGTTTATCGCGTTTAGAACTACAGACAGGCGCGGTAGGAGGACTTTGTTTTTAGTACAATAGACAGTTGTTACTTTTCTCCTCATTAGTGAAATTGTTCCAATCTTTGAAACAATTTTCTGCAACCTCTTGCCATGCCCTCCGTTTTAAAAACTTGTCACTATATGACTTTTCTGATAAATTCCACAGATATGGCCGTTGTTCGACTTCAATTATCAATTTCTCCGTGTCTACAAACATTGTAACAAAGAAATTAACGTATTGATTGCCTCCCACGCGTTCCGTGATTGACTGTCGCTTCCCTCGCCCCCCTCTCGCCACGAACGCAATTCAGCCGGGAGTGTGCGCGTGAGTCGCCAGACAACTCATTTTGCGTCGCCGTGTGAACGAAACAGGACTTTTAAGTTGACCTAACTGTTATGTTGAGCTGTACGATTACTGACATCTGTCAGTAATAATCTGTGTGGTTCTTTCCTCAAAAGACCATTTCAGACACCAACCTACATGGTCTTCACATGATCTGACCAAGGTTATGTCTAGACTTTAAAAGAGACTGTGACGTCTGAGTTTGTTTCGGCCGTTCTTTTCAGAGTAGTCAGATAGGAAACGCCGGCCTCATCTAGTTTAAAAAAAAATGTTTGACGTGTAAAAGTGTTTGTATAAACCTACTTACATAAATAAAATCATTTATCATTTTGCATGAAACCGAATGTAGCAGAAATTACGCGACTGAAATTACGCGACTCACAACTCAAAAGATTACGCTCGTCTGGCTTCACCCTTATGCGCTCACTTATAAAGAAACAGGTTTAAATTTGTCGGTGCCGACTACCTTATCATATTACAGACTGGATCGGGAACTACTCTATTAAGTACAACGACTTACTTGGAAAATAAAAGGATCACAGAAAGAATCTATAATAGAACCTTCATATATTTTTTCCTATATTTTTCTACTGACAGGTTTATAATAGTAAAAAACGATTTCTTAATAATAAGTACCTACCAAAGACAATTTCACAACATCACAAACATTGTTGTCAATAAGGACAGATTTACCTGTTTATTTATGCTGGTTAACACTGCACTGATCGGTACCCACCCGCACGGGTTTGTTTGTGCTGGAACCCTGTTTCTTTCTGGTAAGCACCCTTAGGTGGAATGACAGTTCACTTTAAGCTCCGTTCACCTAAGTGTTCACGGTGAACTTGTTATAGAATATACCGGCTACTCCGCTGCCGCTCCACAGGTCGCGTCGTGGTTACTCTAAGCATGCTCTAAACAACTTCTTTCATTTGTTTACCCCGCAGTCGCTTGAGCGTGTAGGTCGTAGCCAAGGGGTTATGCTACGCTTGAGCCACACGAAGAGATCTCGTAGCAAAGTTTACGTAGTTGCATTTAAATCAAAAACTCATTAAGAGTTGTCATCTTATTCCATTTCAGTTTAATGTAAAAAGTTAAATGTGCTTTAATTTAAGTTTATAATGTAAATGTAGTTTCCAGATGAGGAGATAATTTCAAAGATAGGTATTATGTACAGACACGAGCACTAATATGTACATTTAGGAACATTCCAAAATCATTTTCTCGTGGGACGATTGCAACTTTGAGATGTGACCAATTTCATAACAATTTATGGGTTCCAAAATAGCATGTTTGTGACAATATAAAATTACAATCAATACAGTAGGAGAAAATCTATTTTAAAAGTGACTCAGTGTGAAGGTACATACATTTTAGTGCTCGTTCTATTTACCTGTTTTATCCAATTGAAATACAACGCGTCTTACAACAGTCGCGTTCGAATTAAGGTCAGTTTTCACCGAACGGAAAAATTCTCTCGGATGCTCGAGCACTTTTTAAATCTCCGCAAACACTGATAATTTTCTGGTTTTTTATTTAACTCTTTTGATTTCGACGATTTCCCCTTTTTAATCATCTCTGTACCTATAAGTTTCGTTACTAAAAAACTGAGTATTTTGTCCTTTGAGTGACACCAATTCTTTTAATCTTTCGTCAAATCGACGATTCATGTCGACTAATTTTGATTTATCTATAGCCTAATTACGTACCCAACAGGGGCGAAGCCTTCATACAACCCGATTCCTATCGGCTTCTCTTCGGAACAAGCACTCTTTTTAATGTTCTTAATGTGTTGTTATGTCTTCTTAATGTGTGTTTGTAATGTGTGTGTGTGTGTGTAATGTGTGTGTGTGTGTAATGTGTTAATGTTTGTGTGTGTGTCGTAATGTGTGTTTGTGTTCTTAATGCCTAATAATATGGTACACCTGTGTGTGCAACTGTGTATCACATCACATTACATAATTATATTTAATACCAGTTTAATATATCATAAGATTAAAAACCTACAGTTTTTTGTCGAGTTTATGAGAACTGAACAATTTTTTCTTCGGCTTTCCTCTAATGATGATCACTCTCACACAACGAACACAACGAACTTATTACCCAATCGCACAATAACAGTTGTCTTTCACTATAAATTGAAACAGAATCACGAAAGTATAACCTTCCGCGTTGATCTGTGTCCCCTTTCAATGCAAAACTTAACAATAACAAGAGAGCCGATTGACGTTCGCTCATAACCGTCGCGGGCTCTAATTGGTCTGCGCGTGTAACGCGTTTGTTCTCCTCCCCGCACCCCGTGGTGCAATGTCTTGTGTAGTATCGGATTGCCCAAAGACCACACGGCAATATTTATACAGTCGAGGCAATGTGATAAATAAGGAAGTTCAAATTATAATTATTTATTTCGCCCGAAGTAGCTTGTAATTCATAATGCACGGGCATTATGAAAAATGCCCCTATTTATTAATTGATCCATAACATGTACATAACTTGCCAAAATATTGAACAAAGTAGTGAACAAAACATGTCTGAAACATCGTCAAAACTTGTATGAAACACGTTTTATACACGACATGTTTTTCGAAAGTCTTTTACAAGACTTGTCGAAAACAAGCATCATATTTATAGCTAGGTATAAGATTTGGAAATTTGAAGACAAAATCTTTGTACTGTGGGGAAGCTACGCGCTGAAATATTAATATTTTGGGTGCGAAGTTGTCAGAGAAGTTAAGTTTGCAGGATTTCTCATCTACAGTTGGTACGATTTTCGTTGGATAAAGCTACAGATAACCACTAAATTTAGTTTTACGCATCACAAAAATGAGAAATCTAATAAAGGACACTAAACTAGGCTATAAAACATTAAATGGATGAACTATGTAAGTGTCATTTTAGACAAGAAGTCGTTTAAAAAGTCCATCTGAGACTTGCTACAAATTATTTTACGATATCATTGTCAAAAATTTAAATACCTAAAGCCGGCTACACTCTTGTCAAACACACTGTACATAAACCTACCCATACACTGTTTGTCCACCGCACCGTGAACGGGACGTCAACGAGAAACGAGATTATTTGAACCGAACGTGACGTCCCGTTGCCGGCGATCATTCGTCCACCGCGACCGAACTTCGCTGTCGTGCGGGGTAAACGCCTATTCGTTGAAATAAAACGTGCAAAATTACAGCTCATTTAGCATAGAAACAACTGAGATACGAAGTTTTGAGATGAAACATACGTGATTTTCCCATAGCGCGGCGCGAGTCGCGGCGACGGTCGCGCCGAACTACTTGTAAATTCGAGGGCCGGGATCCCGGCACTCGGTTGACGGATGTGCGGTGGACACACAGCCATAGTAAATGTGCTGTCGCTACTTCACCTCCCGTTAACGGTGCGGTGGACAAACGGCCTAAGGGCCTATGTTATTAACAAAACACCGGAGGTAGTTAGCTGCGAGCTGCGGTAGGAAATTGTTATTTAATAAGGGTGAAATACATTTATTTTGTTCTTGCACAGTGCTTCCTTATTCTTCTTCTTTTTGGTTACCAGTTGAAACTCTTTTAAAACTTTTACATGCCGATGTGTCTTTTCGCAATGGTTTACTTAAAAAACAAGTGAGTTCGGATTGTATGCGGTCACTTGAATGACTGATTACGTTAAACGGCCGAACCCAATAACCTATTTTCAGTAAAAGACAGACCGCTATTGATGGTAGACAGTATAATTCTATCTGTCCTTATGTCAGGCCGGTAAGATTCCATCATTTCTTGTAGATTATTGAGACGTTATAAACCATAGATAGGTTTTTCTATCTCCAGTATGCCAAAACTGGTTACAGATAGGTTATTGGGTTCGGCCGTAAGACTATACCAGTAGGTCATCATTAAAGAATTAGATCGTTCGTATACAATACCTATGGGCTGCAGCGTCAGATCAGCTGTATGTTGAGTATGATTTGCGACCGTAACAAATATGTATTTACATAATAAAATCATTAGAATCAGACTGCCTCGTTGGTCTAGTGATCGCAAGCGCTACTGCTTAGCATGAGGTCCTGATTCCCAGGTCGGGCAGTGTTATTGGGTTTTTGTATCTGGAATTTCTCAGTAGCAGCCCGGAGTCTGGATTTGTGCCCGGTTGATGGCACTAGGCAAGCCCCCTATTACATGAGATTTAAACGTAACTGGCGAAATGTGGGTGTACTGTAGGATAAGTACAGTTGTGCCTAACTCTTCGGGGAAACAAGGCGTGGTGTTATGTTATTAGAATCAGTAATAAAACTCCTTAAGTTCATATTACCCTATTGATTGTCTATTTCATGAAATCATGACATTTGACACCAGTTCTAACTTAGAGAGTTTGTACTGATGATTTTAGTTATACAAAATTATAAATAAGTACAGATTTGTTATGGACGCGAATCATATTCAAATCAACATACACCCTGATACTGACTGCAAATTGCAAACAAGGTAAGAACATTTTAAGGGGGAAGCTCCAGGTAGCCCGCGAAATTCAAACTTTCTTATGTTTTTTGCAATTTGCAATTCAGTATTAAGTTGCATGTTGATTAAAGTATCAATCGCGATCGTAACAAATATGAACTTACAGAATCATAATCATCAAAATCAGTAATACAACTCCATAAGCTTGTATTATCCTAATTGTCCAGATTTCATGAAATAGTCATTCAGTAGAATTACTTGGTCTTGAAGAGTTGTATTAATGACTTTATTTGGACCTTTAGAAGGCGTACAAGGGGCCGAAGCTAACTCGCAGAGGTCCGTTAGAAGATTTCAATGAAAATGAGGCAACAACCGACGATTATCCCTGTAAGCACTATGCAAGTGCACCCAAGACCAACCCCCGGTTGGTGTAGGACTATTGCAGGATATGGAAACAAAAATAATTATTGGGCTATAGGTTTGGGTGGCTAAAGTAGACTGGTTATCTAAAACTATGGAAGGACTATGACCCCTGCCTGACCAATGTTTTATAAATACAATTCACGGATAAAATGGCAGGGGGTGACTTGCACACTCAATATTGGGCCCCCGGAAACGGTCGCTAGCACATAGTGTCGTAGCGACAAGGGGGCAACATGTCCTGAGGTGCTTAAGAGGCGTGGAGAGGTATTCCACGGCTATCAGGACAATCCCGGAAGTACGGTCAAGACCCCTACCAGTATCTTACTGGAATACTTCCTTCCTCCGAGCACGTTTGCTCTTGCGAATCTCTACTCAAGCCGGCCAATAAAGGCAAGAATGAGGTGGGAGGTCAGTTCCTTGTCAATGTTCACTCCAGCCGGCCAATAAAGGCAAGCCAGAGATGAGGAACATGACTTCTCCCGGAAGATAGGGTCCGTGGGGTCGCTACTGCCCAACAGCTCGCCACATGCTGCCCTGTGGGTTTCTGTATCTCTCTTGGTCTGGCTCCTCACCCTAGACCTGTTCCGGCAAAGTAGACTCTACCGGCACAGACCTAGAGTTCGAAGCGCGTAAGCCCCACCACGACGTCAACGTAGAGATACCGCGATGGGGTTATTATTATTATTTCTCTCTGGCCAAAAGAACCTGTAATCGACCTTCGGGATAGATCCATCTAGAGACAAAATAGAATTCATGAGTGCCAGTCCCTTCCGAAATGAAACTATAATAATACTCTTAGGGACCAGGAGTGGTATTTAAATAAAAAACAACTGTCAAGTCGGCCTAACTTATATTTAAATAACGATCTAAATAATTAACACAAATAATCACGCACTATTTAATAGGAAACAATCAACTTCAACAAAACACAATAAATAAGGGCAATATTTGCACATAAAAAGAAATGACCACCAAACAAAGACTTAGCTGTGATCCAAGACGAAATCCAACGACCTCTCTGCGCGAGCGCTGACCGGAAAAAAAGGGGCGCGGCTTCGTTGACAACCGCTTTTATAGGCGTTGGAGTGACGTCTCAGATGACAGCTGTACAAAAACTCAGTTATTATTAGTAATACATTTTAATTATTTAGGACATTGTATAACGATATATGTGGGATAAAATATCTGCATGTTACATAATGAATTCATAAAAACAATTGTCTATACCCCAATTTGAAACAGCGCTATCTCTACAGTAATTGTGAAAACATTGTGTGAGTTCATGCTTCCGTGGTTCCCACGGGAGATGTCGCCATAAGTAACAAAGTAATCAATTTTGTAACGTCACAATTTACTTGCACAATAATGGTGTTAGAGGTGTGGCTTGGCTGTATTTATTTTTTAATCTTAATAATACCCGCTTCTTTATTATGCTTCTCTGGCATACTTTTCTTCTGTCCTTGGCTAAGGTTGCTTGTGTAAGACAATAAACTGGTTATCATTGGCGGCAGGTTTCCTTTAAAAAAACATATACTAAACAGTATTTTGTTAGTTCTACATCATGGTCACCTACCTAAATTGTTAAAGTTTGCTCGGCCAAGAGAGATAATGCCGATGCAATTTATACTCCCTCTGGCTTTATTCTAAAATATGTGTTATGCTCTAAGTATTAACTGGTACAGCATTTTGCATACTCAGAACAGCATGCATGGTTCAGAAGTGTGTGCACCTGGTTTCGAAAGGACAATCTTAACTTCAAAGTGCATTACTTTCAAGATCTAATTCTCTTGACGTCATTCTTGTTAGCCGACGTTCGCATATAATATCGCGGCGGGAATTTATCGCGCACTACATTATAAATTTACGTTTTTTTTTTCTTTTTTAAGATGGGCTTACTCATGACTCTAGTCTAGGTCAGAGGTGACAAATACAAAGTAGACGATGGAGCGAGCTTACCAAGAAGAAGCACATTCACTCTCAGTTTGAAGAGATCAGGGTTGTATGCATTCGGAAACACAGACGCAGGTAGAGAGTCCCACTCCTTTGCTGTGCGCATCACAAAAGACATTTGGAAACGCTTAGTGCGCTTAGTGCAACTATGCAGGGTTTATTTATTTATTAAAGAACACCAACAGCATATACATTCAACATTGTTTTATAAGAGTATTTAGGAAAGTATTACTGCTAATGTATACACAAATTATAGGTGTACATAACATTTAAAGAAATAAGACATTGAGGTAAGGGTCTGTAAGTTGCAGTGCGTCTAGATGTCCAATGGTAGAAGGGGGCCGGCGGAATGAGGTCGTGAAGTTCTTGAGCACACTCACTGAAGTACAATCTGTACAAGACCGATAAGCAGGCAACCTTGCGGCGATGAGCCAAGCTGTGAAGCTTGATATCCACCAGTTTTACGTCGCCAATGAGCCTCTTAGCTCTGCGTTCCACCGAGTCAAGCGCGGCAAGTTGGTATTTAGCTGAACCATCCCAAAAGTGGCTGTAATTTTCCATGCAGGATCGGACTTGCGCTTTGTAAAAGGTTAAAAGCTGTCCAGGCGTAAAGTATTGCTTCACCTTATTTAGGATGCCCAGTTTCTTGGCCGCAGTTTGGGCTATGTACTCGATGGTGGCACCAAATTTGAGACATGATATCAACTCCATGCATAGGAGGTCGAGCCGATCAGTTACAGGAACAGATGTACCCCGAAAAGTAGGAGTTTGGTCAAAACGACTCCTTTTAGCGGTAAAAAGATACACCTGTGTTTTGGTGGCGTCAAAAGAGACCAGATTATTATCACTCCACTGGGAGACAAGGCTTTAGGTCTTTGTCCACTACGTCTTGTACGTCCGTGCACACGTCAGCTTAGTTGGATTTAATAACCATCTTACGCAAATGTTCTGTCCGCAAACAAAGTCTTGATATGACACGGACTTTAGTAACATAACCCCCCCCCCCCTGCCTAACCCTTCGGGGAAACAAGGCGTGATGTTATGTTATGTTATGTTTGTTTAGTAACATAGTATGGTTTGTTGGGAACTTTATAGAAGCGTTTAAAAGATAATTAATCTTCGAGACATGTTGAGCTCAAAGTAGATTTATTGAGCGAAAAAAAGAGCGCATTGTGGTACCTATTTGGCAATCAACCTAAAAAAGTCGTGGGTAAAGATAGCTGTTAATAATAATTGTACTGCATTAATCAGCTTCTAGCATAAACATATTGTTAAGTTTGAGGGGAGAACAGAAGAATAAAAGCATAACACTAGCACTTTTTTAATTTCTAAGCTATTTTATTATATCTCAAAACCGCGGAACTTACTAGGTACCGGTGCCACACCGGTTCACAAGCGTGTATTCACAGATCAGTTACTAACAGCTGCACTGCGGTGCTAAGTTTCTATTCGAAAATGCTTTTAAAGCACCGTGTCGTATTTTCATTTTTACTTTTCGACCAAAGTTAAATGGAATATTCCTAACACACCTTGTAGTTTTCACAACGTTTTTAAAACTACTAGGTATCCGGCGGGAAACCAAAACATAATGTCTGTTCTAAAAGTACCTGATGAAAAAAAAAAACGGTATTCAGAGACAACAACAAATTGACATATAAAATGGAAACGATGACAGTTACAAAAGTTAAAAACTGTGTCGCTGCTATCAACGCCCGTCTAAACATAAGAAACACGTTGTTCCAGACTTAACTATGACATGGGTTTTGAATTTAAGGGTTTAGCTAATAAAAATCGTAAACATGCAAAAATAAAAAGGTAAGCGGTAAATGTCGATGCTCTTATTTACTTTGGTGTAGATCTTGGAGCTGATAAACCTGAAGTCTCTTCTCGCCACTGCTGCTCTACAGGGCTCAATTTTGCAGACTCTGTCAGAGTGGCGTTTCGCAGTACTAGAGCTTGTGTTTTTTGTAGTACAGTCTGTAGTAAGAAGAGTTGCCTAACCATGAGAACTTCGCAAAGTGAGTAAAAGTAAGGTCAAATGTACAGCCTTCTGCGCCCTTTCTAGTTAGTCCAGTTCTAGTAGCATGGTTGTTTTATGGGCACCACCCCACGTGGTCACGCAATATCCAAAGACTGATTAAGCGAGAGCAAGGCATCAGGCATTTGAAGTCAGCAACCACCCAAAGTTTTGTTTTAATGTCAAATAATGTTCGCACACGTATCACTGTAGAGTTGATCTGCATTTTCCATATTAAAATCGTTGTCAATGATTACTGCGAGATATCTTATGTTATTGGTTAATTAAGGTGAAAGCACCAGGGTAGCCCGCGAAATTCAAATTTTCTTACGTTTTTTGCGATTTGCAGGTCAATATTAAGTTATATGTTGATTAAAATATGATTCGCGGCCGTAACAAATATGTACTTACAGAATTATAATCATTAAAGTCATCAATACAACTCTCTAAGACCAAATAATTCTATTGAATGACTATTTGATGAAATCTTAACATTTCAGGATTATACCTACTAACTCAAGGAATTATATTACTGATTCTAATTTTATAATTCTGTAAATACATATTTTTTACCGTCGCGTATCATACTTTGATCAACATACACCCAGACAATGAGCTGCAAATTGCAAAAATTGTAAGAAAATTTGCATTTCGCGGGCTGCCTTAGCGCTTCCCCCTTAAGGTGTAAAGTTACAAGTGGAAGAGTTGGTGAGTGTGCACTCGTGAGCTTTAGTTTCTAAGGAAATGGGGGCTGGCTTAAAATGCCTGGGTTAAAGGGAAAAAAATAAACTTGGTCTTGCTGAAGTTAAGCGTGAGGAGGTTTGTATTTAACCATTTCTTGACTATACTATTTAAAATTGTTAAGTTATTTATTGTAAGTGTGCCTCTTTTTATAAATAAATGTTTATTATATAATATATTACACTGAGAGCCAAGTCCGGTTTACAAAAAGTATCAGACCACTCTTTGCCGTGAACTTTATTAGCTGTATCATCGACGTATGTGGCAATTTTAGAGTTAGGAGAAGATAATTGGCACAGTTCGTTCACGTAAATGAGAAAGAGAGTTGGCCCAAGAACACTTCCCTGAGTAACCAAAAGTAACTTTTTCTTCTTTGCTAGTGTAGCTTTCTATTTTAACTACCTAGTGGCGGACTTTTAAGTAGCTGCGGAAGATATCGTGCGCAATACCGCGAATTCCGATGCTTTCCAGTTTGGACAGCAACTTGGGGACAGAGACAGTGACGAAGGCTTTGGATAAGTCTAGGAAGATCCCAACAGTTTTTTTGTTTATTATTTAAGTGGCCAGTTATTATGTCTGTGAGTTCCTGAATTACGGCGTCTGTTGGTTTTCCAATTCTGAAGGCAAAATATTGTTTTTAGTAAGAAAATTTACAAGTATAAAATTAAGCGCTTTTTCATAAATATTGGACAATTTTGTAAGTACAAATATAGGTCTATAGTTAGAGAGACTGCCCTTGTCCCGAGTTTTGAATATTGGGTGAACTTTAGCGATTTTAAACGCATTTGGTAATACACCTGATGATAAGCACAGGTTAAATATGTGGACAAGAGCGGGAATGATAGAGTGTCTACTAACGTTAATAACGGAGGCCGAAATACCGTCACAACCCACAGCACACTTGTCTTTTAGGTTTAGGATTATTTTATCGATTTCTTCATCATTCTCACCGTATATAACCATAGATCCCAATGGGGACGGCATGGCAGGGCTCGGTGCTACAGGTTCAGGTTGAATACCTGCTGAATTGAATGAGGTTGGAATAAATACCTGCTGAATTGAATGAGGTTGGAATAGGTTGGCGGATTATAGAGGCTAAATTACTGCTGACACTAGCGAAATATAGATTTACCTCGTAAACTAAGTGAGATCATCACAGCATTTCAGTAGCTCCGAGGCAGGTGCTTTGCTGATCTGATTCTGGTTCGCCACTTGCGTGATAAGTGGCCATATCTCTTATGGGTTATTCCTGGCTCTCTGAAATTCGGAGGTTTCATTTGTCTTGTCTGAGTTTTTTAAGGAGATTACGACAGTAATTACGATAGCGTAGGAAAACCAGTTTGTGAGAGTAGTTTTCAGGATCTTTCAAGAAGGTACCCTGTTCAAGTTAAATTATAATGCTATTCCTTACTAAAGGGAATTAGTAACACATTATCTGTATTTAAGTTTCAACTTTATGTCTCACCACTTTTTTCAACAATTATTGTTTGAACAACATTATTGATACTGAAAAGTCATCGAAGAAAATTGAGGTTATAAAATCAATAAATTATTGTCAAAAGAAAATCCTCTTTAGGGTGTTTTAGTATTGGAATTTCGAGTTTAAGTATTCAAATAATCAAATCAAAGCACTCAATTTGTAAGTGGCACTACCAGTTGACGTTCACAGGTAAGTTTTCTGATCCATTTGTTTACAGTTTCATGAGATACTTTTGGAACAGATTATAGGACGGAACACACCAACATAACATTGATAACAAATGCAGAGTACAGGAAACGTAGCGCTAAACAGGAACATTCTGACAAAACTGGGTCAGACAGCCCGGAGCGCACTGGCCAATGATCATTAAAATTCCATGAGTACTCTGCCTAACCGTGACGTCATGCGCTTCGTTTTACCTATTCCCAGAGATTTCAGAATCGCAGTTGTATGGAAGATGTAATTTAAATAACTGCCAACCTCTTGAGGGATCATTGTACTCATCATTATGAACAACTTTTATTATGGAACCAAACCTGAAATGGCAAAAAAAAAATCATTTGTTCCCTACATTTTGATGAGTTATGCGAATATAAATGTAGGGACCAGCTGATTTTTTTTCGCGATTTCATCTAAAAAATATAAAGGGTTTTCCAATAAGGACGGGTCGATGTTGACAGTCTGTGGCAGCCATACTATTTTGGTGGGATCTGTAAAATCTGTTGTATATTATGTAGTCAGTGATGCCAAATCACCATGGCAAGTTACACGGTTGAGCAACATGTGCAAATGATAAAACTTTATTATCAAAATGGGTGTTCGTTAGTGCAAACGTTGCGCGTATTGCGCCCATTTTACGGCAGACGCGGTGGCCCTTCAAAGTCCACTCTCCAACGATTGGTGACTAAATTTGAGAAGACCGGTTCGGTAAACAACCAACCAACACCTTTACGTCAAAGGAACGCCAGATCGGCCAAGAACATCGCCGCTGTACGTGAGAGTGTTCAGGAGACTCCGAGGCAGTCGATTTCTCGCCGTGCTCAAGAACTCGGCCTTTCGCAGACCTCAACGACACAATCGACATTCTGCATGAACGGTTTGAGGGTAGAGTTATCTCTCGCAGAGGTGACGTGAATTGGCCACCAAGATCGTGTGATTTGACTCCGCTAGACTTTTTCTTGTGGGGTTTTCTGAAGTCGCAGGTCTATGCTAATAAACCACATTCGACCGTTGCCCTGAAAGCCAACATAACGCAGGCCATCGCTCGGATTCAGCCGGATCTATGCAGCAGAGTCATTAAAAATTGGACCTCTCGGATTCGTGCCACCATACGAAGCCGCGGCGGACATTTGAACGATGTCATATTCCATCCATAATGGCATAAATGGGCCTTTTAAATAAAAAATAAATTTCGCTAATATCTCACACACATCTTGTTTTATTCAATTTTAACTTCGACCCGTCCTTGTTGAAAGACCCTTTATATACGCGTCGACTTGAGAACCTCCTTCTTTTTTTGTCGGTTAATTAAGTTGAAAATTAAAGACGGTCCCCATACAAGTAGCGTAATAATAGTATTTAATTAATAAAAAGTGGTTATCTTTTAAATTAAAAGCCGACGGGATAGTAGTTGTTCAAAGTTTGAAAATCTAACATTAGTATTTCATATCGCATTACACCGACAATCGTGCCTCTGCGACAGGACAATAAATTACCTCTGTTTTATTATTCAGTCGAGAGAAACTTGCTACGGGCGATGTAAATATTATATATAATACAATTTACTTATTTTATATCGTGCTGGTGATCGTGCTCTCGAGTTAACATACACATATATAGGTACCTAATTATGTTAAGAGTTTTCCTAAAAAAACTGTGTCTTTGTAGTCAGTAATTTTATGTTTGTTTTTTTTTTTTGCGTAGCTAATAGAGATGAGAAAAACGTATTTGACAATGTATAGGTAAATTGGACTTTTGCTAAAACTACTAAAATGTAGGTTCTTCTTTACTATTCTTTACGTCGTTTATTTTTTCTTCGTATTTTTACATGTAGTGGTTTTACTTATTGTGTCAGTCTGGTTAATGAAATAGCAGCTTATTTGGATGTAGTGATAAATTACAACCTCCGTGCATATGTCAATTATCTACTTAGTTAGGTACTAGTAGATTCATCTTCAATCAACGTCCCAAGTTACAGCCAAATCATTATTTGGTTACCAATTATTATTCTGATTCTGAGATAATATTACGTCCTTTACCTATGAAATTGGAGATTTGTATGAAAATTTTAAAATATAAAAATGTAGGTTTTTTTTTTTCAGCTAATCAGAGTACTGGCCCAAATGATCTATACAATTTTGCCATTTTGATGGCAGTTTTTTTATCCCTTTACTTTAGAAGTCTGCCGGACGGAAAGCGATGAAGTAAGCGAAAGCGTTTTGTACTGCCATTCGGGTTTTAAACTTTTTCCCGCTTAAAAAAATGTCTAAATTTAGAAAAAAGTGGAAATCTGTTGGGGCAAGGTTTGGTGAGTACGGTAGGTGACGGAGAGCTTCCAGCTGTAACTCTTGTAGCTTTGCAATGGTCTGTCGTTAAGTGTGAGCTCGTGCGTTGTCGTGAGAAGCAATGGGGAAGTGCGATTGACCAGTATTGGCTGTTGAATTGTGAGCTTCTCCATCATTGTTTGCAATTCTTGGCAATAGACATCTGCCGTCACTGTTGTGCCATTCGGTAAGAAGCTGTGATGTACAAGTCCGGCACTGGTCCACCAGACAGTCACCATCATCTTCCTGTGAGTAATCTTTCATTTAGCGCACTGATTAGGTGCTGTACCCGGGTCCACCCACTGAGACGAACGCATACGGTTGTCGTACAGGATCCACTTTTCATCGCAGGTAAAAATTAGATTTAGAATTCCCTCCTTTCTATGCCGATTCAGTAGTGCTATGCATGCTTCGACGCATGTCTTTCTGTTGATCTCTTAGTTCGTGTGGCACCCACATATCTAGCTTTTTAATCTTTCCGATTTGACGCAAGTGCTTCAATGTTGTTTTGACACTAACTTCAAGGACCCGCAGCAAGCTCAGCCGTAGATTGAGTTGGATCCGCTTCCACTATCGCCTTCAATTTGTCTTTGTCGACAATAGTTACCAGCCGACCGCGAGGCTCGTTCTTCAGCTCAAAATTTCCAGATTTAAAACGATTGAACCAATAATGGACAGTGTTTATGCAAGCAGTGTTAGGCCCGTACACGTCGTTAATGTTGCGTGTTGTTTGCGCAGCGGTATTTCCACGCAGGAATTCATATTCGAAAATTGTACGAATTTTCAGTATATTCATGACGCCAAAAAAAAAACAAATCACTGAATTTGCAATTAAATTAATACGGCTTTCGAATAAAATTACTTTGAATTTCGAATTGCGCGCCAATCCACAGATAATTAAATCTGAAAATGCAGGTTATAGAATTTTCAATTACGTCTTTGGTTACATCAAGTTCATCACCGACATTGGGATGTTACAGCCTGAGTCTGTATTTACTCTGCAAAGGGATTCTTGGCACACAGTAGGTACCTGGTGGTGGTGCTGGTTGGTGGTGGCCAGGATAATGATTATTATAATCAGCACCCTAATTGCGTAAGACACAATCAATCATAATCTGAATGATTTTGAAGCAAATTACTAAACCATTGCTTCATATGTTCGAAACGTTTGTTAGCTCAACAGTGTAAAAAACGCAATGAATATTGTTGAACTGTCAAAATGAAAGCCATTGCTACTGTTAGTGTGTTACTCAATGCTCAATTACCTCGCCGATTAATAATTTACACGATTGTAGCACACTATGTGCATCAGGAATGGCATCTCGCAGGTCAGGTTAGGTTTTCGGCTGCTTAACCGGACTTTCCTGTGAATGCTTTAATAAATTAAGGCCTTAGTTTATATGTTTTATGCCCTAGCTGGAGAGCTAGGGCATAAAACTTATAAACTAAGCGACTAAGCTAAGGGCACCGCCTGTGGGGGATTGACCTCGGCTTAGGGCGTCGCTGGGGGAGCAAGGGACAAGTTGGATCGGATCAATCAAATACGTGCAACGCTTATACAGGGTGTAAGGGACAGCCCTCCGCAGACTGATGGGGTGAATTCAGTATATCATACTAAGATGACCGGTACACGAAATTCTTTCAGGAACGTTATGGGAATCCAATAAACTTGATTTGTTTTATTCCCTCACACGCAATGTATCGTAACCGTGGCAAAACGCGCGTAGCGAACGGCAGCGCAGCAAGCCTTCGGCCGCCGAGTATAGTAGTACATAAATAAAGTGCTGCGTACAGATTATATAAATTCACATTGAAATAAAGGAATAGTAACTGAAAATACGATAAAAAAAAATTCCTGAGAATATTTCCAGCGGAATTTGATTCAAAATAAGGAGCTGAATGCACCCTGTTAGTTTGCGGAGGGCTGTCCCCTACACCCTGTATAGGTAGCTCGCAAATCCATCGATCAACAAAGAAAAAACAACTTTGTTTGTATGGTGACCGTTTTTACACTAACACCCTTTTCAAGCTCTGGGGTTCGATTTTGTACAAATATTGAACGGTTGAGTGGTTTGCAGCCCGATGCCTAAAGCATAGTTTACAAGCGATCGTCCCGGCTTCGTTTGTGCGACTACTGATATAGGTTTAGATTTATATAACTATTATATTTTTTAAAGGAGACTGGGCATAAGTGGTCTGGGGACCAATAGCGATATGGTTTTGATATTTGTGTAGGGATACCTCATCTTTACCCTTGTGCAAAAGGGCGAAAAACTCTATCTTGACGATTTTGAGAATAACACACTTTTATAATAAACTACGAGTAGATGGATATTCGGACGGGTAGCAAGGACCGTTGCGCGTTGCAGCTCCAGGAAAACATTCTTAGGAGACTGTATATAATGCCCATTACCTAATGCCCAAACCTTAGTTCACATTATATTCCAGTAGCATTCCTGTCCAGCGATCGAAACCAGCGCTGAAATGCCACTGGAATGCACCGGAATGTACACATTCCAGTAAACCATCCAATCCAGTGACTGGATTGACAGTCTACTTTTTCATTCCAGCTCGCCCATTCCAGCGCCACTGGAATAGCGTAGTAGACGGCAAACTCAGTTCGGGATTTTGCAGTTTTAAAACAATTTTTAAACTCCTTTCTAGAAATAATTGTCACATTAGTGTTACCGATTGAACAGCTTTTGAATATAACTTTACTTGTCGTACATCATGTACATATAAAAAAGGAGGGGAAAGGATAATACCACTCAATCTGTGTGGTTCTTTCCTCAAAAGACCATTTCAGACACCAACCTACATGGTCTTCACATGATCTGACCAAAATTATGTCTGGACTTTAAAAGAGACTGTGACCTCTGAGTTTGTTTCGGCCTTTCTGCTCAGAGTAGTCAGATAGGAAACGCCGGCCTCATCTAGTTTAAAAAAAAATGTTTTACGTGTAAAAGTGTTTGTATAACCCTACTTACAGAAATAAAATCATTTATCATTTATCATAGGGCATCATAAACTATGACTTAGTTCTTAAAACCTAAAGCTTCCATCAGACCTGAATAATGGTGAGTCTGGAGGTATAGAGGCATGAGGAACAGGGTGTAAAGTTCACTCATCCTCTATGAAAAGGGAGGATCCTCCGATCAGACGAGTTTTGTGTCTGGTGGGCTACTGCCCGACGGTTGATGTTGGGATGTTGTATATATGCTAGTCGCGCGGTAAACTCTGATTGCGCGATGCAGGATTTTGCGTGACGTCAGTGTGATGCGTTCCATTGTGGCGATGTAGATGTGCCGCCACAGAGGTATTAAATTAATTACCTTATTAGTTTTATAGACTGATGCGGAACCGTAATTACTAAAAAGAGATGTACAGTAAAGAAACTAAAGTGAATGATCCAATAAAATGACATTTTGAAGGCGACTTGAACTTGCTTTTAGTCTCACCTCAAACATAGTGTTGCTTTGAACAGTTTAAACCAATTAAAACTCGCATTTTTACCTGCCTACTGATTACACACTATATATCCATAACTATGTTTCTATACCGTGTAATGGGGTGAACAGAGATGCAGGGGAGAATTGATACGTCACTTTAAAATGAATTTTAACGTTGAAATATGTAAGTAATATAGATTGTTGTCAACAAGGACACTAATCGGTAGAGTCCTTTTTGACAACAAACTATATTATTATGAACTCGAACCTCATCTTTACCCTTATGCAAAAGGGCATTAAACTCTAAGCCGACAATTTTGATAAAAATACACTTTATAATGTATATAATAGCTGTTGCCCTCGGCTTCGCCCGCGTGGATATCCATACTTCCCATTTGAATCGGGTTTTGCACACAATTTCATGGGTTTTAATTTTTTCTTTTTCGCGGAATCCTAATATTTTTTCTAAAATAAAAGTGCTCTAAGTTACTCTTTATAACATCAGCTATCTGCCAATAAAAGTTCCGTTAAAATCGGTCCAGCCGTTTCGAATTTCAAAGGTTTTTTTTTTCGCGGATCCCTACTTATTTTAAAAAAATTAAATGTACCCTAAGTTACTCCTTATAACATTAGCTATCTGCCAGTGAAAGTCATGTCCAAATCGGTCCAGCCGTTTCGGAGATTAGCCGGAGCAAAAAGACAGACAGACAGACAAAAATTTTTTAAATTGCTTTTTCCTTTTAAGTATCGTATATACTGTCGTATGCATTTAGTAAAAAGCCGTTATTTTGACATTACAAACAGACACTTCAACTTTATTTATTTGTGTGTTATGTATAGAGCAAGATAGATATTCGGACGGGTAGCAAAGACCGTTGCGCGTTGCAACTACAGGAAAACATTCTTAGGAGACGTTTAGTATTTTTCAGACTAAACTCTTACTTATTTTTATTCAAGGAAACTTCACAAAACAGAGTCTAGTTAACAATCTCAACTTTCGCAGGTGAAGTATTATTCTGGGCACGAGACTTCTTGTTAACTTTCGGAAAACCATATTCCGAATGCATAAATCGACGGCGAAGTGCCAATACCTCGTAACTGACATTTTTCGAGAAATTGAGAAATTTGATTTTGAAACGTGGATGTCGCCTTTAAATTCAAAACGATAAAAAAGTGAATTTCTCGAAAAATGTCAGTTACTTCGCCGTCGAAATGCCCTTGGAACTTCGTCGTTCTTTATGCCATATTATTATTCCCAGGAGATTTTCTGATCTCCAAGTAGTGTCCTTTTCAATTCCCAGAACTAAGTAGAAATAAATTTGAGGTTTTATTGGTCATAGTGTCCCAAAAAGAGACTGGATACTTCGATAGCTTGCGGCCAAAAGTTGTTGACCTATTTTCCTGTGCTGCCTTTAATAAAAATTCCTCAGGTCATCTGAGCAAAATTGAAATCATTTAAAAAAAACCGGCCATTTGCGTGTCGGACCACGCACAATGAAGGGTTCCGCAGTTGGGATGGATTTATCCCAATAACAAACATAACATTGTATTTAAAAAATGTGTTTTCCCATACATCGATATACGTCACGTTCAATTCTCCAACTGCAAATGTAAGTTTTTAATCGCAAAAAAAATGTTTTTCTTTTAATATGATAAAACTACAAATTATTGATTTACGGACTTTTTCCTTTACTTGTGCTGTGAAACCTTGCTTCTTACCAAATTTCATGATGCTAAGTCAGCGGGAAGTACCCTATATGTTTTGATTTATTTGCGAGTATAGAAATATGTCGCATAAATGGCCGTATGTTTTTATTGCGTTGACTTAGAAGCTCGATCCTTTTAAGCCCCAAGGGACCGTTGACTTAGGTAGGTTAACGTATTTGATATTAATTTCAACTTGATACCTCCACACGTTCCTGAGAAAAAGGGTCTTGACAGATTGACAGACGGACAACGAAGTAATCCTATAAGGGTTCCGTTTTTTTCTTTTGATGTACGGAACCCTAAAACTGGAATTATTCTGAAAATCAGGAGCTAGACCACCACCTCTCAAAGCAGTATTATTTTAATCATACTTGAGTGTGGGAAAGAGATGGAGCTAGATGTCCTGTATAGCTTCATCTCTTTCTGACACTGAAGTATCATTAAAATAATACTGCTTTAAGAGGTGGTGGTTGGTCCCCAGCACTTTTTGAAAGTCAAAATTACATAAGAATTACGGCCAATAAAGGGAAGAAGGTGAGAGGTCTGTTTATCGTCAATATTCACTATGTCATTAGGCATTAATTAATTACTATTAAGTATATAGTTTTTAGTTTTTTATTACGGACGCTTTTAAGGTGCACGTCTTTCTACATTGTTCTCACATACTTATACAAGGTGTAACGTAAATAACGCACAGCCTCTTAAGGGGTCATTGTACTCATCATTATGAACACCTTTTACTATGGGACCAAACCTGAAATCGCGAAAAAAATATCAGCTGCTCCCTACATTTATATTCGCATAACTCGTCAAAATGTAGGGAACAGCAGATTTTTTTTTCGCGATTTCTGGTATGGTTCCATAGTACAAGTTGTTCATAATGATGAGTACAATAATCCCTTAAGAGGTTGTGCGTTATTTGTGTTACACCTTGTATAATTTCAACATGAATGATGTAACCAACTTTGGAGTTTCTTGCCCGTTCTTCTCCATCGGAACCTGTTACGCTTTGGAATGGGCAACTAGCTTCATATTTCTGACTGACTGACCCCTGGACAATTCAGAAGTGCCTATAATAGGTTTATTTGAAATAAATGCGTTGAGTCTATTATAAAAGTCCGGCTAATCTTAACTACCTAATCTTGAATTATGGGTTGTCTTAAGTTTCAGACTTCTTTGAATAATTCTTACGTATAAGATGTAATAAAATACATTAAGAAGCCCATAGCCTAAAAATAAAAATCACTCATCGGACTGTGGATCTCAAGAGAGAGGCGTTTTGATTGTTTTGAATACATTTATTTTAACACCATGGATAACGTAAGATAGTTATAATTGTAGTGGTTGGTCTTTTTTGTAGAGGAGCTCTTGGCTAAGTAATAACAACCGCAAGGGTCGATCCAACAGGTTAAGCTACGCTTGCCGGGGTTGTCCGTGGATGGGTGACCATTTTTACATACCGAGACTCCTCCGTGCCTCGGAAAGCACGTTAAGCCGTTGGTCTCAGCTGTCATTCGTAGATCTTTGACAGTCTTTACGGATCGTCAGAAGCCCGAAAGTCTGACAAACAGTCTTACCTAGGGGTATCGTATTACCCAGTTACTGGTTTGTGGAGGTCAGATTCTGATAGGTCGCTCCGTGCAAAATACTGGTATTCAGCTGCATCCGGTTAGAAAGAAAAGAAAAGAAAAATAGGTTTATTTGTCACAGAAACACGTGCATACAAAACGATAAGAATAATCAGAAAAATAAAACAAAATAGATCCACATTATAATCACGAGCTCAAAACAGAAATAGTCGGAAGCTGCACGTCATGACTGTGACAAGAAGGGTTCCACTCAGCATGACCCCAACATGTTAGACTGGAAGCCGACCCCAACATAGTTGGGAAAAGACTAGGCAGATTGATTTTGGTTGTTTTTTTTTGTGAAAGTGACTGCGGGTGAGAAATAAGTAGGTATTCAAAGCTTTTCGTTACCTACTTAAGTAGTTAGCGTAGTACCTCCAAGGTACCGATTTTACAAAAAACATAGTAGGTAGGTACATCCAGAAAAACCTACGTGTCACAAACAAATAAAGAATTTGAAAAATATCCTCTCTGCAGAATTAATTAGGTCGGTTGATGCCTTCAGGCATTTTGTAGCTTTAATACTAATTAGTGTAACATTTCGTTTTAATTAATACATTTCTCATCCAGCATGAAAAAGATCATGTAACTTTTTTTAGAGACCAATGTAAGATTGATTACTACTTATTATTATTAAATTCTATTCTGAACGTTTCGTTCTGAACTTTTTCTTTTATTTGCATAACTTTATAAGTTAAACTTTGTCAGAGAAAATAAATAGACTTTTATAAGTTGCGGTCTTTTAGTAAGACAAATTAATTTCTAGGAACGAATACACTTAATAAAAGTTATTTTACTTTGGAAATTAATTAAGTATGTGGTATTTAGGAGTACGTACCTTAACTTAATTTATTTTTGTTACTTTAATTTATTAGTATCTATAACGTTAAAAGATGCCCATCCATAGATAAATATTACCCGTCGCTCCAATATTCCAATGTTTACTCTAGGGTGCATACTCGGTAGACTCTAATAATCCTTCCATATCCTAAGGGCACGTCTTCCCTACCATTACCACGCCCCTCGGTCTACTCCTTGATATGCAATGGCCTATGTAGCCCCATGAAACATGAGGCTACAGGGGCTAGTGTGAATCTTTGGGTTCATTCGAGTAATCGAGTCTGGTTAAACCACGCTGGGGTCAGTGCATTTCATTCATGCATTCATTAATTTCTCAGTATTTACAAGCTAAGTAGGTGAACAAGCTTAGCTTATCGTAGTATATTCATACTGTAACAAATAGAATATTGCTTAATCTTTTCATTAGCAAGATTTGTGATGGGTCGGTGACGTAGACCACAGAAGTCTAACCTAAATACTGTATGTATTATAATATTTTTGAATCTCGGTACCTTGGTTTGGGAGTCCCGGGCCTTTGGAATGCATACGAGGGGCCGTAACCAACTCGCAGAGCATTATTAATATTATAATTTATTAATGCTACACTTCTGGACACATCTATTGGCCCACCTTAGAGTTTAGGTTTCGATGGCCCCTACCGAAATATGATTGCTAGATTGAACAAAAACTGTTGATGCAGTTTTAAACCTGATACATTTTACCATCTTTTTCGATCGTATTGTTTTAAATTTGAATTCAGAATACCATACGACATGGAGCTACGCCTAACAAGTCGGATATGCGCCTTGTTAAAGGCAATTGATTTTTGAATAAAAAACATGTTTTATCAAATAAAGGTTTAATTTAATAACGCGTGTTGCCTCCATGGGCATCTACCACAGCTCTCATACGATTAGGCATAGAGTTTATCAACCGCTCTATGAAATTTTGAGGGATCATCTCCCATTCCTCTTCTATGGCAGTTTTCAACTCCTGCATCGTCTGGGCAACTGGCTGACGAGCCCTAACACGTCTTTTTAGCTCGTCCCACATGTGCTCAATGGGGTTCATGTCTGGGCTTCTGGCTGGCCAGTCCATAACTGTGATGTTCATATCCCGAAGATATTCCCTGACGATGCCGGCCGCATGGGCTCTTGCATTATCATGCATAAAAAGGAAATTTGGGCCCACATAGTCCGCGTATGGTATCACGTGAGGTTCTAAGCACTCACGAATGTACCTTTCAGCATTTAATGTTGGCAGCCGTGGTCCTATAACAACCTCAGGTTGAGTTTTGCCGCTCGCGGATATACCGCCCCAGACAGTCCATGAGCCACCGCCATAAGCAACCCTCTCTTCAAAGCAGCATTGTGCGAAACGCTCTCCCTTACGTCGGTAGACCTTCTTCCTTCCATCATTGCCATGTAACACAATTTTAGACTCATCAGAAAAGAGTACACGGCTCCAATCTTGCTGTGTCCAATTTAAATGACTGCGTGCGAAATGAAAGCGCGCTGTTCGGTGGGCTCGCGTTAGTTTGGGCCCATTAGCTGGCTTGTGTGGTACCATATCGCGTTCTTTTAACCTTCTCCGAACAGTTCGAGCGCTCACAGATACTCCGTGGAAGTCGCGAAGTTGGCAAAGCCGCCAGTCTCTAGGTACCTCCGATAAACATTTCGAACCGCAGATCGACTTAAATTAAGTTGAGCACTCACGTTTCTTTGGCTGTGTCCGGCCTGAATAAGTGCCACAGCTTGGGCGGCGACTTCAGGTGAAGTATCCATAGATTATTGATAGAACCTCACCTTAATGTTAAGAATAAGTAATGTTTGTTGCAAAACCAAAGATATCAATCACTTTTTCAAGAATTAAATCCAAGTAAACCAATAAAACCAAGTTTTCTTAGTATTCGATTGTTTGATATCAACAAACAGGCTCCAAATTGTCTTTTGTTTCTTTAAATTCTGTGTTCGAAATTCAAAAAAAGACTATTGAATGAAATTGTGAATGTGCCAGGTTCAAAACTGCATAAAAACTTTTTGCTCGACCTAATATAAAATTTTAGCTAGGACCAAACGAAACTGAAAATACAAGGTGGGCCAATAGATGTGTCCAGAAGTGTATAAAAGCATCCACCAACCCGCACTGAGCCCGCGTGGTGGATTATGACCCAGTCCTTCTCACAGCGAGGAGGCCTGTGCCGTAGCAGTGGGATCGTTGAAGGCTCTCGCGATTGTTGATCGCAGTACAATAAGCACAGTCGGCCTATGAAAGTTCGAACTCAACTCAAAGCATTTATTTTAAATTAAAAACCATTTACAGACACTTATGAATTGTCAAGGAGACGGTCAGACAAAAAGATGACTGATGAAAGCTTTAACCATACTTAGGGCATATTATACCCACACCTACGTTGCAAATGGAGACGTCAAAGACGACGCGGTAACGATATACACAAACAATAAGGACAGACACCAAAAACCTACATAAATGTAACAAAGTCCAAAAATGGTTGTACAACACAAGCTAAAGGTTTCATGGACTGGGACATTAATTGGTTACGCCCCAGCTGTCTGTATTTGAGAGATCAACCGCACTTGATACAGCCTGATTCAAACTTTATGGCGATTCGGAACATGAGGCGAGTGGCTGCGCAGTAAATACTTCATGTGACAGCGAGGGTGAGGGGTGCGGTACTGCGCAGCGAGTAGCGCACTTCACAGCCGCCGTAAAGTTTGACGCGTACTATTTATAAGGTCTTATTGAGACGTAAAAAATGTTTCTAGTTAAAACAGAAATCAGTTTTGAACTACTCAAAAGTCATTTTGTCGTAATAATGTGCTACAGTAGCAAACTCAAACGTAGCTGAGTTTTAAACTTTCTTTTCCCTTTTATACAAAGTTAGTCTGGAGTTTCATTGCACTCGCGACGAAGCAATATGCGTACATGCCTTATCTCGTTTTGACGCGAGATAATGGGGCGAAATTTTGTCGCGCCTGCTTTTAATCCCAGCTGGTGTGTTTTTGAGACTTATTGCCACTTACAAATTTTTATTTTTGCGCGAACATGCTTGTTCCTTTTTTATGAAACACTCGTAACATTGAAACTTGAACAAGCGAGTTGGAGCTACCGGCATTTTTATGGTCCTTAGTCCTGCACCCTAATTGCGTAACACACATCAATCACAATCTGAATGATTTTGAAGCATATTGCTAATCCATTGCTTCATATGTTCGGAAAATGTGTCAGCTCAACAACGTAAATAACGCAATGAACGAATGATGATGTTGTTGAACTGTCAAAATGAAACCGATTCCTACTGTGTGTTACGCAATTATGGTGCTGGGCCCTATGCCATAAAACTTTACAAGTCTACTATTCTACAAAATTGCGTAACACAGAAATTATCATTATACACATGTATGAGTTACCATATTGTAGACTTGTCACTACAATTTACATATTTGTAAGGTATTTCCGTTACAATTGTGTGGCGATGTTCGCGGCGGCTGGCAAAGACGGCTTTGCAGCCATCATGCGCAAACGATGTGCTTCTATCATGCGCCGCACGCGCGACAGTCCGAACACCATCCTGCGCGTGCTGGCGGACCGGTGGGACTCTCCGATGCTGGCTCGCTGGATACGGCTCCATGCAGTCGTGTAATGATTTTTCACCATCATTGGGGAGTCCACCCGGACCTGCCACTTAATCAATTATTAATTATACATATTATTACTAACACTAGTTTGTAAGCTTGCAATTGTACTAACAAATATGGATGTAATCGTAAGATGAATCTGAAATAAATGATTATATTATATTATTATAGTTTTGTGAACACACTTGTATGATTTACAAATTTGTAAACTGTAACTTGTAAATAATTGTAAAGTTTTGTGGTCTATGGCCCTTAAATAAATTCTGTTGTTCCACGTTACATACGACGAATGTCCTACAAATATATTGAAACTTATTGTTAAAAAATCCCGTTCGATAGCTGACCCAGATGGTTTTCCGATAAATTCAATGGCATTGTCTCTGATTTCATACCGACCTCATATACCAGTGCTCGTTATTATCGAAAGGTATCGATACCCAAAAAGGCACCTGTCCCACCGCTCGCGATTAACGAGAAGCGAGTAGAGCTAGCAACTAAACTCGAGTTGGCGAGCAGCGAGTGTGCGACGGCGACGGGCGATTGCTCGATGGTATGCGTATGTACACACGGCTACATATCAAACAAAAGCTCCAGTATAAGCTGACCTCATTGTACGGAAATCCTACACAATGCGAGGTCAGCTTATACTGGATATGTATAGCTTGATATGTAGCCGTGTGTATCAAGCGTGAGTCTCTCAGCGAGTACTCTTCTTGATAGCTCTTGTCGCTGCCATAAACGAGTACTCACTGGCGGCGGTGTAAATATGAGTCTGTGATCAACTATTCATATAATTATGTATCTCTTTTACTTACACGGGACCTACAATCTTTTGTACGTTTCTTGAGCGATGTAGATAGCTAGTCGCTTCCTCGTTGGCGATAGAACTGGTGCCTTACTCACTAGGTTTTTATTATGTGCTGGAAAATGCGTTTTGGTATCTACTACTGACAGGTTCTCGATGCTGACTTGTGGTGGGCGTACTTGGAAGTTTTACTGTACAATTTAATATCCGTAGGTATCCAACTTCCATCGTAGGAAAAATAACTTGCAGCAAGTTGTCTTGCTGGCCAAGAGTGCAATTGAAACTGTGTTAACAATCGCGGTAAGTGCACCTCCGCAAGTAAAAATTACTTGCTGAAGTCAACTTCTGCAAGTTTTGTTGTCAATCTGGACTTTGATTTATTATTATAGTTAATCATAAAGCGAAATTTAAATTAGCATTAATCAGACTTCAGTCGCTTCGTGTAAAATACTGGTATCCAGCTGCATCCGTTAGACTGGAAGCCGACCCCACCATTTATTTATTTATATTTTAAAGAACACCAACAGCATATACATTCAACATTGTTTTATAAAAGTATTTAGGAAAGGTATTACTGCTGATGTATACACAAATTATGTAATAATATCCAATTATGTGACTAAATGATAATTGTTAAGAATTTTTTTTTCGAATATCAGTCAAAGAGTCATGAAATATGTCCAGGTTTGAATTTAAGTTTTTGTTGAGCATATTGTAATGGTGAATAGTTATTTTTAGCGGACCATGGCCACCGATATTGGTACGACAGAATGGAGGACAAAATGTGTTAGTTAGGACAGTGCGGGGTCTCTTACGTGGAACTGTGAAGGGAACCTCTGCAAGGAGGTGACTACAATCAATCTTACCGAACATATTCTATTCCATTCTATTCCATTCTATTCTATTCGGGAAACTTGCAGCTAGTTTATATAGTGTTCTTAAACAATATAAAATTGAAGGCCATTTACAAGTTTCCACTGATAAACACTAAAAATTAAAAATAAAAAAAAAAACAAAAGGTCGGTACAAAAAAACCGATTAACAAAAATAAACGAGGAAATAAATTTTATATAAACTTAACAACTACAAACTAAAAGTCATTTAGAGGCAAACAATTACCTTTCCGAAAAGAAGCTTTTCACCAACAACCGTTTAAGCTGAAAAACACTGGTATTGAATATATCCAAACCATGTTCAGCAGACAGGTTATTAAAACTTCTGCTCGCACGGTTTAAAAACGAATTCTGCTTGTACGCGGACTTGGAATGAGGGACATGTAACAAGCTAGGTTTGCGAAACATTTTGCAGTGTGTAACTAACCCTAAGAATCTGGTCTGGTTATAAAACCTCCAATCACATAAGTAAAGACGAAATTGAATGATAGCGTGACTTTTGACAGGGGAAAATGGAAAGAGAAAACGTGTTGCGCCGACAACAAGTGTTGTTCCCCAAGTAACATGGGACAAGGGCAGGAAGATGATGATGACATAAGTAAAGACGTATTGTTAATTACATAAATTATAACATTTATTTTTATTGAGATCAGACATAATTATTATTTGATAAGATTAAATTAAAACATATTTAATAATATATAATATTTATCTACTTACGAGTGTATAGGAGGAGCTCGTGGCTAAGTAATAACAGCCGCACGGTTCGATCCATCAGGTTAAGCTACGCTTGCCGGGGTTGTCCGTGGATGGGTGACCATCTTTACATACCGAGACTCCTCCGTGCCTCGGAAAGCACGTTAAGCCGTTGGTCCCGGCTGTCATTCGTAGATCTTTGACAGTCGTTACGGGTCGTCAGAAGACCGAAAGTCTGACAACCAAGGGGTATCGTATTACCCAGTTACTGGGTTGTGGAGGTCTGATAGGCAGTCGCTCTATGTAAAATACTGGTATTCAGCTGCATCCGGTTAGACTGGAAGCCGACCCCAACATAGTTGGGAAAAGGCTAGGCAGATTGATTGAATATTTATCTATTTATGTATGAATGTCAATTCTACAATTTATGGTACTCAATACTCAATTACTTATTGCATTCCACAATGTACATGCATATAAAATATGCATATGGTAGGTGAAATATTTAAAGACATAAACGTGGACCTTGTTGGGCACAGCGAAGACAATAGAAAAGGTGAAAGGGACTTACAATCTAACTTATTCTAAGTACAATTTTACTTACATACATAAACTCACGCTTTCGTCCCATGGGGATAGGCAAAAACTACAGAACACCACCTGCTAAGATCCTTACGTGCTCCTTTTGCCTCGTTTACGTTCATACATCTGGTCATAGACGCACGCACGCCGGTTGCGAGTACTACGCACCTGACCTTTCTGAAGAACATCACCAATAAGATCACTATATGTCTTCCTAGGTCGTCCCCTCCCGGTGTTTCCACTGACATCTCCCGTGTGACCTTTAAGTACAATTTTATTTTATTTAACATTCATTACATTATATATTTTTGTTGACATATCTTGGGACCCTGTGGTCCCAGACATTTGGAAGGCGTAGGAGGGACAGAAGCCAACTCGCAGAGGCCCGTTAGATATTTTTAATGATATGGGGCACCAACCGACGATTATCCCTGTATTGTATACACTATGCAGGTGCACCCAAGGACAACCCCCGGTTGGTGTAGGACTATTGTAGGATAAGAAAACAAAGATAATTGGACTATGGGTTGGATTGGCTATAGTGGACTGGTTACCTAGAACTATGAAAGGACTATGGCCCCTGCCTGATCAATATTTTAATAATATAAAATAAAAATAATAATATATAAAATAATAATAATAAAGAATATATTCTTTATGCGAGCTGTACAATCTTGTCATTTAAATATTCATTTATGCTTTACTAACATTTACTTAGAAATGGTTTTTTTTTTAATTTATTGGTAAAAATAGCAATCTTTTTCTCATTTCTAAGTAGCTCGGGTAATTTTTTATAAATTTTTATCGACATTACTAGTGAGCCAGATGAATGCAGTTTTAATCGAGATGTTGGTAGGTTTAGACGTGTTTTGTGTCGGAGTGTGTATCTTGTTTGTATGTCATCTCGTTTAGTGTAAAAGTCTTGGTGTGCGTGTGCAAATTTACAGATTTCCAGTATGTAAATAGAAGGTAACGTTAGAATATTTAGTTTTTTGAAATGAGGTTTGCAGCTATCGGTTTGTTCAATATTAACCAAAATACGAATTAACTTTTTCTGAGTTGCAAACAGAGCGCTGGTGCGTCTGTGCTATTTCCCCACATTATTACACCGTAGCTGAGCCATACATGATGAGAATAGGCATAGTAGGTAACTAGAGCTGTCTGCAAGTTTGTGGTATTATTTTATTTCCCGAAAAATGTACAAAAATTTTGAAACAAAAGTTTCAAAATTTTTCTAGAAATTAATTTTAGTAAAACTAAAAAGTTTTATTAAAATTAGTTTCTAGATTCTGATCATTTAACTAGGTTATTGTTTTGGTGAGTATATTATTAAGAGTATTGTTGAGGTTTTTGCTGTCATGACAGGGAGTAAGAATGGAAATGTCATCTGCAAACAAGACGCATGGTCCGGATGCTTGAATTGTTTTTGGAAGATCGTTTATGTAAACGAGAAAAAGAAGACATCCAATTACACTCCCTTGTGGTATTGAGGCGTTTATTGCTTTGCTGTCTAATCGGAACTTTTGAAGTTCATTAGTTCTGTTATTGAAGAATTCTATTTCTATTAATTGCGCTCTGTTTGCTAAGACTTAAACCGTTCATGGGATTTGCCGCGGATTTCCACTCCATACAGTTTATTTAGCAATATTCCATATTGTACTTTATCGTAGGCTTTACTCATGTCAAGTAGCATACCAATGCGTATTTTTGTCTATTAAAATTTATTATATTAAGACCTTCCTGTATAAATTTGTAAACAGCTAAAGTTGTTGATGTTTTTTTTTTATGAAAGCCATTTTGACATTCGTCTATTTTATATTTCTCGCAGAAGGCATCCTACACACACCTACACACGATTACACATTGCTTTCTCCAAAATTTTTGAAGCTGTATGCAGTAGAGCTATTGGTTGATAATTATTATAGGGAATATGCCTTCTTTGAAAGATTAGTTTATTAATTTAAAGAACGGTAAAGTGAGTTCATCTGCACATTGTTTTAGTAAACTAGGTGGGAGTTCGTCTATTCCGTGACTATTTTTGTTTTTTAGGCTTTTTATCAAAGAGTTTACTTCACATGGGTCTACAGGGCTAAGAAACATTGTGTTTTGGGTAGGTGAGAGCACGGGGGACCTTTCGACTCGTTTGTTCGTAAAGGGCTTCCCTCGCCGATCGATGCAAAAAAGTTGTTGAAGATGTTTGCAACTTCCTTGGGTGCCGACGTTATACTGTTGCTTTTTGTTTATAGTTTTATTTTTTCTTTTTCGTCTGAGTCTGGATTTGTGCCCGGTTGATCGCAATATGGGCTTGCCCAGTATTACATTCCGCGAGGCCTAATCTGAGCTTTGCATTTGTGCGAGTGGTTACCAAAAGTAGAGTCAGACAAAAAACTTTTAAAAATAAAGAAGAATGCCCATTTTTCACCTATGTATAGACGTGAAATAAATCTTAAAATTCAGCTAATTGAATTGTATATTTATTACGCATAACACAATGTTAAAAGAAACGCAGGAAAAAAAGTATTTCTTTATGCTTATTCTACGTCAAGGGTAAACGTATTGCCATGTTTTGAACCCATTTCAACTACCCTTTTTTTACGACATTCCATTTTATATCCTTCTATTTGACTTTATTGCTTTATTTTTTTTTCTCTGTTTCTGAGTTTTATACATAATTTTACGTTTTATTTAATCGGTAAGTATTTCTTTATTAGTTATAATACAGATTAGTTTTATTTATATTCCCCCGTTCAAGAGTTAATAATTAGTTCTAGCACATTTATTTCTTTATTACCTATTTGGTAACGGCAAATCCTAACCTAAAAAGTAACATTAATATTTTTTGGACTTCGTAGCATTTAAATCGTAAAAATTACTATATGACATTATTTTCTAAACTTACAGGTAGTCTTTTTACTACCTTATAACAAAATATACATAAACTTTCATTATTAGGTTTTTAAATGTATGGGAAGTGGGCATTGTTCTTTTATTATGTTTAAGGTAGGTACATAACATAAATGGGAGAGGTATTCTAGTTTAAAAATAAAATAAAACTAAATAAGCAAAAATTGTTAAAATAAAGGCCAGCTATGATATGTATGACTGATGAGTATGTGTACATATGTAAGTGTGACTTCTCAGTCACACTTACATATGTACACACATACATAATATATTACATATGTACGGTTTTTCTTTGAAAACTTGACACTTCTCGTGACCCAAGGGCTGGCTTTTACCTTGGCCAGAGGCTAAGCATTGCCATACAACGTGGCAATGCCGCCAGTCTCTTGGGTACATTACCAGTCGACAGCGATGCGGAGGAATTTTTCGACGCCATATTTTAGTTTGTTAACAGTTTTAGTTAGGGTAGGCTATTATATATTTTTATAAATAGTTGGTTAGTTAATAATAATAATAATAACCCCATCGCCGTATCTCTACGTTGACGTCGTGGTGGGGCTTGCGCGCTCCGAACTCTAGGTCTGTGCCGGTAGAGGTTACTTTGCCCGAACAGGTCTAGGGTGAGGAGCCAGACCAAGAGAGATACAGAAACCCGCAGGGCAGCATGTGGCGAGCTGCTGGGCAGTAGCGACCCCACGTACCCTATCTCCAGGGAGAAGTCATGTTCCTCATCTCTGGCTTGCCTTTATTGGCCGGCTGGAGTGAACACTGACGAGAACTGACCTCCCACCTCATTCTTGCCTTTATTGGCTGGCTTGAGTAGAGATTCGCAAGAGCAAACGTGCTCGGAGGAAGGAAGTAGTCCAGTAAGATGCTGGTAGGGATCTTGACCGTACTTCCGGGATTGTCCTGATAGCCGTGGAATACCTCTCCACTCCTCTTAAGTACCTCAAGACATGTTGCCCCCTTGTCGCTACGACACTATGTGCTAGCGACCGTTTCCGGGGGCCCATTGTTGAGTGTGCAAGTCACCCCCTGCCATTTTATCCGTGTATTGTATTTATCAAACATTGGTCAGGTAGGGGCAATAGTCCTTTCATAGTTTTAGATAACCAGTCCACTTTAGCCATCCACACCCATAGCTCAATATTTTTTTTTGTCTCCATATCCTGCAATAGTCCTACACCAACCGGGGGTTGTCCTTGGGTGCACTTGCAAAGTACGCATAGGGATAATCGTCGGTTGATGCCTCATTTCCATTGAAAGCGTCCAACGGGCCTCTGCGAGTTGGCTTCGGCCCCTCCAATGCCTTCCAAAGGTCCGGGACCCTAGGGTCCCGAGAAATATCAAAAAAATAAATAATAATAATAATCATAAATCTTTATTTATCTCAACATCATATTACAGGCACTAGTTAATAAAATGCACAATCTTAAATAGAGAAAGGTGTCTGAGGTAGGAGGGTCCTGAGTTACAGATCACCCGGAGTTAATTTAGTGCCTGTATAAACAATGAATCCTAATAATATGAATTAAAAAAAAAATATAAAGATTATAACAATTCTTCTACACCGGACGTTGCATCTTCATCATTTTCATTATCACTGTCGTCTTCATTTTCACTCTCATCTGACGTGTCGTTTGTGTAAATAATGAATCGTTCCGATATATCATCAAGAACGGCATCGTGACCATGAAACTTTTTTTGCTTGTTTTATTGCGTGGTCACATACTTTTTTCCATACTTGTACAGTGATAGTGTCAACTTTTTCTATCGCGAACCTCATTATTGTATCCATATTCATAGATACGTTTTTTTTCGCCACGTATCTTTTATCATTGCCCATAATATAATAGGTCTTTACCTATGTAATTGGAGATTCTATAACCTGCATTTTCAGATTTAATTATCTGTGGATTAGCGCGCAATTTGAAATTCAAATAAACATTATACGAAAGCCGTGTAAATTTAATATTCAGTCATTTGTTTTTAGATAGTTTTTTTGTTTTTGCGAAATTGTGGTAGTTTTTGACGCCATGGATAAACTGTAAATTCGTACAATTTTCAAATATGAATTCCTACGTGGAATTACCGCTGCGCAAACAATACGAAACATTCACGACGTGTACGGGCCTAACACTACTTGCATAAACACGGTCCATTATTGGTTCAATCGTTTTAAATCTGGAAATTTTGAGTTGAAGAACGAGCCTCGCGGTCGGCAGGCAACTATTGTCGCCAACGATGAATTTAAGGCGATAGTAGAAGCAGATCCAATTCAATCTACGGCTGAGCTTGCTGCGGGTCCTTGGAGTTAGTGTCAAAATAACATTGAAGCACTTGCGTCAAATCGGAAAGATTAAAAAGCTAGATGCCACACGAACTAAGCTACCTACAGCGAGACTTACACGTCGAAGCATGCAAAGCACTACTGAATCGGCATAGAAACCAGGGAATTCTAAATCGAATTGTTACCTGCGACGAAAAGTGGATCCTGTACGACAACCGTAAGCGTTCGTCTCAGTGTGCGGACCCGAGTACAGCACCTAACAGTGCGCTAAAAAAGAGATTACTCCGCCATTTCGTGTAGTTTTCTGTATTCATATTGTTATGGTAATCACCTTTTTCTTTATTTGCTTTGAACATCAGCAGTGCATTTGGTATGAAACCGTCCTCTCCGCCGGCATGAACTATTATGAAACGATTTCCATTAGAAATTGGTTTCTTCAAACCAGAAGTGCTGCCATCTGAATAAGATTTCGAATAAGTGTGAGTCGTGTCTACATATTATGTTTCGTCACCTTCACCTTTTTTTTTATTTGCTTTGAACATCAGCAGTGCATTTGGTATGAAACCGTCCTCTCCGCCGGCATGAACTATTATGAAACGATTTCCATTAGAAATTGGTTTCTTCAAACCAGAAGTGCTGCCATCTGAATAAGATTTCGAATAAGTGTGAGTCGTGTCTACATATTATGTTTCGTCACCTTCACCTTTTTTTTTATTTGCTTTGAACATCAGCAGTGCATTTGGTATGAAACCGTCCTCTCCGCCGGCATGAACTATTATGAAACGATTTCCATTAGAAATTGGTTTCTTCAAACCAGAAGTGCTGCCATCTGAATAAGATTTCGAGTAAGTGTGAGTCGTGTCTACATATTATGTTTCGTCGGTATAAACGACTAGCCGGCCCTGAATGCGATATTCGGAAATTTTAATCAAAAAATTTAAACGTATCTACGTTTAAATTTTACGTATCTCATCTTTTTCCATTAGAATTGTGTCTCTTTTAGGATTTAATTCTTTACGCAATGACCAAATTGAACCTGGATAGTTTATTTTTGTCTTCAACTTTTCATGTGATCGCTTCATAGTTGGCACCTCTTTATCAGTAATGTGAAAGTTGTATCAGTAATGTGTTGTTGAATAGGTCTTCGGGTTACCGCTTTATCAAAATCGTCAATGATAATGATATTTTTCCTGCATCTGGTCTTTTTCGGAGATTTAAATTTGCTTCCGTGTTCCATCTTCCAAAAGACATTTACCTTCCAATAAAACTCTTTTGACAGTGGACAGCGGAATTCCATCGATTTCGCTACCAATTGGGCTGATGTAGTGACACTTGACATGTCTTTAACCTTCATGTCTTTAAAATAACTATTTAAATTACACAAAATTTCTTTTACTTGGCTATTTAAAGGTTTTCGTATTCTTCGTTTATTAGTGTTGGCAGCCATTTCACTAATAAATCGAACACAAAACTAAATATTCAGAATTGGACGTAGTTACACGAAAAGGATCCAATCCACACATGACTTTGTGTGGATTGGATCTTTTTCGTGTAACTACGTCCAATTATACATGTCACGCTGCTACCAATACAAGAGGTGAAGTGTGGAGGGTGCGCGGCGGAGTTGCGTCGCGCGAGGGACGCACCGCGCCTCAGACCTCTTGTACACACACGGTTTTTCGCCGTGAAAATCTACGGTTAATTCGCCGTGTGTAGGCACGGTCGTCAGTGTTGTATGGATCACTATGGAAGCTTGTAGACGTGCGCGGCGCCACGGCACGGCGCCGCCGCCGTGTGCAAGACGCGTCGCGCTCTAGGCCGACGTCACACCTACATTTTCTACGTGCACTCACACAAATGCAAAGCTCAGCTTAGGCCTCACGGACTGTACATGGGTAATAAGGTCAACCAGTTACCTATGATAAATCAGTTAAGGAAACCCACTCGCAAGGTTACGATAGGTTTAATTAAAACAAGACCACCACGACAGTTTATTTGAAACATACCTACACAAAAATGGTTTATTCTGTTCACATAAAGGATGTTTTACAATAAACCTAGTGTTATTAACCACGCTGTCATTTTTATACTAAAATGTTTACGATACTGTTTATCACGAGCGAATGTATAAACTGCCGAGCATTCAAAAATTCAGAAGTGCCGATATCAAAATAAATCATTATTCTTATCCTTATTGCGCTATAAACGGTTTTTGTCAAGTGGTGGTTGGTATTCTAGTTTATAATGTTTAAGGTTTTCTGCGAATGCCATGCAATAAGAGGTTTGTTTCAGGTACTGCAATCTCGCAACATTCTACGAGCCAACAGGCTCCTGGGCAGCTTCAAACTTGATGTGGCTACGGTGTGGGCCCAGCCTGGTATGTACCTTTTTAAATTTAAGAATAGAATACCTATTCTTTTTTATGTACAGTCACAAGCACTAATACGTATACACTGAGCAACTTTTAAAAATAATTTTCTCTTACTGTGTTAATTGTAATTAAATATGTTGTTACGAACATAGTATTTTGAAACCCGTACTTACTATTTTGAAAGAGGTCTTATCTTAAAGTTACAGTCGTAATTCTACGAGAAAATCGCTTTTGAATTGTGCTAACTGTACACATATAAGTGCTCGTGACTGTACACCATATGAATAGCATATATGTATACTTAAATGTAGAAATTTTACATAGGGTGACACAATGAGCGGTCTTATCGCTAAAAGCGAAGGTTGGAATACAATTGTCGACAACAATGTAAGATCGTTTAGTGAATTTCGTACCTAATGAATGAGCCATTTTTTATTAATAAAGGGCCGATTTTTCAACCGTCGTAAATAAGGCGGATTAACATTAATACAAAAGCTGTGAAACCACAATAATTATTTCTCAGACAAAAAATTGGCCCTTTAGGTTCCAAAAATGTAAAGGTAGCAGGATGTTATGGGTTGCAAGATTATACTTGTATTGCATTATAGGGGTTCAACCCCTTAATGATTTGTGTAGGTACCTACCTATCTAAATTCTAGTGACACAAGCAACTCTTCCCTCTCTCTGGACATTTATTTTGAAACTAGCTGTGCCCCGCGACTTCGTTCGCGTGGAAGTCGTAAGATACACATCATCTGCCTAGCCTTTTCCCAACTATATTGGGGTCGGCTTCCAGTCTAACCGGATGCAGCTGAATACCAGTATTTTACATGGAGCGACTGCCTATCTGACCTCCACAACCCAGTTACTGGGTAATACGATACCCCTTGGTAAGACTGGTTGTCAGACTTTCGGGCTTCTGACGACCCGTAACGACTGTCAAAGATCCACGAATGACAGCCGGGACCAACGGCTTAACGTGCTTTCCGAGGCACTGAGGAGTCTCGGTATGTAAAGATGGTCACCCATCCACGGACCAACCCCGGCAAGCGTAGCTTAACCTGATGGATCGACCCATGCGGCTGTTATTACTTAGCCACGAGCTCCTCAAAGAAGGAAGTCGTAAGATACACAATATACTAAAATAACAGCCACATTTTAATTAAACTCCCTCGTCCCCGACCCGTCGCGAGTTGTAACGCCCGCCCGCATTATTACTTCGTTTTCGCTTAGTGTTCTTTCTGATTTTTTTGTTTTTGCTCGGCTCCTAAGGGTTGTAGCGTGATGTTAAATAGCCTATAACTATCCTCAAGAATTGGGCTGCCAAATGCAAAAAGAATTTTTCAAATCTGACTTTTTGTTTAGGTACTATTTTATGGGTTTTATTTTTTTTTGCGCGGAACCCCAATTATTTCTCTAAAATAAAAGTAGCCTAAGTTACTCCCCGTAACATCAGCTATCTGTCAGTGAAAGTTTCATCAAAATCGATCTAGCCGTTTCGGAGATTAGCCGGAACAAACAGACAGACGACAGACAAAAATGTTAAAAATTGCTTTTTTGTTTTTTCTTATGCATTTAGTAAAATGTTGGTATTTTGAGATTACGAACAGACACTTCAATTTTATTAATTTGGATAGATGTATGTTTGTCGCAGCATCATGCGACATGGGTCTTTTGGCCTCGTACAAGGGTCATTATTATGACGAACTAATGCTATCATGATCCATGCGCGACAGAGACCTAGCTATACCTACATTATACATGACCTATAACACCATCCCTTTTTCGGACTGGAATCATGATGGCATACCTCATAATATGGGCCCAAGTCTTTCTTTTATGGAATGAAGTTCTTTAACGCGGCTAGCGGTAGGAGTGAACTGGTGGAAGTCTTCACGTATCTAACGAAAAAGCGTTATGCCCCCTCCATGCCACTTTCTGGGACTCTCTTTCTGACTTTCTTTTCTTTTTTCTTTTTTTTTTGAGAGGAGTAAGTGTAGTGAAGTGTTAATGTGGTCAAAATGAAAATCCAAGATGGCGGCTGTGAAAATTTTCAAATGTTTCATCATGGGTGTCGTTTTCATGGTTTTCTAGGGTGTTAAAGCCGATAGTGACGATAAAATGTAAATCTAAGATGGCGGCTGCGAAAATCTTCAAATTGTTATTCATCGGGTATCGTTTTCATGGCTTTCGAGGGTGCTAAAGCCGATAGTGAAGTCAAAATGAAAATCCAAAATGGCGGCTGCGAAAATATTGTTATTGTTTTAAGAGCGTTCACCTCGCGCGGGCTGGCAACGTCTGATTTCTAGAGGTTTTTCGTGATTATTGTATTAAATTTAAATCAAAGGACAATTTCTTCTGCCAAAAATACTTGCCGTGGCTATTTGCGTGCTTGAAGTATTAAATAATAAATTTACTCTTAAAAAATAATTGACAACAATCATGTCATTTTCTAACAGTAAATACCAAAATAACTGTCAAAAAATAGCATACACACTTATACCAACGATCGTATTTGTCAGAGGAAATTGTCCTTTGATTTAAATTTAATAAAATAACCACGAAAAACCTCTAGAAATGCGACGTTGCCAGCCCGCGCGCGATGTAGTACGCTCCTAAATTATGCGTGAGAAGGAACTTCGTTCTTGACGGGTGTCTTCCGACCGCAGACGTTTTTTATTTATTTGTTTTGTGTATATGTAGGTACCTAATTACCTACTATTTTTTTTATTTTTTTTCTATGTTGTGCCTTAATGTTTAGTCTGTGTTCTTCCTGTGCGAGACTCAATAAATATTTTTTTTTTGTTTTCTTTCTTCTTCTGGCCGTTCTTTTTCCCCCGACATGCATGAAGCGTTAAGGGCTTAAGTACGACACAATAGTACAAAATTCTAATTGCTGTCGATAAGTTAAGTTTGTTTTCGGCCATTTTTATTTAGACAAATCTATCTAGTTTTCTCGCTTTCTATATAACTGAGTTTTACGGTCTACATTTCACGTTTACGGCCGCCCTCTGTCGGACGGCTTTATAAACCTAGGGTTAAACTTATTGTTTTCTATTTGTTATCAAAGTCGCTACTGTACAGTAGGTTGGTAGATAGGTAAATATTGTTTATATTCTCTCATAACGTAAAATTCGAATTATAAACTTCAAAACGAGTTTATATGAATTGACATACTTTATAAACACAATACCGAAATTTAAAAATAGAATCATAATAAAACACTTTTCTTTATCAAATTAATGTTATAAAATAACTTTGTTACCATTACGATACACACATAAATTACTCCTTAAGAAATTAATATCTCCAAGAAGTTAATATCACCAAGGAGTTTCCATTATTTTTTTTTTCGAATGGAACGCATATGCGAGACGCGCAATATTTTTATAGCATGACAAAAAGTTTTGGTTCCAATTTTTACTTGTCTGTCGCAGCACCGCTTTAGCACATGCACGGTGATGTGCTGGGTTTTGAGCGCCATTCAAATGTGGTACTTAATTTCGTGGGATTTTTTTTTATTCTTGCTTAAAAATGTCTGATATCAGTGAATGGGGAGAAAAGTTGACTCCGCCCAATATTTTAGATGCGGCGACGGAAATGATTCATAATCAAAGCAAAGCCAGCAAAGTCGAGAAAATTATACATAATTATGATAAATGCTTTATGGCTTCAAATGCAAAAAAAGTAAAAATACTTTAGGTTCAATCCCAATGTATGAGAGTAAATAAAATAGTGTATGAAACTGCACATGACTAGGTATTAAAATACACGTGTGGACCTGCTGAATTCTGCTGTCGCCTCAAGGCGACACTAGCGCAATGTCGCTAGCGGGGATTGCTGTCGCCTCTAGGCGCCAGCGCTTAATGGTACTTGCTGAAATCTGCTGACGCCTTGAGGTGACAGCAGAATTCAGCAGGTATAACACACACTCGTGTTTTAATACCCCTCATTATGCAACAGTTTCATAAACTACTATTACTTGACCCCCGTCGGAAACACGATACTCACGTTAGGCGATACTCGCACGCATGCACACACTCGTATATACAGGGTTATTTTAAATTGGCTAGCTAAACTCCACAGACGCGATGGGTATCCAAAGCTAAATATGATAAAACAAAAAAATTATAATTAATTTGACTATTGTTTTTGTGTCGTCATCGACCGCAGTTATTGTAGTCACTTGAAATATCAGTTTAAAAAATCAGTTTTTTTTGTGTATCGTTATTTAAACATGACAAAAGATAAGAAAACAGTTTATCTCAACTCATACTTCAAGTAACAATACTAACAACGGTCATTGACCTTCCAAAAAAAAAAAACATCAAATATTTTTATTTTTTATTTTATCGTGCTTAGTTATCGATACCCATCGTGTCTGCGGAGTTTAGCTAGTCAATTTTAATAGACCCTGTAATAGAAACAAACAGAGAGAGAGAGAAAGAGAAAGTCGTATGGAGGTGTATAAAGCTTTTTCCTTACGTGACGATTTCTACCAGTCAACTCCTACCGCAAGCCGCGTTAAAGAAGTTTGTTCCAAATGCTTGAAAAGTGAAGTCAAAAACAACCCAAGTTTCGACCCCAATGTGAAAATTAGCTCTAGTATTACCCCTTTCGAGAATCCATCGAATTACCCTTGTATTATTGTTGTTGTGCTATATGCAACGTGGATCTGGATGTACGACATTAAATTAAAACGAGCACAGTACTAGTCCATCGAAACATTTTCAAACACAACACAAGATTAGTAGTTAATAGAAAATTTAAAAATTTCAGCTTTCAAACAAAATAAATAGCAGAATCAACTGCATAAAAGTAAACACGCTTTATCTACGAAAAGTCACTGACCAACGGTGCGGTGCGGGGCGTAGCGGCGGTGGTGCGGGGCGCAGGTAGGTAGGCGCAAGCACTTTAGTTGGAGAACAATACAAACTCAAAGTTGCGTGTTGCTAATGAAAAAATCACTGATTGAATGATTAATCACATAATATCAAATCACAATCAGAATTTACATCATCAGAAGAGTAAAATTTTTAAATTTTCAGTTCTGTTGTTCATTATAATCACTATGCACAAGCAACGTCGTCTTACTAAATTTTCACGGACTCGTCGTAACGTTACAAGTCCCCCATCTGCCATTCTTTTTAGTTTGTCGAAAGCATTAACTATTTTAATTTTTAAATGATCCACAGTGTTCACTTCTCGTGCATACACCTTGTGTTTTACGGCCCCCCACAAAAAGATATCCAGTGGTGTTAGGCCAATAGCAACTAAAATTTTTCATAAAATTACGGCAATGCGCGTGCGGCTCGTCTCGTGATAAATAAAGTAGTACGTGCTCTTCTCAAATGGCGCCGGTGCGGTGTACTGACTGACCTAATTATGAGAGTCCGAGACTTTTTGCCGAAAAAAATCCGCTCACACACACACACTCGCAATAGGCTATGCACAAATTCAATTATGCATTAGTATGCATAATTTGAATAAGTAATATTTCTTTTTCTTTCTAATTGTAGGATTTTGTGGGACTGGGCGGGGCGCGTCAGAGTGGAATCGTATGACACCTTTCTCTGTCTTTCAAACATATTGAGACGCAGAGAATCGATAACGTTTTGCACAGGGTCTTGACCTTACAATGTTTACCTATTATTAGGGATTCAGATCTACATCATTTCGAGAAATAAGAAGAAGAAAAATAATTTCCTGTGGCTAGTATTCATTGGATTTGATTGATTTTTTGTATACGAGAAGAACATGATTCTCTTTACGTGGTTTAAAAGAATGTCAATCGACCTGTTTGTTCCACCTTGTAGAAAATTCAAGGCTAGTCCCGGAGGATTTAAACAACCGAATGATTTGAGGGTACGACGTAATGGGCTTTTGTAGTACCTGTCTGAGTGAGTTATATAGAATTTATGTCCTACGCAGCCACAAGAGAACAGTAGAAGGCAATTCATAATGTATACATATTTAACCATTATGAGAGGAATTGTAATAACCCTTGAACTAACAAAAAAAAAAACAGAACAATCTGGATAAATAATTTAACAAATAGGTAGGTATATCTCTGACACTAACATTTTTCTCTGGAGCTTCATGTTAGTGTGAAATTTTAAATTTTAGTTGATGTATTTATTAAAAGTGTGTTCTAATAAACATTGTTTTATATATAGGAAATATATTTTTATGTAGGTATAGGAAATAAAATATTAAGATTTTCTTAATAGTAGAACACTAATTCCTATAGTTACGTACATAATGGTATATATATTGTATGTACCTACACAAGTAACAGAGATACTTAGAACAATTTCAGTTCATGTCCTGCAATGAATATCTTAAATGTATGATTATTTTAGGATCACGTTTTGACGTAAACTCCCGGCCTACTCCGAAGCGTAAATCCGTAGTATCGGCCGAATGTTCGGAAGTTTTCTACTACACTTTTTTCTATTTCGTTCGGTCGGTTCGGATCCGACCAAACGTCAAAATGAAATTCGGTCGGTTCAGAGCCGACCGAACGAAACAGAATGAAATGTATGTTGTAGAAAATTTCCGCTGATTCTTCGGATTTACGCTTCGAAGTAGGCCCACAGTCACAATGTGGACCGATTTATGTTCCGCACCTTAGGCCTTTTGTACACGTCGCGGGATGTTCGAAAGTGTTAATGTGGCCCCGGCAAAGGCAACTGATGGGTTTAGTGAGTAAAAAGTTTCTTGCCGTAAAAACTACGGTTTATTCACCGTGTGTAGGCACGGTCGTCAGTGTTATATGGATCACTATGGAAGCTTGTTGACAGACACGTTTTTTCTACGGCGCGGTTTATGCGCCGTACCGTAAAGAAACCGTGCCACACGGCACAGTTTCTTTGCACGTGGCCATTTGTGTGTACGAATGGGCTCCACTTTCGTAATCATTACAAATCGTAATTATTATAAATGCGAAAGTTTGTGTGGATGGATGGATGGATGGATGTTTGTTACTCTTTCACGAAAAACTAGTGAACAGATTTGGATGAAATTTGGCAGACAGATAGTTTATAACCTGGATTAACACATAGGTATAATACTTTTATCCCGATATCCCCACGGGATCGTGACTTATGTGGAAGAAATCGCGGGGCGCTGCTGATTATAAGTACCTAAATGTCTGGGAAATAAGAACTAAAACGATTAGGTACATAATGGTCGGGAAAGTAATTCGACTCATTGAAAGTGTAAATGAAGGTGTTCAGCCAACTGGAGATTCCATTACAAAAGCAAAGATAAACCTTACCTAATTTGTAAAAAAAAAAAATATTTATTTATTTATTTAATTTCTATTTATTGATGGTATCATTATTACAAAGTTTTTTTTTGCCATGGAATACCACACTATAAGGAATGGAGCCCACAAACCAACGCCAAAGAAGATTGATAAGAACACAGTCGCTACGTACCGATTTAGTACTAATTATAATAATTTATTAGTAATTATATGAAAATTCACAGCAAAGGGTACATCCGATACGCTCCTGTTATTGCAACTGTAGCTTCTAGGTGAAATTATAGCTGATTAATAAGACAAAAAGTCTAAATTGTTATAGGTAACAAAACTCTTTCTCAGTTCCCTTTCGAAAAATGGCAAAAACTGTCTTATCAAACTTTGCATGAATCTTTTAATTAATGGGCTTCATTAGTGTAATGTAATACATATTTTACCACCCTCCATGTCTACATAAACAAACATAATTAATAAAAAAAGTAATGGGTTTTATGTAGGAACGGAAAGTTATGCCAGGATAGTGACACGAGACGTGAAGATGAAGTTCAGATGTGAAGCATAAACGAGTGACAGAGATGAAAGACGAAACTGTCAAGGAGTGAAAGAGATAGCGAGTGGATGTTTAAAATCTACAATAAGTTGAAAGGAGACGGGTTAAGTAAGAGAAATGTGTAAGACGTTACGGTTGAAGACGGAAAATAAAAAAATGCAATATTTAAGAAGTAATCAGCAGTTTTATTTGAGCAAAATTGCGCTAATCCCACATTTATACCTAATCCCTGTCAAAGGAACTCACCTACCAACGTCTGTATCAATTGGAATTTAATCTTTGAGGATTATCCCACCGGTTACTATAAATTTTAATTATGTATACTTTATCAAGGCATAAGTATGTTAAACCAGGTTTATCTTGGCCGCTAAAATTTAGGCACACCTCAGTCTGCTCACAATTTCATTAGTAGGTATCCCAAGATAGGGCGATTACTGGGTCATTGTTAGATACTAATAAGTAATCAGAACATGTAATTAGTTATTAAGGCGCTACCCCGAGCAAAACCTTGCGATAGTGCGTTAGGCTATTAATTCATTAATTTAGAGAAATAAAACATTAATCATTTTCGATATCCTATCATCGCATTGCACGTTTTTATGTCTTACAAATACATTTAAAATCTCCTTGTAAACAATCAATCTGCCTAGCCTTTTCCCAACTATGTTGGGGTCGGCTTCCAGTCTAACCAGATGCAGCTGAATACCAGTTTTTTTACATGGAGCGACTGCCTATCTGACCTCCACAACCCAATAACTGGGTAATACGATACTCCTTGGTAAGACTGGTTGTCAGACTTTTCGGGCTTCTGACGACCCGTAACGACTGTCAAAGATCCACGAATGACAGCCAGGACCAACGGCTTAACGTGCTTTCCGAGGCACGGAGGAGTCTCGGTATGTAAAGATATGGTCACCCATTCACCAACCCCGGCAAGCGTAGCTTAAGGCGGGGTAGACCCTGCGAAGTAGGTATTTAACGCTACCAACCTACCCACGGAGCGAGCCGTGCGCTTACGTCGCCAGCGTGAACTTATATGAACCCAAAATGTGTCACAGTATAGGTAAGCGTGTCGTGTAGGCAGTAGGTCAACTCAATGGAACGAAGTTCTTTAACGCGGCTTGGCAGAAATCGTCACTAACGAAAAAGCGCGTTCATACTTTCTTCTTTGAAATTCACGCTTTCACTCTCCCTCTCTCTCTATCAAGAGAGAAAATTTTCAAATTTCCTTCATGGGAGTCGTTTTCAAGGTTTTCGAGGATGCTGAAACCGATAGTAAAGTCAAAATGAAAATCCAAGATGGCAGCCGTGAACATTTTCAAATTTTTATCATGGGTGTCGTTTTCGTGGTTTTCAAGGGTGCTAAAGCCGAAAGTCAAAATGAAAATTCAAGATGGCGGCTGTGAAAATTTTAAAATTTTTCGTCGCGGGTATCGTTTTCAAGGTTTTTGAGGGTGCTGAAACCGATAGTAGTCAAAATGAAAATCCAAGATGGCGGCCGTGAAGATTTTCAAAATTTTCATCATGGGTGTCGTTTTAATGGTTTTCGCGGGTGCTAAAGCCGATAGTAAAGTCAAAATGAAAATCCAAGATGGCGGCTGCGAAAATATTCAAATTTTTCGTCATGGGTATCGTTTTCAAGGTTTTTGAGGGTGCTGAAACCGATATATAGTAAAGTCAAAATGAAAATCCAAGATGGCGGCCATGAAAATTTTCAAATTTTTCATCATGGGTGTCATTTTCATGGTTTTCGAGGGTGCTGAAACCGATAGTAAAGACAAAATGAAAATCCAAGATGGCGGCCGTGAAAATTTTAAAATTTTCCTTCATGGGTGTCGTTTTCAAAGTTTTCGAGGGTGCTAAAGCCGATAGTAAAGTCAAAATGAAAATTCAAAATGGCAGCTGTGAAAATTTTCAAGTTTTTCATCATGGGTGTCGTTTTCATGGTTTGCGCGGGTGCTAAAGCCGATAGTAAAGTTAAAATGAAAATCCGAGATGGCGGCTGCGAAAATTTTCAAATTTTTCGTCATGGGTATCGTTTTCAAGGTTTTTGAGGGTGTTGAAACCGATAGTAAAGTCAAAATGAAAATCCAAGATGGCGGCCGTGAAATTTTTCATCGTGGGTGTCGTTTTCAAGGCTAATGAAACCGAAAGTAAAGTCAAAATGTAAAATGAAAATTTTGTTTTTGTTTTAAATCATATGTGAGATGAACTTTGTTACTGACGGTGTCTCCCGACTGCACATGTTTTTTATTTATTTATTTAACAGTTTACGTACACACATTCATTTACACTTTGAAAGTCGAGTCTTGACGATTTCTACCAGTTAACTCCTATCGCTAGCCGCGTTACAGAACATTATTCCTAATTAAGGGTTCCGTTTTTCATTCGAACATAAAAAACCCAAAAAAAAAAAACATACTGACTTGTTTATACCATGTCCTACGAATGAATTGTTCGATAAATTAGCGGAACAGCCGTGCGCTAGCAAAACGGACATAAGTCCTACATCGTCAAGGGCGACTTATTTTGCAAAATGTAACCACAAATTATTCTTCTATTTGTTATGAACTTTTTACAGATATATTTTTGGAAGTATTGCTTTCATAAGCTTCAAGCAAAATTAGAAAAACATCAAAAAAATCATCGATTAGACTCCTCTTCCAATTTTTTTGGATCGAGCGAAGTTTTCGATATCATGTTTTGAACGACAAAAAGTCAAAGTATATATAGTAAACTACAATATATGTTTTTTTGGCTTTAAACAATCACTATTTGTTTGTTTGTTATTGAACCAAAGTGATGCAATATTGGGTATAGGTCGCCTTAACCTGATGGATCGACCCATGCGGCTGTTATTACTTAGCCACGAGCTCCTCAAAATCTTCTTGTAAACAATTACTGAAATTATTGATTGCATGCATCTTTTGCTAAAGGTGACATTTTGAGGATTACATTAATTGATAGATAATTAAAAAATCGAAATAATTCACGTTTTATTTTATTTCAAAAGATCGCTTTTCCTTTTTTTTCTTAATAATTCCAAAAATTGTGTGAATTCTGTGATAAATGGTTGTGCGAAGGGAGTGGTACAAAGCGGGTCAAAGTGGCGGCGAACGAGCGTTTGGTCTTTCTCTATAGAAGGACCGAACGCTCATGATCGTTAGATCGGGGAAGCGCTTTAAGAGTCGGTACCAGGAAAACGTGTTATGTGTTTTGGATAAGTATATAGAAAACTTAAAATAATAGCCACGAAAAATCTTATGAATATTATACTACAACACAAAACAGTGAACCCACTGATTTTTCTGTTTTCCGTAAAGAAAATTTCGGAAATTTCGGATTTTTTTTTTGAATTTTCACGCCTGATATCTCCATACTATGGCGAAAATTCAAAAAGTGTCCGAACTGTTTACGCAAAACTAATGTAATGATATGGAAAATAGAAAAAATCTGTGGGTTCACTGTTCTTTTTTATCTATTTAAGCATAATATTAATTAGGCGACTTCTTATTTACACCAAAGTTATGAAAATACAGCAGTGCTTTTTGCAAGTTTTTAGTGATATTCAATTGGTTTTTTAACAATCATCTACAAGGTTTATCCTCAATCCGATTTTTTCACTGACTTGTGAAATTCTTGAGCTAGCCAGACGTTTTTTTTTTTCATGGCTACTACTTTAAATTTTCTATATAAACTTATCAAAAACCCATAACACGTTTTCCTGGTACCGACCCTTAAAGCAATCCTAAAACTGTGTTTAAAATCTAAAAATGTCATCTACTGTTTAGTGTTAATCATTCTGAATTACTTAAAAGACTGTAAAAAATGCAAATTCCGTGAAAGTTGACAGTAAAAACGTAATAATCTACTTGAGGCCATTCGCGAATTGCTAATCACATTTTGTACCAAGCGTCTTCAAAATACTGATCTGGCACTGAACAAAATCACCAAATCCAGGCAAATTCTAAAACGTAATACCTATTCCAACGATAATAGTGAAGTATAAACTACAACTAACAAACAATCTCAGGCTCATTGGTACACCTGGGCAACAGGTAGGTATTATTACAGCTTGGCACACATTACACAAGCCAGATAATTAAACCCAGGAAGTTGGGACTAAGCCCAGCGTGGGCCAGCATTTAAATATTTAAGAATTATGACCAACACAACCCACCTTTATTATTTATGAGCTACGAAGTCGAGGTGTAAGTAGGTTTATCTGTATAGTGTCTTCGTCCCACAGAAACAAAACGGGTAGGCAGCTATGTATATTCAACGGATAAAAAAATGTCTCAGCAACGTTGGCTCTAGCATAACTCTTTGACTAGGGCACAATTGGGACCTCTGAAGTCATGTTTTCTATTTTCTCATAAATAATTTATGATGCCTGTGACAAATGTATCAAATTCAGGCTTTTAGGTGATAACTTCAAGAGGCACCAGCGGGGCAATTGCGTAACACATTATCAATCGGAATCGGTTTCATTTTGACAGTTCAACAACATTCATTGCGTTATTTACGTTTGAGCAGACAAATTTTTTGAACATATGAAGCAATGGATTAGCAATTTGCTACAAAATCATTCAGTTTGTGATTGATAATGTGTTACGCAATTAGGGTGCGGGTTTAAGTAAATAACGCAAAGGATTAGAAGTGGCATTTGTACTACATTCTCCATACAGAGTGTTGAAAGGAAAAGCCAACATCTTTTACAGCGTGGCACTATCGCATAGAACTTGAAGATAATAATATTGCTTTTACATGAGACTAGAAACGCATTTATAGAGGCATGAGGAACAGGGTGTAAAGTTCACTCATCCTCCATAGAAAAGGGAGGATCCTCCGACCAGACGGGTGTTGTGTCTGGTGGGCTACTGCCCGACGGTTGATGTCGGGATGTTGTATATATGCTAGTCGCGCGGTAAACTCTGATTGCGCGATGTAGGATTTTGCGTGACGTCAGTGTGACGCGTTCCATTGTGGCGATGTAGATATGCCGCCACATCACTCCCCTCCGGAGACCGGAGGTCGATAGTGGGCTGAGTCGTGTATCTTGCGATGCTTGCCAGGGCCAGTTGAGGTTCCAATGAGTCGGAACCGGGTGCCGCATAGTTCACCGTGAGTCGGAACTGTCTGCGGAGATGCCCCCATTGAGACGGGGTGGCGCTGCGTTATGCTCCAATGCGTCGGATGTGGTACAGCGCCGGGTTGAGGCTGACTGCTGGCGTCGACCAGGAGAGGTTTGAAGGGCTCTGCTTGTTTGACCGGCCGAGAGTGCAGTGTGCTGTGCCAAGGTTGCTGATGAGGCTGAGGGTGATGACCAGGTATGCGCGGTCGCTGCATGCTGGTGGTCAGGATACCCGTTGTAGCCGTGGGTGCTGGCTGGCTGTGTGACTCGCTGCTCGAAAGCTCGAGGAAGTGATGCTGATGACGTCACGCTGTAGTAGTTGCACGAAGGCTGCGCTGACGTTCATGTTCGGGGTCACCAGTATAGAGGCATGAGGAACAGGGTGTAAAGTTCACTCATCCTCCATAGAAAAGGGAGGATCCTCCGACCAGACGGGTGTTGTGTCTGGTGGGCTACTGCCCGACGGTTGATGTCGGGATGTTGTATATATGCTAGTCGCGCGGTAAACTCTGATTGCGCGATGTAGGATTTTGCGTGACGTCAGTGTGACGCGTTCCATTGTGGCGATGTAGATATGCCGCCACACATTCAATATCATTCTCACAAACTCTCAGGCTGCATAGTCAGGATTCAAGGTGAAATAAGCGTTCTCACTTTTGAAGTATATAAATTATACAATTACACTTTTATTATGGGACCAAATCTGAAATCGCGAAAAAAAATCAGCTTTACCCTACATTTATGTTCGCATAACTCGTCAAAATGTAGGGAACACCTGATTTTTTTTCGCGATTTCGGGTTTGGTCTGATAGTAAAAGTTGTTCATAATGATGAGTACAATGACCCCTTCAGAGGTTAACAGTGATCAAATATACACCTTGTATATTATAACTATTTAAAAATGGATGTGTGTTTGTATGCATGTTCCCTATGGATTCCAAAACGGCTGGAGCGATTTTGATGAAATTTCCAGGCAATCTTCAGATTAGCCCAGCGGGTGATGCTGTGAAGTTTGGTAGCGATCGGATTAACAGATTTTTTTTTTGGCTTTTTGTAATTTTGTGTCATATTTTTTTCTGGACAAGTAATCTAACAAAAAGTACTAGGCTTGCATGAATTCAAGATATGATACCCTTGCGAATCCGGGGCGGGTCGTTAGTAACCAACATAATATTATAGAGTCATGAGTCATGTGTGCCGGTGCAAAGGGTGTCGATGACATTACAGGTGCGACGCAATAATAGTTATGGCACGTCAGTTGTTTCGTATGTGTTCCAGCTATTGCAGGTGTAATAATTATCTAGTCTGGAGATCCTGCCTATCACATAATAGTAGTAGAAGTATGCATATGACTATGTCATGTAATAAGTACCGACTATAATTATTACTGTTAGCAATGTTAGTCTCCTCAACACATAGGTATAACGATGTCTGACCGCCTGGCGAGCCTCGTTCTCGTACTCCACGAATGCTGTACACAGAAGATGATTGTACTCTTCGATCTTCTTTACAATTTGCCGAACAGTAGATGGTCTACGGTAGTGAAGTTTATTCGAAACCCGGCTTGTTCGAACTCGTGAAGTCTCCTGGTGAGACGGTTCGTGACGACCCTTGAGGACAGCTTCTACACTGTGTGTGACAGAAGTAAGTTCTTCAGCAAGGTTTTTTGAACAGAGCCAACGCACATCAGCTACACGCCTCGGGCGTTGTACCTTCTTTGATGATCGAATTGAAGAGACTTGTTAGGTCTCTCGAGATACAGATTTTTATCATCGATGATTGTCTTTAGGTGGGTTTTCAAGTCTAGACTTGTAAAACAACATATGTGTGGTCTCATGTGGGTTCATAAGTCTTCTAATGTAAACCCGCATTCCCCAAATCTGTCAAAGCATAAGCAGCATAGAATTTTATTCATACTATGATATGCCACATACAAAGATGTATATACATGCACACATACATTCATAAACTGACGCCATCTTCCCATGTGGGTAGGCAGAAACTACAGAACGCCACCTGTTGCGATCCTTACATACTCCCTTTGCTTCGTTTACGTGCATACATCTGGCCACATATCCATAATATTTTATGGAACTATGCCCTTTTGAAGAAAAAATATCACTTGACTGGAGAAAGGTTTACGTATCGTCATGAGAGTTTTTACGAACGTTAGGTAGGTACTACTTGCACTGTGCCCCATATCGAAATATTTTTCCTTTACTGTTACTAAAGTATTTCTTCGTCTGGTACCAGCATCTACATTCCATTCGCTTGTCAATAAACATTAATACCAGACACGATCGGTTGGATTCTCTGTACAAGAATGTATGATATTGCAAGCGTGTACCTATCAGAATTTACTGTAATTCAGAAGGTACATAATTAAATAAGTTCTTAGGTAAAATAAACAGAGTAATTCAGAATCAAATAAGCAATTAATATTAACAATAAACTCGCCCCCTATTACATGGGACTTAAACATAACTGGCGAAATTTGGGTGTAGGTACTATAGGTACACCTCTATGTAACCCTCCGGGGAATACAGGCGTATTATTATGTTATGTATATTATCAAATAAAACATTAGTATGATTGTGTTTCAATCTCTTTCTTATGTTATCTTCATGTTTTTTAGGGTTCTATAGTCAACAAGGAACCCTTATAGTTTCGCCATGTCCGTCCGTCCACAGCCTAGTTCAGCTCAGAGACTCTTGTATTCACCAACATTCAAACCACCAGTTACCTATGTAAACAGTTGGTTTATGCCAAATTTCTTATGGAAAGAACTGATTAATAACTGAATAGGCGATAAAGTGGTAAAATAAAATCATGAAAAAAAAATATTTTTAGGGTACCCCTCCTGTACACGTAAAGTGGGGATGTTTTTTTTTCTCGTCTACCCCATGATGTGGAGTGTTGTTGAATAGGTGTTTCAAAAGTATTGCGGATTTGTGAAAACAATTTTTCGATTAAGCGATCCATTTCTGAAATATTAAGCTTTAAAGTGCAAATTTTTGTTAGAGTCAAGTGTGTGTGTGTGTGTTCTGCCAGCTAAATGGTTAGTTTGGGATATGTGCAAAAATTCACGGTAGTAGTATAATATATACAACGAAATTAAAAGGAAAACAATCACAGCTAAGTAGGCTTTACAAGTTTATGTGTAATAGTCGACCAACTTACATTTGCAGTTGGAATGTATGAGAGAACATGTTTTTCAACTATAATGCTAAGTTTTTTCTTGGCTTAGATTCATCCCAACTACGGAACCCTTCATTGTGCGTGGTCCGACATGCACTTGGCCAGTTTTTTTTTTCTCCACAAGAAAATACTTTATTTATTGTAATATACACAAATGTTAAATACGAGTACAATATACAATCTAACACTAAAATTACAAATGATTATGTACAAGTTAGGTATATAGTGATCTTATTGGTGATGTTCTTCATAAAGGTCAGGTGCGTAGTACTCGCAACCGGCGTGCGTGTATGACCAGATGTATGAATGTAAACGAGGCAAAAGGAGTATGTAAGGATTGCAGCAGGTGGCGTTCTGTAGTTTCTGCCTACCCCCATGGGAAGAAGGCGTGAGTTTATGTATGTATGTATGTAAGTAGGTATATGAAAAAGGGAGAGCTCGTTGGGCATCAAAAACCTCGTCCGCATCGCTGTCTGTGGGGAAAGTACTCAATAGACTGGTAGCGCTGCCACGTTGGATGGCAATGCTGATTTATTGACCTAAAAATTGGCCAGCCCTCTGGTCGTGTGAAGAGTCAACCAACAGCTTGGCGATGTCCCGAAATGTTTTAATTCCATCTTTTTTAACTCATTTTATTTTTATTTTTATTGAGATAGGTTTGCTCTTGACTCTAGTCTAGGTCAGACATGACAGAGACAAAGTCGACGATGGAGCGAGCTTACCCAGAAGAAGCCTGTTCACTCTCATTTTGAAGAGATCGGGGTTATATGCGTTCGGAAACATAGACGCAGGCAGAGAGTTCCACTCCTTTGCTGTGCGCATCACAAAAGACATTTGGAAACGCTTATTGCGACTTGGTGGAATAGCAACTAGGTAGGGATGGTAACCTGTAGTGCGTCTAGATGTCCGATGGTAGAAGGGGGCAGGCGGAATGAGGTCGTGGAGTTCTCGAGCACACTCACCGAACTACAATCTGTAGAAGACCGACAAGCAGGCAACCTTGCGGCGATGAGCCAAGCTGTGAAGCTTGGCATCCACCAGTCTTACGTCGCCAATGAGCCTCTTAGCTCTGCGTTCCACCGAGTCAAGTGCGGCAAGTTGGTATTTAGCTGAGCCATCCCAAAGGTGGCTGCAATACTCCATGCAGGATCGGACTTGCGCTGTGTAGAGTTAAAAGCTGTTCAGGCGTAAAGTATCGCTTCACCCAATTTAGGATGCCCAGTTTCTTGGCCGCAGTTTGGGCTTTGTACTCGATGGTGGCTCCGAAGTTGAGACATGATGTCAACTCCATGCCTAGGAGCTCGAGCCGATCAGTTACAGGAACAAATGTACCCCGAAAAGTAGGAGTTTGATGAATACGACTCCTTTTAGCGGTAAAAAAGACACGCCTGTGTTTTGGTGGCGTTAAAAGAGACCAGATTATCATCACCCCACTGGGACACAAGGCTTAAGGTCAAATCTGTCCGCTCAATGTAGGCCTCAAAGGCATTATTACTCAAGCTTTCATAAAAGAAAATATATCCCTGTTCCCTTTTTGCTGAAAGTGTTTCTACTCAGTAGCTTTGTAGCTTTTACCCGACTGCGGGAAGGATTATGTTTCTTGCGCGTATATTTTGTACCGCGCTAAAACGTCGTATGTATACTTATAAACTATGCTTGCATAATCTTAATGTAATAAGTTTCTTCTATAATATTGTCTTACCGCAAACACCTCCTTTTATGGAAAGGTTACCTTGCAAGCATCTTATTAAGAACAACACTCCCAGAGGGTACCTACTTAACATAATTATTGTGGTCATAATATTCTTCTTTGCGTTCTCCTAAATTAGTTTTCCACAGGCACTTCTTAATTAACTGCCTTTGAATCAGTAGAATGAAGTTCTCAGAATTCAAAATGAAAGACTTTATATACAAGATGTAACATAAATAACGCACAACCTCTTAACTTTTACTATGGGACCAAACCTGAAATCGCGAAATAAAATCAGCTGTTCCCTACATTTATGTTCGCATGACTCGCCAAAATGTAGGGAACATCTCATCATTTTTTCCCGATTTCACGTTTGGTCCCATAGTAAAAGTTGTTCATAGTGATGAGTACAATGACCCCTTCTGAGGTTGTGCGTTATTTAAGTTACACCTTGTATGATTCGGGAATATTTACATTATGTTTAGCCACCTCATGAAAATGGAAGATAACTGCAATTGACAACCAATTTTATTATCAAACTAGCTGTGCCGCGCGACTTCGTTCGCGTGGAAGTCGTAAGATACACAATATACTAAAATACCACCACCAAAACTCACCCGACACGCCGCATTACATCGTCCGCTCGCGCTATTTGTTCACAATTTCATGGGTTTTGTGTTTTGAGCTGAACCCTAATTCATTTTCTTAACTAAAATATCAGCTATCTGCCAGTGAAAGTCCCGTCAAAATCGGTGCAGCCGTTTCGGAGATTAACAAACAGACAGAGACAGACAGCTAGACAAAAAAAACTTTAATTGTTTTCTTTTTATTATACGAGTAAGTACCATATATGCATTTAGAAGAAAGCTGTTATTTTGACATTACAAACAGACACTTCAATTTTATTTATTTGTATAGATAATTATCAAATAATTAAACCACGTGCTGGAAATATTGTGATTATGTTAAGTTCAGTTGGCTGCCGTTTAATAATGGCCCTAAAATAATACTCTTAGAAAGACGGTGGGGATCATTAACTAGAACGTAACTAGAACAAAATACTCTCGAGATAATAATATGACGGACTTATTGTCTACACATCATAATCAACCAGTGGCGCAGATACAATTATCATTAGAGGGAAGCCGGAGAAAAAATTGTTCAGTTTTCATAAATTCAGACAAAAAACTGCAGATTTTTAATCTTATGATGTATTAAGCTGGTATTAAATATGATTTGTAATGTGATGTGATACACATTTACACACACAGGTATACCATATTATTTGGCAATAGTAGATATTAAGAAGAGTGGTTGTTCCGAGGGAAGCCGATAGGAATCGGGTTGTAAGGCTTCGCCCCTGATAATCAGCCTATAATGTTCCCACTGCTGGGACATAGGCTTCGGTTAGAGGGAGTGAGAGCCGTAATCCACCACGCAGGCCCAGTGCGGGTTGGTAGATGTCTTATGTCTTCGAATTTCTGGTTCTAAGGCATACCCGTTTCTTCACAATGTTTTCCTTCGCCGTTTTGAGAGCAGTGGTGAAGGTGATGAAATAATTCACACAAAGTAAAGCCCCTGTCTGTCAGGGTTCGAACGTGCGACAACACAACCACACAACTCGTAAGTCGCGGCCGCTACCACTGGGCAACCACTGCGCACATAATATCTACACATTATCCACATAAATGTGAGCGTCCAAGCAAAAAGGGTTCAGTTCTCGGCATTTAGTTTCCAAGATATACGCAGTTTTGTAAAGTTCGGTGAAAGAATTGCATTCCTCGATTTTAATTGATTATTAATTAATTCTCAATTTATCTACAAGTTCCTATAGTAAATTACTTTATATGATGTTTCAAAGTACCAAAAAATTTACTTAGAAACATCAGAAAATGTACTAAGTACCAAAAATCAAACTTTGAAAATGCTTTTACTCAAATTAAGTTTTTTCAGAGGTTCAACTTCAAATGTCTGATAAAAAAAAATGTGCCAGTTTTTGAATATGTTTTAATCCTTATTATCAACTGACTTTTCTAGATAATGAATTTGGTCTTAACTCAATACCCCCACTACTGGACCCTTTTTGCTTGTACGCCCACATATTATATAATGTATGTTAATTAAGCAGATGAATTCCGTCGGCAGCAGTGTAATTAGTAGTCCAACGTATATTTATGGAAGGCGCTCATAACATTGCCTCACGACGGCGTCTTCTAAAGTGGTCTCACTTACACATATAATATAACTATGTACTCTTGCCGAATTTACCTATATCATCCACTTGCAAGAATTTCTCATTTATCTCGTCCTAAGTATCGCCCCCCCGCCCCGCGCCCGCCCGCGACTTCGTTCGCGTGGAAGTCGTCACACAACAGAATATACTAAAATAGCAGCCACATTTTTATAAAAGTTCATTAAATACTACGTCCGTAGTTTTGGTCTCAGCAGTCAAAATACAAAGAGTCAGGTCTGTTGATGTGGGAGCAAGCGACGTACAGTTGTCTACTATGAGAAGGAGCCCCAGTTCCTTGCGAAGCTTGGAAAGTTTTTCGTTTGTAGTGAATTAATGAATATACTGCTTATCAGAGGCGAAGCGCGCTAACAACTCCATTCCTACCGGCTTCCCTTTGGAGGATCGGAAGAGTAACTTCACCTACCACCATAGAAAAGTAGCACATTCAGTAATATCTACGACTGCCAAATAATATATATTCCAACAACAAAAATTGTTCTAAATAAGCTGGCGCCGCAACGTGGTAATCGTATTTGTATAACTATTTGTAACTGAACAATTTCTTCTTCGGCTTCCCGCCTACGAAATGTCAAGCCTTGCCACTGCTGCTTATACTACCTAATGGTACAACACTGATACATTGAATGTTGCATTCTTACAGATTATTCCTCACGAACAGCTAACACTAAAATACTCGTAATATAAAAGTAAAACACGGGATTTCTCATTAACAGTCGCCTAACAATAGATATTTTTATTTTTACCACAGATGACAGAAGAGACCTAACTTAATTATTTTTCTGTGTCTACGTTCTTCGAACTATCACATATTTTAAACGATTTTATTTAAAAAAAAGAAGCACAAAAAATAACTCTCTGCCTGCGTCTGTGTTTCCGAACGCATACAACCCCGATATCTACAAAGTGAGAGTGAACAGGCTTCTTCTGGGTAAGCTCGCTCCATCGTCGACTTTGTCTTTGTCATCTCTGACCTAGATTAGAGTCGAGAGCAAACCTATCTCAAATAAAAATAAAAATAAATCACTTGTTGGGAATCGAATTCAGGTTTGTATTGCTTTGTTGAAAGTTCCACGTGGAATGCCTAGTTGGTCTCGTGGTCCCAAGCGCGACTGTTGTGCGTGGGGTTCTGGGTTCAATTCCTGGGTCGGGCAAAGTGTTATCATTAGGAATGTCCTAGTAACAGCCCAGAGTTTGGAAGTTGGCGGTGTGATACCCCCGTGCCTCGGAAAGCACGTTAAGCCATTGGCCTTGCGCTTGATCCATCTCCGGTCGTGTCGGATTGCCATCCCATCGGACTATGAGAGTGAGGGAAGAGTGAGTGCACCTGTGTCTGCGCACACCAGCGCACACACTCGGTCTAGAAGACTATTACTTTGAAAATTGACTAAAATAGCCGTTCTATACAAGGTGTAATTATAAACAGTGTTAATCTCTTAAGGGCTCATTGTACTTATAACATCATCATTACATCTTATCATTATGAACAACTTTTACTATGGGACCAAACCCGAAATCGCGAAAAAAACATCAGGTGTTCCTTACATTTTGACGAGTTATGCTAACATAAGAGATTAACACTGTTTTAACCTTTTAAATGATTATCATCACGCTATACCTTTATGGAGCTAAGCAATCAATCATGACATCATAATACAGAGTGGATTTTTGAGATGGATCAATATGGCAGGTAACTTAAGGGCCTATACTACCCCAAATGGCTTAGCATGATCCTCCGTTTTGTCGAAAATACTATAGCATTAATTTTGAAATAAATATATGGTAAAGTTGAGGATTAATGTTAAGTACTATGCTTGCCGAAAGCAAGATTCCATAAAATTTTCTCGATAGAAAAAAATGCCAAAGTTACCTCCAAACCGAAAAATAAACCGCTGGTATTCAAAAAGTACTTCAAATTAGATCATGAAACTTTGCATACTAACTGAATTAACTATAAAGCAGGTCTTATATTTTTATTTTTTTTAAATTACCATTATTTTCACTATAAGAAGCAATTACCTAAACTATCGGCGCTGCCTGCCGCCCAGCACCGCACTCAGTCCCGCTCTCACTCAGTCCGCGCGCAGTATCGAGCGAGCGAGATAAAGAGTGAACTTTCGCTGAGGTAGTATAGGCTCTTAACCGTGGTCACTACAATAAAACGGTCTTAAAAAGAGACTATCCTTAATTTTTAGAAACATTTTGATCTGCATTCACAGATTATGAAAAAAAAATCAGCAAGAAAATGGGCAATAGATCGACAGGATCGATTGTCTTCAAAAAAAGTTTTTGTGAAAATTGCCCATTTTCTTGCTGATTTTTTTTTTCATAACCTGTGAATACAGATCCAAATGTTTCTAAAAATTAAGGACAGTCTCTTTTGAAGACCATTTTCTTGCAGTGACCACGGATAGGTTACCTGCCCATATTGCTCCATCTCAAAAATCCACCCTGTATTTTGTCGTGATTGATTGTTTAACTCCATAAAGGTCATGATGATAATCATTTAAAAGGGTTAATCTGTAACAATCAGCAATATTCTAACCTATTGGCTAGTCTTTTTATACAATTTGCGGTAAACTATAGAAGAATACGGACATGAAGTAATATTGCTCATCTCCCGTAGCAAATAGCGTGATAATTTATAGCATATATAGACCAGACTTATAGGGAATATCTATGCAAAATTTGTACAAAATCTATCCGGTGGAATTTGCGTGATGCTGGAACATAAATTCAGACAAACAGACAGACAAAAGTTCTAAAATTCTTCCCAGATCTCGCAGCAATTGCTTCTTTTTTTTTTAATATGCAATGTACAGTTTTGACTTTGCCACGATTTTATTAAATGTACTAGCTGTTGTCCGCAGCTTCGCCCGCGTGGATGTCAAAATCGGATTTTGTTCACAATTTCATGGGTTTTAATTTTTTTGCCCGGAACCCTATTTTTTTTAATAAAAGTAAACTAAGTACACCTTATAACAACAGCTATCTGCCAGTGAAAGTCCCGTTAAAATTGGTCCAGCCATTTCGGAGATTAGGCGGAACAAACAGACAGACACAAAAATTTTAAAAATTATTTTTTGTTGTAAGTACCGTATATAACGCTTAAATTTTATTTATTTGTATAGATGTAGGTACAGAATAAAATACAAAAGAGATAACTTCGGTGTTGGTTTTGTTATTTGTAATAATGTTAAAGTAATTAATACTTAGTTGAGCCACAAACCGTTACAAAAGATGTTTAATGTGAGTAGGCTGCCAGGCGTAGGCGTCTTGTAATGTACACAGTATGCATTCTATTCAATTTGTGATCAGATGACTATGAACTTAAGTATAGAGTTGCACCATGAAAGTTTCCGAGATGATAAAACAGACCTATATTTCCAGCACTCTATTCCACAAACAATTGAAACAATGCGTTGTGTGTTCGCTGAAAACAAACACAATTAAAACGGTGGATAATGAAATCGTTTCATTGTATTTCAAGGCGGGTACAGTACGAGGCAACTTTGATGTAGTAGTGTTTTTTTTAATCGTAAAATTATGTCGGCTTGCCCTAATTTTGCCCCTTAGGCACGCCACTGGATGTAGCATGAATGTGATGCATTCATTCATTTCAATTTCACGAATTTATTTGGATATGACTTTACAAGTTATTGCGTTTGCATAAAGGTCATTTTCGCCTGAAGCAGTAACAAAGATTGGTGATTTTGAAGGCGCGCTCAGTTCGGATGGTGATCGGTTTTACGAATTTTGCCGATGGTATATCTATAAGTATGTTGTGTCGTACTGTATCACACCTCCGCCACGTAATCATAGCAGCGAAACCGCAGTAGTTCAATTAAACTGACTCGCATGATGTTCCGCTACTATCGAATCGCGATACGAGTATTGAAAAACAATGGGCAGCATTACATAGATACATATTTATGTTTCCCTTTATAAGTTGGTTAGATGGAATCACTCCACCGGTCAACAATAGCAAAGATAAAATATTAATGTAACTTAACATTAACATCACGCCTTTTCTTACCCGAAAGGGAAAGCAGGGGTAGGTTAGGCAGGTAGTACCGCCACATTTCGCAACCTATGTTGAAGTCCCATGTAATAGGGGGCGAGCCTATTGCCATCAACCGGGCACCAATCCGGACTCCGGGCTGCTACTGAGAAATTCCTGATGGAAAAATTCGATAACACTTTATACGAGCCCCGCCTATTAAAACCCTAGATAAAGTAACATTTCATCAGCGATAACGATTATGGAAGTATTAAAAAAAATATTTACTATATATTACCACTTACATTTGTTTTGACACGTGGGATTTCGGTTGACTGAAAGAAAGAAAGAAAGAAAATAAATTTATTTGACCCAGGTTAAGGCACACAATATTCGAATACAGAAACAAAAAATAAACTTAAAATAGTATAAATTGTGCGCCCTACGGCTGCGCTAAATAGGCCCAGTTCAGCATAAATGCCAGACAACTAGTGCCTGGCGCTGGTTTTTAACTGTACCTTATATTACGAGGACGTCTTACGGATGTAAATCAGTTTTATAGTGTGTGTAGATATTTAAATAAAAAGTAGATAGATATGTGTAGCAAATTATAATAAACTCGGTTAGATATTTGTTTGAAAAATAATAATTATAGATAGGTAATTATGTAGCGGTGCTTAGAAAAAAAAAATGGTATGGTTGCACAAGAAAAAATGGACTGTCGTCAGTAAATAATAATAACTAAATATATCATAATTCATATCAATGAGACATTTAGATTGATCAAGTCTAGCTTCCGTTGCGCATCCATGAGGTACTGCCGTAGATGTCATCTAAATGTGTCGATCGTGTTAATGGATCGAATAGGTGGTGGCAGATTATTCCACACTTTGGACGCTGCATACCGGAAGCTGCCTCTAAAAGCGGCTGTACCATGTGACTGAGTCGAGAGTTCCTGCGAGCATTGCCTTCTCCCGCATTCTCGTCTACTCGCTACCCAACTCAACTCATCAGAAAATGCGTATGGCATTAAGTCCGCCTCTTTACATTTGTGTGCTTAAAGTATTAAAGAAATAAACAATTCCTATTGGATTTACACACACACACACACACACACACACACACACACGAACATTGTGGTATTCCACAATGTAGTCACAATTTCCACACGCAGTGACGTCACCCGAAAACCAATTTATAAAACACCACCAACAAAAATGAAATGTTTTTGAACTGTCTCATTTTGACTGACAAGGTCCAAATTTAAATCTGTTGATTAACGTGGATGATAATCAGCATGTCCCAAGTAACGACTCTGGGTACCGGCACAAGTCACACGATATCCAGTTACAGAGAGACGTGGTTGAGTACCTTTGCTCCTCACCCCGCCGCACCGCTGCAAACTTTAACAAGTTTGTGCTTTTAAAGTCTCGGTCGCCCACCAAGACTTTAAACAGCCTCCCTCTCGCCCGTTGCAGTATCCTACCTAAAATGTAGGTATGAGACTGATATGCGTAAGTTACCGAAAAGCTTATGTCATCCCGTTGAAATTCTTTGTAGAAACATATGAAACGCGCAACGAAAAACTGAAAGCGATTAGAACACTATTGCCCTCAGGACCGCATGCCCGCCCAGCCGTAGCGCTTGCGGCCATTCGCCCAACGAGCCGGTCGTATCCCATCTATGTTACTTCAATATCAATCCAATTTTTAGTATCTAAAATCCCAATATTTGTTTTATTGATGTACTTGTTAGCAAAAACCGGCAGAGTATGTAATATTTAATCGGGTTAAGTGCTTGATTGGTTCAGTTGTTGTTTTTTCATAGAAATATGTATAAAACAGCGTAGTGGTGCGTGCTGGTAACAAAGTTACGCGATCAGTAGGCAATTTGTGCTAAACAAATTGCCTACCATATAATTTGTAGTTTGTTGAAACAATGTACCATAGGATCTCAACATCTGACAGCTGTTCGGTTCGTGAATTGAAACTGTAACGTCGCTTTTCTTCGGTTTCGTGATTTCTCTCAAAGTTTTCTCTTAGCTTCTTAAAACATTATTATATAAATTACCTACAGATATTTCTTAAAAGACGCATCTTAACATCTTTTTGCTTTTTTATATCACCTGATAAAGTCAACAAGACAATGCAAATTCTCCAATACTTTTACTAATCTAACAAAATGTGTTCTTTTTTTAACTAACTGTTTGCATCTATTTCTTCTATATGATTGTGTGTGTGTCTTCTCTTTAAATATTTCCTAATCACATAATATAATTGCATGTGATCCTAATCTGTATTTTACTTCTGTGCACCTATTATGAACTACTTCACGCTATTTCAGAACATCCAGGGGACGGACTGGGCCTGTCTTCGCTATTGTGATGAGTACCTATAAATTTCTGAAAAGCTTCTTGTCATGTGACTACCGCCATTTCTTTAGTGATATTTGCTGTAGATAATGGTGCCGATTCTGCTGTGCACAAGCTAAACGTAATTTAGGCGGCTATCCTCATATTTTTCTCTATAATAAAACAAGAAAGGGATGGATTGTATAACTATGGGCTGTCAATTTTAGCTGAGCTAACACCATGTTAAAATTTCTATTTAGCATTACTTAAGTAGGGAGTTAAGTTACTTGATAAGTGACAATTCACAATGAAAAACCGACACTTATCAACTGACGTTTTGACACAACTCTTCCCATTTGAACTACTTGCTAGTTAACTAAAGCAAATGTAAATCGGTATAAGAGATGTCAAGTCTCGAATTTTAGTTTAGTTTGTGAACAAGGGAATCGGCGCCATTATGCTTAGATTATAGTACAATATTTTTTTTACCATAGATTTAGCTCGTTTAGTCGACGCTAAATTCTGAACAATCATTGAAATATTTTTAGCAGGAGCAGAGTCAAAGAGTGGTTTTATTCATTTGATATTTTTTTTATTGTACACTTGTCCGAAAATGTATGAACACAATTAACGAGGAACTATCGAGGTAGGTGATCGTAGTTTATTTTAGTGCTTTTACTAGAAGAGATTAATTACATGACTAAATTAAATGTACCTACTTTTTCATCCATTTTCAGAGTTAATAGTTCCGCAAACTTTAGGGCACTTCAGCATAATTATTAAATTCAGAACACGAGGATCTACTCCACATATACTGCGACCTGGGAACAATACTTGTTTACATAGTGCAGGTTCGATAGATTCTCTTTGAAATCTAAATTCTCAAGCTTTGAAATCCTAGATTTTGTTCAATCAGCCTGCTGTACTTACATAGCTTTCCAACATAAATAATCGCTCATTATTAGCGCTTTGCAAACACCTACGGGTTAATCGCGTAGCACACATAAAATGACAATTGTTCGCAACGGGTTTCATTTTGACAGTTCACCCGTGTTCATTGCGTTATTTAGGTGGTTGAGCAGATGAATTTTTCAAACCTATGAAACAATGGATTAGCAACATTCTTTAAACTCTCGGATTGTGTGTGTTACGCAAGTTGGGTGCTTATTATTTATATCCTCCCACTGGAACGCCATACAGCAATTACACCAACGGAGCAAAAATACTTCATGTCATCCTGTGCGCGGTGGACATCGAACGGGCGGCGATGGATCACGCATGTTCACACAGCATCAAAACACTTCGCCATAGTTCCATAGCCAGCCACATTGCGCACATTCTTTGCGATTTTTTGAGACTCAATGAATGTTAGAATAAATACATTAAAATTGAATAAACGGAAAATTTTGACGTATTCCTGCCTGACAGATGACCAGTGATCGGAATAGGTAGTGCTAATTTGCCTAAACTTCGAGGAAGGAAGTAATATAGAGTGGATAATAAATCTCGGAATAATTTTAATGACGGTTAAATCCCGGGATTTAAAAACCACGAATTATTTATTGGACTTTATTTGTAGTTACAAATTATTGATTTGAAAAATCATAATACTTTTTAGGGTTACACACGCATACCTTTATATCTGTAATATTTATGGTGTACATAGTAAAGAGTATTCTATCTATCTATAAATTGAAGAAAGGACATTTGGGTAAGCCGCATAAAGTACTCAAAATATCAGACTATCATTAAAACTAACTGAGAAATAAAAACAAATAAAGGAAAATTGAAAAGAGAAAAAAACTATGTGTAATTCAATTATAAATCTTAATTACTACATAGGTACAAGATAACACTAATATATATATATATATATTGTATATATTATGTACAAGTATACAATAAAAAATAAAAAAGGGGGAAGAGCTCATTGAAAAAAAAAATAGATGATCCACATAGTGCTCACATTCACAATAATTAAAGTAATAGGTATAAATAATACTTTTCAAAGTAAATATTCATATCATCAATATTCATGCTCTTCCAGGAAACCGCTGAAAAGGCCTTCTAAAACTTGATCTATTATGTAGCCGCCTGCCAAGAAACCAAGTTTATGTCTCTAATGCTGAACATGGCAGACTCCGACATCATTTATCTAGACAGAAACCTTTTAATGTTTATTTGAATATTTTGATACTTTATCACTGAAAAGCGTCCTACAATCAAAATCTTGGAGTTCCTAGAAAAGCTGTTCCGTTATATTAAAATACTAGCAGTGCCCCGCGACTTCGCTCGCGTGGATGTCGTAATAATTATACACAATATACTAAAATGACAGCCACATTTTAATAAAGCTCCCCCGTCCCCCGACCCGCCGCGTTGCATCGCCCGCCCGAGCTATTACTACGTTACGTTTTCGCTTAGTGTTCTTTTTTACTTTTTTCTTCTCGCTCGGCTCCTAAGGGCCGTAGCGTAATGTTAAATAGTCTATAACTATCTTCGAGAATTGGGCTACCAGATGCAAAAAGAAATTTTCAAATCCGACTTTTTCTTCATAATTTCTTGGGTTTTAATTTTTTTTTGCGCGGAACCCTAATTATTTTATCTAAAATAAAAGTTACCCACCGTATCATCAGCTATCTGCCAGTGAAAGTCCCGTCAAGATCGGTTCAGGCGTTTCGGAGATTAGGCGGAACAAACAGACAGACAGACAAAAATTTTAAAAATTGCGGTTCTGTTATAAGTAGGTACCGTTTATACTTTCGTATGCATTTAGTAAAAATTTGTTATTTTGACATTACAAACAGACACTTCAATTTTTATATTTGCATAGATAACGGCCGTCGTGAAAATCTGTCATTTTCACCAGTATTTGACATTAAGATGTAAAAAACTGCTCTGTATTTGGACAGCAATTATTATGTGACTGTTCACCGCTTTCTTAGGAAAGCTATGTGGTCTCTGCCGCAACATGGTCTTAGGAACTAAGTTTACGTCAAGGAGAAGACAGCTAGATGCGGCTTGTGGTCTAAATACTCGGTAAGATTAGCTCGACTAAGCGCACTTGGCCTTTGAACGTCAGGCCGAGATCATAAACGTTTTTTAGCTCGTGCTTTCACTTAGAGACATGTTCCCGTCTCTATCTTGCACTTTGTAGTTTGCGTCGTCCTAATACAATGCAACTACGCGATCATCGCAAGTTCGCGCGAGTTTTTGTCGTACTAATCCGCGATCAAACATACTGATGTCCAAAAGGTGTCCTAATTGGCATTCGCGCGGTGTGGTCGCGCGACTAAAATGATTGTAATCTATTCGCGAGGACTAAGTTCGTACGTACGCGCGATCAAAGATTTATTGATGTCGAATACCTAGGTTTCCTAATTGAATTCGCATGATAATTACGTCGCGTCGTCAGAGAGTGGGGTAAGGGGCAGGGCAGGACGCCTCATGGCCACTCGCATCGTTAATTCGCGCGATGATCGCGTTCTATTAAGACCCCCAGTTTTTGTTATCGCGCGACCACGTGATGTTCACATCGCTTACTCGCGCGATGATCGCGTAGTCGCGTTGTATTAGGACGACGCCTTACAGTTGTGAGACGCGTGATGGCTGCTAAATGTAATGCTTATTATTGCACTGTTGGATTTTCTACTCTCGGTGGTTAGCTGAGCGCTGAAAATCCAACAGTGCGTTTTTGTTCAGGCATTACATTTAGGTGTCGTCTAGTGTTACTGAAAATGGATATCAGATTATTGATTCTATAAGTTTTCAGTGGATAGCTTTTCTATTTTATTTAGTTCTATGCTCTATTCTAACAAACGATGCTCACCAATGAATCTCAATTCAAATCTTTTAATTCGAAATTGATGACTGAGAAAATTGTAGAACAAATTCTTTAGAATTTGTTTACCTATCGTAAATATTATCACACAACCGTCGCCTTCGCCGGAATAAAGAAGAGGCTTACAAAACCAGTAGGTAGAGTCCGCGAGGCCTGCGCTGAGCGTTGCATTTGTGTGAGTGCACATAGATAGTGTAGGTGTGACGTCAGCCTAGAGCGCGACCATAGTAAAAAGAGAGGAAGTACGTTATCTTCATACAAACGCACCGCGCGCGGCTTGTATGTGTGCGCCAAAGTATGTATGCGTCGCCGCACGCACACTTAAACAAATCTCGGCCCGTTTCGCAGCGCGCCAGTCGGGGCTAACATCGCACGAGGTTCGCGCGTCACAGCTTTTCGGCACCGCTAAATGAATGAAAAATGTGTGATAATCGCAGGAGAACGTATTGCTGTGTGTTTGAGTGTCTTAATAATTCGTCGATTCCAGAATTGTCTCTGTTCAAATTACCTATTGAACAGGAAAGATAAGAAAGTATTTTTTTCTAGCATATTATTTTTACTTGATGATGAGATACCTACTTACTTATTTTTTGTTGTATTAGTTTTCTATCAGACAGAGGAAGTAGAGGCCTACTTTCCCTCTAGAATGTACTAGGTACTTTTGATCTGTCAATTGATTTGCCGCTATTGCTTTGTTTATGTTTAGTCATGCCGATTTCTCAGTACCTATTGTAGGTATAGTAACTAAGTACCTACTTACAGTTATAAAATCGTACTTAAAAGATAAGTAATTGACTAATTGTGAATCAGATAAATAGAGCAAAGTTCGAATCACCTACCGTTTACTCGTGCTCATCACCGCCCCGCGCCGCCCGTTTGCTGGCCCGTCGCTTTTTCTTTCATCGTGAAAGGTTTCATCATCGTTTAGGTACCCAGACAATACAAGTAAAAATACAACTTCCCGACCCTTGCCAATTTATTGGCACTGAATTAAAATTTAACTAAAAGTGACAACCCTGAGACAGTAGGCAATTATATCGCGGATTGTGCCGGAGATAACCTACTTCCTCTCTTTATACTATGGCGCGACGCGTCCTTTGTTCGGTTTAAACCGGTTTATACAATCGGCACTCACACAAATGCAAGCTCAGATTAGGCCTCGCGGACTGTAATAGAATAATAACACAAATCTTGAAGGTACTACGCACACTGTTCTAGAACGTTCGTTTGTGTGAATGTAAATCTATATATATAATAGGAGGAACTGACTGACTGACTGACTGACATATCAACGCACAGCTGCAACTACTGGGGCTGGCAACGTGAAATCGTGAACGTGAAACCTTTAAGGGGGGAAAAGGGGGATTTCGTTTGTATGAAAAATCCTATTCCTTGAGTTAATAAACTTGAAACTTAGCACGAATACTTATCTAAGTAAATTATGAGCTTTGTAATTTTTTGTTTTTCTAAACTACCCCCAAGAGGGGGGTTGGGGGGTGTCAAAGTTGGTATGGAAAATTTTTAAAGCGCAGTCCGATTAATTCGGAACTCAGTATTTATACTTAGGACTAAAACTAAAGAATAACGTGTATCAGGGTTTTTCGAAATCTACCCCTGATGGGGTGAAAAGGGGTAGTCAGTTTTACAGCGGAGGCTGCGTGGCTTGAATAACTCGAAAATTGGTTAAAATAATCTTTGAGTCAAGTTTTGGAAGTATCCTAAACATTTTTTAAATTCCACCCTCGGGGGGTGAAAAGCGGGAATACTTACAGTTTATATGAAAAATCTTATTCTTTTTATTAATAAACTTGAAACTTAGCAAGAATATTTGCCTAAGTAAGCGATAAAGTTTCTTACTATTAGTTTTTCAAAACTAGCCCGCAAAGGGGAGTTTAAGGGTGTTAAAGTTTGTATGGAAAAGTTTTAACGCGCCGTCTGATTAACTCGAAACTCAGTATTTATACTTAAAACCATAAATAAAAAATGCCAATATTGAAATCGCAAGAAAAAATCAGCTACTCCCTACATTTATGTTCGCATAACTCGTCAAAATGTAGGGAAGCAGCAGATTTTCTTTTCGCGACTTCAGGTTTGATCCCATAATAAAATTTGTTCATAATGATGAGTACAATGACCCCTTAAGAAGTTCTGCGTTATTTATGTTACAACTTGTATAGGTCTATCTTCTAAGGATGACCCACAGTATCCATTTTTATCTTTCCGAATTTGATAAAAATTCCATTGTTATTTCCGATCGCTTCGCTTCCTTTCAATCCCAGTAGTACGTTCCCGTGGGATATTATCCGAAATTCACGCGGGCGAAACCGCGGGCAAAAGCTAGTATACTCGTAAATATGGATTACTTTAATACAAATTAGACGAGTGACAGTAATTTAATTTATTCATTAAAATCGCTGGCGTATGTTTGCGACGCTTTGCAATGCGATGCGATCTGTTGTCCCATTTCCATTAAAAATAATAAATGTGAATGTGTGTGTGTGTGTGTGTGTGTGTGCGTGTGTGTGAATGGGTGTTGCATAACTGAGAATAGATATCAGGGACGAATCTTCATGATTTTTTGTTATTTTATTTATTACTGTTGCTTTCATTCTGTTCATACAGTAGGTACAGGTTTCAGTTTTATACTATTTACACCTATATTTTCACAATATTTTTTTCCTCGGTTTGTATTTTAATCGCCCTTCACTCAATCACAATCCGAAAAATTTTGAAGGAAATCGCTAATCCATTATTAGGGGAATGTTTATTCAGAATTAAAACGGAATGTACATAAATAACAACTTATACCTAATCAATTAATACTTAAAATAAGAAAACTATAAATCCTAACATAATTAACATTGCTTCGGAATTACGAGTGGTATGTGTGTAAAATTCGTCTGCTCGACGTAAACTACCCCTACTCGTAATTCCCTATTAATTATCTACTCGTAGTGTAATTTATGCTCGAGCAGAGGAGGATTAGCAATTTCCTTCGAAATTCTTCGAATTGTGATTAAAAGTGTGTTACTCAATTAATCTTATTCCACTAATGTGATTCTGACGATCCTTTAAACGAATGCCTTTGTGTGTCACGTAATTACTTAGAAAGTACAGTCGGTGTATATTGCTCTTAACTCATAATTCTATTTTTCATAATCGAAGCTCTAGTAAATAAAACGAAACGAATTGAGAAAGTCTAATTGAATTCAACAAGGACAAGGAACAAGGGATCTTTTTGGTCGTCATAGAATCGTGCTGGTTCAAGCTTCCATTCTTTTCAAGATATTTTTAGCTTAATTTGATAAAAAAAAAGCTTTTCAACCGACACTTTTATGTCTGGCTTCGTAATAATCACGTGATAATTAAATAAAGTGGGTAATTAAGTAAAAGAGCAAATAAGAAGATTATTTAGGGCCGATGTTTCAATATTTATTTACCTTACTTTTATCTGAGGAATAAATATTGCGGTCTGAGAAGCTTTTCAAGTATATAAAATATGTCAAACCGATGTATTAGTTATTATTCTATAATTAAAAGTTATTTGTCTATTGAAAAATCAGTCCTCAGTTAATTAAACGTAATATAGAATATTTCAAAAAAATAACAAAGAATTCATTCCGTCCATTCCGTCCCGTTGGCTTTGCAATAGTTTTGTAAAACAGCTCACACTTGAAGAAAGCGCACACGAGCCACCGGCCACGACCACCGGTAGCTGTCACCTCTTGCTGCGGTGTTGAGTACTGCTGTAGCGGGTGGCTGCCACCGGCCACACGTGTACGACGAATCCATATAAAACCGGCCAAGTGCGTGTTGGACCACGCCCAATGAAGGGTTCCGTAATTGGGATGAATTTATCCCAAGAACAAACTTAACATTGTAGTTGAAAAACATGTTCCCCCATACATTCTAATTCCAAATGTAAGTTTGTACTCACAATATTGAGTGACCATGTTATTTTAAGACTATAACAGTTTTATATGTTTTTCTGTAATCTATAATTAGAGAACTATTCTCTATATTTTTTTTTTTAATTTTAGACTCATCAGTTTCGGAGATAAGGGAGGTGGTATGGTAAATTTTCATCTATTTTCTTTGATAAGCTTAAAACTGATTAATATAAAATTATTTAAAAAATGTACCTATTTGAAATTATCATAACAAGCCCTTTTAAATTCATATGTGTACCAAATTTCAACTTAATCGGTTCAGTAGATTCGGAGCAAATCGGCTGTGACAGGCACACAGGAACCTATAAGGGCTCGGTTTTTTCATTCGGATGTACGTAACCCTAGAAACGTATGCAAAAGCATGTGAACTGCTTGTCGCTGGGCTACCGGTGGCTCGATTGCACCTAGCCTTAATTGGATTTCTAATATGAAATAGAAGACCTACACATTCCTCACCGGACACGGGTGCTTCGGGAGGTACCTGTTCCGGATAAGGCGGGAGGAAACGCCCGGGTGTCACCACTGTGTGGATCGCCCGGAGGACACGGTGGAGCATACGGTGGAGGTCTGTCCGGCTTGGGCGGAGCACCGCCGTGTCCTCGCGGAAGCGATCGGCGGCGGCGATCTCTCGCGTCCGGCCCTGGTCCAGGCCATGGTACGGAGCGAGAGTGCATGGGAAGCCATTACCTCCTTCTGCGAAGCAGTAATGCTCGTGAAGGAGGAGGCGGGACGCGTGAGGGAGAGGCAAGCTTTGCACCCTCACGCCCCTAGTCGCCGCAGGAGACGCCCTGGGCGTCGGGAATTGGCAGCCGATTCCCGGCCACCGTAGGCGCGGGCTTGCGGACGGCGAGCAATGGGTAGCTCGCCGTCCGGTAAGGACCAGGCCCGAGTCGACGGCGCGTCGTGTTCCACGCGCGCCTCAAAGAGATGTCAGCACTATTGACGGGGTCCGCTAGGGCCGATGCCAGCTAGGGTTGCGGGATGTTCGAAAGAGTTACCGTGGCCCCGGCACAGGCAACAGAAGGAACACGGGTGGGTTTTAGTCAGTAAAAGTCTGACACGCCCTCCCGCTCCGCCCAGAGCGGGAGAAGTCATTTGATGATTTCCCATCCACAAAAAAAAAAAAAAAAAAAAAAAAGACCTACACATTCCAGTTTAATTAAAAACGAATCTACAGGTGATTAGTTTATGTAAATTGTTTACGTGGAGTTATTCGTAATATGAGACTGTATTAATGAATATCATATAGTTTTCCCTCTTCTTTGCTATTATTAGAGTTCCGTACCTCAAAAGGAAAAAAACGGAACTCTTATTAAATGGGATCATTCGTGTGCCTGTCTGTCAGTCCATCTGTCACAGCCAATTTGCTCTGAATCTAATGGACCGATTATTGAATTGAAATATGAATTTCTGTGACCCACACACGGACGTCTAACGTTAATAAACGAATTTTGAACAGGGGGGTCACTTTTGGGGAGCAGATAAGAAAATTAAATAAAAAAAGTTTAGCAAACTATACCGTGTGACATGTCATATCAAATGAAAGGGCTTATACTGTGTGGGTCTCATATACGAAAATAGACGAAAATTGACAATACCCTCCCTTATCTCCGAAACTACTAAGCCCAAAATTTTGAAAAAAGTACAGAAAAGCCATCATACAGTGGTGATTCAATTTCACTCAACTGATGTGAGGCTTCCTTAATTTTGTTGAGGTAGTCCTCCATCGAGCTGCTGTCACATAGTTTTGTGCCAAACAAACTTCTGAGAAGACCTAGTCTTCTTCACAATCCGCGACCTTCATACGCCTTCTTCAGGTCATTCCATGCTTCTTATAAACTTCTGTTGAAATGAGGACAATTCTAATGCTTTTTCCACCTTATTTTATCGTCGTTCACGTCTTCTCAACAAATTCCCTTAGTTCTTCATGGATTAACACCATTCGCATCGAGCGCTTCCAAGTTGAATAATTTTCCGACCCCTTGAGTGTTTCGATGGAATTAAAAAAAAAAAAATTGTTTATTTGATAACCTTAAACGTACAACAAAATTTGAGATTGGAGCCTCCTTTTAAGCAAAAATGCCTGTATTAGGAGACTCCGCTCTTTCAGAAACAAGAAGTATAAACTATACAATACGAGTACATAATCAAAAACAAGGTGATTTGAGTGAATGAGGGTGGGTGTGTGTGAGTGTATGTGTGTGTGTGTGTGTGTGTGTGTGTGCGACGGTTAGTGTATCTGTTGTAGAAGTGATTTAGCCTCACTATAGGTTGGCTTTCTTATCCATTCCGTTAGTATTTTTTTGCATTCATAACAACTCTTAGGGTAGATGTAAATGTGTTTATTAATAACATTATAAAGCTGAGCAGATCGTTTATAAAGTTGAATACTGGCAAATAGTGTTCTTGTTTGTGGTATTTTTAATATAATGTCATTTCTTCTTCTAGCCAATATTCTGGGATCATAGGTTACTGTTTTATGTTTTGTGAGAACAACTTGAGTAATGTAAAGCTTCCGGACCGTTAAAAGGTTACTGATTTGATAAAGTTTTTCAGTACAATATCTCCGTTTTTTAAAATACATGCACTTGATGAGAGCCCGTTGTGCTCGCTCTAATTCTAAAAATTTTGTTTTAGAAGCCCCCCCCCCAAGTAGGGATGCAGTATAGCAATACTGATTGTGCAAGTGCTATATATATCATGTTTAGGAAGTTTTTGTTCCTGCCTGAAGGAGTACATACATTTATAGGTATTATATGTCTAAGTGTCCTAAAGATCCAGCTTAGTTTTCTGATTCTGTTAGCAACTTGATCAATGTGGGGATGCCAAGACAATCTCTGGTCGACGATAATACCCAAATATTTGATATGAGCTACTCTGTTTATAATTGAGCAGTTGCAGTGTGAGTGATTTCCAGCACCGCATAGGTGAACTTTAAGATTAAAGTCAGCACTGGGTTGTGTTCGATTGCACACACTGAAACATATGTAGTTAGTTTTAGATATGTTCAGTGTGAGCAAATTCCGTCCCAGCCATCCAGCAATCCCAGACAATCCCAATTCTGCGCTCAGCTGAACGTCTCGCCAAGAGTTACCCGTGAATACTACTGCAGTGTCGTCAGCGTACGAAAAAATTCTTGCGTTTGCAATACGCATGTTACAGAGTTCGTTCACATAAATAAGGAATAAAGTGGGCCCCAATACGCTCCCTTGGGGGACTCCGTAAGACACTACCGTGTCCTCACTAATATACTGACCCACTCTAACCCTTTGCTTACGATTGCTGCGAATTCATGCATTGTGTTGAAGAAGTGAGCTGCCAATCCCTTTTTTTTTATTTGGATGGGAAATCATCAAATGACTTCTCCCGCTCTGGGCGGAGCGGGAGGGCGTGTCAGACTTTTACTGACTAAAACCCACCCGTGTTCCTTCAGTTGCCTGTGGGGCCACGGTAACTCTTTCGAACATCCCGCAACCCCGGCCGGCATCGGCCCTAGCGGACCCCTCAATTGGTGCTGACATCTCTTTGAGGCGCGCGTGGAACACAACGCGCCGTCGACCCGGGCCTGGTCCTTACCAGACGGCGAGCTACCCATTGCTCGTTGTCCGCAAGCCCACGCCTACGGTGGCCGGGAATCGGCTGTCAATTCCCGACGCCCAGGGCGTCTCCTGCGGCGACTAGGGGCGTGAGGGCGCAAAGATTGGCTCTCCCTCACGCGTTCCGCCTCCTCCTTCGCGAGCATTACGGCTTCGCAGAAGGAGGTGTTGATTTCCCATCTACTCTCGCTCCGTACCATGGCCTGGACCAGGGCCTGACGCAACAGATTGCCGTCGCCGATCGCTTCCGCGAGGACACGGCAGTGCTCCGCCCAGCTGCCATTCCCTCATCAAGAATCAGAGGAAATTACAGCTCATTTCAAACTCACTCCATCTTAGTCTTTACAGAGTCATTTACAGAATCGACCGGCCGGTTGATTCTGTAAACGACTCACCTAAGAAAACCTGAAAACTAAGATATCATCGACCGGCAGAACACCGTCTTCACATGTCATTTAAATAAGTAAATTGCACCCTTGCGAAGTACTTATATAAGCCCAACTTTACAACCCTGCCTTAGGGAATGGAGACTTACCTATGAGTTGGAACCACTGTAAGTCCTTTTTGCCCCATAGCATCTTTACAATAACTAATTCTCTGTCTTATGAATCAGTATTTCAAATCGCAACATCTTATTCTAAGCAATGCGCTACCTTACGAAAAATAGATTTTTTTTCTAAGAAATATTCATTCACTTTTCTCTCGGAACTTTGAGTTATTTTGGTGAACATGAGGACTGGAGAAATTCACTCTCTGGCACTTTTTGAGAAATATATATTATTTGAGATTCCTAAGTAAATACTACAAGTATATAACATAACATCAACCCTTGTTTCCCCGAAGGGTAAGGCAGAGGTGTACCTATCATAAATAGTACACCCACATTTCGCCAGTTATGTTTAAGTCCCATGTAATAGGGGGCGAGCCTATTGCCATCTACCGGGCACAAATCCAGACTCCGGGCAGCTACTGAAAAATTCCAGATGGAGTATATTAAGGGTTTAAATATGAAATTGCCGTTTTGTATTGAAAAATTCAAACATTTTTTTTTTTCTAAGATGGAATATATTTATTTAATCAAAGTATGTACCTCATTGTCTATACATTTCACAACATCCTGCAACCCCGGCTGTGCAGTTTTTGCTGCGTTAGTTCCACGTCGGAACTCGTATTCAAAAATTACTCTAATTTTCAATGTATCCATCTTTACTTTTAAAGCTGAATGAAAAAACAATCGAAAGACAAACAATCTAATCTTGTACATTTTTCAAATTTAGAATGTTATAGTTATCGTGTGAAAAAAGTTTCACTCTGGAATCTTATACCATGCAGGTTTGATTTTTATTCAAAATGACCAGTACGTTAAAACGGCAATTTCATATTTAAAGCCCTATTATTATAATTATGTAGTTTCATTTCGACCCCTTCGTGCGTGCCTCAGAAAGCACGTTAAGCCGTTGGTCCCGGCTGTCATTTGTAGATTTGATTTGACCGTTGTTACGGATCGTCAGAAGGCCAAAAGTCTGAGAACCAGTCTTACCAAGGGGTATCGTGTTAACTAGTAACTGGGTCGTGGAGGTCAGATAGGTAGTCGCTCCATGTAAAATACTGGTATTCATCTACATCCGGTTAGACTGGAAGCCGACCCTAACATAGTTGGGAAAAGGCTAGGCAGATGATAATGTGGGTTACAGTTTTTTTTTTTCATAACATTCTGACTTTGTTTACCTATGTATAGGTAAAATAGGATGCAAAGGCTGACAGATTCTAGACACAACTGCGTAAGTGTGTACCTAGTCTAATTTACTGTAAATATACCTACCTAGTTCGAATATCTACTCGTAAATAGAGCACCACCTTATACTTGTACATTATTAATGTACCCACTGAAATTGCGAAGCGAATTCATGAATTAAATATTATGTTACGAGCTATTTCAACTGTCCATAAATATTTACGAATTACCTCTTAGCATAAGGCAAGTCATGGAATTTCTCTTTACTGAATAATTAGATAACTGGTACTTACTCGATGATCTTTTTATGAAGATGAATAAATACCTGAGGAAAGAATTTTATAACATGTATTTCAAACAAATAAGACATGGTACGCCCCAGTGGCGATGCTTGACATTTCGCAGGATCCAAGCCGAAGAAGTTCAGTTATAAATAGTCATTCAAATACGATTATCACGTTGTGGCGCCGTCTTATTTAGAACAATTTATTTTGTTGGTGGAATATATATTATTTGGCAGTCGTAGACATGACTGAATGTGCTATTTTTCAATGGTGGTAGGTGAAGTTACTCTTTCGATCCTCCAAAGGGAAGCCGTTAGGAATGGAGTTGTTAGCGCGCTTCGCCTCTGGTACGCCCAAACAGATGCGGATATTTATATTGCGGCGGGTGCGGGCAACTCACAGCTTCAATTGTCATTTTGTAATAAAGATGATTCACTGACAAGTATGTGAAGGCCATTTCCCGTAATAAAAAACGTTCAAAATCTAGTCGCAATCTCATCTCAGCGACAATCAATTGTCAAAAATTTAGGTAAACGGTATACAATTTATGACAGATTGTGACTGAGATAGCACCATTGACGGGGTCCGTTAGGGCCGATGCCAGCCAGTGTCGCGGGATGTTCGAAAGAGTTACCTTGGTCCCGGCACAGGCAACTGAAGGAACACGGGTGGGTTTTAGACAGTAAAAGTCTGACACGCCCTCCCGCTCCGCCCAGAGCGGGAGAAGTCATTTGATGATTTCCCACCCAAAAAAAAGGATAATAGGTACGATTTTCGTTGGTAAAACTGGTTGTCAGACTTTCGGGCTTCTAACGATCCGTAACGACTGTCAAAGATTCACGAATAACAGCCGGGATCAATGGCTTAACGTGCTATCCGAGACACGGGGGTCTCGGTATGTAAAGGTCCCACCACCCATCCACCCAACCATCCACCCAACCATCCACGGGACCCATCCATGGACCAACCGCGGCAAGCGTAGCTTAACCTGATCGATTGACCCGTGCGGCTGCCTATTACTTAGTCACGACCCCCCCGTCGTGCCCTTAATATATTACAATAATATAATATAATTTAATTATTTTTCATTACAACACACAAACAGCAGTGTAGCCCTTTTTTTTGGAATTGCTCCTCTGATACCCGAGCGATGATTTATGAACTGATATATAACACCGACGCACGCAAACCAACAGAATAGATAATTGTCATAAATATTTATTTTTTGCACAAGTACAAAAACAAAGGCGAAATTAATGCCGGATGCTTTTTCTACCAGTCAACCGTAGGGTGATGCAGAGAGAAAATATGGCAGGTACAACATAAGGAGAGAAAAGTAAGATATTTTATTTGGGACACGTACAGGAAATGCAAAAAGTAAAAAAGGAGCATTATAAACTTGTTAGTATAAAATAATCCTTTTTACATAAATTAACATATTTTCCATTTTTTTTTCATATAAAAATATATTTTTTTTACATTTTTTTAAGGGATAGATAATACGAAAAACATTACAAAATACGAGATTAAATTAAACATAACAAACTTTGTCAGGAGAAAACGAATCCAGCAAATCAGCGCTGGAATGTTTCTGCTAACTTCTTACGTATTATGCTCACGTGCCTTCACTTTAAAAGACAACTGATTGGTAGCCGTCCTGATGTTCAGAGAGAGCGCATACCAAAGAAAGACCGCCTGGACAAAGAAAGAAGAATGAATGGTACCAGAGCGGTGAGAGGGGCATCGAAAAGACGATTGTTGATGGAACGAAGATTTTTACTATGGGCAGAGCATAAATATTGAATATGGAAAGTCAGGTAAGAAGGAGAAGTGGTTTCGTCGAGAATAGACATTAACAGAGACCTCACCTCTTTGCGCTGACAAATGGATAACCATTTTAAAAGCAATCGGTGCGCGGATACATTGTCATACTTACGAAGATTGAAATCGGGTCGAATGCAATTATTGAGAAGGTGGTCAAGTTTATTGAGGAGATCTATCTGCATTCACACACATCACCATAGTCAACTATGGGAAAGATTAGGGACTGTACAAGCATTGCCTTTAAGTATGATGGGAGAAGGTTTTTTTTTTAACCAATAGAGCGACCGTAACGTTCCGGTGACTTTTTTACTAACATTCGTCAAGTCGCGACCTGCTATCGCCAGTCAAGAAAAGGGTCGCTATGCAGGCCAAGATCCTTAACATCAGAGATAAACGGAATGACGGAGTTATCAAAGAATACAGGTGGCACAGTTAAGCCATTCAGTTTTCTTATGCTGTAGGGGCTCCCTGTTACGTTAGCCAGACACTTTATAGGGTTAACTGCCACCTCAAATGGATCAGTCCAGTCCTTGACCACGCCTAAATCCCGGTTTAGGTCCTCAATCGCATTGGGAATGTTATCAACACTTGCTTGGCTGTATTAAATAGCATTCAAGCAACAAATGCTCTTTCTTGCTCAATCTGACGCAATTTCTTTAGCATCTTTGTCAGAAGACAAAAAAAAAAACGAATTTTTATTCCACACCACCCAGCTTGCAATAGTATATGTAAAACTGCGTTTGGGTTTGAGATCATCCCGAATTCTATTTAATTCGACTAAATGGACTTGTGATCCTCTTGTTTCTTTTGATTCTGTAGTTTCGTTTATTTCATGCGCTCTCACTCTTCCTCTTTAAACTAGCTGATGGAATTCTGGAATGATAACCACTGTTCTGTTTGGTCCACAAATGTGAAGAAATAATATTTTCACTGGTATGTTTATTCCACAAATGTGTCAGCGGGGAGTTGTTCCGAAAAACCGAGTAAACAGTACCGTAACTCTATGAAAGTTGCCATAAAAATATAAGAGACGACATCCACAAAGAAAACCAAAATTGCTTGATAAGCACGAAAAAATCACATGCTCGTCAAGCAATTTTGACCGTCTAGACCCTCTTAGGACTTTCCGACCGAAATCGGTCGTAAAGCAATCGCTTTGTATGTCGAGACTGCAGCCCCAAGAAAGGTTATTTTGATCATTCAATCGAGCATATTTTGATTCATTGTCGCAAGTATAAAAATTAAGAAGTGACTTTAAAAAGTTTGCTGTATTTAGCTCCAAATTTTAACTCAACTACTAATCCAAACCACAATATAATTTTACGGATTAAACGTTAGCACGCATGCAATTATTTTTGCACATTGCCAGGCGTAATCTAGGGAACTCCCTTCACAATTAAAAGCTAGCCTTATGTTGATACCAGCGTTTTAATAGCGTGCTCAGCTCATTCTATGCGTCAGGTCCTGGTATAAAATCCATCTAGATCTTTGATGCTTAGAATTTGATTGACAAATACATAATCTTCGCGTGCATTCACGATATAATATGTTCCATGGCACGATAGATGAACATCTTTAATGCTTTAAGGTCATATTTTAAGTAGGCAGTAAGAATAAATTAGTCTCATCGGTGGTTTAAAACACACAACATCAACAAAATAGTACAGAATAGTGTTTTTGTAGTAGATCTTTATACCGTTTATAATTCACATCCTGAATTCATGTTGACTTAAATTTGCCAACAGATCGCCAGTTCTTTCACAAGTGGGCACTGCTGACAGATCCTGAAGATGTGGCCGCTGGTGCCAAGGGGTACGTCAAGTGTGACATCTGTGTCATTGGCAAGGGAGACAGCATAAAGGTTCCTTCGAAGAGCGAGAAGGATGAAGATGATATTGAGGCGTAAGTAACCACACTTAGCTAAGAAAAATCCTTGATTTATTGGCCATAAAACGATCAACAACAAAAAATGTGGAACCCTGACTCCAGATCTAGGTTAGTGTACCTGTATTACAGGTGCCTAACTTCTTCCAGTGAGGGTACAACTAAGCAGAATGATTGTAAAACATTTAGTATGGTTATAAAAGGCCAGCTGAAGATAGTAACTGATGTTCTGAATAGGCAGTGAGGCTGGCTTTTAGGCAGCACAAGGGTTTTCCCATATTATTATAGGACCGTAACCGTACTACCGGTCCTGGCCAATACTTAACCGTATATTAACTGAAATTATATTAGGAAAAGCCTGTCATGTTACTGTCCGTCACATTTTCCGCTCAAAATGTGTTAAGCGCAGGCCACAGTGGGAACGAAGCTTAGTTCGTTTAGCTTTTTCCGCGTCTTTTCATACTTCGATTCACACCGCGTACTAAGCGAAACGAAAACGGATGTATGAAAAGACGCGGAAGAAAGATAAACGAACTTAGCTACGTTTCGCTAGTGAAGATAGCTACCGGATAGCAAGTGAGCTTGCTGCAAACTTGATTTTTCTTTGATTTTAAATTGCTACGTCAAATATGACAAGGTAAGTTTGTGACAATATTGCTGCAACATTGATAACTAAGATGATTATTTCAAGTTTGTGGTAATGTTGCTGCAGTCTTGCATTATTTTTACGTGTTAAACAGACGTATCAAGTTTGTTTTTATGTTTAACTATAAGGTTTGCCGCTTAATTGGTCAGAAAATACGAATATTTTTCGTGACAAGTCTTGACATGTACGGCTCCGCGCGCGCTGGCTGCTACTCCAGTTTGACGTTTGTCTTAACCAGCCTTTCCCAAAGTGGGCGATAACGTCCCCTTGTGGGCGCTGCAGGCCTAAAGGGGGGCAGTAAGAGACCCAGACAAAATGGGGGCGTTGTGTAGAGGCTGAAGGGGCGATTTGTAATTTCATCTAGGTAGTGGTTTATGAGTAGGTGAAACAATGAGGGCGCTAAAAAATAATTTATTCTCAAAGTGGGCAGTAGACAAACAAGTTTGGGAACTCCTGGTCTTAACTGTGGTTGTGTCTAGTCTAGTCTACGACTATTAAACGACGTGTTTGTTTGTGCGGTGTGAACGCAGGCACTCAGGCAGGACGCAGGACATTGTGTGGTGCTAAGGAGGCACAGAGCATCATAGGAATAAGGAGTAATAGTGCTTTGTGATTGTGTGACGCGCTGTTATTAAAGTTAGTTTCTTTTCACTTCTGGTAAACAGAACATAAGTTATGTTACTACTCGATCTATGGTCAATGACTGCTGAGATGCGAAGAGTTCTAAAATAATATTTACATAATCTTATTACTTTTTTATAAATAGTTAAATAACCTCAAAAATTATGTATCAAATTTGTCACTATATTTGCTCTTGTCGGTTGTAACCAGGTTTAGATGGGTAAGTATCTAGTTTTCTGATCTAGAATTTATTATTTATTATTAAGTTTCTTTGCTATCTAGTATAGAATTCTAGACTGACCTAACTAGTCAAATGGCTGAACTGAATAGAAAATCCGACTTACTGTGTTATCAGGAGAAACATTTATTACACATACATACAGATAACAATTCAGCAATTTCAGAATTATTAGCGAGTCTACCAGTAAAGGATGACGCAAGTTTTTGTCACTTGACTGATCAGTAAAGATGTTATGTTTACGCGTGTGTTCGTTCAAAGCCGGCCGCTCCCGGGGGGGGGCGAGAAAAAACAATTTTCATTCTCATTTCACCCCACATTACGACTACCGGTTTGTATTACACATTTATTATTTATATGATGGTTGAAATTTAGAACTTAATAAGGTAAAAGTTACATTGATTCGACGTCGTGCCGTTTGACTGGTACGGCGACGGTCTCTATTCGGTTAGAGTAAGGTTAATTCCTTTTAATACCTATATCAATAACCCTGTGTACCAGTGGCGCAGCTATAATTATAATTAGAGGAAAGCCGAAGAAAAAATTGTTCAGTTCTCATCAACTCAGACAAAAAATGGTAGGCATTTTAAATTTTAATGTTTTCAATCTTATGATGACTGTATTAACTGGTATGAAATAAATGTAATGTGATGTGATACACAGTTACACAGGTGTACCATATTATTTGGCAACAGTAGACATTAATAAGAGTGGTTGTTCCGAAAGGAAGCCGATAGGAATCGGATTGTATGAAGGCTGCGCCCCTGCTGTGTACTAAATGACAAAATTTACAACAATTTGGTACACACTTCGTACCTACTAGGCGATTTCGTCTGCTACAGGCGATTCACAATCAAACTCACGGAGTAATGTTCTGTGGATATCAGTATTTTTATCTAAATCTTATTTCTTAATAGACAAAAGAATGTAGGCATCGGTTCGGCCTTTTCGTTAACTTAATATTTCACGTTAAAAGCCGTAACGTAACGTTCACGTTGCGGCCACCACAGTTACACGTAAGTAGCTCTACCTAGATGTCGTCTTGCGAAGAGTATAATATTATCATAGATGTTTGTCTCCAAGATTCTTCCACGAAGCTGCAAAAATAATTATTATCTATTTATGTTCATCATTGATCCATTTTGTTAGTAAAAAACTTTTTACAAAAAAAAAAACAACCGGTTTCCAAAAAAGAAAAATAATTTCGGAAGTCGGGGTCCTTGGATGTGTATTTTAATTTTTCACTTTTTTTTAGTTATGGTATACCAATTCGTATCAAAATCAAAATATTTTATTTCACAAACCTACATGGGCACTTAAGAAACGTCAGAAGCTAGGTGTATTTTTAATTGGTCCACATATCGATTAATAAACATAAAAAAAATGTATGTATAAGGAGGTGGTTATATTATAACCTCCTTTTTTGAAATCGGTTAAAAATTATGCTTAAGTCTTCTCGTTTGTTAGTTCACACAAACGCATACAATGCTTGAAGAACGGACAGTCGAACTCTTACTTAACTGTCCGCTATCACACTGAGGATCCTGTTGCTAACTCACACGCACTCTGTGCAGCAGTGACTGTGTAATATTGTTACTGCTTATTTTATGTAGTATAATGTTTTATTAACTACACATAATATGCCGTCAATTAGTAAACAATTGACTTTGTACCTATAGGGTTCAAACGACACGCAAGGACTTAATAATAAGGTTAAGAAGGTTGTCGCATTTTGTCACCTCTCTCGCTCGCACGGGACCAAATTATTAAGAATGTTAAACAAAAAGATGTTTTTTTTTTTAAATGTAATCAATTGGCGAACTAATAAATAATATTAATTTAATAGGTAATTATTAAAAACACATTTTTATTGTGGCATTTATTTAACTCATCTCAAAAGCAGATCATAATACTTAATCAGCTGAGTTAATTAAACTGCCGCCTCCCCTCCACCCTCCCTTTCCCCTCGCCCTCTTAAATAGCTGGTCTTATAAACAATTAATCAGTGTTCGTTCTAGTTACCAGTTACTGTACTGTAGGTTACAATACATTACATAATTATATTTTTTTACTGACCTCGTTTTCGATGAAGCTGTAAATTTTTCGCGAATGTGGTCCCCAACCGACTGAAAATTGCGAAATGAAAATGAAATGAGTTCTTTCATGAAATCCCAAAACTCTGATCGTTGAACACAGGGAGCGGATCCTAATTATCTTTTAGATTTTCGTTGATTAAAAATAAATTTATCAAGAAATTAATGAGTTGGAACTTTTATTTTTTATGGGTCCTGGTTAATTTTGTAATTTCTAAGCGCTAATTTTTTAAGCACTACTAATGAAGCTTAACACTTTCTTCTAGTTTGGTTAAATTCAATTGACGTTACGAACACTGAAAATAAACCCACCTAATTTTTATCCTATTAATCTGGATCAAGATAATATATGCACAGTTTAAACGGATTAATATTCATAAACAGATGGGACTCTAAAGTTGGACATTCCTGATAGCGCAATTTGGCGTGGCTCCAAACGACTAAAGTCAAATGTAGCTATTGGACAACCAGAGTTTTACATCATGCGTTGGCATGATGTAAAACTCTGTGTCTTGAATGTTACAAAAAAAAAAAAAATATTGTAAAATCCGTTGGGATTTTACAATATTTTTTTTTTTTTTTGTAACATTCACGATCAAATTGATGTACATCACGCCATTTGGCGCGATGGACTAACCGTGAAAACCCACTTACGCTTTCAAAGACTACATAGTGAGACTTGGCACTTACCCCTACTTCAACTAATACTTTCAATATTTTCCTATAGAAACCTGCTTCTTCCTGACGGAATTCCAATGGAACGTCAACGGGCCAGATTCATTGTGAAGGTCCACAAAGCTGATGGGGTGCCGAAGATGAATTACTCTCTACTGGCCAACATGAAGAAGGCCTTCACAGGAGAAAGCCAGGACGTCGCGGATCCTTACGTCCAAGTCTGCTTCGCTGGAATGATCGTAAGTCTCAGATTATTAACCGACTTCAAAAAAAGAAGGAGGTTATCAATTCGATACGTATGTATGTATGTAATATTATTGGACCTGCAATATATTGACATGATAATCTAACCTTCGTCCTTCTGGCTTCCAATTAAATATACAAAATGTTATGTATGTATGTTTATCCACGCATTTCTTCGAAACTGTTAATCGGACTGTGACCATTTTTGGCTTACATTTACATTAACTTAGGGAACAGTACAAGTTTCATCAAAATTGGTTCTGCAGTTTTCAAGATATGGACTAATACGTGTAAGTGTGACGGCCTGGCTTATTGATACGAGCTACGGGAAAATATCTCAAAACCTTGGTCAAATTCTAGTGCATTAACAAAACAAATATTCCAGTTTTTTTACTTAAAACTAAAAATTACGAAATAAAAATGTAACTTAAAAAAACAAATCGACTTCAAAAAGAGATGAACTCAAAATTATAAAATAACTTTAATTTCGGAAGTCGGTGGCAAAAAACTAAAATACAGATCCCAAGATTCGTTCAACATTTTGACGAGTTATGCGAACATAAATGTAGGGAACAGCAGATTTTTTTTCACGATTTCAGCTTTGGTCCCTTAATAAAAGTTGTTCATAATTATGAGTACAATGACCCCTTTAGAGATTTCGTGTATGAATAGGTAGACCTAACTTTATAATTAGTTAGTTAGTTACAAGTGAAGCTAATAAAAGCGTGTTAAAAATGAAATGCTGTTCGTTGATAAGCGCGACCGATTTGGCAAATTTTTGTTTTAAAATGTTCGTAATGATCCGAATCAAGTTCTTACGGAATGAAAAAAAAGTGGCCGGGAAAATTGGAGACATCGGGAAAACTGAAACTGCATTTTCTGTGAGAATTTTGTATGAACGATTGTATGGACATGACAAAGTCAGTCGGGTGAGCTAATAATAAATAAATAAATCAATTGTTATTTCAGAAAAATATTTAAGGTTCACAAAAACATCGTTGGTTCCTATCCTAATGAAAAAATCATAATATACATACACCAGCGCCAAATTCAAATGAAAAAATATTTATTTCACATAAACCTACATGGCCACATGAAACGTCAGAAGTTAGGTGCACAGTCGTTTCCTATGGAGAAGAACCGGCCAGAAAGTCCATGGCTAGGTATTCTTTTAAAAATAATAGGCTTTTACAATGTTAGCAAGGCTTGTGGCTAAGAAATAAGAGCCGCACAGGTCGATCGATCAGGTTAAGCTACGCTTGCCGCGGTTGGTCCGTGGATGGGTGACCATCTTTACATATCAAGACCCCTCCGTGCCTCGGAAAGCACGTTAAGCCGTTGGTCCCGGCTGTCAATCGTGTATCTTTAACAGTCGTTACGGGTCGTCAGAAGCCCGAAAGTCTGACAAGCAGTTTTACCAAGGGGTATCGTATTACCCAATAACTGGGTTGTGGAGGTCAGATAGGCAGTCGCTCCATGTAATATACTGGTACTCAGCTGCATCCGGTTTGACTGGAAGCCGATCCCAACATAGTTGGGAAAAGGCTGAGCAGATGATGATGACATTGTTATCAAGACCTGTCAACAAGTACTCGACAAGCAACCGAGCTACCTTTATGATAAACTAAGCTGGATCGCTAGTAGAAGGGAATGCGCAAGCAGACAGTGTTCTCAACAACTCTGTTCTCAGCCACACAAGACAGCCGCCTTCAGAGGCAGTTTCAGGTATGCTGCATCCAAGTGCTGGAACAATATTACCCCGCCCATAAGAAACACAAAAACACTAAATACCTTTAGAAGTTGGCTTCGACAGTTCCTTATCAATTCGCAGAAAGAACTGGGCGTGGCGATTTCGAACACGTCGATAATAATTTAAGCCTAGGTTAAAAAAAAAAATTGTTGACTGTTTGATTGAGCAATTATTTTATTATAATTTAACTATTTTAAATCTCGTAATCACACACTGCACACTATTACAATAATTATTAACCGCAGCCACTCTTATTTATTTTTGTATATCGTTGAACACTACACACAATTATATTACACTTCTGGACACATCTATTGGCCCACCTTAGAGTTTAGGTTTCGATGGCCCCTACCGAAATATGATTGCTAGATTGAACAAAAACTGTTGATGCAGTTTTAAACCTGATACATTTTACCATCTTTTTCGATCGTATTGTTTTAAATTTGAATTCAGAATACCATACGACATGGAGCTACGCCTAACAAGTCGGATATGCGCCTTGTTAAAGGCAATTGATTTTTGAATAAAAAACATGTTTTATCAAATAAAGGTTTAATTTAATAACACGTGTTGCCTCCATGGGCATCTACCACAGCTCTCATACGATTAGGCATAGAGTTTATCAACCGCTCTATGAAATTTTGAGGGATCATCTCCCATTCCTCTTCTATGGCAGTTTTCAACTCCTGCATCGTCTGGGCAACTGGCTGACGAGCCCTAACACGTCTTTTTAGCTCGTCCCACATGTGCTCAATGGGGTTCATGTCTGGGCTTCTGGCTGGCCAGTCCATAACTGTGATGTTCACATCCCGAAGATATTCCCTGACGATGCCGGCCGCATGGGCTCTTGCATTATCATGCATAAAAAGGAAATTTGGGCCCACATAGTCCGCGTGTGGTATCACGTGAGGTTCTAAGCACTCACGAATGTACCTTTCAGCATTTAATGTTGGCAGCCGTGGTCCTGTAACAACCTCAAGTTGAGTTTTGCCGCTCGCGGATATACCGCCCCAGACAGTCCATGAGCCACCACCATAAGCAACCCTCTCTTTAAAGCAGCATTGTGCGAAACGCTCTCCCTTACGTCGGTAGACCTTCTTCCTTCCATCATTGCCATGTAATACAATTTTAGACTCATCAGAAAAGAGTACACGGCTCCAATCTTGCTGTGTCCAATTTAAATGACTGCGTGCGAAATGAAGGCGCGCTGTTCGGTGGGCTCGCGTTAGTTTGAGCCCATTAGCTGGCTTGTGTGGTACCATATAGCGTTCTTTTAACCTTCTCCGAACAGTTCGAGCGCTCACAGATACTCCGTGGAAGTCGCGAAGTTGGTTTTGTATCTCAATGGAGGTAAGGTGACGATTTCTCAAGCTGGTTGTCACGATGAATCGATCCTGCCTTTCAGTTGTGACCCGAGATCGTGGCCTTCCTTGGCGACGAACAAAGCCGCCAGTCTCTAGGTACCTCCGATAAATATTTCGGACCGCAGATCGACTTAAATTAAGTTGAGCACTCACGTTTATTTGGCTGTGTCCGGCCTGAATAAGTGCCACAGCTTGGGCGGCGACTTCAGGTGAAGTATCCATAGATTATTGATAGAACCTCACCTCAATGTTAAGAATAAGTAATGTTTGTTGCAAAACCAAAGATATCAATCACTTTTTCAAGAATTAAATCCAAGTAAACCAATAAAACCAAGTTTTCTTGGTATTCGATTGTTTGATATCAACAAACAGGCTCCAAATTGTCTTTTGTTTCTTTAAATTCTGTGTTCGAAATTCAAAAAAAGACTATTGAATGAAATTGTGAATCATGTGCTAGGTTCAAAACTGCATAAAAACTTTTTGCTCGACCTAATATAAAATTTTAGCTAGGACCAAACGAAACTGAAAATACAAGGTGGGCCAATAGATGTCTCCAGAAGTGTAATTTAATTTATTCATGTAATTATGGATGCCTATCAAGTAGTTCACACACACAACACACTCACATACACAAACAAAAACAATAGGTACTTATTTAATAATCAATAATTATCAAATGGGATAACTCACCGATACCGAAACCATTATTCAACTTTTCCAATTTATCATTGTTATGCATCTGCTCGGCGTCCGTAGGCGCCACAGGGATCCAGCAGAATATCAGCGTCAGGTGAATTGCCTGGCACATGCTGAGCTGGACTTCCATTCGGTACAACTTAGAGACACGCACCGCACAAGATTTTTGCCTTGAGATAATTTTATTTTATTTTAAGGACGTAGGTAGTTAGGCATTCCGACCGAGGACTGCCACAAACAATATTTCTTCTTTGTGTTGTCGTTTTCTTTTTAATGTACCTAATGTTCTTATAATGTTGCAGTTTACTTGTTATTTTTTTTTTTCTTCTTATAAGTAATTAATGTAATTATGCTTTTGTGTTGTGTCTTCTATTGTTGTACTGAATAAATGTTTTATCTATCTATCTATCTACTTAACACAATAGGAAATGGCAACGAGTCCAAACATCTACAGCCTCTACAACGTTCTCACATTCACAAAATAAAAAAAAAATCTATGTAAAAGATGACCATGGCCATGACCGTGATCAGATGGTTTTTACAACAACATGAAAAAAATTACCACTGCATAACGTAAACACGACGAAAAACTGTATGGTTAAACTTACCTAATCAATGCTATAATATTCTACCCTAGAATAGGTTACAGCCACATTTTGAGAACATAAGGGACCGTGAAATGTGGTGTTACGCGAAAGGATATTTATAAACAAATAATATATAAAAGAGGAAGTCTTAAATTGGCATCGATGACTGATAAGTAGTGTGGAAATCTGTTGTCATGGTGTGAGAATGTGATGCGGAGGAATGAAGGAAATATCGTGAGGAAAGTTTTGAGTATGAACGTGAATGGTTATACGAGTAGGGGAAGACCAAAGAAACGATGGATGGACTGTGTAAAAGATGATATGTCGAGAAAGGGAGTGACTATTGAAATGACGACTGATAGAGAAGTATGGAAGAAAAGCATGGTGCTCCGCCCACAAATAAATTGGGATAAGGACAGGAGAATGATGATGACGATGATGAAGGAACCGTAAGCACTATGTATCACTAAATTCATTTAACGCTAAACATATTTAAAACATCATTCTGTTTCTGTCATCTTCCACCGATCGACAGCAACAGAACGATGTTTTAAACTCGTTTAGCTCTAAACGTGTTTATTGATTTGTGGTAGAAGCGCGGATCGGTAATCTATCCAGGCGCCGGCGACGGCACGCAATCAGCCGTTTCTCCAATTTCCGCCCTACCCCGACTCAAACGTAGCGCAATGTTCAAAGTGCGGAAATCATTTTCCATCTTGTTAAATGAAAAATATATTTATATCTGTAAATCGGTTCAAGAAAACACTTTTATACGTCAAAAATAAATTATGTTTTGAAACCAGATGAGTTCAGTGTTTCCTATCCGACTATTCTGAGATGAAAGATCTAAACAAACTCAGAGGTCACAGTCTCAGGTCATATAAGGACCATGCAGTTTGTCTGGGTTGTCTTTTATTAGGGTATTTTGTGAAAAGAAAACAGATTTGAGTAGACCTGTCTGTGCACACATTTGTCAGTAATCGTGTAGCTCAACGCAGAATTATTAAAGAGCTAAACGACTCAACGACCAATACCAAAGAAAGGACATTTGGATAGAAAGCTTGTACTGAAACTGTCAAACAACCGTTAAAACTAACAGAAAAATAAAAGTTATCCAATATGTGGTCTTCATATTCGCAGTAATTGAAATAATAATAACACAATAAACCTATTCCAGGGAGCGACATCCGTGCGCAAGAACACCTACACCCCAGTCTGGAACGAGCAGATAGTGTTTACTGAGATGTTTCCACCACTATGCCAGCGCATCAAGTTGCAGCTGCGGGACTACGACCCCGTGCACCCCAACATCATTGGCACACACTTCATTGATCTGAAAACTATCTCCAACGATGGAGATCGGGGTAAGCATGAGAACTTTTTTAGAAAATTATTTTTAAATGCTTTTTTAAGTTTTCGCCCCGTTTGAACACGATGTATCTTTCCTAACAGCTGACGCATAGGTCATGCACCTTAAAACGATAAATCTGAGTATAACCTACGATGCGTTGTTGCCGCTCTGACGCAAGTCACAAGTACAACCAAATATTTTCACTAAAAAGATGGCAATGCAAACAAGGAAGCAATAAATACACAAACTTGCACTTTCGTTACGAGAGTGACAATCATAGCAAAACATCCCGCGCGTAAAAGAAATAGAAATAGGTCAGTGTGTTGCTATTGTATCCTAGATCCTTGCGATCCGTAAGTAGGGCCTCAGTGCGCCGACGCTATCCTTTCGGAACGTATGTTATGTAACACGGAAGCTCCTGCGCCGCTTTTGTTTTGTCGAACTCGCGCGCTGACAATTGTGATTTTGTTTTGTTATTGTGATAGGACACTAAATCTAAATAAGTCTAAGACAGTATTTTTTATTTTTATTTTTTATTTTTATTGTGACAGGACACGTAACTTGGGATTGTTATTATTTAGTGTTAGTGTTTTTTTTTTAGTGATTGACTGTTTTTTATTGTGATAGGACACGTAATTAAACTTTGGTTGTGTGTGTGTAATTAGTGTTCAACAATGCCTCGTGTAACTTACACGGCGTCAGAATACACTGACATGATTTTAATTTACATTGGCAGTACAAAGAATACGGGACAATAAAAGTATAGTGCCACAACAGAGTGCCACCGTGGCAAATACCCGCTGCTTGGGAAGAACGAATTTTAGACCATTTTTCCCCGCAACCCGACAACGAGTCTCCACAGAGCTGCCCGGCAGTTTAGGGTTTGCCATAAAACCATCCACAAGGTTCTAAAACGTAACAAATGTAAACCTTATAAATATCGGAAGCTGCAAGCTTTGTTATCGAGAGACTTGCCGGTCAGGAACAGTTACTGCCAATGGCTACTAAATAAAACAACCGAAGACCGTCATTTCTTAAATAATGTAATATGGACCGATGAGCGTACTTTTACTCGGAACCGCATCTGGAATCGTCAAAACCTCCGGTACTGGGCCCCAATTCTGTACGGTAATTATTATTCCCCGCTTATATCTTACCACGTGCAAACCACGTCAGTACCGTGTCTTGTTGAAAACCATGTAACGGCAAGGAATCGAAATGTCATATTCTGTATGGTCCAAGAGAAATTGTCTATGGCACATTATGAAATCACGCGTGCGTTTTGATATTTTGTTCGGCAGTATTTGATCCTAAAACTAGTAAATGGAAATATTCCATTTTGAACATCAATAATGCCTAAAGTATCGTTTTTTATTATATTTTAATATTATTTATGACATTAAAAACGTAATTTTAGGTTTTTAAATCTATTGGAAAATTAACAAAAACATACAATGATAATATTTGACAGCAGTGTTAAAATTTTTGAACGTAGCTACTTGCGTATGTTTTCTAGAGTTGTCAGTGATTTTGTTTACATGTACATTTTATTTGTTTTGAGGGTTCTTGTAGATTTCGAAATAATATATTACTGGACCACCAATAACTGGATTGGATCATTTCGTGATTGAAGGGAAGAATCATAAGTATTATCATTTGCCACCTACACTATTTATATACAAGTTTTTACTAGTTACTTTGGAATCTTTTCTATAAAATATGGAAAATGTTTAGCAAAGTGAATGAAACCAAGGTATTTAATATTAGTGTGGTCACATAGAAAGCATTTTCGACAATATTTTATAAAGTTCTTATAAAGCATGATATTTCAATGTCCCTGGTGTATGTATATGTATATGAAAAACAATTATTTCTTACTTTTTACAATATAAATTATGCTGAAATACACCCGACACAAACACAGAACACAACATAATCTTCAAATTTTTAAAACTTTTAACTGTAAACTGACGATTCCGTACGGTTCCCAAGCGTGGTATTTTGACAGTTCAAACCACGCCAACATCGCGTTCATTTCGCGCGGTTTCGTTCATTGTGTCAAAGAGAATACGTTATTAGCAGATGTCGTAATTAGCTAAGGAATTGACGTGATTTCGAAGTAAGGAATCACTAAGTGGTCATAGTGAATTAGGGCCCTGGAGTTTGGAAAATCCACACGTGTTTCGAGAATCTGAGCGCGCTCCGGCGCGCGCGCGACGTTGCCGCTTTGTTACCAAGGTACCTAAGGTCAGTTAAAATTTACAAAGGGTGGTTAAGTTTTACTCTGATTTGTAAGCTATTTAGTTTGTTTGAAAAATAAAAAATCTAATTTTTGGTGCTTTTTATTTTTATACCGTATCGAATTAATACTAAACACGTATAGTATACGTAGTGTAATTTAATGCCCCTCTGTCATACTCTGTATAATTCTTCTGGTAACTTCAGAAAGGTATATCAAGTATAGAGTAACTCATCTTCATGCCGCTTGGAGAGAAAGAAGTCACTTATGAAAGTATCGTTATTAAGAAAGTAGGTACAGTAGCTAGACCACCACCTCTTAACGCAGTATTACAATGTTTTAATCTTACTTGAGTGTGGGAAAGAGATGGAGCTAGACGACCTGTATAGCTCCATCTCTTTCTCACACTGAAGTAACATTAAAATAATACTGCTTTAAGAGGTGGTGGTTGGCCCCCAGGTCGTTGTTTTCAGCTTCCTTTTATATTTTACTAGGTCCCTGCTTTGCACGGTTTTTAATGACTCGACGAAAAATCGATATTTCTTTATTATCTCGACCAAATGTAGGTATAGGACGACTTATAATTTTTTCACGATTACGATGTTGGTCCCCGGGAGAAAGTTGTTCAGTTTGATGGTCTGTACCTCCCCTTTAAGTTTGTACAATCCGAAAAATACTTATTAACTTTTGCCAGCGGTTTCACCCGCGTGGAAGTCGCAAATTAACCCACGGAAACGTAATACCGGGATAAAAATATCATAGGTGTTAATCCAGGGTTATAATAAACTATCTGTGTGCCAAACATCCAAATACTTTTAGAAGTATAATAGTCATAGTTTAAATACTATCGTGAATTCATGCAAACCTAGTACTTTTTATTAGGTTATTGGTCAGAAACGTCATAAACAGAATACCGTCTTGTATGGCATGTAACGTACCTATTACCGGGATAAAAGTATCCTATGTGTTAATCCAGGTTATAAACTATCTATGTGCCAAATTTTATCCTAATCCGCTCAGCCGTGTTTGCGTGATTGAGTAACAAACACACTACACTTATACTTTCAGATGTATAATATGTTTTGCTCCGTTGGTGTAATTGCTGTATGGCGTTTCAGTGGGAGGATAAATAAATAATAAATAAAATAAATAAATAAATCAGCAAAACCAAAATGATACAGTTCCAAACATACAATAGTAAGCGTCCACAGTTAAAAATACAACATGATAATGACACAATTGAAGAGGTTGAGAGTACGAAGTTCCCAGGGATGACATTAGATAAATACTGTAACTGGAAAGCTCATATTGACGAACTCTGAACAAAGGTAGATAGATTCGTATTCGTCCTATACAAATTAATTATTATCATTTATTTATTCAGACTACAGAAGGTCCATTGTGTTAGTAACAAACTTAACCTATGTTAGTACTTAATAACTAGCACAGATTTAGTACGCTCGGCTAACGCCCACACAAGCGGGCTATCTGCCCGGGCGGCTATCGAGTGCAGAATGATGTTGGGACTGTCACGCAACCTGCGAAGTAACGAGGCAGATTTCTTGCGCCATACTGCGTCAAAGCTGTCAGTGCGTGCGTCGGTAAACATCGCCGACGCACTGCAGAAGCGTGGCAGTCCCAGCAGCACCCTGAACGCATTGTTATATTGGATACACAGAGCATTGCCAGCCCTTTGGGTATATCTGAACCACAGGGCCCCCGAGAACAGTGATGTGCAATAGGCCTTAAAAAGGGCTATAATACGTGTGGCTAGAAAAAAATCAGAAAGAACACTAAGCGAAAAGGAAGTAATAGCGCGGGCGGGCGATGCAACGCGACGGGTCGGGGGCCGAGAGAGTTTTATTAAAATGTGGCTGTTATTTTAGTATATTGTTTATCTTAAGACTAGGGCATGGATCCCGGAATTCCGAGATTTCGTAACTCCGGAATTTCGGATGACTTTTTACAATATTACAATTCCGGAACTGAAGTAAATATCGCAATCCGATACTCATATAATTATTTGTAAGATACGTTACCACAATAATATTTGCATATTTGTACTCTCTTGCGAAATGTACCGTACCGCGCGCGAACTTTAATTATTTTGAAGTTTTGTTCTTTAAACCTATTTTCATGATCTCAGAAGAGGAGAACTTGTTGATTTTGTTCATTGTGAGTTGTTGAATCTTATATACATCATAATTTTATTAGATAGTTATTTAATAAGCTACATTGCAATTGCAAATAGCTAGCACACGTTGATTTTGCTATAATGTATATTATTGAAAAGTTGATTATTTTTTGTTAAATATAATATTTATTAAGAAAAACCTAATAGAAGGCTGTTTAATTGATCTCAGTCAAGAATTTTGTCGATTTATTTAGTTTTTTAATAAAGATTTGATTTAACAAAACACTTAAATGCGTATTTTTTTTTTTTTTATTTCCTATACTTTTTTCTAAATCCGGAACCGGTTCCGGAATTCCGGAATCGAACCAGTAGTATCGTAACTCAGCTCCAGAATCGAAAATCATCCGATATTACATGCCCTACTTAAGACTTCCACGCGAACGAAGTCGCAGGGCACAGCTAGTTTATAATATGTATAGTATAGATATAGATTTTACAGCCATTAAGTTTATCAAATCAGGCTTCAAGGCTTCACTGTGAATGAACATGAGGATGTAAATGAAATTAGGTCCAAAAGACCTTTTGACATGGATGCGGCTTAAAGTAGCAATTAATTTATCTACATAATTCACAGAAGTCATGTCAATGAATGCCCACTTTAACATAATACATATTTGCCTAAGCGTCGATATATCATTCAAATAATCCATTTCTATAATGAATTAACAGTCAGCTTTAACATTGTTACCTCCAGGGAATCCGACTGCAAGCTTTTTTCCATTTTATCGACCAAAGTATATTTGTGACCTACTAACCTCCGTAATTCAGCGAGTTTACATGATTTTCCTTTTCTTTTATTTGTTTATTCCTAATTAGCAATGAAGGTAGGAAAATACAGCTTATTTGAATATCATTAACTGACAGGTTTTGTGGCAATTAGGAAGCAGGTGGTAATCATAAATACAAGTGGTAGGTACACGGATATCTATGGGTAGGTACGTAGGCGAACGTTCCCGATCGACCAATTTTCAACCTTATTACTAAAGGAATAAGGGGGAAAAGTGGGCGACCGGTAACGTTCGTGAGTGTACATATTTTCTTTTTGCAACCATCAGTGAGTTTTAAGCCCGGTGATAACATTATTTTCTCTTAGGTTTGAAAATAGATAGATATGGGTATACAATGATATGCCTGGTAAGCAACTGTACAAGCTTTAAGGGGGTGGCTGAATAGACTAGTTATCCTGCTTGAAAATCGAGCTTAGGATGCAGTGTGTGTATACACTACACCTCAAGCCTACGTTAGTACTGTCTCACAGGTCTAGTAGTCGCAAGCGCTACTGCTGAGCATAAGGTCCTGGGTTCGCAGGGTTGGGTTTTCCATTTGGAATTTCTCAGTAACAGCCTGAAGTCTGGATTTGTACCTGGTTGATTGCAATAGACTCGCCCCTTATTATATGGGACTTATGCATAACTGGCGAAATGAGGGGGAAAAACATATCTGCCTAACCTCCTCAAGCCAAATGCACGGGCACGTTGATATTAATCTGGACTACTGACGTGTTTCAGGATTCCTGCCGACCTTCGGGCCTGCCTATATCTACATGTACGGCTCTACCCGCGACTACAGCATTCTAGATCAGCATGCAGGCCTCAACACCGGCATGGGTGAAGGAGTTTCTTACAGGGGAAGGTAACTCAATCATACAATATTTGTTAATTAATTTAATTTTTTATTCATATTTTCTTTTCCTTTAACTTAAGCAGCCTCAGCGAGGTAATTGGGTAACACATTAATAATCTTAATGCCATTTATTTGACAATTCAAGAATTTTTATTGAGTATGTGTGTACGTTGTCGAGCGGAAGAATTTTTCAAACGAAGAGTTGGATTATGAATTTCCTTCGGATTGTGATAGAAACTGTGTTACATAATTGGGTTGCTGCTAAATAAATAAAAGCTAACTTTATTGGCAATTGTGATTTTGTTAAAAGGTCAAAGGACCACGGTGGGTACCTATGAATCTTTGTCATACTAGCAAAGCACAAAGATCATAGTTAATTGCAATTGTTTTTAAGATTGCGGTCAGCAACAAAAATCGATTAACATTTCACTTTTTTATCATAATAATTATTAACCTCAATAATAAATAAGTTAACAGCTATTTTATCTGTGTATTGAACATTGGTCAGGCACCCCTGCCTCCCCTGTCTTTCCATAGTTCTAGGTAACCCGTCCACTTTAGCTACCCAAACCCATAGTTCAATATCTTTTTTTTTCATATCCTGAAATAGTGCTTCGCCAACCGGCGGTTGTCCTTGGGTACACTTGCATAGTGCATACAGGGATAATCGTCAGTTGGTGCCTCCTCATCATTTAAAATTGTCTAAGGGGCTCTGCGAGGCTTCGACCCCTCGTACCCCTTCCAAAGGTCCGGGACCCCAGGGTCCAGAAATTTATGTCGAAACCATTTTTTAAATAAGTAATAGTTGTATTAATTAAGATAATGCAATATCTTGAAATAGGTACTGAACTCCACTGAAAAGCATTGTATCGAATTATAATGTATTTATTTAGATCACAATACGTAAAATTAGTTCACCCGACAGACTTTATCCTGTCCAAAAAATAGTTACTTTCAGTTTTTTCCATTTTTCCGATTTTACGGACAATTTTTACAATTTTTCTTCGGTCCAGCCATTCTCAAGTGATGCGCTTACCAACGAACAGAATTTCATTTTTATATAGAACTAGCAGTGCCCCGCGGTTTCACCCGCATAAGTCTATAAGCCATAGCCCATAGGGATATAAAAAGTATCCTATGTGTTAATCCAGGTTATAAACTATCTGTGTGCCAAATTTCATCCAAATCTAGTCCGTAGTTTTTGCATGAAAGAGTAACAAACATCCATCCATCATCACAAACATTCGCGTTTACTACGTTTCTACTTCTGGGGGCCAACCACCACCTCTTAAAGCAGTATTATTTTAATGTTACTTCAGTGTGAGAAAGAGATCGAGCTATACAGGACGTCTAGCTCCATCTCTTTCCCACACTGAAGTAAGATTACAATAATACTGCATTAAGAGGTGGTGGTCTAGCTCCTGTTACTTGACCGAAGCCTAAATGTGAAGTAAAGTTTCTTGATGTACCAAATGAACAGCGTAGCAATCTACACAGTCCACTTGTTCTTGTTATACCTATATAGTATGTGTATCCTTCCTACTACACCGTGCACCAAAACTAACCAGAAAAAAAATTCATTACAGAGTCCTCATCTCGATTCGTACCGAACTAATGGAAGGACTTGAAGGTCCTCTATCGGATGTAGAGTTGGAGCCCATCCCACCGATCATCGAAACCAGCTTTGAGAGAAACGAAGAGTTCTTCCTCTTCACCAGCATCTTTGAAGCCAATATGATCGACAAACGTCTTACTGACAAACCTTTGCAATTTGAACTCAGCATTGGTAACTCAGGAAATTCGTTGGATGGCCATCACGAATCAGTCAAGAGACCACACGACTTAGAAGCCGAACTAGGTATGGATTTGGTAGAAGAGTTTAGGAAATTTAAGCGAGGAGTTGATTTTATTTAAAGAACTCTACTTTGTACTTACATTTTAAAAGCACACATTCACAGAATATACACCATAATTATTTACCTACATTATTTACTACATCTAAATTATATCTCTTTAGCAACGGTTTATTAAGCTTCTCTTTCTCTTTTATATTTTTTTTTAAATCTCCTTCATTTACTTAATTAATATATGATTGTTTAAAATGCTATTTTTGTCTGAGTGCACTATAAATATTTAAGTTCTTGTTTAATACTTTCTCGTTTAGTAGTTATTTATTATCTTTTATTTTATTATACATTTTTTTTCTTAGCCTATACTGTCCCACCGCTGGGAAAAGGCCTGCCCCAAGTCTTTCCAGGAACTCTTTTCCCGCGCCACCTCGAATCAGGCCTCACGGTACGCGTCCAGGTCAACCCACGCTCTCTTTCTGGGCCGGCCTCGGCGGCGCCGTCCATCTTCAGGTACCCATTGTGTGGAGACTTTTGCCCAGCGGTCATCGTGCATGCGGCTGACGTGACCCGCCCTTTCCCATTTTAGCCTGGCAGTCTTCTTGCCTACGTCCATTATACCCGTTTTGGAACGCAGCGTGGTGTTCCGAATTCTGTCCTGTCTTTTTACGCCTAGGATGCTGCGTTCCATCGCTTTTTGGCAGACTCCAAGGAGGAACCTCTGCGACTCGGTGAGCGACCAGGTCTGAGCACCATAGGTTAGGATGGGCAAAATACACATGTCAATGAGTTTGCACTTCAGAGAGATCGGCAGATCACCCTTCTTTAACGTCTTCATGGACCAGTAGCTTTTCCAGGCGTTTTCGATTCGGCGGTCAATTTCCCTTTCCTGTCTGTTTTCGAAAGAAAGTAACTGGCCCAAGTAGATATACTCTTCGACATAATGTATTTCCTGCCCATCTACCTCGACCCTACGCTTAGTGCTGTTGGTCATTATTTGGGTTTTAGACCCACCCTGAAGCTAGCCATGCTCAACTCTTGGAGCATGGTCTGGAGTTCTAGAGCTGTGGGGGCAAAAAGGACTATATATCATCGGCAAATCGAAGGTTTGTCAGCCTCTTCATGCCGACGTCAATGCCCTTGGTTTTCCATGAGGCTGCCAGTGACTTAAATATCTCCTCAAGTGTGCTAGTAAACAATTTGGGAGAGAGTGGGTCCCGGGTCCCCCTGTTTAACACCTTTTTGGATTCTGAATGACTGTCCAGCAGTATTTAGTTTAATGTTTGCGGAGCTATTGTTATATATATATATATTTTTTTTTAAGAGGTTGATATATGTTTTTTCAAGTTCCTGGTGTTCTAGGGATGTGAATATTTCATTGTGTTTAATACTGTCAAAGGCCTTCGTGTAATCTACGAAGGCCAGATATAAAGGTTTATTAAATTCTGTGTATTTTTCTAGTGTCTGGTTTAGTGTTTGAAGATGGTCGGTTGTTGAAAAAGTTCATTATACATACTTATAAATTAAAATTTTAAATAGGTACTTATTAGAATATAAAGAAAATACTTAAATATTTAAAAATATAAAAAATAGTAGCCTACTGGTATCGAGAACACGGTCCAAGCAACCGGTGGTCAGTGCTCTAGAGAGAGCAACCTCCTGACAATGCGAGCCGTGTCCACAAGTGCCGCTTTCTTAATCTAGCCCTTAATCCAGCTGCCCAACGAGAGCCTCCTCAGGTGTTGGTCGAGGCTCTTGGCCACGACTATCGGCACAATGTTCGCTGAGTCCACATCCCAAATGACGACAACCTTACGAGCCAAGATACTTGATTTGTTTATCTTTCTCGGCTTTGACGAGGTTCCCGTGCATCATGCGGGACCGTTATGTCAATAATCATTGCGCGCCGCTCTATTCGATCCACCACCACTATATCAGGCTTACTGCCAACAATAGTCCTGTCAGTGATGATGGATCGATCCCAGTACCATGTAATATTTCCATTTTCGAGAACTGGGTCGGGCACATACCTGTAGTACGGCACTCCCGATTCCACAAGACTGTATTTCAGAGCAAGTTGCTGATGGATAGTCCTGGCTACAAGGTTGTATCTATGCAAGTACTATTCGTTAGCTAGACGAGAAGATCCGTTGTTATTTTATTATTATTGTTACTCATTATTCCTTATTATTGTTTTTTTTTTTTATATTTGTGAAAGAAAAATAAACAAAATCCCATCATTATATTGATTTTATTATTTTCTCAGAACTGCTTAAGAGCGTTCATCGCACGCGGGCTGGCATCGTCGCATTTCTAAAGGTATTTTCGTGATTATTTTATTAAATTTATCTGTCAACTATTTTCTATTTTCAAAGAGTAAATACAAAAATAACTGTCGAAAAATAGCGTTTAAATAACTATAAATAACAACGATATAATTTGTCAGAGGAAATTGTCCTTTGATTTAAATTTAATAAAATAATCACGAAAAACCTCTAAAAATGCGCCGTTGCCAGCCCGCGCGCTATGAAATCTCATAAGGTAAGTGTGCCAATGGTTTGAAACTATTATTTTTTACAATATTCTTATTTGTTTTATTTATTATTTCCTCAGGACAGATGCTGAAGGTATGGCTAAAATTATTGCTATATATTTTTACGTTACTACTTTTGCTGTAACCTCATCTAGTGCAGTAGGTACTAGTGTAATATGCTTATGAATTCACATCAATGTTAAGGGGGCCAACCACCACCTTCTAAGCAGTATTATTTTAATGTTACTTCAGTGTGAGAAAGAGATGGAGCTATACAGGACGTCTAGCTCCATCTCTTTCCCACACTGAAGTAAGATTACAATAATACTGCTTTAAGAGGTGGTGGTCTAGCTCCAGCAGTGCGGTTAATGTTGTAGTTGTTGGCTAGTTGACAGTTTTTAAGAAACCGATTAAAAATGTTCCTTGTGGTGGTCTATTTTCCTTAAAACATGAATATTTCATCAAAATATTAACATTAACAATACTAATTTTTCATTTATAAACCTCAATTTAATTTTCATAGTCAAAACGGGACACACTCGAATAGCGGCTCGAGTGATGTCATCATCTTTAGGGCGGAGTACACCGACTTTTAAGACGGCTGTTAAGATATTTAACCAGTTCTTTCCTTTGGAAGTTTAAATACCTAACCTAGGTGTTTTGAATATTGCTGAACACCGCCCTAAGTTGTCAAAACAGTGACACCTGTGACAGATTGTCTTTATAGGATCACTCGTGTGTCTGTCTGTCTGTCTGTCACAGCTAATTTGTTCCGATTTTAATTGCCCGATTAAGTTGAAAGGGGCTTTAATGAATTTCTGTGACCCAAACAAAGACGTGTAACGTAAATAAATGAATTTCGAATTTGAGGGTCACTTTTCGGGGACGAATAAGGAAATTGAAAAAATAAAGTTTTGCAAGCTGTACCGTGTGACATAGACAAATGAAAGAGCATACTGTGAGGGTTTCAAGTACCTACACTTTTTTTTTATAATTTTGAAATAATTTTTTTTAAACTTATTTAAGAAAATAGATGAAAAATGACCATCCCCCTCTCTTATCTCTGAAACTACCGAGCCTAAAATTTTGAAAAAGAAATACAGAAAATTGTTCTACACTTATAGATTACAGGAAACCCTATAATATGTCTGTGGTCTTAAAATAACATGGCAAATCTCAATATTGTGCGTACAAACTTACATTTGCAGTTGGAATGTATGGGAGAACATGTTTTCAACTACGATGTTAAGTTTGTTCTTGGGATAATTCTTTCTCTTCTTTCTTCATCGCATCTACGGAACCCTTCATTCTACGTGGTCCGACACTCACTTGACTGGTTTTTATTTAACTTCTCTCGACCGAAACAGATGAAATCAGTGCCGACACGGGCTACTGGCAGAGCACGACGCAGCCGACGAAGGCGTCGTCCACAGACAAGAACTACTACTACCTGCCGTACTGGGACAGCAAACAATGCATGCATGTGCGCAGCATATGGCCCGACCATCGCAGGCGCATGTACAACTCCAACCTCATCGCTAATATCATCGAGAAATACGTCAGTACCTAAACTACCTATATATAATTATGTTAGTAGCTATTTGGAGCTCGGAAATAAACCTACGGGAACGTAAAACCGGGATTTATAATATTATATCTCAGTATAGACTTTAGACTTCTAAAAGATAACCTTTAGGTTCCGAGGCTCGAAGAGAACTCACTTAGAAACCAAGTGCGACGCTCCAACACCATGTTTCCATTCCCTTTCATTACAAAACCAGTACTTTTACGGTACAGCCCGATGCAAACTTTATGGCGCCTCGGAACACGAGACGAGTCGCTGCGCAGTATCAAATTCATGTGTCAGCGGGGGTGAGGGGTGGGGTACTGCGCAGCGAGTAGCGCACTTCAGAGTCGCCATAAAGTTTGACGCGTACTATTACTGTCAAATGAGATACTTTTTAAACTTCATGAAATTATGAATATAAATATATAAAATATCGTTATATATTATGGATAACCTTAAAAGAAAACTGGATTGGTTTCTCTACCTCGGGATAAGCACTAGGTATACACCAGATACCTAAATTTAAAAAAAAAATCTATCATTTCTTTGAAACATCTCGAAAATATCTTGTTAATATTATTTGGGTTTACGTAAAAGCCCTTTACGTCAACCTGAATAATATTATCAAGCCTTTAAATTGTATCTCTGCAGGGCAATGGCCTGATTTTCATACTTCGAGAGAATGCGACTGTCTAGTTGGTCTAGTGGTCGCAAGCGCTACTGCTGAGCATGAGGTCCTGAGTTCGATTCCCGGGCCAGGCAGAGTGTTATTGGGTTTTCCCATCTGTAATTTCTCAGTAGCAGCCCGTAGTCTGGATATGTGCCCGGTTGATGGCAAAAGGCTCGCCCCCTATTACATGGGACTTAACATAACTGGCGAAAATGTGGGTGTACTATAGGTGCACCTCTGCCCAACCCTTCGGAGAATACAAGCGTGTTATGTTTATGACGGAATGTATTGTACATGCATTTAATACTAAGGTACCTTTTACTAAACTCAGAGATTCCAGACAAAAAAAAATATATCTTCTAATCTTCCACATATAAACCTGAAATCGCGTTTGGATCAGTCCGACTTTACCCTTACCCCGCGTCCTAGCCAAAGCGATCGGTCGTGCGAATACGCGATCATTGTGAAAACTCGAAGCCGCCCTCTGTCCGCGACCACGCGTTCGGGCTTGCCGACTAAAACCAGGTTAGGACGCGGCCTGAAGACACTGAAGACCTACCTAATGTCAGAGATCTTGTCTCAATATTTTCCAGCTAACTTCCATCCTATAACTACAGTAGCATCCCAATCTGAACAAATTCCAGGAAGAAGAGCTCGCCGATTGTCAAATAGCGATCGACGAAGAACTACTCCCGGACAGCACCAGCGTGCTCATGCTCAAGACTGCGCTTGAAGCGCTGAGCAGCGCATGCAGCGCTTATGTGCGCCACATGACCAACGCACCCCCTTTGGGCAACACCAAGCTAGACAAAGAACGGCTAAAACTCTGCATCTTTGAAATTGTAAGTACAAAAGCAAATAAAAATATTATTTCACATAAACCGCGTCGTTTATGGAACCACGGTTACTCGTTTAAAAATAATTGGCTTTTACAATGTTTTCAAAAAACACTGTTAATAGGTAGGAATGGGAGGACAGTGTAGGCCTGTTAACAAGTACTACTTAACAAAATAGAAAATGGTCAACAAATTGAAGCATCTATGAGCCTACAAGGCCTACAACGTTCTCACATTCACAAAATAGAAAAAAAAAGTCAGGAGGTGTCGTAGGATACACGGTTGGAACGAAGTTCCTTAACGCACAACCTCTTAAGGGGTCATTGTACTCATCATTATGAACAACTTTTACTATGGGACCAAACCTGAAATCGCAAAAAAAAAATCAGCTACTCCCTACATTTATGTTCGCATAACTCGTCAAAATGTAGGGAACAGCTGAATTTTTTTCGCGATTTTTGGTTTGGTCCCATAGTAAAAGTTGTTCATAATGATGAGTACAATGATCTAAGAGGTTGTGCGTTATTTATGTTACATCTTTGATATGTAGGTACACAGAGCCAGCTAGTATGGTCTCAAGTTTCAAGTGTCAACATGGGGGTCAACCGGGCATAACGATTTTTCGTTACGTAACGATTTCTACCAGACAATCCCTACCGCAAGCCGCTTTAAAGAACTTCGCTCCAATCCTAATATTATATTAATGCAAAAGTGAGTTTGTTTGTTTGTTTGTTGCTCTTTCACGCTAAAACGGCTGAACAGATTTGGATAAAATTTGGCACATGGTAGACCATGGCCTGGATTAGGACATAGGATACTTTTTATCCCGGTAGTATGTGTCCATGGGATAATTTCCGACCTCCACGCGGGCGAAGCCGCGGGCAAAAGCTAGTAGTAAGTATATACATAAGCTTTTAAATAACTTCTTCGTCTATCCTGGGCAGCCAGACCAGCTACCACCTTGCTAACTAGTTTTAAACCTAGATCATCGTGCCGATGAGAGAAATTAAAACAACACCCGATTTCTGAAAGCCGATCATCTGGCTTGATCAGGCTGGTTCTGATTAAACAAGCTCAGGTTAGAACTTAAGTTGTTGGAAATGGATAAGCGAAATAGTAACATCTAGTCAAATAATTGGCATGAATTTTTAATAATAGCTTAACAGAAACGAAGTTTACACTACATGGTTCTGTATCTCCAGATCCTATGTTACCCTTTATAAGTGGCCATCTGTTGATAGCAGCTTTTAGTAAAAAAAAAACTTAATAGGTACTATAGAATAAGGCAACATGAAGTCTAATCTATGTATTATTCTACAGGATCAAATTGCCTCCATGTCTAAAAGTCTGAGAGCTTTGATCACCAAACATTCGATTAAAGAGCGTCTTCGCACCGCTTACTCATACTTGGACAAACTGAAACATCTCTGTGAAGATGTAAGTATTACTTTTATAGCCTTTTTCACCACCTTCATTATTATAGATTCCGGTTATCTTATCCAGCAAATAATTAAATTAGGGTGTGTAATTCATTAATTTCATTGTTTAATTTATCTGGTAGATAGCGCCTCGTTCGTTCGCCACTTCTTCTCCCCAGCTAAAACACTTGAACTGGTGAAGGGTTGACATTATTGAGGCTGCTTTATATAATTTTCACGTTCAAAAAGTGCTGATTCTCAGACTAATTTTGATTTATTTCTAGATTATTTTTCTGATAGCTTTTTCTATTGGCATCCGCTTTGATATTATTTTCCTTAGGCACCTGTTTCCGTCCGCCGCTCCGCAAGTCGCGTCGCATTGACTCGTGGCATGCTCTAAACGCAATAGCGTGTAGCTCGCTGCCACGGAAATAATATTACATTGTTTCTGTTCCAGGCCCAGCACGCTTTGCCTGACATATTCATCTGGATGATAAGCAACGGAAAACGCTTGGCTTACCAACGTATCCCAGCCAGGGATATTATCTACTCTGATTACATTGACGAGTCTGGGAAATATTGCGGAAAAATGCAGACAATGTTTCTCAAGGTAAAGTCACCAAGGATTATTATTTATTATGTAATAAAAAGGGAGTACTTAGTATATCTATGATATCATGACGGCTGTTAGGTATCAATATATCGATATCAAGTAATTATATTCTCTAATATTCTCCATATAAGAGAAAAACATATTGCGCCAAACACAACTAACATGGCACCAGGGTGGGCAGATGAAGATAATATAGAAGAACATATTTAAAAACTGTACAATTAAAGATATAAGTACTAAAGACCTTATATTAATTTCAGTGGCCAGGCAAAAAGTCAATAATGCCAAGCGGATGGTCGATTCCAGCTAAGATCAGTGTGTACCTGTGGCTCGGCATCCTGCAAGATAAGAAACATTACATCGATGGACTGCCTCAGGGCTATGAAGTCAGCTCGGAGTTAAAAAATGCTGATAAACTACGGTCGAATGCCCCAGCTACCATCTTTTACGCCGAAAAACATGTAAGTTTAACGAAACCTCTTCAAGCTGCTCGTCAATATTTTAAATAATTTGAATTTCAACAATTATTAAAATAATTTGTTGTATGTTTCAGAACTTCCAAATGCGGGCCTATATTTACCAAGCCCGATCATTGATCGGATCTGATTCATCTGGTCTGTCGGATCCATTTGCCCGTATCGTTATCGGCGAATCCACCGCACTCACGCAAGTTATCGATGAAACCTTGAGCCCCACTTGGGATGAGCTGCTCGTGTTTGATGACGTGCTGCTGTATAGCACTATCGAACGAATAAGGGCTGATCCACCCACAATCGTCATCGAAATATTTGATCAAGATAAAGTCGGCAAGTCTGAATTTATAGGTCGCACTTTAGCCAAACCTCGCATAAAAGCTTACGAAGATGTCCAGAGAGGCTCACAAAATTTGCCATCTTTAGAGTGGTATGAAATCACACGCGGTGACGATCGAGCTGGAGAACTACTAGCTACATTTGAAATGCTTGAAATACCTCCAAAACAGAATTCTTCGATACTTCCTGATCTACCATCACCGAGGGAGGGCAACGGGAAGCCACCCATTGATATCAATAAGGGCCCAATCCTCCCCGTACCAAGAGGGATTCGTCCAACACTATCAAAGTATCGCATTGAAGTATTGTTCTGGGGATTGCGTGATTTGAAACGGATCCACCTTCTGACCGTGGATAAGCCACGAGTTGATATCGAATGTGCTGGCAATATATTGTGCTCGACTGTCATACAGAATGCGAAACGCAATCCCAACTTTACAAATCCCATCAGGTATGTTGATGTAGAACTGCCAGACCAAGATTTATATAGACCTCCTCTTACCATCCGTGTGGTGGATTGTCGCAGCTTCGGAAGGATCACTCTAGTGGGAACTCATACAATAAATTCTATTCACAAATACATTTATACTCCGATGAGCAAGCGCGAACGAGACATCGAGGAGAGGAAAAAATCATTAATTCCTTTACAAAACATTGATTTACGAGCCAACTGCATCATCCCAGACGACGCTTTTACCATCGAAAATGAAAAAGAAAGTTGCCCATTGTTAGTAAGGGATGGTAAGGGGGCAATGTCTTATGGTTCAGGTGTAAAGTCACAAGTTATGCGAAAGAAGTTTAACAAAAGTGAATCCATGAAAAAGCGCAAGGCTAGCACGGAGTCAGTGCTAGATGATGATGAGAGAAGCAAAGATTGGTGGACTAAATACTTTGCCTCGGTGGAATCTATGATCGAAGAAGAAAAAGAGGCCAAAAGGGAGAGGCAAGGTTTCCTGCAGCCATCCCAAGGGGTTCACGTAGCTGAGATGCGATCACCTCGAGTCGAGGAAATACACTCGCCGAGATCAGATCGTGCTATAGAGCGTGACAGAGATAGAGAAAGGGAACGAGACAGAGATCAAGATAGAGAGCGCGACCGAGAACGGAGAAGAAGACCACCAACCTCGCCGAAAATTATAATCAGTCCAAAAATGGCTAAGAAAAATGAAATACCGCGTTCAGCATTAACTAAAGTAAGTTGGGTTCGGTCGTTCCATTATTCCATGATTTTTGATTGGGTGTGGTTATTAATTAATTTTGTTTCAGATATACCCACATGAGCTGGAGGCCGTACCAGAATATGATGAATTTAAGGAATGGCTCCATTCCTTTGAGCTCTACAGGGGAAAGAAGACTGGAGACGACTCCGATGATGAAAACCGAGTCGTAGGAGTCTTCAAGGTACGTATTATGTAAAACTAATGCTTCTGAATATAAATACGTAGTTACTGTTGTTTTGCATCTTACAATCAATTGAACAAAGTGCTCGTTCTTATCTTATCTTCATAATGTCACGTGATCACTTTCTGTTCTAGGGCGCTATCAAAGTATACAAATGGCCTCTTCCCCGGGGCATTGATGACCACACCGTTATGGGATTTGATCCGAACTATGGATTCTTCCAAGGCGTTCCAAATAACGAACCCATCCACGTACTTGTCCGCGTGTACATTGTAAAAGCCACTGATTTGCATCCAATGGACTTGAATGGAAAAGCTGATCCTTATATCGTGCTACATTTAGGATCAAAAAGAATCAGTGACAAAGAACATTACGTTTCAAAGCAACTGAATCCAGTATTTGGAAAATGTTTCGAAATAGAAGCAACATTCCCGCAAGACTCGTTGCTAACGATACAAGTTTTGGATTGGGATTTACTCGGAGCTGATGATCTGATTGGAGAAACTAAGATTGACTTAGAAAATCGTTTCTATAGTCGACATCGGGCTACTTGTGGACTGCCGATGAAATATGAAGAGTAGGTATTCTTTCATTACTTTTTCTATTCTCAAACTAATAAGCCGGGGAAAAAGTTTTTTCGTATTTTATACGTATAAAGTTGTAGTAAAATCTCTTTGGCTGTACTGTTTGTATCTGGATGGTTTTGATACCATTAAGTAGATGACATTATAAAAAATAAAAACGATTTCCCGCCATTTTTCAATTGTTTTTCTGTCCGCCAAAATTAATGAATGTAACGAAGAAGTTCGTTACATTTTGAAGTTGTATTACAAAAAAGGAAAAATGCGACAAAAGCCGCGAAAAAAATAGTAGCACAAAGTTGTTTCAAGCGTTGTCAGTCCGGGAATTTTGATGTCAAAGATGCAGGTCGCTCTGGTCGCCTCTGTTCGCTCTGTTACGGGTAAAGTCGATGCCATTTTTGAAAAATTGGAGCCATTAGTAGTTACGACATAGCTGAAGAGTTAGGGGTTGACCACAAGACACTTTTGACCCATTTGGCAATGGTACGTATGAATATTATAATCAAATGTATGTAAACTATGAAAAAAAATGTCTTGAATTTGTACGTATATAAAATACGAAAAAAATATTTCCCCGACCATAATATAATACCTATACTAACTAACCCATCAAAATCTTTAGGCAAGGCTACAATCGCTGGCGGGACGCTATGAAGCCAACACAGATTCTGGCAAAGTTATGTAAAGACGGCAAACTGGATCCTCCTATATACGAGTATGGTCGTGTGAAGGTTGGTCGTACGGTCTTCAACATGCCGATGAGTGACACCGAGCTGTTCTCCAACCCCAACACCGTGGAGGAACAGATGGCGCTGGTGGTACTGCGCCGCTGGCAAGAGGTGCCCAGGGTCGGCACACGACTGGTCACTGAACACATTGAGACCAGACCCTTGTATAATCCTAGCAAACCTGGTAAGGAGAGAGGTATCTGATTGTATATATTCATTTATTTATTTATGTGTAATGTAAATATTCGTATGCCGCTTTTAGCGGCGGATGTGTCCTAAGCATTTGATTAATACACTTTAGCGTTAAGGGGGTACTTTCCCTAAAGCTGTGAGCAGACTTTAGCCAAACCTGACTTTAGCTAAACTATCGCTCCATAAAAACATTGTTTCGGCAAACAATTTCGGCAAAAAAGTGGGGAGGTGTCGTGGGACACTCGGTTGGAACGAAGTTCCTTTAGCTGTATTATGTATTAATACAGAGCCATCTAGTGTGGTCTCAAGTTTCAAAAGTTTTTGTTTCTTAATACAGAGCCATCTAGTACCTACCTATAGTTTTTAGCTTGTCGCGTTAAAGATCTTCGTTCTAAAAACAAAAACTTTTGACACTTAACTGACGGCTTAACGCTTTTTCGTTACGACACAATTTCTGCCAGTTTACTCCCACCACAAGCCGCGTTACAGAACTTCGTTCTAACAACTATTTTGACTAGTTCTACTCACAGTTTGGGCGGCTGCTGAAAACGTATTTAACCTGGACAGAATCCTGAATTTTGTATGTTTTATGCCGCCAAAAACCAATTATATTGAGAAGGTCTTAACCAATCTTTCACATTTAACTTACTTTTTTCTAACTATCAGGTATCGAACAAGGCCGTCTCCAAATGTGGGTGGACATGTTTCCCATGGACATGCCTCTCCCGGGCCCTCCAATGGACATATCCGCGCGCAAGCCCAAGTCCTATGAAATGAGGGTCATCATCTGGAACACTGACGATGTGGTGTTGGAAGATGACGCCTTCTTCACTGGAGAAAAGATGTCCGACATCTATGTTAAGGGGTAAATATAGTTTTTTCATGTACTGGAATATTTCATAGATTTTTAATAATAATAGTTTACACCGGAAATTCGAAGACCACTGAGAGGGAGGCCTGGTGCCTAGCCGTGAGCCTCTTATAGCTCTTTACACCCGCGCTGAAACGAGCGTGAGTTTGACATTTTCACTTTATTACAATTCTGGCTCCAATCCGTTTGCTTTTTGCGGAACGCAACCGGCACCGATCGATCATGAGGGTGTCACTCGAAAGCTAAACGCGGGGCTTTTTGTAGCTTTTAAGGCTTTAAATATATTATTATTGTATTGATTTAGAAAAAAAAACCGTCAGGTGTAAGGCCGTATTCTTGGCTGTAGCGGGTGGCGGGGCGGCGCCAGTTGTGGCGCGGGAAGCGGGGTGGCGACACTGACCCGTTCTCGATGACAGCGGGCACTTCGCGTGGCGTTGCAAAGCCGTAGTGTTGTTTAGCGAGTGTTAGACTATTCCATATTGGTGATCTATCGAAAATTGCTGGAATAAATTTCTCCACGTTCATTTGGTCACTTTTTCGATAAAAATAAAAAGTTATACAACACTTCATCAATCCCAGCGCACAGGTACCGCTCAACTGGAGCGCATCGCTCGTGCCTCACTCCCCACGCCGCCACCACCCCACGCTGCCATCAAGAACAGTTCCATGTTGCCGCCACCACCCCGTTGCCCGCTGCCGCCAAGAATACGGCCTAAAGGAGGCTGACTATGAATATGCTATACACTAGATATTCCTACTTTCCAACAAAGTTCATGTTTCTCTCATAAAAAAACTAAATCAAATAAGTACCTTAATATCTACCATTTACCGTCAGTCATATTAAAATTCCTGGTTTTTTACGAAAAAACATCAATTTCCTTATTATAGATGGGTGAAGGGTCCAGACGACTGTCAATCCACAGACATACATTACCGCTCTCTAACTGGAGAGGGCAACTTCAATTGGCGTTTCATATATCCATTCGACTACCTGGAGGCCGAGGAACGTATAGTGATATCCCGCAAGGAGTCTGTTTTCTCCTGGGATGAGACTGAGTGCAAGATCCCGGCGCGGCTCGAGTTACAAGTGTGGGACGCAGATCATTTCTCTGCTGATGATTTCTTGGGTAAGTTACTTAAGCCCACGGCATTTTCCACTATGGTAGGTAAAAAAACAAAATGCCACTTAACCCTACCTTCTTATTGTTTTCTACCACCACTTAAAGCAGTATTATATGTTACTTCAGTATGAGAAAGAGATGGAGCTATACAGGACGTCTAGCTCCATCTCTTTCCCACACTCAAGTAAGATTAAAATAATACTGCTTTAAGAGGTGGTGGTCTAGCTCCTGATATTAAAACCTATAAGTCCGAAATTTTCTATCAATGTTATCATTTCAAGACAAGATTTTCGTTTCCGAAGGCCAACTTTTTTGTACGGAAATAGCCCTGTCTCGGGGAAATTGAATCGTCGTACCGATCCGTTCATCAATATAGCCACGTGATCCGCGTACCTGATCCGCAATTTATTTTATTGGGTTTTTGTTTCTAATTTAATGAGTTAGGTGCGAACGGTCTTAGTGGGCGAATATTGATAATTAATTTAATTATATATCTGGTCTAGCTCCAGATGTAAGTTTCCTCGATAGTGCGTTCACAACATCCAGTTTGCATCGGGTCATAAAATGTTTTTTAAGAGCTTCACCATATTATGCTTGGTGTATTTGCTTTTCCGCAGACATCTCCCTAAGTTACCTTGGTTTCCAGCTTTTCATTCATGTATTGAGGCACTTAAAGATTGAAACTACTGTAACTTGTTACCACGTACTCATTTGTAACTTGTTCTTCATTTCAGGTGCCATAACACTGGACTTGAGCAGATTCCCGCGTGGAGCCAAGTCTTCAAAACTCTGCACTCTGGACATGCTGCAATACGACGGATCCGTGCCTATGGTCAACATCTTCAAACAAAAGCGCGTCAAGGGCTGGTGGCCATTTTATATCAAGCGTGATACCGAAGAAATGGAGCTGACTGGTAAAGTGGAAGCTGAGATTCATCTCCTAACCCGAGAGGAGGCTGATAAGGTGCCCGCGGGACTCGGCAGGAATGAACCGGACCCCTTGGATAAACCCAAGTGAGTATTTTAATATATAGGTACCTATTACCTATGTGTGCACCTGTTTATGCACCTATTACCTACGTGTGCATCTGTATATGCACCTATTACCTACGTGTGCATCTGTTTATGCACCTATTACCTACGTGTGCATCTGTATATGTACCTATTACCTATTGTGCACCTGTTTATGCACCTATTACCTACGTGTGCATCTGTTTATGCACCTATTACCTACGTGTGCATCTGTATATGCACCTATTACCTATGTGTGCACCTGTATATGTACCTATTACCTATGTGTGCACCTGTATATGCACATACAAATCTATACAATAAAAAAGCGGCCAAGTACGAATCGGACTCGCACACGATGGGTTCCGTACTACCGTAGAATTTTTTCATTTTTATTATTTGTTGTTATAGTGGCCATAGTAGATAGTAAATATACACACTCTGTGAAAATATCAAGTGTCTTACATATTATGGTCCAAAAGATACAGCTCTGTGATAGACAGACGGACGAACGGACAGCTAAAAAATAGGTAGTGTTAGTGGGTTTTTCCATCTGGAATTTCTCAGTAGCAGCCCGGAGTCTGGATTTGTGCCCGTTTGATGGCAATAGGCTCGCCCCTTATTACACGGGACCGAAACATAACTGGCGAAATGTGGGTGTACTATAGGTACACCTTCGGGCAACAGAGGCGTGACGTTGCGTGTTGTTATTAAAAATTATTTTCTCTGTTTTCAGCCGCCCCGACGCGTCGTTCATGTGGTTCCTGAACCCGCTGAAATCGATCCGCTACATCGTGTGGCACAATTACAAGTGGACTATCCTGAAGGCATCCATTGTCATCATTCTCGCTGTGATGATCCTACTGCTCGTGTACGCAGTGCCCGGATACACGGTCAAGAAACTCTTAGGAGCTTAAATTATACCATACTCGTAGACTACAGCTGATGATATATGTTCAGTTTAGTTAATTAGGTTTGATGTCTGCATATCACGAAAAAAAACTCGAAAAACCATAAAAAATATATATATTTGAATCCATAATACAGTATATTATAATCATATGGAGATATCTTATTAAAAGTATTTGTAAGTTTAGATTTAAAGATAAATTTATTTCGCTATACTTTTCAACAATTTACACTCTCTACTATAGTTTTAACAATATTTTTACAACCTATTTATACTACTCAATCTTTTTTTTTTCCTACTAAGGTCCAGTAAAGGACGAACTTTGTCTAAATGTTTCACCATCCATTTTTTCATACATTCAATAAGCCATACATGCTTAGGACATGAATTCTGAACATCGTAAAGGGTTAGGTACTTTTTATGTGATCGCTTTCGAACAGGTATAAGTATAGACTGAGATTATATTAATTATATATTAATATAATCTCAGTTAATTATATTAATAATACACTGAGATTATTTTCACAACTACTTCTGCGTTACCTATCACTTAAATTCAGCTTCTACATTTGATACACCTTCTATCACACAATAAGATTGCACGTCTCTGCTGATCTCAATGAAGCAAAAAAAAGGAATTACTAAAAAAACATAAAAATACAAAAAAAAAAACATAGCTATAACCATATTAAATCAATTATTTTAACCACATTAACACTGTAGTGATAAACATGAAATAAAAATCGAAAATAAAAAAGAATACTAAAACTTTACGTTATCAAACCATAATGTTAACCACTTAGCTTACAATATACAGCACAGTGCTGCTGTTCTGATAATGTAGCAAAAAGAAACAAAACCTAATTGAAAAAAAATCTTAACCATAGCGATATTATCAACCATTATGTAACCAAATATTCATTAAACTAGACACCTACTTATCACATTTAACCAAACTAGCTATAACACCATTTTATCCATAGAAATAAAACACATTTAACCCTAAAAAAGGACGTCATCCGGTTTGGTCTAAATCCAATCCAAAGAAAAATTTTGCTACATTCGGTTAAAACTTTCAGTTTCATTGGCGTATCCGCCTTAAGGGCCAGTTTTTCAAACGAAAATGGTCGCAAAATTAACGTGACAAATTGTCAAGCGCTCATAAACGGCTGCGATGGGCTGTTGATAAATAATTCAACCAATCGCTGCAGCTTACGCGTGCTTAACAACAACATTTTACTCACTCACGTGAAAATCTGTAAACTCTGCTCTGGTAAATCTACAGCCATTGAAGTAAACTCGTCTGCGATTGTAGTTATGGCGTTCTACGAGATCTGCCAATCTGTTTGGCACCAAACACGTATGAAATGTGGATGACGTCCTTTTAAATAGAATTAATCGTTTTGGTGTCTATAAATATAAGCAAAAAAAAAAACAAAAAAAAAAACACAAAACAAAAATCACCAAAAAATATCCGAAAAACTTTATAAGCACAATAGAACCATTGCCCTTGGCAATAGAAACACATTTAACCGTCACTATAGATTCACATAATCATAACAGTAGAAACACATCCAATCATAGGACTAATACGTATTAACATAATAATTATATCACATCTAGCCAAACATAAGCAATATCTAAATAGCCACATCCATAGCCATAGGACACACATACCTCTACTCTCTACTCTACAGAGTTATTTAAATTGGCTAGCTAAACTCCGCAGACGCGATGGGTATCCATATCTAAACATGATAAAACAAAAAAATAGTTAATTTGATGATTTTTTGTGAGGTCATCGACCACAGTTAGTCACTTGAAATAACAGTTTTAAAAATCTGTTTTTTTTTTAAACTTCACAGACGTGATGGGTATCGAATTATCGCAATTAAAACACGATAAAATATTAAAAAAACAGTTTTTCTTAACTCATACTTCAGTAACAACACTAACAGCGGTCGTCGACGTCCCAAAAGAAAACATCAAATCTTTTTATTTTGTATATTATCGTGTTAAGATTTCGATACCCATCACGTCTGCGGAGTTTAGCTAGCCAATTTAAAATAACCCTGTATAATGGCGTATAAGAGTAGAGTTACCTATCGGGGTCCTATCTAATATGGCGAGGGACCACTCTCATCACCCTAAATGATCACATTTCTTTATCCATACATCGATACTTCATTACACTGAATCGATTGCATTTCTCTCTAACTACACCGATCAGGCATTGCATTTCCATATAACCAGAACAGATTATGTAATGCACCATTATTATTCACAGGTATAAAAAAACACAAATCACGATAAAACATGCATTCAACAAGGCATCTTAATGTACATCATCCATGTGTACTCAATTCCATATAATCATAAATTAGTTTTACCATATATTATAGTCTAATATAAAGAAAATTTTATCTGTCAAATTATTATGCTTCTAACAACTTTTTTTTCCTTAACCTGTCAGAGTCTAAAATATGGTTCTTTCTTTCTTTTTCCTTCTTCCTAATATCGAAAAACTGAGTACACACAAGATTCCTATAAAATGTTCTTGTTCCGATCTAGATTGACCCAAAAGCAATGTTCTACAATTAGAATATTCGGACAGATAAAGTTATTTCTTGAACAACATAATTAATTAAGAGATGTAATATAATCAAATTCATGTATCATTTTATTTAATCACTCAAAGAATATATAATCCTAGCTGTAAGTACAATGGCGTTTCATTTATCTTTTATGTTAGTTTATGCCCCGCCCAAAAATAATATTAAGTATATCCCGGTCAAAATATCTGTGCACCTAGTGTCGATGATGTCATATCGGCGCTCTGGTACGGTATGTATGGTGACGGGGCGAGCGCGGCGAGGTGAAGGGAGAAGCGCGAGAGGTATTGCATTCCAGCGAGGTGCACAGATATTTTGACTGTGTTATACCTAGAATGCTGCAAATCAAATCTGGCAAAAATGGAAGCCAAAAAGTAACGCAGTAACTTTTGTGTTACCAAACAACCAATGCCTCACTTGTCTTAGAACCTATTTTTATGTTACTCCAGTAGTCCATAGTATCCAGTCCAATTTACGCTAACCTTAGGACCTTTAGGTCCTTTTTTTAATGATGATTTAGGTCGTAAATAATCATCAAACAAAGGACTTCAATCATGCCACTGCTTTATTATTATTTAACACAAGTTTTGTGGCAACAAAGTTTGATGGAATTTTCATATGGTTCAGTTTGTAAAATTTTTCGTTATATTTGTAGTCTTGGAATTTACCACCTTGACGATTTTGAGACTTATGTTTCAACTTTATCTTATACTTTATTTTTAGACTAGTTCTATGGGTCTCTCAGTTTTATCCTGTTTATTTTAGTTTTTGGAATTTATTTTATGTACTGCATGCCGAAAGGTCAAATATGGTGATACTAAGACTATTGTTATATGAATGTAAAACATTTACATATTGTTTGCCCATATTTGCAAATTAATAATTTTGAATTATTTTGAACCTTAATAAGTAGGATATACAGATTTATATGATTTATTTTCTATTTCATCCTGAATTTTACTTAGAATTTCTTTAGCACTGCTCTGTATGTCATCAAATAACTCAGTTTGAACCACATGTTGAATTCGCACCCCAGCTTCACTATTACCGATAGAATTTTCGCATTTTGGCATATTGTCAGCGCCGTAACTTTCAATTTTTATTAATTTTGTATCCCGTGTCACTGGTTTCTTTATATCTGAATATATTGTTGCTGTGCTTGCTCTCTTGCGGGAAGGTGGAATAAGACCCGGCTGCTCCATTGGCTCAAAATTGAATAGTTCTTCCGTATCCTGAACAGAGAAAACAAACTCTTAAATGTCTGAAAATACGTTCTAGTTAAGAGTCATCTAATAACGATGTAAGTTGGATTATAGTGGTACCTACTTACTACAATAAGTATTTATCCTTAATAATATTATAAATTCGAAAGTCTGTCTGTCTGACTGTATTGTATGTTACCTTTTCACGCCTAAACCACTGAACAGATTTCAATAACATTTGGCAAGGAGATAAATGACATCCTGGGGAAGGACATGGCTACTTTTTGTCTCAAAAATAATTCTACAGGGGGTGATATAGGGGATGAAAGTTTGAATGGGAAACCCAGCATTTCTTAAGTTAGGGATATGAAAATACCAATTTATGCTATTAGTAGGAAATAAAGAATTATATGGTTCAGCGTTTTTGAAAAATCATCCCCTAAGGGCGTAAAATAGGGGTTGATTTTAAAAATCACAAATAATATTAGAAATGTTGTGTACCTCTTTTTTAGAGATTTAAGGGATTGGAAATGTAGTCATAGTTCGTATCTTGACTTCTTGAGGCAACATTTTAGTCTCAATTTTTAACCGACTTCAAAAAAAGGAAGAGGTTCTCAATTCGGTTATTTTTTTTTTATTTTTTTTTTTTATTTCCTCAGTACTCCGTCATTTATAAGCCAATTTGGAAAATTCTTTTTTATTTGAAAGGACATAATTTCAGTATGGTCCTATTTTTATTAAAATCCAGTTCTCCTCAAATATTCTAGGCATATACATAGTAATTTTGGTATTTTCATCAACAAGTCAAGCGAAGTCATTTCATTCAACATTCATCAAAGATCATCATCATCATCACTTCATTTGGTGAAGTGGAACTATGAAGTGGACCACAGATGGCCACGGGAACTCACGGCGATAAGATATCTCGATTAAGATATTTAAGCGGCTTTGACGAAGTCAATTTAAATAAATGGTCTGATGAAAATGGTACCATCGAACTGATCTCATGATGAAGCCGGAAGGTAGGCTCCGGAACTCCGTAATAAAAAAACAATGTATCCTAGCTGTGTTTGGGCTTACTGGAATTATTGTCATGAGATGCACTCTGGCTATAAATGATTTTATTAGTAATATGCTTCAAATTGCGCTACTTGAGTCGTATGTTATGTGTGACCTTGATTTTCAGAAGACAGATTTCGTCAACGATCTGTCGTCGTGTGGTTGATTTAATAATTTGTTGGTGACGGTGTCCAAACCTGATAAAACTACGCCTTCCAAACTTCTGACATGACTTAGCGTGACATATTATGCCTTTTTGCAAAGTTTTTATTTGAAAGGGTACGGTAAGGCACTGCTGAGGTGATCGCATATAAATTAGGTCAAATCCTGATGAGTGGTTTTTGAGTTAGCTTCAATAATACGTACTTTTTCCATTTAGTGTATGTTGATGATTTTCTAATAACCTCTTGTCACTTTTATTTACTTAGCAAGTAGTGGTATACGAATTTAGGTGGGGTAGGTACCACTACTAAAAAGTGGAAAATGAAAACTTATTTATAAAAAATCAACCAACTTCCAAAAAAAGCTACTACTATGTAACTAATTTTGGAAGTCGGTGGCAAAAAACGAAAATACTAAACCAGACATCGACTTCCGAAATTAAAGTTATTTTTCACTTTATAGTGTTTTTTTTTGGTAATCTGTTGTTTTTTTTTTATTGATAAGTTTTTATTAAAATCGGTCCACTCGGTCAAAAGTTATTTCTTATATGTTATTAGAGAAAGAGAAAGAAAGAAAAATATTTTATTTGGGACATGCCCAGGAAATACAACAATAAACAGAATATTAAAACTAACAATATCACGACACAATTAAAAAAAATATAACACAAAAGAAAAACAAAGAAGACCTGTGCGAGGCCAAAAAGGCTCCTATCTCAGCATGATGCTGTGATATTTGAAAAAAAAAAACAAATACCGCAGCGCTGATATTCTGACAGGGCCCGTTGTGATGCCACGGACACACCTACGGGCATATCATAAAATAAATTCAGAATAAAATATATTATTAAACACAAAATTAGTATGCAAAACCGTATTTGATAATAAAATAAAAAACTATTACGATTGACCCACAACCGACGCTCCAGTATCGCTTGTCCATGCCATGACTATTGTCTATGGTATGTGACAAACGAAGGGACGCGAGCGCAGGCGATGTACCTACTGTACAATTAGCGGCTGATAATGTCAAAGAAGGAAAACAGAAATATTGATACAAAAACAAAGGACGCACAATAAAACATACAGCATCAGAATAAATAATACTGATTGACTGTAAGACAAAGTGGTGATTAAAGCGTGACCGGTATAATTTTAAATAATCAAAGTCCTCCCGCCGCGTCTGTCTGTCTGAACGCGATACAAAAACTACCGAAGGGATTTTCATCCGGTTTCACCAATGAACGGAGTGATTCATGAGGAAGGTTTAGGTGTATAAATCATTAAAGTTTTGTATAAATTGGCTGAAATATGATGATTGTTGAAGATGTCGGAAAAAATCATGCTGACTGGGAGCTTTCTGGCGACCGCGGCGTAAACTTATAGAGTATTACCGAACATAGGGTACTTTTAATACCGGTAGTATGTACCCGTGAGATATTTTCCGACATCCACGCAGGCGAAGCCACGGGCAGAACCTAGTAACGTCTATATTGTGAGCACCTACCGATATACTGGAACAATCTCGCTAAGTGTTCCCGTTCAGCCTTCAAAATTAAAATGAATTCCGGTGATATTTTTAGCTATTTATATTCAAGAATTTATTTGTCTTTTGTTTAACATAGTTCAAAATAGTTGGTTTATTGATGTAGACAACCCTCGACATAAAAGGTGAGATGAAATGCAAACGGCATCCCTGCTCTAATTTGTTCCTCGGCTCAAAGATAAAATTTTAAGTACCTACATCATCATTCCATTTGCCTTAGGTACTTGGATATTCAAGTAGGGCAAATTACATGTCATGCCACCTAAAATTTTAACGAAAACAGCACGCCGATATAAAAAGGTTCACCATCCCCGAACAGTTTTACGTCTAATACACTCCCGGACACCAGAATCGACCCACTAACAACCAACCTGCCAACCTGCATATTTTTATTTAAGTCTCCATCTTTTTAAATAATGGTAGTACAAAGAAAAAAAACCGCCCAAGTGCGTGTCGGACCTCGCACAATTAATGGTTCCGTAGTTAGTATGAATTTATTCCAAGAAAAACTTAACTTTGGAGTTGAAGAAATGTTCTTCCATACATCATTATACGTCACGGTTAATTCTCCAACAGCAAATTTAAGTTTGTAATCGCATTTTTTTTAATTTGATTAATCTACAACTTAACGATTATCGGACTTTTTCCTTTACTTGTGCTGTGAGACCTTGTTTCTTGCTAAATTTCATGATTCTAGGTCAACGGGAAGAACCCTATAGATTTTGATTTATTTTCGAGTATTAAAATAGGTCGCTTATGTGGCCGTAATTTATTATTTCATTGACTTAGAAGCTTGATTTTTTTAGAGCTCCCAGGAACCGCAGACGTATAAACTTCAATTTGATACCTCTACGCGTTCCTGAGAAAAAGGGTCTTGACAGCCAGACGGACGGACAACTAAAAGAAACCTATAAGGGTTCAATTTTGCCCTTTGAGCTATAGAATCCTAAAAAAAGGTGTTTTGAAGCCAAGAATTCACTATGGATTCCTTTTGTCATTGTTATAAATTTGAAATCAGAAAACTAAAAAAAACACAATTTTATTACAATAAGTGGTCTTTTCGAGTCTCTCAGGGGCAAAATTCGCGTGGATTTTTTTAAGAAAACAAAGGTTTACATAGAAAAAGCGTTTATCCAGTAACTTGTGTTTCCTGCAAGAGTATTTATGGCGGCAGCCGTCATGCGGTTCGGCATGAAATTAATTAATGCCACTATGACGTCTGTGGAATGTTCTCCTATGATTCCAAGATGACAGTTTTCAGCTCCCGCAATGTTTCTGGAGCTGGTTGGTTAGTTCAAACATGCCTGATCCCACATAGTGCTCTATTGGATTCATATCAAGATCAATGTTTCTTGTTAGCCATTCCATTACTGCATACTAACGTCATGCAGGTGCGCCCTTGCATTATCATGCATAAAAATGAAATCCTGGCCCACAATCTCAGCATATGGCATCACATGAGCCTCTAGGCATTGACGAATGTATCGGTCGCTATTTAGTGGTGGCAACCGTGGTCCCGTCACAACTTCAGGTCCAGTTTTTCCTTCGGTTGAAATCCGACCCAGATTGTCCATGACCCACCGCCATAACTCACCTCTCTTATTGAAGAGAGGTGAGTTATGGCGGTGGGACATTGCTGAAAACGTTCTCCCTGTCTTGGTAGACTTTTCTACGTCCATCATTGCCATACAGGATAATCTTGGTTTCGTCCGTAAAAAGAAAATGGCTCCATTGATGTTGAGTCCAATGCAAATGTTAGCGTGCAAACTGTAGGCGCACATTATGAGCTCATGTCAGTTTGGGACCATTGGCTGGGTTATCAGGTTTCAGGCAACGTTTTTCGAGTTTCTTTCTAGCAGTTCGAGCGCAAACAGTCAGTCCATGAAAGTTTCGAAGCTGTTCTTGGACCTGTACTAAGGTCAGGCGACAATTACGCAGGCTGGTGGTAAAGTTAAACCAATCATGTCGTGCTGTAGTGACCCGGTTTCATGGTCTTCCTGGATGGCGCATGAGTCCACCAGTCTCCAAGTATCGATGGTAAACTCTTTGAACGGCAGAACGACTTTCATGAGGTTGTGCACTTACGTTTCGCTGACTAAACCCAGTCTAAGGAAGTGCCACAACTTGCGCGGCTACTCAGGTGCAGTATCCATAATTTGAACGTTAGAATGGATTAAAAAATAAGAAAAAACAATTTCTATGCTCTTTTTATGCAAAACAAAACAAATATCGAAAATCTTTAAGAGCGACCAAACTCCAATTTTCTTCTCTTTTTCAAATTCGTAAATTCAAATTTGGAACAATGGTGATACCGAAATAATGGCCAGTATGTATGCTTCAAAACTGCATAAAAACTTGTTGTCTGACTAATCGTGATTTTAATGTTTTAGGCCTATAAACATAAAAATGCAGGGTGGCTCTAAGGTACGGTGGTTTAGGAGTCCGAGAGTGTATAAATACTTATGTAAAAGGTTCAATAATACCTTGAATAAAACAATCACTTTGTTTTTGGTTTCACATAAAAATCATCACTCACTAAGACAAACGTCGTCGCCAATCTGACACATCGCCTTCACCCATACGCATGCGCGTCGGCCGCGCATGGCATGCAAGCTTTGAAACGCGGAAGAGCCGGGCTGGCGCGTTAACACTTACTTAAACAGGTAGGTACTTTGTTATTAATGAACAAAGCACATCCTCCTTAGACATCTGATGGATCATGGCGAACACTACTGAAACATGGAATTCTGAAATTACTTTCAGAACGAAGCCACGTCTCAGCGATGCCGCAGATCGATGGTTTGAACTTATTAATTAGGAAGAGTAGGTCAGGTTTCCTGGGAGTAACACTCCTCACGTTCCATTGAAGTAATGTTATGGGCGGTACATTGTGAATATAATTAATGGGGAAGGTCGGGCAAAGCTAATTGTAGATGGCGTGATCATAGGTAGGTCCCCCACGGCCTACAATAAGTTTGACATTTCATTCAGTCATGAGTTTACTTTTATTTCGCTATTTCGTTATTTTCGGTCATTTCAATATTTTAAATCAAGTAAATGATATGGAAAGTGTCAGAATTTAAAACCATAAATATATCCTCTAAGTTACTTTCTTCAAAATGTTTCTACTCTGTTTAATTTATAAAACATCTCTACGAATAGCTTTAAGCCACCATCTTTTAATTTTAGTGTCTCTCGGGAAATGGTGGACTCCAATTTCGAGTATTTAGTAACACAACAACGCATCATTTTCGCAAAAATAAAATAAAACCACCTCACGCCTTGTAATATTGGCTTGTGTTGGGAACTAGCTACGACAGCGCCATTTTGACAGTTGCCTTCCTCATTAACAATAGATGTCTGAGTGAGTTGTACCAACTAACTTTAACGATAACCAACGCCTTGTCAGCTGTCAAATCTCCGGTTATGCAAAATACGCGTTGCACCATTTTAACAATTGTTAAAATGACGTCACAAATAACGATAACATTAACCGCCCAAATTCGGGCGGTTAAGGGCTATAGTTACGGTTTGTGTCAAAATTTGTTTGGAGTGTGGCATTGAATTCCTTTTCAATGTTACAAAACCTATATCCTCTAGGTACTTACAAATACCACATGAGTGTCCTTCCAATTATGTAAAACTATAATCTATCCACATTCTGATGTTTATATGATTAGTTTATGCTCTTTTTGTTTTGTGCTAGTCCCGTTTTTTGCACATCAAAAATGTATTTTTCTGCAAGAATTTGTAATCTAGTAACTTCTACCGTGCTAAAATGAACACTTCTTTGTATGAAAATAATGTCAGATATCTTATTAATAAACTACTAATTTATACATCAGAATGTGGATAGATTATAATTTTACATAATTTGGAAGTTCACTCTTGTGGTATTTTTAAGTAGTGGATATAGGTATTATAAAACATAGGAACTTACCTATTTAAGTAATACATAACATAACATCAAGCCTTGTTTCCCCGAAGTGTTAAGTAATAATAATATAAAATTCGCTTAGGTAAGTCTGCTGTGTAAGACCTAATGTTGTATTTTATTACGTAGGAAGACGGAGGAACCGAAGAAATAAGTACCAAATATTTTAAAAACTATGAAAGCTATCGCTTGGTACCTACTCACTTTGTATAGTTGTGCAGCAATGTTGATAGTTTTTTTGGCGATTAGACCCACCGATAATTGTTGCGTCTATTAATAAAACGCATGTTGATTTGATCTTCTTCAGTGTATTATCTGTCATTTGATCTCTAGATTACAGTGGTGTAATAAATTATACTTCTCTAACGGGAATACTGAGAATTACGAACATAACCTAAAAATTCACTAAAGAGCTACCATTGTTTAGTGAGTAGGTTGGCCTCATCGGTATTACAATGAAAATAGTGCATTGTTTAGTAATAAATAGTAAGAATAGGATAAAGTATTTTGAACGGTTCATGAAATGAAAAATCACATAATTATGTTACAAAGTATTTTTATTACTGTAGGTAAGTAAGTATATATCAATTTCAACGCCAGACGACTTAGATAGTATTTTATCTAAAAAACTCCACTCCACCACTCATCTTGATATCGTGTCCAACATAAAAATACTGAAATACTGCACGCTCAACATTACATCGCACGCTGAGAACGAAAGTGACTCAACTCAAAATTGCTAATTTTTGGGAAAGAGCGAAAATGTGTCCGTCGTATTAAGCATTTTCTGTTCATTTTACAATAACACTAAAACATGGTAACAAAAGTTATGAATTTCTGTTGAAATTTATTGTTTCACTAAATAGCTTTAGAAACATTATATAGTTTTTACAAAAAAATATGATTTTCTCGTATAAAATAAAGTTTAAAAAAAAAATCGAAAAAATAGGTCACTTTAGTATTAGAAGTTTTTTATTTCTACTGACCTTTTTAGGTAAAGGTCTGTTCATTTCTAACTTTGTTTTAAAAAAATATGTTTTTTCTAAAAATAAGTCAGTTTCATTCTTAAGATTTTGTTTATTTTTTCAAAAAAGCTAAATAAAACAGTGAAGTATGTGTAAGTGTCATTTAATAAATCACTCCTTAGACTTAATAGAGATCAGTAATAATAATCACACTAAAAAAATTGTATCAAAATCGTGTCATAAAGTAGGAAACCAAACATTTACGTAAGTAATTCTTAAATATTATAACGAAACATAATCAATATCACTCTTCTATAACACTAATAAAATATTTATCCAAATCAACAATATTCCTATATTAGCACTAACTTTTCAGTTTAACATAGTAGTACTAGTACAGTCTTGTACATAGTTATAGTTCGGTTGTATTACCTAATCAAATTTTAATTACACTCTGCTTAACTCAGACAATCCAAATAATGAGACCTTCTGTTTTCACTGGTTTGAATAACGAATTCTTAAATTTAACGAAACATAACCAAAATAAAAATAGTTATTTAAAGTATTTGAATCACATCAAAATCAGTATTAATAGCATAACTTATCTATCAGTTTACCACAGTAACAGTATTCTGGTTATAATTCAGTTGTACTTAATCAACTATTAAACTCTGCCTATTGCACTAATTCAGACTTAGCTTTTTGGTACAACATACTTCTTTAAAGTTTGTTATTTTAATATCTCGTTATTTGAATTAAAGTTTCTTACAAAGTGTTGTAAAAACTAGCGTAAATACTAGGTATTAAATTTTTTCTGACTAAATCTTTGAGATCCCTTTTTTTATTTTCTTTTAACTCAAGTGCATGCTCATACAGCTGTTTAATTACAATTTCATTGAACCCCATCATTTTTTTACGTTTATTGCGCATGTCGATTTGAGAAAACATCTCATCGGAGTATGATGTTTTATAATAAAAGTGGAACATCTCCGCTTTGTCAAATTTCAGTACTTTAAGATCATTCCACAGTATTGTTTCTTTATGGAAGTTTTCGTTGAAGTTGTATCCCCACTGCTCTTGAAGTAGTTTGAGATTTAAGAAGAATTCATAATTAACTTCTTTGACTATGAAAGGTGGTCCAGACTTCCGAGCGCTTTTGATCAAGGTAGCAAATTGAACAGGTATGTATATAGGCCCTGCTTTTTCGTTCTTTTTAATTTCCTTTTCAATTAAGCTGTGCACATTATCCGCTTCATTTTGGGTGCGCCCTTTTATAAGATACTTATGGGTTATACTTTCGATGTTATCAAAATAAGCGACAGCATATGAATATAGGCTAGCAATAACTTTATTTTTGTTCTGCCCAGTGCAATTGTCAGAGTAAAATGTTACATGTAACTTTTTATCTGCGTTTTTTGCGCTTAGGGTTCGTAAGTAATCGAAAATACATGAACCTATGTCATTGGCTCCCCTTTGCCCCTGAGTCTCGTCCCAAAAATAACAGTAAACGTCTCCGTAAGACTTTTTATCATCCTCTCCATTTTTTAATTCTGTAATTGTGAAATCAAGGCAGTTTATTTTTGAAGAATAGTAAAAATAACTTGGACTGGGACATAACATGACGGACTGTAAATCATAAATAGCACAAATGTGGGTCTCGTCAATGTTTCGACGGTCCGTCCGTTTTTCTTGGCGACACAGTCCTTTTTCTTCGAGGTGTTTATCATAGTTCGATTTGAGCAGTGTTTTAGTACTTTCAGGAGCAAGTTCATACGCAACACACGTTTCACACCTGTCTTTTTTCGGCTGAAAAAAACTTATATTGAATTCTTTATTAAAAGTATTCAAGTATAACCAATAGTCGCACTGTGGCAAACTTTTTTCTTTTTGATCATTGTTAAAATCAGTCCAGAGGTCCCTTATAGTTTTACTGTCGGAAATGTACTCTCTACTTGTAGTCGCTCTTAAATAATGGGGTTCTACCCTCGGTATCAACTCTATGTGGTTCCTGATGCTTTGGAGCAGTTCAGGGTCTACCCTTTTTTTGTTGTCATGTTTTCCTCTAAGCTCAGGCTCTACGATACCATGGCTGTTGGTTTTACTTTTAACAGTTCTTAGCTGTCTGTCCGTTATGTCCAAAGTGTTTATGAAAAATAATTTACAAACACGTATCTTTTTGCCATCTATTGTGAAATAAAAGGAGTTGTTTGGAAGGCGAGGGTTTCGAGCATTTGAGTACCTGTACCTAGGTTGCACTTCCATCATGCAAGATCTAATAAAAGCACGCTGCAGTTCCAAATTTGATAATCCCCAATAGGCTTTGAACAGATTATACCTCTCATCCTCTTTTATATTGTCAAAACATTTAAGTCTACACTTGCTCGTACATGTTTCTTTCACATGCCTAGCTGGAATGTATTTTTTTGATATGGACATAGACCTGTAACTTTTTCCGGAGTTTCGTAACATTTTTGCTTGATTTTGTTTCCAGTTACTAGGGTTCCTTTTACGCTTCCTACTTTTTGAAGGTTCCGGTTGACCTGAAGAATCAGAAGAAGAAGAGCTAGTGCTGGAAACATGTCTACTTCTTTGATTGAAATTTACAGCATGGTATGTTGGATCTGAGTCACTGAGATCCACATCACTTTCATTCGGATGTATTGGTGATTGAACGTATGAACGTTGGTTACCTGTTTGAGATTTTAAATTGCCTGTACTAGGGCCCGGAGTGGCTGTATTTTGACATTAATTTGTAACAGATGTACTTGAAGATGATGAAGTACTGCTACTACTTGAGGATGAAGATGAACTGCTCGTACTGGAACTTCTTGAACGTGGTCGGACAGCAGATGTACTTTCTGAGGTTTTTTCAGTAATTTTTGATTCCGTATTTATTTCTTGACAAGCCTTTTCAGGGTCCTGAAACATGAATAATTTAACTTTTCATCACAAGATAAAACTTACATTAAAATGACTACCCATGACTTAAATAAAAATTAATAACTAACATTTAAAGGTTTTGTTTTTCGGCTTGGGATTTGAACATTGTTATATTCCTGGTCCAGACGTGGAGGTGTATTTTCGATAATTGTTGGGCTAGATGGCATGTTTTCTTTGTCGATATCCAAAGCCTCGTCAGGGCTCTGCAAACAAGTACAATAGAGAATATGGAAAACAAATATAAACATTTTTACAAATAATTATAGTCCCTAGGTACTAATGAAAAACGAATAATAAACGAACAGTTTTCGTAATTACCTTATTCTGCTGTCTCTCTTCCACTAATTGAAGAATTAAAGCACTTCTTTTCATTTTAGTTTTGGGATTGCCGACTCAGTAGGGAATATTAAACACTGAAAAAAGTAATAAATTGCACTATTAATCAATAAGTCAATTGAAAACCAAACTAAAAAATGTTAAACAGACTTTCTTCTAAATAGTACAAAATACAGATGAGTACATTTAAAATTATACAGACCTGATTCAAAATTGGCCCATTATTTAGACTCATTTGTTAATAAATAAGTGACCGAATTTGTTATGTGTCACCTAATACGCTAATACTTATAATGTAAAAGGAACCTAAATCTGAATCGGTCAGTTTATGACTATAAATTGTAACTAAACTTACCTCCGAAATTGACAAACAAACAGACACAAAGCGTAATCGGTCACTACGTTGCTAAACTTGTCACGTCTTGTCACGACAACTCACGGTGCAACACTGATTTCGTCACTTTCATTCGGGCGCGGGGGGAGGGAACGGTTGAGTGACAAAGAGACCGAAATATACCTCTATCCTTTTCTTACCTTTATTGGCCAGTTTTCTAATATAATTATGATAGAATATACTTTTTTAAGTCATTCTGTATACTTAACTCATTTAACCAAAATTTTGAAATCGGTCACTTTCGTTCTCAGCGTGCGACATGTGCACAACAGCCAACAGTACCAACGTCTGCCCACCAAACAGTTGCAACAGTATGTCCAGCAAGAGCAGCTCTAGTGTTAGAAATTGTTGTTCTAGGTACTTAAATAATGCGCTTAAAATAATAGAAAGATTTTCGTTAGAAAATAAACGTATTCTAACTAGTATTATTATTGTTCTCTTCGGTGTGCTGAAATCCACTGCAAAATGATCTTCTTTTCCGCAAAGTCAACAGGCACAATACCTATGCGTTGGTTGTGCAGATCGACATGGAATGTAAAAATATTCCTGTATCCAAATCTCCATTATGAATAAACAGTTTCAGTACGTTTTTGCGTCATCAATACGCACTTTCCTCAAACTGCATCTAAAAGGTTTGACTGAAACACGCGAAAAATCCATGCGTCCGCAAGTTACCGCACATCTGCAGCAGTTTCAGACAATGTCTTCGCACATTGCGGTGAAATCTTACTGAACAATTAACGCAAATGCTGTACCATCTTGAAGATTCCATTCACAGCAAAACAGAATTTATATCAGTTTTATGCAATTCGAATGAAACGGAAAAAGTAATATGATTGAAGTGACAAGTGTTGCTGTCACTTGACACTTGTCTTTCTGACATTGTCAGATAGTGATGCGGCTGGATATTATTTAACTCGTTACTCGTGTAAATAAATTATAGGCTCGAGTCCATTTTCTCTCCAGGTGCCACTTGATGTAGTTGTATTTAAATAAATATCACCAACATTGCCACACTAGTTAACTTCCTTTTACCTTTTAAAGGGCCTATAATTCAATACGTAGGTAGACAATAAACCATGGAATAGATATACATATTTCGTGTAATAAACCATCAAATTACTGTGATGTACAGAGTTTTAATAAGAGTGAAAATACATGTTCTATGGGTTAGTGCTGTCTGTTGATACGATATAGACATTGATTATTACATTGGCAGTGGAGCGTGAGTAGGAGAAAACGCTCTTTACAAAGTCGAACAAAGCCGATCTTAGCAGAGTGTCACTGACTTAAACACCATATATCAATATTGAACGGTTGCTGTATTTTGGATCTTGCTATGATTCTTTTCTTTTTTTTTTGTGTGCGTTTCAAACGTACGAAGATGTTGGGAACCTCCCTCTAGTAACTATACCTACCGTAGATTAAACTTGAATTGAGTTTTCGAATTACATAATCGGGACAATCGAGTGCCTGACCGTTTATGAGGCATCACTAGAGTCAAACTGACAAGCAACCAAAAACTACAATCCATTTCACGTTGATTTTTAAACCACTTTACGAGAAAGTAAGCAAACTTAAAAATGGGACTAACCACAGGAGGAACTGATGGGAACTGATGGGAACTGATGGGAACTGATGCAGCGTCAATGGTACATTTTTTTATTTAAGATTCCGGTTAGACTTTATCAAAAAAATCGACCATGTTAAATGATATATTGGTTAATTTGTATACGTATGATACTATTAATAGACGTTACAGTACAGGACTGCCTGTATTGTAACGTTAATTAATCACCAAAAAAAACTATCTCTTTTCTATTATATTTTCACTTAACTTTGTTTACATAAAAAAAAATTTGCAACTGAATAATTTTGTAATCATACACCACGCGTATAATGAATAATCCCGCAATAAATAAATTTGAACTTTGAAAACTTTGGAAGCCGACCCCAATATAGTTGGGAAAAGGCTAGGCAGATGATGATGAAATAAATTTGAACTTTGAAAGCATGATGACACTGATGACAGCAAGCTTGAAGTGTTGCCCTAGTCAAAAAAATTACCCACATACATTTTGGGGAAATAAGACGTCTTATCACTTGCCACCCTTATAACTTTAACGTTTACATTTTACATGACGGTGCAACAGTAGTTAGTCACATTCTGTGGTCATTGTTAATGTTACTGTTAAAATTAACTTTGACGGAAACTATAACGCTGCACTTGATGCAACCTACCCAAGCGCTGATTTTTCAATCGTTAGATAACTTTTACCTGAGGAATAAATATGTCGGTTTGACACATTTTCAATACAAAAGCTGTCAAAACGTCAAACATATTCCTTAGATAAAAGTTATCTGACGATTGAAAAATCAGCCCTTAATTAATTAGCTAACGAGTTATAAATAATTTAAAAAATAGCAATAAAATAAAATAAAGCGTTGAGAGATAAGTACCTCCATATCGTTGGTAATGTAACCACGACTCACAGCTGGCCCGGGAGCAAAAGAAAAACATCTAAGTTGGTCAGCAGCAAACCTGAAAGCCTCGGCAGTCAGGTTTTTCGTGCATACCTCCCGCACTTCACACAAGGTCTAGCTGGGCGGTGAAGGCAGTCCATACTGATAAGGACCGGAAGCTGGCAAATCCGGCGAGTTAGCGAAGCAATGTATCAACATTGCTTAGGGTGGCGGTTGAGATCAAAAGTGACTGCCGACCAGATATTGCATCCAAGCCCCCCCGCCAGTTGTAGAAGTTTCCGTTCCACTGGGTTACGGAGGGTAAGGACGAGGGAGGGCACTCGCGGTTGCGCGCCCGCTTGTGCACTAAAAATATACCTGCGCAGAAGATTGCTTCCGAATAAAAAATTGCTTAAAGCTTGTGAAAAAATGTTTGACATGTAAAAGTGTTTGTATAAACTACTTACAGAAATAAAATCATTTATCATTTATCAATATTGGACTCCGAGTGACTTAAAATCCCATGGCGATGGGTTGAGGTAGAGAGGTCCGGTTTGATGCAAACCGGGCTTTGTCTGAGGCCTGCACATGGGTGGCTCTGGGGGTGCTCTTGGGGCATCGTGCTCGATTTCAGTCTGCATTAGGGTGACAGAGAGGACTCGGCAGCACCTGGAGTGACAGAGCAGCCTTGGAGGGGGCTAGAAAAGGTGCCCTAAAAATGCTCGCCCCATCTCTTACCGAAGGTAGTAACCGCGGCTGTCTTCGAATCACTCAATTCTAGGTCGACGCAACAAGAACAATTTCATAAAATCATCTGAAATGACATTCAGCGCGTGAAACGTAAGAACTCTCCTTGATCGCGATGACAACGCTTACCCTGAACGGGAAACTGCCATTGTAGCTCGAGAACTTTCACGCTGTAATGTGGATGTCGCTGCTCTCAGCGAAACACATCTTGCCGATGAAGGGCAATTAGTGGAACACGGTGGTGATTCATATCCGGCTGTGTTGCCTAATATTTTATTATATTCAGCCAAAACCTAGACCATGTACCGCGCATAATGGACCGGTTCCACCTTCGATGTCTTAGGAGAATTCTTAAGGTCCAATGGTCTGATCGCATGCGGAACACCGAAGTGCTACGCAGGGCTAATGTTGTGGCATTGAGTCTTATCTCATGCGGAGTCAACTTCGATAGTGCGGGCATGTGTCACGGAGGACGGAGCAGCGAGTGGCCAAGCGCATCTTTTATTGTGAACTTGAGGAGGGCAAGCGCAAGCATGGCAGAGAGCTCCTCAGGTACAAGGATGTGCTTAAGCGTTACTTTAGCAAGTGTCACTTGGAGCCGTCTCGGTGGGAGCAGCAAGCCGCTCAAAGACTTGAGTGGAGGATTTTGGTTAAAACCAAAGTTCATGATTTTGAATTACAGCGGCGGTTTGAGCTTAATGCCAAGCGTGACCAGCTGAAATCCCGACCACCTGCGGCAATTAACTATAACTAATTAGATGGTGTGCTCACTTGCCTGCAATGTGCGAGGATTTTCACAAAAAAGATTGGTTACATAAGCAACATGCGAGCTCACGAACGACAGCTACTGCGGAGTTGAAGCAATCGCCTTGGCCGAAATCGGTCGGATAGCATCATCAATGTACCCACCCACAAGTGTACTCATCTGCAGTGTAGGTCATGAATTTATAATTTTGTAAATTGTCAATCTGCTATTCTGCCGTTAAGTAACAGAAGATAGAAATACAGACCCTAATTTTAGTCCAATTACGCAAAATACGCGCCTGTACGTTGAAATGTTTTTTTATTGTGACCATATCATTATGTTATTATGTTTACCAAACAAACAATTACCTAATCGTTCCAGCAATATAAAGAATGCGCCACTGACCATTTTGGCCAGTGCTAGTATCGATGCCCGCCAGTGTCTACCTACCTAGTACTTATGTATATGTTTTCATAGAACCTCCCTCCTGCCCCATCCTCTTGCTTCCATTCAGTACACTGCCGCGTAGCCCACCCCATCGCCTTTCTGCTACTTCAAACAAAAGCTTCGGGGTTATGCTACCCTGGTACTACCAGCCCCTAGTTACGTTACTAGCCCGTGAGGTAAAACGCCATCTAGAGTTGCAAACGAAACTAAAAAGTTTCACGAACAATAATTTTTATTATAATCCTTATAACGGAAAATAGTGGCCACTGAGCTCCATTTTAAGAATTATAAAAACAATGTAAAACTACTGTTTGTAATAATAATAACGTAAGTATCATATATTCTTGTGGATCACACCGTAACATGATTATTTTCTGCATTTTTTGAAATATGAGGATAAACAGTCAACAGTACAGACACGCCATTTTATATACGCTTTAATTTTAATAATCCGTTCTAAAGTCCTCCATGACCTGGCTGCTGCACCCAGGATTGGTTCCAGATGAGGGAACTCCTCAACGGTCAGCAGTACAGACAAGAAATTTTATATACGCATTTAATTATGATAGTCCGTTCTAAAGTCTACCATGACCTGGCTGCTGCACCCAGGATTGGCTTCAGACGAGAGATGTCCTCGGTCAACAGCACAGGCTTGAAATTTTTAATTAGACCAGATACCCCATCGTGTTTGTTTTCACTGGATATATACATATATTGATAAGTGCACTATATTGTGTTCAGGGTATGTAGTATTCAGGATCTGATGATAGAGCAGGAAGGTGACCATAAGAACTCCTCAACCAAACAAGTATGTGTACTCATTGGATATGTACCGACAAGTGCTTTTGCACTGCTGCTGTCCAGGGTCTGATGATGGAGCTGGAAGGTTGCCATAAGAACTCCTCAACTAATCAAGATAGCCCTGTTGTGTTTGCGCTCGTTGGTTTTGCCTTGCCAAGTACTATAGTCCAAGGTGTAGTCCAGGGCCTCGTGATGGATCCGGAATTTCACCATAGGAACTCTTCAACTAAACAGGATAACCCCTTTGTATGTCGGCCGGGTCCATATTGACACACCTAAAGTCCTTTACTCGAAATTGTTCTTCCTAATGATTTGTAATCCGAATGATCACTCTTCCTAAAATTTTTCATCCTAAAGTTTTCATTCATAATATTTGTAGTGCTACCGGCGATGTTCATAACACTCATGTTTCCGAAAATTGTAATTAATAATATCATTAATGTAAATATATTTAAACTCCTACTGTTTTTTATCAAAACGCTTTTATACCTAAACATAATTACATAGTCTTGGGGGCACTATGAAAAAAATACTTAGAAAAATTTCGCGACCAATTTCGAAGTAGCGCTCGCCGGCCGCTGCCGCGGCACCGTTCGCTTCGCTCGCTCGGCTCGCGCGTAGTTGGTCACAGTTTTAACCTAACCTAACCTATGGATCCCTTCCACATCGTTTATTCAACTACTTGTACCATGGTACTATTATTCTTATATGTTATACATGTTATGTGAAAATAAAGTTACGCAAAATTAATGTATATAATACTGATTATTATGAATAAAAAGAAATATAAACAAAAAAGATATGACTTTGAATAATAGTGTAAAAGATGGTTATGTTGAGAAAATATAGGAAAACAAATAAAAGTATAATAGATGTTTATCGCTAGTGACGTCATGAAGTTGAATGCTTCGGAATTATGAACATTAGAGACAGAGTAGTTAAAAAATGTTAGAAAGAACATTTTCGGATTTCCAATTATCGGAGTTGAAAATTTAGGTGAACTTTGGCGCACCCATGTCTGGATTTGTTTTGACAAGTAGGTACGTTAGCCCAAGGTGTAGTCCAGGATCTGATGGTGGGGCCGGAAGCACACCATAAGAACTCTCCACAGAAAGAAGATAGCCCCGTTGTCTTTCGGCTATATTGATTTGTCTTAACAATTAGTACAAGTACCCCAAGTGCCCTCGGCATCTTGAGTGATCTTGGAGCCAGAAGGTGGCCACAGAAACTCCTCATCTAAATTAGATAGCCCTGATTTGTTAAGGCTCGTAAGTTTTATCTTGACAAAAACTATAGCCCAAGATGTATTCTAGGATCTGATGATAGAGCTGAATTGTGGCCAGAGGAACACCTCAACTTTAAGGTACACCTGGACAAGGTAGCTCCTGTTGTGTTGGACTCGTTGGATTTGTCTTGTCAAGTACTTTACAAGTGAAGGTAATATAACAGATAATATTTTATAACATTCTAATGCTAAAAATTACACAAAAATAGTTATAGCTTTTACTGTGACACTAGCTAACAAATTATTCAAAAAAACGTTCTCATCTTATGAACAATCCAACGAGCTATCAATATTAAAAAATATATTCAGAGGTGTCCGCAAAACTGATTGTATTATTGTTTTAGCTATCGTTAATAATAATGAATAATAATGAGAACGGTCATGCCACATTGTACTGGGATCGATCTATCATCACTGACAGGACTATTGTAGCCAATAAGCCTGATATTGTGGTGATAGATCGACGAGAGCGCCGTGCAATGATTGTTGATATCGCTGTTCCTCATGACGAGAATCTCGTGAAAGCTGAGAAAGATAAAAAAATCAAGTATCTTGACTTAGCACACGAGGTTGTCGATATGTGGGACGTGGACTCTGCAATCATTGTACCGACAATCGTTACGATTAATGGCCTAATAGCGGAGAGCCTCGACCAACACCTCAGGAGGCTCTCATTGCGCGGCTGGGTCAAGGGCTTGATCCAGAAAGAAGTACTCCTGGACACGGCACGCATAGTGAGGAGGTTCCTCTCTCTAGAGCCCTGACCGCCGGCACCTTGGACCCTGTTCCTGATGCCGATGGGCCACTATTATTTATATTTTTAAATGTTTTTTTTTTGTTTTTATAAAAATATTTAAAAATTTTAATAATATGTATAAAAAAATGAAATAGAGATCAATAATAAAATACGGATAATAGTAATTTATAAAATCGCCCCCTGTTACTTGAGACTTAAAAATAACTGGCGAAATGTGGATGTACTTAGGTACACCTCTGCCTAACCTTTCGGGGAATACAGGCGTGATGTTATGTTGTGTTGTGTAATTTATAAAACACAAAAGTAGGGGTTAATAAGAAAAAATTAAGGTTTTTTGTTAAGGGTAGAGTAGTGATGACCCACTGCTTTTTATGTTCTGTGGTGGCCCAGTGGTAACGGTCCGTAAGTTCGAACCCAGGCAGGCGCTTTACTTTGTGTAATTTATTTCATCACCACTGCCCTCAAAACGGTGAAGGAATACATTGTGAGAAGACCGCCTTGTCCTATAACCAAAAAATCGAAGACATGTGACATCAACCAACCCGCACTGGGCCCGCGTGGTGGGTTACAGCCCACTCCCTCTCACAGAGAGGAGGTCTGTATCCCAGCAATGGAGATTATGCTTATCTTAGGGTCTGATGATGGGATACTGGAGAAATCGAGGGAACTCTGCAAATATTACAGGCATACCTACAGCGATTTGGGTATTTTTTATGCGATCGTTACTAGTGAAATAAAAAACCTATCCAAATAGGTTTGTATAGAAAGTGAAAACTCAACTTTAAAAAATTGGTGATAGCCAATTAAACTTAAAGGCAACATTCCTTTTTCTTACCAGTATAACTTTATTGAAAGGTTTTGAAGACTTGCATGCCTCAGCCAGCAATCAAATCGATCATTTAATTTTAGTATTAGTGTTGGACTGATCGACTTCCTACTAGTTAGAGCTACGGCGTAGCAAGGTTGCTACGCTAGCTGGCGTAGCCGTGCTACGTCTGCCTAAACGACGCGTAGCCGTCACTTGCTACGATTGCACGTGGCGACTTCGTGGATTTAGTAAGTACTGTATACGCACCTGTTCCAGACGAGGAAGCGATTAGCTTAGCTTAGCTATCAAGGATTTTCTCGCTCAAGAAACGAACAAGTGATTGTAGATCCCGTGTAAGTAAAAGAGATAGGTCCATGTATTAATAGCTGACTGTTCACACCACCCGAACCGGCGAGTACTCGCTTGTCACAGCGAGAAAATCTATCAAAGAGAGTGCCTGCTCGCTTGACGGGCAGAACACTGACTCTCGCTTGGTACTTAGGCATACCAGCGAGTAATCGCTCATCGCCGTCGCGCACTCGGTGCTTGTATCTCGCCAACTCGTTTTTATTAGTTGTTTGCTCTACTCGCCTCTCGATAATCGCCGGCGGTGTGACAAGTGCTATAGTAGCTGAGCTTCAATCGTCATAAGTGACGCTACGTGTCGTTTTCATCTCTGAATAATCATGCAGGGATCGGATGCATGGTGCTCATTGTTTCTGTATGCGTAAGCTCTACGTTTAGTATTGGACGAAAATGTGCACGGGCATCTAACGCACAAAATTAAGACCATTTCGAACGCTTTCGTGAGTTAAACATCATTAACGAATGAAACCGCAACACTTTGCGAACAAACACTTTATAACCACACTTTGTATAAAAACATCATTGGACCCAGCCATGCCTGCCACTTTTTATTTTCATACTCTTTAGCTTAACACTTGTTTTGGTTTTGGATCAGGCAAGTCCTCTAGTCAGCACCGACGGCGCCGTTTCCTCTTACAGCAGCATGGTCTCCTGCGCCTGCGCCGCCGTCCGCAACTGCGTCTGCGGCGACGTCTTCTGCAACACGCTTCACGAACCGCCCAATTTAAGTAATGAGAACCTTTCCTCTCCAAAAACCCCATAGCTGTTCCATTTTCTAAAGTAGTCACCACGGAACTAGTCAGCTCCTCAGTGTCCTTCCCACACTCGGCGCTCAGGAACTTCACGATCTCACGCACCGTGGCCCCCGTCTTCATCTCCTGGAGGTATTGGATAATTAACTTACCCGGGAGCTTGCCCGGGACCGGGTAGTTCTCGGGTGGCTTGGGTGCCTCCTCTTCTGTCTCCATTGTACTAACTTCTTCCATTCTTTAAATCAAATTATACTAAATCTTTTAAATTTTGTTTACGTTTCAACCAAAAGTATCTAATGTATTGTATTGTATTGTAATCAATTTGCTTGTCAGATTTATTGAAATGTCCAAATATTCATCATGATGGTGTAGGAAAAGTCTGTTCCTAATTTGAAAAGAAGCAAAGAGGAAAATAGAACGGTACTAGTATCTTTTCGGCGCGCGGCCAAAATCGAAACTAACGGCGCCATCTTATCCTGTCAATCTCATTTAGGTGCCAAACCCTTGCAACACTTGTAGCAATAATGTGCGTCTGTTACCGTCTCTGTCTTTCACGTTTAGTTTGAAGGTTGCACGACAGTGACAGGGATACTGCTTAGCAATAGCATAAAGTTTATAAGTTTATAATCGATTAATGTATTTGTGTACCTATTTTATTTATAACTAGCTGGGCCCGCGATTTCGTTCGCGTGGATGTCGAAAAACAACTTCCCTATTTGAATCGGATTTTGTTCACAATTTTATGGGTTTTGTTTTCTTGCGCGGATCCCTAATTCTTTTCCTAAAACAAAAGTAGCCCGAGTTACTCCATAAAACATCAGCTATCTGTCAAAACCGGTCCAGCCGTTTCGGAGATTAGCTGGAACAAACAGACAGGCGGACAGAAAATTTAAAAAGAAATGTGTTTTTGTTACAAGCATTTCTTACTAAGTTTTTAATTGTTCATTTAATATTTTACTCGTCCAAGCCATCTAGAAACAAGTAAGCGTAATGTAAGACAGAATAACAATAATTCAACTAACTAAGTAGGTAGGTATGTAAGTATAGTGTTATTTTGGAAGATTATTTATTAATTTTTAAGGTGATTTTTTTAAGATTTATATTATTCTTTATTAAGATGGAAGATTTCAAATCTTCCATAGTCCATCCATCGTCCATCTACTAAAACTCTAGCCTATTATGTAAAGCGAAATAAAAACATATTTTATTAATGTACTGAAAAGGCCCTCTGACTAAGAAAAATTTGTAAGTATCGACATGTTTTGGTAAGACTTACCTAATGCCAAAACGTTCTTTTGACAGATAAAAGGGTTGTCGTAAGAAGAATTTGAATAAATAACTTGTGACACGACTCGCTGGCCAAACTCTAGTAAAAAGCTGTTATTTTGTCATTACAAACAGACACTTCAATTTAATTTATTTGTTTAATTGACTAACTTCTATTCAAATCGGCCCTCTTCAGTATATTTAAAGTTCTTTTTCAACTGAAAAGTTAAGTTTAACCATCAACCAGGAATTGGAAATTCGGACAGCCGAACGAGCACAGCTTTGAGACGGAACCTTCAGGGCGCGAGTTCTACTCACACTTGCCCGTTTTTTTTTTTTAATAAATAAAACAAATTATATGTAGAATCATAAAAATTTGTTTTATTTTATTTCTTACCATAGACTTGAATTTTCATATCCCTAACTTAAGAAATGCTGAGTTTCTATATAAACTTCATCCCCTATAATTATCACCCCCTTTAATATTATTTTTGAGACAAAAAGTAGCCTACGTCCGTCCCCAGGATGCCATCCATCTCCTTGCTAAATTTTATTTAACTCCGTTCAGTGGTTTAGGTGTGAAAAGGTAACATACAGACAGACAGACACAGTTAAATTCGAATCCAAAATATTAGTATTGATATGAAAGTATGGATAATCCCGTGGGCATAATACAACGCTTGTTTATAGGTATATTGATACAAACATAACATACCGCTTGATTGCAGCAACGCGAAAATGGGCGTTTTTCCATTGGTCTTCACCGACACGTCATGGGCGGCTATAGGGCAGCCGGGGAACTGGGACGCAAACTAATCTGGAATAACTTCTGCTAGTAGGCTATGTGGTACTAAGGTTATGTATGTCTATGTAAATTGTAAAGGTTATGCATTTAGACCATTTATTTAACCACTCAATCGTTCGGCTCACGCGACCTATGTTGTGAGGGCACACAAAACTGCGAATTCGCATCGCATCGCAAAATTCTGCGAGCTCACGTGTGTTATGTTTGGCAAAAGGCACAGTTTTTACGCAAAAGTTTTGCGTGCGATGCGAATTCGTAGTTTTGTGTGGGAGCCCAAAGGCCCTTTGTACACACACGTTTTCTGTCGTGTAAAACTACGGCTTATACGCCATGTTAGGTCATAGATAATTACACTTTATAAAGTAATAGGCACGGTCGACAGTATTGCGTGGATCACTATAGAAGCTTGTTAACAGACACGTTTTTTCTACGGCGCGATTTATACGCCGCACCGTAAAGAAACCGTGCCGTGTACAAAGGCCTTAGACGCAGGGTAGAGTGCTACAGGAATATTTTGGTGCCGCAATGAAATATATGTCGGCGTTGCATTTTAAACAGCACGTGCATCGGGCCACGCGCAGCGCCATTCCGCCACCTCCTCGCTGCGGGACAGAGATGGGGCGCGCTGCACGTCGTTACCCCTCCTCCAATACTAGCGTATAAAACGGTCCGCACAGCGGCAAAATGGCTCCCAACCGTCCAGCAGTTCATGAAACGCCTCGCCAAGCGTTTCTTTGAATCTGCCTCTAAACACCCGAATCCCCTGATTGCGGCGGCCGCCCGCTACGCACCGTCGCGCATAAGTCACATCCGCCGTCCTAGGCACGCCCTAACCGTCCCGGATGACGCCATAACTCTCCTCCAGGAGAGTAATCCCGCCACCAGCACGATCCGGAAACTCAAATCGAGACCGCCGTGCTTCCGCCCTCGCCGCCGAGGGCCACCGCGACGCCCCCGTCCATACCCACCCCGACCCTTGCTCGAGCCAGCTCGCGCAGCTGAGCCCGTAATTTTAAATTTGCCCCCAATTAATCCGATCCAGCATGTCCCATTGCTGTCCTCTCCCAGCGACGCCCTAAGCCGAGGTCCGTACCCCACAGGGGGTGCCCTTAGCGTGTAGTCGCTTAGTTTTTAGTCTTAGTTTTAAGCCTGGCTGGAGGCCTTAATTTATTGAGGCATCCACAGGAAAGCCCGGTTAAGCAGTCGACAACCTCCTATAGGTTGAACTGCGAGATGGCATTCCCCAAAAACAAAAACAAAACGCAAAATGGCATTCTGACTTCAGGCGTCGCCCGGTGCTCAGGTTGTAACTCTTGATTATTATTGTTACTGTGCCTCTCTGCACATTGTTACTCTTTTATCTGAACTAAGGTGTTCCTGGGTGCCATGGTCATAATTGTAAGGTATTGAAGTAATTATCTCGTAAGACGCTTTTCATATAAAGCTGCTAACGTGTAGTTTCTTATAAAATTAATTAATTAACTAAGATAAAATAAATTATATCTTCTTACCGTTAAAGAACCTATTTTATTTTTACAATAAGTCTGATCTTGTGCCTTCATATACGAGAGTTGTTGGTAAACATCTGTGAAATTGTCGCAGAAGTTGTATTGAAAACGCATGATTCCGATTTTGGTCACGTAAGTAAGCCTTGTAACCTTGTACCTAAGGTAGAAAAGGGATCGTCCTTTAATCACGAGAGGTTCGAGCAGGGGTGGAGGGTCGGTAAAAAATCACGATTATCACGATGGGTACGATAATGTGACAATCACGTGTCTTTTTTCGTCCGACAATAATTTGTTTTTAATAACACGTGTCGTGTTAAATATTTTTTACCAATAATTAATTGAATTGCGACCACATAAAAACCCAAGCGAGTGAATTTGTATCCAAAGATCCGCTTTTCATGATACTCTTTTAATAAAACAGATTCTAAAAATATCTGATCCTTTCAATAATAAAAATACACGTGATGCTGGGAGGGGAGGAACTATAGCCTAAAATCTCACGACGTATCACTCAAGGGGGAGGGGGGAATGAAAGTGGCCCCAAAACCATAGATATAATTAATAATACAGGGTGACTCGATATTCACCCTGTATTATTAATTATATCTATGGTGTAACAAACAATTGATCGTAATTGATTGATTGATTGGATTGGGGTTTCGATTCCATAATCAATGTTTAAATATTTCAACAATTTGCAAATTAGATCTTTGACAGCAGTACTATTTCATCGGCATCTCTAATTTTTTTTTTTAATTTTGTACCTTGTCAGATAGCTGATTAAATGAAGATGTTTTCTCCGTAATTTGTATGCTCAATGCTTTAGTAAAATTTTGAGATAACTGATGTTGTGTTCAGGAATGTAAATGATTTTTTAAAATGGTTAATAAACCACTTCCTCTAACTTGTAACTGTTTGATGTTTTAGAAAATTTGGTCACATCGAAAGGTTCGTTAAAGTATTAGGTACTCAATGGAATACCAATGAAGGTCATTCAATTTGAGAGTTTAGAGGAAAGTGATATTTAGTGACGAGTTCTGGGAAATTTTGAAAAATACATAAAAAATCGGTTTTCTCGAATCCCATGAATTTTCGCCTAAGCTTTAATAATAATAATAATAATCGTTTATTTATAAAAAAGGGGCACATTTACATAAAATATATATATATCGAACAGTTATAATAGAGCACAGTTCCTTTTTGCCTGAACTAGATTGAACCTGTGTTTCAGGCTACAAGGTGCATTAATACCTACTTAAAAACAAATAAATTAACATCAAGTGAATAGTAAAGTACTAAAATTAAAACATACAGTAACAAAAACATCGTGCTTGCAGTTTACTTGCAAACAACAAGTAGATCCTCTGTCTGTTCATAAGACAGAGGTTGTAGGAGGGGTTCTCATCGGTGTCGAGTCGATGATGAAGTACCTGGGACTCGTCCTCGACAGCCGGTGGAATTTCGTGGAGCATTTCCGACGTTTGGCTCCCAGACTGGAGCGGGCCGGGGCTGCCTTGGGGCGGCTCCTGCCCAATCTGGGGGGTCCAAACGCCTCCTGCCGGAGGCTCTACGCGGGGGTCGTGCGGTCCATGGCCCTTTACGGAGCTCCGGTGTGGGCGCGTTCCGTGAGGCGGCGACCGGTCCGTCGGTTGAACGCGTCCCAGAGGGTCATGGCCATCCGGTTAGCCCGGGGATACCGCACGGTCTCCGGGGAGGCGGCGAACCTCCTTGCCGGATCACCGCCATGGGATCTGGAGGCAAAAGTTCTCGCGCACATCTGGGAGTGGCGCGAGGAGGCAGGACGCCGGGGCGTAACTCCGTTGCCGCGAGAAATCGCGGCACGGCGGACAGAGCTCCGGCAGGATCTCATGGCGGCATGGAGAGTGCGATTGTCGCAACCCAGCGCTGGGCACGCCACAATTGCGGCGATAAGTCCCCTCTTTGAGGAGTGGCTGGAGAGGCGCCACGGCGTCCTCACCTTCCGCCTGACGCAGGTCCTCACCGGACACGGGTGCTTCGGGAGGTACCTGTTCCGGATAAGGCGGGAGGAAACGCCCGGGTGTCACCACTGTGTGGATCGCCCGGAGGACACGGTGGAGCATACGGTGGAGGTCTTCCCGGCTTGGGCGGAGCACCGCCGTGTCCTCGCGGAAGCGATCGGCGGCGGCGATCTCTCGCGTCCGGCCCTGGTCCAGGCCATGGTACGGAGCGAGAGTGCATGGGAAGCCATTACCTCCTTCTGCGAAGCAGTAATGCTCGTGAAGGAGGAGGCGGGACGCGTGAGGGAGAGGCAAGCTTTGCACCCTCACGCCCCTAGTCGCCGCAGGAGACGCCCTGGGCGTCGGGAATCGGCAGCCGATTCCCGGCCACCGTAGGCGCGGGCTTGCGGACGGCGAGCAATGGGTAGCTCGCCGTCCGGTAAGGACCAGGCCCGAGTCGACGGCGCGTCGTGTTCCACGCGCGCCTCAAAGAGATGTCAGCACTATTGACGGGGTCCGCTAGGGCCGATGCCAGCTAGGGTTGCGGGATGTTCGAAAGAGTTACCGTGGCCCCGGCACAGGCAACAGAAGGAACACGGGTGGGTTTTAGTCAGTAAAAGTCTGACACGCCCTCCCGCTCCGCCCAGAGCGGGAGAAGTCATTTGATGATTTCCCATCCACAAAAAAAAAAAAAAAAAAAAGACAGAGGTTGTAAAAAGGTAATTACAGATTTTTTACAGCTAAAATAATTTAGCTTATATATACTTAGTTTTCTATTTAATCTATTGTACAGAAATGGACCTAAGAATAAAAAGAATTTTTCCACAAAGGCATGTTTGGAGGTAACATTAGAAATGCATACTATATCATTCCGTCTCTTGTTAGTATTGTCAGCATTGTACGTGAGCTTGGTGTGCTGTTTTAATATTAAACGAGTAATGAAAAGCTGACGCACATTCAGCACGTTGCAGGATTTATATAGCTGATCTGTGGAAAAGAAAAACGGATGGAAGTGTGATACCTTTAAAATTGCTCTTTGAGCTCTTTCAAGAGGAAGCAAGGTTGTTTTTGATGCGCGACCCCATGAGGTGATACAGTAATTAATTACAGATTGACAAAGGGCGAAATAAACCTGTGTGATTAATTTAGGATCTGCAAAATTTCGTATTTTTTTAAATACGTATATTAATTTGCGCACTCTTTTAACCAGACTTTCAATATGATGCCGAAAAGAGAGAGTGTCGTCAATTATAACCCCGAGGTATTTAATAGTACAGGTTTTAAGGATATGAGGACAATTGCAATCGTTAACTGACAGGTTAGCACATTGATGAGCACATATATTGAAGTTAGTAGTGTTAAGTTGCGACTTGCGCATGGAGAAATGCATATATTTTGTTTTGTCAGCATTTAATGTTAGTAAGTTGCTTTGGAGCCAATCAGTGATAGTATTAAAACCGATTTGAGCGTTTTTATATAATTCGCTACTATATTTAGCTGAAAAAATTAGTGCCGTGTCATCAGCATATGATATGATTTTGCCGTGCTTGATATTAAGGTTACACAAGTCGTTAATATACACCAGGAATAGGATGGGGCCCAAAATACTCCCCTGGGGGACACCAAATCCAGTATTTTTCTGCTCATCGCTCGTAAACTCGTCAATCTGAACACATTGGGATCGGTCCTCTAAGTAGTCAGCAAGTAATGTCAGCGTCGTTCCCCTTATTCCTATGGCCTCTAATTTTCTAAGTAGCACAGAAACAGAAACGGTGTCAAAGGCTTTCGCTAAATCAAGGAAGACTCCCAGGACCTGGTTCCCTTTGTCTAGCTCTTCAACACATAATCGGTCAGGCTATGCACCGCATCAGCTGTGGATAATTTGGCTCTGAAGCCAAATTGCGCAGGTGACAAGAGGTTGTTTTTTTCTAGGTAGTTAACCAGCCTATTGTTTATGATTTTCTCAAGTATTTTCGAGGTTGAGGGGAGTAATGATATTGGCCTATAGTTATTAACCAAGTCCTTGTCTCCAGATTTATATATAGGGATAACAATTGCCTTTTTTAGACATTTGGGGAAAATTTCTTTGGAAAGACAGACTCGAAAGATATGCGTCAAGGGAGGTACCAATATATGTTTAAATAGTTTAAGAATCTTGTTGCTTATATTATCCCATCCAACTGCACAACCGTATTTAAGACCAGAAATGATTCGGGATACTTCGTCTTCGTCAGTGTCCAGCATCGCGAATGACTTCAAGTTAGAGCAGCTGTAAAATTTTTGGAAAGATGGTTGGGAGCAAAGTTTCGGAGTCTGTTCTGCTAAAATTTTCCCAACATTGACAAAAAAGTTATTTACTTTGTTAGCGGATAAAAGTGGTGAAGGGTTAGTAAGCAGTAATCTCGAATTTGATTCACGCTGTTTAGTCATGTAGGTGACGTTTTGAATATGCTTCCAAATTTGTTTGCTATTGTTACCTGCTTTATTTAATTCGTGTTTATCATAATCATTTTTAAGCTTCTTTAAAAGATTGTTGCAAAAATTTCTGTACCTTTTATAGGTGCCTAGAATGACTAAATTATCAGTGTATTTCTTAGTTCTCTGATGTAGTCTATCTCTGTGTCTAATACAGCGGATTAGTCCAGGAGTAATCCAAGGTTTAATATTACGAAGACGATTTTTTACCGGCACAGCTGTCGAATTATGCAATATTGCTTATTGGACATGTTTTATTAGGTACGATAAAGCCGAGCAAGCGTCAGTAGTATTATAAACTACGTTATAATCAATGTTGCGCAAATCATATTCGAGTTTATTTATGTTTAATTTGGTCTTTGTCTGGGGTCGATTTTGCTTAGGCAGCGTTAAATTTACGGCTAGTATGACGGAATGGTGGTCGGTTATTGTTGAGTTGGTAACAAGCGTAATATATGAAAAGCTGGTTTTAATCATCATATGGTCGAGGCAAGAACCGCTGTGATGAGTAGGTAATGTGTGAGCAGGCAAAAAACCATGGTATGAGCAGATGTTAAGGTAATCTTCAGTCCCTGTATCGCAGTTTTCTGAGCCAATGTTAATATCGCCTGTCAATATTATATTCTTAAATGGGCTAAGGGCTTGAAAGATCTGGTTTAGGGAACTGTGGAAAGAGGTTAAATTTCTAGTGGAAGGGGATCTATACAAAGCAATTATCGCTGTGGATGTACCAATTTTGATGATAAGGCAGTTACTAATACAGTCTTGTAGGTCAGGTTCTTCGACTTTGACCCTTAACGATTCCTTAGCAAAGACAACAACACCATCATTTTGATTATGGTTAATTTTAGTGTACAATAAGTTGTACCCTGGTATTACCGGGAGATTATCGTGGCGCTTTGATAGCCAGCACTCTGTTAGAACCATTATGTCACAATTATAGTTAAGTCTATGAAGAAAAATGTTAAAACTATCTATGTTCTTATAAACACTACGTATGTTTTGGGTTAGTATGGTTAGTGACTTTTGATATTGGGAAAGATATTGTTTGCAGTCCTCGACCTCGCATGACTTTGACTCAGCTAAAAACGAGTTGTCTATGTCAGTAATTAAATTAATATCCATTCTATTTAAAATTAATAACAATAAAAAAATAGATTACGTCTAAGATTTAAAACAATTATGTGGCGCTCTTAAGCGCCTTCATAGTCAATCAAGTTTATGTACCTGTATTCGGCAGCTTGTTTAGCCGGACAAATGGCATCTCCCGTCTTGTGATTGGCTTGTTTTTTAAAGCGCATACAGGGTGGCACACTTTGGATTATCAGCTTTTTTTGCGCAGTCTTGACTAGAGTGTCCTTCTTCTCCGCAATGGGCACAAGCCGGGACAGCGACCTTACACGTTTTAGCTGCATGACCGTACTGATGGCACTTATAACATCTCGTTACTAGTGTAAAGTCTCGTACCGGGCAGGACGTCCAGTTTATAAACAACCTGTCCTGAGTGATGAGTGCCTTGCGAATGACGGCTGAAACTTCTATTATATAATTACAATTCTCAGCATCTTTCCGACCAGACTTGTGGCTAAGTTTAATTGAGCTCAGAAATGTAGCTAGGGTCATGGGCAGTTTTTCCGTAATGTTTTGGTCGTAAATGCATTTATAAACCTCATTTTCACTCATTGATGCGGGAACTCCGATAACAATAATGCGAGGTTTGCGTTTCCGAGGTTCGTCGATAGTAAGGCCTGACGAAGCGATTTGGACTGTTTTTTTGAGCTTGTCTAAGTCATCCTTGGTCTCAGTGCTGATGATAAGTCCTCCTTTCCCTATTTTACGAACGCCTCGTACTTTCAGCTTCATATCTCCAGGGCATATTATTTTCTTTATCATGTTCTTGGTTTCATCACTGGACTTTGAATTGTCGCTCGGAAAAATCGCAACGGAGCTAAGATTATTGGGGCGAATAAAACTGCTGTACCCCTTCTTCACCATATCGGCAAAAGACGTGGAAGATGTAAAACTTGCAGATTGTTTCATACAGGACTCCTGAATGGTGCCGTTCATCTCTGAAAGGCAGTCCGCTAGGTCTCGAGCTTCAGTCATCGTTTTCAGGGCTGTTTGTGTTTGTAAGGCTCTGGATTTCAACGACTGGTATTGAACAGCCAATTGAGAAACACCATGTCTGACTTTTCGGCAAAGATCGTTAATTTTTTGCTTATGCTCAGAATTAAGTTTTCCTTCCGAAGAAATAGCACAAACCTCATTCAGGTATTGATGAATAGTCCCCAACCAGTTCTGAATCTCAGGCGTAGAAATTGGTTCAACGGCTTCTACTTGGTACTCCATGGGTTGTTGGGGTAGTCTCGGTGTTGGTGTCGATGGAGGGCTGCGAGGCGTCATCACACTCCGGTTAAATGGACTGCTGTCCATTTTCCAGAATTAAAATAGCTCTTTATAATAAAGTTAGTCCATTATTTCGAGTTAGAACCGCTCACTACGCTGCTTTGTATATGAAGCTAATACACTTAAACTGGGTCACAATTTATAGCAAACGTTAATTAATTTGTTTCCGTATTGCATTGATGTGCACGTCTGTATGCGATGAGCGCAAAAGAGTCCAATTATTATAGTTATAGCTTTATGGGGTGCTTAATTGTTGCAAATGGGTCACTCTTTCACGTCCGTGGAAGGAATACGTCAAATTACAAGTCACCGGTATAACCTATAGACAAACACTGGTCTTCCAAAAGTACTCCAAATCCGTATATTATTTTTAAAAAATATGACAGCACATTGGCGATTTTCATGACGTTTTCGTGAATTCTCAATGTGATTTTCAAACACTGAATTTATTTTTATGCTTTTTATTTTTGATGCTTTAATATTAAATTATTTCATCTCAAATTCCGAAACAATGTTATATTCATAAAGGCAGAAAGCATAAATGTGATAATCGTACAATGTCCCGCGACCGTCAACAGGAGCAAGATCAGAATACAGCCAAGCTGGTTTTGAACGCATTCTATAAAGTGGCAGATAATGATGGCGCCACGGCAGCAGAAGTCACGAATTATTTGCAGTACAAGTTCGGGGACGTGTGGAAGATGAATACCTTAACGTGGAAGGCAGAAGAAACATTAAAGAAGAGTGCCGTGCTGGGCTTTCTAGAGCGGCGGGGCAGCAGGTACATAGCGAACGCATCCCGCGGCTGCGCTGTCCGTCCTAAACGCTGTCCTTGTAAAAAGAAGCCTCGTCGGCGGTTCTTCAAAAAACATCCGCGTTCAAGCGGTTCTTAAACTTAAGCGTTTTTGAATGTCTGTAGAAAAGTAAATAGTGATTTAAAATTACTTGTTTCTTTATAATATACTGCCTATCTAAATATAGGTACCCAGTCTTCATATTCGATGATTACCAGGCCATTTCAATACTCGGAACTACTCGGAAGACTTTGGGCGAACCTGCTTTAGTTTGGCATCACCAGTGATCGGGCGCACATGGTGGTTGGTACACGAAACAGTGAGACCGATTTGATATGATTTAAAAAGTCATAAGCTCCTGTCGCCGTATGCACGTTGGCCATAAGACTGTAAAATCTATACGGATAAAGTACCTACGCTATGCTGCCAAAGTGATATCAGATATTTTCGATCACAAACAAGTACCTATCAGATTCTTCTGAATTTTGCACATATTTATGACGCAAATCATGTCTGATAAAATATTGCATTGACATAATATTTTTGAAGTCGATGCAGCATCCTATGTTTTGGCTCGCTTGTCTCGCCAGATAGTTTTATTGTTCCTTGCCTTGCATTCCACAAAATGATCACATAAATTACCGTCATAAGTAATGGATGAATCATAAAATCAGGTATTGATGCCAAGCTGTCCTTATTAATATATTTATGCGGCCAAGAAACTGGGCTCCAAAATAAGGTGAAGCGATACTTTACGCCTGGCCAGCTTTTGACCCTTTACAAAGCGCAAATCCGATCCTGCATGGAGTATTGCAGCCACCTTTGGGATGGCTCTGTTAAATACCAACTTGCCGCGCTTGACTCGGTGGAACGCAGAGGTAAGAGGCTCATTAGCGACGTAAGACTGGTGGATGCCAAGCTTCACAGCTTGGCTCTTCGCCGCAAGGTTGCCTGCTTGTCGGTCTTCTACAGATTGTACTTCGGTAAGTATGCTCAAGAACTCCACGACCTCATTCCGCCTGCCCCCTTCTACCATCGGACAACTAGACGCACTGTAGGTTACCATCCCTACCTAGTTGCTATTCCACCAATTCGCACTAAGCGTTTCCAAATGTCTTTTGTGATGTGCACAGCAAAGGAGTGGAACTCTCTGCCTGCGTCTGTTTCCGAACGCATACAACCCCGATCTCTTCAAAGTGAGATTTAACAGGCTTCTTCTGAGTAAACTCGCTCCATCGTCGACTTTGTCTCTGTCACCTATGACCTAGAGTCAAGAGCAAATCTAACAATTTTTTTTAAAAATGCTCGCGATTGAACCTCTACATACCTTATTCAGCCTATGAGATTGAACAGGCCGCTATCTCGAAAAAAGACATTAATTTGACTATTTAAAATTGATTCTAAAACAGTCAACGTTAATCCCTTTAGGGATGAATTTTCAAAAATCTCTCCTTTTTGCTCACTTTCGTTATATTAAGAACTTTTGTGTAAAATTTTTTGCTTCTAGAAGCAAAAAATTTGCTGGGTCAAGATTTCAGAATCTTGCGTTGTTCGTCTGTCAGAGAATTTTATTAACGGCTGAACCCAATTACCTATCTATCACCGCTTTTGGCATACTCGAGATAGAAAAACCTATCTATGGTTTTAACGTCCCAATAATCTATGAGATTATGGAATCTTACTGGCCTGACATAAGGACCTATAGTCTACCATCAATAGCTCCCCTCCTTAAATCCTTTCGACAAATTCTAAATTTAGTATGCCCTGAGCCTAGACCACCACCTCTTAAAGCAGTATTACCTTAATCTTACTTGAGTGTGGGAAAGAGATAGAGCTAGACGTCCTGTATAGCTCCATCTCTTTCTCATGGAGCTATACAGGACGTCTAGCTCTATCTCTTTCCCACACTCAAGTAAGATTCTCACACTGAAGTAACATTAAAATAATACTGCTTTAAGAGGTGGTGGTTGGCCCCCTGATCGTCAAATATCCCAAATTAAGTACCCCTTTTTAATGTTGCTTAAGAAGTTTTAAGTTATAGTCCAACAATTATCTTTAATATATACAAAAAAAATCCGTCAGCTAATTTAGCTTTTAACCTTTTAACCGCCTACGTCGGATTAATCCGACAAATATTTTCGGGCCCATTTCGCCAGAGTCGTATATGTACGACCAAAATATCACTGCTCTCTTAATCAGCTTTTTTATTTAATTACGCTGTATTCTATCAAAAATATGTTTATATTAGGTAAATAGTTAACTAAGTAATCATTTACAGTTTAATACACTTTAGTCTCTTAATTAGAAGTCCTAAAAAAAAGGTCCAAAGTTAGATGACTTACTAACATTATTTTTAGAAAATTGTATTGATGTGCAACGCCCATGACGACAAAATCCGACATGAGGGACGGGACATACCTATGCCAAGATTTACCGATACAAAAATAAACATAAATCAAAATATTTCTCGTTATACTGACTAATTATTAACTTTAAAACAAATACAGCAATTGTTAATAAAACATTTTTTTACAAATATTTGTGAGTATTTCATTTAATTTCTTTAAAATTAAGTAAATTTACTTGTGAAATGTCAGCGACTGAATTGATGGTCATCCCATCCCTAGCCTACATGTTCCGAAACTTACTTTGTTAGTACGCCCTGCGCCACGGTCGTATAAAGACGACCGCTTCTTACGTCATAAACGAGTGCCGACTTCTGGAATTTTCCATTAGTGTTGTGCTTGTGCATGTAGTTTTACGTTCGTATGTCGATAAATGTACATGTCAGAAATTTATCATGACGACTACTGAAGAGTTAATTAATACGAATTCTAGAAGGCGATGAAAATTAAGAACTTTTATCAGACGAAGAGTTTGACATTGATGTAGAGGTAATTATTTTTTTTATTACACACCTAGTTATATTTTAATTTATTGTGTAGTATGGTGGTGATGTCTGAATGAAAATTTTAAATTTAATTAGAGTGAGTGAGATGGCGAGAGCGCACCGTGCGATAACTTAAATAATAATAATAATAGTTTTTCTTCTCTGGACTGATTTTATTGTGAATAGCCTAAGTACTAATTAATAAATCGTTCAAATTTTTAAACACTTTTTGATTTTACTGGATTACGAAAAATGCCGAATAATTTCGTAAGGTAAGTAGTATTCAAGTAGGTACCTACTTCTCTACCAAGCTAAGTTTGCACCTCGCTGGAATGCGGCGTGTACCCGTGTACCTATGTATAATATAATGTTAAAAACAATAAATGCAAAGTAAAATCTAACAAACATTTGTTTACTTTTTTAAAGTCATAGCGAATCCTTTTTTGCAGCCCGTACCTAAGCGTCAGTGTGACGTAATCGACGCGAGGTGCAAACTTAGCTTGGTCGAGTTGTAGTTGTTAGTTAACCACGCTTGCAAATGCAAATGTCGTTATTAAAACGAAATATCGACATCGAAAAGTTAAGTACTGCACATCCCTCTTTGTTGTAGGTATATATTTTTCGATTCACTGTGCCGGGCAAAGGGGGTACGCCAACTGATATGAAGTCAGGCGGTTAAAAGGTTAATGGTGGTGAGAGAGCGATGGAATGGTTTTCAATTATTTTTTACGGATGCTTCGAAACTAACCGACCCTAGTCACACTGGTGCTGCGGTCTATTACCAAAGCTCCAGAATTATTTTACAGTTTAAATGCTCTAAGGAAACTTCTGTATTCACTGGTGAGTGCGTGGCTATACTGGAAGCTAGTCTTTTTATAGAGTCACACCACAATATTGAGAAAGCAGGTATTTTTACAGATTCCCTTAGCTGTTTGCAAGCTTTAGTCCAAAATCCCTATAAGAGTAAATTGCCCAGTTCCCTTATTTTAAAAATTAAAAAATCTTTATTGTCCTGCGCTAGTAATCAAAAGGATGTTCAGTTGGTTTGGATACCTAGCCATTGTGGCATTAAGGGTAACGAGTGTGTTGATGCTCTGGCTAAAGATGCTTGTTCATCTTCACCGTCGGTTCTCACTCACAATTCCTATCAGGGTTACGACCTATTGTCCTTTTTAAAACTGAATCTGCAATGTTCCTGGCAGTAGCAGTGGAATATGTCCAGCAAGAAGAAAGGCAGCTTTTTCTATGCAGTGCAACCGACCACGAAACCAAAACCTTGGTTCTTTGGTCACAAAAAAGTAACCAAAACAGTTTATATAACTGTTTTGGTATATATTCTATATTCTCTGTAGGATCCGCTTAGGTTTTTGTTGCACTCCTGTCTTTTTACACAAAAACCGTATTCGTGACTCCTCTCTCTGCGAGTGCGGATTGTACGACCCTTTTTTTTTTTTTTTTTTGTGGATGGGAAATCATCAAATGACTTGCTCCCGCTCTGGGCGGAGCGGGAGGGCGTGTCAGACTTTTACTGACTAAAACCCACCCGTGTTCCTTCTGTTGCCTGTGCCGGGGCCACGGTAACTCTTTCGAACATCCCGCAACCCTAGCTGGCATCGGCCCTAGCGGACCCCGTCAATAGTGCTGACATCTCTTTGAGGCGCGCGTGGAACACGACGCGCCGTCGACTCGGGCCTGGTCCTTACCGGACGGCGAGCTACCCATTGCTCGCCGTCCGCAAGCCCGCGCCTACGGTGGCCGGGAATCGGCTGCCGATTCCCGACGCCCAGGGCGTCTCCTGCGGCGACTAGGGGCGTGAGGGTGCAAAGCTTGCCTCTCCCTCACGCGTCCCGCCTCCTCCTTCACGAGCATTACTGCTTCGCAGAAGGAGGTAATGGCTTCCCATGCACTCTCGCTCCGTACCATGGCCTGGACCAGGGCCGGACGCGAGAGATCGCCGCCGCCGATCGCTTCCGCGAGGACACGGCGGTGCTCCGCCCAAGCCGGGCAGACTTCCACCGTATGCTCCACCGTGTCCTCCGGGCGATCCACACAGTGGTGACACCCGGGCGTTTCCTCCCGCCTTATCCGGAACAGGTACCTCCCGAAGCACCCGTGTCCGGTGAGGACCTGCGTCAGGCGGAAGGTGAGGACGCCGTGGCGCCTCTCCAGCCACTCCTCAAAGAGGGGACTGGCTGGACCACATATTTTTTAAATGTAATAATATCCACCCACTAGATCTACAGGGTTACTGGTAACTCGACGTATTCCTTGCAGGACGTCATAGTAGGGTTAAAATGCAACAAACTTAGCCACAAATGTTCTACCGAAATTCAGTAGTTTTGAGTTAGTTAGATTTTTAGTTTTTTAATGAAAAATCCCAGATGAAATCATTTGAAGCCAATTTAAAAATGATTTACGATGCGACTGTAATGAAATTTAAGTTATTATCGTAGCTGATGCCGTAGCATATCTTTGTCAATAATTAAAAGTTCAAAAATGCCTAAAACCTTGGCAAATAGAACTAATCGAACATAATTTTGCACGAAGTAATGAGACCCACATCAGCATAATGTTACTCGTCTAGAATAGTTCGCCTAATGCGTGGTTAATTTTATTATGCCTCTCCCACATAGTTCGCGCAAGCGCTACTGCTGAGCTTGAGCTCCTGGACCTTCGCAATCGCAAAAAAAAAAAATCAGATGCTCCCTACATTTATGTTCGAATAACGCGTCAAAATGTTGGGAACAGCTTATTTTTTTTTGCGATTTCAGGTTTGGTCCCATAGTAAAAGTTGTTCATAATGATGAGTATAATGACCCCTTAAGAGGTTGTGCGTTAATTATGTTACACCATGTATAGTTTTTTAGTTATTTAACAAAAACGTATCCTGCTGGGGTAACGTTACCGCAGCCAGACATTTTCTTTTTTAATGGGAATGTTGAAATAAATATTAGCTAAGTATAATTAGTTGTCTAGACGAGATAAATGTTGCAACTTATTTTGTATTTGTTCTTTCTTCGGCTGTGATGCTATTCGAGATCCTGCTGGAGTAACGTTTATGGTTTTGCTGGATCACTGAAACGGTTAAGCGGATTCTTATCATGTTTTGTACATGACTACTTAAGAATTAGTTTTAATTAGTTCTGCAATAAAAAAAAATAATGCACCGTTCAAAGGTTATTTAATTAAATATAAAAACTCTTCAATTGGCCCTACACCTTGAAAAAGAGCTCTAAAGACTAAAGTTATTTTGTAGCTTGTAACTACCTTCAAATGTATGTGAAGTTTCATTAGTATCCTGTTAGTGATTAACAAATTATGATGAAATTCTATTCTCCACGTTCACGGTCACAATGCGCGCGGACCTATTTGGCCACCGATAAACTTCTATGTGGATATATTATATATAAACTGAATAATATATCAATAATTAGTTGCTTAGTTCAGTTTTGTACCTGTAAAATTTCAGCGTAATACATACAATAATTAACGAGATAATATAATAAAAGTCATTAGAAATTTGAAGACCCTGATAACCCTGGTTGGGTTACCACGCTCTTCTACTTCCTAATGACTTGTTTCGCTGTCCCCCAGTGGTGGCCAAGCAAGTGGTAGACATCGGGAATAAACAGGAATTATTTGTTTAGACAAAAAATTGTAGTTTTTTTTTTGTAATTATATTAAATAGCTGTAATGTGATGTGATAGGTACACTGTTACACACCCAGAGGGCCAACCACCACCTCTTAAAGCAGTAATATTTTCATGTTACTTCAGTGTGAGAAAGAGATGGAGCTATACAGGACATCTAGCTCCATCTCTTTCCCAGACTCAAGTAAGATTAAAATAATACTGCTTTAAGAGGTGGTGGTCTAGCTCCTTGTCTATGTAACATAATATTTGGCAATAGTAGACCCTAAGAAGAGTGGTTGTTCCGAAGGTAAGCCGATAGGAATCGGGTTGTTTGAAGTGATTGTTATAAAGGAGATGTTCCAGAAATGTATGGAGCCTGGGCTAGCACTATGTACATTATATGTAAATATCGCTATACAATATAGTAACCGTTTTTTAATGTTAATTTTCTTTCATTTGACTTCGTTTTAATGTACATTCAAATTAACTCGGTCAAGGAGAGCAACACAATATAAATATGGTGGATCAGCGGCGAAATGTCATTATGTCATTTTGATAATGACATTTGATTGCTGTGTTTGTCTCACAGAACATAAATACCCTAACAACGATTCAAAGATGTCAGCACGTCACGAAACATATAACTGTCAAAGTCATCAAACGTCATGTCAAACAACTGTCATGGCTGCCCTAAAAATGGCGCTATCATAATAAAAACCTTCCCAAATAATAATTTTCGTACGCCTATACTCTTCTTTAAATTAATTAGTTTGTATTTTTATGAAAGTCCCTTATTTTTTCCGTATTTATCTATATAGTGTACATAGTGTTGGCCCAAAATCAACATCTCATTTTAATTTATATTTTAAAAGGTAGATAACATTTATATTTTTAAAGAAAAAGTGAAAACTGAAATCATTAATTTAAAAAATAATGGAAAATGCCATAAAAGCTGAATTGCCATCTGTAATTGTTATGATTGTTTTTAAGTTTAATTAATATTTTAAGAGTTCTATTGAAATGATTTATTTCACCTGTAAGTAAATAAAAATTCTTTAAGAAGCATGTAGTTTTTTTTAACACTTGTGCACACATCTGTACTAAACTTGTAACACTATCCTACATATTTTAGAAGATAGCAGAATGTACTACGCGATCGGTTTTTTGTAACCACCTAAACATGGTCGGGTTACCAGGGACCATCAAACTGAAGGGACCATGTCTCCAATGTCTGTCATACACTCATATAAAAAATAATACCATTCATTTACTATTTCCTACTTTTGCTATAATTTTAGCTACCTCAGAATGTACATAATATTTTAACAAAATGCTTGGTCCCACCATCATGATATCAAGATGGAAAGACCAAACTGATAGACTACTCCCTGGAATGTTCTACCTACTTAGTGTTATACTGAAAACTATAGTTCTACCTAAATATTATTGATTTTGGCTGCCCGAAACATACGTCGTTATAAAGATATCGATTATATAAGTTAGTCCCTCTAAATTGACGATTCAATTTATTGTTTAGTGCAACAGGTAAATGGGCGGTTTATTTTCGATCTTCGAAGGATAAATATTAAATACCTATTTACTACCTTCAAATCATGCAAAATTTCTTACGTTAAAACTTATTTTTACGAGCCAAAAAAATTAAAGAAATAAGTAGGTACAGTCAGCAACAGAAGTAGATTAACACTTGTTACTTTTACGTATGAAATCAATAGACTCGTCGACTTTTGTTGCTGACCGTACAACGTACAAAAGGGAATGCCCAGTCTCCATAGTATCCTACGCCCAAGATGGACATCAATTATTATTATAAAAATGGAGTGTTTTAAAATCTTAATATGATATCTAAAAAATACATTCAAATTGACGCCACTGTTTTAGAAATATTTAAAAGAAAACGTTTTGAGGTTAATTTTCTATATGAAAAAGTGTCGGACTGTGAGATAATTCAAGAACTTTTCCTTGTTCAATGCTTGATTATTGATTGGAGGGGTTTTCCTAATATATTTTAATCCAATTGTAATTATTAGGGTATAAATATAACACATTTGCTATTTTAAATATCTAAAATCGAATACAGCCTTGATCCTTGATTCTACAGCCAGTTGTCGTTGAAGATGAGATCAAAATACAGTTTTACTTATACATTCTTGGAAAAAAAATAAAACCTGATCCAGGCACAAGATCAATCGTCACTTAATTATATTCTATGTAGATTAAGTATATGTGTAATTTTCTTAATTGCAATAAATATAACTGGAATAATATTAGGTCTTTAGCTATGAAATTGGAGATTTGTATGAAAATTTTAAAATATAAAATAAATATAAATTTTGGTATTTTTTTTATTTCAGCTAATGAAAGTACTGGCCCAAATTATCTATACAATTTTGCCATTTTGATGGCAGTTTGATTACTGTAGAAGTCTACTGGACGGGAGGCGATGAAGTCAGCGAAAGCGTTTTGTACTGCCTCTCGGGTGTGGAATTTTTCCCACTTAAAAAATTGCCTAAATTTTGAAAAAAGTAGAAATCTGTTGGGGCAAGATCCGGTGAGTACGTTGAGTGACGGAGAGCTTCCAGCTGTAACTCTTGTAGCTTTGTGGTGGTTTGTTGTGAAGTGTGAGCTCGCGCTTGTTGTGGCAGCAATGAGGAAGAGCGATTGACCAGTATTGGTTGTTGAATTGCGAGCTTCTCCATCATTGTTTGCACTTCTTGGCAATAGACATCTGCCGTCACTGTTGGGCCATTCGGTAAGAAGCTATGATGTACAAGTCCAGCACTGGTCCACCAGACAGTCGCCATCATCTTCCTATGAGTAATCTTTTTTTTAGTGCACTGATTAGGTGCTGTACCCGGGTCCACCCACTGAGACGAACGCTTACGGTTGTTGTACAGGATCCAGTTATCATCACAGGTAACAAATCGAATTATAATTCCCTCGTTTCTATGCTGATTCAGTAGTGCTATGCATGCTTCGACGCGTGAGTCTCGCTGTTTATTTTAATATATTTTTTTACAAATTACAAGCTCCTTACTTTTAATTAAACAAAGCACACAATTAGACCTCTGGGGTCTGTCATAACATGCCATGGCCTGAGATTTGATCAACGCGCTTTTAACAGTTAAGTTATAATCGAGTTGATGTAATGTTCTTTCAGCTTACGCTTTATGTTTTTACTATTTATTGAGTCTCTAATGTCTACAGGTATTTGGTGTAGTAAATTGGCTATTGCGAGCTATACAGAGGGGCTTGTGGCTAAGAAATAACAGCCGCACGGGTCGATCGGTCAGGTTAAGCTACGCTTGCCGCGGTTGGTCCGTGGATGGGTGACCATCTTTACATATCAAGACCCCTCCGTGCCTCGGAAAGCACGTTAAGCCGTTGGTCCCGGCTGTCATTCGTGTATCTTTGACAGTCGTTACGGGTCGTCAGAAGCCCGAAAGTCTGACAACCAGTCTTACCAAGGGGTATCGTATTACCCAGTAACTGGGTTGTGGAGGTCAGTTAGGCAGTCGCTCCATGTAAAATACTGGTATTCAGCTGCATCCGGTTAGACTGGAAGCCGACCCCAACATAGTTGGGAAAAGGCTAGGCAGATGATGAAATTGGCTATTGCGAAAGAAGCGGTACGCCTGCCATAAAAGTTATTTTTGCGTGGCACTTGAAATGATTTTGATTTGGCTTGTCGCGTATTCACGTCATATGTAACTAGAATTTGAATAGCACTGTTAATTATCAAAATGTTCTATGAGGAACAGATACTCAGCGCGCGCTAGAACAAGTAATACTTTGCAATGTTTAAATAACTCTGTGTAATTGTCTTGGTATTTATTTTTTACATAGCTTGGTGCCTTGGCTTTTTTATCTTGGTAGCTTGGTTGGTTAGTTTCAACAAACGTATTTGCAAATTATGAATTTTATCTAGGTAAGTTTTAAACGTGCGTCCATAAGTGGTGAGTCCATAGAAGATTATCGATTCAGCAAGGGATGTGTACACTTGAAGGAGGTTCTGTACGGTATATTGCGCTTTATAGTGGAAAGTTTGGTGAGAATTGCCCGTAACTTGTTGGTCGCTTAGTTCGTGTGGCACCCATTTATCTATCTTTCCGGTTTGACGCAAGTGCTTCAATGTTGTTTTGACACTAACTCCAAGGCCCGCAGCGATCTCAGCCGTAAACTGAGTTGGATCCGCTTCCACTATCGCCTTCAATTCGTCGTTGTCGACAATAGTTACCTACCTACCGGCCGACCGCGAGGCTCGTTCTTCAATTCAAAATTTCCAGATTTAAAACGATTGAACCAATAATGGACCGTGTTTATGCAAGCAGTGTTAGGCCCGTACACGTCGTTAATATTTCGTGTTATTTACGCAGCGGTATTTCCACGTAGGAACTCATATTCAAAAATTGTACGCATTTTCAGTTTATCCATGGCGGCAAATACTACCACAATTTCACAAAAACAAAAAAATATCTAAAAGCAAAAGACTGAATTTGAAATCGAATTAACACGGCATTCGAATAAAATTTATTTGAATTTCGAATTGCGCGCCAATCCACAGATAATTAAATCTGAAAATACTGGTTATAGAATCTCCAATTACATAGGTAAAGACCTATTATTATAATAACACTTAGGTAGAACATTCCAGGGAGTAGTCTATCAGGTTGGTCCCTCCATCTTGATATCATGATGGAGGGACCAGCATTTTGTTAAAATAATATGTATATGATGAGGTAGCTAAAATTATAGCAATGGAAGGAAATAGTAAATTAATGGTATTATTTTTTATATGTGTATGACAGACATTGGAGACTTGGTCTCTTCATTTTGACGGTCACGGGGTACCACGGTCTTGCACTTCCTAATGACTTATTTTATTATCTCGTTAATTGTACCTATGTACTACGCTGAAATTTTACAGGTACAAAACTGAACTAAGCAACTAATTATTGATATATCATTCAGTTTATATATCCACATACAGGTTTATCGGTGGCCAAACAACTCCGCGCGCAGTGACCGTGAACGTGGAGAACTAAATTTTTTTAATTACTAAGGCCCACTTGCGTGAAAAACTTAACTCAGAGTTAGTTGCTAACACGAGGTTAAATTGACAGTTTGTCATACAATATTGTATTGGGCCTAACAGGATACTAATGAAACTTCACATACATTTGAAGGCAGTTACAAGCTACAAAATAACGTTTAAAGTAAGTCTTTAGAGCTCTTATTCAAGATGTTAGGACTTATTGAAGTGTTGTTTTATTTAATTAAATAACCTTTGAACGGTGAATTATTTTTACAAAACGTGATAGGTAAGAATCCGTTTAACCGTTTCAGAGATCCAGCAAAACCACAAACGTTACTTCAGCAGGATCTCGAATAACTTCGCAGCCGTAGAATGAACAAATACAAAATAAGTTAAAACATTTACGTCGTCTAGCTTTCACCCGCGACTTCGTCCGCGTGAAATTTCTTGTACCCCCGACCCACCCCATCGCATCTCATCGCCTGCCCGCGCTGTTATTTCATTTTCGCTTAGCGCTCGTTCTTATTTTTTCTTTTTGCTCGGCTTCTAACGGTCCTAGCGTAATATTTAATACCATATATAGCGTAATGTTAAATGCCGTTAATGCCTAAAATGCAAAAAGAATTTTTCAAATCACCGAGATTAGCGCGTTCAAACAGTCAATAAAAAATAAAATGTGTAGGTAAGACTAAGCGCATTTTTCTTACTTTAAGCATTTTTATGGCCGTCGTAATTTCTATACGAAGGTATGATTCGAATAATTTAAAAAGGAATTTACATGTACTTAATCAACCTTGATTATGAAACCATTTTATTTGGATAGGTACCTTGTTTATGAATATGAAAACACCTACGCAAATAATGCATTATTTTATAACAAATTTGATTACCATTAAAAAAAGTTATAGTGAGCCAACCTTAAAAGATAGGCATATGCTATCGCGGAATTTTTTGTAGAACTTTTTAAGCAGAACAGTTCCGTCATACATGATTTTTGCGTAAAGGACACCGGCAAAATTAGGCCCAGTAGCGGACACGAATGAAATATATACTAAAAAAAATCTTTAATTAAATAATTATTTACCGTCATTTTTAAACACCTTTTAACCATTGGATACTGAAAATCATAATAAAAAGAAGATGATAGCGGAAGCCATTTTGAATGAACTAAATGAAATTAGGAAATGCATGGGAAATGTAGAAGTCATTGACTGGGTTGCCAGGGGTAAAATATATAATATTTTATGCAGAGATAGCAGAAGTCATGATTTCTCATTATTTAATTATTATTATCAATAATAGATCCATTTTGAAAGTCAAAGTATATCTGTTGATGCATTACACAAATATTTTTGTTAACTTCAACGTTTTTGGTTCATAATAATAATGGTTTTTGGGTTTGTGTTGATTTCGATGGTGGATCAAAATGCTAGAAGCCAAATTAAATATAAGTGTCAACTCAAGAAACGTCTAATGAGCTGAATAAAGATCAATCAAATAATCAATCTCATTCACACATGAGACTCCCGCTTGGACTCTTGCGTACTTGTGATTTACTCGACTGTTTTCTTTTGTGATTTACCTTGTTTTGTTTGACCTGGCTATTCTTTTTGGACTCTGGAACTGCTTAAACGATTGACCCGGCTGTGTTATAATTGGATTTTGTTGTGTAAAATGGAAGGTCTGAGATGTTTGAATTGTGGTCTAATGATCACCACCAATCGAAGGCACTCTCCGGCTAATGCCGAAACAGTTCGACAAACTATATCGCAATGGATTGCTCCACGCACAGTGAGTATTAAATTGTATATTTTTAACTATGACTTGTGCCTTATTTTGTTATAAACGCACATAACAATTTGGGAGCCTTCATGCTGACTACAGATCAATTAATTTTCAGATGACTGCCAGTGATCATGTTTGTGATAGCTGCTGGACCTTGGCCAGCAACGTAAACACTCAACATCGACACCTATGCGTCAGTTGTGGCCGCTCCCTACTGAGAATTCGTTTTCATGTGTTAAATATGGATAGTGAGCGTGCATATGACATTTATAGACTTGTAAATGAAAACATACAGAGAAGACTTGGACGTCAGGTTAGTGAAATCATTTATTTATATAAATTGGTTACATTACAGCAAGTCATTTAGCTAAAGCTATGTATGACCTATTTTTTTTATATTTGTGATGATTGATGTATAGTACATCTCTGTGCTAACTATAACACTATCAAAAACCTTGTGTGTGATTACAAGCGAGAAGATATCAACCTTTCAAAATGATTTTTAATTTAATTTTAAGTTTAACATGATAAATGATGTTTATTCAGTAAATTGGTTATTCGTAATTACACAATTGAAAGTCAATGTGTTACCGCCAAGAAACACCGTACTGTAAAAACCTTATACCTATTTATATTTTTGTTTCAGGCAAGGATTGGCCATGATAATATTTGTCATCCATGTTGGCAGCGGGCTGATCGTTTGCGGAATAGACAATTATCTGTTGCTTCCACAAGTACCTCTCAATCTACTTCTATATCAATTAATATTGACAATACTGAGACGGAATCAACACCAGCAGTTGATGAAACACCAGCAGTAAATGTAATACCTGCAGTGGATGAAACGGCAGCAGTAGATGAAAGCCAAAATATAGGCCAAGTGCAGCTTCCATCCTATTTGCGTGCACCTGATACCCAGCGACATTGTGTTTTCCAAGGTTGTATAAATTCACAGAGACGGGTAATTCCCACCTCTATTAGAAAACGCGTTTTGTGTGATTATAATTACTATATACCTGCTAACTGTCGTGTATGTAACGAACATATGTCTGCAGCACCATGGCATAATTTATCAGAAGCGGAAAATGCAATAAATTCTTTTAAGCCGAACCATCTTGAAGAAATCATAGCATGGTTTCAGTCTAGCCAAACATCTGTTTTAGATTTTCAGAACATTGATGGATTAAATGATGATCACCTTCATTATTGGATCGGGTTGTCTAGAGATCAATTTAATCTTATTCTTGCTGAAGTTCCCCGTATCAATGATATGATTAGAGGGCAAATAGCACTTCTAGCTTATTTAATTAAAATGAGGACAGGGGACTCAGATGAGCGCTTGTCCCAACTATTTAATATTCCAAGAAGAACACTTGAGGTTATGATGAGTAAGGTTAGGGAATTACTTAAACAGGATTTTGTTCCTCGACACTTAGGACTAAGTCACATATCCCGCCAGGAGGTTGCTAATCGCAATTTAATTATACCAAATGGGCTATTTGGTACTGCGGATTATAGTACGGCTATTGCAATTTTTGATGGGACATATGTGTACATACAAAAAAGTAGCAATTATAAGTATCAAAAACAAACTTACTCACTTCATAAATACAGAAACCTTATTAAACCATTTCTCCTTGTATGTACAGATGGTTATATTATTGATGTACTTGGGCCATATCCTGCAACTACATCAGATGCAGACATTATGCGAAATGAGTTTGCAGATGGGCAGCCTTTAAAAAATTACTTTGCAAGTGGGGACACCTTTATATTAGATAGAGGGTTTCGGGATGCAGTTCCCTTATTAGGACAATGTCATTTCAATGTGTCCATGCCAGCATCTCTTGAAAGTGGTCAACATCAATTAACTACATTACAAGCTAATAAGTCTCGGGCCACCACAATTTGTAGGTGGGTAGTTGAAATTGTGAACGGTCGATTTAAAAGAGATTATAAGCTTTTCCGCCAAGATTTTTTTAATGTTGCTTCAAAACATGTAATGACGGACTTTACCATAGCTGCAGCTATAATAAATACTTTTCATCCACTTCTAACAGACAGAGCGAATGCTCAAACAATATTAAATATAATTCAAAATAAAATGTACACTGATAATTCTCTGGCTACTTATGTAACTAGTCATGATTTAAATAGGAGGCGAGCTCAATTCGAAAGAATTAATGTTAATAATCATAATGTTAATGATTTTCCAAGGCTGGACTTTGAACAACTTATTTTAATATCATTAGGGCCTTATCAAATCAAACAAGCCAGATCATATTATGGTGAACATATACGAAGTGGAGGACAATATGAAATTGAAATATACAGAGAAAGCAACAGCAATTTACGAGACTTAATTTCACAAAATGAAAATAAATGGTTGCTCAGAGGGAGAATCCAAAGTCGGCACGTTAGCAGAAGAGTGTACTTTGTTTACATTCTAATAAATAATAATCTTAGCGGGCGTGACGCTATAGAGCAATATTGTTGCAACTGTTTGGTGGGCAGACGCACTGTAGGGTGCTGTGCTCATGTCATGTCTATTATATGGTACTTGTCATGGGCTCGGCATGAGCCAAACATACCAGCTCAATTTTTAGATGATTTATTAATTATTTATGAAAATGAATAAAAAAGAGCTTTATGGGTAGTATATTCTTTGATTCTAATGAAAAGTGGTTTCTTTTTCTCAATTACCTTAAATATTTTTACTTTTATAACCTGAAAAATGTTTTTTGTTATGTCACTAATATCTCAGTATTCCCATGGTCAATATTGATATTGATGTTTTTATAGTAAATAATGTTTATGACCAGTCATTTTAGCATTTGTATTATTATTGTCTGTTGAGTTGAAAAAGTGGGCCTGACGAAGTATGGGCGTTTGCCAGTGTCCTTTAACCGTTTACACAGCGCACGCAACGGAAACTCTCAAAATGAATAAATTTTCCCCGTTTTTACATTTTTCATTTATGCTCCGCTCCTATTGGTCGTAGCGTGATGTTATATAGCTTATAGCGTTCCTCGATAAATGGGCTACCCCATAAAATAATTTTTCAATTCGAACCAGTAGTTCCTGAGATTAACGCGTTCAACCAAACAAACAACTCTTCAGCTTTATAATATTAATAAAGATATTTATTTCAATATTTCCGTTAAAAAAGAAAATGTCTGGCAGCGGTAATGTTACCCCAGCAGGAAATGTTTTTGTGAAATAACTAAAAAACTGCATATACATAATGTGCAATAAATATAAAAATGTGCACAACAATCACAGAAGCCGGGCAACTAATTATCTACAACATTTTAATGACTATTTTCGACATTATTTTGCTGGGGTTACGCACACGAAATGTGGATGTACTCTACGTACGTACTTAGGAATACCTATCTAAGCTCACGCCTGTATTTCCTTCGGGGAATACAGGCGTATAAATAAAACCTCCAGGTTCAGTGATCATTATTTTATTTTTTAATTCTAATTTAATATTTACACGTCTTCCATATAGCAAAACATACTTTTCCATAGAGTAATCGAAACAGTAACAGTTATTTTTAAAGATTACACAACATCAGTACGGTAAATACCTACACTTATTGCTTCATTTATCACCCTACAAGAGATGTTAGGCAAAGGCTGTATGGATTTTTTTTTTTTTGACAATAATATAGACGGCCTGCACAACCCCAATCAACCTATTAGCTTGAAGGAAGTTAGGACTGATTGGTATGAGTATTTTTCTTTTTCCTTTATCAGTCAGAAATTAATGGTGCATTTAATGTGCACAAATTGTATATCTGTAATTATATATATAAGTAATTTTTGTGTCAAAAAGTTTAGGTCGAATGTTGCAAAAATAACATGTTTTAAAAATATTACCATTTCAGAAAATTCACCTAATGTGCTCAATCAGATTTCTCTGGTATGATACCGGCCGCCTTACTAAATAAATAATGTAACATTTACACACATACAGCCTAAAAATTTAAGGTATCTCCACGAGGGCTAGAGACGACACCAACACGCTCCAATGTGAGCACTTACTAATACACGTTCACATTCATCGTTAATGTCCATAGAAATTTTAACACTAATTTACTCATGAATTTAATTCAGTTCCGAAGTGTCAACTTATGAAGAGTAGAAGACAAGGTGTTTTTAATAAACTAGTAACGATTCTAAAACAAATCATTTTATTAGCATTAATTGCTTCCACGTCACATGGAACTAAACAAGCGAGCTCCCGGCGGTGTCCCGGTCCGCCTGGTACAGGGGGCCTAGCGATAGGATCCGTTCACGTCACTTGACTTGGAAAGTTCTGAGGTTAAAACTCTGATCAAACTGCTTTTCTCGTACTATTTTTTAAGGCGCTTTGCTTTTGTCTTTGACGTGTCTTTACAACCGTCGAGAGAAAAAAAAACCGACCCCTGAATTTGCGTCGACATTTCTTCTCAGTAGTGACATGGGGAAATGCCGACACACGACATGGGCAATTCTCGTGATTTAAAGAACGTTCAGTCTGATCTCGGTCTCAATACGTCAAAAATACCAATAATGTTCCCTACATTTTTGACATTGGATTGTCGCTGAGATGAGATTGCGACTAGATTTTGAACGTTTTTAGTTACGAGAATTGGGCTTCAGATTACAAAACAACTAACATGTGATCCAAGTATCCAATTTACGGAATAAATAATTTCGTGTTGAGTAGTGAGTGCTAGAGATCTGTGAGAGACAAGTATTATTTTCAGAACCGATTAACATCAAACTACCCCGTTTTTTAACTTACTGACAACAATCCACGCAAATGCCCCCTTTGTACTATAAATATTTGTATACATGAAACGATTAAAATAGAACTCTCTTGGAGCTTGAACACGGTTGGCAATGACATAAAATATTCCTATACATTATGTTAATATTCAGGGCCTCATTCTCGGTTGTATTAAAATATTATTCAGTATGAATTATGAATAGAGATGATGATATTTTTTCCTGTCAGACAGATTATTAAAAAATATTAGACACGTATTTTTTCGTTCTATTAGTAATCAAAAGTTTACGGCGATTATATTGAGTTAAAATGTGGCATGACGTCACGCCTTGCTAGATTTTATACTTTGTTGTAACGTAGCGAGCCCTCACTCCCCAACTTTAATGCGTTTTATCAAAGTATTTTTTTCTTAATATGACTAGCTGTGCTCCGCGACTTCGTTCGCGTGGAACTCGTAAGATACATAAATATTAAAATAACAGTCACATTTTAATAAAGCTCCCTCGTCCCCCGACCCGTCGCGTTGCATCGCCCGCCCGCGCTATTACTTCGTTTTCGCTTAGTGTTCTTTCTGACTTTTTTCTTTTTGCTCGGCTCCTACGGTCGTAGCATGATGTTAAATAGCCTATAACTATACTATTGGGCTACCAAATGCAAAAATAATTTATTAAACCCGACCTTGTTCACAATTTCATGGGTTTTAATTTTTTGCGCGGAACCCTAATTATTTTTCTAAAATAAAAGTAGCTTAAGTTACTCCCCGTAATATCAGCTATCTGCCAGATAAAGTCCCGTTAAAATCGGTCAAGTCGTTTCGGAGATTAGCCGGAAAAAACAGACAGGCCAAAAATTTAAAAATTGCTTTTTAAGTATTGTTTCATGCATTTAGTAAAAATTTGTTATTGTGACATTACAAATAGACACTTCAATTTCATTTATTTGTGTAAATAAGGCCAAAATACGTGTCTAATATATTTTATTATCTGACCGACAGACTAAATAGAATTTCTTTTTTTTTACCCAACTGAAGAATATGTGAATGTTGTAGTTCATTATTTCATGGTGTCGAGAGTAAGGCCTGCATGCATGTATGTAATACTCAGAATCATTCAGCCAACTGCATTTAATGCGGAAATTGATTTGATTACTAATTATACACCAATGAGGGTTATTTACAAATATTAAGACACTACAAATATGTAAAATCAGAACACATTTAGAATCAGCATACAAGAAAAAGACTACAAAACTACTTTAAAATTGTCGGAAATGCACATGGCGGATTTAACTGAATTTCCATGTACCACATGACGTACAGTACCTAGGTCCTACATACTTCAGGAATATTGAACAACATATTACATATAACACTGGTACACAAAACATAGTTATCGTCAAAACTACACTAAAGTAGAATAGTCATCATATTGACAGATATTGTAAATTGTAATTTTAGATCATTATTAACTGGTTCTTTTGAGATAATACATCATTGTCACACAAAAATATTTAAAACCTACAATTCAAGAAAGACATCAAAGAGTAGAATGTGTTACAATTAATTATACAAGGTGAGTTTTGAGATGGACCTTTAGGGCGAAAACCGAAATGATCCGGTTTGAGAGCATGGCTAAAGCAGGTGTTATATCAAAAAGCTAAGCATGGTTTTTGACTTTTTCTCTAAAAACCGAGCTCATGACTCATTTGCCCTAACGAAATCTCAAATTTCACATTACATGTTGATTTTAAAAGACACATGCACACACGTATAATACGTGTTAACATAACGGCAATGGCAATAATTAGCTAAACAGTCGACTGGCAATATTACAAACCGATTAAAAGCCCCGTCGGCACACGACCTGTCTACATTGATATACATATTTATTAATCACTTAATTCATCATGCACAACACAATCATGTTACAATTATGCCTAACTATATAAAAACACGTCGTCATCATACTCCAATGAACCGGACAACACGCGTGCAGCTATGTTACACAAATACGACGCCGGATTACGGGATTAGCAGTTTATATAAGAGACAGAGTCAAATACGTAACAGTCCCTCAGAACTCAGTAATATCGCATAGTTCAAATAGAAAATACAAAGAAACCTCCGCATGTTCATACATTGACTACAAAATATGCTCGTTAATAAACAAAGTATATACAAAACGACTATATAATATTTTAAAATGTTATATATACATAAAATACTATTAAAATCCTTATGATGTAGTTCGAATGTTAAACTAAATTTTTAAAAATCGGACAAACAATTTCTGCCAAACTATAGACATAAAGAATTAGGCATAATAATATATTAGAAGGTGTGAAACTTTACACATTATACTACCCCATCAGGTATGTATACCTATTGTCGTCTTATGTACAGTATAATGTAAGAAAATGCCACTACACAAATTAAAATAAATAATTAAAAATAATTATTACAATAATAACCTCCGACGATTAAGGGTCAGTTTCCACCAGACAGAAAAATCCTCGCGGATGCTCGAGCACTTTTAAATTTCACTGAATGAGCAACTGTATCAACATTCACTTTAAGTATTAAATTCGATGCAGACATCACGCTTGATAAACGCTTGAGGTCTGCGTCGAATTTTATACCTAATGTACCTTATTCAGTGAAATTTAAAAAGTGCTGCAGCAACCGCGAGGATTTTTCCGTCTGGTGGAAACTGACCCTAACCGTTTTAAAGTGCGTATCCCTTAAAGGGGAGACAGTAATGTAAAAAAATAATAAACCACTGCTTCTATCGCTCGAGATATTGCTCCTGAACTTCATGAGCACGTGGTTTACCGGTTATAAGGACTCGAAACAGTAAGACCTAGTTCTAGTGCAACTGGGTGTCCTAATAGAAAGCGATCGTCGCGCGAATACGCGAACGCCGCGATAGTCTGTTCGGGCTCGTCGACCGCGACGATCTCTTTTCTTAGCACAACCTGTAAGAAATGAGTGAAATTCTAATATCATAAGTGAGGCGTGCCTCGTCGAAGGTTAAACAAAATATAACTAAGTAGTCCTTTGCGGTAATTTCTGTAATAAACTCTACATCAAAAACTGATATACCCGTCTAAAAAAAAATAAACAAATATTAAGATAAAAATTACAAATTCCTCGATATAGTTCCAAGACACAAATATTGAAGTTTGTGCTAGCTTGCCCCGAACAATGAAAAAGAGATATTTATCATCGTTTTTAAGGTCTGACTTTATCCAAAGCATACTAATTATGAAATAATCTTATTTTCATGGACACAAGCTATGGATTCCCATCACAATTTCAATGTGGAGGGAGGCAAACAGACACAAAGTATTATACAGGTTGATTTCTATAATAGGGATCAAGCTGGAGAGATAAGACTTTAGTCCTCTCAACTACATGCAAACATATTTTACATTAGTAATAAAAAGTTGCTACTCATCTACCTCCTTCGGTTAGCATAGATGTTATTCAGATCCCTGTTAAAGAAATACATGTACACAGTATTTTTTTAAGACAATGATACAAATTATTTATATTATATATTAATTATTTATGAAATTGAAAGAATACATAAAATTCATGTTGTTCAAAAATATTATAACGAAATGTTCACGCAATATTTTTATTCGTTATATTTAAATGAGCAAAATAAAATAACCCTCCTGTTTATGCTACTCAAGATTTAAATTTAAACAGTTGTCATAAACAATTGCACGCCATTTGGTTTAAAATATTCCAATTATTTTAAAATTTCCTCGCAATATTTAAAATTATTAAGTATGGGTGTGTGTATTATTAGTATTGTAGAAATTGACTAGAAAACTGCAGGGACACTTCTCAAAGGAAGTCGTGAGTCGCTAATCTATGCCCCATAAATAATAATTAATGGAGTCGGTAAAGTGATAACAGGAAGTCATCGTGATAACTAGCTACACTATAGTTGGTTATCACGATTAGTTTCTGTTATCAATTTATCGCTAAAATAAAATAGGACGTCTGGCCCTTATTCCATGAATCAATGCCGTAGATCAAGTTCCACAATAAAAAAAAGAAATGCAATAATGTTATTAAAAATAATCTCAGTAAATATTAAATTAATCATACAATAGCGATTAAATTAATCATAAACAAATACATAATTATAAAGATTATGGGACAGAGATTAGTCGTCGATTTGTTTGTCTCAAGTATTTATGCACACTTTGTAGTCACAACTGACCAAGAACGTGTTTGTATAACAGATAACACAAATTCGTGTTTACCTGATAAAAGATGCATTATAAACAAGCAAAATGAATGCTCGAAGAAGACACTCCTCCACTCATTCAATGGCCAGAACACACTAAAGGCACAATGTTAAGGTGGTTTATTATGCACTAGCTATTTGCCGGATGCTCACCATGCCCAACCTAGCTGGATCAACCGGTTTCTCTGGCAAATACACTTTATTACTATTATTAAAACAATTCGGTAACGTTGTTCAGATTATTACACAGCGTAGAAAAGTATTGAAGATGAAATTGACAGCCAGTAATGCCCCTCGGCTCAATATTACGTACAATTTTCTTAAGAACTATTCTAAGAATAATAAACAAGTGGCACTGACGATACAACATTATATGATGCCATGTATATTCTGTGACGCGTTCTATGATCGTACCAAGAAAACCAATCTAGTACTTTTAACTCACATGAATATTATATTCTATAGAGTTTTCATTATTTTATTTTTATTCACGTTAAGTTATAGCTGAAATAGGGTTCACATTTACGAGACATAGCTGAGACGAGAAAATCACCGAAACATTGAAAATTCAAGCCAAATACTACAGGATCAAATTAAATTAGCTAGCGAAACTACGCAGATGTGATGGGTATCGAAACCTAAACACGACAAAATAAAAAGATTTGATTTTTTGGGGTCAATGACCGGTGATAGTGTTGTTAATTGAAGTGTAAGTTGATAAAAAATCTGTTTTTGTCGTATTGTGATACCCATCACGCCTGTGAAGTTTACACAAAAAAACTGATATTTTTAAGTGACTACACTACACGTTTAGATATCGATACCCATTACATCTGCGGAGTTTCGCTAGCTAATTTAAATTTACCCTGTATACATTTTTTTTTTTTTGTGGGTAGAGTAGTAATACAGGATAATAGTCTACATTAAACAAATAAAGAAATAAAATGATTAAAACTGACATGCACATTTAATTACACCATAGAATATTTTATACAACGTGTAACGTTAAATGCGCAAAACCTCTTAAAAGATCATTGTACTCATCATCATGAACAACTTTTACTATGGGACCAAACCTGAAATCGCGAAAAAAAAATCAGCTGTTCAGTACATTTATGTTCGCATAACTCGTCAAAATGTAGGGAGCAGCTGATATTTTTTTCGCGATAAAGTTGTTCATAATGATGAGTACAATGACCCCTTAAGAGGTTTTGCGCATTTAACGTAACACTTTGTATAAGGCAGAAGTAATGCAAAATCAATAACTAAATCAATCTAACGCTGTTCGTTGGTAAGCGTTATCACTTTGAAAGGCTGAACTGATAATTTTTTTTAATGTGCCCAATTGTTCGAAAATAGGTTTTAGGGAAATAAAAATCGGATAAATTGCTCCGAATATTCACGAAAAACTGAACATGCTTTTTTCTATGGGATGTTTGTATAAATTAATCTTAATCTTAAGGGGAAGATTTATAAAATAATGTTTAGACCCGCTCGTCTTGTATGGGTCAAAATGTTAGGACACAAAACAGATGAATGAAAGGCAATTGCATCTAGCTGAAGAGGATAAGAGGGATGAGAATGATGATGGACAGGACAGGACAACGCCTGTCGGGTCACCTAGTTGCAAATAAAAACAAAATCATTTCATATTTGGCCATATTATTTAAATGAAAAAAAAAATAGGATGTAGAGAACTAAAAAATATATATATAATTATTGAAGGGTCAAATTGAGTGTATGATAATAGAACGTATCATTTAATACAGTATTAACTTAATGTAGTATCGACAACTTCACTTCATAATAATAAGTAATGATTGCTTTAAAGAGTAAGTATTATTGATTCGAGGGAGAGGATTAACTGTGCGATGGGGTGACGTAGGCTCGCGAGCAAACCCGATGGATACCACCGAGCGGTGCGGACCAGTCACCCGAGGCATCGAACATTAGTAATAGTAGTGTCGACACAAGTGTTTATATCTCCGATGGGTTATCACAAGGCGAGTTAGAGTGAACACGAGAGGGGCGCAGACAGCTCACACGGTATCAATGTCACCCACGTTAATGCGGTCTTCGGATGCGGTGACTGAGAATCCCAGTATGCGCACGTCGACCTTCAGCATCTTATTCTTCTTGGTTTTCTTCCCCTTGCCCTTCACTTCTTGGTAGTCGGAGCCTGAGACGGTGCGCGGGTTGACGGCGATGGCGGGCGAGCACAGGTCGTCAGACGGCGTCACCATGCCGACGCGCAATAGCTTAGACCTGCACAAACGATACCCAATCAGAACGATCCATCTAATTTAGGCTAACAATAAAAAATCAAATCAAAATCAAAATTTGCATAAAATATGGTAGGTACAATAGATGTTGCATAATTATAAAATTCAGTGCAAAGACACATTCCGCCATGTAGTGATGGCATGCAAATATTTAATAGATAAATGTAGGTATGTTAGATAATTAAACAGTAACGTACAATTGTATACAGACAAATTAACAACAATCTTTAGGTATTAAATACGAGTTTCAGCATTAAGAATTCTATGAACGAAAAGAACAATTTGTCCATTAAGTACCAATTTGTATTAAAATGTTCAACACACTTAACGCAAATAGTAAGGTAAGAAGGGTAGCAAGGTAACTAAATTATTAAATAACTAAAACTAAAAATTACTACAATGCATTCCTGATAAGGAACATAAATAAGTAAACATTTTCTGTGATATTGTTACCTTCTCTCCAAGAACTGGCGAGCAAAGTCGTTGGACTCCTTCGACTCGCCCAAGTAGCATTTGACGTAATCTTTTACCTCGTACGGTGACTCAATGTCCTTCAGGAAACCAACGAAAGTCGGCACTGAAACATGAGTGAAACAGCAATTCAATATTTGTTTTAATATACTACGACTACTATGAATACATTTCGGCAGTTATTTAAAGTACTCATATTAAAATAATGCTAATTGTATATTCATCAAATCACCCAAATAATACGTGTAAAAAGTACCATCTAAACCAGTGGTTCCCAAAGTGGTCCAGGTGGACCCCCAGGGGTCCACGGGAGACTCGACGGGGGTCTACGTTGGCGTGACAAAAAATGGGGTTCACAATTCGTAAGCGGGGGTCCACGAAAATTGATCTGCTTTCGATAGTGAAGAATTAAAATGTTGGTTTGACTTCACCTATCAATGTAAGCAGATAACATTTTAAGAAGCTCAGCGACTGTTACGAAAAAAAACTTGCATATTCCATTATTCAGTACAACGAATCGAAGCGCCGGCGTCCGCAACGCATGTTCAGACGTGCAAAGGGACGAAATACGACTTATGGTGTGTGTGCTTGCAATCTTGCATGAACTTGTTTGATTCTTCACCAATATAAATGCGAATGGCCAACTTTACTTTTTGGACATCCACTCATAGCACAATCAATTAATTAATTAACCAATCAATTCTCACTTTTTTTTTCGAATTCGTGGTTGGAACTCAGCCGCAACGCAAATTTCCATAGTTAGATCTAATCTTCACATTTTTTGTCGAGTTTTGGGAATATGTTAGAAATGTAGCTGCATGGGGTCCATCGGAACCAGCTAAATTTTTAAAGTAGTCTATGAGAAAAAAAGTCTGGGAACCTCTGATCTAAACAATGATATGTTTAAGCATATAAATCGTCATAGTTTAGTATAGCTCCGATTTCGGGCGCTTCTTCGTCTGCAAAGTGGGGCGCGCTTATACCAGAAAAGAGACGCGTTATGAGTTCTAATAACTAAGAGCGAATTTCGCGAATTAAACTGAACGCAATCAGCACATGTAAACTAAGTTCAAGAATTGTCATTGTCAATATTTCCCAACAATGATGAAATTGTGGAAATCGCCCTAAATGCCAACGCCTCACACATTTATAAGAGAGATGGATTTTGACAAACAAAACACGCCGTTGGTAAGCACAACACAAGATATCATGATGAACTACAAAAGCCACAAATGCTGACAAAGCTCATCCGTAATTTGCAGTACCGTTGGTATTATATGTAAAGGTACTGAAGTAGCGTGTAGTTGCTTAGCAGTAGTTTTGTGTTTGACGGGAGCAAACTGAGATTACCCAGAATTTAATATTACGTTTCGCGTCATGGAAACGCGACAATATGTGACGTTAGAGCGGCCTATAAGTTTGGCGAGAACTGTAAAAGTACAAAAAAGCTTTGCTTTCAAACTTATATACCTACAAACTTGTAGCATAGAATAATAGGCACACAGATGCAACTTTCGCTAAGGCAAGACTTTACATAATATGAAATCCTTAGCAAAAGCAAAAGGCAAAGTGTTATTGGGATTTTCCATCAGGAATTTCTCAGTAGCAGCCCGGAGTCTGGATTTGTGCCCGTTTGATGGCATTAGGCTCGCCTCCTATTATAATTGCCGGCACGAGTCATGAGCACAAATTCCACCTTAATAACTGCCCTCCTCAGCGTGCTCTTGTATTCTGTTTTCTATCTGTATATAAATATGCTTGATCATATATTGATTTCATTGCTCCCGCCCGTGAGCAACCTGCCGTAATAGAAAACAAGATTCGTTAGGTTTAAGAGTAGAGTTTGTGCTCACGACTCGTGCCGGCAACTATACATAGGACTGAAACGTAACTGGCGAAATCTGGATGTACTACAGGTACACCTCTGCTTAACCCTTCGGGGATTACAGGCATGACATTTTATGTTAAGTAAGTCCTTAACAGAGGATTATCGGCCCATAATGTTCGCACACTTGGGACACAGGCCTCCTCTCTGCGAGGGGGAGTGGACTAAATCCGTAATCCACCACGTGGGCTTAGTTCAGGATGGTGGACGTCACGTCTTCGATTTTTTTGGGATTTACGACATGCCGGTCCATCCATCTATTTTGTCCCTTCGCTGTTTCAACAGCAGTGGTAATGAAATAAATTGCGTAAAGCCAAATGCCCGTGTAGGCTCTTACCCACGACCTTCAACTCAAGTAACGTAAGTAAGTACGTAAGTTGAGGGTCTTTACCAGCACTGCTCTCGCGAACTCCTTACCAAACATTAAAGTAGCCTGCACAGCTATACATAATTATAATTCCGGCGCACTGGGAGAAGTCAGCCACGGTACTAACTGATTGGCTAACACTTTCGCCAGGGCATCGTTTAGTGGAATAGAACTTACCGTCAATCTTGGAGCTCCAAGATGAAAGTACTCCGGTGCACCAGGACTCGAACTCAACAGCCGGCGAGGTGGCCTTCTTCGATGGTATGGTCAGAGTAGGCTTCTTCTTAGCCTTGGTGGGCTCAGACGACTTCTGTGACTCGACCTGTTTCTCACCCTTCGACGAGTTCGGTTGTTGAGTGTCCCAGAAACCGCCTAATAAGAAAAAATAATATTCAAGAGGATGAAACAAACGTAGTACAACGTAGACTTGTTCCACTGAACACTCGTCATAAACGCTGAATGCTGAACACTGTCGCTGTCGTTTGTATGTATTTTTCTGTTCTTTTCTTCTTGTCTACTTATATGTGTGTACATAAACGGTAAAATAATAAAAACTAAAAAAAAATCATCTATGTTTCATTTTAGGGCCGCCCAATCTTGACTGCACCATCAGATCAATCTGATCAAATAAATGTGTTGATATTGAATGCCTACACAAAGTTTCAACTTGATAGACTTTCACTTCAAGACACAAACATCAGTGTAGCCCTGGCACTTGTACTAGGATTTTCTGTATTAATTAATTAATTAATCTTTATTATTAATAGCAAAATACAAGTTTCACACAAAGTACACATGGTATTCACTAGAGGACAGAGAAATTAACAAATAGAAATAGTGTACAAGAGATGGGTAAAGTACGGTCAATACAAAATTTTTGAGCCCTGACTCCTAAACTAGGAAGATCCTGTATCTTAGGAGGGAGTGTCTTCGCATAAATAGTGGACGAGCAAATTATGAGCGTACTAGCAGAACGGATAGTCACAAACAAGATATAGACTAAAAGGTAAGAAATATATCTATATATTATATATATTTAATTAGTATTTTTAATAAGTTATTATGTTCGTATTGAGTGTATGTGTGAATTGTATTTGTGTCGTGTCATATGAAAGTGTTATGTGTGTATTTGTAAGGGAGAGGGGTATGTGAAGTGATGTGATGTGGTGTGGTGGTGAGTGGTGAGTTGTGAGGGTGTGTGGGGTGTGTTGAGTGAGTGTACATTTGTGTAATGTGGCTGGAATTAGTGGGGGCACCTCCCTTCGTTTGTGATGTGATAGGTGTAAGTGATTCAGCAGATCCAGGCAAGTAGACTTTCAGTTGCCTCGTAGTCTTGATCTTTAATCCAGTCCTCAATTTTAACTTTAACCCTATAAGTATCCAATTATTATAATAATAATATAATATAATATATCGTTTATTTAGAAAACAGGGCACATTTACATTAAAATATTTTACAAACAATTTTTACAGAACACAGTTGCTGATTTGCCTGAACTAGGTTGAAACCTGTGTTTCAGGCTAGATAGTGCTTATGTACACATCAATAATAAAATAACAATTTATCAATTACCTATAATAAAAACTTAAAATTAGAGGACACATCACATTTTATTTACATACAAAAAGAAGGTCTTCTGTCTCTACGTACGAGATGCTTAATAAATATTGCACAATTGTCTTTTTACAGCTATAATAATTTAACTTATAGATACTTAGTTTCTTATTTAGTCTATTGTATAGAAATGGACCTAAAAATGTAAAAAATCTATTTATAAAAACATATTTTGAAAAGGAATTAGACTCGCAGGCAATATCATTCAGTCTCTTATTAGTATTTTCCGTGTTGTAAGTAAGCATGGTGTGCTGTTTTAATACCAGTTGCATAATGAAAAGCTGGCGTACTGTCAGTACGTTGCAGGATTTGTATAGGAGATCTGTGGGATAGAGAAAGGGATGGAAATTGGCTACTTTTAATATGGCTCTCTGAGCTCTTTCAAGAGGGAGTAAGTGAGTTTTGGGTGCTCCACCCCATGAAGTGATACAGTACTGGATTACGGATTGCCCTAGGGCCAAATAAACTTGTGTGATTACTTTTGGATCCGCAATAGTTCGCAGTTTTTTAAAGACATAGATTAATTTGCGCACTCTTTTAATCAGACTCTCAATGTGTGGTCTAAAAGAGAGAGTCTCGTCTATTATTACTCCGAGATATTTAATGTTGCATGTTTGAAGGATAAAAGGACAGTCACATGTACTGATTGTGTGGAGTGCACATTTATGAGCAAAAAGATGAGGATGAGTAATATTAATTTGAGGCTTGCGCATGGAGAATTCAATTATGTTTATTTTTTTATTAATTGTTGTATATAGGTGTGAGCTTAGAACATAATGCTGGCGTCTAGCGAAAGCGGTCCTATGCGTTACCGTGAGAATAAGAGGTTTTTTCTTACGGCGTGTTGGGGTCTGGTGGGGGGACCTTGGTGTGTTTTCTCAGTACGGATCGTAGCACAAACAGTTGCCTAACAGTAAGTCCATTAGCATCTTTGTATAATTGTGTGGTAGGATACATAAAGTGCTTTTTTGACATCACCTTCAGGACAGCTCTTTGTGCTCGCTCCAACTTAAGAAACCTTGTTCGAGCAGCACCTCCCCACACTGTGATGCAATAGGTGATGACGGACTGACATATAGCAATATATACCATTCTAATCGTGTTGAAGTCAGCTGAAGACCTAAGTAGCTTGAATACATAAATCATTCTTCTAACTCTTGTAGTAATAGTATCCAAGTGTGAGTACCAGTTGAGTCCGCTATCAATAACCACGCCCAAATACTTAAGATGGTTTACCTCACGAAGAGAAAAGCATGAGCAGGGTATATGGCCATCACTTGTGTGGGCGCTAATGACAAAGCCTGTAGGAGGTTTAGTACCGGGGTGTAGCCCGAACGGGATGAAGTAGGTCTTGTCCAGGTTCAGAGTGAAGAGATTTAGTTGCACCCAACCCATAACAGATTTAAGTGAGGTTTCGGCAGTAGTTCTCAGGTGCTCCCAATCAGTTCCATGAACAATGACTGCAGTGTCATCAGTATAGGTGAATATTTTAGAGTTTGTGAGAGGTATGCAGCAAAGCTCGTTGATGTAAACCTGGCAAAGGGTAGGGCCAAGCGCACTTCCCTACGGTACACCGAAGGTGGTGGTTTCCTCTCTACTGACATGGTCACCAACCCTAACACACAGCACACGGTTAGTAAGATAACTTGCAAAAAAATCATGAGCTAAGCCACGTATACCGATGTCCTCTTCGATAGGAGGGTGGGAACAGAGACCGTGTCAAATGCCTTTTTTAAGTCTAGGAATAAACCAATGCAATTCTGTTTTTCATCAAGCTTTCTTGCAACAAATTCAGTTAACTCGAGAACTGCATCTTCTTCCGATACTCCCTTTTTTAAAACCATACTGATTTTGCGCAATTAATTTATTTTTGTCGAGGAACTCAGTAAGCCTTCGATTTACTAATTTTTCAAAAACTTTGGAGCTAGATGAAAGGACAGAAATAGGCCTGTAATTGTTCATAGTCTTTGTTCCCACCCTTATAAATCGGATGCACAACAGCCTTTTTAAAAGCTGCCGGAAAAATTCCAGTAGCAATTGATCGATTGCAAATATGTGTAATTGGAGATACGAGGACATGACGACATTTTTTTAGTAGATATGCTGAGATGCCATCCCAACCGGTAGCAGAATCTTGACGGAGTTGAATAATGGCATTATTTATATCCGATTCATTAAATTCTAGGAGAACTAGCGAGTTAAGGCGAGAACTAGCGGGTAATATTTGTTTTAGCTTTCACTAACTCATCCGTTTCAAACTGAGCTTTTAGGTTACCTACGTAATATAATGTTACAGTGGTTTCGGTAGCGATTATAGGCGATTCTTATAATGTCATTATCAGGTGACTTTTTAGTGTTCATGTGAAGTAAATCGCGATGACGAATGCAACGCATGAGACCAGGCGTTATCCATGGCTTAATATTTCTATTTTTTCTGGGAATTTTAACCTCATATGTATGTTTTTTTACCAAGCTCTGGACAATACCGATCAATTCGTACGCGGCCACATTCGAATTGTCCATACTCATGATATGTGAGAGGTCCGTGGCTTCAATTTCTTCTACCAGCTTAGCGTAGTCTACTCGGGAAATAGTTTTTTGAGGTTTTTTAGGCGATTCAGTATCTTCAATATGTAACAAAATAGGCATGTGATCCGTAATAAATGATTCCAAAATAAGTGTTGTTGCTGGTGTTGTACATTTAAGAATGATATGGTCGAGACAGTTTGTACCTCTCGTGGGTATTTAATTGCTTGCCTAAGGACATAAAACAACTGCTATATAAAACCACCTTATTTAAAAAAACCCTAAAAAACTTCTTACTGGAAAAATGTTTCTATTCCGTGGATGAATTCATGACAACATTAGTATAATGGTGATTTTGCTGTCCTAAATTGTTTCAACTTTTTCTTTTATTTTTTTTTTTATGAAAGTAATGACATACATTTTGACTTTTGATGAATTTTTGTCATGACATGACTAAATATTTCAATGAATTTTATGTAAATCATTTTTGACAATGAATTTGAATTGTATGATGAATTTAAATGAATTATTATTGAACATTATTGATTATTTATTAGTTTATATGACATGTATGTTTTCTTAATGGATTTTATGTAATATGATTTTAATTTCTGACGTTTGATGAATTTTTGGTATGACATGTTTAAATATTTTAATGAGTTTTAGGTACCTAAATGATTAAAATTTTTGAGATAGTGTTTTTTTTTTTGTTTTATGTAACACATTCAGACACAATGTAAATTGTTATTGAATAAATGAAATGAAATTAAATGAAATATATGATGAGCCGGTAAAAGGCCATGCGATGCGCTTAATGTTAAGTAGTCAGCTGTACGGTCGTCACTATTAGAAGGTTTAATGTCCACGTTAACATCCCCAACGATAGCAACAGTTTAAATGTTTTTAGTTGAGCAAGTACAGTATCCAAACTTTTTAAAAAACATTGAAACTGTTCTTTTTTGTTAAATGATAGCGAACGGTATATAGCAAGTATTGCTGTTGTATTATTAATTTTGCATATGAGACAGTTCGCAATTGTTAAGTGTGGTTCTTGAACAGAACAGGACAAGTTTTGTTTTGTGAAAATTACAATCCCGTCATTTTGATTTTGTGTATTCGATGTATAATGTGAATCATATCCGTCCAATATTGGAACATTCGTCACCTTACTCAACCAACATTCTGTCAGCACTATGACGTCACAGTTAATTTTAATAAGAGAGAACAGCACTAAAAGTTCATTAAAGTTCCTATTAATGCTTCGAATATTTAAATGGAGAATTTTTAGGCCAGAAATGGACACGTTAATGAAGTCTGTACACTTATCCGGTGGACACTTATATATTTTCGCAATTTCAAGGTTGTCCTAGTCACCGATAAAATTCCCAATAATATCAGCCATTAATTACAGTTATAAATAGCAAAACAATAGGCGAAATAGCCGAGTTCAAGAATATATTCAGAATACACAAGCATTGTAGGTACCTACAGTCACAACCGAAAACAAATATATAATCCACTAGGATCATAAATGTACCAAACAAAGCATTAAGTCACAACTTAATATGAGGGTGGAGTCATATAACGAGCAGCTGTTGAGATAACGTGTAAGGATAATTGTAGATGTAAATTGTGATGTGTTATATTTATAGTTTTGTGTATAGTGTACGACAACTTTTGTTAAACTTGCGGTGAAAGGACACAACAAGGTCATTCTGTAATGAGTGGAGTGAAGAATGTATAATTTAAGATATAGAATTAACTTACGTAGGGGTTTATAAGTGGGTACAATTTGCATAGCCATGTAGCTCAATAGTATAGGTATACTTATGAATAAAAGCAGAAATAATAACAAAAACTGTAAAACTGTATCACACTGTATAAGTATCACAAGAGCCAGGAAATTGGCTTGCAAGAATCCATCTTTCTAATTCATCATCTGCCTAGCCTTTTCTCAACTGTTGGAATCAGCTTCAAGTCTTAACTGAATACAGTTGAATACCAGTATTTTACATGGAGCGACTGCCTCTTCGACCTCCACTCCACAACCCAATTACTGGGTAACACAATACCTCTTGGTAAGACTGGTTGTCAGACGTGCGAGCTTCTGACTACCCGTAAAGACTGTACAACGAAAGATAGCCGGGACCAACGGCTTAACGTGCTTTCCGAGGCACGAAGGGGTGTCGGTATATAAAGATGGTCACCCATCCACGGACCTACCGCGGCAAGCGTAGCTTCACCTGATCGATCGACTATTACAGTGAAGCTAATAGAAGTGTTGAATTACCTCCGTTATGGGTAGGGTTGGCCCATGGGGCGTGGTTAGTCTGCATAGGGGGCACGACCTCGGCTTCCTCCATAGCTTTAGCAGCCGCAGCGACCGCTGCCGCCAGCTGCTGCTTGCGAGCTTCCGCCTGTTGATCATCACGTTTTAATTAATATCGATTGCGCGCATAATCTAGTCTTGCACATCGCTGCACGTAAGTTTTTCTGCTTTATTGATCATTGTTATCATAATGTGACCTTTTATCACTGATCGGCCTCCATTTTCACCAGATGTTGATAAATATCAATTTGTTTTTCCAATTACGTAAGGACATAGTAACTGTGGCGACGACCACGATTGCCATTTTTATATTACATATTACAATTTCCTCAAGATATTGTATGAATTTTGGTAACTCCTGTTAGCAATAAAATAAATAAATTCAATAACTACCTGAATCTCGGCCAAACTCTGTCCTTGCGATTGATTAGACCCCTTCTTCTTGGCCCACCCCAAACCAGCCTGCATTTCCTATCGAAAGAAGACAAAGTATAAGTTAGACAAAAACAAGAATAGTATAAACGCTATGCACTCTTATGATGCAGAGGTGACCTGTTAAAATTCAGGCAGCTTCTTGCCGAACTGATCAGGTGCCATATTATGACGTTCTAATACCATCATGATTCCAGTGCATAAGAGATACCTAGCATACACATGACTGATAACACCATCCTTCCTTTTTCGGACTGGAATCATGATGGCATTAATCTATACTAATATCGAGCCTTTTCGGGAAAAACATCGTAAGCGACAATTTGCACTTTTTACAGGAAAGGGTTTTTTCTTTCCTAATTAACGATGTTTTTCACTTACGATGATAATTTCTTACAACAATAAAGTCGTGTGAATTTAAAATAAAATTTGAGAGTAATCGCGACAAGATGTAAAACTGTCTAATTAAGAGGTTACGAAGAAAAAATAGTTTTGTGATTTTTGGCGCTTACGATGTTTTTCCTGAAAAGGGTCGATATTATAAAGCTGAAGTTTGTTTGTTTGGTTAAACGCGCTAATTTTAGGAACTACTGGTTCGGATTGAAAAATTATTTTAGTTTTGGATAGCTCATTTATCGAGGAAGGCTATTGGCTATATAACATCACGCTACAACCAATAGGAGCAGAGTATCAATGAAAAATGTTGCAAAAACGGGGAAAATTTATTCCTTTTGAGAACTTCCGTTGCGTGCGCTGCGTAAACGGTTAAAGTTACGCAAAAATGTATGACCGAGATGTTCCTCTTAAAAAGTTCTAAAAAAAGTCCGCGATAGCATATGTCTATCTTTTAAGTTTGGCTCACCAAATGGTAACCAAATTTGTTATAAAATAATGCATTATTTGCGAAGGTGTTTTCATAAACATGGTATTAATCCTTATCCAAATAAATAGTTTCATAATCAAGGTTGATTCAACACATGTAAATTCCTTTTTAAATTATTCGAATCGGACCTTTCGTTTAGAAATTACGACGGGTATAAAAATGCTTTAAGTAAGAAAAAAGTCTATTAGTTAACGACACATTTTATTTTTTATTGACTGTTTGAACGCGCTAATCTCTGTCACTACCAGTCGGATTTGAAAAATTCTTTTTGCATTTTATAGCCCAATTTTCAGGAACGCTATAGGGTATGTAACATTACGCTAGGACCCTCAGAAGCCGAGCAAAGAGAAAAAAAGTATGAAAGAGCGCTAAGCGAAAACGAAGTAACAGCGCGGGCAGGCGATGCGATGCGACGGGGTGGGGCGGGGGAACAAGAAATTTCACGCGGACGAAGTCACGGGCGGAAGCTAGTACTTGATAATACAGCCTGTTTGACAAGCTCCGACACATCAGCACCGGCTGCCTGCTTTCTGTCTATTGCGTCTTAATGTGTTAATTAGCAGACGAATTTTTCAAACCTATGAAACAATGGATTAGGAGTATCCTTTAAAATCTCGGAATATGATTGTGTGTTACACAAGTAACAAGTTCTTTTACAGGCCCCAGGCTACCTATATGTCAAACATAACAATCGGGTCAGTGATTTAGCCATAGAAAGGTAACAGAAAGAGTTATTTTCGCATTAATAATATTAGTACGGATTTTTGAGAAAAGTGCTAATAAATTCGCTAATCCTGCGCATCTTAACGCGTTAACAAAACGTGCGGTAAGAGTTTACCATCTAAGTTGTTGGAAATTGGAAAAAAGTCGACGAATTTGTTCAATTTTAATTTGAAAAGTTAGTACAACTTAAATTCTAATCATTACAAAGCTGAATCTCCAAGCTAAAGTTGTATCCCGACCTGTTCCCGAGCAAGTGCGGCTGCTTGTTGTTGAGCAATGATCTGCATCATTTGCTGTTGTTCCTTCATCTGTTCGAGTTTTTTCTCACGTTCAAGACGCTGTATCTCAGCGAGCGTGAGCCCGTCCTTGCTGGTCGCTTGCATGCTCTGGTTGGTGACCGAGGACCACGGCGCCTTCTTCACCACCGACTCGGAAGCCGAACGTTGCTGTTGCTGAGCTTGTTGCTCCTGTAAAAGTCACGACATTAGACACTGGTCAATAAAAGAGTAATAAACAAATGGGGTGATAGCATACGCAGTTTTATTTGTTCTTTTTTGTTTTGCGTGAGAATCATTTGTCATCAGGCCGATTGCCAGTATGTCACACTGCAGTACTGCGCACGCGCACACTGGCTAGTTACTGCAGACGGAAATTCCCGGATATTCACTACTCTATTTTTATTACTCCGTGAGACATTGAGCAAAATGGAGAAATGAGGTATCAAAAAATATGACATTTGCGGTGTTTTGTATTTATCTATAAGCCAATGAAGTAGAGGTAAGAGAATGGGGTAGAGGATGAGTAGAGGGGAAACTATAACATTCCTTTGTTAAAAAAGAAATGCAAATAAGGACAATGATAAACAACTTGCAAAATATTTAAATTTTACATGTTTTGAGAATTGTATTTTTATCTGTTATTCATTGTAACATACATAAAGAATTGACTGAATTGCTTTTAATTTTTAACGTTTCCAACACCTCCGTGTTTAGAGCAGTGGTAGCCCAGTGGTGACGGCCCCGACTTGCGACTGGTAGATCGTGGGTTCGAACCCAGGCAGGCGCTTTACTTTGTGTAAATAATTTCGTCACCACTGCTCTCAAAACGGTGATGGAAAACACCGTGAGAAAACCGGCATTTCCTAGAACCAAAAAAGTTAGGACGTATCGTAGGACACTCGGTAGAACGAAGTTCCTTTCGCTGTATATTATGTATTAATACAGAGCCATCTAGTATGGTCTCAAGTTTCAAAAGTTTGTTTTTTAATACAGAGCCATCTAGTATATACAAAACAAAAACGTTTTCGTTACGTCACAATTTCTGCCAGTTTACTCCTACTACAAGCGTCGTTAAAGAACTTCGTTCCAAATATCGAAGACATGTGACATCTACCAACCCGCACGGGCCCGCTCTCGAAGAGAGGAGGCCTGTGTCGCAGCAGTGGGAACATTATAGGCTGATTATGACAAACACCATCGGTATAATTGATTCAGATGGCATTAATACACTGTACACACCTGCTGTTTCTTTGCCGTCTCAGCCTGCTTTTTCTTCTTTTCTTCGTCGGTCGCTAATTTCTCTTCTTCCTTCCTGTTAATATTATCAACTCCATCAAAATTAAACATTATCTTAAGTTACGGTGTATCACACACTAACTCAAATAAAAGAGTAATATTTAAAGTTTAAACTAATATAGAAGTTAAAATACGTACCTTATGGCCGTATTGTACAGGTGATTCCTCTGCACACTTGCACAAAAGGAAATTATTATGGGCAAGCGCGCTTCGCCGTTCACTTGTTAATGCGTAGCGCGTTACTGATGACTAATGAGCATTGAAGCTCAGGCAACCCTTGCAGAAAGTTATTTATGTTGAAACACAGGGAATGATTTACGGTTCGAATGGAGCCGGGTATGGCATTTGGTCGGGTTCTAGCCAACATTTTGTTAGTATCGGAGACTGAGTTCATGTTAGAAGTCTATGCCTGACCTCTTACGCTCGGCCTCGTCGGCGACGCGCGCTTCCTCCGCCTTTTTCTTGTTATCCTTGCTTGCGCTTTTTTCAGGACCCTTCACGATTGTAAAGCCTTCCTTGATCCACTCCTACACACATACCAAATAAAAATAATAAACAAAAAATACGATAGAAGACACATAAGGCTTATTTTGTTCCGTTCCAATGAAAAAGACTAGCTAGATATTAAAAAAAACAAAGCCAAGCGATTGGCGATGCTTTTCAGGGTTAAAAACAGAAGAAAGCTAAAATCAAAATGCTATACCCAAATAAAAATTAGCGGTATTGAAAAATGAATGTTGGATGTACTTTAAGAACGTCAAATAGCTTATTAAACGCTAATTATATACTAGCTGTTTAGAAAATCATAGCATTTTGAAGATGATATTCATTTTGACGAAGCAATAAACATAATGTGATTTAAAAATCCATTTACCTTTTTCTCTTTTTCAATGTCCTTCTTCTTATCTTCTTTCTTGGTCTTGGACGGGGATGATTCCTGTGATCTTTTCTGTTAAAATATTTTTATGTTAATCATTTACTAAGTTAATCATGGCAGTGTGAGCCATTATTAATTTCTAATTGTCGATGTAGTCGGTACGGAAACCTCTTTTTTATGCTGAATGGGCCTTCTCTTGTCCTCGATCTCGCCTTATGGAAAGCGATGGATGAGTTCTACTGAGGAACGAGCATACCGAGACGAAGCCAATTCACTCTTGCTTTGAAGGCAGACGGGTTACATGTGGGAGGGGAACACAGACAATGGCAGAGAATATTTGGCTGTGCGCATAATCATGTAGAGGGGAAGCGCTGAGTACGACTGGTCGGGATATCAACCAAGTGCGGATGGTACCCTGCAGTACGTCTGGTAGTCCGGTAGTCGAAGGGCGAGGTGGGATCAGGTCGTGAAGCTCCTGCGCACACTCTCCGAAAAACAGTATGTGCCTTGTACAGATTTAGAAGCTGTCCAGATGTGAAGTATCGCCTCACCTTATTAAAGATGCTTTGAATTGATGGTTGAGCCGAAGTTGAGATCAGACGTCAACTCCATGCCCAAAAGCTCCAGGCGGTCGGTAACTGGTGCAGATGAACCTCGGAAAGTAGGCTTTTTTTGGCAGTGAAAAGATATGCCTGTGTTTTCAGAGCGTTGAATTTGAGTAACGAGATTTAAGGTCAAATTCATTCCCTCCACCATGGCTTCTAAGAGTAGCTGTTTCCTCTCTGCTGGCTCTTGCACTGGACAGGTATCTTTGTGAGACTGTACTGTCATCTGCGTACCACAACCTGCTAGAGCTTGGTACTAACCAAGCTGTAGCAGGTCGTCAATATGCAGCAGAAATCGCAGAAAGAACAGACCCCAGAGGAGCACCGGCACCAATAGCCATATGATCCGATGAGCAGCCATCTATGACCACTCTGATCGATTGGTCGGTCACTCAGGAACTCGGAAATCCAGGCTGGTGCAAAAGTCAGCAGGGATACGCATAGCATGCCAGTCTCTGTAAGACTTTTGAGATATCAAGGCGATATCACCTCGATGGGACAACAGGGTATCGTTCAGCTGTTATTATGAATTTACAAAAATTCAACCTAATTTTAATGAATGCAAAAAATAGAATCGATATTTGAAAAAAAAAGTTGCGCTGGCGAAGATCGCGAATCTAATCGTGAAGTTACTATGACCTGTTATAAACTCCTAAACAGGGATTCGTCATAATAATAATAATTAAAAACAAATTGCAAAGTGATCATGACATTTTTTTTTTAATATTTCGCGTGAAGTGAAAATTCCATTGAGAAATGATAATACAAGCAAGACTTACAGAAAAACTTCTGTCGTTGCAGTCCTCAAAAGCGAAACTGTCCCAACATGTGCGTTAACGACGCACTTGCGAGACTAAATTGGCCATTATATTGCACGCCTGTTTCTGTATCATTTACTGACCCCAAGCCAGGGTTCAATTTGTTTGACAGACTGATCGCGAACCAGCCTTGCTAATAAATCAACGACTAGCCCCCGTGATACATGTCACAACGTTATACTCAGTGATAGGCAAGTATAAGAAAAATATATTTATGATATCAACGACGGAAGTACGTGATAGTTATATCGACATTTTTACTACTTTGACAGTATCGTTTTTATTCGAAATTGTGAAACAACCAGAACAAAGGAATGAAATAGGGTAATACTAGGAAATGAAATATCTGTAAATTATGTGTGTCGCCCACAGAGCATGGAATCGCCGAGCCGCCGGCAGCGTCTAGAGACGGTAGTACTATTAAAATTCGAGGCGTCTAAATTGCGTTCAGCGCACTAATTCACTCACGGACAGCATTCAAAGCCGTCAGTTTCTGTACGTCATTTGTGTCGTAGTGCGAGTAAACGGTGAAAGGCTGGATTTGTATGGAAAGTGTCGACAATGCCGCAACTAGCAGCGGCCGCCGAGAGGTATCCATGCTCTGCGTTGTTGCCCAAGTTATGTAAACATGATATTGCAAAAATGCCATTATCTACAATATCCGCTAGGTGCGGAGAATGTAACCTCGGAAAACCTCAAAATCTTGTAGCTCTTAGTTTTTATATCGTTTTAATTTTGTGCATCCCTTTACATCAGCTTGATTTTTTTGTAAATTTTTGTCGCATAGGCAAGTCTCTTTTCATTGTTCAAAAGTCTTACCTCTGCCCTAACAAGTTCCTCGTCTTTCAGCTTGCCATCAGCGACATCCTCCTTCTTTTCTTCTTTAGACTTCTTGCTCTTATTCTTGGTGTTGTTATTCTCCTTGTTTTTGGTCGACTTGTCGGCTTCCTTCACTTGCTTTGTTGTCTTTGACTCCGCAATGGTTTTGGTCTGAGATGACGACTTTGTGACGCTCGACTCGCTGGAGCTCTGCTCAAGTTTGCCAGGTTTCGGTGTCACTGGCTGTAAACATTTATTAGATTTTTTTATTCATCACGATAAGTAGCTCTAAGAACTTGGTAAATGTATATTTTGTTTCATTGTTTTACTATGTACGCCGTACGGTCAAGGAGCGAAAATGTAAAAGCAAGTTTCAAACAAATTCTTTTCCCATAGAGCATGTCACCTTTTCAAACATTTGTCACACATTGGTTATTCAAAATGTAAGCAATAAGTAGTCGAAAAATAATAAGATGCAAGCAAAAATTAACCATAGCATAATCAGCCTATAATGTTCCCACTGCTGGGACTCAGGCCTCCTCTCTTCGAGAGGGAGTGGGCTGTAATCTACCACGCGGGCCCAGTGCGGGTTGGTAGACAGCGTGCGGGTTGGTCAGATGTCTTCGAATTGTTGGTTCTAGTACATGCCGGTTTGCTTACGATATTTTCCTTCACCATTTTGAGGGCAGTGGTGATGAAATTATTTACACAAAATAAATTACCACTGGGCAACCACTGCTCCCAAAATTAACCTTACGGTGCTTAAATTTTTCATTCCTTGACTGTAGTTTATTTATTAAGGCAAATTAAACATTGATACCTGCGGTTCAATGTTGTCAGGTTCAGGAACCGCGGCGACGCTGGCGACGTTGGGGACGCTGGCTTGGCCAGTAAGCGTTTCAGTCTGAATAAGTTTGTGTAGTTCCTCCATGTTGGGAGTGGCGCTGACGTTGGGCGCGTAGCAGTCCTCGGGCTTAGGAGTCGCTACGGGCGGGCCCTGCATCTCCGACATGAATTGCTGCGATGGCTGCCCAATGTTTTGTGTAGCGCGCAGCTGCGCCAGAATCTGATCTTCTGTTTTCATCTCCTTGGTAATTTCTTCCGGTAGGAGAGAATTCGAATTGATGGCAGAAGGCTGAAATTGATTGGCAATCCTCATACATAAATGTTCGAATGTGAGAGACGGGTTAAGCCTCCTACTTCTAAGTGACCACACAGTAAGCTTCTTTCATTATTCACACGACAGCACAGTAAGCTTTTCATTGATCGTGACGATATTCGTGCTAAAATGAACGAATCCTAAAGGGGGATCATGAATTATTCAAGTGTGTTTCAGAGAATATATACATATAATAATTATAGGGCTCCTAAATATAACCATTTAAAGCCAGCTAGCGTACCAACATCATCCCTTTTTCTATATCAGTAGTAAGACGAGAGAGACCACAGAGTAGTAAATGAAGAGAGTGCCAATAGATTTATTACTTTTGCAATCAAGCACGTTAAAGGTGTTATTTTCAAGAGAGCGTCGTAGCGTCTGGCAGTGCACGAGCTCCAACGTATGCGACGCAACAGCTGCACTAAATTATGTATGTCGCCTCAGCAATTGACGTCGGCTGACCTTAATCGATGACAAATAATTTCCATTTCTTTACTACTTTGTTGCCTGTTATGAACCATTACCAGTCTTGTTAGTATATTGAGTTAAAATCAATGAAAGTTGTTAGCGGATATTCTACGCGTATTGCACGTTTTGTTGGCCGAAAATTCATTAACAGGTATAGATGCAAGCATGAACCGGGAAAGCATTCAACATTTGGGATTGACCGTCAATTGGAGGTAATGTGTACACTCGTTTTGTGTTTTATGAGTAGTTGTTAAAGCTTCTATTTCCCCAATCCTGTCGCATCACGCAAGTGTTAATATTATCTGCTTAGAAATATTTACTCACAAATACATTAGGCAGCACTCGTATTGCTTAAACTCAAACTCTAGACCAAACTTGACGAGAAATTCAGATAAATAGATAGAATATATTGTACACTAACATGCACTAATTCAGTTGTTAGATATTGTTTTGAGTGTACATTCACCAATATAATTATAGTAGGATGCCATTAATAATGCATAGGTATCAAGTTTTAGATAAATACTATCACACAGGTATGAGTGAAGAACGATGCGATACAAAGCCGAACTTTTTTTTAAACTCCATATGCCTTATTAACAGCCGGGTACTGTGTACAACGTGTTTATTTTGATATCCCATAACTCTGGGGGGTCATTGCACTCATCATTATGAACAACCTTTACTATGGGATCGAATCAGAAATCGCGAAAAAAAAAGTCTGCTGTTCCCTACATTTATGTTCGCATAACTCGTCAAAATGAACATCCGATTTTTTCTTCGCGATTTCGGGTTTGGTCCCATAGTAAAAGTTGCTTATAATGATGAGTACACTGACCCCCTTAAGTTATGGGATATCAAAAAGAACACGTTAAAGTATTGTAGTACATACGATAATAGACTGGATATACAGCGTGCCATTTATAAAATTATGCTTACAATGGTGGCCTCTTTATTGTTCCCGACAATGCTCGACAATGATCGCTAGGCAATGTTCAAATTAACGACCACATTTTATGCGACAATAAAGCAGTTATTTACAGTTATTTTGTTTTCATTTTAAAACAACGCATAACTTTTATTTTTTTAGCATATCTGGAACAAGAATCGAACGTTAAATCCAAATCATGTTTCTACATGTTTCGTTTAAAACTCCTTTTTGAAACTTGATTGGATGCATTGTCTAATTCGGTAGGTAGCCGTTGAAAGACGATACAAAAGGCACATGCATACATGGTGTGTGCACTTGATTAGAATAATATTCAGAATAGACTTTGATATTTTTATTTCACTGTAGGTAGAAGGAATGCATTGTGCGTCGCGAGGCCAGTTCTTTATATCTAGATGCACACAAGTGAATTACTGTGGCATCCTGTAAAGTATTGTGCACTAGTAACATAGAGTATTATTCAATCAGCTTCTTCTATTGAAAGAACATCCTCAAGTGTTACGGAGTAGCTAGTTCGCAGCAATTATCCCATTACAGACGGGCGGACCCACCCCACAGTTTTTTTCCAAATTTTATCTAAGTCTAAATATAAGTGATGGTTGCTTTTATTTAACGTACGCGCCCGGTGATCTAAGGGAATCAAATCAATCATGAGTATGACGTGCAACATTATCACTACTTGCTCCATTTTTCAAAATAGGCGACAAAGTACCTACCCTTATTAGTTCATTTGCATAAATAAGAGGAAACCAAGATCACTGCTCTGTGTCTAGCAAGTCCATTCCCTCGTAAAATAGTAGTAAAGGCAAAATTACGAAAGAAGAAACACCAAATCAATCAATCAATCAGAGACTATCAATCATCAGTGTTCTGAGCATATTAGTTGAAAAAAAATCATGGTGTATTTAATAGTAGCCCTGAATGTAAGTCACCGTACCGGAAAAATATTTCACCGATATTTTACGGTATTCGTGTCGCCGCATGTAGTAGTCAATTATTTATGAGATTCAACCCGAAAAAAAATCGAAATAATTATCTACACATGAAACTATCAATGAATACCGAAGTTTGCGCAACTAGTCCCGTTATGAAAATCCGGGTTTAGAAGTAGGTCTATTTAGAAAAAGAATGTTAAAATCGATCTCGGTATCGACACAAGCCTTCACAGGCAGGCATAAAATTAATAAAGCATGACCAATAATGCTCTCTTTCAGAATTCGTTTTGAAAATTAAAAATCATTAATGGGGAAAATACTGTTACATTACGGAAAATGTGTGTTTAAAATAAGGATTCATTGTCATCCGTATTCATCTTATGTTACGGCATAATATAACATCATTTGTACTTTGGAAAACACACAATTTCTGTAATTATACCAACCAAAAACTCCCATAAATGCAAAAGCGGTCTATTTGTCAGATTTTAATTCATAAAAACATAAACCTTCTTTGCAATTTGATAACAATAATTTAAATGAATTAACATAAGATGCGAGTAGCTACAAATACAAGTTTTTACAAGTCTATGTTATATTATGAAAAAATAAAATAAACTTAACTAACAAACTTATGAAACATTATATTTGGTAACTAGGATATACCTAAAAGGAATATTAAATTAGTAATCAACATTGCTGCCTCAATACACTCATCTTTAACACTCGCCAAATCTTAACATTTCTTAAATCAGTCTTTCTAGTACAGCCAGTGCAGATAAATTCGTACACAAACTTAACATGGAGATGTTTACATCTAATGTGTATAATATTGTGCCCGAACAAATATCAATTCTGCGGCCCAAATGGAAATATGACTGACGACATAAAATAGTACGAGTTAAGAGACTAAGTTCTAATATCAAAATGCAAACGACCCTCATAATAATTTTCGTACTACTTGTACATACGTATGTACGAATTTTAATTTAGAATCATCCAAAAATATTATTATTTGGAATGGCTTTTTTACTTATGGGTCTTTAAAGATAGTAAAAGGGTAATTGGCTACTTTTTAACCGGCTTCAAAAGGAAGGTTCTCAGTTCGTATCTTTGTCCGAACTCCACAAGTTTTGCTAGAGAATAATAAATGCAAAAAGGATGTTCAATTAAACTTTGAACGCCAGAATGAGTTTTTGTGTTCCTAATAGTAGTGTTCTTCATGTTGGTTTTAGATACCAATCAACAGGAATTAATTTTGATAAGAAATGCATAGTAGGGTAACGCCCGAACTATCTATTATGTTGATTCAGCAGTTCATGAGAAGACACAACATAAAGTAAATTTAAAAAATAGTCAACTACCCTATCCTACTGACTACTCATCAATGATTAAATATAAACCATTGATCAGAATGTATATTAAGACATTCAAATACAGGGGTTTTTTTTAAGGAATGTCATTTAGAAATTCTTTTCTATGAGAATAGTGGTCAAAGAAGTCATGGGCTCGATTTAGGAGGCAAACAAAACTATTTTTTTACTCTAAGACAAAGAAGGGTAATGTATTTTGGGCTTATGTATGAAGGATTTGTAATTCTCTCAAAGCATACCTGATGGATGTATTTAAATGAGTGTCGTAAGAATTGATACACATAATATTATAAACAAATGAACGATGTGTTAATATTATTTTATCAGACTCTACTTAAAGTGCAACGGACTTGTGTAAAGTACAATCAACACTTTTCTAAGTATTAAAATAATTAACAAGTAAAAATTTAAGTTACATTAAAATTGCTTATTAGTCTTATAGGCTACATTACAATTGGTTATAAAACTTGGTTACTTTAAAAAAGGATTTTTTTTAAATGCCGTTACGTTTTAACATGGCCCCGCCCCAGGTGACACACAGGTGACGTTTTCAAAAAAATGAAAATGGCAGCTGTACAATGTCTTTCTGTTTCAACAATATTTTTTATTAAAGGAGCTCGTCTTCGTAGGGATTTCAAAAATATAACCTCCCAAGGGGTTGAGGGGTTGGGGGGGGGGATGGGTAGGAAACGTTAGCGTGATAAGTGATAACCTAGATTTCAATAAAGGTTGATAAAAAAGAGGATGTGTTATGACAGTACTGCTAAGAAGGAACAAATCCTGGAAACTGCAAGATTGGCAATTTTGTTTAATTTTGAGAAATAAATCTTGTCCGTGACTCTTTTTACCACTTTTTTCTTCCATACCTTCGGTTATTGTACTGAATTCAATCTTAAAAAGTCACCCTGTATATATTGTTGTTTGTATATGAATAAATATAGAAAAATTACTTTACTATGGAACATTAACTAAATATTATTTTTAACTTTAAACAAGCATATAAATATTAACTAATATAAATAAAATGGACTATCACCTTCCCTGCAGCATTATAAATTACCATACGCAGAATACCAACCAATATCAGTTATGTATTCTGGGTTCACTTTGATGTTATTGCTATATTCTGCAGTAAAAATTACTGCCCCGATGAAAAAATCGGGATCACAAGGCAATTTAATATCAATAAAAATCATTTAATACTAATGCAATCAAGCATGAAACAACAAAATGCATACACATTTTTTTCACGACGGCCATAGAATTATTACTTCATCGTATACAACAACTTCTACACAAAATTGAGATTTAAAACAAATACCCTTAATATGTAACGAATAAACGACATTCATAATCAGTACTTTGTTACTACCCTGCCTTGAAATTCAACCGCCCTATCATAGAGCTCGAAAAGCTCGCTCTTCAAACTAAATCTAAAAAAAATATCAAAATTAAATCTACATAAAAATAATAAGTAGGTATCCTAAATTACCTACTCTATATTAATGTGTCATTGAAATGACAAGACAAGAAATAGCAACAACAACACATTTAGCTATTATAAAGATGAATAAACACCTGTTGGTGCAGGTACATCTAAGTTTTGTATAATTAGATCTAGACTTAATCAGATCTCTAAACTGTAGTTGAAAATACTTGTCAGTTCACATTGCATTATGATTAAGTTCATGGCATACATCTTGGAATACAATATTCGCTCTTTAGATGCGTAATTTAGTTAAAATGTTTGTCGTAACAACGCGGTTGTCGTAAACTAACAAGTTAATCAAATATTTTGGAAATGACAATGGGCGGGTCCATCTTAAATTTAGTATCAATTTATGCTTTTTTAAAGATCTTGTTACAATTTCATTTTGTTCTTTACCTCTAAAAATCAAATATCTAGAGCAAAAAAACAATGACTTCACATTGATGAGCAATGCTAATATTTTAATATTACTTTTTTATTCGGTTAAAAATTGAGTTCGTACTGTGTTGCAGTTGATACCTGTCGCTTACGATTTGATGGTCTACAGTCAGTCTTAGTATGTTATATTGGCGAAATTTTGAAACGCAACTAATTACAACACCAGCTCAATCATGTACTAAACATATATTGACATTCTATTAGCATGGATAAAATATATTAATAAAAACCTCGAGTAGAGGCCCAGCCAACATAAATTATTATTTTTGACACTTCAGCCAGCAATATTAGTTCGATGAAAATATATACATACTTCAACTAGCTGCGCCCGACGGTTTCACCCACATACGTCTCGATCCCGTGGGAATATCGGGACAAAAAGTATCCTATGTCCTAACCCAGGTGATAAATAAACAAAAAAAAAACACACTTTCGCATTTATAATATTAGTTAGGATATCATCGGTATAAGCAAAAATTTCAGCATGATATTAGCCATTTTTGCCTGTTTATAATAAAACAGAACAACAGGTCCACACTAGTCTATTTTGATACAAGACTTGTGAAGGATTCTATACATAGACGCCCATCGTCCTTTTTCTAACAACAAATAGATTTTTTTTTTTTGTTTTGCTTTTCTTACATTTATAAGTAGTACAACCATGAGATAATCAATGTTTAGACCCATAACAATGTTTGCATTTTTTTAATAGCTTTATACAGGGTTTATAAGAAAGGTTTGGTCAAATTTAAGGGTGTGGTACAGACCATCAAACTGAACAACTTTCTCCGGTGGACCAACATCGTAATCGCGTAAAAATTATCATCTGCCCGATACTAACTTCAATACCTATTCGACCCAAATGTATGGGACGGCTGATTATTTTTTCGCCTCTCTGATACACCCTGTAAAGACGTATAAAGGAGAGGAAGGTAGCTACACTATACAATATGTACCTGTTAACCAATGATACTCTTAAATAGTTGGTGAAACTTCACAGACCCGATTGAGAATGATGTTTAGTCATAATAAAAACAAAGAAAGTCTAATTATCCTCATTAAGTAGTTTTTACGAATTTCGAAATGCTCTCACTAAACTAAACAAGAACGGACCAAACCAATCATTTATAGAATTCGCAAGTACATCTTACGAATAACTTTAATTTCATTTTACTTGTTTTTCTCATGATTATATACCTTTACATAAGGTTTGTGAAGTTTCGCCTTCCCATGGTACGTACATAAGTTAATACGAAGAAGTCGACAAATTATAAGTGTCCAAACTATATGAATGAATACTACATTGACATCGATACAACATTTAGTTATAACATACACAATTAACACTTCAATAATATATTTCATATTGCGTAATCTATAATTATGCACTTTACCTTTGCACATTACCTTTTTCTTTAAAACTTTACTTTTAATAAGGGGTTACACCCTCTCCCCTACGTACTCACAACAATTCTTCAATGTCTTCTTTAATCATCAATCAATTTATATAAGTAATCCTCGTTGAATATTAATGTCTGAAACCACAGCGCTCACTTAACGAGTTACGTATGTAACAAAAATAAAAGAAATAAGTGGAATCATGAATGACCATATCTTCAAAAACACAATTTTAAACTAACTAAACTTATGACCTCAGCCTATTTCATTAGCCCAAAAACGCTTCATCTTCGACGGTCTTACATAATATTATCAGTTTGTAGTAAGACATCGTTTCGAAATTATCACATCATTACAATTACCCGCATTACTCAAGAATATCTGAGTAAATGTGAAGTATTTACGTAAATTGAATTAATAGTATAGAAATCAATAGTCGATGGCGCCGTAGTAATTATTGTTTCTACCTAGTCCATAGAAAAGTTAACTTGCCTTTAGTGAATAGTTTTAAGATCGATGTAGACGCCTCCGAGATACCTTAGAGATGTTACATCCATCATACAACATCTATACTCTATATAATATAAATATAAATTTAGAAACGTTATAATTCGTTTATAACATTGCTAAATTGAAGAGTACAACTGTGACGTAGCATGACAACTGACGTGACTGGTATTGTTTAGTCGGTTAACCACGTCACGTGATTTTTTCGTTTACCTTTTATTTAATTACCTAAACCCATAGTTCCCTAAGTGGTCTAGGTGGACCACCAGGGGTCAACGCAGCCAACGCAAATTTCCATAGTTAAATCTAATCTTCACATTTTTTGTCAAGTTTTGGGAATATGGTAGAAATATAGCTGCGGGGGGTCTACCGGAGCCAGCTAAATTTTGAAAGTGGTCTATGAGAAAAAAGTTTTGGAACCTCTGACCTAAACCAATGGAGTATATAATGGCACAGTGCGGGCTTTTTTAAGACGCTTTGTGCATGTTTATTTTTACTATATAATCATAGAGTTTCTCTATCCTCAATGTTAGACAAAGACACAATTTTTTTTTTTAATTACTATTCTATTTTCTAAGGCAAAAACCTATAAAATAATAAAAATTACTTTTTGATTCATTTGAAACTAGGTGGAACCTCTTAAGATTGTTCGTTTTAAAAATATGTTTCTTGTGTACCTTTGACATGTAAGTAAACACTTTAAATATTTCATACCTGCGAATATAGTAAAGGAGATTGCCCGTTTTGTAAGGGAAGCTCGGTCCCAGTGGAAAATTGTTGTGCCCTGGAGATTTTTATTTTACATAATAGTAAAATTATTGTATTTTCATAATCATAAACCATTTTTCATTTATTCACTCTGGTTCAAGAGATATCATTGTTTTTCTGTTGTAAAAGTCTAGGTTGTAATTTGAAATTGACATTGGCATTTCAAATATCTCACAAAGAACAGCACTAATAAGAGTCAAATATTTCACAAAACAAAATGCACTCAAGGAGCTCAACTCGGTAGTAGCAGAAAAGCATGTATATAATAACTAATTGAATAGAACTAGTAGACTTCTGGGTAAGCTCGCTCCATCGTCGACTTTGTCTCTGTCATCTCTGACCTAGACTATAGTCAAGAGTAAACCTATCTCAAATTTAAAAAAAAAACTAAGTAAATACGGAATTCAAAACTCAACATATTTAAATATTTATGTGTATGATTTAAACAAAGCAATCACGCACGTAACGAACCACAGAGCATTCAGTCTGTGACATGCGCAAGTAAATGTTGCCAGATCAATTTTTATAATCTATTAATAAATCGACTTCAGTTTTTCTTTTCGATCAATCGATAAAAACAACTTTGTTAATAAGGAGTTTTCTAAATACATAATTATGGCTATTATGTTTGTGTCTATTGCTTTAGTGAATATCTATTATTTGTATCAATATAGACCTATTATGAATTTATGCGACCTATTCTTGTCAAGGTTCCATCGCTTTTACTCGCATCGACTATGAGCAGCATATATCCAATAGTTTTCGTCATCAAAAATACTTTCATAAACTCATATTTGGCCTACACCTATCTTTGTTCATTTCAGATCTACAATAAAACGTATGAAAAGGATAGGGATGACATTATTCTACCTCATAGTCATGAAAACAAAACGCTAACATAGTAGCATTGAAGTTGTCAAATGTTGAGATCTAAATGTAAATGTTGAGAACTGCCAATAGGTTATATATATTTAAACATAATTGTTTTTTCATTGTTTAATTATCGTTTTATTTTGATATCGAGTACTCAATTGATTAACAGACGTCATTTTCATTAGTTATTTAATTCTTTGATAACAACAACTTTTGCAACTGGCAACTTTTTTTTATATACCAATCAACCGGATGCCGACGTAATGTTTAACTATTAATTAACTTTAACTTTGTTCCCAGGGTGAAATAAATTGTATAAAAAATACCTACCTACCTGTACATAAAAATAAAAAAATATCTTTAGGTTATTCTTCCAATCAGGCACACGATACCACAAAAGGGACCTGCTCCGTGGCAATCTCCTTTATGTCGTGTAATAAGAAGTTAAAGTTCCTAAAGTTGAAAATCTTAATCAGAGTAGGTATAAGGTATCTCGAAGAGCATCTCTGTCGCTAAAATTGCTGAAAGCCTCAGTCGGTTTAGACGCCATTTATATGCATCTGGATGTAAAACTGTTGGCAAAAATAAGCAAAATTGGATCCTTTTATCATCCACCCTAAGATTTTACTACTCGTGATGTAATTTAACGCGGTACAAAGTGAAAGTCAAATTATGCTCACAAGATATACAGGCGTATTTTCAACTTAAACAAAATTAGGTTAGGTCATCCTAAATTCAGATGGTTGATTATTAAAAATGAAATAGATTGACTCTGACAGATTATGCCAATAGTAACGCAAAGTCGTGCATATGAAAAGTTTGCATCCTCAATGATGTCCCAAGGCAAGCTCTCGAAAATCATTTGAATGTTCAAAATACATCTTGTATATTTAGTCAGTGGCGCATAATTGTAACTAGAATACATAAACAGACACATTGTGTTGTGCAACGTCCCTATATATCTGTTATGATACTTTTCAGTAATGGATGTCAATTGGCACATTAGTTAAACGCTGCCGTCTTATCGCTTTAAATTGGAGTTTTCTAGGCATCATGTGGATTTTCCTACAGATATTTTATTTATGTAGGTAATATTTTCATTTTAATATAAGTACACCGCATCTTTTTAGTCCACCAGGCTGTCTATTGCCTATAAATAAAAATAAATGAAGGAAAATGTTGAAGAGAGACGAACGAGTTCAGAAAATGAATACTTAGAGCGTAGATAGCTAGAACAAAAGAACCACGACAACTGAGCTAACCCCAACTTATGGTTGCTAACAATGCATAGATATCTTGAAAGGGGGAAAAAGCAGAGCATAATAAAATTATGTTAAAAACGAGCACTGAAATAATAATGCTCACAGACCACACACATGTATAGACTCGTTTGCTTTAGTAAAATTGAGCCAATATTAATAAACAATTGCAAGGTTTCAAAATAAATTGACTTGACATGCGCACCGCTTTCATGGTAAGAAATACTTAATTTGTCCAAATCGATCCCATACTTTAGACGTTATAAATGTACGTACACTATTTTATTTTGACACAAATAAACTGAAATAAAACGAAACGATTGTGGTATATCTACAAACGTGCTACATAAATGTTGTGAAAAATATGCGACGTCACTAAAAAATATACCCTTAAATAAAAGGACTACGGACATTAATGGACTTATCGGTTTTCAGTGTCCCGAATTGAGAAACCGTTTCTTAAACACAATAAAATAGCAACATTAATAGTGTTTGCGTTAAAAACAAGTGCCAGGTTAACGAAAAAACAGTACATGTTACTACTCAAAACAAAATAAGGGCCACTTGTTATTTTTACATTTCAGTGATATTTAAAGAACATTTAACTAATTGAAGTAGCAAAATATTGGTGATACAAACTCTTCAATATCTAACCTCTGATGTTATACTTGAGATCAAATGCTGGCCATATTTTTTTTTAAATAGAATTTTAAATTTTCTTGAAATCTTGTTTCGATTTTTTCTTTCAAGTTTTATTTCGATTAGCGGCTTGGTATTCTGCAAAATTATCATAATTTTGTTTAATTATCTTGTTAAAACAACATTTTGTTTATTATGCCACAAAATATGAGGACATATGGACACATTTACTACAACCAGAACCGTTACAATGATTCAAGAAGGAAATTCGCAGCGGTCTGTGGGTTTGCAACCGGGTTTTTCTCGAAGATCTATCCAAAATGCTTGGAATCGCTTCCATGAGGCCGGCAGCGTTGCAAGAAGACCAGGTTCGGGTAGTCCGCATTACAACTGTTCACGAGGATCAGATCATCCGGCTAAGTACCCGCCGAGAATGTACAGTGACGGCTCGTAAGTTACAAAATCGCGTACGGTTGACAACGGGTACTCGTGTCAGTGACCAAACTATCCGGAATCGATTGCACTAAGACCAGCAAACTTCAAAACGCGAGTTGTTCGAATTCCTTTGTCCAGGGCTCAACGTGCCAATCGTTTAAGTTTCTCCCGTCAGTTCTTGGACTGGGGCATAAATCAGTGAGGCTTTTCACCGACAAGTGCAAAGTAAAATGTTTTAATGACGAACGGCGCATTATAGGGTACGGAGACGACGCGGCGAGCGATTTTCGGAAGCCTGCATACAAGAAGTTGACTGTTTCGGTGGTCCCAACGTAATGATTTAGGGTGGGATTAGCTCACACGGCAAAACTGAGCTCGCTATTTTAAATGAGGGTTCCGTAACTGCTCAGCGTTACATCGAGGAAGTGATTAGGCCTCATGTAATCCCATTTGCACAGCAAATGGGTCCTGGGTTCGTCTTGATCCAGGGCATTGCCCGTGCACACACAGCTCAAGCGATCCAGTCTGCGCTCGAAGACTCTCACATTCAAGTTTTACCGTGGCCAGCAAAAAGTCCGTCTTGAATCCAATTGAGCACGTGTGGTACCAATTGAAACGAATGGTTAGAGAGACTGAGCAAGAGGTCTGCAACCAGCAGCAACTGATTGATGCTTTGAAAATTGCCTTGGAAGAGATTCCAGCTGAAAACGTGAGGCATTTGACCGAGAGCATGCATTCCAGGCTTCACGAATGCATAGCTAAAAGAGGAGGGGCATACGTGTTACTAAAAAAACAGCAAAAGAAATAAAACGATGATTTTTTTAGTTTTTAGTAACTTTTCGTTGTTTGTGTTTTATCTTAAATTGTAATTTTTTATTTAAAGTTAAATAAACATGTTTAATAATGATAATTTATTTAACAGTTACTAGCCTAAACGGTGAACAATAACATTGTTTTATCTTTGCTAAAACTAAACAATTAATTAATTAAATAATTTTCATGGTACACCTTAAACAGCTAGTGGCCCTTATTTTGTTTTGACTAGTGTATATACTATTTACGCAGACCGAAGAAATCATAAGTCAACCCTCTTCAATTTCAGAGAATTAAAAGTTACAAAAATGGGACAACAATGGATTTCATGATGCTTTTGCGAAGCGTTTCTTTTCCGTTAAGTTCTTTTATCATATACAGAGTGGTGAGGATAATACGACATTAATTGAAACCACATACTGGGTATCGCGTTAATAGTACGTATACCAAAAATTATCAAATTATAATCAACGGTATAGCCGCAGGAATTTGTTTTTACTTAAACAATTTTAACACATGATGTAAATACATTACGATTTCGTCACGCATGTTCATTAGTTCATTCACATCAAAACAATTTCTAAACCAAATGCAATGTGCGGCTCGCTACTCAGAAATAATACACTATTGTATTGTATTGCCGATTGATTTTAGACCTAATACCCATAACGATAAAATTCCTATTATCATAAGCAAATAAAGGTTGCCGAGGCGCACCATTAATTCCGCCACCGCATCACAACATCACAGTCAATCATACACATTATTGATACATTTTACTATATATTTGCGCCACCTTGTCTTATAGTTCACTCGAATCTGAAGTATTATTTATTCTGATGCTGTTTATTGCATTGTACGTCCTTTGTTTTTGTTTTTTTTTTTTTTTTATTTGAGATAGGTTTGCTCTTGACTCTAGTCTAGGTCAGAGATGACAGACAAAGTCGACGATGGAGCGAGCTTACCCAGAAGAAGCTTGTTCACTCTCACTTTGAAGAGATCGGGATTGTATGCGTTCGGAAACACAGACGCAGGCAGAGAGTTCCACTCCTTTGCTGTACGCATCACAAAAGACATTTGGAAACACTTAGTGCGAATTGGTGGGATAGCAACTAGGTAAGGATGGTAACCTGCAGTGCGTCTAGATGTCCGATGATAGAAGGGGGCATATCGGCCCTCCGGATACGGAAGCCATTCAGGCGGAGCTGTACGAGGGGTACAGAGCGGCGAAGACCGCCCTCCGAGCGGAGATTCTGCGGGCCAAGGGACTGGCCCGCGAGGAGTCACTGGAGACTCTGAACAGAGATCCGTGGGGACGCCCCTACAAAATGGTGCAGGACAAACTCCGCCTATGAGCCCCCCTGCTGACGCAGTCTCCGGCCCCAGCCCGTGGAGGACGTGGTGAGCGCTCTGTTCCCTTCGCGAGAGGAACATACTCCCCCGCCCATGGCTCCGCCTCCTGCGGTGCCCGATGCGAACCACGCAGCCGACGATGACGACGATGCTCCGGAGGTGACCGAGGTAGAGCTGAGAGTGGCGGTGCGTAGGCTGAATGCCAGGAATACCGCCCCAGGACCCGACGACTTACCTGGAAAAAGCCTAGATCCTGGCCTTGCGAGGCTCTCGGGCCTCGACTAAGGGGGCTCCTAAGCGCATGCTTGGAGAGGGGCCGGTTCCCACTTCGTCTGAAGACGGGGAAACTGGTCCTCATTAAGAAGTCGGGGCACCCTGCGGCCTCTCCGTCCGCTTACCGGCCCATCGTGCTGCTGGACGAGGCGGACAAGCTCTTTGAAAGAGTCATTGCAGACCGTCTCGTCGGGCGGCTGGTGCGGGTGGGGCCGGATTTGGCGGAGAGTCAGTTTGGTTTCCGCAGGGGACGCTCTACGGTGGACGCCATCATGCGCGTGCGAGCCCTCACGACGGGGGATGCTATGGCCCGGGGTGGGGTAGTCTTGGCGGTGTCTCTAGACATCGCCAATGCCTTCAACACCTTGCCCTGGAGTTGCATCAGGGAGGCACTCCAGGTATCACAAGATTTGCGGGATGTTCGAAAGAGTTACCGTGGCCCTGGCACAGGCAACAGAAGGAACACGGGTGGGTTTTAGTCAGTAAAAGTCTGACACGCCCTCCCGCTCCGCCCAGAGCGGGAGAAGTCATTTGATGATTTCCCATCCACAAAAAAAAAAAAAAAAAGGTATGACCGGATGCCGACCTACCTCTGTCGCGTGGTCGAGGCCTATTTGACGGACAAGGCCGTCATCTACCCCGGTCATCGGGGAGAGTGAAATCGGCGAGAGATGTCGTGCGGTGTCCCACAGGGATCGATCTTGGGGCCGCATCTGTGGGACGGGTACGACTGGGTGCTGCACGCCGACCTCCTCAGCGGCATCAGCGTGGTTTGCTACGCTGATGACACGCTGGTCCTGGTGCAGGGGAGGTCGCACCAGGCTGCGGCCGAACTAGCGACACGCAGGGATGCGAAATTCGTCGAGAGGATCCGGCAGTTGGGACTCGAGGTAGCCTTGCACAAGTCCGAGGCCATGTGTTTTAATGGCCCTCGGAACGCGCCACCGTCGGGTTCCCAATAAACGGTAACAGGGGTTCACATCGGCGTCGAGTCGACAATGAAGTACCTGGGACTCATCCTCGACAGCCGGTGGAATTTCGTGGAGCATTTCCAACGTTTGGCTCCCAGACTGGAGCGGGCCGGGGCTGCCTTGAAGCGGCTCCTGCCCAATCTGGAGGGTCTAAACGCCTCCTGCCGGAGGCTCTACGGGGATACCGCACGGTCTCTGGTTGAGACGGCGAACCTGCTTGCCGGTTTATTGCCATGGAATCTGGAGGCAAAAGTCCTCACGCACATGTGGGAGTGATGCGAGGAGGCAAAACGCCGGGGTGTAACTCCGCTGCCGCAAGAAATCGCGGCACGGCGGACAGAGCTCAGGCGGGATCTCATGGCGGCATGGAGAGTGCGATTGTCGCAACCCAGCGCTGGGCACGCCACAATTGCGGCGATAAGTCCCCTCTTTGAGGAGTGGCCGGAGAGGCGCCACAGCGTCTTCACCTTCCGCCTGACGCAGGTCCTCACCGGACACGGGTGCATCGGGAGGTACCTGTTCCGGATAAGGCAGGAGGAAACGCCCGGGTGTTACTACTGTGTGGATCCCCCGGAGGACAAGGTGGAGCATACGGTGGAGGTCTGCCCGGCCTGGGCGGGGCACCACCGTATCCTCGTGGAAGCAATCGGCGGCGGCTATCTCTCGCGTCCGGCCCTGGTCCAGGCCATGGTACGGAGCTTGAGTAAATGGGAAGCCATCACCTCCTTCTGTGAGGCAGTAATACTCGCGAAGGAGGATGCAGAACGCGTGACGGAGAGGCAATCTTTGCGCCCTCACGCGCCTAGTCACCGCAGGACGGCGAGTAATGGGTAGCTCGCCGTCCGGTAAGGACCAGGCCCGAGTCAACGGCGCGTTGTGTTCCACGCGCGTCTCAAAGAGATGTCAGCACTATTGACGGGGTCCGCTAGGGCTGATGCCAGCTAGGGTTGCGGGATGTTCGAAAGAGTTACCGTGGCCCCGGCACAGACAACTAAAGGAAACGGGTGGGTTTTAGTCAGAGAAAGTCTGACATGCCCTCCTGCTCCGCCCAGAGCGGGAGAAGTCATTTGATGATATCCCATCCAAAAAACAAAAAGGCACCGGTACCGAGAGATTGGCCAATCCGTGAAGAATACTGCCGTTAGTTAGAGTAAAATGACTGATGACCCTGAATTTATGCACAATGTAATGTGGACAGATGAAAGCACATTTTACGCGAAATGGTATCTGGAATAGACAAAATCTCCGTTATTGGAGCCAAGAAAATCCACATTTGTTCCGAGAATCTTCTCATCAGTACCGTTTTTCTCTGAACGTGTGGGCTGGGATTCACCGAAATCAAATCATTGGTCCGGTGTTCATTGAGGGTAACCTCACAACGGCAAAGTTCCTGGATCTCCTCAGTGGCCCTATGTCGGAATACACCGATGAATCATCCCTTGATGTCCGTCGAAAGCTATGGTACCAATTAGACGGAGCACCTGCACATTCTGTGGTGAGTGTCAGAGTGCCTCACTGATATGTTTGGACAGCAGTGAACTGGCCGATATGGACCTCGCCGGTGGCCAGCAAGGTCACCGGACCTCACACCACTGATTTTTTTTATTTTATGGGGTTTTATTAAAAAAGAGATTTATGCTCGTGATGTGAAGACCGTAGAGGAACTGCGAGATAGAATTATTGCCGCTTTTAATAAATTAAAAGCAATGGCTATCTGTAGTGACTTGTTAAGGAAAGTAAGAAACAATATCACAAGATGTAGACATATGTGTATTAGAGTAAACGGTGGATAATTTCAGCAATTAAAAATTTAATTTTGTGTATGATTGAAGTGTGTAAGTTTTATTTTAATGTTCTAAGTGTTTAAATGAAACGTGAACCTAGTGAATAGTGACAGAAAAGTCGCGCGGGTTGGCAGGCGGCACTCGGCGAGCGGGGCGGGGATAGATACCGTGCGCCATTTTTTTTTTTATAAGGGACCGCTCATTAAGTAGGTACTCATGAACGGGAGCGTTGTTGTCATTCTTACGTGTAGAGCTTACAGGTCAGATGAGGTTAGTAAACAATATTATAAAGGCTGTTGTGTTTAGTTTAGATTATTTTCGCATTTAGTTTGTTTGAAAAATTAGATTTTTGAATTTTGGTGTAATACCTAATTTGATCATCTTAAAGTGTTTTGATTAGCAAGTGGGGATTGTATTTTCATTTAATGTCGTTATGTCGTCACCACTCTGTATACCACATTTGCAATATACCTATATCTTTAAATTTTACGAGTTACGGGTTTGATTGGTCATGAACGTGGTTTCAGTGCAAACCTAATGCGAAGCTGAAAATTTGCATAATGGTTAAGTTTAGAAACTACATTGTAATATTTACAATAAATATCTTAAGCCAATTTTAATTATTTCTCTTTACTCTCGGAATGATAACTAATTATTTTTTTTAATGGTGAGAAACCAAATTGATATTAAATTGAATTTAATGTTATATGAATAAAAAATCACCCACATTTTAAATATTAAAATTACAAATTGTAGATCTAAAATACTCTATAGTTGTATTTATGCATTATCCTGTCCAAATTGCAGTAATTCAAACAAAATTCTCATAGAAAATGCAATTTCAGTCTCCCCAAATTAAATTTTTTCTTTCCATTAGAACCTGATTCGGACTTTTAAAACCCCATTTACATGGTGCAAGTTTATTGCCTGTGGCATACCATAAAATTGAAGCAGCAATTAACTGGCACCGTCTCGTACAATTGTTGCACGATACGGGCAAGTTAGTTGCCGTTCAAAACTGGTATAGGTGTAAATAGCACCTCGTACAATAACACCCTACGTACGGTCACAAGCATAAATATATTACTATGGACACAGCTCGGCAATAATATCTGATTGCATGATTCAACCATTAATATATGACGGCTAATATATGTGATTATTTGTGGAAGGCATTTACAAGTGGCCGCATAAATATGCGACATCGAAGGAATACCAAAACTATCTGGCGAGTCAAGCAACGCCGAAATATAGGACGCTGCATCGGCTTCAAAAACTCAAACTCAAAGCAATAAGATGCTTTGGTTCGAGTTTCAATTAAACCAATTACAGGCACTTTAACCCTTTTTTTAAACAGTTCCCTTCGAGATTCGCGTCTGCGGATGTTGTAGATGGCTCTAAGGCTGAGGCTACATAGGCCGCGACGCGACCTGCGACGCATGAGCGATTAAAACAAATAAATGCATGCTCGCGTATATGGCTACACCGTTCATCAAATATTACTAGCGAACTTTGAATTCTTTATACAGTAGGAACAACATTACTGTAATCACGGCATCGGCTACATCAACATATCAGCGAAATTGAAGCGAATTTGTTAGAAAATTTTCCACTTGCACGACTAGTTCAATAGTGCTACTAAACATGCGTGTGGCTACATTATGCGTAAAGTAAACCACGATGGATGATTTGATCACATTCTAAGACAACGACCGATTCAAATTTAGTTTTTGTTATGTTATGATAGCGGCTACATTACAACTGTACTTCAGAACGTAAAAAACAAATTCTCGTTATTTAATAGTGTAGCCGCATGGATCGCTCTTGCTAATTCGTTGTGTAGCATGTGTACCGTAGCCACGTCATCGTCGAATATACGCCGGATTTTCGCTTATAATGTAGCCATACCATGTTTATCTAATTTCGCTCTTTCAGTCGCATCGCAAATCGCTGCCCACTGTAGCCTCAGCCTAACAGCCCACTTTTGCAAAATAAAGATCAATATCTACAGCCCGTCCCCACAGCAAAGTAGGTACCGTAAGACATGATACTATGAAAGTTATTAAAATAGACCAGTCTCGCGGTATCCACGCCTGTTAATTGGCGGATTTTCCAATCACCGTAAACGGCTGAACTTAGCCGCCCTGCAAGTGATGTTAAGTGAGGACTCTACTGCAGCTTTGAGTCAAGCGTAATTCCCAGGAAAACAGTCTTTTCGACGAATTGTAGTATCTCCTTATTCAATACAACGTGACATTCTTATTATTCTGACTACTAACATTTGGTAATGCGAATCTTATGCATTTAGTTTTCTTCTCATTTAATACTAAATTATTTACAGTAAACCAATTATGAACCTTAAGCATAGCGTTAATTTACGTCGTCAAGCTCTTGTGCATGTCTATAACTTTAAAAATCAGTGATGTGTCATCAGAAAATAACACCATTTGTGGTCGGTTTTTCAGTAAATGAGGTAAATCATTTATATATACTAAAAAGAGGAACGGACACAATATTGAGCCCTGCGGTACATCCATTTTGACTTTTAAACCCAATGAATTCAAACCGTTTATTTGAACTTGCTGCAGTCTTATCTTTCAAATATGATTTTACTAAGTTAAGCGCAAGTTTACCCAGTCCTTAATGCTCGAGTTTCAAGAGTAGTGTTACGTGATTCACGCAATCAAATGCCTTGGATAGGACGCAAAAGATGCCTATTGCATCGTTTGCCTCTTCCCATGCGTTAAAGATGTGTTTTAATAAGGTAACACGCCGGTATCACCTTATTAAAACAGTTGTACAACGTCCTTTGGTGACACCATACTGTAGATCGTGTAGGATGTTATTACGATTAAAATGATTGAGCATTTGATTTAACATTACTTTTTCAAACACCTTGCTGAAAACCGATAACCGATACGGGTCAACAATTATTAGTGTCTTTGCTGTCCCCGGATTTGAAAAGTGAAATCACTTTACTGTACTTCATTAAATATGGGAATACCCTTGATCAATACACAAATTAAATATTATAGCTAAATAGGGTGCAATTGTCTCAATAATGGATTGACAAACTTTTGTAGACGTGCCCCACAGATCTTCGGTAATTTTGATATTAAGTTGCTTAAAAGCCTTTACAACTACAATGGTTTAAATGTTTAAATTTGAATTCCACAGGGCAGGGTAAAACATGCGCTCTTCATAAATCAATAGCAAGTGAGGGCGAGGAATTTAAATTTTGTGTAGTTTTAATTGTAAAGGAAAAAAAAAGTGAAGTGAGTGTGGTAAAGAAAGTTGCAAATTCCTGATCGACATGAATGTTCCGCTAATTAGATCGCGGGAAGTTTCCAATGTGTAATCATTATTATGTATTTTGTTCCTATTTGATTCATTGTTAATAATTTCCCAAACTGTCATTATTTTATTGTCAGCTGACTTACAAATAAAAACAAATAAAAAGCCGCTTCACAATTTTTTTTTTAAGTTTTAGAATAAGTAGCAACATATTAATAAAGTTTCCGTGTTAACATACGGCTTAAGGCCATACAGCTCAAATACAGGTCTGCAAATTTTAACTTTTATTTTCCCCGTTTTGATTAGAATGCTGATCTTGAGGTATTTTGGGATATTTACGAATATGTACTTGGATTTTTCCTATCACCCTAAGTTTTTTTGAAAAATCCCTTTGTGTGAATTCGCATAAAATAGCCCTAAGTATTTTTTTTATTTCAATTAAGAAACAATTACATGACTTAAAATATTAAAAATACATTTAAGGGACAGTAATAAATAAATTAAAAATATTAAATACTTTTGTGTTATCTTGCTTTTTTTTCACCGAAGTTCCATTGTGAGATTTTCGCTTGAATTTCCACCTTGGATCATCTCGCTTTAACAGTCAACATTATTTTATTCCACTTTCCCTGATAGCTACGTTCCATCTCTTTCAAATGCTGGTGAAGTCTTTCGCCTTGCTCTTCACTTACAGCTCCCAAGTTATCAGTAAAGTAGTCCAAATCCGAATCAAGAAAGTGAAGTTTAATGCTCATGGAACATCCAATTTTTCCATATTTTTTCATAATTTTCGTCACAATTTCCTCATAATTTGGACTTTTATAATTTTCTAGAAAATGTCTCATTACTGCCTTTTCTAATTCAATTTCACAACTTTATGTGAGACCCACTGTTTATCTTGATTGGTGATTGTTAGGCCGAAATACATATTATAAACGTTACTTATGAATTATGTAATGTAATGCTGCTGTTTTCCATAAACTGCCCACATGTCGCACATGACAACATGTAGTCATAACTCAACATTAGACATTTCGAGTAAAAGTGTTTGAAAGTTCAAAAAATCATAGAACCAAAACTATTGAAGTTACGTAAATGTTCATAACTCTTACAAAAATTGACTTTTTTGTATGAGTGTCTTGTCAGTATGTGGATTCAAAATTACTTGATCTGTAGGTAATCTTAACTCAATTCGGCCATTTTTTAAGTTATGACGGTACATGTTGTCATGTGCGATATGTATGTAGCAAAAATTGTCTGGAGAGTTTAAACACTTTCGCAATGACATTTTTCACGTGAACGTTACGAATTGCACGGAAGTACTGATTTTGTAAAAACAATGATGATGCTATTTATTAAAAAAAAATATTAATCAACCTTCATTAACTCTCTTCTAACGATTTAAGTTAATTTCTATTAAAAAAACATTAAGTCTACAAGAAAGAAATGAGGTCTTTAGCAAAGCAAACGACTCAAAAATCCACCATGTTTTTGATAATAACACTTAGTTAATTAAGTTTCTAATTATTTATGAGAACTTATTCCTTATTATCTACTACAACCATTCAGTGTTTTTGTTCAATAAGAAACGATTAAAATAAAATATTAATTAATAACTAGGAAGGCCTAGGTAATTTTGGCAAAAAAAGCGATGCTAAATAACTAAAAATCCAGATGTGATGGAATTTTTAAAATATTTTTCCCGTAATCAGCGTCCCAAAATCTATCCAAATCAATAATCAAAACTGAGTGGAAAACCATTGCAGACCTGCATAATACAAAATTAACGGACATGTCTTGCGTCATAAATATCTGCCGACTCAGTTAAATTCAGAAGAATTTGATGCTTTTTTGTGATCGAAAACATCTAATATCACTTTAGCACCCTAAAAACTTGACAGAATAATGTTTAGAGTTTTCTTCTATCTCGCAATCAGTGCCGCTCATATCGCAAAAATATGGCACATACCCCTGAAAGCATAAAATATCTATCATGTTTAAAAGTAGAAATGTCAACAATAAGCGATTTTTTTCTTTTTGGCAACTAAGCGAACTATTCTGCCAGTATCAATTACCCACCTTGAAGTAGGTGAGTATTAATTTAAATTTACTGTTTTATACTGTCAAAGTGATGTCAGATGTTTTCGATCACAACGAGGTATCACATTCTTCTGAATTTAACTGAGTAGGCAGATATTTATGACGCAAGACATGACCGTTAGTATTGCATTGGCACATATTTTTGAAGCCGATGCGGCACCTATATTCTGGTGTCGCTTGTCCCGCCATATAGTTTTGGTGTTCCTTCGATGTCACATATTTATGCGGCCACTTGTAAATGCCTTCCACAAATTATCACATATATTTGCCGTCATAATATTAATGGATGAACCATGCAATCAGATATCATTGCCGAGCTGTGCATAGTAATATATTTATGCTTGTGACTATACAATAAAATTACACATACAGTAATTGTTCGTACAATAAAATCGGATTCAATTCTATCATTCAAATATGACTGCGGTGAGTGAGAGTGTGTTAACATACGAACGAAACAAGTAAAAAAAAATCTTGAGAAGATGTTCAATAAAATTTTATGTAATATTTGCCAGCGAAAATACGGGAAATACTTGAATCAGTTGTACAAGGATGTGCAACTCTTGTGTGTAAACGAGGCAAAGGTTATATAGTAATAACAGTCGCATGCAATAATCGCCTTGCAATTTTATTGCCTTGGTGTAACTCGCATGCAATTTTATTAAATGGCCAAACTTGCATTAAATTATTGTATTCCATTTTATCGTGTTAATACTTGCATGCAATTCTTGAATGGCAATAATTTAACGTGCTTTATGGCATTCGATTATTGCTTTTGAACGTTCCAGAAACTAGCACCGTGTAAATGGGGCCTTACGAACATTTTAAAACAAAAAATTGCCAAATCGTTCCAGACGTTCTCAAGTGATGCGCTTACCAACGAACAGCATATCTAGCATATATTTTATTATATAGATAAGCTAAAACAGTTAATTCCTCTTAATCTGCACTTTTCGATGTCCATCTCAATAAGTCCAATTCGGCAGCTCGCGTAGCACGTACTTAGTAACAGTTTTACGTTCCTGAAGGGCATGGCGAGAGCTGGATATTATAAATCTTATAATTTAAAACTTTTTCAAAACAGTTCACTGGAAGTTCATCATAATTGCTCAACACACTCGCAATAGCTTTAGTTTTCACAGTTTAACATTATTCATTGCGTTGAATTAGACTTTACTCAATAAATATCGAGATGGACAATCTGTAAAACAATCACTTAGTGAACATTGACTGTCAAAACCAAAGCATTTGCGATTTTCTGTGATTCTAGACGGCTATGGCTACTGGATAATGTAAAAATCAGAATACAAAAACATTTGACAAAATTAAAAGCAGCAGCCTGCCACCATTTATGGCTATGAGCAAATTCAGTTTTAACAGTAGAGCCATCTTCTTTTCGCAATACTTTATAAAGCCCTTTGATAAAAGTATACGATTAGAAACCAATTTTATTACGAGCAATACAATATCTTAATGATTGCACACCTATTTTGACAGATGGAGCTTTTGTTTATACCGCAATTAAAATATGTAAAAGTACGTGTTCTACCTCCTATGTAACATAATTATTCAAAACAAACGACCCTAATTTGGGAAAAGGCATTTCGCTGGCCTGCAAAATGGATAATCCTAAACTGCAATATAATATTGTACGAATGCTTTCCTCCTGATAAATATTGTAAATTTGTCCTACACGCCCCGTTTATACACCTTGACCTCGATCAAATAGTCGTTAATAGCAATTGATTGCCCACTAGCATTTTACGTACCTGTTATGTGGCTGGAAACCCAAAACGCGCGCGATGAAAATAGCTGATAAAACAACGTTTATAAGTGTGGTGTGGCGAACTATGTCAACCTTGTTGTCCATATTTTGAACAGTGACATGTGTGAGTAAATATTCCTCAAATGTAAGAACGGAATCTTCTATTATCCCCTAACTAGTTACTTCAAAGCAACTTGATAAATATAAAAAAAAAATATTAACACAAAGTGGTGAACAATCTAAAAGGGAAAATATTTAAGGCACAATTAATAAGTTTTTCTTTCAGGTCATTCCCATTTCTAAGTGATGTTGAGCAAATTTGTTCTTTTAAATGTTAGTTTTTAACTAAAATCTTGTTATTTTCTGTCTAAACGAGCTTTCAAAACAGCATCGAATGGTCAAAGAGAATAAGTTGCCCTGTGCAGACTACCATGCAGCAAACCTGACCAGAAAACCACTGGTACTCTTCTTATGTGAATTCATTAGTTAAATTCCAACCTAATTACTTAATTAAAAAGGTCAGATAAGTAAAATGCTAGTATGGGAAATGCTACATTTTAAAAGCTATAAATTAAAGAAATCTAAATGAATTTCAAAATTACGCCAAATAAAAAAAAAATTGCACTTTTCATGAGAATGACCCTTATTGCACTCAAATGTCACACAATTAAGTAATTACTTATATAATGATTAGTGAAAAGTTACAAAAGCATAATTAATATTGATTACCAACAAGTTATTTAGATTTTTTGTATTTAAGAGTAAGCAATGACATTTTTGCAAACATGGTGTTATTTCAGTAGTTCTGTTAAGGTTTACCAAGATTATCTCAAAGAAGATAGATGTTTCACATACGTCACTGCTATTTCTTAAACTGCGGCATAACAAACCACTTTGTGTTAATGTGTTTTTAATGACACAACGGCTCATTTGCGACTGGTGGTCTACATACAATGCAAATATTATATAAAAAGCGTTTTAAGCATTTTAAGGAATCATGAAAGTGATATCTTCTATGCCTTTAAAACCTTAAAACTGGAGTACTTACTTTGCAATAAATTATGTAAGTGTCAATGATGATTATATTACGGTTTGTCTATTTCTACTTCAACTCTTGATTCGTCGCCTTTTGTAGAGTATGCCAGACACACAGCGACACTTATTTTTTTAATAAATTTTACTATTCTACTTCATTTAGGTTTGGAGGGAAAACAAGTTAAGGTGCTTCGTGAGCTCAGGTATTGCTAAGACATTGTGGCTCTGGACCCCGATCTTGAGGATGTTAATATCAATATTTTAGCGATGTCTTATTTAAAACATGAGGATGGAGCGAATCGGCTAACAGATAAGATGCTACGCATAGGTACAAAGTCCCGGGTAATTGCAGAGATGATAAAAGAAATAACTAAAATAATTAGGTATTGTTATTATATAATCTCTTAAGAAACATTCTAGGGTTTATTTATAAACATTGCCTAAAGAGAGACTTTTAAACGTCAAAAAATATTAACGCAGACGTTAATCATTACTTAACTTTAAGAAAAGTTTATAAATAAAACTCCCTACAGCTTGCACGACTATTAATTTGTATGAAGGATAAAAAAGGTAGTTTAATTTAATACGGCGGATGTTGCGTTACAAATTATAATAATAATTTTCTTTGTGAACTATTAGATACATTTAACCATGAGTTGTATCTATGAGATCATAGTACAAAGTTATTATGGGAAGTAATGCTCTGATAGTTAAGCAATATTTATGATTCCTTTACTATATTTATGTCATTCATGATTCCTTTACTTGCTGGATGCAAATTGTGTGAACAAAATAGAAACACGACATAACATGGCGTTGAAATAATTAAAGGAATTATATATTTGTTATTGACAAAAAAGTGTCCGATTGTAAGTAGTATCAAATCGTATTTCTATTCGAAGTTCCTCAACTACACAGTAAAAGTAAGAAAAAGCCCAAGAAATATACATGAAAAAATAGAAAGGAAGTGCTTAACTCTAATGAAAAATTTTAATTAAATGCTAATATCAAATAAGGCAGATCATGTTGGAACACGAAAACTAGTCTAAAAAAGGTAAAATATGTTTAGCAACAGTCGTATCTATTACTCAGTGATTACGATAAAAACATGTGAGTGAATTGCCATACATTTACCTTTTCAAAACTAGTAAAATAAAAAGAAATAAGCTAACTGGGGACTGTTTCGCGTTTATCATAATGATAATGGTAATTTAATATTACCATTTAGTTTTGTGCAGTTAGTATATTTAGATACCATCCACATAGTGCCAAAATAATGAATTATGCTTAGGTCGTTCGGCGCAATGTAACACAAAGATAGCATTAAATTTCTAGGATTTTCAATTTTTTTGCATAAGGCCCATCTCCTAAGGCGTAACTCAAAGTTTGCGACCATATTTTAGCGAAAACAAAGAAACAAATATTCAGGACCACTAAAGAAGTTTCATAGAAACAAACATTACTAAGAACTACCCAATAAATGTAAAAGTTTAAAAAATGTAGTATTACTTATTAAATATAGCCACAAAATTTGAGAAACCCTTATAGAACCTAAATGGGCTAGAAACCCACCTGATGATCCCACGAGAAGAACATTGGCAAATTATTGACGCGTGCTTCTGCGCGGCTGCGAGGCTGTTGCATCCACACTAAATCAGCCGATGACGGCGCTCCCTGGCCCCACAGAGAGTCCACCTGAAATAATCACACTTTATAGTTCCTGCACCAACCCTGTTCGCAAGTCCACAACACACATCAATTGTTTCCTATCAAAAATAATCGTGTAATAATATAAACTAAAAAAAAACTTGCTGATGAAATAAGCAGCACCTTTGTGCTCGTTTTTATAATGTTTACATTAAATTGTTTTATTTGAGGGTACACAAATTAATTAATAAAAACTTACTAAAAAAGACTACCAAAATATTTTTTACTGAAATGCTTGTATTTTTGCTTAGTTAGTCCTATTTGTGATGATGGTAAAAATCATTGATTATCAAAGAGAATGAAATTTTTGTGATATCAATTCGTGGAGCACCTCTATCTACAAAATAAAATTCTTAAATTTATTCATTTATTAGGTTCCGTACCCGAAGGGTGCCAAACGGAACCCTATTACTAAGTCTCCGCTGTCCGTATGTCTGTCAGCGGGCTGTATCTAATGTACCGTAATAGGTAGACAGTAGAAATTTTCACAGATTGTGTATTTCTAATGCCACTATAACAACAAATAATAAAAATAAAATTATGTTAAAAATTAAAGGGGGTCCCCATACAAGATACGTTTTTTTTTTTTATTAAAGTAACGAACGTAGGGTTAAACATTGTTCGGTGGTACGGAACCCTTCGTGTGCGAGTCCTACTCGCACTTGGCCAATTTTTCACTCACTGGCAGACAACGAACAGCCAAACCGCTGAGTCTGGAGGCACGAAGTTTGGCACAAGAGTTCCTTAAGTATCGAAAGTGCTAAAAGGTTTAAACAGAGCATGAAAGTTTGTATGGAAGTTCATCATTTTTGATGAGAGATTTAATTTAAGAAAACAACAAAAAAACTTATAGAATTAAAAAGCCCATATTCCTATAATCAGTTAAAAACCATCTCTATCCTATCCAGAAAAAAATATCCTACAACACAATCTGGGGGCATTTATGCAAAACCCCACCGCAATTGTTTGTAGATTTCATAATGCAAGAAATCATAAAACAAACACAAACAAAGGTATTCTTACTGTAGGAATTTAATTTATTACCACTTGTGGCGGTTGGGCATAATTTTGATTTGCCATAATTCCCACAGATCCGAATTGTAATTCCATAGGTGCATTATCGGGTATATTTACAGTACCCCTATTCATCACCTAGAAATCAAGAAAACCTTATTATTACAAGGCATTCAGAATTCTATTATAATGCTAACTACCGGTGAACATTGTTGTACGTCTGAGTCTACTTCTACATTAGAATGCATGAACAAAGTATACCGACTTCTATACTTACGTCTAGAGCCAATGTAGCTTGCGCATTCATCATAGTATCGTGTGATCCTTGTGGACGATCGAAACCACCAGACATCGGCGGGAATGAATTCATCATATCCTGCGACAGTTGATTTGGCTTAGTAAAGTGTTTATTAATTTAATAATCTAGTGTCCATTTTAAACAGAAGAAGGAATAATTACTGGAGATAATAAAAGGTAACCTATGGTTAGATACATCTACAAGTTACATGCAGAATACTAAGTTATATTCTTTACGTTTCATCATGATCATCATTTCAGCCCGGAATCAGCCATAGCTGGGAATAGGCCCCCCTTTTTTCTGCCATACTACCCGGTTCCGTGCGTCCCTCATCCACGCGATTGGTGATTCCCGCGACTTTGACGATATCATCAACCCAACGCGCCGTTGGACGGCCCTGGTTTCTTACCTTCCCTTTACGTTTATTTGCGACTAATTTAAGCTAGAACTCAGTCTCAATTATCTCAAGAATAAGGCCACCCACTCTTCCGACGCGTTCACAAATTCAAAGCGAATAGGCACGGCAGAGTTCGCGCTGGTACAAGGAAGTCGTGTGTCGCATGTATACAACATTATTTTTAGTATATGCGAAACCTGAATATAATTTGTTCAGAATAAGTAACTGAATCGATCCCAATAATTTTTACATCATGTTATATTTTGTCCCAAAAATATTTTTAAAAAGGTTACAAGTTGGACACCGAGCGACATTAGTACCTATCCGCAATCATACGCGCAATTCAATACTAGGCACAGCACTAAGCACGGGCGAACAGCGAGGCGGGGGCAAAACAACCCCTTCAGTCGCCCGGATGCTACAGGTTGATGCGCACGTGTCACGCTCCCGTTCAGGTACATAACGCGAACGCGATCGCGAGCGCGCAGTCGCCGTGGGCCTTACAGTTGTTTCGATTGATTGTGTACCTATCGTACGTAAAAAGTATCGTGCAACCATGTCTTTCTCATACTCAAACATCCAGTCTAAAGAAATGGTACGACATTAGTGAACAAGTCATTATTGCACCTGGCTTCTGACGTTTCATAAGTGCCCATGTAGGCTTATGTGAAATAAAATATTTTGAATTATTGTAAATAGTGATGAATAACATGTTTAAACACGCCAAGATGGTTAATTGTAGAAAGTTATTATTTGTACCTACAGCCTGCTGTGGTTAAGTAATGCGATGTTTAACACTTTTCATCCACTTTGAACTTTTAAGTGGTTGGCATAAGTTGCAACAAATTGCATTGACTACATTTTATCACTTACGGGTGCATTTACGAATGAAGTACATATTAATATGTACCTGCACTTGACCATTACGACAGTCCAAAGCCTGCAAGTGATGGGAAATGATATCACCAGTTAATTACAATACAATCGCCGTACGGTTAGGTACCTACTGCCAAATTATTAGCAATGGAATAGAATAGAATAGTGTGAGCAATGAGCGCAAGACGACGCTTGTGGCGCGGGCGGCGTGGGGGGGGGGGGTCAGTATGTTTTTATACAGACAACCAGGTAACATAACAAGCTTATAACTTTGGGATTTTTTATGACAGTTTTGAAATTTTGTACATAGATAGAAGTAGATAGATTACATAGATTCTTTACATTAAAATACTAGACACGTGTTTCTGGTTTCGCATAAACTAAAACTAATGTTGTAGAAGCACAAAGGAATATGCTGCTGTTTTATGCACACACGGGAACACAGTCCTTACTTGTGTTTATTTTAAATAACAAAATAGCTACTTGTTATTAAGCAGATATCAGATTTAATTGTATAAAGTGACCTATGTATGTTCTTATTGAGAAATAAAGAACATTGCGTCGTTGTCAAACCAAAATCTGCTATGTGCAAAAATTATACTTTTAAAATATTGAAAAAAAAGTTCTCCTGTAAACTTTTATATGAAGGTGTATTTTAAGAACTATATATAAAAAAGGTCGTAGATCGTCCTACAGTGTTCCTATGCACTTGGCGGTTTTTTTTTTTACGGTAGATAGGGCAGTGAACTACACGAAAAGGTCAAAAAGTAGAAATCTCAATGAAGTGCACATAGCAGATATTGGTTTGACAACGACGATTGTCCACTTTGCATGGGAATTTGGCTCGGTGTGAACAGGCACTAAATATAAATATAATACAGATTGAATAGCGAATACCAGTAGGAAAGTGAATATTGTAATATGATTGTAAGACTTGTTTTGCTTACTTATTTTTTTGAAATAAAACACATTTTTATTTCTACATTTTGTTATTCTTCTGACTCATAACTTAATAATGTGTTGTCTATGAACTGGGCAGGTGGATAATATATTATCTTGGTACCTTGCATAGCTTAAAAACCAAATTATAATCAGTACATGAGCACAGCAACCCACTGTTCTTCAACTCACTATGCAGTTGCAGCAATACTGCTTGATAGAATGTCGTCCCTGACTGTTATTTTCATTTTCATGTAATATGTAGACAAAATGCACTATTGGACGATAGATGTAAACATACCACTTGGGAGCGACCCACTGCCTTTTAACAGATTGCACTTCCTCAAGATCGAGGGTATGCCTTCTCCTTTACGTGATATCACGACCACAATTCGTACATCCTATCTGCACAGTTTCAGTATATTGTTGCCTATATATAGTTCGTATCCGTACGATTCAGGTCGGCGAGTTTGATATCCATACTCAAGCTGGGGTTAACGATGGGATTGGCGTCAAAGTTGACGAAGTAAGAAGGGGTATCAGCGTCCATTTTCAAAACCAAATCAATACTTAAACGGGGCAAACAATATTCACGATACCAAGAATCAAAGTGAATGACAAGTGACTTGAAGTGACAACTGACATTGACATAGACTTTTTTTAATAATCGATTTCATAAATCTTTTGTTTTCCAGATATATGGATAAAAGATGTTCGAAATAATATAAGTGATTACAAATAACACCTTTAATTGACTGTAAGCTCTAAGACTCTTATATGAATGAGGAGGACTTAGTTGAACTTCAGAAATAACAATTAGAATCGATTTGTAAATAATTATTTTAAAATATACAATTAATTGTATTTCTTGCTGTTTGTTATTTACCCCATCACAAGTATCCTTATAACTTACTGGGGTTGCCTCAATTTTGTGCTGTAGAAAAATTGTATGAGAAACAATAAAAACTTTTTATTTTTATTTCATTTTTTTTATTGTTGGCATCACTATGAATTATGAAGGTCGAGTACTGTCAATATGTCGAAGCATAAAACAATTTCAGTACTTATTAAATACAATATTCGTGCGCGCAAGTTGATACAAAAATACAGGGTGACTTTGAATAGATGCGACAAAGTTTAAGGGGGAGTTCTACCCATCAATATGAACAACTTTTACTATGGGACCAACTCGGAATTCGCAAAAAAAAAATCGATTTTCTTAGACCAAATGGTCCAATCGGGTATCTACTTTTATACGGGAAGGTCGATCTTTTTTGCGAATTTATAGTTGGTCCCATAGTAAAAGTTGTTCATATTGATGGGTAGATCACCCCCTTAAATTTTGTCGCATGTTATCAAAGTCAGCCTGTATAGAATAAATAAGCGTTTAAAAACTAAACATAATTTTTGATTAATTTGTTTCTTTTCGAGCATCGTGTCCACGCAACGTCGAGAATGGACAAAGCCCTTTCTTTAAACCGGAATTCTGGTACTTATTGATAATTATTTGACTAACTTACCATCTGTGCAAATGGTACCACTGGCCCGTAAGTACCCAGTGGTCTCATAATAGATTCGCAAGCTCGGCGCACCATCAAGCTCGGGCTGAAGAAGCCTGCCCTGTACCAGTTGTACATGTCTAAGGATGTAAAGGGACCCTGGATGTTCCTCTGTAAAATATTCACATAATGAACTCCTCAATATTGTCAAATAGTGAGAAACTTACAAAGGCTACCATACATAGAGAGATCAATCTGAACAGACAAACCTGCGCCAGATCCGTCTGACCGGATGCGTGCACAGACATGAAACAATAAGATTGTTTAGTTTTAAAGATTGCTTCAAGTAGTAATTGCTGCGGCCGGGGTAAGCGATGTATCTTTAAGAACAGCTACACACGGTACGGATTTTGATCAGATCAGACGGATCTGAAGGTAGATCTGACCATGTATGGTAGCCTTTGAAGCGGTTGCAGAGTACTATTCTTCCACCATTGTAATAACAATAAAAACCTTTTTAAACATGGTTTGTTTTAACAGCCATTGTGCACATAATAAATAATGAGTTGAATCAAATGAGTCGAGATTAGTAAGCATTCCGAACTTTACCGAAATAAAAACGTATTGACGTATGAGCATTCGAACTTATCAATGACATACGACGTCAACTATATTTTATTTATGTTCAAGGATGGATGTTTTTTTTATAAGTCCAAATATCAATTTATATTCGATAAATCCATTTATTTGCAAATTACTTCGGTAAAGCGCGCATTAGTGGCAAGATTTACAACATTACAATAGTCGCATACCTCAGGATCTTCATAATACCATTGGTCAAGCATATTAGCGTTCGGCATGGCATTGTTTCCATACATTGAATTCCCAAAAGGTCCTTGTGATCCTTGCATTCCCTGTAGTTGAATCATTATATTTTGTCCTGAATGATTGGACATTGGCATGTCATTTGCTGATGACATCTGTTGAAAAAAAAGGCATCAATATTGCCAAAAGTTTAGTACGAATTCGAGATATAAAACGGTCAATCAAGTTGGGCTCGTGCGCTTTTGTTGGGGCGAATTTAAGTAGTTACATTTTGAAAATTCAGGCAGTCTCTACCTGCTCCATTCATGCGGTAGAAATATGCATGAAACGTAGCCAGGGAACTTGAATAACTAAACAAACATCACGCAGATCGGATTATGTGGTTCTCGAGTTAGCGCACTAACGGAAGGGCAGAAATATTGTCTTTTATAACATAAACAGGTAACAGGTAGACAGACAAACACATGAGCAATCTTTTAATAGTTCGGTTTGTTATCATCGTAAGGTCTCGAAGGCTAAAAAATCAGTAACTTACCGAGGTATTGTTAGAATTTTGTCCCAAAAATAATGAATTATTTGCAACGTTATTGGGCATGCCTGGCATGGCGCCGCTTGATTGAAAATTAGGCATATTTCCAGATCCCTGCATAGATGCCGTCCCCATACCACCCATTCCAGATGAACTCAGGGGTGAATTATTTGGCATCTGTTGTGGCATGCCTTGGTAGGGTTGTCCCATGTTAGGGCCAATGGGTAGGCCTAACGATGCATTCAATGCAGAATTGGTGATACCCACATTCTGCATGCCTGGTTGCATTGCTGGTGTTTGTACTCGTGGAGCTTGCATCCCAGGCATGTTTTGCATGCCACCTGAAGGCATTCCTGGCATATTTTGCATGCCACCTGTTGGCATCCCAGGCATGTTTTGCATAGCAACTGATGGATATCCAGTATTTTGCATTCCAGGTTGCATTGCAACAGGCATGCCAGGCATATGTAAGCTAGCTTGCATTCCTGTTGGCATACCTTGCTGCATACCTGATGGCATACCCTGCTGCATCCCACCTGCATTTATTACAACCGGCTGCATCCCAGGTGAATGATGGACTGGTTGTACTACAGCTGTTTGCATGTTTTGGTTGTTCAAATGCATGTCCATATTCATGCCGTGATTGGCTATCCCAGAATTTGACATGCTCATTTGCATGTTTTGGTTTTGCGGCATTCCACTCGCTGCAGAAGCTAACACAGATGACATCGAATTGGAAAATGAGTTAGAGGAAGGTGTAGAGTGAATTTCCTTGTCATCGAGGGACATACTGAATATGTTGTCCACTAGTAATTCTTCAGGAGATTTGTGTGATATGTGATCCCTGGAAAGAAAAAAATCAGTCAGGTTAATATAAAACAAAGGTGCATGATAAAATCAATAACTTTTTAAATGAGTAGGTACGTACATGTCTGATTGATTGTGTTTCATTGATCCTTTCATGTTATGCATTGATTTACCCGAAGCCTCCTTCATTGCAGGGACAAGATGCTGATGTTTCTGCCGCAGACTGTTGTTTGAATTTATGATGACTGATTGGAAGTTGCCCCTCTCATCGCTTGCTTCCTCTAAATCAATATCAGACCTCATGAGTGCATCAAAAGTTTTGCTCTCTGTAAACTTATTAGATTTGTAAGCACTTTGTTTTCCAAATTTGTGTTCACCTTGGCCTGCCGCGCTAGCCTCCGGGGGTTCGGATCCTGAAGCAGACAGTTCCTCCAGCTTGTCCAGCTCGCCTTCATTGCTTGAATTGGACCTATTATTTGTACTTGAACTTGATGCTTCTGCTATTCCAATACCAGGCTGCTGCAATATCAAATATGTCAAGAAAAAATCTTATCACCAAACAGAAAGTCAAAGTTAAATCATTTATTTCAAGTAGGTCATTAAACTGCCCCGCATGCTCCACTATTTTCTCGCCGCGGTTCTCAAATTTAATTACTGACATAGATAATTACTCTTTATCTGAATCCCATGTTTGTGTAACACTGTAAGCAATATCTCTTCTCCCACGCTAGTCCACTAACCATACTAACCCAAAATATTCGCAGATTTTTAAATTTATTTTGAATTGTATGTGGATGTAGGTACTATCTGCTTAAAAGGCACTTTTGAATGTCAAAATTTACAAGAAAATAGAATTGATTCTAGGCGTCCCTTCCAAAAGGTAGCTTCTTATGAAAAACTAAACAAGTGTACATACCTTCTTAACCTTGAGATCACTGGCATCGAAACGCTTTGGCGAGAGTTTTTTAGCCTTTTCTGACGCCCACCATTCGTCAGAACCTTCTTCTACCACCTTAGGACGAGGAAAACTGCCGTGTGTGTGGGACCGTGTTAAAGCTGTAATACATTCTCGATTACCACTTTTGACAAAACTTCCAGTAAATTGAAACTCCAGAATTGAAACCAAACGCTGCTAAATTTTAGAATTATACACGGTGCGAAATAACGAGAAAATATCGATACCGTAAAGTTAGACTAGTTTTCAGTTCATACTTTTCAAGCTACTAGGTAGGTACTCGGAATAATCTGTTGTAATATAAGCATATTATTAGGTAATAATGAATTCACCTATGAACCATTATTTAGTTTGATATTAACATTATTATAGCATCACTTACAGTATGCAGCCTCTTGGTGTTTCGGTAGATTGCTGTCATCATTACTGTATCCATGGAAAGCCCCCGAAGAGTCAAAGGTGCCTCCACATTCAGCATTTTCAACGGCCCTAATAAGCAACATAATGTGTCAAAGCTCTACACAACAAATGAAGAATGTATCCTATATGCATTATTATAAGGTTAATTTTACCATTCTGGTAAATTTTCCTCATTGTTTTGGTTGTCCCCACCCCAATTACGCCTATTGTTCCAGGGTTGGGGTCTCTCTCCGCTTGGTCTGTCACCCCAGTCGCGGTCTGTGAAATGGATTGAAGTACATTCATTAGACCATTCAGTAGCAACGAAGAAGTTATTTTGTTCAAAGTCATGTCATTTATTCAAATTAGGCTGAGAATCAGTCCTTTTTGAACGTCAAGATTACAAAAGACAGTCCCTGAAAACGCCCGCCCTTCATAACTTCCTAGTGCGTTAGCTGAGAAGAAGTGGCGCAACAAACTCCTCAGCAGCACAGCTGTCTGTTTAGTTAGAAGAACTTGATTCAATATAATAGTATGCAAAGTTATTAACGTTACTGATCAATTTATTTTACCCCATTTTTCGAGTTGGCGGGTTCTGCCCGGTTCTGAAGATCGCCATTCTTCGCTGTCATCACGGGCTTGCGATGATCGCCAGTTGGTATTATTGCCCGGTCGTTTGCTAAAAACATAGAATTGCGTGTCAATATAATGCTGCTTCCAGTCAACAATTCAATGAGGTTATAAATATGGCACACATACTTCCTGTACATTTTGGTGGCCCAGTCTGTCTGATCCCCACTACTCCTACTGGGATTGTTGAGGTTGTTATTAGTCCAGGGACGACTGGTGCCACTCGCGCCACTTTCGTCATCTTGACCTCCACTGTAAACAGGCATTCTCGGTCCCCCAACATGCCACAAAGCCCCCCTGAAAACAAAGAAAAAGAAAAATCGTTATTATTAATTACTTCTATGCCCTGGTTACTTTACAGATAGTGAACAAATACTTATAGGCCGCATCACCTTCATGATAAAAAATAAAAACAACATTGTTATACTACAATGTTTACATTCTGTGAGTCATTAACATAACCATGATTGATAACTTAAAAATAAAATATAAGAAAAAATCTTATTAGAACAAGCTTTTAATGAAATATAGAACTTTAGTATTTTTTATTAGCTCGAGGCTTATCTTTGTACTTATAAGAAGGATGTTCACACCAAGCTTTCAAACTTTTAAGAATAAAATTCTATATTTACGCAATTTTTATAATTACATACTTTTTAGTTCATTTGAAGCTTGTATAACAAGATTTGTACTTATATTTTATTTTGTACTTTTTAGCAATAGAATTTGTATATAGATATTTCTGTACTATCCACCTTCACTTGTAAGGTACTTGTCAAGAGAAATCCAATTATTCCAATCACAACGGTGCTATCTGGTTAAGTTGAGGAGTTCCTATGGCCACCTTCTTCTGGCTCCATCATAAGAACCTGTACACCACCTAGTGTAATAGCACTTGTCAATACAGATACAGGCAAATGCCTAGTTTGGCGGTCACCGTTCAATCTGTTCTTGTACAATCTTGATTATTAATAAATAAATTTGAAATTTAAATATCCAATGAGTCCAAACACAACAGCGCTGTCTTGTTTAGTTGAGAAGTTGGTTCCATCATCAGAACAAGACAAAACCAAAAAAACCCAACAACTTCAAACACAATGGGACTATTGGTATTTAGAAGGGGAGATCTTATGTCTACCTCCATCCATCATCAGACGTGCTCCGTGGAACTATATTATTGCGTTGTAACCCAAGTTACAAAAGTACCTATGCGAAGTTTCAACTCAATTGAATCCCAGGAAGTGCTTGAAACATAGATTACAAACAAAGAAACTGATAACACATATGAAAGAAGCGAGTTAATAAAAACCTTGTAAAAAACGAGTATTTTATCGCTTCATAACATAGTGTTCCTATGTAACCCCCATTCAATTATTAATTTCTAGACACAAGGAGTATAATTTCACGCAATCCAAATGACTGACAGTAACCAATTAATGATCAACTGTTTTTTCTATCAAATCAAATCATCATAAAGCTCTTTTATGTACACTGGTATAGTTAAATTCTATGAAATCAAAAATAGTACAGTCAGTACCAAATGTCAAAATCAATAAGAATTCATTTAATTGTCTACAATATAAGATGGTAAAGTCATATTTATTTCTAGTCAATCTTTGTTCCATAACATTATATCAATGTGTAGTTACAAACCATTACGGATTGGGCACATAATTGTATTCTGAAACACAAATTATAGACAATCAAACGAATTCTTGTTGTTATATACACCTCTTTGAGGCTGACTGTACCATAGTAACTTTATCCACAAAATAAAATTAAAAAGTTTTATTATATCACACTTACCCTAACAAAATGGTGCTTTAAAATAACCTTTTTTTTTCTATTACAGTTTTCAACTTTAAAATCTGTATTTATAGGTCTGTTTATGCAATGTTAGGTACTATTTAATCTTAACTTTTATTATTGAGCCATCAGCACCAGCACTAATGTGCTTATTACAGATGACCTACATTCAGCATACATACTTGATACAATTTGAATCATTGTTTTTTTATTTATAGAGGGCTAGATGAATAGTCGGCAAATAAAAGACTTTTATAGCGCAGCTGCCTGTATAAATATGCCTTAGAAATACTGACCTAACTGATGTTGTCCTTGAAAAAAAAAAGAAATGTAAAGTAAATGCCAGCGGTCATTTATAGTGGTAATATGGCTGACGCAGATGTGATGTATTTATTGAATACGCGTAAGACAAAACACAAATACATGGTGTACCAGAAAGGTGTGGTCAAATTTAAGGGTGATGTTCAATATGTAATAGATAGTCTATAAACAAATGCCCATATCAAAATAGAACAGAAATTTTCTGTTGTTTTGCTTCTAAATCATTCAATAATTTTAAGATCAAAACTCATGTGTAACGTCACTAACATTGCAAGAACCTTTTTTACCTATTTACCTACTCTAAACTGCTGCGCGCCTGTTAAGATCAGCACGGCCAGCCATCAGTAGGTACGTAGTAGGTATGCTCTCGCCGACGTTAATAATTTGTGTACAATGAAGAACGATTAAGTATCAATTTTTACTTACCTCCTCAAAACTGCTGCGCGCCTGGTATAATCCGTGCAACCAGCCGCAAGTGCATCACAAAATTCACATATTTTGGTAGGTAGGAGGTATTTATTTGTGATACTAGATTTATGTTTACAGTTAAACCAACACATGAGTTACCGATAAATTATTGTTACATCACCACACAGTAGGTACCTATATCCACACTTAATAATTATGTATGACGTACAACCTTTTAAAGTTACAGCACACACGGACACAACAAAAGATTGGTTTTTCGAACTGATTAACAATAATAACTACCAACAACTTGCACTAATTTTACATCACTGATTCGGTTAACGACGGTACGGTTGTGAACTAGCTAATCCTCCTCTTCTTGGCGTCGCTGGCACGACACTTCATCCTGCACGACACTTCATCCTGCACGACACTTCATGCTTCATCCGTCCCTAACACGCGTGCTTCAAAATTCGGCGAATCGGCCATCTCGTCCGATGACTGAATTGTACCGGACATTGCACAGAACCGGACACGGTGTGGGATCCGTTGCAACCAACTCCTGTTTGAGCTGGAAATGGTACGAGTGTTGACCGTCATCACGAAGCAAATGCCACACTTGCATGAGTGGAACGCATGCTTGTTCTGGAGTTTGCTACAAAATGCTGGAATACGTTTCCTTCGACGTTTGTGGTTGGTGTTGGCAGCCGTCCTTCATGGCGGGATCCGAGAAACAAGTCGCTTCGCTGCAAAAGCAGCGTCATTTTGCGGAAGAATTCTGGGAAAGGAAGTCGCCAACGTTTTTCCACGGGTCTGCCATCAATTAAACGTTGTGCATATGTCGTGGCTAAATCTTACAATTGAAAATTTCATGAAGTGTTCGACCATTTCATGAAATGGTTGTATTTCGTTAAATAGAACATTGAGCGCTAGTGACATCATGATGTGGTCCGGCCAGATCATTGAAAACTCAACGTTTGACGATATCAACTGTTACATTAAACGCACGACGACTTCATGATGTAGCCAAACATTAGTGACCATATCGTAAAATAGATTATCCACCGGTAGAGGCGTTGATGTCGCTTTGTTTTTGTTGTGCATCTATTCCTACTCGAATAATTCTTAGGTAACTGCGACCAACATGGATGTAGCGCTCGCCGACTGCTGCCGCGGCACCGATCGCTTCGCTTTCTCGGCTCGCGCGCGGTTGTTCACAGTTCTAACCTAACCCATTTGGTCGGGGTGCCACTAGCTGCGTGAAATGCAACTACTTTGCGATATGCCCAGTGGTCAGCTGGGAATGTCGATAAACAGGTTGCTTTCGTCACGATATGGCCATTTCTACGATCAGACCATTTCATGAAATACAACCATTTCTTGAAATGACTGAACACTTCATGATATGATCAATTCTAAGATCTGGCCACGACACATACACTCGGAGGATAGAGATAAGTATCCACCAGTTGTTTTAATAACATTTTGGTTAATGTTATGAAACTTGTTAAATTTTATGAAAATGTTCGGATGCGTATACAGGGTCAAATTAAATTAGCTAGCGAAACTCCTCAGACATGATGGGTATCGATATCTAAACATGATCAATCAAAAAATTAATTAATTTAATTAGATTTTTGGGGGGGGGTCTTCAACCGCAGGTAGTGTAGTCACCTGAAATATCAGTTTAAAAATCAGTTTTATTTGTGTAAACTTCACAGACGTGATGGGTTTTTAGAATTTGAAACGTTGTTTATTTATTAATGATTAAATGAAATAGAAACGAGAAAACTAGTTTTTCTGAGCAATCAACACATAACATTCCTCGAAGATACATAGACAATCATGTATTTTCTACATTGCGTACAAGCGAACCTTGTCATTTAACGTTTTTTATAATCGCAGAAACCACTTTTTTTTTGTGACCCACTGGGTTCTGTTTGGGCAGTGGACGAAGTTTCGTAAAGTACTTCAGCAATTTTCCTTTTTAGGCATTGCTTCAAAGTTGACAATTCACGGCGGTGAAATATCTAGCATTAGACAGTTTCATCGTTACTTCTTTTATATACGATAGTTGGGACATTCGTTTCTTGTTGTTATTCAATGTATTATAATTATACATATATAACATATGAATTAATTATAGCCATATTCAGTATGCCATAAAAGTCACAAACAAAACCAAACAACCAAAAAATAGTAAACACTATTCATAAACATTCGTCTGTCAGACGACCTAATTGCTATGACTCCTTTTGCACATGTGTGCCCTCGCATGCGACCAAAGCAAAACTAATTAATAAATGATCTAGGAAGGTACTAAGGAGTTGAACTTTCTATCTCTTTCACTCTGAAAGTTAGAAGAGTTTACGTGATTTGCGCGGTCTGTGAGACGAATGTTTATGAATCTAGGGTTAAGAGGGCTGTCGCATTTTGTCACCTCTCTCGCTCACCCGGGACCAAATTTTTAAGAATGTTAAATGAAAAAATGCTATTTTGAAAAATATAATCAATTGGCTAGCTAATAAATTATATTAATTTATTTGGTAATTATTAAAAACACATTTCTATTGTGTTATCTAATAAACTCTGCTCAATAAGTATCAGGTTGGCACAAAAGTAATGAGACACTTTTCAAAACTATACATTTCCATTTTCAAGTTAATTGTTTTCGATAATATTCTAGAATGTTGTAGAACATTTTAGGTACTTATGATGTGGGGGTATAGAAAGCCGCCCCCGCGATCGGTTTAGTCAGTTTGAAGAAAAATGGACGAGCGACAAGTTCGAACTTGTTAGGTCACAGTGCGCGGGCTGCGGCTGACAATATCAACACTGCATTGGGCGCTGAAAGTACAAGCCATGCGACGGTGTCCCGATGGTTTGACCGTTTTAAATCAGGAGATAGCAGCCTTGAAAGTCAGCTACGCTCAAGACGACCACCCGCAGTGAATGATGACGATTTACGCCGCGAACTGCAATCGAATCCGGATGCTACCACTCGTGAATTAGCGGAAGTACTTAACTGCAGTCACCACGCCGTGGAATACCCTCTGCATGAGCTTGGGTATCGAAAAGTTTTGACTTAGTGGGTACCGCACATCCTTACAGACGCCAGTCGTGCAGTCCGTGTCGCTATCTGTCAATCACTTTTGCTGCGACCCCGACGTAGAGTTTTAGTCTGATCTGGTTACTGGAGATGAATCATGGATTCATTACGAGAACGATACACGTCGTGCTTTTTGACTGTTTCGAGAAGGAACGCCACCAACTCAACAGAAGCCGAGTCAAAATAACCGCTTAAAAGTTCTGCTTTGCAGTTTCTGGGACGCGCAAGGCATGCTGTTTTATGAACTATTACACGATGAAACTATAAACGCCGACAAATATTCAACCCAGCTCACGAAACTATCTGCTGCTATCAAGAAAAAACGACGAAGACGAGTCAATGTAGTTTTACTACACGATAACGCTCGACCTCACGTCGCATCAGCCGTTCGCCAACAGTTAGAGAACTTGGGCTGGGAGACGATACCCCACCCACCTTATTCCCCAGACCTCACCCCATCAGACTATCATTTGTTTAGAGCCCTGAAACAACATTTGCGCGGTAAACCGCCATCTTCGATTTTCATTTTGACCTCACTATCGGATTTAGCACCCTCGAAAACTATGAAAACTACACCCATGACGAAAAATTTGAAAATGTTTGCAGCTGCCATCTTAGATTTTCACTTTGACCTCACTATCGGCTTTAGCACCCTCGAAAACTATAAAAAAGACACCCATGACGAAAAATTTTAAAATTTATCGCAGCCGCCATCTTGGATTTACATTTTGACGTTACTATCGGCTTCAGCACCCTCGAAAACTATGAAACGACACCCATGACGAAAAACTTTCGCCACCGCCATCTTGGGTTTTCATTTTGACCAAACTCACACTTTCTCTCTTTATCGAGAGTGACAATGTGAATCCGAAGGAAGAAAGTTGCATGGAGGGGACATACAAGTATGAAAGCTTTGTCGTTAATCACGATTTCTGCCAGTTTACTCCTACCGCAAGCCATGTAAAAGAACTTCGTTCCAATGGCAGCTTTTACTAAATGCATATAAAAGCATAAAACAAACGATTCATAAAACAAACAAAAAAAAATTCAAAAATTTTTGTGTCTGTTTGATCCGGCTCCAAAACGGCAGGACCGATTTTGACGGGACTTTTACTGGCATATAGCTGATGTTATAAGGAGTAACTTAGGCTACTTTTGTTTTAGAAAAAAAAAATCGTGTTCTGCGCAAAAAGAAAATTAGGAAACACCAAAACACCCATGAAATTATGGACAAAATCCGATTCAATTTAAGAAGTTGTTTTCCGACATCCACGCAAACGAAGTCGCGGGCACAGCTAGTCTGTGCATAAAATTACATAAGTCACAAACAAGCATGAAAAATAAACGGTATTTTACAAGTGAAACTTAAATTACCCCACCATCTAACATGGGGTATCTACTTTAAGATGAAAATTAAACTGAAACTATTAATGTCTTAAAAGCATGATGAAAACATTCGCTTTCGCAAACTTTTACTTTTTACATTAGTCTTTAGTGCGAGTATACGAATAATAATATGGTTAAGGGCTGATTTCACCAAAGTCAGATAACATTTATCCACGGAATAAAATTGACGTGACAGATTTTGTGTGGCAAATCGGTCAAAAATTAAAAATTTATTTGCTGGATTAGACATATTATACTAGGTATGAAAGTTTGGTCGAATTCACCCTTAGTGACAGAAAAGTTATTTTTCGTAAGAAGAACAGTGACTCAATACTTAGACAAGTTACAAATGTCGAAACCATGTAACGGGTAGCGCTCGCCATTTTAACCGATTTCAAAAAAAGGAGGAGGTAATCAATTTGGTTGCTTTTTTTAATGTTTGTTGCCTCAGTACTCCCGTCACTTATAAACCGATTTGGAAAATTCTTTTTTTTTATTTAAAAGAACATACTTCCAGACTGGTCCCATTTTTATCAAAATCCAGTTCTGATGACAGGATCGATGAGGAATTGAGGGAACTCCTCAAATATTATAGGCAAACACATAGTGATTTTGATATTTTCAATAACAAGTCAAGCATTTGCATTCAGAAATTATCATTTGGTAAGTGGAACTGATGGAGAAGACCACACATGGCCACGGGAACTCCTCAATGATAAGTATTTCACTGATGGCGATAAGATATCTCGATTAAGATAGTTAAGCGACAATGACGAAGCCAATTTAAATAAATAGGGAATATTTCAGGGAAAAACGTTTTTAGTCCTAGTAGACAGCTACAGCAAAAGATTTTTGGCTGAAATCATACCAGCGATGAGCAGTGGGATAGCTGTTATGTGAAAAAATTTCACTTCACAAGGGCTGCCCGACGTGTTGGTGTCCGATAATGCAGGCAGGCATTAAGTCCGCCTTTGTACGGTATTCTTTTTACTTGTGCATAAAGTTTTAATAAATAAATAATGGGCGTGCGTTCACCTCGGATGAATTTAATAATTTTCTTATAAAGAATAGAATTAAGCATTCGTACTCACCGCCCTACCACCCAGAGACAAACGCACAGATTGAAAGCACGATTCAAACATTTAAGAATAAAATAAAGAAACTAGAGAACCTGGACATGCAATGGCAGGAGAAACTTTGCAAAGTTCTATACTATTTACGGACTGTGCCTAATAGCTCTACTAACAAGACACCTGCAGAGTTACTGAATGGGCGAAGATACAGGACTGCAGTGTCGAGCTTACACCCCGACTCGACGCAGAGCCGCGCCGAGCAGCAACTGGAGGCGGCGGCGCAGCGCCCGTTCGCGCTGACTTTTACGCTGCTGCAGCCCGTGCTCATACGCATGTACGAGCCCGGGAACAGGTGGAGTCGGGCCACCGTGGAGACGGTGGAGGGGCCGGCCACTTATGTGGTGAGGACGGAAGATGGAGAGCTGCATCGGCGGCACGCAGACCAAATACTGGCCAGATCGCCGGACACATCTGCTAATGGGTCACCTGTCATTGACAGTCAGCCAGCCAATGAGACGGACTCTGAATTATCACAGGATCCGCCGATCGTAATTCCGCCACCGTCTGAATTATGGCCAGATATTATAGGAATTCCTAATGAAAGTAAAGTAAAAATAAAGTGATTGTTATGTTAGAAGTAGACATTTTTGTTAGACCGACTTTGTTATCTACTGTTGAATTTATTATTATATTTACCAATCATTATGAGAGATAGGTATGTTATCTTTGAACCTTGTTGATTGTTTTCATTAGTTGTCAAGTGTAACATTTTTGTAATGAGGGTAAAAACCAATAAACCAGTTTGCTTTCTGATCTCGACTTCGTTGTATCTTTTAAATACCAATACCGCATACTGTCTCTGTTTCCTTAGTACTTTAATTTATTTAATTCGCTATTTTCTTGTTTTTTTACATACAACGTGTAACGTTAAACGCGCAAAACCTCTTAAGAGTTCATTGTACTCATCATTATGGACAACTGTTACTATGGGACCAAACCTGAAATCGCGAAAAAAAAATCAGCTGTTCAGTACATTTATGTTCGCATAACTCGTCAAAATGTAGGGAACAGCAGATTTTTTTTTTCGCGATAAAGTTGTTCATAATGATGAGTACAATGACCCCTTAAGAGGTTTTACGCATTTAACGTTACTCGTTGTATATCTTGCAATTGGTTGTAAACTTTTAGCAGATTTTTTGTATGGATATTGACTGCTGAGGTCCATTCTTCCAGCGAAGAATCTGCCTCTAAATCGCTTTATTCCGTAAAGTCCAATATGTGATGGCGTTAGAGCCTTTTCATGGTTATTGGTTCACTCAGGGCTATGGCTAATGTGTTGGTATGTGACGTGATTCGATGTTTGTAAGAATGTATCCTGTGTTCTATTTCCTCTTTTACAGTTCTTATTTGTAGATGCTCATGTAATTCTTAGTTCTTCATAAACCAAGGAGCATTTCATGTTATTCTGAGAGTTTTATTTTGATATCACTGGAGAATTTCCATATATGAGTTCTTCGCAGAGCCCATCAGCTCGATTCCATATGTCCAGACAGGCTTTAATACCACTTTGTAGATGAGTAATTTGTTTTCTAGTGACACGTGTGATGTTCTTCCTAAGAGCCAATTCTCTATTTGGGCTTAAAAAAAACAATTGATCACTCGACATGACGAGTGAGGATACCGACGATGGCTCCCACGGCACCTCAATTCTCCGAGAGCCCGCGACCACAGTAAACATTAGTATTAACATATTACAGTATTTCAACTGCGAACAAACGCGTGCGGTTTGTTGCACACAGAAACATAATCTCATTGTGTGCGTAATTTAGGATTCCTTTGGGCTTTTTAAAATCATTGCATCAAGCAGTCCATATCTATATCCATAGCATATCCTAGTATTTTTGTAGATTTCTTTTGGCATTTATTCTATTTATTTTTAGTAGGGAACCTTTCAAATTAAGAGGAGTTTGTAGAAGTGATACTATTGAAGTGGGCGTTCCCGAAAAAAGGAAAGAGACTAAATGAGCGAGACAGAATGAGTGTTTAAAGTAAACATTCTGATTAGCTGTTTGGTACAATGGTTGTTTGTAGCATCGACTACACTAGATATCGATGTATTTGTTGATGGAAAAAAAGAACAATATTTCTGTAAAAAATAAACCGATTTCAGACCTGCATAGTGAAATATTTATTTTGATTCTCCTCATAGTCCTCAAATTTGACCACACCTTTCTATTACACCCTGTGTGACGGAAAATGCGGTGACAAAGTTACTTTTTTTTCTGTTACTAACTTATACTAAAGTAGGAGGAAAAAGACTAGCGTCTTCGACGTTGCCACAATCAGCGGAATTACTTGTGCTAAATTCTGGCTCGGTTTCCCGCCTCGGATTTGTTCCTAGCTCAATAGTCCCTTATTACAACTCACCTCCCCATAGACGGCTGTCGTATGTAAGACCCGCGGGGCCTGCCGCGTCCGTCATTGCTTGCGCCGCGACCTGCTCCACGTCCTAGAACGAATCTGTCGCCAGATGTAATCCCTCCTATAGGTGGAGCACTCCGCAAGTTATCCCTCTGTAAAAAATACATACTTACATAAAATATTTCTATAATCATTACATCTAGGAACCATTTTTAGTTACATTCACCAAAATTTATGAAATTAATATTGTATTCAACTTACTACATCATCTTCAAATGTGTTGTTTAATGCAACAGGTTGCTTCCCACGGGGCTGATACAAGGTATCGATAAATTTTAGCTCTGATGGTGCTTCTGCATTTCTATCATATAAGGCCAACATCTCTTCTCTGCCATACCTGTTAAAAGTAATACATTAATAACTCCAAAAATACGAAATATGCTTTTCATTGTTATTGGTTCATACCTTTGTTTAGCTAAGAGGACCTTAGGTTGCCCATTGTTTGAATTTGTAGATGCAGTGGCTGAAGCAGAGTTGGTTGTGCCACCCCCTGACGAGCCGCCTGAAGCCGAAGCGCTTGGGCCCGCGTTGGCGTTCTGACTGTTCAACCTTGCCGCACTACGCTCTCTGGACATATTGCGCAGCCACTCAGGACCAAACTTTATGGGATTGTTACGGTCACCCATTATACTTGTTGACGAAGGTAATATTGAACGAATTTAAGAAACCTGCAGGCAGGAACAACTGAAACAAACACTTGATTTTAGCATAAAATGTCATAAGAAGTCAGATACCAAACAGAATGAGGTCAAAAATAAGAACAATAAAGGGAGATGCAACATGGTGCGGTAGAAAAAACGAATACACATACATACGTGTATTTATGCTTTACTATACATGTAGTAGGTACATTAACATGTATATGTTACCACTTGGTAACATATATACCAACCAATACATTGTTAGCTGAAAGAGACCACATCCTTTAGAATAACTGTTACCAAAGGCTTTATGGAAGATAGACTATCTTACATAAATGGCTTTTGAAAGCATAATGCATAGTTTAAGGATACTCGCACAATGGGGAAACTCGCAAATGCGCATTGAGAAAATTAATCATATTCCTTGTACAAATTTTAGTTTTCGCTGTAACATACACTCGAAATTCAATTCAATCGAAGGTTATATTGACAGTTAATTAAATATGTAATGTAACAAATAACACATTTATTCCAAAATTACATAGATTTTCTGTGTAGTCAGAATTATAAAGAAATTATTGGAAAATAAAAAAACTGTCTGTAATTTATTGACTCTAATATTTTCACAAACTGCACAAGTGATATAAATCTGAACTGAATTAGAGCTGCAGTGCCACTGAATCAAATACTATTAATCTTCAAAAGATAATCACAATCCACCCATTGTCGCCAATTGTGCATGTGATTGTCATCCTGAATCAGGACCGAGTCAATCCAGGAAATAATAATGGATGTTAATTCAACTGTATCGCCAGGGCTTAAGGTCCAAAACAGAAAAATTCACTTCACTACAGCTAATACTCGACACAGGGTGACTGCATTTTTTCTTGTTGAATATCTACGTAGGTCATGTTATAGTGGTAAATACTTATAGCAAAACTTCTGAAGTAACTTTAGAGTCTACTTTGTTAAAATACAAAACAAAATCAACGTAAAATAATGAACCTGACTGACTGGAAGTTGAACGCACAGCATAAATGCACACAAAAGATTAAATTTTCTTAAAGAACTAAGATTTTTTTATAAATTCCAACATTACGAACTTGTGGGATTGAAGAATGGGAAATCGCAAGCTATAACTTGACTATAGTATGTTTGCACACACATTTGCAAACACATCCATTATGACTATTTCAATAAATTCATTGGAACTGAAGTAGTTTGTAATCTTTGACTTGCTACAAGTTCATTTTTCCAACTTTTCTCAACCTTCAAAGTAACTAATGTTTTGCTTTCTTTAAATGACAACTAATAGAAAATATCACTGTAATCTGAACTGTGTTACTTAATAATCATGAAGTTGATTGTTGCTTACATCGCAACATACAAAATGCATAGAAAAAGTCGCAATCAGCCCCTATTAGATACAATGGAAAAATTGTTTATCTGTAAAGATGAATGAAAACGCCAGCACATAGTTCTGTTTTCAGAATTATTTCACAATGCCAATATTATTGTTAGTAAAAACAGAGAATGATGTCAGTAACCCACAAATTTGATAACTGAAATTATAACAGTTGGCCCATTTAGTTTAAATGTATTAGATTTCCTACCATTAAACTGTTTTATTGATAGTATTTTGAAGTTCTCTGTTCAGTAAAGAAACAAAAAAACCCCAATAGTTTACAGGAATAGTTTACAAAACTCATTATGTCTATGGTACCCTATGGTCTCCCAACATGGTCCCTGAATAGTGTGCCTACATATTATTAGGCAAAGTTCATGAAAGATTGTTTATTTCAGTCATCAGATCGCAACCCTTAGGAAGTTGTAAAAAGGTCTAAGATAACTGACAACTTCTTATTGCAGCAAAAATGAAAATATTATACTGATTTGCATCATCTTAATTATGAAAAACTACACCCCATGGTATATGACAGCATGTGCAGCACTTACTGTGGCAGGATACAGTAGTATTTATATTTTTGGTATCTACCAAATTGTTGGTTGATTTTGTTGGAAAATTTTATTTGTGCACACATGTGTACAAGGTAGGTGTAACAAAATTTATCAATATAAATTTTGTTACACCTACCTTGTACACATGTGTGCACAAATAAAACTTTTGATTCAATTTGAACAATTGATAATAACTTCCAAAAGTTACCACTAATAAACTGTAGTAAAACTACAATGCAGACAAATTAGTTTAGTTTGAAACGTGTAAACAAGAAATAAAGTTTTAAGTTTGTATGTAAATGAATGTGAATACAATGCATTATCAAAACTATGTTTTAATATGTTTAAATATTTACCATGAAACACTACAGTATACACTTATACTTACTCATTTTAGAGTTTCAGCTACGTTTATTCATTGAATTATGTTTCGAGTGTACTTTTTAACACTAAACAACTATCACTTCAACATACCTCCAAATACAAAAATATTAAAAAACATAATAGGAAGTCGTTAAATTAAACATTGTTCATTAAAAATTACCATAAATTGGATAATTTACAGCAGGAATCCACCAAAAACACAAAACTCCTATACTTTTATCAACTAAATAACAGTGCATAAAGAATAATAATGGTTTTGCACAAGTAGTTAGGTACCTACGTAGATTAGCTCAGCACCGACTGATATAAATCACAATAGAAACAAAGTGCTGCAGCCACTCCGTTCAAACCACAATATTATTAGAAGAATCCATTTGTTACGAAAACACACTGAGAAACCATATGCACCTCGCGTATGAGACTCGAACGGATTGAAACGAAACACACAATCCAAGAGTCAAGGTGGCAGGGAACAGAATTAACATACGTTTTCAATAAAAAGAAATGGTTCCGTGATTTATACGTAGTTTAAAATCAATAGAAGTCTCGGATCATATCGAAATTGCATTAAGTACGGAATTAGATTATAATTACCTAAGTGCTTGAATGATTCAATATCAAACGCACGCACGGGGACGGCAATATGGCGGCGGAGGTAATGAACCAAAGTGAAGTGAGTGAGTGATAGTGTGATCTACAGTGAAGTTATTTTTTTATGATCCCTGCAAATGTTGCCAAAATCAAAAATTTCGTTCCGTATTCCTCAGTTTGTGAGTACTTTTTTCATTGTTTGCAGATCAATCAACCAATAAAGGGTAATTTAGATGGAGAGAGTTTCTCGCACGTTTCGTGGCGAGAAATCGTACGCTACTATCACAAGCAATAATCACCATAGGATTATCTATCATAATGTTGACATAAGTACAGGCAAGAACTAAATTCTCGTCTACGATTAGGCCATTACGAGATTCGCAATTAACTTATCGCTAGAAATAGGCGATAAGTTACTGCGACTGTTTACACAGCAAAGTAAGAAGATTCTTGCTTACGAGTTCTCGACTTGTATAAACGCGATCTCGCATGACATTTTTCTAATTTCATACGAGTATCGTACAAATCGGTTTAAATCGTTTTTAGTGCGAGATTTGTCATTCGAGTTGAGTGATTTAGTTATGTTTACACGGAGACAATCAATATTATATAGAAATTGTCGCCCAGGTGGAAGAGCGACAATCGTTAATGTTTACACGAAGAAACTTTATTTTCGAGTCGAGAAACTCTCTCCATCTAAATGGCACTTTAGTGATATTTGCGAAGAAAAATATTTACAATTTTAAACAGAAAATTATATTACTTACGTGATTTTATTATTCATGCATTTCAGTTATTTCATGTACCTAGTTTTTGTTGTAATTTTAGTTATAATTTTGAAAATACCATGATATTAGTAAGTACTATTTGGTAAACATAGACTAAATAGTACATACTAATCCCATGCTGTAAACATAGAAATGGATGTCACTGACAAAATATGGGGAACAAAACTGTCAAATTAGTTCCGTGTAGATGGCGTTACATGTTCGTGACCATAGAGCACCGGCGGACTGGGTAGCTCTGTGTTCGTGACTTTCAACGGTTACTTTCCGTTACAAAGTGTATACAAACTAAGGTTTCCTAAATAAAAGAGCGGTGGCCGCCACTAACGGCCGCTTGACGGCCGTCATGAAAATGATGGCAGTTGCAAAGATTAAACATAACATAACATAACATAATATCACGCCTTGTTTCCCCGAAGGGTGCAGAGGTGTACCTATTGTACACCCACATTTCGAAAGTTATGTTTAAGTCCCATGTAATAGGGGGCGAACCTATTGCCATCTACCGGGCACAAATCCAGACTCCGGGCTGCTACTGAGAAAGATGAAAAGATTTAAACAGTTAGATTCACCCTACCGTGTTACCGCATTTCTGATTTGTTTTCACAATGACGCAGTGGCTACACTTGTTTGTCATGCCATTATTCGGCATGAGCATAATTCTTCGCCTACAAACCAAGCGTATGTAATAACGAGGTGTTCTCCTGGATGTAGCAATGGGCAGTGAAAATGCCATGAGGAGGCCTAAACCTGGGGGCCAACCACCACTTCTTAAAGCAGTATTATTTTAATGTTATTTCAGTATGAGAAAGAGACGAAGCTATACAGGACGTTTAGTTCCATCTCTTTCGCACACTGAAGTAAGAATACAATAATACTGCTATAAGAGGTGGTGGTCTAGCTCCTGAAATCGCGAAAAAAAATCAGCTTGTCCCTACATTTATGTTCGCATAACTCGTCAAAATGAAGGGAACAGCTGTTTTTTTTCGCGATTTCGGGTTTGGTCCCATAGTAAAAGTTGTTCATAATGATGAGTACAGTGACCCCTTAAGAGGTTGTGCTTTATTTATGTTACATCTTGTATATTTTCGTCGCGCGGTAAACTCTGCGCGATGATGGATTTTGTGTGACGTCACTGTGACGCGTTCGCATGTGGCGATGTAGATATGCCGCCACAAATCTAACAGACGCGTCACATGAGGCATTCTAATCATCGAGTACAAAGCCCAAACTGCGGCCAAGAAACTGGGCATCCTAAATTGGGTGAAGCGATACTTTACGCCTGGACAGCTTTTAACTCTCTACAAAGCGCAAGTCCGATCCTGCCTGGAGTATTGCAGCCACCTTTGGGATGGCTCAGCTAAATACCAATTTGGCGCGCTTGACTCGGTGGAACGCAAAGCTAAGAGGCTCATTGGCGACGTAAGACTGGTGGATGCTAAGATTCACAGCTTGGCTCATCGCCGCAAGGTTGCCTGCTTGTCGGTCTTCTACAGATTGTACTTCGGTGAGTGTGCTCAGGAACTCCACGACCTCATTCCGCCGGCCTCCTTCTACCATCGGACATCTAGACGCACTGCAGGTTACCATCCCTACCTAGTTGCTATTCCACTAATTCGCACTAAGCGTTGCCAAATGTCTTTTGTGATGCGCACAGCAAAGGAGTGGATCTCTCTGCCTGCGTCTGTTTCCGAATGCATACAACCCCGATCTCTTCAAAGTGAGAGTGAACAGGCTTCCTCTGGGTAAGCTCACCCCATCGTCGACTTTGTCTCTGTCATCTCTGACCTAGACTAGTCAAGTGCAAACCTGTCTCAAATAACAAAATAAAAAAACATCTACATAATGTCCCATTTACTACCTTTGTTTTAGATTTATTATGAGGGATTCTAAAGATTTCTCGACTTATGTAAAGAAGATAAAAATGTGTACAAGCTTATTGATTGCCACGTAATTTTGCGATATTTTTTTTATTATCAACATTAATTTTAGTTTTGAAAGCAATTCAACAAAGTAATTTACTGTTTCATAAAAAAATACATCCATTTTCGCAATTATTTCGTGATTAGTATTAGTAGTAGGTAACTAGGTACAATGATGTTATGTTTTATATAACATCACTAGTTTCCGACCGCGACTTCGTCCACGTGAAATTTCTGGTTCCCCGACCCACCCCGTCGCATCGCATCGCCTGCCCGCGCCGTTACTACGTTTTCGCTTAGCGCTCGTTCTTACTTTTATTTCTTTTTGCTCTGCTTCTAAGGGTCCTAGCGTAACGTTACATATCATAGAGCCTTCCTCATGAATTGGACTATAAAATGAAAAATTATTTTTTTTAAATCCGACTGGTAGTGACAGAGATTAGCGTGTTCAAACAGTGAATAAAAAATAAAATGTGTCGGTAACTCATAGACTAAGCATTTTTCTTACTTTAAGCATTTTTATACCCGTCGTAATTTCTAAACGAAAGGTCCGAATTGAATAATTCAAAAAGGAATTTACAGTCCTACCAACTTATCTGTGAACTGAATGAAGACGGCACCGTCGATTCAGTGATGCTAATTAATATAAGGTGCCCAAAATTGAGTATGTTTTCAAGAAGGAAATTTTACATTAGACATAATCGTTTAATAAGAATTGCAATTACAACTTCATCCTGGTTGTGAGGCCATACTCCGCTTATTTCCGTACCACTATCATCATTATCACTATCGCTTTCGGTTTCAGTGTCACTTACCACTTCTATAATAAAAGGTTTATCTAAATACAAATCATGTATTCTCCTTCTAACCTGCGAACGTGTTTACAATGCTGTGCCCACTCATGAACTGTAATAGCGTCAAAAGCTTCTCTAACTGGGCGGGGAATTTCAGCATTTTTGTGCTCAATATTTACATCAGCAACTTTTCTTTTCATTGTGCTCCATATGAGTTCAATGGGATTGAGATCACAGTGATAAGGTGGTAAAAATAAGCATTTGTGTCTATTGTCTTCTAAATTTTTTTCAATCTCATATACAGGTTCAGGATTGTTTCTCTTAATTATTTCTAAAACTTGAGGTTTAGTCAAATTCTCTCCGTAGTCAATTTTATTTTGGGTCAACCATAATTGCATATCTTTTTTAAGGAATTCGTATTTGGGACTTTATTCACACAAATACGGTGATAAGGAGCATTATCCATCACTATTATGGATGGCTCTCGTAAATTAGGCACAAGTTTTTCAATAACCCACTTTTTAAAGTTGGTACTATTCATCTCGTCATGATAATCACCACTTTTTGTATTTTATTTAAACACAAGTAGTGCATTTGTAACAAATCCAATATCTCCTCCCGCATGAACAATAATATATCTTTGCCCTTTCGATACAGGCTCCAATACTCCGTCTTCACCCTCTCCTTGCCAAAATTTACCCGATGTATGCGAAGAGTGAATATAGGTCTCATCTAAATAAATTATGGGCCGGGGTTGGGGAGATTTATTATTTTTATCCACTGCATGCAAGTACTTAGCTCTCCATGCTGATATTTCATTACGCTCCATAAGAACCTTCCGATTGGATTGAGATTCTTTAAAACGAAATCCCACCTTGTGAAGCAGCTTTCGCAGACTCTCTTGCTGTCCTGTGTAATTTATTTCTGTCTTTAAGACCTCTAGAAGCTTTTTAACAGCAGGGATCTCTTTTTTAGCAGAATAAAATTCATGTACTTTCCTCCGTATAACTCCCATGTCAAAATCATCAACATGCACAAATACACTTTTACGTTTTCTCTCCTTGCCTGGTGTCCGAATTTTTGTACCAGTTTCTTCTGCTGCGTGCCCTTCCTTAACTATTTTTGAAATTAGTCCTTGACTCACACCTGGAATATAAGATAGTAAAATAAATGTTAGTAAAAATTTGAATTCTGGCAGGTTAGTTTGCTGACTCACTTAGCAGGTTACCTATTAGATGTACGTTACCATTACGCTAACCTGCAGCAAGAATAGAAACGAATATTTCGTGGACTTAACCCTTTACCGCATACTGTACCAAATTTGATACACTACGAGTTTTCACAGATAAATAATTTTTGGGTCTCCTATACCACGTGTTGATGACTGATATCTAGAGAATGGTTGTATCCGAACATGAAAAAGAAATAGGCAGATTTCTACCTTGTCTGTGGTTTGTTATTTCTGTCACCGAATAGTTCAAACCGCCGATTCAAACAGTGAGTGCGGTTTGTGGATTGTAAAAGCCGATTTTGGCTACTTTTTCCTCTAGCTAAAATTATTTTTGTTATTTGCGAGTGAATGAAATGGATCCCAAGAAGTTTTACGGAAAAACATGTAAGTAATATCAAATACTTCTTGACGAAAAACGGACTAGAACTTTGTATCTGAAATGATACTCTATGCAGTTATGTATGCATACGTTTTTCAAATATGATACTTCATGCATTAGAGTTTGTGCCAGTGCTCGGTCAGATATGATACTACATGCAATAAGTACATTGTACAGGGATTTAATTTTTTTATAATAACTGATAGTAAGAAAGTAGAACAAGCGAACGTGTTTGTTTATTTGGTAAGTTTTACACCGTGGTGGGTTCATCTAATGTTATAAAAAATACGTTTTTTTGCTTGTTCTTATTTACTGGTGCTTTAAACGTTTGGGGCTTATGAAGGTATTTAGTGTTTGATTTATTTTCAGGGACTCGACACGCAAGCGGGCGTGATATTCCTTTAGATAGCGATGATGAAGACCTGACCGATGATGAAGATTATTTTTTACCGCCCAAAGGCGTAACCATCGAAGAAACAGATTCGGAGTACGATTCTTCTGATAAAAGTGAAGATGAAGGGAGTCTTACTCAAGATGCATTGGAAGCAGTATATCTCGAAGACGATTTTGAATATGAAAGTTTGGAAAGTGCGGAAACCATGAATGACATCATAGAACCGTCAACATCAACGGGTACAACGGACAAAAACAGAAGAACAAAGGGACAAACAAAAAAAAAGGCAAAAAGGATAAATTGACTTGGACCAACAACACAATTACTTATAACAGCGAGGATGTTGCATTTATGGGCTGCACCGATCTACCTGATAACATAATGGGCCTGGAGACGCCAATAGCTTTTTTCAAGTATCTGTTTCCAACTAGTGTTATTCATCTCATACATGAACAGAGCAATCTATATGCAGAGCAGTTGCAACCAAATAAAGCAAATTCTGTAACTAGTGACGACATATCAAAATTTATAGGAGTTATCATGTACATGTCAGTTGTACATTTGCCATCTACGCGACACTACTGGAGTGAAGGAACATATATCGAAAAAGTAGCTTCTCTCCTTACTTGTAACAAGTTTGAAGAAATCAAACGGTTTTTGCACTTTTTTGATAAAACCAAAGAACTTCCTAAAACTGACCCAAATTGCGATCGACTGCAGAAATTAAGACCGCTTCTTGACATTCTGAGAGCACAATTATTAACTATCCCTAAAGAAGAGTACCTAGCAATAGATGAGCAATAGATACCCACAAAAGCCAAAACATCTGGTTTTCGACAATATAATGCAAAGAAACCCCACAAATGGGGTTATATTTACTATGTTTTGAGTGGCGCTTCGGGATTCAGCTACGACTTCGACATCTTTACAGGACAACACAAAACCGATGTGCTACCTAATTGTCCAAATTTCGGAGCAACTGGCAATGTGGTTACACGATTGCTAAACACAGTGCCACAAAATTTAAACCACAAACTGTTTATCGACAATTTTTATACCAGTCTTCCGCTCATGGCACATCTTCATGGCGTTGGAATTCTACCATTAGGTACAATTCAATTAAATAGAGCAAAAGACATTGATTTGCCAAACAAAAAGGCATTGCTGAAATGTGAGAGAGGTCACTGCATTGAAAAATCCACGGAAATAGATGGAGTTCAACTAAGCGTGACTACATGGGTTGACAATAAAGTCGTAAGTTTATGTTCTTCCTATGTTGGAAAGGAACCTATGGCTCCCGTAAAACGATTTTCAAAAAAACAAAAGCGAATAATTGAAGTACCTCGACCAAAATCGGTAGAAATATACAATAAATATATGGGTGGGGTGGATTTATTGGACGCAATGTTAGGTTTCTACAGGATAAAAATAAAAAGCAAAAAATGGTACCATCGAATATTCTTCCACTTAGTCGATATGACGTGTGTGAATAGCTGGCTTTTGTGGCGTCGCCGCAACAAACAAAAATCTAATAACGAAGTGTATATGTCGTTGTTAGATTTTAAACTGTATATAGCTGATGTTTTGATGCGGGAAACGGGAGGAGTGTTTACTCCATCTACACGAGGCCGAGGGCGGCCTGCTCTAGAACATGATCTAGAACATATAAGAAAAAGGAAACGACGTATTGAACTGCCTCCGCAAGAAGTGGTATACGACGGGATTGGACATTGGCCCAACTGGGGCGCAAAACGGCAGAGATGCAAAAATTGTTCATGCCTATCTTACATTTACTGTAGTAAATGCGAATGTTTTTTTTGTTTAAACAAAGATCGTAATTGTTTCAAGGATTTTCATGTGGTTTTGCATTAAATATTGGCATAAAATGTGAATCTTATTCATTCAATAAAATTAATACTTAATAATATAGATATATAGATATACCAAAATATTTACCCCAACTGCATGTTGTACCACATCTGATGTCGTATATTCCGTTACCTGACTGCATGTTGTATCAAATGTGAGATTTTGTGTTTCGAAGCAATTATTTCGGTTTCTAATGTCCGAAAAAATAAATAAAAAGACGTTTAGCGCGAGTGTTTTATTATTGAAAATCAAGTGTTTTCGTGTCTAATCGACGGTAAGTCGATGAATATTCATTTACAAGTAGTCATTACATCTATTAGATAGTATTTGCACGAAATAATATCATAAATACATTAATCTTTGGACAAATAATGTTACGTAAACAAACAACACTTTTTATTCTGTGTCGTTGTTGTCATATTATTTTTTTTCTAAATACATCTCGTAATACGCGTATTGTTTACATTTTATAGTATGGTCTGTTTATTCAAGAACACAAAAAAAAATATTTTAAGTGAGTGCAGTTGATAAAAACATTAGTAGACCATTTTTTGTGAGCGGCGTCACCCCAGGATCGTAAGTTCATGTCACACGTATTCCGCGGCCGGTAGTTGGCGCTGGTTACATTACAGGTTTCGCAGGGTATTTCACCGGTTGGTAAGTTCACTTATTGAACATTACTGGAGCGCTATGTACTTATCAAGCTTCTTTTTTGTTATCAATCCGCATCACTATTCTATGGGAATAAGCTTATTGTTCGTTTTTTATTCCGTATAAAGAGTACCTATCATCGGTTATCAAGACTTATTAAACATGAATTTATGTGGTACATATAAATGTTGTCGTTAGACGATAGACGATATTTCGTAGGTACATTAAGTACGTTCACAAAATTCCGGCAGCGCAGCGGCGGCGGGCGGCCGCGGCACAGACTTGCGTGTGTGCGCGCCATCATTTACCGCGGAGCGTCGTGATCGCGTTGTTTTCATTACGTAGCGCGCTCAAAAATGTAAATTTTTTTAACTGGTCATTTACGAGTTGATTTTCATAATTAATTAAATTATGGCATTTAGTGTAACCTTTTCACGATGTTTGCGCGTCGATGTCCCTGCCACCCAATATACTTTCTAAAAAATCGATCTGTGTTTACAATTTGAAACTATACGTGAGCAATCCCAACCTGTGCATTCTAGCCTCCGCTAGGAGTATTAGTGTTCTGTGATTCTAGCCTTGTATACTTTCAAAAAAACGCGTGCCAGCCAGGACCGTGATTCGTCGGCACGGGTCGACTCGACTCTTTGACACACATACCTACATAGGTACATGCCATGCGCGCCCTTTGACTAATGCCGACGAAACGTGTAAGATAGGAGGTAATTTTTATTTCGATAACCATTAGTAATGCTGGTTGTATTCAATTTAGGAATCAGGCACGTATCCAGACTTTTGGTTCGGGGGGGGACAAACATTGAAACAACCATGTGAACTGTGTGAAAATCGCTGTAATCACTGTACTATAATTTTCACTGTACTATACTATAATTAAAGAACACGCAAGCGAATAAATAAACAGATGGCTTAAAACGTTTTTTTTTTTCAGTCAGATTTCGGGGGGGGATAAATCCCAACTATCCCCCCCTCTGTATACGTGCCTGTTAGGAATTAAATTACCCTTTAAAAATACCTGTAAAATAAATGCTGTTTGTAACCGAATAAATCATACCGGTTTCGGTCCCTGGTTCCAGCGACATAATATTATCAACATGAACACGCGGGGGCCGAATCCGCCCTTGCCACTTGCGCCTGAACATAAGGTGTCGACTCCGAAATGACGTTGACACCATAAAGCGGCCATCTTGTTCTGATTCAGCACGATTTCTTCCCGAACCCGGTCGTTTATCAAAGCTTTCAGGCTCTAGAAACCTTCGGTACCGTAGAACGGGCTGAATTGAACTCACGGGGGAAATAGAAAAAAATCTTGGTATTACTTCAAACGTTATTTAAGGGGGATGCTCCAGGCAGCCCGCGAAATTCAAACTTTCTTATGTTTTTTGCAATTTGCAAATCAGGTTTCAGTTGTATGTTGATTAAAGTATCATACGCGACCGTAACAACTAAGCATTTACAGAATTATAATCATCAAAATCAGTAATACAACTCCATAAGTTTGTATAATCCTAATTGTCAAGATTTCATGAAATAGTCATTCAATAGAATTACCTGAATAGGTCTTTGAGAGTTGTATTGATGACTTTAATTACTATAATTATGTAAATACATACTTTTTATGGTCGCGAATCATATTTTGATCAACATACAACCTAGTACTGACTTGCAAATTGCAAAAAACGTAAGAAAATTTGAATTTCCCGAGCTACCTTGCGCTTTCACCCGGTGATCCCAGCAAAAATCCGCAACGTTAGCAATTTGGTGGTAATGTTTTCTTAGTCTGGCAACATTCTATGTGTGGCAACATCGCCAAAACAAACGCCAAAACTGAACGTCAAAGTTGACGTTGTCCGTAAATAATGGGCGTAGACAGAGAATAGAGGTAGACAAGTCCTCAGCGTATGCAGTATGAGATAGCGATAGTTCGACATAAGTACATTACTACAGCTACGTGCAATTAATATTGCCATAGTTAAACTTTACCCCTATCGTGTGGGTAATCTGGTACTAATTGAGTCTTGTGATTGTACTACATCTACAAAGAGTTATTCATTCAATTCATTGTCACCTTTCAGGGGTTGACGTATTTATAACTTTACTTTTCTTTTTTCTCTTTTTTTTGAAATAGCAAACTAAAATATCAATTTCATGTGTTTTTGCATGAAACAGCAGACATTTATTTTGATATTTCAGGGTTAATCTCATAGTAAAACTTTATAATCAAGAGTGCTTTACATAACAGTAGTGTAGCAAATGAAAACAGGACGCGCGCGAACTAAATGTTTCTGGGGTGAAGGTGAAGCGCGAAAACAAATTAATTGTAATTATTATTTTATTACAATTTAAACTAAGATATAAATTTATTTTCACCTCAAGATGTAGATATTTTAGTTAGATAAACTCCGCCCGTACCAGTCCACATATTTCATAAAAATGGTTCAATTGGAAAACTAAAATAAAAGTAAAAATTAAATACATTTAGTGGTAAAAATAATCAAGTGCTGGTATCCCTGTCAAGTTATTATCCGACTATTGAGAAATGTCACGCAGCCACATAGTTAACAACCTAGCTTAATATGCCTCACACATAAGTCGGTTATTACAAAAAACAAGTTAGGATTGTATCATCTGTTTTGATGAAATTATCAATAAATTTTGCTTATTATTGACAGAAAATAGTCTTGAGTACAATAATTCTTTGATTTACTTGCAGCAATAGATACAAAATGCTACTTACCGGTGAAAGGTTATATTTGGTTGATTTCGTTCACTACGACTTTTACAGCCATATACAGGGTGTCCGGTAAAGAATGGATAACCTTGAAATCGCATATAACAGACCTTATGGCTGTTCGAAAAAAAATACAAAAAAAAATATATCCCAAGTAATAACTAAGATTTTTTTGAAAAAGAATACTAACTTTTTTACATTTTTCATCACCACAACCACAAATGAATGAATTCCATCGGTTATCTATTGTTATAATATTGTACGTTGACTATGCCGCCGACAGAGAGGCAATAAATAATGTGACTAGAAATTACACAGAATTTTTTTCTAAAAAATTATATCCTAGGTACTTACTACTTGGGATATACATTTTTTTTGTATTTTTTTTAGAACGGCCATAGGGTCTATTATATGCTATCGCAAGGTTATCCATTAATTACCGGACACCCTGTATATAGCAATTCACCATCACTACACAACAAATATTACCTTTTGGAATATCAATAAAGTGACAAATTATACAAAATAAGCGTTTCACAGTTTTTATCAACGAAAATCTTTTAACACCACAACTTGTTTGCCACCTATGACTAGTGATGGCAAACAACAAAAAACCGATACGCAAATAGAGATAGAAAAATTATGCTATGTCCTGCTCACACATATACATTTTGACATTTAAGTCATCTCACTTTCCCAATTATTATTATTTTAAGAGCATGTCTACCTCTATTCTCTGTCTACGATAATGGGAAAGGTCGGGCAAAGTTAATTGTAGATGGCGTGATCATAGCTAGGTCCCCGCGGCCTGCAATAAGTTTGACATTACGTTCATTCATGAGTTTACTTTTATTTCGCTATTTCGTTATTTTCGGTGATTTCAATATTTTAAATCTAGTAAATGTCATGGAAAGTGTCAGAATTTAAAACCATAAATATATCCTCAGTCACTTTCTTCAAAATGTTTCTACTCTGTTTAATTTATAAAACGTCTCTACGAATAGCTTTAAGCCACCATCTTTTAATTTTAGGGTCTCTCGAGAAATGGTGGACTGCAATTTCGGAGTATTTAGTCACACAATAACGCATCATTTTCGCAAAAATAAAATATCACCACCTTACGCCTTGCATTATTGGCTTGTGTTGGGAACTAGCTACGACAGCGCCATTTTGACAGTTGCCTTCCCCATTGCATTTTATGCTCCATTCCGAATTATACCATAATCGCACACATCAATAATTTGCGTTCCGATTTAGATACTTAACACAACCTGCGGCGGTATAAAAATGCCCTCTTGTGCCTTCAGGACAATTAAAAAAACCCAAATAAAGCTAATGGTATTACTTTCTTTGTGTAAATACATTTTTTGAAATTTATTACGATTTCTAGAATAAATATTATGACCTCGGATGACGTATTTAACAAAAATTACGCTCATGACAACGAACGATAGGGTAGTGTAGCGTTGACAAAAAAAGTTTAAAATTTGATTGAGGAAATATGGAGGTTACATTTTGATTTTAAATTTTTAAATAACCGGATTTTTGTAACCTGTTTCTTTTTAGTGTTCCGTATCCGAAGGGTGCTAAACGGAACCCTATTTCTAAGCCTCCGCTGTCCGTCCGTCTGTCCATCTGTCTGTCAGCGGGCTGTATCTCATGAACCGTAATAGGTAGACAGTTAACATTTTCACAGATTGTGTATTTCTATTGCTGCTAAACAACACATAAGAAAAATAAAATAAAGTTAAAAATTAAAATGGGATCCCCTTTAATTTTCAACTTTATTGTAATAAATTTAGATTTTGAATTTTTTTTTATTCTTAGCCTGGCATGTGAGGTGTCATTGTCTAGGAATCATTGAGTAAAGTGCAAATATGTATATATTTTTTTAATCTTCAAAAATGAAGAAATAGAGGGCCGTAAAAGTTGTCAGTTTTAAACCATTTTTGTACGAGCTCTTTCGCAACAATTAAACAAGTTAGGAATTCGAAACTTCCGTGTATCATTAATGTACCATATACTTTATTTAATCAACAAATACTAAAAACGTTGATTCATAAGTTATTTTGTTTAAATATGGCCGATTTTCTGTAACTGCAAAGAATAACTTTGTAATTCACAGTATCATTATGAAATACAAAGTTATCTTTGCGATTGTTAAAATTTAAGATGAAAAATATTCCGATGGTACAGCAGAGCCCTTCACTTGCGAGTCCGACTCGCACGTGGCCGTTTTTTTTTAGAATAATTTTTCTTTGCAACTATGTTTTCGAATAAAAAATATTGTAGTCACATAATGGCGCTGCCGTAGGGCGCACAATTTATACTACATATTTTAAGTTTTTTTTTCTGTTTTTTTGTTCTTGCAAGTCAGGGATTTGCATTCAGAAAGTATCATTTGGTGAAGTGGAACTGATGAACAAGACCACAGATGGCCACGGTAACTTCGCAATGATAACTATTTCACGGGTGGCGATAAGATATCTCGATTAAGATAGTTAAGCGACTGTGATGAAGTAAATTTAAATAAATGGTTCTGATGAAACTGGTGCCATCGAACTGATCTGATGATGAAGCCGGAAGGTAGGCACCGGACCTCCGTAATAAAATACTCTATCCTAGCCGTGTTTAGGCTTATTGGAATTGTCATGAGATGCACTCTAGCTATAAATGATTTTAATGGTAATATGCTTCAAATTGCGCTAATTGAGTCGTATGTTATGTGTGGCCTTGATTCAGAAGACAAATTTCGTCAACGATCTGTCGTCATGTGGTTGATTTAATAATTTGTTGACGACGGCGTCGAAACCTGATAAAACTACGCCTTCCAAACTTACGACACGAATTAGCACTACTTGCTTTGCCTGTAATTTGCCTTTTTGCAGAGTTTTTATTTGAAAGGGAAAGTGGAAAATGAAAACTTATTTATAAAAAAAAACAACCGACTTCCAAAAAAAAACAGTACACAGTGAAAAATAACTTTAATTTCGGAAGACAGAGTTACTTTCGAATTTATAATATTAGTATTAAAAAGTAGTAAGTAGTAGTAGTAGTAGTATTAAATATATATATATAATATTTAGTATGGATAGTATGGATTTTAGGTAAACATTTTGGAGATATTGTCTCACGCAAGTGTATTTACAGAATTATATTCATTAAAATCATCAATACAACTCTTTAATGACATAATTGAAACTTGAAACAGTCAATGGGGCAATTATTTGAACTTGGAGAGTTTCATTGTTACGATATATTTTGATCAAAATACATCGTGATACTAGCCTGCAATTAGCAAAAACGTAAGAAAATTTGAATTTCGCGGGCTACCTTAACGTTTTCGCCTTAGTGCTGGCACTTTTTATCCACTGCATTTCATGTTAGTTTTCTTTTTCGCCACACATTTAGATCCATGTCGGACCGTACCTACCACCTTTGTTCTGTGACTAGTGTAGCCTGTCCTCTAACCCGTTCACCCGGATTTAACCGACTTCAAAAAAGGAGGAGGTTATCAATTCGGTTGTATGTTTTTTTTCAATGTTCGTTACCTCAGTACTCCGTCATTTATAATCCGATTTGGAAAATTCTTTTTTATATGAAAGGACATACTTCAAGATTGGTCCCATTTTTATCAAAGTCTAGTTCTAATGACAGGATCCATGAGCAATTGAGGGAACTCCTCAAAAAATATAGGCAAATACATAGTGATTTTCATATTTTCAACAACAAGTCAAGCATTTGCATTCAGAAAGTATCTTTTGGTGAAGTGAAACTGATGAAGAAGGCCATAGATGGCCACGGCAACACCTCAATGATAAGTATTTCACGGGTGGCGATAAGATATATCGATTAAGATAGTTAAGCGACAAAGACGAAGCCAATTAAAATAAATAGTGCTGATGAAAATGGTACCATCGAACTGATGATGAAGCCGGAAGGTAGGCACCGGAACTCCATAATAAAACAATGTATCCTAGCCATGTTTGGGCTTATTGGAATTGTCATGAGATGCACTCTGGCTATAAATTATTTTTAACCGACTTCGGAAAAGGAGAAGGTTCTCACTCAGTTCGTCGGAACCTTTTTTTTTAAGTGTATTCCCCGATTACTCGAAGACGGCTGGACCGATTTGAAAATTTTTGTTTTGTTTGAAAGGGGATAACTCTTAAAATTATTGCTAAGCAATATAAGCTCGTCACAATTTATATGGTGAAGTGGAGCTGATGGTGAAGTACCTACCAGGAGAAATCCTTAACAATTAACGTCCCTGCATCGGGAAAAGTAATGTTTTGTAAAAGGTGATGAGCAGTTGTCTTTAGGCTATTGTAACTTAGATAAATTAAAAACCGACCCACTAAGAAGTGAAAAATTAAAACTTTTTTACAAAAAAAAAAACACAACCGACCTCCAAAAAAAAAACACTACAAAGTGAAAAATAACTTTCATTACGGAAGTCGGTGGCAAAAACCTAAAATACAGATCCAAAGACTTCCAAAATTAAAGTTATTTTTCACTTTGTAGTGTTTTTTTATGGAGGTCGGTTGTTTTTTTTTTTGTAAAAATGTTTTTTGTTAATCGAGTAAAGCGTCTGGCGTCCAAGTACCTATTTAACGTTCAACCGATGGTAGAGGGACAAGGAATTGAGGCTGGTGGCCATGGCGATGAGGGAGACGACTTTGAGCTAGTACTTGATCCGTACAACAATTATATAGAAATGTGGCGTCCAGTTTTGATGCAGGTCAAGCCATTGCAAAGTCTGAAGATGAATTTAGTTCGATTCGCACGGAGATCTTTTAACGTGTATTTGTTGATGTCCTGCCGGAAATACGTCGTTGTTCTCGACTGGAACCGGAAGCCAACAGTGGAAGTGGCTAAATGTGTAAATTCAAGACGTCTTTTTTATTTGATGCAACAGTGTTTAAATTACCTATCCCTATTACTATTATGATGAACTTTAATCTATATTGCATGATATTTTTCGGAAAATAGTTCTTTGTGATTCAAGACACTAAATTATTAACCGATAATGGATGGAGAATGGAGATCAAAGAGGCGAAGACCTAACAAAATTGCTAACAGATAAGAACGAAATGGAGGCTGGTGTTCAAGAATTCTTAGCGGAACAATAAAATGCAGTGGAAGTGCATACATTAGGACGGCAATTTAAGGATTTGTTTATAGAGGAATTTCCAGATGTTGATAGTAATCAAGCCTATATGGAGAATGATTCGGAGCAAACAACAATCATGCAAGACGTAGAACCGAAGCCCCCGGCACCATTTGCAAACCCGTTCAATTGATTTCATTGCTCAACTTTTCCATACCAACTTATAATATAATAAAAATCTAAGTAGACAAGTAGATGGATAGTATTACTTAGATAATTTAGGACTTTTAATGTTTGTCCTCATGTCCTGTGTGTTGGGGTAGGTAATAGGGTAATTAACAGGACAGTTACTTATTTATATGGCTTTATTAATATTTTATATGTGTTTATATGACAACCATATTTTTCTCAATTGACATGACAAGTTATTATAAAAAAAAGAACATCACTTCACTTTTTCTGTGAAGTAGTCGCATAGACAATTGAGGTTGTATTCCGACACTCCTCGATTTTATGTGAAAATCTTTGGAACATAGAAATCGTTAAATAAAATTAAATATCAACATTCACTCCTCCTAGATAAATACCCACACAACTATGTGTATTATATCAATACTTTGCATTGTTCTCTGAGCATCTTATGTCTTGCAGTCGCTAGTGATTTTGTTGACATATCAGCCAAATTGTTCTCAGTTTGTATGTACGATATTGACATCTTTTTTGTAAATATCAAATCTTTTATGTGATGATATCGAATATCGATATGTTTCGATCGTTTTCTTTTGTCTTAAATATCCACTTTGTGTCTATAGCCTTTTTTCCTCTTGGTAAATATATTGGTTCTGTCCATGTATTCAATTTTTTTAATGAATTTATTACTTTACTTATAACTTCGAACCACTCTTTATCTTTTGCCGCTTCTTTATACGAAGTTGGATCTTTATTTTCAGTTGTTATCAAACAATATGCACTATAAAGTTCATAATCATTCATATGTTTAGGTTGATTTACAGTTCTACCAGATCTTGTAGTTATTTTATTATCATCTTGTACAATATCATCATCGTCATCTGTCATGTAGTTAGATTCATTCAGATCATCCGAATCATCTTGTTCATTTAAACTTCTTCTTATTTGTCTACTTCCTTGTATAGGTGTCGATATATTTTTATATTTGTCTTCGTCTTCGTCGTTGAATATTGTTACTTTTTCATCGGGATAGTTTACTACCTCCTCCTGCTTTTCAGGTTGGTAAATAATCTTTGATTCGTCAAATATGACATCAGTTGAAATAACAATGTTATTACTTTCATGATTCCATAATTTATAACCTGAACCAGTATAGTTGACTCTTGGTTGTAGCTTGCCTGGCTTTGGTATTGTTACAATCCATGCTTTGGAACCATAAACTTTCAGTTTTGATAAGTCATTATAACCGTACCATATTGAAGCTGGTGTTTGACCGTTCAGTGCTTTAGTCGGACTACGGTTGAGCTCATAAGCTGATGCACAAATTAATTCGCTCAGGTAACTTCGTTTCTGCAAACTTGACTCTAACTTTGTCTAATAATGTTCTGTTCATCCTTTCGGATGTGCCATTTTGTTGTGGCGTGTACGGACTTGTATATTCTAATATTATGCCTTTTTGGATACATGATTCTTTAAATCTTTTTGAAGTAAATTCTCCACCATTGTCTAGTCTTAATCTCTTTGTTTTCAATCCAAATTGAGCTTTAATAAGCTGTATATGTTTCAAAATATTATGTTCTGCTCCATTTTTATTTTTCAACAGATATATCATTACAAAATGTGAATAATCGTCTATCAATACTTGAAAATAGTATTCGCCATTTATAGACGTTGGATGGATAGGTCGTCCACACAAATCTGAGTGTAAAAGATCTCCTTTTTCTTTGCTTTCTCTTTCTATTAGATATAAATGGTCTTCGTGTACTTTTCCCTTCTATACAACTCTCACATATTTTTTGCGAAAAAGGTAATCCAAGTATTTTTAGACCTTTCCGATTTAAATGACTTAAACGTCTGTGCCATAAATCATCCTCTTTATTTTTTTGTAACATTTGCATAATCTTCTTTTTGTGATATAAGGTTAATTTCTAATGTGTACAAATTTTGGTATTTTGCACCATAAAAAAATGTTTTTCCTCTTCTTATGCTTACTGCATTATTTTTGAATAGTACTGTGTAGCCATTATTCGTTATTTTATCTACTGATAATAAATTATGTGTTATATTTTCCACAATCAGTGCTTCAAAGTCTATTTTTATGTTATTACAATATCCTGTTATTGTTCCTTTTTTATTTGCTGTTAATCCTTTACCGTCTGCTATAGTAACTGTTATCGGTTCATCTAATTTTTGTATTTTTGTCATATATTTTTCTAATTGTGCGGTAACCATAACCATATGGTTAGTAGCGCCGCTGTCTAATATAAATTTATTTTCATGAGTAGCTGATGCAGTCAAAGCTATAAAACCATTAAAATTTTCTTTCATTTCTCTTCTGTAATATCCTCTATTTCCAATTCCTCTTCCTCTAAAAGGACGTCTGGATCTTGTGTAGTTATTATTATGGTTTATTCCTGAGCCTGACGCTTTAAATATTTGCTGTGAGTGAGGCTCACATGTATGCTTATTTTTTATTTTTTTTTTCTTCATCGAGTAATCGTGATTTGACGAACTCTAATGTTATATCCGTGCTGATAGTTTCAATTGCTGTAATTACGTGTTCGTAATATTCATTTAGAGACATTAATAAATGACAGATTTTGTCAAAATCGTCTAATTTTTTATCAATATTTTCTATTTCAAAAATAATCTTCTCAAATTTTTTTAAATGTTCCTCTAACGTATCGTTTCTTTGTAATTTTAAAGTTAACAATCTCTTTTTCGATGTAATTTTTGTAAAAACACTTTTGCGTTGAAATACGCTGTCTAATTTGATAAACATGTCTTTTACATTCGAGCATTCTTGTATTATAGACAAATGCTTGTCTGATATACACTGAATAATAATTATGGCCTTAGCTTTAGAATTGTCGACTTTTAATTTTTCTTCTTTAGTAATTTCTGTGTTATCATAATCTAATATTTTGAGCACCTGTTTTTCTTCTAATAACGACTTCACTCTAAATTTCCAGTTTGAATAATTTTCGCCCTTTAATATTGGCAAAAAATTTATGTTTGTATTCATAATATATTTTTAATACAATATGTAGGTATATTTCTTCTTCTTACCTACTCCATTTATTTGCCCATAACCTTATGTTGGGGTAGGTAATAGGGTAATTAACAGGACAATTACTTATTTATATGGCTTTATTATTATTTTATATGTTTATATGACAACCATATTTTTCTTAATTGACATGACAAGTTATTATAAAAAAAAGAACATCACTTTTTCTGTGAAGTAGTCGCATAGACAATTGAGGTTGTATTCCGACACTGTGTACCTAAGTTAGGAATTTAATTTTTTACCTAATATATTAAAGCGATTTCATAGGTAGTTAATCCGTTATTTAAGCTCCTTACAAAATAATTTAAAAATTATAAAACCCGACTGCAACAAAAAAGTTCAAAACATTTGATCAACGTTCGTGAAACTGGCCAAAAGACAAGTAAACCCACACCACAGATTCCACAGAATATATAATAGTTGCCTACACAAAAATTAAGACTTGAGTTCAGTGTTTTCTGGGAGTTTGTATCCTCTTCTTCGAGCCTTTATAATGAGGTAATAATGCGGTAGATAGAAGCTGATAATATTTTTATATAAAGTATTAATTGAAACACAGCTAACATAGTCCATCTCCATTGCGATGTATTGATCGATAGCACCCTTTGTTATTATAATGTATAAATAACGATGCATTTATCAAGGTATTAAAGCTTTTCCCGCGCTCACCCTATAGACTCCCTTATCACGCCCCTGCATTTAAATCAATAACTTGTGACCTGCGCTTTTAAATCTAGATACCTATATACGTAAATGTCATATATGTGAAACCTGACTCTCAGCTTTAGGTCTAGATTTCTATGCCTAAAATGAAAACCTAAGAGGCAGCAAATACGGAAAGGAAAATACAAGGCGTTTCTTTTAAAATTCTTGTAAGGCATAAATATCAGATAAAGATGTTGTAATTACTGAACGGTTTCTAAAATGTCAATATTGACATTCGCCATGGCCCGCCAACCCGCCCATAGACATTTATCGCAATGAACCCGCCAAGCCTATGACGGTTCTAAGCATAATTATTATGACATTGACGTTTATATCTTGCCAGTGCGACAAAAATGTTTTCCATCTTAAACTTGGCAATTGATTCCAATGGAAGTGGAAAAATGAATTATAAAACGTAAATACAATACTAAGGCTTGGACTACAAGCGTCCGGAATCTCCCCGGTCCGAGAAGAATCCGAGTTCTGCCGAAAAATAACGGACTGGGTGGCCGGAGAGAACCAGAGCATGATCCGGTTGTTTCCGCGTGAAATTCGGGATCGGACGGCCCCTGATCCTATGTAGTCTTTGCAGGAACAATTCAAATAATTGCTTGAGAGACGGATTGAATCCGAGCTTGTCCGGGCCGTTTTTTTTTCGGCCCGGGAGATTCCGGATGCTTGTAGTCCAAGCCTTACAATTAGATTCGCGGCTTCTCTGTATTTTCTGAACGATAGCACTATCACTACTCACTAAAATTAAAAGTTTCGAGCGAGTACGCGACTGTTCGTATTCAGTTACAGTTGAGCACTAGGCCCCGGGCATCATTCAATTTATATCGGCGCCGACATTTATTGGAGGCGGGGGGAGGGGGCATGTGACGAACGCATTTATTATTACTTATATAAGACTGCATAAACTTTGTTATGCAGCGTAACTCAGCATGTCATAACTTTTTGGTTCTTTTATGTCGACCATTTTTCTGCTGATCTGGATTCTGGTCGATATTTTTTTTTACTTTTTTATTTCGTGATTGGGATTATTTTTCCGACAGATGAGTTCTTCATTTTTTTCTATGTGCAGCGTCAGTTGCGAAAAGTTGATGTGTTGATATGGATCAAATAATGTGAAAAATTTACGTATTTATTTATTTAACACCAGAGTTGATTTCTAAAAAGCTGTCGTTCAATTTAAAACTAAAAGCAAGGTTGCTTCCACATCGCGTCTCGTCAACTTACGGTACGTAATCCTTTTAGTAGTTGCCGTAGGAAAATTAGGGTCTTTTTTCCTGTTCTAATGTCCGTTATTGCTTGTCATAGGATTGTTTTGCAAGCTTGAATCCCATACTGCCATGGTTTAGGACGGGAAGTTTTTGATTTAATTAACCTGGTACGTATCTTTTAATCTTTTTCCTCTATCGAAAGTTCAGTCTGATCTCTCTGGTCTAACCCTAATTCATTTGTCTTAGGATAAATCAGGTTAGAACAGGCCGTCTTTCGGCCTCCAGGTTTGGGTCAAAAAAAACCGCTTGTGGTTGACGGTTAACTCGGACTATTTGGCCGCAACCAGCCGCGAAGGCCACACCACCGCGTGCACCTCACTACCTGCTGCGCCAGCGGCTGCGTCACCTCTGCAGACGTAATTTCGACGGCGAGTTTTTCAAGGATTTATTCTTTTCTGTACTCTAGCTAAGTGACGTAGTTAGATATACCTTCACTGCAAACTTATTATTCAAAGACAATTTTATCTTAAAATTTACGACTGTGTTAAACTCGAGCTAGCTTGGTTATCTAATTTCATTTTCGTGTACCGTAAATCACGTGTGCGAACCCTAAATAAGTGAATGCAATCGATTAGATAGGACGTTAACGATATTCGTGTTCCTAACCCAGAAATACCTGTTTTCTCGTTCTTTTTTTCGTCAAGTATTATAAAAAAACAACTTGCAACATTTTATATTAAATTTAATGTGTATTTTTCTATTTTTATTTTAACCAAAATTAAACGTGATCTAAAGTGGTAAAAGGTGTGTTTTCTTTTTATTTCCACTACAGTAGGTACTCTGTTCTTACTTATCAACAGTCAAAATTATAGTTAGCTATTTTATACAATGTGGAGACAACAACACGACAGTAAATGAAAATACTGGCAATACTACAGCATAGTATATTTTGAAACTATTAAATAAAATTTGATTAAGTAATACTAAAAAAGATAATCGAATTAAAAAAATGTATTTAGCCGATCTTAGACTAGCTATAGTGAATAAACTAATAAAATTAATACCTACATGGAATGTAAAAAGACTCATTGTATCAGCGGCGAGGTGTGAATTTTTGTAAGAGAGAAGCCGGTTTTAATTTACCAATGAAGTAAAAATTAATTTATTACTTTATAAATAAAAGTATTTTTTTCAATATTTTAGAAAAATAAACTCTACTAAATTAGGTACTATCATTTTAAAATTATTATATGAATATAAAGAATTGAATATAATACAGTTGCTCTTTTCAATAGCGGTAGAGTTGCTGATGCGAACATGGGCGCCGGCAGAAATAATTTCCAGGTGGTGCAGATTTTAGTTTTCTTACAAACTTTGTGATATGATTATAAAATGATGAAATTTTAGTCTGAATGTTCGAGACATTTACAAATTTCTGACTATTCATTATGAATTTATTATATAGGTACCCAGTCGTCACGGCTCACACCTATTTGTTCACGACGATCGAAATTAATCGCTTTTTAAATGAGAATTGTGTAATTACTGCCTACTAATTATTGTGAATAAAAAAATGATTTCCAACAGACGGCTTTTTATTTCAATAATCCCTGTTGATCCCGAGATTCCCAAGGGGTGCAAGTGCACCCCCCCCCCCCCTGCCGGCGCCCGTGGATGCGAACCTCCAAAGGGAAGCCGGTAGGAATCGTGTTAAATGGTGCTTTCGCCACTGCATTGTATTCAGACTGGGAACGTCATTACATATTCAAAGTTTAAATTAATGTCGTACACACATTGTAAATATTATAGTTCAATACACTTGCTCGTAAAGTGCTTGCTTACTCTTATTGCACTGCTTTTAGGTTCACAATGCAGCGTATTTAAGAAGGATGCGCAAGGTAGCCCGGAACTCACTGCCTGCGTCTGTGTTTCCGAACGTATATAACCCCGATCTCTTCAAAGTGAGAGTTAACAGGCTTCTTCTGGGTAAGCTCGCTCCATCGTCGACTTTGTCTCTGTCATCTCTGACCTAGACTAGAGTCAAGAGCAAACCTATCTTAAATTAAAAAAAATCAAATTTTCTAGATTTTTTTGCAATTTGCAGGTCAGTTTTTTTTTTTCGTGGATGGGAAATCATCAAATGACTTCTCCCGCTCTGGGCGGAGTGGGAGGGCGTGTCAGACTTTTACTGACTAAAACCCACCCGTGTTCCTTCTGTTGCCTGTGCCGGGGCCACGGTAACTCCTTCGAACATCCCGCGACCCTAGCTGGAGTGTCAGGCTGTATCTTGATTAAAATATGATTCGCGACCATAACAAATATGTATTTACATAATTATAACCATAAGAATCATCAATACATCTCTCGAAGTTAGATTTAAATATGTCAGATTTTATATTTATAATAATATATATGAGGCTGTATAGTGGCTTCGATTTAGTGGCTCTCCTTCAAAACACGAAGGCAGGGATGCCAAAAGAAAAAAAATCACAAATATTTGTTAAAAAATATTATATTTAAGTATAAAAATGTATTTATTGTTTCTTATCTAATTTCACTGTCTCAGTGGCGAAAACTTAGAAGCACGCTAAAGTGCAGCATGTGCGCAAGAAGGCAGATGACCTAACCCAGCCAACACAGACCTGTCCCAGTAAGTTCCACACCATGTAAGATTATAAAAGTGTACTGAACTAGCATATCTTGAAAGGTGTAGATGTACGGCGATACACAACTGCTCCATATCCCACTCTTACAGCGTACATATACAGTCAATGGACATTTACAAACGGGCTCCAAAGCGGGCTATCATCATCACCTCTGCCAATATCTAATTTTCGTTAACTCACGCTCTCAGCCTTTCAAAGCATAAATGAAAAATAAAATGACGACTTTGGAACGACCAATCCAAAATGAATAATATTAAAGACTAGCTTTTGCCCGCGGCTTCGCCCGCGTGGATGTCGGAAAATATCCCACGGGAACATACTACCAGGATTAAAAGTACCCTATGTGTTAATCCAGGTAAACAATGTCTTCTCGCACTACTAATATAGATACTATCCGAGGAGTGGCGTGCGGATTGATATATGATTGCTGGACGATAAAAAACGTGTGCGGTCGGGGGACGTCAGGAACGAAGTTTCTTCTCACATATGATTTACAATTAAAATAAAATTTTTGCCTAACATTAGTAACGCAATTAACGGAACGGAAAATTACTTACTTACATGCCAAATTTGAAGGCAACTTTAAAGCGAAAATATAAATCCTCTATCCCGTTGGAATTTCGAAAAAAATAGCTACCTAAATAATTACAGGTACGGAACTTAGTAAAGTTATTTTTCTCTGAATTACCTACTAAAGTGTCTTTGGCGATGGCGAAAGTCGGGCTGACCTATGATGAGTTAGTAAGGATTTTTAACCCCCTAGGGGATATTTTCCAAAAATGCCAAAACGTCATTCGTAATTTCTAATCAAAAAGCTTAATACCAATTTCTTCCTTACAAACTTTCATCCCCTATTTTCCCCCCTTAGGGGATGATTTTCCAAAAATGCTGAAACACGTGGTTTTTAATTTTTAACCAGAATGCTAAATACCAATTTTCATGGTTTAAACTACAAAAATGACGATTTTCCATACAAACTTTCATCCCTTATTTTAGTCCCTTAGGGGTTGAATTTCAAAAAATCCTTCCTTATTCCTTGTCTAAATTATAAAGGGAACCTCTGTACAAAATTTCAGCTTTCTAGGTCTAAGGGTTTAGGTTGGGCGTTGATGAGTCAGTCAGTCAGCCAGGATTTTTCTTTTTATTTATATAGATAGATGATTTACGGTTTACGGTTTTAGACATTTATTTTCTCAAAAGATTTACACAATCACTTACAGAGAAAATACAATATTTAAACTTAAAAATACATAAAGCCGATTGGCGTAGTGGGTTAGTGTTATGCTTATGACAAAATACATTAAGATTTCGTAACAGTTTTAGTAAGAGGGTAGTTGTAAAGCAACAAAATGTTCACCCGAAACTAAGTGCACGACGTCGGTCGTATGCGCATCGCCACTGCGGGTAGGTGTGCAAGAGTTGAGGGATACAATACTTGTTTACTAAGGTCCATGACATAGTGATCGTTTCACTGCGTTTAGAGTAATTTGATGGTTGTTAATATTGTCTTCATTTTATATATTTTTTAGCTTACTAATGTTACATTATGTTATGACTACATACCTAGAATTTATTTATTATGATTCCCTGAGTTTGTTTATGTATTACTCTATAATTAATAATTAATATATATATATATATAATAGTTAGTAGATAGTGTCAAATACGTATACGTGTTACAATATTTAAATTATTATTATTTGCAAATATATTTATTTAAACGGTTTTTTTTATTTATACTTATGATTTCACACCTTGTTTCGTACCTTTTTAATTATTAGACCCAAAACCTAAATTACTTTACAGGACACTAATACAATCATAATCATAATCGTAATTAATTTAGTTTTCGTGAAGATAATTGCTAGATTATGGTTATCCATCCAGTTTACAGCTGTAGTAAGAAGGTAGTTTAATTTGGCGTTTATATTGTCATCATTCTGGCACGAGGTAAGCAGAGAGATATCGTCCGCAAACAGAACACATGGTCCGTTTATAATTTTTTAGGAAGGTCATTTATATAAATGACTAGGCTGCTTGTTGTTTCTTATCTACATGTAACATGCAACATGCAGGCCTTGGGCTGCTTCACTGTCGGATCTCATTTCAATTATTTGTGTTGTTATTGATATATTCAATTTCTACTACTTTAGGTATGATGCAAACCATTCATGAGCTTTTCCTCGTATTCCTATCCCATGTAACTTATCTAATAGTATTTTAAATTGCACCTTATCATAGGCTTTGGTCATATCGAGCAACATACCTATGGTGTAGTTTGTATTATTAATTAGAGCCTCTTGTATTTACGTATTTGTAGACTACTAACGTTGTAGATCTTTTTTTACGGAAAGCGTTTTGGCAGTCGTCAAGTATTTTATATTTTTCACAAAAAGAGTATACGCGGTCACACATAGCCTTTTCAAAGATTTTAGACGCAGTTTGTAACAGTGCAGCGCGATAGGGCGATGGTTATTAGGGTCGGTTTTAGAATTTTTCTTACGTATGGGTTTTATCAGTGCGCTAAGTTGATTGGGAAAGGTTCCCTCTTCGAAAGATTGGTTAATTAATTTATAAAATGGTAGGGTTAGTTCGTCTACACATTGCTTAAGTACAAACGGGGGAAGTTCGTCTACTCCATAACTCTTTTTATTTTTTTAAAATTTTATTATTTTATGTAGGTACTTCATAGGAATCGACAGGGCTGAGAAACAAGGTGTTTTCTGTGGGGCACATCACAGGAGCTCCTTTTGCTGGTGAGGTTATTTCCCCAATAGAAGCATAGAAGTCATTAAAAATATTAGCTATTTGCTTATAGGTTGAGTTATCAAGTTATCATTTTTATGTAATTTTATGTTAATTTTTTCGTTTTTTATTAATTTATTTGTTCTTTCGTTTATTAATTTTATTATATTCCACATAGTTTTTACTTTATTTGTTGACTTTTTTATTTTATTTATATATTGTAGTTTTTTGCTGATATTACAGATTGCTTTAGGGTTTTTTTGTATTTTTTATAATATTTTGATAATATGGGATTGGTTGTTTAAATGGTAAGTATTTTAAGAAGTCTTTTGTTTTTGCAAGATAATTTAATACCCTTTAGTTAACCAGTACTTCTTGTTTATCGGTTTTATTTTTACTTGCTGCAGCGGAATACACACATTTAACACATTTAAAATTTTATTTAATGTACCTATTATTAAACGCAATGTAGTTTTCATATATTTTTTATTTGACTGTATTATTTCATTCCAATTTTGATTTTTTAATTCAGATTTAAAGTTTTCTAAATTTTGGGTATTATACCTATAATCTTTTTTCGCGAACCAGTTTTTTTTTATTGCAGTCGCTAAGTAATTTCATGTGAAAGATGGTTGCACAGTGGTCTGAGAATCCTAATTCTTCTATGGTGGTATGCCTATAATTAAAATTTGTAAAAATTAAGTCTAAGCATGTTGAGGTAGTTTGTGAAATAGGTGTGGGGGCTAAAACATGTTGTATGAATTTATGTTCTAACATTAGATCTACGAACAAGTTAGTTTTTAAACAGCTGTCTAAGATATTTATATTTAAATCTCCTCCTAATATCACGTTATATCTTAAATCTTTTTTATTAATATAATACATCATTTCTTTTAATTGACGAGTAAATACTTCCTCCTCTCTTCTATTCCAATGAATTGTAACTACAAGTACATTCTCTTTAGGTAATTCTATTGCACATAATTCTATACAACACTCAACAGACATATTACCAATATCACAAATTTTTTATACTCGAAATGGGCTTTAACAAGATACAGACGCCGCGCCGCCGCCTCCTCGAGTACAGCGACAGTAAGATGCTGCAATTTTGTAGCCGCTAAACTGCAAGTTACTCAGTTTTTCTGGTGATAGCCTCACATAGGCATATAGCGTTATATCATACATTGTTTTTTCATGGATGAAGGCTTCAAGTAGATCATGGTGTGCATTTCATAAAGACAGAAAGATACTGCCTACCCTACCTAACTCAGATAAATATTTATAATCTTGTTGTGTATTATCAATAAACAAAAAAATCATAAATCAGCTCCATCTGTCGTACGTGCCTGCAAGCTCCTTCGTATTATTTGACGCAACTTCACATTGCGCTGCACTAGCGCCGCTGAGGGCATTCGGGAAAGACACAAACTATTCGGGTCTAAATGTTTATGTGTGCTCTCGTGGTCATACGGATTTAATGTGTGTGCGTTCCTATAAATACGTGGCACACAATCTCACAAATAACGCACACAACCGCACAGGGTAGGCAATGTCTATAATACAACACGACTATTTTAAATAGTAGCTTTGTTTCATTTTCATTTTCGCTAAGTACTTAAAGCTCCATTACTTTTTTGTCGTATAATTTTTTATTCTGAGTCGCCATTGTTGGTTTGATAAATGATTTGCTTTGGCTGTGAGCTATGACAGCGGGTAGGTATTTACGATTTTAACCTTGATATTACTTAGTGTAAAAAAGGGATAATAGGTATGCACTGTGAAAATTTATACCTATTATCCCTTTTTCACCTTTTTCCGTTTTGCACTGTGAAAGTTGTTCATGTGCTGTGTGTATAGAGAAAATTACAAATTATGCGTTTTCAAAACTATAGTTTCGAAGAAAAAAAAGAAGTGATCGTGTTGTGTTAATAACAGCCGCACGCACGGGTAGATGAGATCGACCAGGTTAATCTACGTTTGCCGGCGTTGGCCTGTGGATGGGTGGCCATCTTTACATACCATGACCCCTCCGTGCCTCGGAAAGCACGTGAAGCCCATAATTGGTCCCGGCCGGCTGTCATTCGTGGATCTTTGACAGTCGTTATGGGTCGTCAGAAGCCCGAAAGTCTGACAACTAGTCTTACTAAGGGGTATCGTATTACCGTGTAAAATACTGACATTCATTTGTATCCGGTTAGACTGGAAGCTGACCCCAACATAAATGGGGCATAAATGGCTTTTCCCAACTATGTTGGGGTCGGCGAAAAATTTTAAAAGTTTCATCATCATCATAGTAGCTTTTAAAATTTTCTGCCTATCCTGTCTTAAAACTCTATGCAAGCCACTGAGTAGATGTTGTTTGTTATAGATGCTTTGTATGTTTCGAAATAAAATTTTAATTTGTTGTTCTGTGGTTTCGAAAAGTACTATTTTTAGTATATTCGTTGACATATCTCGGAACCCTGGGGTCCCGGACCTTTGGACGGCGTACGAGGGGCCGTAGCCAACTCGCAGAGGCCTGTAAGACCTGTTTAATGTTATGGGGCACCAATCGATGATTATCCCTGTACGCACTATGATGCAGGTGCATCCAAGGACAACCCCCGGTTGGTGTAGGACTATTGCAGGATTTGGAAACAAACAAATACAATAAATTATAAACAATAAATTATAAATAATTTATACTATTCCGTGGAAGCAAAGTTATTGGTTTATGAGTTTTTGTGGCTAAAGTGAACTGATTATCTAGAACTATGGAAAGATTATAGCCCCTGCCTGACCAATGTTTTATATAAAATACATAGACAAAATTGCAGGAGGTGACTTGCACACTCAATAATGGGCCGCTGAAAACGGTCGCTAGCACATAGTGTCGTAGCGACAGGGGGGCAACATGTCCTGAGGTGCTTATGAGGAGTGGACAGGTATTCTACGGCTATCAGGACAATCCTGGAAGTACGGTCAAGATCACTACCAGCATCTTACTGGAAAACTTCCTTCCTCCTAGCACGTTTGCTCTTGCGAATCACCACTCAAGCCGGCCAATACAGGCAAGAATGAGGTGGGAGCTCTGTTCCTCGTCAGTGTTCACTTCAGCCGGTCAATTAAGGCAAGCCAGAGATGAGAAACAAGACTTCTCCCGGGAGATAAGGTCCGTGGGGTCGCTACTGACCAACAGCTCGCCACATCCTGCCCTGCGGGTTTATGTATCTCTCTTGGTCTGGCTCCTCACCCTAGACCTGTTTCGGCAAAGTAAATTCTATCAATACACAATTTTTCGGAGCGCGCAAGCCCCACCACGACGTCAACGTAGAGATACGGCGGTGGGGGTATATTCGTTATTATTAGGCTTGTACTGTCGCATCTTCTCTAGTTAGTATCCGTTTCCCAAATAAGTTGTTATTTTGTATTACTGCGTACTGTCCATTTTTTCGTGCTCTTAGCATTTCCTCACGCATTAATTTTCTTTCTTTCCGTGCATTTTCATTCAGAAATTCGGAGAAATGTATGCTAGTTCCTTGGAAATAGTGACTGTTCTCTATAATGTACCTAGCCATTTTCTTGCTTAGAAGCTCAATGACTAGGGGTCTGTTTTTTGTGATATATCTTCCTATACGATTTTACGATTTGTTCCTTCTATGTTGTTTAGATCTACATGCAGAATTTCATAAAACATTTCAATCAAACTGCTGTGTAGTTCGTAGTCTGACTCATTATGGTATTCGGAGAAACCATAAATTGCTATCTTCTTCGCGTAGTTTTCGGGGGGGGGGGGGGGGGTGAACCTATACTAATAGGTTCACCTCTGCCTAACCCTTCGTGGAAACAAGACGTGATGTTATGTTTGTAGTTTTTAGTATCTTTAATTTCTGGAGTTGGTGATAGATGCTTCACATTTTTTATTTCGTTTTTCAGGTTTTTATTTTCTTTGCTTAGGTTTTCTATTTTTTTGTTTATTTCTTCTATTTCATTAGTTGTTTTATCGTTTTATTTATACAACATTAGTTTTAGAGTTAGTTTATGCGAAACCCGAAACATGTGTCTGGTATTTTCATGTAAAGAATCTATGTACAAAATTTCAAAACTGTATCATGAAAAATCGCAAAGTTATAAGCTTGTTATTTTATCTGGTTGTCCATACAAAAACATGCTCCCCACGCGGCAACCCCGCGTGGCCCGCGCCTCCAGCGTCGTCTTGCGCTCATTGATAATAATTTGGCAGTAGGTACCTATAGAGTACTTAGTGTCGCTCGGTGGCCAACTTGTAACCTTTTTAAAATATTTTTAGGACAAAATATAACATGATGTAAAATTTATTGGAATCGACTCAGTTACTTATTCTGAACCAACTAAATTCAGGTTTCGCATATACTAAAAATAATATTGTATAAGAAATCGGCTTTTCCTTCAATATCCTCTTTGAGCTTGGTAATTGCTTTATTTATTTCAAGTTCAATTGTATTTTGTAGTTCTGATATTATAAATTTATTATTCTCTTTTAAACGCTGTATTATAATTTCGCTCAAATTTTTTAGTGAAAAGGCCGCTTGTATATCCGCGTTTATATTAATATCCGTATTTTCTTGGTGGATAGTATCACCGAGAAAGCACGAGTCTTCTGATATTATGGTATCATTGTTGAACTTTGTAGACTTGTAGTCTTCTTTCTGATGGTAATATTATTTCTCGTAGTATTTTATACGCGGGATTTTAACTGATTGGTTATTTTGTAGACTTGAGGTCGTATAGGAGTGTCTATATTACCGGTTTTCGGAGCCTTGCAGCGACATGCCTGGCATTGCCATGATTTTTTATGCTCTGGCGTCATGCTTTTGAAGAGATCAATTGTCATGTTCGCACACTGTAGATCATATTTATCATGACACAAATAACTTACAAGCAATTTCTATGTCTGGTGGTTTTTGTTGACATCCAGCACATGCAATCGTAGATGACATCATTCTGGAGATATTATTGATAGCGCCCTCTAGTGTGTAAATGTGTGTAAAAGCGTCGAATTCAATAATCGCTCGCCGCGTCGTCTCCATACTCGTACTAATGCGCCGATCGTCATTAAAAAATTTTACTTTGCACTCGTCGAGGCAAAGCATGGTGCTTTGCATGGTGTTTTTATTAAATCCCAATGGGTAGGTACAACTGAATTAAAAAAACAGTTCCCTTAATACATTTTTTTGCTTCAGTAATTTTTTCTCCTTTTCTACATTAATAGCAATAATTCACTATTTAAGGCAGATACAATTACGAATTGTACCATTATCAAATCTACTTGAAACCGACATTATTTTAAAATGATTGGTCACTCATGTATTCATACATTTTTTTTTACCCAAGATGTTTAAACTTTGTTTGAAAAATAATTTATGCTAATTTTCCAAAATAAATGAACTTGCATATTTAAAAAAAAAGTACAATAACTAATCTTACTATTTACTATCTATCTATCAGAATAGTTAGTGTATAATATTAACAAAAAACCGATGAATTTCATTCATTTCTAGTCGTAGTGTTCAGTAAAGTAAAATAAGGCAAAACATTATTTTTTTTAATTACTTAGGTAGGTACTACTTATGACAGATTTTTTTCGTATTTTTTTCTGAATGGCCATAAGTTCTACTATAAGCCATTTCAAGGTTATCCTTTAATTACCGCAAACCCTGTATATCAACAAAACAAAATAAGGGTCACTTGTTATTTTTACATTTCAGTGTAATTTAAAAAATATTGATGTTACGAACTCTTCGATATCTATCCTCTTCAACAACAACAATATAACATAACATCACGCCTTGTTTCCCCGAAGGGTTAGGCAGAGGTGTGCCTATAGAACACCCACATTTCGCCAGTGACAACATCTAGCGTTATTATAAGTAAGTAATAGTAATAATAATTATGCTATAAATACGAAGACATATGGACACAATTACTGCAACCAGAGCCGTTTTGCTTAGTTATCTATTTAAAAAATAAAATTCATTTATTTCAGGCAAGTTTTCACACATACACCTATAGTAATAGAAAATTAAATATGAAATAGGTATAGAAACAAATTAAATTATTATTATTTTTTTTTTTTTTTTGATATTTCTCGGGACCCCAGGGTCCCGGACCTTTAGAAGGCATATGAGGGGCCGAAGCCAACTCGCAGAGGCCCGTTAGACGCTTTCAATGGAAATGAGGCACTAACCGACGATTATCCCTGTGCGTACTATGCAAGTGCACCCAAGGACAACCCCCGGATGGTGTAGGACTATTGCAGAATATGGAGACAAAAAAAAATTGGGCTATGGGTTTGGATGGCTAAAGTGGACTGGTTATCTAAAACTATGGAAGGACTATGGCCCCTGCCTGACCAATGTGTGATAAATACAATACACGGATAAAATGGCAGGGGGTGACTTGCACACTCAACAATGGGCCCCCGGAAACGGTCGCTAGCACATAGTGTCGTAGCGACAAGGGGGCAACATGTCTTGAGGTGCTTAAGAGGAGTGGAGAGGTATTCCACGGCTATCAGGACAATCCCGGAAGTACGGTCAAGATCCCTACCAGCATCTTACTGGACTACTTCCTTCCTCCGAGCACGTTTGCTCTTGCGAATCTCTACTCAAGCCAGCCAATAAAGGCAAGAATGAGGTGGGAGGTCAGTTCTCGTCAGTGTTCACTCCAGCCGGCCAATAAAGGCAAGCCAGAGATGAGGAACATGACTTCTCCCGGGAGATAGGGTACGTGGGGTCGCTACTGCCCAGCAGCTCGCCACATGCTGCCCTGCGGGTTTATTATTATTATTATTATTGAATTGCGCAAAATACAGTAGTCACAATGCTGTTTTTACACTTAATCAGTCTCAGGTGAAATGATGCTTTAAATAAGCCTACGTAATACAGCATAGAAATCAATATAATATGTTATTATACAATGTGGATCTGGCCGTACGATATTAAATTAAAATGAGCACAGTACTAGTACATCGAAACATTTTAAAACACGAAGATTAGTAGATAATGGAAAATTAAAAAAATTGCAGTTTTCAAACAAAATAAATAGCAGAATCAACTGCATAAAAAGTAAACACGCTTTATCTACGAAAAGTCGAGCAAATGAGCAACGCATAAATATGGACAGTAGGTACGGAAACTACCTACAAACGCTCGAAACGGCACAGTCACACAAACATGCGCTACGACGAGATCCCTAAGCGCAGTGATCTCGAACCTACCGATTTTTCGGTATTTCTACCGATATGGGCTCTCGTTATAAATTAGTCTGTAAGTTTTTTTTTTTCAATAAATAAACGAATTTGATTGAATATTGTATTTTTTTGTCAAATACCGAATTTGGGTACCTACAAAAATACCGATTTAGCCGATCTCGCTCTATGACGTTCGAGACCACTGCCTAAGCGCTCGTCGCGGTGCTCTCAGTAGTGAGTGCCGCGTCAAAACGAGTGGTTACGTTTTATCTCCGCGATCTTTTTAAAAATTTCACGATCGTATACGGCTATTTGAACTCGGCTTCATCAAAACTGGAGCTATCGTATTTTGAACTTCCTGACTTTATCGTATTTTAATTTTTCGTTGTTGCTTTAAAAAAGAACAATTAACTGCAAAGTAGCTGAACTAATTTACAAAAAAAAACAAAAATAAACAAAATCGGTTTCATAGTACCCTGTCCTTGTTTCCCATCAGTTTATTTAAAAAAAACTGTTCATTAGATTGAGAATTTTTTACACAATTAAATTCAATAATAAAGAATTCCGAACGTGTCATAGCAGCCGAAAATAAATAATATAATTATTAAATAATTTTTAATAATGAAGAATACATGTATTTTTTTATGTAATGGGTTTTTAATTACTAGGTATCACACGCATTTTCGGATTGAAACGTGGTATGGTTCGCAGCCGCTCATGAGCCTTGCCCGCGCGCCACCGGCATCTACCGCACGCCCGCTCCGACGAGCGCTCGAAACGTTTTCGTCCAACCGCGGCTCGCGTACGCTCCCGCCAAAACTTGTAAAAGGTTACGCCGTAATGACAAAGTTAAAGATCTATAGTTCTACAAGTTGTTGTGTGTTAATATTAAAATGTTTTCCGTGTTTAAACTATCGTCTTTTGCTGAGATTAACTGACGCCATGAGATTACGTAATTAAATTGTATTTGTAAGCTAGTTATTTAAATTCGATTGATTAATCACTACAGAACAAAAATGAAAAAAAAAACAATATCAATAACATTAACCTTTTAACCGCCCGACTTCATATCAGTTGTCGTGCCCCCAGCGCCGGGCAACTTGAATCATTACGATATTTGGTCGTAAATATACGACCCTGGCGAAATGGACACGAAAATATTTGTCGGATTAATCCGTCGTAGGCGGTTAAAGGGTTAAAAGTTACAACCCTATTGCTTCAATGGAGCTTGTAGGTAATTATGTCCTCAACTAGGCTTAGTTTCCGTACTGTCCATATTTATACTGTGACGGTGCGGTGTGGGCTGCGGGGCGCGGCGCGGCAGCGGCAATGTTTATCTATTATCACGGATTCAGATCTACATGATGTGGAAAAATAAGATAATGAAAAATAATTTCCTGTGGCTAAAGTATTCATAGGATTTGATTGATCTTTTATATGCCTACGGGTAAAGAACATGATTCTCTTTACGTGGTCAATGTCAATCGTTGTCAGTGGGAGAAGTGCCCAAAAGACTAGCAGTATCGCCACGTTGGATGGCAATGCTGATTCGTTGACCTAAAAATTGTCCAGCCCTCTGGTCCTGTGGATAGTCGACCAACCGCTTGGCGATGTCCCGAAATACTCGATGGGCACTCGGACCGCACACGGCCTTAGTGTTTCAACCCCAAACGGCACAAACATAATAGCTCCCAATAAGGTTGTTATATTTGCGCCGTTTGAGGTTTTCTGCACCTGCAGCAGCCGCCCCAGCACAGCCCGCCGTGCTAAGAAGATGGGTTGGCGTGAGGGTGTCCACACAGGTGGCATCCCACACCAAAAGACGTAAGGTTTTTGAAGTCGATTTAATTATTTTTAATTACTTTTTTATTTAGTTATTTTTAGCTTTAAGTTAAGTTGTTGTTAATGTTAAAGTTAATGTAAGCTAGTAAAAAAATGGTCACATTGCGATTGATTGTTTCGAAGAAATGCGTGGACAACCATACATACAAACATACATACACCTATAAAATTTTGTATACTTGATTGGAAGCCCTAATAGATTATCATATATCAACATATTGCATTTCCAATAATATTACCGTATGTAGGTATACGTGTTGAATTGAGGATCTTGACCATGTCCGGGCTCTGGGATTATCCTGATAGTCGTGGAATACCTCTCTACTCCTAAAGCACCTCAGGATATATGTTGCCCCCTTTTCGCTACGTCACTAAGTGCTAGCGACAGTTTTCGGGGCCCATTATTGAGTGTGCAAGTCACCCCCTGCCATTTTTTCCAAGTATAATAAAACATTGATCAGGCAGGGGCCATAGTCCTTCCTTTCATAGTTCTAGGTAACCAGTCCACTTTAGCCATCCAAACATATATTCCATTAACTTTGTTTCCTTATCCTGCAATAGTCCTATACCAACCGGGGTTTGTCCTTAGGTGCGTGTTCACAATAATCACTAGTTAGGGCTTTGGGTTTAAAGTAAAACCACCGAATTATCAGTAAGTACACACAACTCAAATAGAACGTCTAGTCGCCACAGATGGTAGAGCGGGACTACTTAAGGTGAAAGCACCAGGTAGGCCAGGAAATTCAAATTTTCTTACGTTTTTTGCAATTTGTAAGTCAGTATTAGGTTGTATGTTGATCAAAATATGATTCGCGACCGTAAAAAGTATGTATTTACAGAATTATAATAATTAAAGTCATCAATATAACTCTTTAAGACCAGGTAATTTTATTGAAAGACTATTTCATGAAATCTTGACAATTAGGATTATAAAAAATTATGGAGTTGTATTACTGGATGATTATAATTCTGTAAATGCATATTTGTAACGGTCGCGAATGATACTTTAATCAATATACAACTTGATACTGACTTGCAAATTGCAAAAAACATAAGAAAGTTTGAATTTCCCGGGCTACCTGGTGCTTCCCTCTTAAGACGCTACCATTTGAGTTTTGCGCTACATTTAATAGTATATCACAGATACATCTGATGAATACGTCTCCGTACTGAGGGACATGGACATCAGACGAAGTGATGACATGAAGGACACAAGAGGTGGTGGTCACAGAACACTCCTAGCGGAGGTAGTGGTAGGGGTTCGAGATGGCCATCGCAAGCGTCATTGTAATATTGCTATTGTTAACCAGTTCTTTCTCGACCCTAATCCTTTCTCAAGTATCATTCAAAGAGCATACACGTGTATATCTAATCAGTTGTTGAGAAAATATGAACACATGGTTTCTAAATTAAACTTGAAAAAAAGAACTACCTACTTGCCAAGAGGATTATTGGTATATTGGTTTGATCTGCAAACGATGGAATAGGTTAGCCCAAAAACGGTTTAACTGTAATAAAGGGACAATATATTTATGCTGAAGACCAATCCATCAATTTTGGCCCACGGTGGTTCCTACTTGGTGTTATAAATGTGGTTCCAACTAGTACGAAAGGTACACCCTGTGGGCCCCCGAATTATCGGATGTCGCAATTATGCCATCCAAAGTGATTCGCGCCCTGTAGCCGTTTTATCGATATTCCCTATAATGTACTTATATTTTTAATGCTAGCAATTTTGCAAACTACCTACATAATTTATGTAGCTACTGTAGAGGTTTTAACCGGGCGTGCCTTTAGCATGCAACCTTCGCAAGTTTAAACGTTGATTGATTTAAGAAAACAAACGTTTTTTTGAATGTTCGAATAGGCGAAGAAAAACAATGTAGGTAGTTGACAGTCGGCCTCCCGGCCCTGACTGATGTGCATATAAAAAGAAGCCGTGTCTTGTGAATGTATTTTCTAAAAGCTTAAAGGAAATATCGTAATATAATCCTGGCCGGAGTTTAAAAGTTACTGTAGATTCGTTGTCCCGCACACTTCACAAACGAGTCATAACACACGTACTAGTCTGCTTGGTCCCCGAAAGATCCTTGCAGATTACTACAGTACCTATCTATGAGCCGGCCGAAATTTAATTTATAAGTTTAAAAAGTGGCGGCAATTATACATTACCATCCATTTCTGTCAAAGGGCGCTTGTCTGCCTATGCTGTGAGCTTTCTAAAGGAAATTATTAAATTGGTCAATCATATAAAATATGGATGGCATAAAAAATGTAACTGAAATATTTAGATTAGGTATGCTAGAAAGATGCGATTAATACGATTAGCACGAATAATCTTCCAAGGTCGCTGGCAATGCAGGTGTTCTGGTACTAGCGCAAGGTGTGTATAAACCATCACTTTTGAAAACAGAAGAAGAAAGAGCGATGTCCTTCCTAAGAAACTCAACCTTGAGAGTAGAAAGTGAAATGACATTCAATATGACGACACCACAGGAAATAACAAAAATTGTACGCAAGATGACAAACAAAGCGTCTTGTGGACACGATGACGTGCCGATATCGGTGATCAAGGATAATATAGACATATTAGCGAATCCCCTATCTGAGTTCATTAATAAATGTATTGAAGAGTCTGTTTTTCCTGAACAACTTAAGTTGGCAAAGGTGGTTCCGCTACACAAAAAGGGTACAAGAACGGATCCCAAAAACTACCGGCCAATATCCTTACTACCAATTTTAAAAAAAAATTTTGAAAAAATTATGAAAACTAGGTTAATGACCCACTTACATTTAAATAGAATACTTAACTTTAAACAATTTGGATACCAAAAGGGGATAGGCACCTCAGATGCGATAGATAATCTTGTGAATGACATTATTAGTAAATTGAATAACAAAATGAAGGTAGCTGGCTTATTTATTGATTTAAGTTCTGCGTTTGACACAGTAGATCACGAGCTACTTCTGGCTAAACTAGAGCATTACGGCATTAGAGGAAAAGCGTTAAAACTTTTGACATCTTATTTAAAAAACCGTAGAATGTACGTAGAAATAAAAGACATTAACTGAAATAATTGCGGCGTAAAGTGTGTGAATGAAGTAATATATAAGTCAAAAATGACCAACATAAGTCGCGGTGTGCCTCAAGGGTCAATCTTAGGACCACTATTATATTTAATTTTTACAAACGATTTATTAAATTTTTTGAATAATATCCAACCGGACGCAGGAATTGTGATGTTTGCAGATGATACGAACGCCATAATCGGGTCACCAAACTTAAATGAGTTGACAGAAAATGTAAATAAGTGTTTAAAGAATCTTTCTGTTTGGTTTACAGCAAATAATTTAATAATAAACCCAAACAAAACTAATGTTATGTTGTTTAAAACAACATCACGTAACAAAGATAGTATAGACGTCAAACTAAAAAATGAAAATATTGGACTGGTGAACGAAGTTAAATTTCTAGGAGTTTATATAGATTCCCTATTAAATTGGAAAAAAGAGCTCACCGCCATTGACTCCTCAATATCTTCAGCTTGTTACGCGCTAAGAAGCCTCAGGGACGATATTAATCTTAAACAACTAAAATCTGTATATTATGCATTAGTAGAATCCAGATTACGATACAGCATTATGTTTTGGGGAGCAGTTACGGATATAACTGCTAAAGAGCATTCATATTACAGAAACGTGCCTTAAGAACGATTCTCAGAATCCCACAACAAGAGTCCTGTAAAGAACATTTTAAAAAATTAGGTATTTTAACAGTACCAAGTTTATATGTTTTAATACTTCTCAGCCACTTTGCGAAATACATACACGAGCACGAATCACAAGAAGAACGTGAACTTAGAGAGAAAACTAGAAGAAACGTTATAAATAATAAAATTGCACCGAAACTTAATATTGCTAAACATTGCTCTAAATACCAAGCAGTGGAATTATTTAATAAGTTGCCTACTGACTGACCAAAGATCATTGATTTACAAAGGTACTCTATTCAAAGCCAAACTTAAGGTGTTCCTGTTGAAGAAATGTTTATATTCTCTATCTGATTTGGTGACAAATGATGGTGAATAGTTTTTATATTTAGTAATTTACCTTTTTGACATTAAATATATATTCAAGACATTGTTAGATTTTTTACATTATAGAGAATAGGTTTATAAGTATTTGACATGATAATATTTACAATAATTAATATAATTACTATTTTGACATAATATTTATCATATGTTAATGATTTTATTTTTAGTGAAATTTGATATTCATAATTTATTGTTTTTAGCTGTAAAATATTAATTAATGTACTACATCATTTCAAACACAATGCGAATTGTTTTATGAATAAATAAATAAAATAAATAAATAAAAGGACGTGGGGACACACTTAACTTCATTCAAAACTCATCATCTGCCTAGCTACCAGTCAAACCGGTTGCAGCTGAATACCAGTATTTTACATGGAGCGACTGCCTATCTGACCTCCACAACCCAGTTACTGAGTAATACGATACCCCTTGGTAAAACTGGTTGTCAGATTTACTTACTTTACTATTTATTTATTTTAGATAGATTCATTCAAAACTCCGTAACAATAATGAGCAAACGATGCGCTTGGACATGGAGTTGTGGACACCAATCATAAAACACTATGCAATTTTACAATAACATTAGTCCACATAGCCGGTCGTATGCCACTTTGCCCTAAAGCTTATGATCGCTTACTACTGTTAGAACGTATTGTTTTATTAGGGTAGGTTAACTTATTTCCCCCTAGGTGTCCAGTTGGTAATTCGAATAAGAAGTAGCGAAGCAGCTTTCTTAGGAGGACGTCCAGACAGAAGCAACGACGGTGCCTGGTACTCACCGTTCCCCGATCCACCAGAGACCCTTGACTACAGAGCACGGAATAGCCGCGTTGGCTGCGTAGAGACAATAATATGTGCTAACAGAATTCATGGCGCTGAATGTGCGTCGAGCACACAACTTCTGTCACGACCGCCATTCAAAGCCATCAGTTCCTATACGTCATTTGTGTCGTAGTGTGAGTAAACGGTGACAGGCTTGGTTTGTGTGGAAAGTGTTGACAATGTAGGCCTGCTGCATTGTCAACACTAGCACTAGCAGCGGCCTCCGAGGTTTCTTCGTGCTCTGGCCCTTGACCAACCAAATGTGCTTAGGACGGCCATCGTATGGTAGTCGGCAGACAGACAGCATCTTCGGCCGGAAACTACAGTCGACAGCTCGACGGTGCTGACATTTGACCTTGAGCTGGCTGGATTTGTTATAACTGATGTACGGCCTAGTGCTTCAAAGGGGTGTTCACCAAAAAGAGTACTTACCTAAAGTAATATATTTTGAACGACAATGCGGAATACTCGCTTTACTTGCCAGCCGAAAAATCGCATTAGCGTGTGCCACAAGCAATGAATATACAGCTTCATACCTTACTACGTAGTGTTTACATAGTAAAATTTTTGAAAATTCAGCAGAAATTCGTGAAGATGAAGAATATTTGATTAAAAAACTTTAAAAGCAAGAAACACGTCTTCTTCTAAAAAATCTTATTAAGTATTGCCATAATTAAGATCTGGCTGGCTGTTATTGCTACCGAATGTCTTAACCAGAGGTGCTAGTTAATTGTACCTACCCACTATACCTAGTCTTGCCATAAATACTGAAACAAAGAAAAAAAAAATTTCTATTGCAAATAACATTTATTACTTTTACAGTGTGTTAGTTTAATACATAAATATAAAACAATTTAAAATATAAAAAGCTTATTCGAAGTGGTCTCCATTGGCTGCAATACAGTCCTTTAAACGTTGAGGCCATTATCAATAGAAGCACGCACTCTATCCATGGGAAAATTCTTCACTGCCAATCGTATGGATTGTTTTAGGGATTCCAAATTATCATGGCGTTTAGAGCAAGCCGTACTCTCTAAAACTGACCATAAATCTTAATCCAGCGGATTAAGATCGGGACTAGACGACGGCCAGTCTTCAGCTCTGATGAAGTCCGAAACGTTCGTTTCCAACCAAGACTGCGTAGACCGAGCTTTATTCTTGGTTATTGAAGATGGTATTGTTAAGGGGCTTCACTACCTTCTCAAGAATGGTATTTTGATACACTTGTGCCGATGTTTTGATACCTTTTTCACAAAAGTATGGCTCAGTCACTCCTTCGTAGCTAATACCCCACCAAACCATCACTGAAGTCGGATAGTGCCCACGTAGCACTCTGTCGGCTAATTGGGAAGCTTCCTTAGAGCTTTGAGCATAAATACGGTCATTTTGTTTGTTAAAATGTTGCTCAATTATTGTGAAAATTTTCTCATCCGTAAACAAAATTTTTCTGTGACCTCCCTTTGCGTACCGCTTCAGTAGTTGTTTCGATTTTACCACCCTATTCTTTTTTAAATTATCAGTTAAGAAATGACCAGTACGTCTCTTATAGGCTGCAAGTCCTAAGTCATCTTTTAAAATACGCGACATGCTTCTAGGTGCTATCTTCATCTCCCGAGATAAAAACTTTTGCTTTCGGATAGGATTTCTTCGAATTCTTTCCTTTACTGCTTTGTCCACCTTTTTCGTACGAACACTACGTGGACGGCCAGATCTTTTTCTGTCACAAACAGAGGAGGTCTCATTGTACCTATTAATAGCCCGGTACACAGACATTTTACTAATACCAAGCGTAAGGAGAGTTTTAAAAATTGCATTTGGCTCCATACCTACTTTGTGTAATGCAATCACAGCGATTCGGTTCTCTTTATCACCCCACTCCTTTTTAATATCGCAAAATATTGTACAATGTATTGGCGCCAAAATGAGAAAACTCAATGAACAATCATATAAAAATGACAGATTCCAAATTCAAATGTACTTTGTTTATTTTTAATTGTAACATTATTTATGGCCAGACTAAGTATTGTTGAGTTGAGATGTCTTACTAATGATGACTGACTATCACGAGTTGTTTCAAGTTTCACGTAGCTAAACCTAAAGACGTCAAGTTGCCTGAAAACTAAGTAGACAACAATAAAGTATGTAGAATAAGCTGTATGACGCGCCCCACTACTTATTGTATACGTACACACTCTGGTGAATTCGGTAGAGGGGTGCGTCATTTCAGCTTAGGCTCGGAGTCGGCGCAAACGAGCCACCGACCACAACCACCAGTGGCCAGTGACAAACAGTTCTCACGCTTTTTCATACGTTTTGTAGGGACTCACCGCACACGTGTGGCCGGTGGCGGCCACGCGCTACAGCAGTGTCCGCGACTCGCCACTTGAGGCCGCAACGGGCCACACAAGACGCCGATACTCGCTACTGACGCGCCGCTCCGCCTCCCTCTTACCCTCACTCAGGAGTACATTGTGAGATTGCACAGCAGAGAGCGGGTTATAAATTGTGGCGGCTTGCGAACACCGCTGGCTGTCGCGCGCTACCATCGCTGCTGCAACAGTGGCGGTGGCGCGCGATAACCACCGGTGGTTGTGGTCGGGGATCGGGATCAAGATTGGGATTGAGATATTAGAAAGCGGCTGATATTAAATGTTAGGTGGGAAGTGCACTGTCACAGGCAACTGAAGGAACACGGGTGGGGTTTAGTCAGTAAAAGTCTGACACGCTCTCCCAGTCCGCCCAGAGCGGGAGAAGTCATTTGATGATTTTCCACCAAAAATAAATGTGGGAAGGTGCACTCTGCTGCTGCATAGGTATTCATGGCGTTATTTACGTTGTTGAGTAGACAAATTGTTCAAACCTATGAAGCGATGGATTAGCGATTTGCTTCAAAATCATTCAGACTGTGATTGATTAGTGTGATTGATAAGTTGTTCTACCAAGTACGCACATGAGTTGAGAACGGCTGAAACATTTCGCTTTTCTTTTTTTTCCAAGTAGTCCGAATATGGTTTATAAGGGACAAGGTGTAAATTCACTCATCCTCCATAGAAAAGGGAATCCGCCCATAGGCTTATAGGGTTTCTATGGATCTCCAAACAGACGAGTGTTGTGTCTGGTGGGCTACTGGCCCGACGGATGTTTTTTTTTTATTTTATTTTTTTATTTGAGATAGGTTTGCTCTTGACTCTAGTCTAGGTCAGAGATGACAGCGACAAAGTCGACGATGGAGCGAGCTTACCCAGAAGAAGCCTGTTAACTCTCACTTTGAAGAGATCGGGGTTGTATGCGTTATGTATGTCGGTTTTTTGTTTTTGGGGGATGGCATCTCGCAGTTCAACCTATAGGAGGTTGTCGACTGCTTAACCGGGCTTTCCTGTGGATGCCTCAATAAATTAAGGCCTCCAGCCAGGCTTAAAACTAGGACTAAAAACTAAGCGACTACACGCTAAGGGCACCCCCTGTGGGGTACGGACCTCGGCTTAGGGCGTCGCTGGGAAAGGACAGCAATGGGACATGCTGGATCGGATTATTATGTATGTCGGGACGTTGTACGTGTATATATATGCTGGTCGTGCGGTAAACTTCGCTTGCGCGATGCAGGATTTGTGTGACGTCTGGGGGCCTACTCGGAAGCGTAAATCTGAAGTATCGGCTGAATCCGACCAAACGTCAAAATGAAGTTGTTGAACAAACGTCAAAATGAAGTTGTTGTACAAACGTCAAAATGAAGTTGTTGAACAAACGTCAAAATGATGTTGTTGAACAAACGTCAAAATGAAGTTCGGTCGGATCCGAACCGACCGAACGAAATAGAATGAAGTGAAGTAGGAAACTTCCGAACATTCAGCCGATACTTTGGATTTACGTTTCGGAGTAGGCCCCAGGTCTTTGATGCGTAGTTCGCATGTGGCGTTGTAGATGCCGCTACAAGGAGAGGTAAAAGAAAAGTTGCTCAGAAAATTTGAAAAATTCGGGAAAAGCTGAAGGTGCTATTTTCTATGGGATCATCATCTGCCCTTATCCAATATATTTATTTGAGGTCGGCACAAAATGTCTTTTTCTTCTGTATTCTATGGGATGTTTGTATAGTACAGGAGTAGTCTGTCGGGTCATCCAGTTGCGCCGCAAGCGAAGGCACAATCCTGACTGTTGAATGCTGTTGAATGTTCTTTACACCCTTCGGGGAATACAGGCGTGATATTATGTATTGTATTTGTGTGTGTTTAATTGTTCTGTGTATTGTTTTGCGAGCCGTGGGGGCCCACTCCGAAACCGAACCGATCGAACGAAATAGAAAAAAGTGTAGTATAAATACTACACTTTTTTCTATTTCGTTCGATCGTTTCGCATCCGACTAAACGTCAAAATGAAGTTCGTTGAACAAACGTCAAAATGAAGTCCTGTCGGATCCGAACCGACCGAATGACATAGAATGAAGTGTAGTACTTAGAGAACTTCCGAATATTCGGCCGATACTTCGGATTTACGCTTCGGAGTAGGCCCCGGGAGTGGGATTCGCAGAATTTATGGCAGTTTTTGCGGTTGATTTGATTGAGAAGAGTCTGGTATCAATTCTAAACCATGTGATCTATTATGAAGACTATGTACAGTCAGGGAATTTAATGGTTTAAGCAGATTGACGCGCTGGCTGTACAAGATGTAACATAAATAACGCACAACTTCTTAATCTTAAGGGGTCATTGTACTCATAATTATGAACAACTTTTACTATGGGATCAAACCTAAAATCGCGAAAAATAAAATCGGCTGTTCCCTAAATTTATGTCCGTAAATTTCGTCAAAATGTTGGGAACAGCCGATTTTTTTTCGTGATTTCAGGTTTGGTCTCATATTACATGTAAAGGGTTTTCCAATAGGGACGGGTCGATGTTGACAGTCTGTGGCAGCCATACTATTTTGGTGGGATCTGTAAAATCTGTTTTATATTATGCAGTCAGTGATGCCAAATCACCATGGCAAGTTACACGGTAGAGCAGCATGTGCAAATGATAAAACTTTATTATCAAAATGAGTGTTCGTTAGTGCAAACGTTGCGCGCATTGCGCCCATTTTACGGCAGACGCGGTGGCCCTTCAAAGTCCACTCTCCAACGATTGGTGACTAAATTTGAGACGACCGGTTCGGTAAACAACCAACCAACACCTTTACGTCAAAGAAACGCCAGATCGGCCGAGAACATCGCCGCTGTACGTGAGTGTTCAGGAGACTCCGAGGCAGTCGATTTCTCGCCGTGCTCAAGAACTCGGCCTTTCGCAGACCTCAACTTGAAGAATTTTGCGTCGGGATTTGGGTCTGCATCCGTACAAGATCCAACTGACCCAAGAGCTCAAAGTTAATGACCATAGACAACGCCGTGTGTTCGCTGAATGGGCATCGGAACGCTTGGAAGAGGACCCCGATTTTGGCCGAAAAATAATCTTTAGCGACGAGGCACATTTTTGGATGAATGGTTTTGTTAATAAGCAAAATTGCCGTATATGTGATGACCACAACCCACATGAGGTTCACCAAGTGGCACTGCATCCACAAAAAGTTACTGTTTGGTGCGGATTTTGGTGTGGCGGCGTCATTGGTCCGTACTTCTTCGAAAACGACGTTGGCGAGGCCATCACCGTCAACGGCGAGCGCTACAGATCAATGATAAACAATTTCTTTTGGCTTGAATTGAACAATATGGACGTGAACGACATGTGGTTCCAGCAAGATGGCGCTACTTGCCACACAGCGAACGACACAATCGACATTCTGCATGAACGGTTTGAGGGTAGAGTTATCTCTCGCAGAGGTGACGTGAATTTGCCACCAAGATCGTGTGATTTGACTCCGCTAGACTTTTTCTTGTGGGGTTTTCTGAAGTCGCAGGTCTATGCCAATAAACCCCATTCGACCGTTGCCCTGAAAGCCAACATAACGCAGGCCATCGCTCGGATTCAGCCGGATCTATGCAGCAGAGTCATTAAAAATTGGACCTCTCGGATTCGTGCCACCATACGAAGCCGCGGCGGACATTTGAACGATGTCATATTCCATCCATAATGGCATAAATGGGCCTTTTAAATAAAAAATAAATTTCGTTAATATCTCACACACATCTTGTTTTATTCAATTTTAACATCGACCCGTCCTTGTTGAAAGACCCTTTACTATATTATCTGTACCCATAGTAAAAGTAGTTCATAATCATGAGTACAATGACCCCTTAAGAGGTTGTGCGGTATTTAAGTTATACCTCTTGTATAGTCATCGATTTTGGAGTATTTAAGGATACCACAATGAAACACATATGTATATTCCTTAATATTATTTATTTAATACTGTAACAAAACAACCACTTCTAAGTATCTAAAATAGGTAGGCTGGTACTTTACACCAAATATGTAGGAATGATATCCCATGAATAATTTATAAGTATACCGTGTAGCAAATAATTTTCATCTTTTTGGGTAGGTAGGTATTTACTAAATAAAATTTCACATAAAAATATATGCAGTTCTAAAATATAGTTTTAGATTCAGAATTGACATTACTGTTTATATTAATTATATTTTTCTGGAAACGACAATCTTCTGTTTCGTCTTGTGGATTTGTTTAGTTGTTAGATGTCAAATTTATTTATTTTTATCTCTTATTTTACAATATCTATTAACCCCCAAAAGGCTGTGCCTACGACCTTGTATCGTAGTAAAAATAAAGAAAAGATGGAACGCACAGAGTCGGGACAGCGAGCTGATACGTCATACCTACTATTAAAATGACCATTCATGTACAAGTCGGGGAAAACGACCCAACTTTAAAAGTCAAACACTTAATACCTATTATCTAATACAGAATGACTATCACACGATCATTTTTATAATATTTTCATTATTTAAATTTTAGCCATTCGTATTTTCTCAGACATTCACTCGGTTAGTATCTAAATAAATATTCAGAATCAAACTTGTACGAGGAACAATGGGGTTACTGTAACTTATCACGTATGAAAATTGCGATATTTACGTAATTACTATTTCATAAGTTTCATAACAGCTGAGTAACCCCTTTTTCATATCTTATTGCTAGAAGTGTCAACTTAAAATTTTGAGACAACGAAGGACGATAGAAAATAATATTTTTGTGACATAAAAATACAATATTATAAACAGTCTTTAGGTACATATTATGTATCTATTGAGATTTACCAACTTTGTCGCCTGAGTTTGTGTTTTTCTCTAATATAACATTAACGATCTCGACGGAAGATCTTAATATTGTACCTATAGGTACCTATAGATAAATGCCTCAGTTCATAATTTTCCAAAAAGCTCGATATGAATATTTATACTACATAAGCAGTTATATACTTACCTACATGTATTTTTTTTTGGTAATGGAAATGCCATAATTATTATCACGAACAATGTTTCTACTATTAGACCCCAAAATTGTAATCCATTTTTAGGACAATTTGGCAAGCTGTAGCCAGGTCAAAATTTTGCTTACACAACACATTAATATTGTCTATTTTTGAAACAATTTATATTCTTTTAGTCATATTTTCCAATACCATAATGCGTTTTAGTTAACCTAAAGTTGTATCACATTTCGATAATGCACTAGACGAATTCTCACACATTTATAAAAGTAGATTTATCTACACTTCGCTTAAAACTAAAATGGCTACAGAGTTTCGGGGCTAAATAAATGTAAGTAATAGGAATACACAACCAGCTTCGCATCACCTAATTTTCAACTCAAAATGTAAATTAGATAGGAAATACTAATCTCACATAATACAAATTGAGCATTAAATTAAATACAATAACTCAATTCTATTAAGAGAATACAACTTTGCTATACAAAATTAAAGTGGCGATAACCACAAATAGTATAAAAATACTAAAAGCGAAATTAACATTACTATAATTCTTAGGTCAACGATTTTATAAGAAAAACTTTAGATGAGGTTTTTGTGCCGATTTACTTCCAGATAAACGTGGTGTTTGTGAAGTCATGTAAAACAAAAATATTGTTTAAAAAAGTTTTTATTAAAATGGACGCCAGTCAATCAAATTAACCCATCGAAGCCATAATACTTATAAAAATCGGCCTTAGCCTAAATCATATCTATTGAGCCTTATTCTATGAAATGGTCATGTGCACTGTCTGTCCTTATTCCTCACCGTGGATTATATCCAAAATGCTGACATAAGCTCCCGTTAAGAAACCAAGAATACCGAAAGAGACCAAGAACATGTTCTTCCAGAGTACCCATTTGAAGCGGCCGAGGCCATTGGGCCTGTCCCAGTAAGTGACGGTTTCGATAACAGCGGGGAAGATAAGGCCAAGGAAAGAGAGACAGACGGCGCCGACCAGCGAGATGAATGGGCCAAGATTAGGGATAGCGATGGCCGTGCCCAATGTCAGTATGATGATTCCGATTCGGATGGTGTACTCGGCGAGGTTTTTCTTGGCTCCAAACCGGTGGCGGACGTTTTTCCAAATAATCTCCATTGGCACGTAGAATTGAAGACTGTAGGTGAAGAATATGGCGACAGCTATCATCAGCTTAACGCATTGACCCAACCTGTAAATATTGCGAGGTAATATTAGAACTCATGAATTTTTTGTCAACACATCAAAAACACTGTCATTCGAAGATCTATGACAGTCGTTACGGGTAGTCAGAAGCCCAAAAAGTCTGACAACCAGTCTTATCAGGGGGTATCGTGTTACTAGGTAACTGGTATTCAGCTGCATTCGGTTAGACTGGAAGCCGACCCCAGCATAGTTGGGAAAAGGCTAGGTAGGGTAGACAGTGCAGTTTCATACTGGTGTCAACTCAAATTAGAAGTACAGTCAGGACACTTGATTGTTGAGCAGATTGACACACTACGTCAATTTGCATACGACTAACAAATTTTAAGTACGACTAACAAAGAATGACAGTTATCATTTGAATTTACGGACAATTTAATATCGATTTGCTTATTCATCAAGTAACTTGGCTTGGCTTGGATTGTATTGCCGAATGATACTCAAACATGAAGCTCAATTTAAGAATCTAAATCGACTCTAAAATACGGGACTGAAAGTTTATGAATTTAAAGCAGAGTAAGTATACTTACACTTCGTCTTGTGGGAGATTCAAAGTAATACTGCTCTTGGTGTCATCACCATATTTCAAATAACCAAAAAATCCAGTGAACGCATACAGTGAAACCACGAAGAACATTCCAGTGTTAAGCACACCAGGACATCCAATGAAGTGGGTGGGGGTCTTCATGTTGTTTTCCAGGGGCATGACGACGCCAATGCCTTCCAGTGCGAAGATAGCGGTTCCGAAGAAGGTTGGTAGGCGCTCAATACGGGTGAAAGGCAAGCGATCGCTCAAACTAGGGATATCTTGGAATAGATAATAGAAAGTGATTCCCATTCCAGTTCCAACCAGTAAGTTAGCAATCATTGAAAATGGCGCCAAATACTTCAGGTTCCTTATCATATTCATGAGAATGAGCAGTGGAAGTAGAACAGCCATGTAGTAACGAACATCCGCTTTATATAAGGAAGTCCCCTCCGCGTAGAAGTCAACTACTTGCTGAACGTTTTTTGCGACAAACACGATGTAAACACAGCAGCAGCCCAGCAAGTCAATCACGAGGAACCAGTTGATCATAGCTCTGAAACATTAACAAATACATTAAGGTTTCGGTTAAATATCAGGAACGAAGCAATATCGTGTATTAATTATAGAACTTACTTGGCAAGTCGGGAGAACTTATGCACAGCGGGTGGTCCGGATAAGAAAGCGGCTTCAGCAGTCTCAGCAAACCCTAGCGAGGGTTTCTGTAACCGCCTGCAGAGCTCGTGTGCTGTTCTCACGAGTACATGCACGCAATAGGTGCAGATACCTCCGATGGCGAACGTTGCTATCAAGCCGAAATACAGACCGGAGTTGCGGAATGCCATAGGCATAGCCAAGATCCCACTACCGAGGGATCCTTTCAGCAAATGAATCAGGGTATCCATATCCCTGGAAGGAAAAGTATTGAATTAATATTGTAAATGAAATACTGCTTTGAAATTTGTAAAATTTCACAATATTTAACCAATTAAACTTACGATGTGGGATGCGCCAGCTTCCTATGCTCGAAAGGATTATAATCCTCATCAGCCTCAATGTCCCTGCCCGGGATCTCCATGAGGGGCAGGGTGGAGCCTGCCTGTTGTTCCACTGGGATCTCATTTGGGTCAACTTTGTACCTGTAAAACAGTCCCCAAATACTGTTATAACAAAGTACCTCGGCTAACCTCATGTTACGAACTAAGTAAAGTGGTGTTGATAGGTTAGAAGTGAGGTGGGTAACAAAGTGTAGTCTCTAATAATTCATTGAATTTAAAGCAGATTTCTATGTAATGGTAGCGAGAACACATAAAGCGCCACATTTCAAGCTATAATGTGAAACGAACGAGGTGTGGATGTCGCGGCCGCGGTTCAAACAAGTTACATGACACTACTCGCATCGCAATACTGATTCTGTGGCTACTATGAACTGTTCGCGAATGATCAAGATTATTTACTGATTATAAGCTGCATTACTCTGTGTGAGTGTTGTGGTGTGAAGTGTGATACATTCATTATGGTCTCCAAAATAAAGTATAATATATTTTGTTTGTGTGCGCTTCACTCTGTTAAGACTCGGCATTTACAAATAGGTGGCTCAACCGTTAAATTCAATACAGCTTTACGTTATTATCAAAAAAGTGAAGTCTATAAACTTAACGGACAAAGATGGCAATTGGACAATGATAGATGATTGGATGATTGGATTAATTACTAGTAAAAATTTTGACAAGAATTATATTATAATTCTATCATATTGTATCTGTAGGATACAGAAGTAAGTAAGAATTAAAGTAGAGACGTGTAAACAGAACATAAAGCTAAATCAAATTTGTACAAATCGCCAGTTTGCGAGCCAATCCCGAGCCTGAACAGAGATGGCGCACGAGTGCCCGCCGCACACGGCTGGCGCAAGCGTCGGCGCCGTGGCAGCGGACTTGGGCACTATGCGTACGCAATTATCTCCAAAATTTTTACCATTACCAAACAAAACAAATTAAATAAACAAAATTGAAACCATAAAATGGAATGATGTACCGGTGTATGAGTCCATTGCAAGATGATCAAGGTCGACGAACGACATTTATCTCGTGGAAGCAGCACTCGTCTTCCCGGATCGTCTCCGTACAGCTTCGAGCATTTTAGCTCATTTTAAGGAGCGAGTACTTAACAGTCAACATACAATATAAAATACCACGACAAAACATAAATTTGTCAAAAAACAGTGAGATGCAACCAGGGTGACCGACAGAGCAGAGCTGCACGCTCGCAGTGAGATGCGACCAGGGTGACCGACAGAGCAGAGCTGCACGCTCGCAGTGAGATGCGACCAGGGTGACCGACAGAGCAGAGCTGCACGCTCGGTGCACCTAGGAGCGCACTCGTATTGAACTTCTAATTGTTACCGATTTAAGATAGTTTAACCTGGGTCATAAAATCTAATAGGTATACATTTTCTTTTCAATGTCCTGTAGAAATAAAAACGTCAAAATTATTAGGTTTAAGGCAAATCTGACAAGATATTCCACAATTAAAATATCAATTGCTGAACAGAAACAAAAATGAGGTAAGCTGTGAAGCATGCTTTAATGTTTATTTAAAAATCTAATTAATTACTAAGCAGTACAATATAATCATTGATCGGATGTGGCACCAGATCAAACTGAAATTAATTATTGACAACACAAAATGGGCAACCAAAGCTGATTCAGTGATTGTCGCTCTACTGGCATCCTCATTGCTGAATGTACGGAACATAGTCACTTACTTGACCATAACGACATCTGACAAGTCATTTTTGACTCCTTTTTTCTTGGGGTCATATTCAACTATCATCGGCCGCATTTGAGGTTTCTGAAAAAAAAAGGAAAATACACTTAGTTATAGAATTATATAGGTAGAAAGAAATGCAAGACCTTATGAGGATACTGTTCCATGGATTAATGTTTAAAATTCGCTTGATAGTAATGTGCCAGAATTAGGAATGTATACAAGTTTTATTGACAGTGACGCTGCCGTGACGTCAGGCGTTATTCGTTGCAGGGGCTTGGTTCGCCGGCCATGTGACCTAGTCGTTGCTATTTTGGGAAGACATAAATAGCCATCGCGCCCGCATAAGTTCGAAACAGATCTCCCACATGATTACTAACGTTGGCAAATTTTTAAAAACTATTACTATTGCTCGGAGACCATTTTGGGCATTTTTGGACCCTAAGGCCCGTATTACCACCAACCTCAAGACTCAAGCATTACTTAAAAATTGTTTCAACCAATCGAATGACTGTATACTAATTTTAAGTAATGCTTGAGTGTTGAGTGAAGTTTTTATGTGTTTTGTTTTCGAATCCCTACAAATTATTATTTTTTGTTTTATTGTTATTTCTTATATTTTTTTGTTATTCTCTCGATGTAACTCGAAAACCCGCGTGTAGATTAAAAAAACAATAGTATTTACTAAAACTGCATGCAGAGCTTTAACACCCACTAGGTTTCATAGAGACAGAAAAGAGCCAGAAGAGGGCCCAAACTCCATACTATGGCTGACATTCTCTTATCGAGTTGGTAAACTTCGCATTTAATAGGGTAGGTACACGAAAACGTGTAGAACTTTTATCACCTTATGGGATCTAGGATATAAATAAAGAGCTACCTTGTCAGCTGCAACAAAATGACTCATAAAAGTATTGAATGCTTTACGCTCATGCGATTCAGTTCCCCTAACTAATTTTATTCAGTCAAACCAAGCTGTTTCCTGTCTTCATTGTGCAATTTTAAAATTTATTGCATTGACTTAAGTATGTATTTTGAGTATCAGTCGGAAAAGTATATATTATGTAGATTAATGTATAGCGTGGTCTCTGTTGGCCAACAAGACAGATTGCGCATGGTAAGTACTGGATTGAACTGGTTTAAAAAATTTGGAAGGAACCGGTCGCAAGGACTGCAAAAAAGCGCCAAGTTCGAGTCTTACAATAATGATTTGCACGAGTTTCATTCATAGCAAAAACTTATCTATGTTTTATTTTTATATGGTGATGGCAGGTACCTGAAGATCTTAATCAAGCACAGTTCACTATGGTAAACAAAAAGCCATAAAATAATTTTAGTATTTTTACTACCTACACCTAGAATACTAAATCAATGTTCAAAACGTGATTTGGATTTTTATTAATTTTCAACTGTTGAAGGACCGATCCCTCGGAGGTTGATGTGAATGATATCGCTTTTAAATTCGCACTGCGTAACCCCAAAACATCACATTGTCTTATTATGTATGGTGTTCGCATGCTTTTACGTAGCAGACGCATTGTATTGTTTGATAACTTCACGAATTTAATTCTGCACGCGCGTCGTCTGATTCTTGACCTTACAACATGAGTACCTAGAGTCAGGGAAATAATTGGTAACCATATTGACACACCATGTAGAGATCGTCTAATTTAAAACTGAAATTGAAAACCCCTCCACAAAAATTTCTATACAAACATTTATTTGAAATGTGTATGCAACAAGCAGTGGAGAGGCGTGCAATTTTAAATTAGACGATGTCTTTTTACCATAGATATAAGATATATTCTATGATCTCTACCGTGATACAGCCATATCTTACGTCTGATAAAATTAGCATGACAGGTTGTAAATTAACTAATTTAAATATACGGACAATTTAAATTGATACTCAATTTGCTAAACAATTTGTTTCCTTGACGTTACACGAAATCGTTCAGAGAGTACGGCAATGATTCTCTAGCGAGCACATGTGTTCCCGTTGTTATTGAGTACGTAGATTTCCTACTTCTGCAAATAGGTACTGCTAATATACTATGAACTAGCGTCGCCACGCGGTTTAAATATCAAGATAAAAAGTATCATATGTCCTAATCCAGGTCATCGTCTACTTATGTGCCAAATTTATCCAAATCCGGTAAACCATTTTAGCGTGAAAGCGTAACAAACAAACAAACTCACTTTCGCATTTATAATATTATAGTTAGAATAGTTAGGATTATTGGTCGTTCACATTTGCTGGAATGAATAATAATAAATATTACTACTACTGATTACAACTAGATGAATCGGGACATCTGCGAGGTTGTGTGAGTAGCAGCGTTGTTAGACATCCCGATTTTAGCGGGGCATCCCAATTATTATTTTTTTTTGCCCAAAATTAAATGTCCTGGTAATAAATTGTATTTAAAAGATGATGAAATAGACGCAGACGAATTCACGGTCAATAGCTAGTTTATTTAAAATATGTATTAAGGCGAATTCGACCAAACTTTTATACCTAGTTTAGATAAGTCTAATCCAGCGAATAAATTTCAAATTTTTGACAGATTATCCATACAAAAACTGTCAGACATCAATTTTACTCCGCGGATATATGATATCTGACTTTAGTTAAATTAGCCCTTAGTAGGATAGGATGGATTATTTTAACGGGGTACCTTACTCCAGATATCGGCATGGAGCATTCTAAGGGCCAGTTTCTCGAAAGAAAATTATCGCAAAATTAACGTGAGAAATTGTCAAGCGCTCGTTAACTGCTGCGATTGGATGTTGACAAATCACTCAACCGATCACCAGCTGTTTACGGGCGCTTGACAATTTTGCGGTACATTTCGTTCGAGACCGTTTAGTGCACATGATAATATTTTGATTCCTACGCGGCTTTAATTGTCACTAACACAATGAAGTCAAGTGATTATTTATACTTGGCCATACGACTTGTTTATGAGTCGATGGGTTTACCGATGGCATTTCGAACTTTCATCCTCTATTTAACGCTTTCAAGGACATTAAACGGCCATTGCAGTCAACTATACAGGATAATTTTAAAAGGAGTGCGAATATTTCAGGAGGTAATCAGGTGCATAAAACTGGACAACTTTCCCCAAGGAACATAGGTCGAAATCTTAAAATTGAAAATCGACTTTTCATACAAAGTGACTGGTCACGTGACTTACTTTTGTATGAGAAGTTGAATTTTATTTTTTAGATTTCGATCTATGTTCCTTGGGGAAAGTTGTTCAATTTTATGCACCTGATTACCTCCTGAAATATCCGCACTCCTTTTAAACTTATCCTGTATTATGTCTCGTTTAGTGTCCTTGAAAACGTTAATCCTTTCAAGGGATGAATTCTTTAATATCCTTCCTTAGTGCTCACCTTCGTTCCTTAAGAAACTTTTGTGCACTCGTTTCTAGACCTAGCGGTTTAGGCTGTGCGTTTTCCTGTCAGTGAATGAATGAATGAATGAATGAATTTAAGATTTTTAGTAGATCAATCAATCTGCCTAGCCTTTTCCCAACTATGTTGGGGTCGGCTTCCAGTCTAACCGGATGCAACTGAATACCAGTATTTTACATGGAGCGACTGCCTATCTGACCTCCACAACCCAGTAACTGGGTAATACGATACCCCTTGGTAAGACTGGTTGTCAGACTTTCGGGCTTCTGACGACCCGTAACGACAGTCAAAGATCTACGAATGACAGCCGGGACCAACGGCTTAACGTGCTTTCCGAGGCACGGAGGAGTGTCGATATGTAAAGATGGTCACCCATCCACGGACAACCCCGGCAAGCGTAGCTTAACCTGATGGATCGACCCGTTCGGCTGTTATTACTTAGCCACGAGCTCCTCGTAGATATTAGGTACTTATTTAAAGTTAGTATTCTTCACGTTTGACGATTCTCCATTAGTCTCAAAATCATTATCCTCAATTCACGTGTGACGATTTGGTTTGTTTTATCCAATGATTTACTGATAAACTGAAACTCGTCGCCTGATCATAATCTGTTTTCTACAAGCGAGAGAGGTATCGGTATTCACTTGTGTATTTTTTCGGGGAAACATTCGAAAAGTACACACCTTATCGAAAATGGTTACGCAGTTAAATTCATTTAAAATTAGTAGTAAGTATATCCAAAAGTATTCAGAATTTCATCAATATTTTGGCCAAAAACTTATTGCACGGTAAAATCCTATTCTGAAAACATCACTCTCAACACTGTGAGACGTTACTGTGCAAATAATTACATTAATGGAATACAGTTTATACAGTTCAATCCGTGATGTTCTTGATTGCAGTCGCGTGACAGTGTCAATATTTGTGACAAATATAGCCAATGCCAGTAGCATGGCACGACGGCTATTGTGACCGGCGTTGCCCCCCATAATAGCTTCTTGTGACAATAGTCACGATGGTCTAATAGTTAAAGCACTTGTGTGACGCCACATGCTCATTGTTACATGGAAGTTGTGCGCATTTTTCACCTTAATCACGCGACAAGGTTATGTGACTTGATTGACTATCTATATTTGTCCAAGTAGAGACACACCTCCTGACGTATAAGATGCTAAATCTTATCTGTCACGATCATCAAATATTTGCAACCAACTTTCTGGTTTGCAGGTTTAATTGGAAGAAGTGTGACTTTTGAATTAGTAATATTTAATGGTATCTTGAAAGCAAAAACTCAGTGCTAATAGGGCTCAAAATCATGATGGAAAATATTCGTTTGTAAAGTCTTGCTGAAGTGAGGATTCTACGAAATGAAAATCTGTTGGAACTGCTTCTGAACCAATTAGAAGATTTAGGTATTAGGAAGAAAATCAATGTAAGGGCATATTAGATAAGCATAAGAATACAAAATAAATAAAAATAAAGCAACAGAAAAGTTTGCCACGCCCACAATAAATGAGGTAGTTTCATCGGTACACCGCGTTTTGGCAAAGCCCCAAAAGAAGTCGACGGTGTTTTCAAAATTAGTTACTATTTTTACATCCTAAACAATAATCGCTGGTTTCTGAGTCTCTCATTAATCAATATTAGTTAAACGAACTACACGTCTTCTTTTAGAGTCACCTTGAAAGGTGAAAGACACGTAATGTCCAGTAATAAACAACAATACCAAAGATGAAAATACTATGACAACCTGAAATACCAAGGATTTCATGAAGGTTCGCGCGCTTGACTGAAAAATGTGAAAACTATTCGAACTCTACTAAGAACATGGAATTAGTATGTCTTACTATATTAGGCTCCTTGACTTAGAATAGGTCTTTCTATACAAAGTGAGCGTTCCTTTGTTCATGTTTGACATCGCTTCGCAGAAATCTGTCATTTCGTGTTTCACTTCCTTTTCTAGGGTGGCCATCACGTGGCCATGCTACGAGTACCTTGGGGATAAGTTCATATTTATGAAAGTTACTTCAGTTTTCATCCATTTTAATTCAGAAAAAACAATCCATTTATTATCATGTAAGTAATAAAATAATGCGATAAAATGCATTAATAAAATTTGTACTTTTACAGTTTTTATAGTGACTGACGTTTCTGATTATTGACTATGTAGGTAACTTTAAATTCGAAATGGGGCGACTGGGATACATAAAACATTACAAAACGTTACTTCTTTAAAACGTTAACAATCCAATATATTCACAGATTTTGAATTCAAAGTAGAAAAATGGTGCCTTTTTGAGAATAAATTGGCGGATAACTTGATACAAAATACGTTTTATCGGGGATTTTTGTGGACTCTCTTTACATAACTACTACACAGTATATAGATACTGTGTCTAATAGTACCTATATAACCTCTTTTTCAGTATTTTCCTTTTCTGTCGATCTCTTTTTTTATTCCGAAGAGTTACTATTTACTGCCCTTTCTACGAGAGAACCAACGTAAAAAGATGCGCAGAACGTTACAAAGTGTAGTGTGAAACACGGTTTAAAATAACCTGTTCGTCCTCCGTCCATATTTGCACTGTCGCGTCCGTACAACAATTGAATTGAATCGCAAAATTGATTAGACTTGTGCTAAGCCGGATCAAAACGATTTAGCACTTAAAATGGTCTGTGAACCGACTGGGGAGAGTGACCGCAAAAAGTCGAGAGGAATCCTTGAGAACGCAACCATGCGAGACCTACTTCCCGAGCCGTTAAACTTGATTGGTCAAATGGTTACACTGTACCCAAACATTGGTCAGCTCGGGCAGGTAAACACTCAGAATAGGTGTGTGTAGTTCAGCTAAATTGGGCACATTGTAACAACTTTTGGCTCGGCAAAATTGTATGATACCCACGAACCGAGACGATGTGCAGTTACTTCACAAATTAAGTTATTGTTGCGTTCGCTGAGGCCTTTCATCAAGTTATTTAGTTGATGTTCACTCAGAATTTCAATCATGCTGTCTGGATATATGAAGGAAACTTTCCAGCTGCCTTAATTTATAGGTAGAACATGACTAATTGATAATGATAATGAAAAGATTACTTAAATGATACATCATAGATATTTTTTATCAGCGTCGCAATTTCAGGTGGAATCTAAACATTATGGAAACCTAAACAAGCCACTAGGGAGTAAATGAAGTACCCAGAGAGAACTGGGATTTGGGCATGGATTATAGTAAGTATCATAGATATAAGGTTTTTTATATTTCTATGGTAAGTACCTATAGTAAGATAAGACGCATTAATACCCAGTTTCTGAATTGAATTTGAAGCTGAAGTTGAGAATTTGTCAAACTCTACTTTAGCATAATACCTACCTACCTAGGGCCGGCGCACATTTGGCGAGGCTCAGCGCGATTGTCACTGCCAAAAAAATATCAACTTTGCGTGTCTTAAATTACAGTCGAGATTAATAACAAGAGACGCGTGCCTCTTTCCGCTTAGATGCGCTTTCGAGCTAATGAAAGTTTATTTATTCTCAACTTTATTTCAACTCCTACATGGTCGATATTTCATTGGCAGTGAGAACCACGCTGCGCTGCGCCTCGTCAAGTGTGCGCCGGCCTTTAAGGAGATTCCTTCAATGTAGCCCGCGAAAGTCAAAATTTTTAGGGTGCTCATAATAATAAGGCAGCTTATACACGCTAAGAAAATTCACCGTGTCTGCTGCAGACAGGACCAATTCATCGTGTATACGACAAGAATGTTGTCGGACCTAGGCACTAAAACGAAAACTTGTCGTGTCTGCTGCAGACAAGACAAATATGAACGTGTACCTACACGATTAGGTGGTTTTCGGGCAGCCGTGCGTAGGCTGCACTAGTCAAATTGTTATTAATTTTCGATTCTTTGTGAGTGAAGAAAAGAACCATCTAACTAAACTACGAAGCAAAAAAAATATGATAATTGCATAATATCTATAAAAAGGAACCAGAATACAAGACTTTACTGGGCTCACTCCAATTCTACAACAAAAACATGAGTTTGGTGGGCTCATTACTCTTTATTACCTCACCTCCCCCGCCCCTCCCGATACCGCAACAATACAGAGCGCGTCGTGTCTAGCGCAGACAAGATTTTTTCTTGTTCAGCACCGTGGCAGTGTACACAGTTCATGTGTAGAAACGACACGAATTCTTGCGTAGGCGTGTACAAGCAGCCTTATGGTAATTCAAAAGTAGACTTTGACAAGTTCTCAACTACAAAAATTCTCAATTCGGACCGCGAGTATTAATTAGAGTGGGCACAAGATAAGTCTGTGCGCGGCTGAAATCGGAACTAATCGTATGCCGCCGTCTTGTCGTTTATGTCAAGTCAATAATAGTTTAATAACTTCAAGTTTTACATTTCTGTCATCTAAGACCACGTTTCCACGAGCTGGAAATCTTGATAAACATCTAATACTGTAAGATACAGGTTACAGGCAACATTAAGCACGCGACCAGACGCGCGCAGACATCTTGCGCGTACTCTGTTGTTCGTCACACGATGTTTAAGGTCGTGCTGAAGTGACTCTAGCGACGTACTGGTGGGGGACATTGGACAGGAGTCAAGATTCCGTGTAATTTTTATTTACGGAGACTGTACAGTGTTGGTTATTGGCTCGGTTTACAGGGGCCGTGGAACTCATAGAGTGCTCGTGAGATGCCAAGTGACACGTGCGCCTGACTGAAACGTATTGAGTTCACGTGCACTTTTAGCAAAACATTCGTTAGTAAACATTGACTAACGGTAGTATAAGTAGGTGGTACTTATCAGAGTAATGATACTCTTGTGATTAACTAAGTTTATTTAAACGTGAGTCAGCGCGTTACTGAAGTATTTTTAAACTGAAAAGACTTCGGAACGAAAATTGTATGAGATGAAACATTTTCAGAGTCAGAGGCCAACGTGCGACTAACTTTCTTTAAGTCTTTTACATTGTCAACTATAACATAACTTCATGATTACGTCATCTACCAACATTGTTAACAGCATGAATAACATTCAGTAAAGAAGCCAGCATACTAATAATGCAATAAAATCTAGTTTACAGAAGCAGGATAAGGTAATCGCACAGCACAGACAACAGGAGCTTAAAAAAGCAGAGTAATAAACAATTTATATGAAAGTTTACTTTTAACTACACTCGCGAACAACCAAATCGACACAACCCGTGCACACAAAGTAGTCTTAAATCCATTTATGAAAATGTTGCTTTTTTTAACGCCTGACTTTTCAACTTTAAGATGGTACCTTTTGTATTAAAATCGGTTTTGTTGTTTTCGAGTAATTGCTATTTGAGTCGAAATGCATGATCAGGATGCACGATTTGGTTGCTCGCAAGTGTAGTACCTACTCATACACTTGAATGCCAATAGATACCAAACAGAGGGGCGTGAGTAGGTCGGGTCGTTTATCATATAAAATAGCGCAGGCTGGGCCCTCAAGAAACAATGGCCAGTGTCACTCAGTCGAATGACTCGGCCTTGCCTCGCGACCGGATGATTACACTTACGAACGAGACAGATTTTTTTCAAATTAATTCCTTTGAGGCTAGAATGAACTTGACACCAGTTGAAATAGATCCGCTGGATAGTGCATGAATAAACGGCTTCCTGTTTATTCCTTTTGTACATTTATGGGCCTTGAATGACTGATGGACTACGTGCAACCTAACGCCTGAGAATAGAAACATGGAATTTGCTAGTGCTAAGTATACCTTAGCCAATATGTCGATGAGCACAGAAATCAAAGGTACATTGCAGTTTATAGGTAAACAAAGCCGAGGGCAACACTATAGCATAGAATTTATTTTTTGACAAATAGCACTTTAAAATTTCCCCATTTTTTTTTTTTTTTTCTGTAAGTAGGTTTATACAAACACTTTTACATGTCAAACATTTTTTTTTTAAACTAGATGAGGCCGGCGTTTCCTATCTGACTACTCTGAGAAGAAAGGCCGAAACAAACTCAGAGGTCACAGTCTCTTTTAAAGTCCAGACATAATCTTGGTCAGATCATGTGAAGACCATGTAGGTTGGTGTCTGAAATGGTCTTTTGAGGAAAGAACCACACAGATTGAGTGGACCTGTCCAGTCAGTGCAAGCATCTGTCAGTAATCGTACAGCTCAACATAAAAGTTAAGGAGCTCAACGATTCGACGAACAATACCAAAGAAAGGACATTTGGGTAGGCCGCATAATTTACTCAAACTGGCAAACTATGATTAAAGCTGAGAGAAAAGAAAAAGAAAAAAACAAGGACCCACATAGTCTTCACATTCATAGTAATTAAAATAATATTACATTTTACAAAGTAAATATTCATGTCATTGTATATATAAAATTCATCAATGACAATGTGTATATAAGAAAAAAAATAGCAAAAAGAAAAGAACAAAAAAAATCAGTATGTATATAAAAAAAAATTAAAATTAAAATTAGTTGGAGCAGCTCAATCCCACGCCTTTTTGTCATCAATGTAATCTTTAACAGTATAAAAGGCTTTCTGGCACAACTTACGTTTAATAAATTATTTGAATTTATTAAGGCTCAGATCTTGAACGGGGCTTGGAAGTTTATTATAAAAACGTATGACATTGACATCTGAGCGAGCCACCTATTTTCATGAGCCTTGTTGTAGGTACAACAAATTTGTGTTTGTTCCTAGTGTTCATATCACTGTATTTTTTAAACAATTTTATATTTTTATGGACTTTATTTATAAACGTTACGTAAAGTACTTAGAAGAGACGTTTAAACGTCAAAAGTGTATGGTTAAATAGACGTTAATCATTACCTGCATAGACAAAACTATGTAAATCCTGTATATGCTAGAATAGCTATCTTAAAAATGCTACAATTTATTTGAATTTGTTTTTATTGAAAATCATATTGATGTTATTTCGAAAATGCATATTGCACAGATAAGTAGAACTAAGTATGTAATTGCAATCCGTTTACTTACCTACTTCGGACACATGATGAAGCATAAAATATTGTAGGTATGGATTCTTACTTAGTCATGATTAAAAAAATAAACTAACTATTATGAAGTTTTGCGTCGTTTCGGAAACTAAAAGGCGTGGGTGACACGAGCAAGATCAAATAAATGACGCATAGTCACCAAAATGACAAAGAAGATGATGTTTAAAACTAAGACCTATGCTAGATTAAAAAAAAATGTATTATCATAGCTACAGAAAGAAAGATGATATTAAGTATTATTGTAATTCTCACGCGGAAATACACTTTCAAGTTTGTACAAAAGAAGACTTACGTAAGTATTTCAAAATGAACGCGTTCAAAAATAAAGGTAAGTATTTTGTAACTGCATAAAAAATGGTGCCCCAAGCTTTTGACAGCTGTTATAATTAGAATTTCTGCTGTTAACATCTTGGGTTGTGAGTTATCTAGATGATTGATGATGTGAAGATAAATCTTATGTTTGCGCGAACTTTGCTGGTGTCATGAAAGTAAACATCCGCAGTTAATACCTACCTGTTTTAATACCCATCAGCAATGATGTCGCGATCACAATTTTAGCAAAAGCAGTGACATGGTAGCAATGGGAAGGTCACGCGGCGGGAGGACAGACAGACTGACAGCTTCACATTTTGGCACGCTGTGTAATAATTTTTTGCGGATGTATTCGCGACAAAAACGAAAACATCTTTTCCTTTTTTCTCCTCATACAAACATACTTGCTTACGTTATCGCCCTGGCGTTTTTCAATCATCGAGGTGAGAATGAAAGGAGATGCGAAGTTTTTCTTGCACTTTGCAAGTTTGTACCTACCTTCATTTTCTGTTGGCCAAATATTGTTGCTTTTGCCAATGTTTTTTTTTTGACACTACAATGAATAAGTAATTATAAAAATAACGGATAGATAATATTACTTATATTACATTTTTAAGGCTGCCTCTCCCATCTCAAGTGCCCAAGTGTTTCTGATAATAGATTGTTTAAATGCAACTTCATAGTTTATGTGTACCTATGTTTTAGGTAAGTAGGTACTCAGCAAGTATATTAAAAGTCAACATATTTCATCATCCGCTTTTAAGATGGTGTAATACTGTAAATAGGTACGTATTTCTTAACTGAAATCAACTGAATAAAACCACTTGCCAAAACGTGATTGAGATGAAATCTAAAGAGCCTCGAGAACGCTACAAATTAATCAATAGACGTAGTTTTTTATAGTCTATTATTGTGGCTGATTGATGGTCACCATAGAGTAGGTAGCTGGTAGGTACAGTGAACCGCACATCGGTGGTAAAATTTTTACATTAACAGCGCCTTTATGGCATAGCAGTAAGGGCGATTTCCGTAGTGCTGTTGATGCGTGGTTGAGCGTACAAAGCGATTCTTGTCGGTGCTTCCTCGACACGACCAAGGCCGTTCTAATCATTGCACTCCACTGATGACACTAAACGGACTTGTATGTTGCGAGATGATTGCGCCCGCGCCTCTCATGTGGAAGGGAATTCGTTTGACATATTAATAAATAGACGTAGGGACATTCAGTTAGGCAGTAACTGTTTGACGAAAATAGACTACGAAGGTTTTTGTGTCGCGGAAGATGATGATTTGTTCGTTTGTTCGTTTTAGGCGTCCTATTGCTTATGACCAGAGGTCGGAATTAGGTAGAGTTATTTATGTACTTACACTGATTTCATACAGCGAAAGAATAAAGTGGATACTTCAAATCATAGTGGTACTTTGAATGAATCGGACAAGGAAAATGATTCAGATGGGCCGTTTGAATAATCAAACCCTCACGAGTCTAGGCTAGACGCAAAAGTATTTTCTTATTTATAAAAAGGCGAGGTATAAGTATGAGAATTTGCTTAAGACTATTAATAATTTGTGTTGTGAATTAATGTAAATACTAATAAAAATTGTATGTTAATTATCTTTGTTTTATTTGTCTGTCTATCTCCGAGGTTTTTATTATTATTTATTTGTAATTTTGTTGGCCACACGGCATTGTCCATTAGAAATCCCAGGAAGATCCATATTAACATCAACATTTCGATGCAAGTACATAAATAACTCTACCTATTTCCGACCTCTGCTCATGACATAAGAGAGATCACTTTTAGTTTCTATATCGTAACTTTTTTAATACAATGGAATATTTTGAAAAACACGCGATAGATACTTGAATTACGGGTTCGCACTTTAATAAAATAAATCGTATTACCACGATCAATCACCTAACACCAATGGCTTGTAAAAGTGCTCAAGTTGAATGGCTCCAGAACTTGGATTCTATACAACTGGGGAATTACTAACTTACCCAAAATAATCCATAACGCTAATTTCCCTACACACAGGACCACGCATTTTTCCACTTAATTACTTCTGTTTTATTGTGTTTATTCTGTTGAGACTATCACTGATTTTTATATTATGCCCTATCCCTACACATTTAGGTACTAAATAACTGATTATGTTTACAAACCGTGTGGTGGGATCCTGGTGATCTGATAAACAGGTAGGTATTCCTAGTGCAGACACCAGTCTCTCACAAAATAGTGTTACATAGTTTTTGTCTAAATTCATAAGATGCCATTGTTTTTGAAGAGAAAATAAATTATTTGAAGTTGAATATAGTTTTGTTGCTTCTACGTAGCCGTAGAGCCACAGGGCTTAGTGCTTAAGGTGCTCCCCCGACCGAACGACCTTGAGCGTTCGGTCCTTCTCTGTCCCGCCGCTCTGACCCGCTCTGTCCCGCTCCCTCCGCATGCCAATTTATCATAGAATTCACACCATTTTTTGGAATTATTTTAATAAAAAAAGAAAAGCGATATTTTGAAATACGAAAATAAAACGTGATTGGTTTTTTAAATTATCTATCCATTAGTGTAATCCCCAACTTAATATAAGGTCATCTTTAGCAAAAGATGCAGGCAATCAATAAGTCATTTTTTTAAATGGCGATTTTAAATGTATTTATAACACATAAAAACGAATAAGATCGTGCAATGTGATGATAGGATATCGAACGTTAATAATGTGCCTTTAGATGTAGTTTATTTCTCTTAATTAATGAGTTAATAGCTCTGAATACGTATTGTCACACGGTTTTGCTCGGGGTGGCACCTCTTGCTTGCAGAGCGCTCGGCCGCTCTTGCTTACAGATGTGGTTATCGTGTGCACGGGATTTTGTTTTCAAATTTGTCAGATGTAAGAAGTTTACAGTAATGATTTTAAAAGCGTCACTTCCGTGAGCCAGTATTTTTGTCTTTTCTAATTTTTCAGTAAGTATAAAATACTTAAGTATGAACTTTTTAAAGGAGATGGAAAACGGTGGGCCCAAATGTAATAAGTTGAAATATGATCTAAAAAATTAGTCATATTTTTTATCTTAGGATATCAAAAATCAGCTCAATTCTTAATCTGGAAGCGGAGAATTAAGACAAATATAGTTATAAGTAATCGATTACAAAAAGAAAACATTCGCACTCGGTAATTAACTCGAGTAATTAAATGCATTAAATATACTTATATACAATAAAGTGCATTTAATCACATGCCTTAATATATTAAATATCAATTAATTACTGAAAAACCAATATAATGAATATCAATTTCATATCGATTAAAATCAGTCTTATATTTTTAGTCTATGTCACTGGCATGACAGCTGTGAGTCAGCTCAACATTGACAGTAGACAGTTGCCGACTGCTCTTGCTTGTTCACTCGTTTCGTGTTTTCCGATGCGTTTTGAATGCTTTCCAGATTATTTAATTTTTAACGACCACTGCGTTGTTGTTTACGATTCTGACCCTGCCTACCTTGTACGACCCTTGCTTTCACACTGTACACCGAAGATCGCTCACACGTTTGACTTGGAATTGTTATTTTGGATTTTACCGCCGCCTTGTGGATTGGATATTGTTGAAACTATGGATCGCTGTGTGAATTGTAGGATAGCAACTAGTTACTGCAATACACTAGGCCGACGACCCTTAGACGAAATATAATAAACATTAGTGTTTACAGAACATCTTTTGGACTTCAGGAATCAGTTGTTAGTTATTGTGACATAACCTTACTTTTACTAAACCTCTAATAACTCGGCTCTCAGATTGTCAAAACTTACAGAATTTTCAGCGAGGGACTGATAAGTTTAAATCTATTAATTCACAACAATTTCATCTCGTTACATTTAGGCCCAAGATTGTATGTAATCGTTTCCGTCTCCTTTTCATGACATTTTTTTATACTTGTGTGTATATATTATATTTAATGATTTCAAACCCCAATGACAATCATGTATATTTTTAAATTTTTGATAAATCAAATTAACAGATTTTTCAACTGAAATCCATACAGTACCTAGTAAACAAACAACAAAATATGACTGCCTACCTACTTCAGTCTGTACTGTCCTACATTTAATAGAGAATGATTTCTTAGAAGTTCGATGATTGAGTGCCAAACAATTTTTCAATGACAATATTGAGTACCAATCTATTAGCTCATATATTGTATATGCAGCAGTCAGCCACGAGACATAAACGTGATATTCTGATCATTAGGTAGGTACCTACTTGTTTGTCGTCACCAAGTTCGCAACTACAGTCCGACCGTCGAGAGAATACGTTCTTGACACTCTTGTCAGTTTCATATATTATTAACGAATATTGTGTTTTGCAAATTTGATCCTTATTACAACTAGAAATTGTCCAACTGACAGGTGTCAGGAGCGCATTATCTCGCCGGCCGGACTGTAGATAAGTCATACATTAGGACGTATGACGTATCTACAGTTCGGCAGTTTGTATAACATCGCTTGACAAGGGTCAAGCAATGTTATACATAAAACACATCCAGTCCTTTCATAGCTGGTATTTTACCTCTGATTTTACAATCACAGTGATCTTTATTGTTGTTACGATATGGTTGGTGTTTGGTTGCCATCAGAAGTAAAACGACTGTGGAAATACTAATAGACAAGACATCCACTGATGTTCCTAGGTAAACAGAATATCTTAATCTGACTGTCTTATTGGTCTACAGTCCGTTGAGAGGATGCGTTCCTGACTCCTGTCAGTTGGACAATTTCTAAAATTAATAAGGATCAAATTCGCAAAACACCATATTCGTTAGTATGAATCTGACAGGTGTCAAGAATGCATTCTCTCAACAGTCGGACTATAGTATAGTACAATTATTGCTGGGCAGAGCAGAGTTAGTGATTTTTTTGGGCAGTGTGATTTGGTAAAAAAATTATTGACAATAAGTTTCCTCCCTATCTATCTGTTTTTCATATTTCTATGCTATGCTATAATAATAAAGCTGAAGTTTTTTTTTTTTTGTTTGTATGAACGCGCTAATCTTTGGAACTACAAGTCGGATTTGAATTTTTTTTTTGTTGAAAATGATAGCCCAATTCTTGAGGAAGGCTAAACGAAAAAAAAATAAGAAAGAAGACTAGCGAAAACGGAGCAATAGCGCGGGGAGGCCATGCGATGCAACGGGTTGGGTCAGGGGAGCAAGAAATTTCACGCGGACGAAGTCGCGAGCCGAAGCTAGCTAGGTAATTAAAAGAACTCGCGAAGTGTGATCTAGGATACACGACTGCCTTCTATACGCTTACAGAGCAGGCATTATTTTACTATGTAACTCGATATCTACTGAAAATTAGGGGTCCTTACACTCCTCACTCCCCAGCAAACGTCAAAAGCGTACCTACATCAAAGCGAGCACATGACCTGAGTCTAATGTTGTGTATCTACTTGTGTAAGTACATAAATAGACATATTTCGGAATATGACTATTCATAAGAGATTTCAACTACTGAAGGCACTTATTCACTCTATTCATTAATACACAGTTTCTTGTAAATGAAACGAATACAATGCCTTATCCCAAACAATGCGTCGGTAAAATGTTACGAGCGGTTGTTGGTAGCTCTATAGAGATACGAATGGAAAGTTTAGGCCTATCTTGTAGCAGTTTGAAACGTATCGTCGAGTTTAATTGTCGACCAATAAACGTGTCGTATAAACTTGTTGTCATTTCAATTGATCATCATCAAAATGCCCTTTTATTTCATGACTGTTTATTCGACGAGCTTAAAATAATAGAATTGAGACTTAATTTTGTAATCTATTCACAACTAGCTTTTGCCCGCGGCTTCGCCCGCGCGGAGGTCGGGAATTAACCCACGGAAACGTACTACCGGGATAAAAAGTCGTATGTCCTAACCCAGGTCATTGTTTACCCATGTGCCAAATTTTATCCAAATCCGTTCAGCCGTTTTAGCGGGAAAGCGTAACAAACAAACTCACTTTCGCATTTATAATATTAAGTTAAGATTGCAACACAATAACTGTTTTTCTTTAGTATCAGCTTATTAACAAATAGCAAAATAAGCTAAATAATTATTTATTGTGCTTAGTTCGTATAACCGTCGTTCATGAATTAGGTATTCATGATAATCATCGCTCTATTTGCGTCAGCAAGAGCTACCTAAGTACTTTTGTTACCTACGGTATCAGCGGCATCGTCTGCTTATCCATTTCCCAACTACGCCGGGGTCGGCTTCCAGTCTTCCAGTAATTGCGTAACACACATTAGGAATCGGTTTCATTTTGACAGTTCAACAATATTCATTGCGCTATTTACGTTGTTGAGCGGAGCGGACGTTTTTCAAACATATGAAGCAATGGATTAGCAATATGCTTCAAAATCATTCAAATTGTGATTGATAGTGTGTTACGCAATTAGGGTGCTGATGCAGCTGAATACCAGTATTTAACATAGAGCAACTGCCTATCTGACCTCCACAACTCAGTTACTGGGTAAAACGATTCTTCTTGGTAAGACTGGTCGTTACCTACATAACAGTAATGATGCGAAATCGTCTCAAAGTAGGTACCTACTCAAGAAGAATGTGGACACGAAAGAAACCCTTGTTGATACTTAATGATTGTTTGATGATACCTTCAGAATGATGACAAATTGTGAAAAGAACAATGGGAAAGTCTGTCGGATTACGTTTCGTTTCTTAAATTATTAAGAGTCACATAACCAACGACTTCCATCTTTGTGCAAAACTTGCTGTAAAACCATAACCCTGTCTTTTCTGTTCAGCAGTCGGGTAATAAGAACCAAATTTAACGAGACCAGTCAACTATTACGTTTATGTTAAACTTGTTTGTACATTTCTCTGATCGTACAGTCAGCAACAAAAGTCGATTAACACTTCAGTTTGTTAAACCTTAATAATTATTGAGCAAAATATTTAATTAAAATCGGAACAGGAGGTAAAACTCAAAAAATGGTATTAACTGGATAAAAAGCTGCAGATTATCGGATCATTTTGTGTCAATTTTGATGATACATATTATGTAAAAGTGACAGTGTTAATGGACTGTAGTTGCTGACCGTAACGTTAGGACACTGAAGCGAAAAAATAGTTAGACTTGTAAGTAAAGCAGGCGACTGTCCAAGGGACGAGATAAAATAAAAATAAATTAAGACGTTCTAACAGAGAAAATTGATAAAAACTAAAAGAAAATGAATTATACTCCATTTGAAATAAGATATGAAATTTAAATAAACCTTTTTTACAGTCCGTTCAACCGATTTCGACTTCTATTCCGTAGGCATAAGGATGGCATTAAAAGCAGCAACGTGGTTACAATACCAACTGTTTACTGCAGCTGGCAATTGTCATACCACCGACGCAATAGAAGTCAGGAGTATTCCCGTTTGGGCACCTGAGCACCTATTTTTTGGGCACCAATGCATTGAGCACCGAAGATATTAAATGGATTGGTGCTCAAATAGGTGCTCAAACGGGAATACTTCAGAAGTCAAAATCAGTTGAACGGACTCTAAAAAAGGTTTATTTCAATTTCTAATCTTATTTCAAATGGAGTAGGTATAGGTAAGCCGACGACGTTCGCACAAACGTAAAAATATCGCGGCGATTTTTTTTACGCACTGGATTTTCAACGCTCTGCTTAGCGCCGAGAGTTGAAAATCCAACACTGTGTTTTTTCGACGCGCTGTAATACACTGTTGAATTCTCAATGCTCGGCTCAACACCGAGAGTTGAAAATGCAGTGCGCGATAAAATCCCGCCGCGATATTTTTAAGTCCGTGAGAATGTCGTCGGCTAAATGGTTTGTCTTTTTGAACAGGGGCCCAACCACCACCTCTTAAAGCAGTATTATTTTAAAGTTACTTCAGAGTGAGAGAGAGATGGAGCTATACAGGACGTCTAGCTCCATCTCTTTCCCACACTCAAGTAAGATTTTTGAAGCTTTAAGAGGTGGTGGTCTAGCTCCTGAAAGTACAGTCGCGTTGACTGTAAAATTATCAGTATGCACGTTTTGCAACGAGCCATATTTACTTAGCTTATTATGCCGTGTGCACTACTTAATAACAACTTCTAATTGGTCAAAGTCACAATGTGCTTATGTGCCTACTTAGAGATGTTTCTTTTTAAGAAGATATTACTTCCAACCTATAGTAGTTAACTAGTAGTAATATCAAGTACTCATAGAGGTGTTCTCATTCTGAATGGGACATACTTAACAAAATTTTCTCTAACGTCTTTCTTTGAAGCTATGTGAACTTCATAACAATAAGAGAAAATTAATATGACGAACAATTTGCAAACATTCATAAATTATCGTAAGTATAAATAGGTCGTGCTCGCGAAACTCAAGTGTCATTAATGTGACCCGCGTAGTCCAGGAGCTCACATTGATAAATAATTTGCATTACGTATGATTATAATTTTGAAGTTATTAGGTACCTATGTACTATCGGCCAAACTTCCGCATGCTCACCTTTAAGGCGATAATCGCATAGCACGGCTCACGACTCGATCGCCCGATGGATGCATGCATTTTGATCAATAGGATGCACGATTGTTTTTGATTTGATTTGTTGCCAATGTTTGTTGTACTCACAGAAATGCATTATTGTCTCTAATTGGGCGAAACCAGGAAGGGGTGTGTCTGTCACTAGCTGCGCTTTCGCAGAAATATTTTCTGAAACTGAGCATGGTTAAGTTTTGCCAATAGTACCTAGGTACTTTAAAAACTTTATTTTTTCTTCTTCTTAGAGTGGCGATGTAAATCCAAATTTTATTGTTTCGGCTGAGAATTCGGCTTATTAACTATTTTGTAGTAATCCTATTAGTTTTCTAGTCTTTTCCTTTTGTCTAATCAATCAAATAAGCCAGCACCCTAATTGCCTAACACACTATCAATCAGAATCTGAATCACTGAAGCCTATTGTTAATCCATTGCTTCATATGTTTGAAAAATGTGTCTGCTCAACAACTTAAATAACGCAATGAATGTTGTTGAACTGTCAAAATGAAACCGATTCCTACTGTGAGTGTGTTACGCAATTGCCCCGCAGGTTTGACTGTAACATAAAATAATCAGCATAGTCTATGAAATCTGTTCAAAGTTTTTTACTTCGATACAGCCTTGTAATCGACCTTGTAAGTTATGTTTCAAAGGATAGTTTGATGTTTATATTCCTTTGGTGGCGGGCTGTTGGTCTAGTACAGGGGAAAGCATGTTTTTCACGTGACGCAACTGTCTGGACGCCTCCCCATTCTGGCGCCAAAGCTTGGCATCCGAAAGACCTCCCCCCTCCTCCCTCCAGCTCCACATTACGTGACGATTGCTGCATTGAATAATGCTCATAACAAGAAACGATTATTGGCTCATTTTCAGTAATACGAGTATATTACTTCCAATTACGTGCAACTAAGATGGCTCTGGCTCATTACATACATCAGGGGGCCAACTATCACCTCTTAAAGCAGTATTATTTTAATGTTACTTCAGTGTGAGAAAGAGATGAAGCTATACAGGACGTCTAGCTTCATCTCTTTCCCACAGTGAAGTAAGATTACAATAATACTGCTTTAAGGGGAAAGCGCAAAGGTAGCCCGCGAAATTCAAATTTTCTTACGATTTTTGCAATTTGCATGTGTCTGGGTGTATGTTGATCAAAGTATGATACGCGACCGTAAAAAATATGTATTTACAGAATTATAAAATTAGAATCAGTAATACAATTCCTTAAGTTAGTATAATCCTGAAATGTTAAGATTTCATGAAATAGTCATTAAATAGAATTACTTGGTCTTAGAGAGTGGTATTGATGACTTTAATGATTATAATAATTCTGTAAAAACATATTTGTTATGGTCGCGAATTATATTTTAATCAACATACAACTTAATACTGACCTGCAAATTGCAAAAAAACTAAGAAACTTTGAATTTCGCGGGCTACCCTGGCGCTTTCACCTTAAGAGGTGGTGATCTAGCTCCAGGAATGTTATGTCAAGTTATATGTTTATCTGTTACCGTCGCTGTATTGTTTTCTGTGTTACTAGAAAACTGTGATCATTCTTTGTCCGCGCAAATTGAATATAAATACCTACGAGAAATAGAAATTCTTAGATTTAATCGATGCAATTCGCTGGGAAGTGTTTGTAGAAAGTGCATGTGGCACGACCTTGCTGAACAAGTACGATGATAAAAAGCTGTACTCAAACAGAATCATAATTTAGATCATATAAATTAGTAGGTAGGTACTTTCAGTTACTGTCAATAAAATTATATACAGTTTTTATTGATACATAAACTACGAACCACTGTTGTCTGTCTCTTTAGACTGGCCTCAATCGTTTCTTAATATTTTTTAATGGCTTTCAGTCTGATCGCAAGACAAACGTACCGTTTTACAAGCGAAAGGCTAGTTCAAGAGTTTGTTCGGCAAATAAAAGGCATCCTTGACCTCATAATGGCGGCATGTGAGCGTATAATGGATTACTTTACAATGATAATGTTGTGTTAAAAAAGCTAAGTCTAAAACGAATTGATTTTTATAACTTTTTTTTTTTTGATAAACTAATTCCTCTTTAGCGATTTGCCAAATTATCGTTTGAGTGATGGATAGTGATCGCCGTTATAAGCAAACAAGACGACACGGCTGCTGCCAATTCTTTAGTGGTAGTGGTAGGTAGGTAGGTATAAATGCTTATAACTCTTATAAGACACAGTTTTCGCTATCTTAAGAGCCTATACTACCTCAGCTAAAATTCACTCTTTATCTCGCTCGCACGAGTGCGGTGCTGGGCGGCAGGGAGCCCCGATAGTGTAGGTAATTGCTTTTTACGGTGAAAATAATAATAATTAAAAAAAATACATAAGACCTGCTCTATAGTTAGTTCAGTTAGTATGAAAAGTTTCATGATCTAATTTGAAGTATTTTTTTTAATACCAGCGGTTTATTGTTCAGTTTGGAGGTAACTTTGGATTTTTTTTTCTATCGACAAAATTTTATGGAATCGTGTTTTCGGCAAACATAGTACTTAACATTAATCCTCAACTTTACCATATATTTATTTCAAAATTAAAGCTGCAGTATTTTCGACATTACGGAGGATCATGCTAAGCCATTTGAGGTAGTAGTAGCCCTTAAAACGTTGTAAATTATTAATTACGCTTAGCCTAAGCTGAGTAGTGTGTAATTAACGGTGATTCAACGATCAAACATTCCGCTACACAACACACACACGTCGATGTGCATAGATACATAAGTAATTATAATTTTCACACCTAATGGTTCGATAACATCAGTTAACTAGCCAATACGAATCGACATTCCTCAACTAAACCTGTAAATCTTGGCAAAGTTTGCTTAGCAATATACAAGATAGAAAATACATTATTATTACCTACGTCCATCTACATAAAATGATTAAAATGTTAAATAATTATTATTATTTATAAAATTCAACGCCTACACCTTTTTTGCACACAAACCAAATCAGTTATAGACTGTACATTACAACTAATATTCCAAATGGTGAACCAAAACAACAAAAATACTAACTACAATTTTTTTTGTTCATTTGAAGCTTTATAAGTGCCCTTTAGAACCTATTTAGTTCCAAATGGCACTCGAAAGCAATATAACGAAGCTAATAACTGCAGGAGAACTATGCTTTTAATATCATTCGCATTGCACCCGAGAGTCGCAATAGCAATAAAAGTAAGTCTCTAGCAATTTCTAGTCCACGGAAGGGACAGAAGTTTAGCGTTGACTGCGGTTATTCTAAATACCTAGTTCTACTCTATAAGATTATGAAATAATTGCTCAAGTCAACTGCGCGAAAACACGCGATGTTGACAGCTTCCTTGTTGAAAAATAATTCATCACAACCAACATTATTTTTATAAGATATCATATCGTAAAGTAAAGTAGAGCTCCTGTACTAAGTAGTCATAAGTTGAGGCGAAACTGGTTAAAAAAAAACGGCATGGACGCAGCCTATTAAAAAAAAATGCAGTTACGCCTCATCTCATAAAAATCCGTACTAACCGTGTGTGATATTGAGGCTATACTCAAGAAGGTTTACACCCATCGGCAGCAGGAGCAACCAGAGACCACTACACCAACCACCACCGTGACTACTGTAAGACTGACACAGGTTCACTTGTTCAGACTATCCACTATATGTATGGATAAGAGCATAAGCGCACTGCATCCGATCCAAATCTGATTAATATCTGTCCGTATCAACTATTTGAATGACGGATTGCGCATTAGATGCGAACTTCGTCCGAACAAATTTAGAACATGTCATTTACAATCCGGATGTAACTCGGATTCGGATACGATGCAGTGTGATACCGCTCTTAGTCTAGTGTCCGAGCCAATATTCAGAAATATTTAATTAATTACGACTTAATTGGGATCATTACGATGGTCGTCATTTGTAGATCTTTGACAGTCGTTACGGGTAGTCAGAAGCCCGAAAGTCTGACAACCAGTCTTACCAAGGGGTATCGTGTTACCCAGTATCTTGGTTGTGGAGGTCCGATAGGCAGTCGCTCCATAGAAAATTATTTAGACTGAAAGCCGACCTCAACATATTATTATTTGGGAAAAGGTTGCACAGATGATTTCACTAAGTGCGACAGACATTAATCCTCCATCCTACCCTAATTACGTAACACACTATCAATCAGAATCTCAATCATTTTGAAGCAAATTGCTAATCCATTCCTTCTTAAGTTCGAAAAATATGTCTGCTCAACAATGTAAATAGTGCAATGGATTGATGCTCATTCTTATGACATAGCTACATCCTTACTAGGCTTTTCCGAAATTCAAGTGAACTGGAGCTAGACCACCACCTCTTAAAGCAGTATTATTGTAATCTTACTTCAGTGTGGGAAAGAGATGGAGCTAGACGTCCTGTATAGCTCCATCTCTTTCTCACATTAAAATAAACATTAAAATAATACTGCTTTAAGAGGTGGTGGTTGGCCCCCTGACATGCACTCTATTCTACTCATACATACTGTTGCTGTTAATGAGTTTAACAATATAACATCACGCTTGTATTTTAATAGCAGAGACAGAAATGTCATCATGATTATCTGCCTAGCCTTTTCTCAGCAATGTTGGGGTTTGCTCCCAGTCTAACCGGATGAAGGCAGACAGAGGCGGAGATGCTGTGTAGAAGCAATATTTCGGCAGGTACGTATTAGATTCATTCATGTAACGGGGGCGAGCATTGCCAATAACCAGGAGCAAATCCATGTAATAAGTACTCCGATTTAATTAAAATACAATTTATTTTTAATTGTTAAAATAATATCAGCCTTTACAACACTTGCAACCTCGACATGTATCAGACAAATGAATAGCGCTTTGCGTCTTGCTAACTGTTGCGTTTTAGTAAAAAACAGTTAAATAGGTATTATGAAGAATAATAATATTAGGTATGTAAAAAATAATCCTGCAATAATATCTATGAAATATTGCAACACAAAAGAGAGATATTTTAAATTTTCAGGACCAGTATTTTATACACTTTCCATTCGATGGCAACATGTGTAGATATGCAATAAAATAAAACAATAAAAATTGCATTGTACTTGAGGCATTGTATATATGAGGCTTGAATAGATAATTAGACTCGTCATGTCCGCTTGGATTAGATTAGATTAGATTAACTTGATAATTATGTTTTATGTAGGTATGGCAGCCGGTCTATACTTTCAAAATATCACAGTGAAAATTTAGGTGAAGTGAGCTGTCATTTCACCTGATGCTAAGGATTGACTCACTTCAAACTCGCTTCACCTAAGCTCTCACGGTGAGATTTTGACAGAATAGGTCGGCTGGTTATTTATGTACGAAATCGTATGCATATTTTCTAGGTGGACACAATTTTTACTGCACCGTCGATGCCTGATATTCTCATTAACAATAGCTTCCTAATACCTATAACCATTTTATTTAAGTTATAGGAACTTACTTCTTCATTATTATTAGTACAAAATGTAATAAAGAGTTGAAAAACCAGAATACAATACCACTGAAGGTGGAATAATGAAGGTTACTTGAACCACATTACAGTACAAAATATTCAAAGTATTGTTAATTATGTAGATGTGCGCAAGTAGTGCTAAGCTAGTAAACACAATCCTAGTACCTACTTACATTTAAAAATAATATGAGACGGCTAAAATTACGAGAAAATGAAATAAAAATAAATAAGACTAACTTTTTTGACTTTCTTTTTAAATCCTGTTTTCCAGAATGATAGCAATGTGTAGGGTTGGTCAATTTAGGGAAAAACATGCCTAGTGTAATTGCATAAAAGGACTAAATATGAGAAAAATGCGAAAACATTATAATTTTTATACAGTTAGCTTTAACGAATTTCTAATGAGTAGGTAAATAATTAAATATGTACAAGTCAAGGATATGGGCAACGTCCTTTCTATCTTTTAACATACAGGAAGTTCCAATCAACTGATGTTATCTTTAAAGGCTGGAATACACATGCTACGTAATAGTAGCACAAAAGCATGCTAGTTTCGAGCAGATGCTACTCAGTAGCATACAATTAGCACGTGTAAACGAAAAGAGTATGCTAATGAAGCACGCTACCTAATCGCAAGACGATTTATTTTTCGTGCTAACTAGCACACGTTGTAAGGCGCGGGTGAGGGGGGGTTGCTACGAAGCAAGTCTGAACGCGTTTCTGCGAGCATGCTACTTGATTTGTTGTAAAAGTGTCTTGTTGCCGTATGACGTTAATCATAAGGTTTAACTAGCAATAGAACTGTGAAATTGTTTGACTAGTACGCGATAGCTTGATGGGGCGATGAAAAAAACTTTAAATTTTATATTTCTTTACCGAAATTATGAATGTTTGTGGAATGTACGGTCGCCACTATACAAAAACAAAATTTTGAGGGAAATGCGTACCTGCGGGGCAATTGCGTAACACATTATCAATCGGAATCGGTTTCATTTTGACAGTCCAACAACATTCATTGCGTTATTTACGTTTGAGCAGTCAAATTTTTCGAACTTACGAAGCAATGGATTAGAAATTTGCTCCAAAATGATTCAGATTCCGATTGATAGTGTGTTACGCAATTAGGGTACAGGTTTATTAGAATCCTTGAACGACAATAATTTGACTATCATTTTTCATAAAAAGTTTTTTTATTAAATGTGATGCAAGGATTATATATAAGAGAATTTAATTAATTCGCAAAGTGACGATCATTTTGAATGCCAAATAATGAGCATGTGTATCTCAGACGTGCTAGTAAGTAGCATGCTCGTAATAAGTATGCTTCTGAGGTCTGTGCTTTCATGAGCAATGTACCAAACAAGTATGCTTTTTAGTAGCATGTGTATTCCAGGCTTAACTAATTTATTTGAAATAATCAACCAGGAGCTAGACCACCACCTCTTAACGCAGTATTATTGTAATCTTACTTGAGTGTGGGAAAGAGACGGAGCTAGACGTCCTGTATAGCTCCATCTCGTTCCCACACTCAAAGTAACATTAAAATAAGACTGCTTTAAGAGGTGGTGATTGGCCCCCTGTTCACTCGGCTTAGTCTAGACTTAGGTCGTGTTTATAAAAAAGAAATTAAACCAAAGGTGTCAAAATAATGTAGAAACGTAAAGGATTGGAATAAGTAAGTACCTATGTAAATAATTTGTATTGTCAAATAAAATGTTGCAGCCATACTGTAGGTTTTGTTAAATGAATGGTTATAAACCTACCTAAAATAGAGTCTTATCGCTTAGTGGAATTTTAGAATTGTCGATAAAAGTAATATAATGCAGCGTGCATGTATTTGGAATTGTGAAATAAAATTACGTACGTATGTACATTCCATAGATATTATAAACAAGGTACATTCATTATCTTATATTAATTATAGAGAAATAAGATGTGTAAAACATTTCGTAGTTTAAAATAGGAATAAATAAAAATTAATGGTGCAGGCGCACATTGAAAAAAAGAAACAATAAATATGTATTGATTTGCCAAAATGAATACGTCAGTCTATAGAGACGCCAATCCCCTTGAGTTTGACTCTTTTTAATTGCCTCGTTAGTAACTTATAAAATGGGCACATAGGTAAGTAGATTTCACTGCACATAGAAACCGCAGAGAAACGAAATGGCCTCAATTCTAATCATTTGATTCTATGCGAGATGCTGCGAAACAGCGGATCACGACTAAAAATTCAAAAAATCGCACGTTTAATAACCTATAAAGCAGATAAATGTTTCTAAAATAAACTTTACTTATATTTTAATTAAGCAGGTCGCAGACACGTTTTATAGTTTTCGTTGTGTGCAATTTTAAATAGCGGATAGCGGCGCGTTCGTCGCGTCAGCGTCGCTTCGGACTGCGCATGCTGAGAACGGGCCAGACGCGTGTGTGCGTGCGATGATACGTTGTGTGCGTGTGATACCGATACGTGTACATGCATTAATGCTCACATTTCCGTTCTTTTGCGAACGAATATTATGAAATGCACGTGCAGCAGTCGTATAGGAATTTCGCGTAAAGAAGATTTCTATAATTTTATTACCTACATTTCTATAAGGAATCAAAAAGGAAAAGATGTAGTCATTGTGAGCAACGTATTGCGATTAAAGTCCTAATAGTTATGGCCGTTATAGGATTTTAATAGGATAAATTGGTAATCGATGGTAAACTGTTTTGTTGGTAACATGGGCAACCCACACAGGCGGTTTATGAGCAATCGGTCGGATCTTGTTCCGGCGTAAGAGCACGCTCGGGCGGAGCACGCGGTTACCACGTGCGCCTGCGCAACCGTACCTCAGTCAGGGCTGCCTACATTTTTCTACGGAATTGTGTCTATCAGCTTGTCAAGCTACTGACTTTAATGGCTCGTCTGAATTTAGTCCATTTTATAGCCCATTTGAAATCTAATAATCGTGTGTGAGTGGTCAGGTTTATTACGAAATTATTTTTGAAATTGGATATACTTATCCGTAACAGAAGAGTGGTTTCTAAATTTTTGTTAACTTGATTTTACTAATAATATTGGTAACCAAATTTGAGGGGCTTGTGGCTAAGTAATAATCTACGTTTGCCGCGATTGATCCGTGGATGCGTGACCATCTAACCGAGACCCCTCCGTGCCTCGGAAAGCACGATAAGCCGTTGATCCCGGCAGTCATACGTGGATCTTTGAACCATTACCAACAGGGTTTCGTATTACCCAGTAACTGGGTTGTGGAGGTCAGATAGGCAGTCGCTCCATGTAAAATAGCATATGTATAGCGTATGTATTTAGCTTTATCCGGTTAGACTGGAAACTGACCCCAACATAGTTGGGAAAAGGCAGGCAGGCGGCAGGTGATGATCTTTATCGGTAACAAAGTTTGCCATTTTCTGATTTACGTGTGGTAGCCAACCCTAGACCCTAACACCTCGGCGCATGGCAGATTGCATTTTAATCGTTACACTTTAGTTAGTTTTCAAAGAAACTATAAGTACTTGTAACATTTTGAGTTACGTAATGGCTATAAATACGTGACTATGTTGGTACACTACGTTAAAGTTGATTATAAATAATGATTATGAATAAATTTTCCATGGCTCATTATCGAAACAATATACAGGGTGTAAGGGACAGCCCTCTGCAAAGTAGCAGGGTGCATTCAGCTCCTTATTTTGAATCATATTCCACCGGAAATATTCTCAGGAAAATTTTATTTTTTTTATCGCTTTTTCAGTTACTGTTCCTTTATTTCAATGTAATATTACATTCTCTGTATGCAGCAATCCATTTATGTAAATAAAACAGCTAAAATAAAAAAAATATCAGCAATGGATGTTGAAATACTCGGCAGCGGAAGGCTCGCTGCGCTGCCGTTCGCTACGCGTATTTTGCCACGGTAACGATACATTGCGTGTGAGGTAATAAAACAAATCGTGTTTATTGGATTCCCATAACGTTCCTGAAATAATTTCATGTACCGATCATCTTAGTATGATATACTGAACTCACCCCATCAGTCTGCGGAGGGCTGTCCCTTACACCCTGTATAGTACAATACATACTTATCAAACTACCATAGTATGATAAAAGTACAGAAAAGGAATACATGTACCCCATGGGAGAAACGAACATCTATACACCGTAAGGACTATTATTGCTTGAAGCGCTCGGCCGCTATAGTAACGCTTGCCAACAAATGTGGTCATCGTGTACACGGGATTTTGTTTTAAAATTGGTCAGATGTAAGTTTCCTCGACAGTACACACGGCTACATGTATTCATGTAGTCATTTTCCAGTATAAACTGATCTCGCATTGTATAGGATTTCCGTACAATAAGAAGTCAGCTTATACTGGACATGTATAGCTTGATATGTAGCCGTGTGTACATAGTATGTGTTATTTATAAAGTTTACGATGTAATACCGTAAATACATGGAGCCTATTATTTTAATTATTATCCTCATTGATCTAAAAAGCACGTGTGCACCTTTATCGTGCACTTGCGTTAATAAAGGGTGTTTCATTTTTGAACTTCGAACACTGTCCAAAATGGCAACATTCGGTTAGGGTTTCTATTCAATCAATGTGCTTCAGCTTGAGGTATTACGTAGGTATTATGATATGTGCGTAAGTAGCCATTTTTCTTGGAAAATCATGAACGTTAACGTCACTCTAGCATAGGTAACACTAAATAGAGTAAAAAGCACGTTTGTCCTTCACAAAACGTGATTTACAGTACTTTGAATACCTAATATGCATTTAATTAGTAAACAACCGTTCGTTTTAATTGTTACATAGACGTAGGCGCAGCTAATAGGACTTCCCTTAAGGCTATAAGCATTGTTTTCTGTCGACACGTCACAGTGTGGCGTATGAGAAAGTACCCATGAGTCGCCTCAATAAATTAACTACGCACTACTACGGAAAAGTATCATCTAAAATACATAGGTACTACAATTTGTAGAACATTTATTTTTCCTAGTAATTCATAGAAGCAAAGATTTACATCAAATACTGGTATTAAATTCTTATTCGTCTGCCTGAAACTTTATATCTAGGAAATAATAAGGTCGATTCCTAGACGTACATCGCAGACATTTGCGGTGAACCACTTTTTAACCTTATTTCTATGGTAATAAGGTTTAAAAGTTGTTCACCGCAAATGTCCGCGATGGTGCATAGACGATATTGGAATCTTAAGCTATTTGCACACATTGCAAAAAGCCTGCAGACTGGCTAGGCTATTACTGGTGATGGCGTTTGACAATTGCTTACGGCTCTTTAAAGTGATTAAGGGGAAATGGTATCCTAACGTGGTTTGGAGCATTGATATGACCAAATGGAGCAATAGAGAATATATTTATTTTTTAAATTCTATATGCTCTGATACATTAAAATAAACCCATAATCCTCTTATGTAATGGTGAACGTGTAGATGACATTTTATTGAATTCGCTTTAAAGCGAAAGCGCCAGGGTAGCCCGCGAAATTCAAATTTTCTTACGTTTTTTGTAATTTGTAGATCAGTATTAGGTTGTATGTTGATTAAAATATGATTCGCGACCGTATCAAATACGTATTTACAGAATTATAATAATTAAAATCATTAATACAACTCTCTAAGACCAAGTAATTCCATTGAATGACTATTTCATGAAATCTTAACATTTCAGGATTATACAACTTAACGAATCGTATTACTGATTGTAATGATTATAATTCTGTAAATACATATTTGTTACGGTCGCGTATCATACTTTAATCAACATACACCCAGACACTTGGCTGCAAATTGCAAAAATCGCAAGAAAATTTGAATTTCGCGGCATACCTTAGCGCTTCCCCATGGGGAAGGTCGGGGAAAGCTAATTGTAGATGGCGTGGTCATAGCTAGGTCCCCACGGCCTACAATAAATTTGACATTTCGTTCATTCGTGAGTTTGCTTTTATTTCGCTATTTCGTTATTTTCGGTGATATTTTAAATCAAGTATTTGACATAGAAAGTGTCACAATTTAAAACCATAAATATATCCTCAGTCACTTTCTTCAAAATGTTTCTACTCTGTTTAATTTATAACACATCTCTACGAACAGCTTTAAGCCACCATCTTTTAATTTTAGGGTCTCTCGGGAAATGGTAGACTCCAGTTTCGGAGTATTTAGTAACACAACAACGCATCATTTTCGCAAAAATAAAATAAAACCATCTCACGCCTCGTATTTATGGCTTGTGTTGGGAACTAGCTACGACAGCGCCATTTTGACAGTTGCCTTCCCCATTAGGATCGAATAAAACAGTTTTTTTTTTTCATAAAAAATACAAATTTTGGGGAAACTGCGATGTTTTGTATCGAGCCAAATTGTGTCATTCGTGTTTTGGCCCTCATAATTTACTAAAGAAAATATTCAATTCATAATCATGAAAGAATAAATAACGCTTTTTGAGGACAAACATTGATTTTGCGTGCAGCCGAAATGCGTCGATTTAGTCCCATCTCGGCACCTTCCCATTTCGGCTCCCTTCTAAAATTATTTAAAAAACAGTAACTTTTGAAAAATATTTAATTTGATTTACTCACTAAATGCTGTGTATCAATTTTTTGATGGATGGCTGTGTACAACGACTTATGACAGGGTGCCGAGATGGGAATTTTTCGTGGGCATGATAAATAAATGAATGGGTGCTGAGATGGGACTAAACCAATGCGTCAAAACATATAAATGCAGATCTAGATATATTTGTTTGGGTAATATTTTGTAACGGTACCGTGCCTTTGAAATCGATGTAACTAATGATATTTGACTCTACTGAACGATTTGTTGCTAGGGCCTATTTGCATTCATTGCAATTTTACACGTGTCGTGCTAAATGACAAACTATACCTACTTTTCGCGAAAACGATAATGAATTACTAAAACATTCCTGTAAGAGTTCTAAACAAATATCCTTGGTGCTTCTGTAAATCAATCAACGGACATATAAAGCGACATATTTTTACACATATCTGTGATATTTGTTCGATTTATTAATACACGAACACTTTAGGAAAACGGGAAACGTGACTGGGCGTTGATGCAGGTTTCACATGCCTAGATTACAATGTAGGCACTACACTATGTGCAAGCTTCAGCAGATGTTATCACACAGATAAACTTGTTTGCCCTATCTTCTTCAGTTCAAATCGGGGAAGTGAACTTATCATTATCGCAGTTACAACCACTCACGTGTACTTTGTTCGAAGTACATAGTAGTGTAGTAAAATAACTTAATTTGTTTTCTTCAATATGTCGCATTATATTGCCCTTGTCGGCTTGAGTGCATATTACATGGTAGGCTATAAATTGCCTCACTTTTTCTTTATAAATTTTGCGCTAGCGAAGTTGGCAGTGCGTTGCATAATATCTAACGCGATGATAACCGACTTTTAATGATTTTAAACTGAAAATAACGTCTAAACGAGTAGGGTTAATGATTTAGAAAAAAAAAATGTTAAATTAGAGCATTTTCTTAATAACTTAATAAATGTGCATCTTAGATGATGTTTATATTACCTACATAGTGTAATTAATTTGTAATGTCTAACGCGGACCAAAAAAACTGAGAATAACTCAAAAACTATCAAGCGTTTTTTTATGAAACCTTCACCATTTTAAAGATACAGTTCAAACTGCAACGATAAATCTACATGTGTGTATGAGAAAAACTGTAGGTACAGTTTGTCCGATTTTATAAGACTGTACAGTTGAACGGAGCAGTTTGAAATTTTGGATAGATAAATCGGAATCGGATGAATCTGTATCGATAATCGTAACGTGTGTGGCCACTCGTTCAGTTTTCGCCTGGGCAACAACTGCTAACGCATCGTCAGTCGAAGCCATGGCTCAACGAATGAATAATCGTAGTTTTTTAGTACCTGTCTGAACGTGTGTGGGCACTACCGAAACTGTGCAGTTTAAACTGTACCGTCCAATCGCAACGATTTTTCGTAAGGTGTGTAGCTGCCATAAGAGTTTAAGACCATTTTCTGAGCAAAAGATTAGAACTTAAATCGCAAACAAGCCACAGTGCAAACAAAAACCGAACCTCTTTAAACATTCCAAGAATTAAAACTATTTGTTCCGCGAAGCTATTCATTATTCAATCTCAAAAGCTATCTTTTCTTAGTAAAATATAAGTCCATTGAGTGCGGTAATTTCTTAACAGCACAATGCCTGAATACGTGATTCTAATAGGCAGTCTTTCTCACAATATGGCTGGTATTTATAAACTGTGGCTCGCGGAGTGTTATACACACGCAACAATACTGGCTGTAACCGGTTCACAGTATACTATCTCATTATTAATGTGTTTCATGCTGACCACGGTATCCTTTGAATTTTGACATGATAGGTAGTATGGAGAACAAAACACTATCCACCTAAGTTTTTCACTGTGAGATATATTTACAGAATAGCACTACCGGAATCCCCGCGTTTCAATAAATAGCTCAGATATATTGTAGTGCTGTATACAGACCTGTGCTATCAGGTGTAAATAATAATAAAATGATTTCAATAATTATGATATATCTAATACTAATTAGTTCTTGGAAAAATGCTTCGGGTTCATTTGTGAATGTGAGAATCGTTTTACTGTGCGTATTTTGTTCACAGGTTGGCTAATGTTATGAGTCTTTGGTTTGGACCCACTCGAAATGGACCCGCGGGATCACTCAATCCAATCACATTTTCAATAGGTCGACTGGACCCACTGCCCAATTTCAGTATTAGTACAGTCACGGAGTATCATCTTACAGTTTTATTTTTATGAATACCAATATTATTCAATTATGTATTTACACTTACGCATCACACTTATTATTGTTGATTGTTACAGTTGATTTATGCAACTACTACGTTGATTTCTATAATTTTATTCATGAATCTGTCTGTGATTTTTAAATAGTACTTATTTTTTTCTGTGTTATATTTGAGTATTACATTTAGTTAATATTCTCGTTATAAAAAGGTTTGTCTTAACTTACATCTTAACTGATTTGATTTTAGATTTTGATTGAGAGTAAACACTTAAACCTTATTGAATTGCGTTTATTATGCTAATTTTGACTAACCAATTTTGCGCTTCACTGTATCCACTGGTAGCTTTAAGCAATAGACGTTTTTTTTAAGTTTGAATGTGGGTCCAGTTAACCAATAAAAATACAGAAATTAAATTATGCGGTCAAATGGACCCGCGGGACTAGTAGTGAGCGGGTCCAGCTGACCGAAGACTCTTATATATTGCTCTTTTATACACAAACAAAAGGAAAGTATACATAATATCTACTCATGAATAGGGCTTTTACTAACTTGCGACTTAACATGCAAGTGGGCCTTAATCTCCGTTTATGTCATGTATTTTCTTACCGTTTCTAAGAATGTGACTTCCTTATTTGCTTTTGTTATCTCACTTTTCTCGGAAAAATAAAACTACGACAATGGATTTAGATAATGCAGACTCTAATCACGGTTACAACAAATAACTTTCCACAATATCTACATTTGACCGAAATTTTTCCGAACGCTATCTTCCTTTCCCGATCAAAATTATGATTCACGATAGTCTCTGAAACCGGTTTTACTATCTGTTATCGCAATATCCAAAACAATCTTGAAAGTAAGTTCCGTGGTACATCACTATCTTATCGATAGGTATTTCACGCATCTACAGATAATTATCGAAATCAAAGATAATTATCTATACAGTCTATATGGAGATGCGTCAATATCTATGTATGTATGTTTATTGGTGACGTATCATGAACAACAATAAAGCTTAGCACAGATAGTACCTACCTAATATTTACCGAACGCGATATGATAATCTGATGTGCTTACATTTAAATATTGCAAAATATATGATATAATGAACGACCGACGTGATATAATAAACGTCATACATAATTATAGGCTTAAACCCTGTCCAAGACTTATGATAATACTAAAATTATGATCATGTTTCATGCGTGATGATCATGACCTCTACCGATATCAGTCATTAATCTTCAGTTTAAACTTATGATTACCTGACTTATGTGGAAGAATCACCACAATTGCACAAATATCGCATTCCATATTTCGTAAGCTCATAAATTCAGTTTCACTTCCTGTTGACAGGTGTCACAATGACAGATGTAAAACAAGAGTAATTACTAGAGCAGTGACTTGGTTTTACGTCGATATCGATGAATAAAACGATAAAAACTAGAACAGAATAGCTAGAGATAGTATATTGAGCGTCCACTAAAAATTGCTATCCAGCACAGAGTAAAATAAAAGTAAAATCCGTGAAGGTTACGTGTACACAATTATATGTGGGCGTCTAAGCAAAAATGTTCTAGTTCTCGGCATTTAGTTTCCAAGATATACGCAGTTTTTGAAAAAAATGCATTTCTCGGTTTTAATTGATTATTAATTAATGATAAATGATTTCTATAGGTAGGTTTATACAAACACGCTTAATGCTCAATTATCTATATATGTTCATATAATAAATGACTTTATATGATGTTTCTAAGTATCAGAAGTTATACTTAGAAACATCAGAAAATGTACTAAGTACCAAAAATCAAACTGTGAAAATGCTTTTTCTCAAATCAAGTTTTTACAGAGTTTCAAGTTCAAATGTCAGATAAAAAAAATGTGCCAGTTTTTGAATATTTTTTTAATCCTTATTATCAATTGACTATTCTTGATACCGAATCTGCACCTTAATTGCGTAACACACGATCAATCGAATCTGAATAATTTTGAAGCAAATTGCTAATCCATTGCTTCATGAGTACGAAAAAGGAGATGTTTGATTTTGGGCCAACACTATGTACACTATATAGATAAATAGGGAAAAAATAAGGGACTTTCATAAAAATACAAACAAATTAATTTAAAGAAGATTATTGGCGTACGAATATTATTATTTTTGAAGGTTTTTATTATGATAACGCCATTTTTAGGGCAGCCATGACAGTTGTTTGACATGACGTTTGACGACTTTGACAGTTATATGTTTCGTGACGTGTTGACGTCTTTGGCTCTGATTCGTTGTTAGGGTATTTATATTCTGTGAGACAAACACAGCAATCAAATTTCATTATCAAAATGACATAATGACATTTCTCCGCTGATCCACCATATTTATGTTGTGTTGCTCTCTTTGACCGAGTTAATTTGAATGTACATTAAAACGAAGTCTAATGAATGAAAATTAACATTAAAAAACGGTTACTATATTGTATAGCGATATTTACATATAGTGTACATAGTGCTAGCCCAGGCTCCATACATTTCTGGAACATCTCCTTTGTCCGCTCAACACGTAAATAACGCAATGAATGTTGTTGAACTGTCAAAATGAAACCGATTCCGATTAATAATGTGTTACGCAATTGCCCCGCAGGTCTTAATACCCCACTACTGGACCCTATTTGCTTGGACGCCCTCATATTAGCTCTGTGTTAATTGTGTAGGAACTTGCTTAATTTAATTTTAATATTTATTAAAGTTCAGTGTTTTCTACCATTGAACCATAGAAAACACTGAACTTTACAGGACTATAGCCCTGAATATAGGTACATATAAAGTGTCCTGGGATAAACAGCTGCAGTAGCAATTACAATAACCTGACTATCAAGCAATACACATGCCTGTAGCTTGTACTAAACTATACTAGTAGCATGCATGCCAATGTACCATTCATTAGCTTCTGATTGGTGAATATTACAATGGCATGCAAGCTACTTGCATGGTTTTGTACAACGTACAATGTGTGTTACGGGCCTTAGATTATTAAGAAAACAAACAGTGGTCTTAGCTTAGTTAGCCTAATAGTTTCTAAGAATGCAGTAAGTAGGTAAGGCAGGTGTTTCCCCGACAATTTTCTGAGGCAGCTATGTACTCGTATAAGTACGGCCAGCAAAATGTGCGTTCGCGAATTTCATGACAATCCGCCATTCGATTGTAATGCCAATAAAGCCCTAACTGGCCGCACCCAGTCTGACACACGATATGTAGGAGTGCCGTTATTTATTTTGCTATCGAAATAATTAATAAAAGCCATGGAAAATGCCTGTCTAATAATATTTTCGTGAGGCTACAACTTAACAAAATGTTTTTGATTTTCCAGAGGCATGGGACTTTTGTTTTTGATATATTTTCCAGAGGCATGGGACTTTTGTTTTTGATATATTTTTTATTTAAAATGGAAATTAATATTCAGGTACTTAAGTAGTATGTTGGTGTTTTATGAGTTTTGGGGATGAGTATTATGTGGAAGATAATATGACAAGAAAGGAGGTCACTTCGGAGATGACGGTGAAAGGCTCCTGCAGAACAGGTGCGACACACGACGCTAATCGCACCGCGTGTTGCGCGATGAGCGGTGTCTTTGTCGCATGTCGCGCCGGTTTGCAGGAGCCTTAACGCGCGCGCTTCGCGTCGCGACCCGCCGCGATGCATCGCCCGCCCACGCAATTTGTTCACAATTTCATGGGTTTTAATTTGTTTGCGCGGAACCCTAATTCCTTTTCTAAAATAAAAGTAGCCTAAGTTACTCGTTATAACATCAGCTATCTGACAGTGAAAGTCCCGTCAAAATCGGTCCAGCCATTTGCAACAGACATACAGACAAAAATTGTTTTTTTGTTATAAGTACCGTAATACACTTTCATATGCATTTAGTAAAAACCTGTTATTTTGACAATAAAAACAGACTTCAATATTGTTTATTTGTCGTAGGTATAGATTTTGTGAGTGTTCTGACTGAGTAGCGAATTCTTTCACATGACAATAAAAATGAATATTGGCAGTGTAGTGTAAAAATATTTTGTCTATATGTATGTTACGTCTAAAACCCGAAGTGCGGCTACAACTAGTTTTAGCCGGCTACAACTAGGTGTGTTGTGTAGTCACAGTACTAACCTAACCTAACCTACCTTTCAGCCCACACCTAGTTGTAGCCGGCTAAAACTAGTTGTAGCCGCACTTCGGGTTTTAGCCGTAACATAGATATACACCAAATAGCTTGTCCAACTGTACTAATTATTTCATTCAATATGTAACCTGAAAACATGTTTCTTGTATGGGGACCCCCTTTATTTTTTTAGTTTAATTTAAATTTTATTATTTTTTGTTATAGCGGCAATAGAAATACACAATCTGTGAAAATTTCAACTGTCTACCTATTACGGTTCATGAGATACAGCCCGCTGACAGACAGACGGACGGACGGACAGCGGAGGCTTAGTAATAGGGTTCCGTTTGGCATCCGTTCGGGTACGGAACCCTAAAAAAATGAAGGTTAGGTTCAAAAACCTAACCTTCATTTTTCTTTTAAAACAAAGGGGGAGAATGCAAGCGTTAGTAACAAACCGCGGTACCAAGGACAACCTTATCTTATCGAGGCATGGTGCGTGCTCATGGTAATTTAATCGATGCCATCGTAAACCGTCCGGATTTTTATATGAATTACAACAATATGATAGAAATTAACCGTACTTTACACTGTTAGAGCGGTTCTGCACTGCATCCGATCCGAATACGAAAAACGTCGGTCCGAAGTAGCCGTAGTCTATTTGTATGAGGGGTTGCGCACTAGATCCGAACTCTGACCGTTCGAATTTAGAACATTCCCAATTCGGATTAAACTTGGATCTAGAAATCGGATCAGATGCAGTGCTGAACCGCTCTTAGTGGTGCCTCTACTTATGATGGAAGAGTAAAGTTTTTTGTATACATGGTTACCCAAAAAAATACTACTTAGTAAATATCTAAGTCTAATTTATTTTAAAAATAACCTTTTATTATAATTGTATTTACAATCATAGAATACTGAGAAGTCAACGTCGAATTTCTATTAGGTAGGTACTTACCTACATTAATAATCCTAGGAATGTTTAATCGCTAAGTTAAAAGATATGTAATATTACTAGCTCAGCAAAACAAGGTCTTTTCTCTAATATTATATCCCGTTATTAAATTCCTTCTACGAAATATTAAAAAATTCTAGGTTATTTTTCATTTTCCACCTCACATTTTCTCGCTTAAAAACTTAAAAGGTTTAACTTATGTGCATTAGAGTACAAGAGTACTTTAATGCTTGCAAACCTTTTAAACGATCATGAGAAAATTGTACATATAAGTATGTACATACTTATCCTTAGGTACTTCATATAAACATCAACTAGAACAACGACTATTTCAATTGGATCATTAAATAATATTGGTCCTTCAACCTATATAGGGCAGATGAAACCGAATCACATACGTTACTTACAATGGTCTGCCACATAGCCATTAACTTTTTGGGTCAAGGAAAACTACCGGGATTGGCAGCTGAAGACATGAAAACATGCAAGTAATTCCCCCAATTTTGCCGGAATTACCAGATTCATGTGTAATTTGTACGTATCTACAACCGCACATCAGTGGTAACAATTTGACATTCACAGCGCCTTTATGACGTAGCATGAAGGTCATTTTCGTAATGCAATTTGACGCGGTTGACTGTACAACAAGATGACAAGAGCAGTAGTGGATCAGTGGCAAATGACCCGAGTTATTACGAGCTGCAGTCGTAGGGTTGAAGTTCAAACCCAGGTAGGCTATGCATTTAATTTGTGTTGTTTATTTCATCGCCACTGCTTTCAACGAGCAAAAGAGTATGAGGAAACCGACAGATTATCCAAGAGCCAAAAATTCGACGACGTGACATCCACCGACCACGTGAGACTGAGGTACGACCACGGCCCACTCAGAGAGATGGCCTGAGTCCCAGCAGTGCGAAATTTTGCAGATTTTGATAGCTCTAGTTTCTTAATTAGGAAAATAGACAGATTTGTGGAAATCGGTGGACACGGAATGGCCATGTGATGCGGAGGAGTGATGAAAGTTTTGAGTATGAATGTGGGGAAGACCAACCAAACAATGGTTAGACTGTGTGTAAGATGATAATAATATGGCGAGAAAGGGAGTGACTACCGAGATGACGACTATTAGAGAAGTATGGAGGAAGAAGACATGTTGCGCCGACCACAAATAAATTGGGATAAGGGGATGATGATGATAATTATAAGCACTAGGTTTTCCTTTTCATTGTGAGGTCCATTATACTCGTTGTGTAACGAACGAGAGCGTGCAGAAACGCGTGTGCCTGAGATTACAATTTCACGGCACTAAGACCGCACACAGAGAGAAAATGTACTGAAGCGGAGAAGAAAATAATGATCTGTGCACTTTAATCGTTAACGGACTTAAAATCTAAGTAGTTGGTTTTGCTGTTTGTTTTTTATTCGAAAGAATTAGGTTCCATGTTGGTTATCAAGCAAGACAGATGTGCAGACTCTTGGGTATGCAATTTTAATCTTTGCGTTTTCCCTTTTGCTAAACACAGGAAAATAATCATAGAAATATTTCCATAAAATAATTGAATTGAATAGTAGAAACATACCTAATCAGCAAAATATTTTAACGACCAACATGAGTATTTGTAATTAAATTAATAATTATCGGTTCTGTTAATAAAGTGCATTATAACCTTCGTGATTAAAATGCTAATGTCCTCTGTAATATTATAAACTTCAGGTTAGAGGATGCAAGAAATAATAATTAATTATAATTTTTTATCGCTTTTGGAAGTAGCTAGCCATAGAATAAGATTCCTTATTCTCAAGAAAAGGCTATTTTAACAATATGAGAATTGAGAAAATGCAATAAGCAATGAAATAAAATAATTATATATTTTGTACAATAATGTGTGAAATCCTGATGATAATTAATATTTATTTGACAGTTTTAATGAGCTATAAAATAATAGTTTTGTATTAGGATGTAAATTAACGTGGCCATATATTGCATCTTGCACTTTACTATGCTCAATTTCTGCATGCCGAGAGTTCATAAGTAATTTTCATAAATTTTCCACTAAGCCTTAACTTTTACCTGTTTCCCTAACGGCTATTAACATTAGCAGTTTAGTTATAGTCTTTGTGTATCTAAGTCTGCAGACTCTCAGACTCGCCTCAACTTCTCCGTGCTATGCGCCCACGCCGCGGCGCGTGTCGCGCAATCCGGTTTTAGTCTTAACATTTTGCTGTTTAGAAAATAAACTTAAGTACAGCTATCATATTATGTTGTTTCTCGTTAATAGGTATATGTATTTACATGACTGAACAACAGATTCAACAGAGAATGATAAGACATTTATTGTACAGAAGAAATGTGTACGAGCTATATACGGTGTCGGTCCACTTGAATCTTGTAGGCCTTTATTCAAAAAACTAAAACTATTGACCTTGACTGGCATGTATTTGTTTGTTTTTTGTGAGAAAACATAATGGATTCTTTAGATTCAAAGGTGAAAATTACACTAAACAGAGACCAAGAGATGCAATAAAAATTTTAGTTCCTTTTTGTAATACAAATCTAATTAAAAAGAATGTTTATCATATTATTATGTGCATAACAATTTTTAATAAATTACCTAAGATCATAAGGGAGCTCCCATTTAATTATTTTAAAATTAAACTGCGTCAATGGCTTACTAAAAATTTGTTTTTATAGTTTACAAGAATTTCTACAACACAAATCAATTTTATTTTATTTTTTTTTATTTTAAGCTTCCTAATGTTTTATGGCGTACCTATCTATTTTTTATCTTAACTTTAAAGAATTTTTGTTGGGTAGGTACATAAAGAAAAAATGTTATTAGGTACTTAACTTTTGTCGTGTGTACTGTATATATGTAGTTTATTGTAGTTAACTTAAAATTTACCTTAATTTTAAAAATTATATATAATTATGTGTTTTTTGTTTGTGTGTTTGAATATATGTTTTTTTTTTGGATATTCTGTATATCTTATTGAAAATAAGAACTTACTTAGGTATTAATGTAAAATTAGGATTTGCATGCCCTGAATTGGCAAAATATGGATTGTACATTTTAAACCACCATTTTTTTACAACTGGTAACACCTGTATTTTCTGCAAATAAATGTTTCTTATAAGAATAAGAATTCAAAGTAACACAACTCATAAATAAGCAAAAAAGAATAAGGTTAAGATTTGAGGCAAATTCCGGACAATTAGGCCACTGGGCCCGCTAGAATTTGAAACATTTTTTTTTAAACAAATTGTAGGTATTTATCATTTTTATTGTAGGTAATATATTTCTGTTTCACTGGCAGACCTAGCAACCTCGAGTGGTTGCCGTCCAATGTGCGACCTCATTAGTATTTCAAGTGCAGTCAAAACAATGGTATGTGAAAGCCGCGTAGGTAATCTGCAACTATAAAGCCAGCCACCCACCAAGTTAGACCCACGTATAGAATTTATGATATGTAACTTTAAATAATTTGTTTGGCACTTAAACAAGACTAGAAACTTCGCTAACGGTATTGCAACTGTCTAACAAATATCTCAGACACTTGAAGCACGTTTTTCGTCTGGTGTAGTGATAAACAAATGTTTGGAGCTGCAGTGTTAAGTTGTCATCAGAACAACATGATGCCAGACAACTAAAATTGTTATGACTGTAGGTAAATAGAATTCTAAAAAATATGTTATCAAGCGAGTAGAAACACAAAATTGCTAATAAAAATCTTATTCATACTTCTTACTCATATTTTTTCAGACATTAGGGTCACTGCAACTCGAGTTTGCAACCCACTGTGCGCATAACCACGGTGAAACAAGGCATACACCGCATACATCAAAATGTAAACCTGAATTGACCTTTGGAGCAAAACGCGAATTTGTACCTTACTTCTTCAGCGTAGAGTTCAGTTTTGCCTGTGCATCGATGTCTTAGGCATTTAGAATTATCTTTCTCAGAATCAACCTTTTACAGTTTCGCTTTAGTCTTTATTTTGTGCAAGTCAAAATTGTTTGCTGATACTTTTTTAACAACTGAGATTGTGTATTTTTTTGGTTGATTACCTAGCTTTGTTATGCTTGCTGGCACAAAATGTAAGTAGGTATCTACCTAGAGACTATCAAAAGACCAATTAAGCTGGGTAACTGAAAGTTAAAATACAAATTGTTGAAACAAAACCAGCCCGCTTGTTTAGAGTTCCTAACAATCTATAACAGGTAGATACCTACCATAAAAGACAAAGCATCCGATTCTCGGAGCGAGTTGTGACGTTTTTTACCGCAGCGCAAAGTGCGGGCGGAGGCGCGCAACGCTATCAAGTGACACGCTATAATCTTTCCGTTTAGACGCCACTTCTTACCTATGAATGATATTTTGCTCCCACAAACCTATTATTTTACTATAACACTCTTCAGTAGTTTTCCTAAAGCCATTGAGTATTTTATAACGGCGAGTTTACAAAAAAGAAACTGGTTTTAAACAATTTATCAATGATCCTTTATGTTCTTTTGAATGGCGCGGACAACAAGCTGGAGCGGTTTGTTGTATAGAAATACGAAATCCTTTGATTCTATCTAAGGGGAGAGCGCCTCAAGAACGGAATTTGGGTACAGCGAGCGAGCGGCGCGGGGTGGGGCAGGTGTCGGCGACGGCGGGGGGCGAGAACGTCTCTAGAAATTTCCATTGCCTTGCCCAAGCGCCGACTGTTATACCGCGTACACACACACTGAACTAAGCGAAAAGGCTAGAGAGAGACGCACGATCACCGCCTCTCCTCGCTAACTACACGCGTTATGTCCAGATAATCGAAGCTGACTTATGGTTTTCTCTGACTGCGTTCACGATAAAGTTTTACGAGACTAAATTATTGCCGTTTTATTTAGAATGCTAAACCGAATTCAAAGGTGGCTGCTAAGGATGTGGTATTCAAAAACAAAACAGTGTTTTAAAATTGAATGGGACTTATGCTCATAATATGGGTATTGAATACAAACGATTCCGTATCGTTATTCGTTAGCATGTGAATAAAGTTGGGAGCCGAGGCGGACCGCGGTCGCGACCGCCTCCTCTACACTCATGGCACCAATTTGCGAGGCCGCGCCGTGTAGTCGCACGCGCAACTTTCGGCTCCACGCTTCAGTAATACAGAGGCCAGCATTGTCGGGGTTATTCGCTACAGACTTAGGATATGCCTACCGTCTGAAACTAAATTGAACTCTAACAGAAGGCACCATACTCGTTTTCACTTTGAAAGGCGCACGTCAGACGAACTTGAATATATCTGTCCTTGTCTAAAGGCATCCCGTTTTTGGTTATTTTCCATTGGACGGAAATGGAGACGGGCACCGCGAGCGCTTCTATTTCTAGATCAATCTTAACATGTTAGCGGTCATGGATGCCTAAATTTTTTTTTTTTAACGTAGCTCTCATGTAAGCATTTGATAAAATGATAGAGTACCGCAATATTAATATTGCAATAGAATGACTGTGTAATATTAAAATGAGTTTATACTGTTTTAACACTATACCACACAAAACAAGGAAATCGATTGTTATGGGTAAATGCGTTTTTCGAAACGATTATTAACGTGTCAGTTATTCATGCTACATGACATAATTATTGTAGATTTTCCTCTAAAGCATTAAGTCGTGCGGACTGCGAATCTGTGGTGGACAAGCGCTTGCGCATACTGGCGAGTGTCCGCTTGCACCGGATCGTGTAGACAATACCCAATGAACACCTGATATTGTTGATGAATAAAGACACGAGAATTGTTTTAACATTACAATACCTCTGTCAAGTGATAAGTATGTGCGATTTCACCTGCTAACTACCTCACCTCTGATGGAGAACGGCAAATGTGACAGTCACTGTCAAACAAACTGTATCTAATTATACATATCCCCGTCAAGAGCCTCAGTCAAAGAAACCATCCAATTAAGTCATTAAACCAGAACATTAGTATTTATATTAACAAGTTCGGAAAGCAGTGGTAGATATTGATTTCGGAAAGCAGTGGTAGATATTGATTGTAGGTTACTATTTATTTATGTATTTATGACACAGGCAGAAAATCAGCAATGACATTTTCAACGAGAAGAAAATAATCTAATAAAAGCGTTTTGCGTTCGCAACAAAGGATTATTTAAAAAAAATTGCCATAGCATTGAGTCTTTCCAACAGAATACTACAACAGTGAGTAGAACATCAGAAAATTAAGGAACACTATGCAAGGTAGTTCATAAAAGGGGCGAATATCATAAGACTAAACTAAAATAATCATTCTAAGCAGAGCGATGAGTCTCAAATGTACTATTCTTAGACGAGAGAATCCCACAAAGCTATCAGTGACAAAAGCGATGCAGCAACCTTAGAAGTCGATTATTATAACACTGTCACAAGCAGTGTAGTCTATTGCAACAATCCCATTCCCAGCTTAAGTACCAAATTATTAGACAAAACCTCTTTGTAAACAAAAAATACCAGACAGAAGTAACATTCAGCATTTTCAGTTTTCCCCAACCAATAAGAAATACCGAATGAAATCTAAAAGTAAATATTTACTTAAAGGTAGCATTCAAACATTACGTGTACGAATTACAAGACGATTCAGTAAAGCTACTGGCCATTTTGAGACAAAATTTTATAAACCGTCGCCTGCGCAGTCGGATAAAATTCTTAAAGAATGATTATTATCTACACGTGAACTAGTATCACATTAGAAGGTGATCAATCAACGCTCTTCACAAAAATAGACTTGGGTTTTTCAACACCAACTTTTACAGAATATTTTCCACCATTACTTAACAAATGATTAGTCACTCGTGTTTGTATGAAAGCCCCGAGTTTTGTTATTCAGTGTTAACTCTTTCCTTGGTGTGATGGACGGACCCTAATGCCTTAGTCACCTTAGTGTATACTGCTACCCCTTCGTAAATAAGCTATGCAAGTGCATTTAATTTGAAATGTTCCCTTATAAAATTAGGGGGTCTGTCTGTTACTAACTGTGTAATGGTTTCCACTATGTTTGTTTGTAAAACATGTTCTACCATGTTTGGTTGGTAAACTTGGCGGTTTTACTGTTATATTACTCATGCTGCGCACTTATTGGTTGAATTATTTTCAGCACCAGGAAATAATGGTAGTCTTGGCTCCGTTTGGTGTCGTATTATGAAGCAGCTGAAATAATATAGTAAACCGGTAGTTATCAAACCGTTACTCATCTTCCAAATATGTCATCCATCATCCTTAGAAGAACGCATCATGACCGTGATAATCTAAGGCTAATGAGGTACCTAATACAAATTGTTAAAGAATAATTATTATGAAACTGAAACTGAAATCATTCTATAAACTTTTGTAGCAAGCTAATTCGACGATAGGAAAGCTACAACTACTATTTGAATATTCTCTTTATGACGATGTTGTTAGGTAAAAACAGTACATTGCGCGCTCGGATTCATCTACACCTAAATAATACTCGTAATATTTTTTTTACTGGAAAACCAAACGATTACTATTCGTAATATCGAGGATGCTAAAACAGAGCATTATGATGCTCGCATTTGTTTGACACAATAAGACGAAACAAACTAGGTTCAACCATAATGCGCAGGTAAAAACGCCTTTTAAAAGGTAATAAATGGCGCAAATGAATTCAGTCTACAGCGACGAACTGTAATATGTCAGTAATATATTCTTCTATTTTGCATATACAAAAAATTTACGCTGACGTGATGTCGCCATGAGCCGTGACGTACTACAACAATACATATGAAGTGACTCAATTAAACGTGCCTTAGAAATATTATATGTTTGATGCAACTTGACGTTTCTGGACTACCGTGGATATATTTTGCTTAGCTAGCTTTACTGTTGATTTAGTACTGGCCTTTTCCTCAACTAGACAATTTATTTCTGCTTCTTCATGCTAAAATTTAGATTCAAGAATCACGTATTCACGTTCTGTTAACACGTGTTCCATGGGCATGCGAGTGTAAAGTCGTTATAAAGTTGGTGCTTTATCACGATTTTACAAATCAAGCATGTAGCACGGAATTAGACATTTTGATTTGTTCATTTTTTGACATTAAGTCGATTAACATTATTTAGAGTGTATTGGTCTCATCACTCCTATTCGTGATTCTGGTTACAGTTTTAGAATTTTATAAATCGTTTCCTGTTGGGTTAGGGTCCCAATTGCGGCTGTTTGCGTTTGTGGTTTTCTAACTAGCTTAATACTGTCTTTGTTATCTATATTATTAAACGCGAGGAAGTTTGTCACATAGTTCTGGCAATGTTAGTTTTACAAAGTTAGTAGACAGAGGTTCCTATCTTCTTCAGAATCATTGACGTTCATTGACGAAAAAGTCTGTTTACTGTCTGTGGTTAATATGCTTTATTTTTGTGAAAGTATACAGTTAGAAAAACAATTCAGGGCCTCAGGCGCAGTTTTTGTGTTTACTGCCGAAGTGTTTTTTGGCTTCTTTATGTTTTACTTACTTTCACATCATAAACGTACTCAGTAAATACTGTAAATAGTAATCAATTTATAGGAATTATTATAAATACTTTCTTTGATTATAGGTAGATATAGTTTGTGAACGGTAGCTAACTTAAAAAGAACTATGGTGATGCTTATCGATTTCTGAAAAGCATTGAAGGAGATGCCTCTTGACCTATCATCTCGAGCTCAGCATCCATACCGAATAAGTACATGCAAACCTACCAATTTCTCATAACTACCCCATGTAAAGATTTATTTATATGAATATCAATTAAGATTTTTTATTGATATTATGTTTTTTTAATATAAATGTATATTATTTATTTGATTTATTTATTTAACAGTTTATGTACACACATATAAACAGACAAGAAAGGTAAGAAAAAAATACGTAAACACGGCAACATAACAAGCTATACATCTCCAGTATAAGCTGACCTCTCATTGTACGGAAATCCTATACAATGCGAGATCAGCTTATACTGGAATAGTATAGCTTATTATGTAGCCGTGTGTATAAAGATGATGCTTGTTTCTATAGCATCCTACCTGCGATAGGAAGGCAGATAAAGAAATAAAATAAGAAGGAGAATTAGCTTTATATAGGTACCTACTTAGATTGTTGCATGTACCTGTTTTTTTTTTACAATAAAGTACTGATTTCAAACGGTACGCGAAATTAATTTAAAAGTTATGTAAGTAGGTATGTGATTTCTTAAGGATTTATTTCCAGTTATATAATAAAGTAAGCAGCTATAGTAAAACCATTGTTTTCATTAATAAGGATACTTAAATAAATAATAAATAATCATGCTAAAGCATAGTTGCGTGTGAATTCGGTACTTTAGAGATATATCGCACAGCTTCAAAACGCAGTTCCGACTCCGAAAATAGAGTGAGGATTCGGTCTGACCGAAGCAATTATTCCGCTGCATTCCGCCGTTTCACGACTATGAAATTTCGCGTTACTTCAAAAAGCGACGGAACGGCTCCGTTCTAAAATACATGTCAACTAACGTATTTTTTTTTTATTTACACGTGCGAGTTTTATCGGTTTTCCAAGTTTCACTCGTCTCTAATTAGTTTATGGGCCAGTTAGATTCACGGCGATTTTCTTGATATAGTTTCTAATTCTTAACAAGCCCAATTATTATAATGAAATCAATCAATTCATACAAGTCGACGATCCAAGTTTGTATGGTCGCAAAGCAATTTAGAGAAAGTAATGTAAAGATAAATCAGAACAGTATCCAAGAAATAAAATTCGCATTCTAAACAAAAATACTTTAAGTTTAAAAAAAAAACTTACCTTAAACACCGCCGGAGCTAACGGTATGGCCGCTTGGTTGTGAAGATGTTTTTTCGACATTTTCGGGTCTTTTTCCTTCCACGCCTCTATTTATCGGTATCCTCACTAATATTGAATAAACTATACTTGTTACTTTAAAACAATTCTAAAGAAATTGAATACTGAAACGAGTTGCGTTCAAGTCGCCGATGACTAAAACTGCGATTTAAGTTTTCGCCGAGTAAAAACGTAATTTGTTTTAAAATCGATGTATGCTTTCTAGAAAAATATTTTTGATGAGTACACTATTTGGACACTTGTTAAACAGTGCCAAAAAAGTTAACTTTAATTTGAGTGAGACGCGTCGGTAATATAGTGTACCATACGTCGTGCCACGGATGCGGTCAAGTCGGCAATGAACGGGTGAGGCGCGACTGAGCGCGCCAAAAGGAGTGAGTCGCGCTGAGCCGAGCCACCGAGCCACCGAGTCGCTGAGCCGCTGAGCCGCTGAGCCGCTGAGGGGTCGCCTGACGCTGCAGCGGAGCGGACCGCGGAGGCGCCGAGTGACGTAAGCGTGTCTCGCTCGCGCAATACGGCGGCCTGAAAACCTCGGTGGTTCCGTTCAAGCGCTGTATCTAGTCTGCTCATAGTTTTTCACTGGCACATCAAATCACTGTGACGTTATAGCACGTCCCTAGCCTGAAAGCCGTCAATACAACACGCCTAGCCTTCAAAACACGTGACTCACGACCACATTACCCTAGTGCAGCTATTCAATACTAGGCGATACAAAGCACTTACTTGACTTGGCTGGGATTGTGGAGCTCTCCATTACTGATGGTGTACACAGCCAGCTTCATGTTACGACTCATTACAAAGTCGAAGATAGATCCTTTTGTGCAGAAGCCCAGTAGTAGACTACCAATAAACACTGCAATTGCAGCGATAGTTATTGCACTGCTAACTACTTCAAGTATTGTACTGATTGCAGCGTCAAGAGTTTTACAAATCTTATAATCCTTTTCCTCTTGCTATGCACTTATATCGTATACATATTTATAGGTAAATACCAGATAATTAAGTGCACACATGCATTATATTGCGTAGGACTTCCCGGAGTGCAATTCTAAAACGCAGACGATGTCTTTTTTTTACTAAAACAGAAAATCTTTTTTGTATTGCTGGAACTACATCATTATTAGGTGTATCATTAGTAGGTATACTTATGTATTAAAAAAAATCATAAATGTTCCTACTCAATTGTTCATGGAGGTACCTACCTATGTATGTACCTATGTTTTTAATAACTTGCCATGAGAAAACCCTACGTTTATACGTCGGAAGATACCTAAGTCCTACTGTATCATCTCATCGCATATCTAGCACTAGTCAGTAATCATACAATGAACTAATTTCACAGTAGGAATCGTATTCATTTTGACAGTACAACAACATTCATTGCGTCATTTACGTTATCGAGCAAACAAAATTTTTGAACATATAAAGCAATGGATTAGCAATATGCTTTAAAATCATTCAGATTGTGATTGATCGTGTATTACGCAATTAAAGTGCTGAAGTGTAAATACTTGTAGTAAGGTCAGGTACTGATATTTCTGTTGATAAATCAAAGTATTTTTTTTTAGATTACAGTATCATTACAGCAGAGAACGAGTAGCAACGAGTACCATCGATCCGATGCATAACTAGGTAAGTACATAAATCTCTTATTGTGCTGTCAATAATGAATCTAACAAAAATATCAACTGAATCGGATCTTCTTCAATCATTGAATAAGATGAATTTGCTACTTTCACCATTATTTTATCAGAAGCCAACGTTATTTCCATCATTGTTCACCGAACCTTTTTGTTGACTGTCATTTAATCCATGCTTCACAGAATCCAGCATTTCCAGTGCATTTCAGCTTGCACAGTGGCTTTCTTCGGACAAAACAAACTAATACTGAGTTACTGACTATTCACCATTGCTTCTTTTTCCAAAACAAGTGCTGGTAGTAGAGCTAGGTATAGTTCTCGACATCACCAATAAAGAATACAACTGGACACACGACACACAACTACACACCAGTTCACACACAGCAGTTCTGTAGGCGGTGATCATAGGAAATACAATCGTCTAAACTTCAAATAATTACTGATTGTTAAGAAGTGTTTATAACATGAATGACAAAAAATAACAATAGTACTTACTTATTTTGTTTACGTTAAAGGCTCCTTCAATCAGGCGCGACTCACGACGTGAATCGTGTGCGACACAAAGGCACCTGCTCGCCTGTTTGCAGGAGCCTTTAGAGTTCTTGCTTTCCTGAATAAGGTAACCACGGCTAAACAAAAATTTGGTGATGGTAGACTAGCCGCGGACCACAGCCGCACACCACCGCCACAGACGGTAAAGCTTTTAGTGATTTAAAACAAGTAGTGACATTCTATCAGCGTATCAGCGATAGCGATTACGGAAAAGTCAAAAATGTATTGGATTGACGTAAACTATCGAAAGGCTGGAAAGTTGTTGGTGAAGTACGAAACGCTATGAACGGGATTGTCGTAAGGTCAAATAATATCGTTACAATAGGTAAGTGGGTATAAGGGCTCCCACACAAAACTGCGATGAGACGTTGCGTCGCAAGAATCTGCGAGCTGCGCATTGAATGTAACGCAGCTCGCAGATTGCGATGCGTTGCGAATTCGCAGTTTTGTATGGGAGCCTTTAAGGACATGTCTTGAGGAAAGATTACAGTATGACTCTATGAATGTGGATGGCTGTAAGAGTTGAGAAATACTAATCGCTTTGTAAAAAGAGGTTACAGCTAATGCTGGCTGATAGTCTCTCCGCCTTACCTTATCCCTTCATCTGTACTGGGATGTAATGACATTGTTTATTCTGTAAATAGGATATCGGAATCACTTTTACACATCATATTTTAAAAAAGATAAGCTAAATGGAGTCGACATTTCCTTTCTGACTACCCCTGAAAAGAAATGGCGAAACAAACTCAGGAGTCAAATTCTCTTTTAAAGTCCAGACATAATCTTGGTCAAATCATGTGAGGACCATGTAGATCCGTGTCTGAAATGGTCTTTTGAGGAAAGAACCACACAAATTTGAGTGGACCTGTCCAGTCAGTGCAAGCATTTGTCAGTAATCGTGTAGCTCAACTCAGGACTTAAGGAGCTCAACGACTCGATGAGCAATACCAAAGAAAGCACATTTGGATATGCCGCATAAAGTAGGTACTCAAAATGCCAGACTATAGACTTTTAATGATAATTAAAAGTAACTGAGAAAGAAATAAAAAAGAAATAGATGAGCTACGTATTGCTCACATTTACAATAATTAAAGTAAGATAATACTTTTCAAAGTAAATATTCATGTCATTTTCGTATATTATTCAACAATGTCAATAAGTATATAAAATGGTACCTATATAAAAATGATTTTGCATAATATTGTAATTAAAATATCAAGTTTTACGGTTTTATCACAGGGTTTAGCAGAGCGAGCAGCTCAATCCCAAGCTTTTTGTCTTCGAAATAATCAGAAATTTTATAGTACCCTTTTTTACTTTGGTTTTAATAAGCTTTTAAATCGTTTAACGGGTGTTTCGAATGACAATGGGAAGTTTATTGTAAAAGCGTAGGTATACATTGATTGACCCATGAACGAGTTGCCTACTCTGTGGAGGCGAGTGCGATGTACAGCAAGATTGTGTTTATTCCTGGTATTTAAACTATGAATATCAGACATTTTCTTAAAATTTGATATATTTTTGTGTACATACAATAGATTTTCAAATATACTGGGCAATTTTACATACTCGACCAAAATGTATGAAACAGCTGTGATTTCAGAGTTGGTCCCATAGTGAAAGTTGTTCATATTCATGGGTAGAACACCCTGTGAAAATTTGATGATAAAAAAATGGTCCTGTACATATATTGAGAGGCTACAGTTAGAATTTCTTTGCATTTTTCTTGAAGAGAATCTCTTGGACCTAGGTTGTAAATGACTCGAACAGCCCTTTTCTATAAAACATACCTATGTAATGTCCGCGCAGGTTGCTCAGATAAGAATCCCATAATGAGGTTAGGGGGATGTCGAGAAATCTATTTAGGTGTGCTGCCTCCAGGTCGTTGTTTACGAAGAACATCTAAGCTAGGGAGTACTTTCCGCGCTTTTTCGGACCGGTATCGATGCTTAGGACTGGTACCTACTGTCATGTGATCTTCGAGTCTTCTCATCATAATATCATCTCAGGCTCGTTTCGTACAGTTTTTGCTGGAGACTCTTGCTTACCTAAACTTATTATTGTTAATAAGTATCAGACCAAACTCACACTAAGCTAAACAAAATGTTGCCGATGCTAGAGATATTAATGCTGTATTATATAGTTATTTCTCGTTCAACATAATTATGTTTGCATAATATCTTCCCAAATATTGCAAAATTTCAATCGCGTGTTGTTTGCAATTACCCGTAATTTGAACTTCGATGGACAACAGCTGTTGCCTGTTTTCAAAACAGCCCGCAGGCTTGTGGTTTTTGTGAAACAGGTGATAAAGATTTGTGGTCTGAAAATAAAACTCAAGGAATTCAATAAAGTAATTAAAAAAGTCGCAACTTGTGTCTGACAGTGTGAGCGCTTAGATCTTCTAAACTTCACAATAGATAGATAGATAGATTACTCTTTATTATGCACACCTTACAGATAAAAAGGGGTGACACAATTGGCGGTCTTATCGGTAAGAGCGATTTTTTAAAGACAACCTATTAATAGATTAAGGGAGAAAGGAGTAACAGTTCTGCAGGTAGTGTGTGGTGTACTATTTACAATAAATAGATCTTGATGCGGTTTTCACTATCATTTAGTTTGATCATTTATTGCGAAAGATATCTCTATGTTAATATATTAATATTTTACTTAGATAAAACGCAGATGTTTGACCATTGCACCCGTGCAAAACAACTAGCAAGGGCGGATCGGTGCAATAGTTGTTATAAATTGCCAACAGAAGGTAGAAAAAAAAGATATAATTATTGCTCGTATTTTGCATGCTGACCATGTCAATTATTCCAATAAGAAACCATGTTGATTATAAATTAGTACCCAGTAATATTTTTTTTTGCCTTTGTTCATTTTGCTTTCAATGATTGATTTTAATAGCAAAATCAAATTGATTTCATGCAACCCTGACTTAATGTTTATTCTTTTAATCACAATTAAATCTCTCAGCCCTTCGACTATTCGTACTGTTTCGGTCGGTAGCATCTTTTGTGGACACTTTTATGAATCGTTTCATGTTTTTCCTTGCCCTAAAACCCATTTTCACGAAATGTTATTCGTTTAAACGTTCTCACAGATGATTTGCGTTGATGATATCTAGGAAGTTCAGTATTGGGGTTATTTCACTATTGTAAGCCCGAGATTGAAATATGTCGCCATAGATGTATGGGCACAAAACATGCGATTTGATTCACAAAAATAATTTGAAGTAGGTATAGAATATTTAGAAAAGATTTTAGGGTCTCAGGGTGAACCATTTCAATCCAATGGAGGACTCAAAAAAAACATCAATGGCGCTTTATCGCTACAATAGAGCTTTATTTTTTATCTGAATAGACGTCTTCCATGGCCAGCATTAATTCCTAGAACACGTTAAATGAAACCGGCCAAGTGCGTGTCGGACCACGTACTTATCCAATGAAGGGATAGTTTTCCCTGTAACTTCGTTCTAAGTAAGTATGTTTAATATTACTGCCTTGAATTTTTCACATATCCAAAAACAACCATTTAGCCGGGGGGGGGGGGGGGACTTGACTAACAAAAAATTGCACTTTAGGCACCCTAAAAAAAAATGATTTTTTTTTCAAGATTTTATTTTATCACTTTGTTAGCGTGATTAATAATGTATACTCACAGAAATCTAAATAATTTAGATTTTATAGAAAAAAAAAGGTCGGGCAAAGTGTTATTGGGTTTCTCATTCAGGAATTTCTCAGAAGCAGCCGGGAGTCCGGATTTATGCTCGGTTGATAGCAATAGGCTCGTCCTGATACTAAATAATTTAGATTTCTCTGTGTATCTGTATACCCGTGCCAAATTACAGCTTTCTAGTATTAAGAGTCTCAGAGCTAAGCCGCGGTCAGACAGACTGACAGATGGACATGGGAAAACTATAAGAATTCCTTGTTGACTACAGAACCCTAAACATGAACAGATTAGGTACTGCCTGCCCCAATAACCTGACAACAATAGAAAACATGAAGACATGAATAAACCTACAACAAAGGACAATTTACACAAGGAAAATCATTTGCAATATCATACAGACGTAACACCCAGCTCAGGTGATCTAATCGTTGAAATGAATGAATACCAAAATACATTTTGTAGACATAGTACTGCGGCTGTTATTCATAGCCGATAAAATCCTGAACATCGAGGCTTTAATGGAGTTAAGGATGGGCGATAACATCGCAGTGTTACCACATGCATAACGACCAATCTTATAAGGATTTACGATGAGCATACATTAGAATAAAAAAATTGTAGGTACTTACTTAAAGCTGTGGAAAATTCCCCTCGACAGGCGCCACGGAATCCTTCCTACCGATTATAATGTCAATAAAACTGTATTGTCGAAGCACGCTGCTTAAAAGCAGTCGTTAATCAAGGTAATAATATATGAGTGTTTCGCTGAAAAAGGAACAAATTATAACAGCGATAGTTTCAGCTGTGATAACTTTGAAGTTTGAACAGAGTTTCATTGAATACAATAAGTAGGTACTGAACTACATTTTTGTGAAATGAGTCATTTTAAAGACATTAGATTATTTTTATTTGAGCTACAACCTTGATATACGGAAGGATCCTCGTTGGTCAATTTTTTAAGTTGGTTTGATTCCCAGATCGGGCATAGTCCAGCGAAGGCGCGGGCTTGCTGACGGCGAGCAATGGGAAACTCGCCGTCTGGTAAGGACCAGGAGCTTGACCACCACCTCTTAAAGCAGTATTATTGTAATCTTACTTCAGTGTGGGAAAGAGATGGAGCTAGACGTCCTGTATAGCTCCGTCTCTTTCTCACACTGAAGTAACATTAAAAATAATACTGCTTTAAGAGGTGGTGGTTGGCCCCCAGGCCCGGGTCGACGGCGCGTTGTGTTCCACGCGCGCCTCAAAGTGATGTCAGCACTACAGCACTATTGACGGAGTCCGCTACGGCCGATGCCAGCTAAGGCAGCGGGATGTTCGAAAGAGTTACCGTGGCCCCGACACAGGCAACAGAAGGAACATGGGTGGGTTTTAGTCAGTATAAGTCTGACACGCCCTCCCGCTGCGCACAGAGCAGGAGAAGTATTTGATGATTACCTACCAATCAAAAAAAAAAAAGGTCGGGCAGTGTTATTGGGTTTCTCATTCAGGAATTTCTCAGAAGCAGCCGGGAGTCTGGATTTATGCTCGGTTTATGGCAATAGGCTCGTCCTAATTAAACATAACTGGCGAAATGTGAGTGTACTATGATGTACCTACACCTCTGCCTAACCTTTAGGGGAAAACAATGATAAATGATATTTATTTCTGTAAACTGATTAAGAAAAACACTTTTACATGTCAAAATTAAATTATGTTTTAAAAGTAGAATGAGTGCGGTGTTTCCTGACCGACTACTTCAGAGTAAAGAACCTAAGGAAGAACCTTCAGGAAAAAAAAAACCTAAGCAAACTCGAAGGTCTCTCTTAAAGTCCAGACATACCTACTTAATCGTGACATTATGCTAAGTTATGTTATTTTAGAACAAATGAATAATAATTATTGTTGGTGAACATGTCAATATTTGCCGTGTCATTATAATTGACAGAAAAATGCAAATCAATCACTACGTTTCATAATGCTGATGCAATAATGGCTTCATTTAAGTATTAATTGTAATAATTATTTATCATGATGTCAAGACATTCTTTAAATGCTTCATAAATATATCTTTAACTACGCAATAGAATCAAGATGTTTCTGGTTGGAAAAGTAAAGTTGCGAATTGAAACGTCATACAATTTAAAGAATCGTGCGAAACAATGAGAAGGCGTTCGTTTAACACTTCTTGTGGTGTTAATGAATCTGTCAATTTCATGGTTTATAGACAGACAACACACCTTATTCTAGTCATTATCAGGTGGATGACGATACCATCCATCACATCGTTATGGATTACAGCAGTTAATTTTGAATTCGTACGTTAACGTCTTGTTGTGCGTACTAAAATAGATTTTATAGAGATGATGGTTCAAGTGTACACGATGATAAGTCTTGATAAAAAAGTTTCTGTGTTCTCGGCAAGGTTATCGACTTCTTAGATCCTATTAACTACCGAAATCAAAAGGCACTTCTTGGTAGTCAATCAAAAGTAATAAGTGGCGAAAGCATAGACAAAGGGTATAAAAAGATGAAATATCATAAAAGGCTTAGTGCAGACTTGCACAGATCCTTTAATTGAAACTGAAGGCTATAAATAAATCAATTCCGCTGTGACAAATATTGCAGGATCAACTTTGCCTATCTCTCGTTTTGTACACTAATCTCTTCAGAAAGCTACATCACCAGGTTCTTGTCAGCAATTCCAACCCGGTAGACTTCTTCATGTTTGTTTTATTTATTGGTGTTGTTATTTTTCAAGTACCTAGTAAAAATATATATTTTTTTAAGTACTATAATATTTTCACAACTGAATCCTAGAAAGAAAAAAAAACAGCTTCATAATAATGAATGTGCACATTGTTTTATGATAACGTAAAGTGTAGGCCCTTGGAACATTTAGACAAATTCCAGCGACTACAGATACGTCTAAAACTAAACGCAAACACTGAGTAAGTACATTGTATCTAACATTATACAAGGAACTCATGCTGTGAACTTATACGTCTTCATAATTCTGAAACGGGCAATTGCGTAACACACTTACAGGAGGAATCGGTTTCATTTTGTCAGTGCAACAACATTCATTGCGTTATTTACGTTGTTGAGCGGACAAATTTTTCGACCATAGGAAGCAATGGATTAACAATTTGCTTCAAAATCATTCAGATTGTGATCGATAGTGTGTTACGGATTTAGGGTGCTGGCTTCAAAAGCATCATCATAACTGTCTCTGTGTTTCTCCTGTGCAAGTATGCTGCGATAATTATTTCAATAGATCAGCGTCATTTCGCGGAATGGCTAGGTTGAAACACATGGTGACTCTTATCTGATAAAATGATAGTCCACTCGAACACTCGTTAAGATTTTGATGGACAGCAAACATTTCCACGGTGAACAGCGGCGCCAAGTCATAATAATCAGTGCGATGAAAATGGTCAATCAAGGAGATGAAGTCATTCGGAAGAAACCCGAAAGTTACGGTCATCGTTATCAGTTCATTACTGAATTACTCAGTTAATGTTTTCTTATTGTTCAGAATCTGATATTAACAGGTACACAACAGAAAATACACGGACAATAATGAAAACAATGTTTTCCTCAAATAAGTCAATGAGCTGTGGTTAGTCCCAAAACCTTTTAAAAAACTAGGATACTCTATGAATGTATCGTAATTGAACTGAGTAACCTTGACCCGGTTGCGAAAATGGAGCATGTCTCCCAGTAGCTTGGGGATTACGAGTAGGGGGATCGAAAGATGGTATACAGTGACTAGTGGGGGTGCAAATGTGCAGTGCAACATGCGGGGGGTGCAATACTGTTTCATAAACTGTTTTCGATCCAGAATTTTATAGACTTGGGGTCGATTTTTCAACCATACCTAACTTTTATTTGCAGAATTTATACGTGGGTTTGATTTTCAATACAAAATCTGCCACACTGTCACATTTGTTCCTCAGACAAAAGTTAACTGTCAATCGACAAATCGGACTTTAAAAAAAAAAGATTCCGACGAACTGAGTACCTCCTCGGCTCCTCCTTTTTTTGAAGTCGGTTAGAAACCTGGGGAATAAGCGCCTAGTAGATACTCACCGGTATGGCTTTTCAATATAATTATGTAAAGGTGCTCCTAAACGCGCCATATTTCCCGGCAACGTGTGGCTGCAGCAGCCAGTAACGTTTCGAGTGTGGTTCGGCAATACTTTAAACCTACTTAATAATAATATCAAATTCAGTAAGTAACAGACCGAATGCATTAGATTTAAATTACCTAATGTTAGAAGTAGCGATTGTGACATCATATTGAATGGAGAAAAACTGGAATTTATTAATCAAACGGTTTTCCTAGGAATCACACTAAACGAGAAATTACAATGGGGACCTCATAACATCTCCTGCAGGGGGCGGCTAAGCTCGGCCGCTGATGCTGTTAGAAAGTTAGGACACTTAAAAATGTAGAAACCGCACCTTTGGTCTATTTGAGCTACTTCCACAGCATTATGTCGTATGGCATTTTACTGTGGGGTCGGTCTACTGAGATTGAATCCGCCGTAGTATTTTGGCTTACACACTAACTTATTTATTACTTGTTAAAATTTTAGGAAAATCGTATGTACATTTTTATAACAATGCTTGTGAATATGTGAGCACCGTGTATCTAACACATATTTAATTTATCTGTAATTGCTTCATTTTTAATTGTTTACCTATTGTGGTATAGTAATTTCATTCTAGGTGCATCGTCATCACATTTCATTACCTATATGTACTTATAATAAATGTACTTATACAAAATATTGTCATCATAATCCGCCTAGCTTTTTCCCAACTATATTGGGGTCGGCTTCCAGTCAAACCGGATGCAGCTGAATACCAGTATTTTACATGGAGCGACTGCCTATCTGACCTCCACAACCCAGTTACTGGGTAATACGATACCCGTTGGTAAGACTGGTTGTCAAACTTTCTGGCTTCTGACGGCCCGTAACGACTGTCAAAGATACACGAATGACCACAGATAACTATAAATAAGTCAGCGACGAATGACAGCCGGGATCAACGGCTTAACGTGCTTTCCGAGGCACGGAGGGGGGTTATACAAAATTGTAAAACATTTAAAAGAGTAACGGTGGAGTTTCTTGCCCATTCTTCTCCATACGAAACTACCTTTTGGAAGGGGCGACTAGAATCAATATTGACGTTCAAAAGTGCCTTGTATGTGTCTATCTATACATCTATACAAATAAACAAAATAGAAGTATCTGTTTGTAATGTCAAAATAACAACTTTTTACTAAATGCATGAGAAAGTATAGGTACATATACGGTACATAAAATAAAAAAGCAATTTTTAAAAAAAATTTTGTCTGTCTGTTTGTTCCGGCTAATCTCCGAAACACCTGGACCGATTTTGACAAATCTTTCACTTTCAGCTGATGTTACAGGGAGTAACTTAGGCTACTTTTATTTTAGAAAAATAATTGGATTCTGAGCAAAAAAAAAACCCATGAAATTGTGAACAAAAAGTCGGATTTGAAAAATTTCTTTTGGCATTTGGTAGCCTAATTCTCGATGATTGTTATAGGCTATTTAACATCACGCTTACGACCCTTAGGAACCAAGCAAAAATTAAATGTCAGAAAGAACACTATGCGAAAACGAAGTAATAGCGAGGCGGGCGATGCAACGCGACGTATCGAGGGACGAGGGAGTTTTATTAAAAGGTGGCTGTTGGCTGTTATTTTAGTATATTGTGTATCTTACGACTTCCACACAAACGAATCCGCAGGGCACATCTAGTTCTAAAATAAAAGAAATAACCAAACAAACGATGAGGGCCTCTGCGCGAGCAATACTTCTACATTGTCCCAGGCGATCTTTTTATAGTAATTATTAACTACCTCCCTAACGTCCCTGGAATTGTGGCCGTACAAAGTACAACCCGCGGGGCAATTGCGTAACATACATAAAGTAGGAATCGGTTTCATTTTGACAGTTCAACAACATGCATTGCACTATTTACCTTGTTGAGTAGACAAATTTTCTAACTTAAGAAGCAATGGATGAGCAATCTGCTTCAAAATGATTCTGTATCTGATTGATAATGTGTTACGCAATTAGGGTGCAGGTCAAAATATCTGTGCACCTGGTGTCGATGACGTCATATCGGCGCTCTGGTACGGTTTGTATGGCGTCGGGGCGTGCGCGGCGAGGTGAAGGGAGAACCACAAGGGGCATTGCATTCCAGCGAGGTGCACAGATATTTTGACCGGGTTATAATCAGCGAAGCAATTGCGTAACACACAGTAGGAACCGGTTTCATTTTGACAGTTCAACAACATTCATTGCGTTATTTACGTTGTTAAGCAAAGAAATTTTTCGAACACATGTAGTAATAGATTAGCAATATGCTTCAAAATCATTCAGATTGTGATGATAGTGTGTTACACAATTAGGGTGCCGGTAGCCATACTTCCACGAATCTAACTGTTATTAACTACCACTACATTATTGTGCGAGAAGCACAGGACCGGTCGATGTGGAGTGTGGGGAAGTTTATGTTCAGCAGTGGACGTCCTTCGGCTGGAATGATGATAACGAGGACGACTATATTACCTACTGTGTTTGAAGTAAGAACACAATGCGTTAAGAATATTCTGTCTATGTAGGTAGTCTAATTATTTCCGCAATAATAATTATAATTTTCCACTTAGCAGAGCCTTTTATGTATGACGACGAACCGTAAACGGTAATATTCACCATAGTCGCAACACTTGAGAACGGCTGGACCGTTATGGCTATTTTTTGTTTTAAAATGTTCGTAAGTCTGAATTGCGTTTTAATGGAAAGACAATTTTGAAAAGATTCCCGAAAAATGGAAAAATTTGGGAAAACTTAAAGTGGTTTTTTCTATGGATTGAAATTTGGACAGCACAACGTTTGTCGGGTTAGATTAAAAATCCTTACTTAATATTATAAATGCGAAAGTAAGTTTGTTTGTTTGTTACCTTTTCACGCCTAAACCACTGCACCAGTCATCCTGAAATTTTGCATATACGTTGTCAGGTGTACAGAAACGGACATTGGGTAACTTTCATTCATAAAAAAAGTACGGTTCCCGAGGAAAACAACAATAACTTTCTTATGATAATAGATGGCGCCACGTGTCTTTCGAATCATGATTGAATTATATTATTATAGAAACTTTAGAAGTGTGTTAAAAGTTTTTTTTTAACTAGGCTACTTTTATTTTAGAAAAATAACTGGAGTTCCGCGCATAAAAAAAATTAAAACCCATGAAATTGTGAACAAAAAGTCTGAGTTTGAAAAATTCTTTTTAACATCACGCTACGACCCTTAGGACCCGAGCAAAAAGAAAAATGTCAGAAAGAACGCTAAGCGAAAACGACGTGCTATTCGTTTTCGCTTAGCGTTCTTTCTGATTTTTTTCATATCAAGCTATAATTTTCCAGTATCAGCTGATCTCGCATTGTATAGGATTTTCGTACAATGAGAGGTCAGCTTATACTAGAAATGTATAGCTTGATATGTAGCTGTGTGTACAACATATTCATAATTGATGAGGTTCTTTCCAAAACTTGACTATTCCACTTTCGACAGAACTGATTTATTTATTTTTGTTTAGTAACATTGAAATTAACACTCAGCGAAAATAAAATTGGGTCAAAACTCCATAATTACTTACACCGAAAAAAAAAAGAATAAAAGGCATGATTTCGTCAAAAGTAGATTAATCCACTTTAAAATGACATTAACTATTTCAAATGTACATTTATGGAACAGAATTATATTGATTATTCCAATCAGCCGCGTCAAAACTAGATTTTCCATTTATTCAAAATATATTATTGATTTTTTTTTAAATCCTGTACAAAGCAATGACAGAGCTTGTTGTGTCATGCAACAAAATTTCGGGTTAAATATATAGTTGCATTAATAAAAAACTATTTTCTCAAATTTTGCAAAAACAAAAAGTGGAATTGTCTATGCATGGACATGCCTATGACGGCGGGTCTCTGCAACGGCTGAGAGGGGAGCGCGGGCGGCGCAGACGGCGCTCGCGCCTTTTTCGAACACCAACGACACTTCACTCATGCACGACGAAGATACCGTATAATATTGTACTCGTTGCATTACACCAGATTTACGAGTACCTACAGTTCACGTATTTTTATTTGACCGGCTCCCGAAGCGAGAACATCGGACAGGTCGGCAACAGAATAATCAAGTTTCGAAAAGAACCTCCTCAGTAGGGAACCTTACTGACAATTTATCCCGCTAGAGGGCGCACCTGAAACGCTTGGTAAACAGAACAAAATGGCGTCCATCTATGGTAAGACTAGCTTACAAAAAGGTTAAAGTTCTTAATAATTTTAAATTGTATGGACGCCAGCACATCAAGCTACTACAATCTGTCAAATATCTTTAATAGATTTGCGACTTTATTGCTAAAGCATTAGGTTCAAGGTTGATTGGGAAAATTTGACAATTTCGGATAGCTTAATATGCTGGCGTCTGTACATAATTTTAATAATTTAAATTCATTTTATGATACCGTACAATTGCATTAGGTAATGCAACCTGTAATGACCGTTTAATCATCATCTGCCTAGCCTTTTCCCAACTATATTGGGGTCGGCTTCCAGTCTAACCGGATGCAGCTGAATACCAGTATTTTACGTCGAGCGACTGCCTATCTGACCTCCACAACCCAGTTACTGGGTAATACGATACCCCTTGGTAAGACTGGTTGTCAGACTTTCGGGCTTCTGACGACCCGTAACGACTGTTAAAGATACACGAATAACAGCCGGGACCAACGGCTTAACGTGCTTTCCGAGGCACGAAGGGGTCTTGATATGTAAAGATGGTCACCCATCTACGGACCAACCGCGGCAAGCGTAGCTTAACCTGACCGATCGACCCGTGCGGCTGTTATTTCTTAGCCACAAGCCCCCCCTGTAATGACCGTTTAATGGGGAATAAATAATTCAATAAATAACGTAAACTGGAAAACAAACTTCATGTTTTGGCCCCCTTTTTCATCTATGGTTTAAAAAAAAAATGTCTATGGTTAGATGACTGTTATTTAGAATTCCGGTGTGTTTACAATCTACTGTTATATTATTTTAGTCATATCCGTCCGTCAGGAAAATTCTGTAATAGATAGTAATAATGTATCCGTCAGTGAAACGGTGTTGTGACATTAGGTAGTATTTATTTGCAGGAACGAAGGTGTACATTATATTCATTAAAAACGGGTACCTAACTTCGCAAGCAGTATATTTCTTTTTTTTATTTGAGATAGATTTGCTCTTGACTCTAGTCAAGGTCAGAGATGACATAGACAAAGCCAACGATGCCGATGGAACGAGCTTACCCAGAAGAAGCCTGTTAACTCTCACTTTGATGAGATCGGGGTTGTATGCGTTCGCAAACACAGACGCAGGCAGAGAGTTCCACTCCTTTGCTGTGCGCATCACAAAAGACATTTGGAAACGCTTAGTGCGAATTGGTGGAATAGCAACTAGGTAGGGATGATAACCTTCAGTGCGCCTAGATGTCCGATGGTAGAAGGGGGCAGGTGGAATGAGGTCGTGGAGTTCTCGAGCACACTCACCGAAGTACAATCTGTAGAAGACCGACAAGCAGGCAACCTTGCGGCGATGAGCCAAGCTGTGAAGCTTGGCATCCACCAGTGTTACGTCGCCAATGATCCTCTTAGCTCTGCGTTCCATCGAGTCAAGCGCGGCGTATTTAACTGAACCATCCCAAAGGTGTCTGCAATATTTCATGCAGGATCGGACTTGCGCTTTGTAGAGAGTTAAAAGCTGTCCAGGCGTAAAGTATCGCTTCACCCTATTTAGGATGCCCAGCTTCTTTTGACCCCACTGGTTTTTGCGCTGGACAAGTATCTCTCTGAAACTGTACTGTCATCTGCGTACCCAACAATACCAGGTCGAAGTAGGTCATTGATGTGCAGCAGGAAAAGAGTTGCAGAGAGAACAGACCCGTGAGGAACTCCGGCACCAATAGCTATAAGGTCGGAAGCGCAGTCGTCAACGACTACTCTGATCGACCGTTCACTAAGGAAGTCTGATATCAGCTACAAAAATCAGCTGGGATACCATAAGCAGGATGCTTGCTGAGCAGACCAGCGTGCCAGGCCCTGTCAAAGGCCTTCGAGATATCAAGCGATACAGCAAGTGCTTCGCCGTGTTTCTCGATGGCCTCGCCCCAGCAGTGCGTGACATACACAAGAAGATCGCCAGTTGACCGTCCCCGACGAAAGCCATATTGACGGTCACTGAGGAGATCATTGTTTTCAAGGTAGGTCAGCAACTTACTGTTCAGTACCCTTGCATAACCTTTCACAGAATGAGGTAATGGCGATCGGACGGTAATGGGTAGGGTCTGCACGGTCACCCTTTTTGGGCATTGGTTGCACATTTGCAAGCTTCCAGGATTTTGGTACCGTCCTTTTTTTAAGAGAGAGGCGGAACAAACGTGTCAACACAGGAGACAGTTGAGGCGCACACTGCCTCAACACTCTCGCTAGAATGCCGTCAGGCCCGCTAGCCTTGTTCACGTCTAGACTGCACAATACTCTTCGGACCTCTTTAATGTGAACTGCGATATCCGGCACTGAGGAGTCACAATGAGGTACAGTAGGTGGTTACTTGGAGCCAGCGTCCAGGCGTGAATTGCTTACAAAGAGAGATGCAAATAGATTTGTTTTCTCACCTGCAGAGTGAGCCAGCAACCCATCAGGTTTTATCATTGGAGTTAAAGTGGGTCGACAGAAATTCGCTGCAGCCGCTTTAGACAGGGACCAGAACTGTTTACTACCCGGAGGGTGCGAAGCCAGCTTGGCCCCAATACGTCCGACATGATCAAAACGTGCTTCACGTAAAACCCGCTTGCAGAACTTGTTGGCAGAATTAAAAGCTCTCGTCCTCGCGCGAACCCTACGCGCTCTAACGCGGTATTTGCGGTCGCGGGCCTTGGCCCGCGACCGCAAAGTCTGCCTACCAAGCTTGGGTCAAGACCCAAGCTTGGTAGGCAGACTCTTTCCGAGCCTCAGCGTGGGCGCATTTTGCATCATACCAAGGCCGAGATTTGTAACCGAGCGGGATGTCGGAGAATGGAATAAAATACTCCATCCCCTGCCGAATCACGTCCGCAACAACGTCAGCACAGCAGGAGGGGTCACGCGACGAGAAGCACACTTGCCGCCAAGGATATTGCACTTAAGAGCTGAAGACTATAAGAATGTAGGATATTTTACAGGTCAGAGTATTAACCTAATGTAAAAACACAATATTTTTAGTGCTATTTACTTGAGTGTAACGTTAAAAGTTTATTGTAAAGTAGTTCAATATCACAAAAGCAAATATGTCGGAAATTCTTTTAAGCATGTTTTTAACCTTTTGGTTTTATTTTAATCTACAGGGTGTCTGGTTTCGGAATAGTAAAACTTAAAGGGGAGGTAAAGACCATCAAACTGAACAACTTTTTCCCGGGGACCAACATCGTAATCGTGAAAAAAAAAATCAGTCATCCCATACAAAACTTCAATACCTACTCGAACAAATGTATGAGACGACTGATATTTTTTTTGCAATTACGATGTTGGTCCCCGGGAGAAAGTTGTTCAGTTTGATGGTCTGTACCTCACCCTTAATTTTCGTCACACTGTGTAGAGACACATTGTATAGTTATAGTAACAAGGATGAAATAAAACGGAAATTATATTGAAAAACACCGAAAAATGTGTGCGCTCGCATTTGACAGTTTGCTTTGTTTACTTCGTGTTTATGTGGCACCATCTGTCTCAGCTTTGCGTAATATTTCCTATTATTTAATTTACAATCCGGCCGTCGAGAGAATGCGTTCTTGACACCCGTCAGTTTCATACTAACGAATATGTTTTGCGAATTTTTTTTTTCATTTTTTTTTCCAATAGATAGCACCCCCGTCCGAAGCGGGTTGCTCGTTCTAGTGTAAAATGTACCTAACGGATAATAGGGAATATTACACAAAGCAGAGACAGCAGATGGTGCCACATGGACACGAAGTAAACAAAGCAAACTGTCAAAAGCAACATTTTTCGGCGTTTTTCAATATAATTTCAGCTTTATTTCATCCTTTTTACTACAATTATAGCTTTAAATAATACCTAAAGGTTAAAAACATGCCTATAAGAATTTCAAATATATTTGTTTCTGTGATATTGAACTACTTTACAATAAACTTTTAACGTTACATTCAAGTAAATAGCACTAGACTGTAGTCCCATAAAATGAATTAATTTTTAAAATTATTGAGAACTTTTTTACCTTTTTACTAAAACATTTTTGCTAGCTAGTCTTACCACAGAACAGACGAACGCCATGTTGTGCCCTCTAGCGGGATAAATTGTCAGCAAGGGTCCCTATTGAAGGAAAACTTTGCATTCCTACGATTAGCGCCGCCATTTTTTTTAGTGTCCATTGTGTTAGGTCATTAAGTGATTACGTCCACCTTTGTTGTATATGTAGAATGACGATGTTTATGCAAACGTGTTATTAACCTCTAAACAAAGTCCAACTTTCAAGATTATCTTTCCCTTCTTGTCGTCCCCTTTTATCTCTCGTCTATCCTTTTGGGAAAGGAAAATTTATCTAACGAAAGTGCAAACAAACCCCGTTCAGGTTAAATTCTAACGCAATCACTCACTAAAGGGAATTAGTTACACATTCATCTGTATTTAGGTTTCAACTGTATATCTCCACTCAACACATTTTCCAACAAATGTAACAAAAAAAAGGTGATTTGAAATTAGAATACCGTACCGGCAGGGCAATTGCGTAACATATTATCAATCGGAATCGGTTTCATTTTGACAGTTCAACAACATTCATTGCGTTATTTACGTGTTGAGCAGACAAATTTTTCGAACTTATAAATTATACTTAAAGCAATGAATTAGTAGCAATTTGCTTCAATATGATTCAGATTCCGATTGATATTGTGTTACGCAATTAGGGTGCAGTATTCAAATAGTCAAATCAAAGCACTCAATTTGGAAGTACACTACAAATTGACATTCACATGTACTTTCGTTTTCTGATCCATTTATTTACAATTTATTACAATACTTTTGGAACAGACCGCCCTGCAAATTGTCATACGTAATAATACACAGTTTCTGTTTGTTTTTGCAATAATATCATTTAATTACAGATGCATTCTAAAGAGCCGTTCCGCCGCGCGCCGGGCGCGATCTTGAATGGACAGCTCTGCAGGTAAGGTCTATCTATTATCTTATGTCAGAAAACTTCAAAGTCAACCTTACTTCTTTAAGGATCTTCATTGATAGTTCCACACTGTGATTGGGAAAAGAGCTCTATTTTGTAGAATAAAAATTTACAAACACATATCAATTAGTAGTTACGTGATCAATGTTCACTTCTGTAGCTTCAACTATACAAGGATGCACATAGATCTGTCGTTTGATCCCTCGCTGTGAATAATTTGAATCAATCGAATGGCTGAACCCAAACTGTATACTGCGACGTGCCAACGCTTAGATCCTTTAGGTCGTTTTGCATGCAGAAATTTTCCAACTACAGTCAAGTGTCAGGAACGCATTCTTTCGACGAACGCAATGAATGAATGATTGAATGTGAAGGTGATATGGAAACTGGAAAGCCCTATTGGTTATAAAGTCAGGGAAATTATTTTTTTACTAAATTGACTCATCAAGTCATCATTCATGATTCTCCGGCCCTTATCCCAATTTATTTGGGGTCGGCGCAACATGTCTTTTTGTTCCACAGTTCTCTATTAGTAGTCATATCGGTATTCACCTTTCTAGCCATTTCATCTTTCAGACCGTCCATAGTGAATCTTACTTATAATAAAATCACAACAGACTGTATTAGGTTCGTGCAACAGATATTCTTTGACACTTGTATGTAATGACTATAACCACATTAACCATGGAAAATTGGCGTATTGCGTCAATTCGATAAACTGTTAATTTCCCCAACTGTACATTAAGGTGAACCTTTAAGAGATGCCATCCAACTGAACCAAACTAACCACTAAACCACCACCACCTGAACCATCGAACTAAATAACTTTTAGGTAGGTATGGACGCCAGCATATCAAGCTACTACAATCTGTCAAATTTATTTAAGGTGAAAGCGCCAGGGTAGCCCGCGAAATTCAAATTTTCTTACACATAACATAACATAACATCACGCCTTGTTTCCCCGAAGGGTTAGGCAGATGTGTACCTATAGTACACCCACATTTCGCCAGTTATGTTTAAGTCCCATGTAATAGGGGGCCAGCCTATTGCCATCTACCGGGCACAAATCCAGACTCCGGGCTGCTACTGAGAAATTCCAGAAATTTTCTTACGTTTTTTGCAATTTCCAGATCAGTATTAGGTTGTATGTTCATTGAAATATAATTCGTGACCGTAACAAATATGAGTTTACAGAATTACAATCATTAAAGTCATCAATACAACTCTCTAAGACCAAGTAAGTCTATTGAATGACTATTTCATGAAATCTTAACATTTCAGGATTATACTAACTTAAGGAATTGTATTACTAATTCTAATATTATAATTCTGTAAATTCATATTTGTTACGATCGCGTATCATACTTTGATCAACATACACCCAGACACCGAGCTGTAAATCGCAAAAATCGTAAAAAAAATTGAATTTCGCGGGCTACCTTAGCGCTTCCCCCTTAATAGATTTTCGACTTTATTGCTAAAGTATTAGGCTCAAGGTTGATTGGGAAAATTTGACAGTTTCGTGTAGCTTGATGTGCTGGCGTCTTTACTATGGGACCAACTTTGAACTCGCGAAAAAAAAAAGCAGCTTGCCCATACAGTTTAGAACAGCAGGTATTAAACTTTAGTATGGAACAGCTGACTTTTTTTCGCAGTTTCAAGTTTGGTCCGATTGTAAAAGTTGTTCATAATAATGAGTACAACGACCCCTTAAGAGATTACCAGTTATTTAAATGACACCTTGTAAGTATATCCTACAAATTCAACGGCTGGATAGACTATAGGCACGACAAGACCTAGATTTACAACAAAATTAAATGAGTAGGTATTTAACAACAGGAATATGCACAACAGCCGGAAATTCGCGTTAAAACCCTGGTTTCAGGCAGTTCCAGGAAATAAGTTTAAATTTTCTACCATTTAACGACTGTTCTGTAATAAAAGGTTTACGGAAAATGCACGGGATAGTTACCATGGCGACAATAAAACAAACAAGTTTATGCAAATAATGCGCATTTTTTGCGTAAAAATCAATAGTTTCTTTACGTAAACTGAGCGTAGGTAGAACATATTTAATTAGAAACAATTATTTTGGCTGTTAGCCACTAGCTAGCTCTGTGTTCGAAAAAGAAGTGATTTTAAGCCTGAATAAAAACTTGCCAAGTACCTACGCCCAGATTAGATCAGTAAAGTTCAAAACGTGTTGTACACACGGGTACATATCAAGCTTTATATTTCCAGTATAAGCTGATCTCGCATTGTATAGGATTTCCGTACAATGAGAGATCAGCTTATACTGGATATGTATAACTCAATATGTAGCTTTTTTTTTTAATGATACATGATTTTATTTCTGTAAGATAACAACTTATACCTAATTAATTAATAAAATAACAAAATTATATCCTAACTTAACTAAAACTATTCACAAACTAAAATATGGCGTCGAAAAATTCCTCCGCATCGCTGTCGACTGGTAATGTACCCAAGAGACTGGCGGCATTGCCACGTTGTATGGCAATGCTTAGCCTCTGGCCAAGGTAAAAGCCGGCCCTTGGGTCACGGGAAGTGTCAACTAGCCGTTTGGAGATTTCGTTAAACAAACCATGAGCGCTCGGACCCCACGGCCCGAGGGTTTCAACCCCAAACGGCTCGAAAATATAATTACCGATAAGGTTATTATACTTTCGCCGCTTGAGGTTTTCCGCAGCCGCAGCAGCAGTGCCAGCACAGCACGCCGAGCCGGGAAGATGGGATGGCGCAAGAGTGTCGACACAAGTTGCGTCCCACACTAAAGGCCTACCCACCTTCCATGGAAATAAAGACATGCCGTCCGGTCTCTTGCCATCGTCGCGTGCCAAGCCATTGGGTTCTAATACAGCTGGGACGCTGACGGTGACAAGAGCCCGTCGGATGATGTCATTAATGTTCGCGTGCCGCGCTATGCGACCCGCACTTCGGCTGCAAGACAGGCCGTGATGTCCGAGGCTGTTGACAACTTCGCCACAGTGACAGCGATGAGGAGAGCAACAAGGGGCTCCTAGTCGCAGGGAAGCAGCGAGGCGGAAAGTAGTGTCGTCAAACAAAGTGCCTATGCTCGACGACGGTAGTGCATGAAGCCACAGACCCGACTCCCACTTACCCACAGCCAACAGGCGCGCACGCTCCGCAGTAGTAGCAGACGTGTTTAGTAAATTATTCTGTACTACTCTACAAAGCGGCTCATCCCACCGTCTCTGGGAAGATGGATTGTCGGGTGAATCTGAATTCGGGCAAGCGAGTCTCCAGGCATCCATAGCCTCGGTGAAGCACGGCACATCAAAATTAATCAGTGTCGAGGCTAGGATTTTCCTGATTAAATTCTCAGTGCCGTGGATCGAGGATATAAAAGCCGGTAAACTGATACTAGAAATTTTGCGGACGCCGAGGCCTCCCATACGTATGGGAAGAGTAGCTTGTGCCCAGGCTCGGTCATCCATGGCCACATTTAAGATCGAAGTTAATGTATGCCAGATAATTTGGTCCATTTTGTCTAAAAGATGAGTGTGCTTCCATAAATGGGAAGCGCGAAGGAAATATGTTAATTTAGGGCCGAAACAGCAGTAACGAATTAAGGTTATGGCCGAATGCATGTTAATTTGGAACAATCTTTCCGAAACGTCATTAAAATTTTGTATTTTTTCCTCAATAAAAACGGGAAAGGAATTTTCAAAGATTGGGGAACCAAGGAGGCGGAGAGAGCTTTTATCAATAATTTTGATATCTGGGGCTATTGCGTTAAATTTGGGAAGTGTCAAATGTCTGTCAGTACTGTCTGCTAAGAATAGTTCACATTTCGAAAGGTTGAGATCAAGGCCAATGGAATGAAATTCATTTTTTAAGAATTGAAGGTCATTTAAAACAGTTTCTACATCGCCTCCCAAGGTTCCATCATCAAGATACCAAACGTTAAATTTGGAATTTAGCTGTCGAATAATTGGGTGAATGACTAAACTAAAAATCACTGGCCCGAGGGGATCACCTTGTTGACAGCCAACAGCAGATTTCAGAAGGTTGTCCCGATATAGTAATTTTGAAGGGTGCCTGTAACATTGCCAAAGGAAACTATAAATTTGGGGTATTTCTTTTTTAGTTTCTGCCAGCAAGGTGTCCCTATTAACAGAATTGAAGGCATTCCGTATGTCAACCTTCAAGATGACCTCTCCTTTGCCAGAATTTAGGTAGGTCGACAGGGCGTGCACGGCAGCCTCACAGCCCCCTTTGGAGCCGTAACCTAGCTGCAGGGGCTGAAATTTTTCCGAAACCACCTCACCATAAAATTTACAACAAATCTTGGCTGCCATACGTCGGTAAGTAGTTCCCACGGCAATGGGACGAATGCCGCCATCCTTCTTACACAGGGCGCATAGGTTCGCCCCGTTCAGAACGTCGATGACGGCTCGTTCGCCTTGCCGGAGAGCATAAGGTTGCCGTGTGTACAAATTAAATAGATTCCGACCGAATCTCGTTTTCTTTTTTCGGTCAAAATATCCATTTTCCCAAGGCCCAACTTGGAAAAATGGATACTTAAAAAAATCTTTTCGAAAATAATTTAACATCAATTCACTGGTAAGCCTCATCATCCCACTGTTGGGCAAAGGTCTCTCTCCATCAGGGGCGAAGCCTTCATACAACCCGATTCCTATCGGCTTCCCTTCGGAACATCCACTCTTCTTAAATGTCTACTATTGCCAAATAATATGGTACACATGTGTGTGTAACTGTGTATCACATCACATCACATTATTATATTTAATACTAGTTTAATAGAATCACAAGATTAAAAACCTACTGTTTTTTGAGTTTATGAGAACTGAACAATTGTTTCTTCGGCTTCCCTCTAATGATGATTGTATCTGCGCCAGTGCTCTCCATGACAAGACTTCCAGCTATTTCGATCTAGGGCACACACAGCTCATTAAATCCTCAAAAATCTTGATGTTAGCTGGACGGTATTATTCCAAAAATCTTTCTAAGTTTACAATAATCCAGTCCTTTACAAAAATCTAATCTCTTCAAAGTGAGAGTGAACAGGTTTCTTCTGGGTAAGCTCGCTCCATCGTCGACTTTGTCTCTGTCATCTCTGACCTAGACTAGAGTCAAGAGCAAACCTATCTCAAACAGAAATCCAAAGATTTTCAAAAATACACAAAAAGAAAACTTTTTCGTTTTCGGCCGAAAAAAGAACAGTCTATCCATAAAATAATCTATAAATAAATAAAATTGTTTGTAATGTCAAAATAACAACTTTTTACTAAATACATAACAAAGTATATACGGTACTTAAAACAAAAAAGCAATTAAAAAAGAGCAATTTAAAAAATTTTTGTCTGTCTGTCTGTTTGTTCCGGCTAATCTCCGAAACCGCTAGACCGATTTTGACAGGACTTTCACTGGCAGATAGCTGATATTACGGCGGGTAACTTGGGCCACTTTTATTTTAGAAAAATAATTAGGGTTCCGCGCAAAAAAAGTAAAACCCATGAAAATATTAACAATAGGCAATAGGCTCGCCCCCTATTACGTGGGACTTAAACATACTTAATTGGCGAAATGTGGGTGTACTATAGGTACACCTCTGCCCAACCCTTCGGGGAAACGAGGCGTGATGTTATGTGTTATGTGTGAAAATATTAACAAAAAGTCGGATTTGAAAAATTCTTTTTGCATTTGGTAGCCCAATTCTCGAGGATAGTTAAAGGCTATTTACCATCACGCTACAACCCTCAGGAGCCGAGCAAAAAGAAAAACTCAGACAGAACACTAAGCGAAAACGAAGTAATATCGCGGGCGGGCGCGATGCAACGCGACGGATCGAGGGACGAGGGAGTTTTATTAAAATGTAGCTGTTATTTTAGTATATTGTGTATCTTACGACATCGCGGGTCGAAGAAGAACAAAGTCGCGGGGCACAGCTAGTTGTAAATAACGCTAAAGTTGTAACATTTAGTGGAAGCGAATGTATTTCTGTATAAACCTGATAAAGCAAAGAAACAAACATTAGGTAAACAAAACCCGCAAATTTTACAAAAGACAGTGAATCTCGGGAATTCAACGCGTCAGTCCTGGCTCCACTTTTAGGCCATGACGTAATTCAAAGAAATCGAGAGTGGGTGGTCTTGTCTTGCATCTATTGCGTTAAAAACATTGGCTGGGATCCTCAGACATCAGCAAAAAATCTGCAGATATTAGCGCCAAACTAATTAGCATTGAGTGTATCGGAATATTCCTCGATGAATCGTCAGTGAGTGGTTCCTATGAAGTACTGCGCTATGACTATGGCACACAGTACGTACATAATTATTACATGCTTGACGAATTGGCGTCCGTATGAGAGTTGCAAATCATTGGCAAATCGCTATGCACGTTGGATGTGTGTCTATTTAGGGTTCCGAAGTCAACAAGGAACCCTTATAGTTTCGCCATGTCTGTCTGTCCGAGGCTTAGCTCAGAGACTCTTAGTACTAGAAAGCTGTAATTTGGCTCGGGTATAGGTACATATTAATCACGCCGACAAAGTAGTAAAATAACCACTTAAAAAAAATTAGGGTGCCTCCTCTAACCTTAAAGTGGGGATGACTTTGTTTTTTCTCGCCTATACCACAGTGTGAGGTGCCGTTGGAGAGGCAGTTCAAAAATATTACGGGTGTGTAAAAAGCATTTTTAGATTCAGGGATCCGTTTGCGAAATAGAGCAAATTTTTTTTAGAGCCTGGCAGCAAAATGGTTCTTTTTAGATATATGAAAAAATTCACGGCAGTAGTATATAACGAAGTTACAAGGAAAACTATCACTGCTCAGTAGGCTTTACAAGTTAACGAATAATAGTCGACCAACTTACATTTGCAGTTGGAATATAAGAGAGAACATGTTTTTCAACTACAATGTTAAGTTTGTTCTTGGGATAAATTCATCCCAACTACCGAACCCTTCATTGTGCGTGGTCCGACACGCACTTGGCCGGCTTATAATTATTATTTCAGATTCATCTTTCGATTAAAGAAGTTATTATAGCCTCAACAAACATTGCACCCTGTTTAGTAGTTTAGGCTGACCTCTCATTGTGCGGAAATCCTATACAATGCTAGATCAGCTTATACTGGAAAATATAGCTTGATACATGTAGCCGTGTGTACCACTTTTCTTACAGAAGTTACAGATGAATATTCGGCATAAGTTATGTAGTTCGACGAATGAAAGGAGGCGAAGCGCGCTAACAACTCCATTCCTACTGGCTTCCCTTTGGAGGATCGAAAGAGTAACTTCATCTACCACCATTGAAAAATAGCACATTCAATAATGTCTATGACTGCCAAATAATTATATTCCAACAACAACACAAATTGTTCTAAATAAACCGGCGCCACAAGGTGATAATCGTATATTTTGTATGACTATTTATAACTGAACAATTTCTTCTTCGGCTTCCCTCCTACGAAATGTCAAGCTTCGCCACTGCTATATCCTGGTTCCAAATCCTGGTAAAAGAACCATAACAGTAATTTTTTTTTACTCCCCTTGCCTGGCAAAGTAAAGAGTCATTGCTTTAATAGTGCAAATACACCAAAATTTTATTTGTACCTATACCTACCTACATAATTTTGTACAGCCAGTTAATCTCAATGATACGGCATCAATGGGTAATTTCAACTCGGTAGTTTGTACTTGGGGCAGGATATGACGGTAGGTAAGCTACCAATTTGGTTAGCACATTTTGTTTTAATAATCAGCGTTCTTTACAAGGAGGGGCTCGTGGCTAAGTAATAACAGCGGCACGGGTCGATCCATCAGGTTAAGCTAAGCTTGCCGGGGTTGTCCGTGGATGGGTGACCATCTTTACATACCGAGACTCCTCCGTGCCTCGGAAAGTATGTTAAGCCGTTGGTCCCGTTACGGGTCATCAAAAGCCCGATAATCTGACAACCAGTCTTACCAAGGGGTATCGTATTACCCAGTTACTGCGTTGTGGAGGTCAGATAGGCAGTCACTTTATGTAAAACACTGGTATTCAGCTGCTTCCGGTTAGACTGGAAGCCGATCCCAACATAGTTGGGAAAAGACTAGGCAGATCAAGTTCTACTCTGATTTGTCTGGACGCAGTTACACTGAGATTGTGAAAAACAGAGACGAATCGGGTGAGGGCTGAGAGTCATAGTTTTTTTGTTAACAAATGAAAGGCTGCACCGCCTTAACATAACTTGGGACAAGGGCAGGAGGATTAGGTTTCTACCTATCATGCAGTTTATATGAATTCTTAATATATTATTATTATAGGGGAAGATCAAAGAAACGATGGATGGACTGTGTGAAAGATGATATTATGGCTAGAAAGGGGGTGACTACAGAGATGACGACTAATAGAGAAGTATTAATGTGTGGTATGTATTCTTTCTTCTCCCTTTAATCCATCCAAAGGTTGTCTGTAAAAGATCGCTTTTAGCGATAAGACCGCCCATTGTGTCACCCTATGTGTAAAATTTCTACATTTATATCTGTAATTTTTATGGTGTACCATAAAGAGTATTCTATTCTATTCTATGAAAGACAAAGACAGGTTGCGACCACAAATAAAGGGCAGGAGAATGATGAGTCTCCCACCATTTCGAAGAATGACATCTTGATCAAGATATTTATCTAGGTCCAGTCAATCTGCTCATGCTTGACATGGGTATGCCATTTATGTGAAGCATAAAGAACAAACACAATTACTTCAGCTTCTATTGACGGGTTAATCAGTCCGTTACTTGAATAGACACAAGTATGTGTCACGTGCAGATATTTTATTGTTATCTAGTAAACAAACATCACATCGGAGTGCGATTTACGAATACATAAAAGGAAAACCGTACCTAATGTCCTTTGAAAAGCAAATCGACAATGCAACCCAAAAACTTGGGATAGGGCGCAAAGGTTTTAGATGGATGAGAGTAGCTGAGGAGGAGTTAAATGGCGTAGGTACGACGATTAGAGGCATAGGCAATCAATCTATAGAACAGGTCCAGCAGTAGATTCCTTTAGATTGATACTTATTATTGATGATATTTATTTATTTGCAACATACCTAAAGGGTGGGTCCAAAGGAGGACTTAATGTCTTCCGTATTACCTACCAGTCAACCAAGGGTGATGGAGATAATGAAAATGCTAAATAGTGCCCAAAATCTCCAAGCTTGGCCAGATTGGGTTGAAAACGTTTGGAACAAACCAGATTCTTTACGGGCTTAACCAATCCCAACATGGATTCCAGTATACATATATATAGGTACCTAACCATACAGGGTCGCTGCCGCTGCCAATCCAAATGAAGATGACGGGATTAATTTGATGCCTGCAGACAGTACTGGTCTGGCAAAAAACTTTTTTGCAAAAAATACAACCGACTTCCAAAAAAAAAAATACACTACAAAGTGAACATCTGCCTAGCCTTTTCCCAACTATGTTGGGGTCGGCTTCCAGTCTAACCGGATGCAGCTGAATACCAGTATTTTACATGGAGCGACTGCCTATCTGACCTCCACAACCCAGTTAGTGGGTAATACGATACCCCTTGGTAAGACTGGTTGTCAGACTTTCGGGCTTCTGACGACCCGTAACGACTGTCAAAGTTACACGAATGACAGCCGGGACCAACGGCTTAACGTGCTTTCCGAGGCACGGAGGGGTCTTGATATGTAAAGAACACTACAAAGTGAACAATAACTTTAATTTCGGAAGTTGGTGTCGTTGAATCTTTGTCGTATGTGTAAACAGAACTTAATCACTGAACTCGAATGACAAATCTCGTAAGTCGTACTCAAAGCGGTTCAAAACTTTCTTCAAGTTCATTTTTTTTATCTCCTAACGATAAGTTACTTGCGAATCTCGTATCACATAATCGTGGGCGAGAATTTAGTTCTTGCCTGTATGTAAACATCATTATGCGATAACCTTATGGCGATTATTGCTTGTGATAGTAGCGTACGATTTCTCGCCACGAAACGTGCGAGAAACTCTCAACAGCTAAATGGCCTTTTCGTTGCGTGACGATTTCTTCCAGTTTACTCCTGGCGCAAACCTTCCAGCCACTCCGTTCCAAAAACGTGAAATACTCTTTTAAGTTAATAATATAGGTACTATCGAGGAAACTTACGTCTGACAAATTTGAAAACAAAATCCCGTGCACACGATAACCACGTTTGTGAGCAAGCGTTACTAAAGCGACCGAATGCTGCAAGCAAGAATAGTCCTTACGGCGTATAGATATTCGTTTTTCCCATGGTACCTACCTAATAGTTAGCTAGTTTCCATTCCACGTAACAGAATGAAATAGGTAAGCGGAAAATGTGCAAATAGTAAAGACCGGTGTAATTTAATCAATGATTTTTATTTGCAAATTAAGTATATGCCGCATCATGATAACTAATATGGATAATTATTACCTACCTACATTCAACCTTAGATTGTTTCTTTATGTTAGTTTATAGAGTTACTAGTTTAAGAAGGTTATGTAGGTTCATTGATCCCAATCGTCAGCTGCATCTTGTCAAGAAAACCTCATAATGTCAAAACAAAATAAGGGCCACCATGAAAATGATTAAATTAATTTTATTAATTGTTTGGTTCTAGTAAACAAAACAATGTTATTGTTTACCGTTTAGGCTAGTAACTGTTTAAATAAATTATCAATAAACATGATTATTTAACTTTAAATAAAAAGTGACAATTTAAGATAAAAAAAACACAAACAACGAAAAGTCACTAGAAACTAAAAAATCTTCACTTTATAACCGACTTCAAAAAAAGGAGGAGGTTATCAATTCGGTTGGTTTTTTTTAATGTTCGTTACCTCAATACCTACTCCGTTATTTATAATCCGATCTGGAAAATTCTTTTTTTATTTGAAAGGACATACTTCCAGATTGGTCCCATTTTTATCAAAATCCGGTTCTGATGATAGTATCCATTAGGAATTGTGGGAACTCCTCAAATATTATAGTCAAACACAGCGATTTTGGTATTTTCATCAACAAGTTAAGCATTTGCATTGGCCGAAGGTAAATTCTCTGTACCTCTGCGAAGCAAAATCAAAGTAAGTACAAGACCCAAGATGATCTGGATTGTATCCAGCATCTGATCTCCAAGCAAGAATTTCTCCCATCTTGTAAGCTGCCCTCAGTCGCTCTGAAGAAAGAAGCTGTAGAATAACTCGACGAGAAACATTACACCATCAGTTTCCCATATGCAACCAAAGTGAAGATATCATGCTGAGAGGAAACATATAAAACCCTTGAAGGAAGCTATAAGCTATTTGGCTATCATCCCGTAAAATTGTCACATCAAAACGCCCGAATCCACCATAGCGAACTCTAATAATCATATCAAGGGATTCGCTTTGGAGATTATACAATTACCTACAAATAATGTCAAGCGAAGCACCAATCATACTAAACTGCTGATCTAGGAAACCTGCACTCTATAAAGACGAAAATCATTCTACAGACTCCAGTTAAACTTAATGAAGCAATTGATACAGCTCTCTACCAGGGGCGAAGCCTTCATACAACCCGATTCCTATCGGCTTCCCTTCGGACCAACCACTCTTCTTAATGTTTACTATTGCCAAATAATATGGTACACCGGTGTGTAACTGTGTATGTGTGTTCCCTCTAATGATAATTGTAGCTGCGCCACTGCTCTCTACCATACCACGATTACAATCTATCTAATACTATCCGGTACAAGTGCACTTATCATCGCACTGATGTACCGACGACAACGAGCGAAACATCTTCATAGAAATCAACCAATGGAAACGTATGATACTACATGCTCAGGAAATCATGCTGAAATTCAAGAATCAAAACGTGTTACATATTCGCGTAGCACCTAAACCGCTGACAGGCATTTACCTAGTTGCCGCGCATGGCAGCAACCGCGGACACGAGGCGCCGACGCTGCACAACGTGATGCAGCCTGACACCGGACATCGGCTTTTGTAAAACGATCACTCTTTTCAGTCATTAATTAACAATGTAATTCTTATAAAATAAATTAAGTTAAATGAATTTTGTATTCTTGTCAAACCTCCGGCTGCAGCCTTTGTAATTAGTTCGCAACATCAATATTTTACTACTTAGCAATTAGATAATGTTCCTTAAATTACACTGAAATGTAAAAATAACAAGTGGCCCTAATTTTGTTTTGAGTAGTTTATAATTATCTCGCCTGTGTTGCAGGCTAAACTTTATAATTAAAGAAAGAAAAACATGGTTGTTGTTGATTTTTTTCCAAGAGGTTTCAGTAGTTTTGAGTTATAATTATCCAAATGATACGTACATACCTACCTTATCTTCTTCCTAACGGTCAAGATTTTAGTACAGAACAAAACAATTCAGAAAATAAGTAATAACTGCGTTGCGACAAATCAGTCCTTTTCTTACTCGACCTTTGTTACAATCTTAAACAATTCCCTGCCTTACAAGCTTCAGCAAAAAAAAAAAAAATCAACCAGAGTAAAACAAGAATAAAAAACATTTTTACAAAAAAAAAAAAAACTATAAAGTAAAAATAACTTTAATTTCGGAAGTCGGTGCCTTTGGATCTGTATTTTAGGTTTTTGCCACCGACTTCCGAAATTAAAGTTATTTTTCACTTTGTAGTGTTTTTTTGGAGGTCGGTTGTTTTTTTTTTTTTTTGTAAAAAAGTTTTTTATTTTTCACTTTTTAGTGGGTTGGTTTTTAATTTATCTAAGTTACAATAGCCTAATGACAACTGCTCATCACCTTTTACAAAACATTGCTTTTCCCGATGCAGGGACGTTAATTGTTAAGGAGTTCTCCTGGTACTTCACCATCAGTTCCACTTCACTATATAAATTGTGACGAGCTTATATTGCTTAGCAATAATTTTAAAGTAATCGGATCGAAACCCGTGAAATACTTATTATTGAGTTGTTCCGGTAGCCATCTTGCCATCTGTGGTCTTCCTCATCAGTTCCACTTCACCAAATGGTGCTTTCCGAGGGCAAATGCACAAGTTACTATAAAAAGTACCCAAATCGCTATAGGTGTCTCTATAATATTTGCAGATTTCCCTCGATTTCTCCAGGATCCCATCATCAGATCCTGACCTGACGACTATGGGGCCACCTGGAGAGTATACCCTTTCAAACAAAAAGGAATTTTTCAAATCGGTCCATCTGTCTTCGAGTAACCGGGGAACACACTTAAAAAAGAAAGATTCCGACGAACTGAGTGAGAACCTCCTCCTTTTTCAAAGTCGGTTAAAATAGTTTATAGCCAGAGTGCATCTCATGACAATTCCAATAAGCCCAAACACGGCTAGGATACATTGTTTTATTACAGAGTTCCAGTGTCTACCTTCCGGCTTCATCATCAGATCAGTTCGATGGTACCATTTTCATCAGCACTATTTATTTAAATTGGCTTCGTCATTGTCGCTTAACTGGCTTAATCGAGATATCTTATCGCCACCCGTGAAATACTTATCATTGAGGAGTTCCCGTGGCCATCTGTGGTCTTCTCCATCAGTTCCACTTCACCAAATGATACTTTCTGAATGCAAATGCTTGATTTGTTGTTGAAAATTTCAAAATCACTATATGTTTGCCTATAATATTTGAGGAGTTCCCTCAATTCCTCATGGATCCTGTCATCAGAACAGGACTTTGATAAAAAATGGGACCAATCTGGAAGTATGTCCTTTCAAATAAAAAAAGAATTTTCCAAATCGGTTTATATATAAATGACGGAGTACTGAGGTAACAAACATTAAAAAAAAAAACATACAACCGAATTGATAACCTCCTCCTTTTTTGAAGTCGGTTAAAGAAATGAGCATACTTCAGCATTACGAAATTATGAAATTGATGATTTACGAAAGGAATTATGAAATAAAGTCATTCAAATCTATGCTTTGTAAAGCTGAAGAGATTGTTTTTTGTTTCTTTGATCGCGCTAATCTCTGGAAATAACCGTCAGATTTGAAAAATTCTTTTTGCATTTGGTATCCCAATTCTTGAGGAAGGTATTTAACATCACGCTAGGAGCCGAGTAAAAAAAGTCAGAAGGAATGCTAAGCGAAAACGAAGTGACAGCGCGAATAGTCAATGCGATGCGACGGGGTGGGTCGGGTGAACAAGAAATTTCACACAGACAAAGTCGGGCAGAAGTTAGTCTATACAAATAAATAAAATTGAAGTGTCTGTTTGTAAGGTCAAAATAATAACTTTTTACTAAATGCATAAGAAAGTATATAGGTACAGGCACTTATAACAAAAAAGAATTTCTTTTTGTCTATCGGTCTGTCTGTTTATTCTGGCTAATCTCCGAAACGGCTGGACTGATTTTGACGGGACTTTCACTGGCAGATAGCTGATGTTAGTAACTTAAGCTACTTTTATTTTAGAAAAATAATTAGGATTCCGCGCAAAAAAATTAAAACCTATGAAATTATGAACAAAAAGTCGCATTTGAAAAATTCTTTTTGCATTTGGTATCCCAATTCTCGAGGATAGTTATAGGCTATTTAACATCACGCTACGACATTTAGGCACCGAGCAAAAAGAAAAAGTCAGGAAGAACACTAAGCGAAAACGAAGTAACAGCGCGGGCTGGCGATGCAACGCGACGGGTCGGGGACGAGGGAGTCTTATTATAATGTGGCTGTTATTTTAGTATGTATATTGTGTATCTTACGACTTCCACGCGAACGAATTCGCGGGGCACAGCTAGTTGTGTAATAGTCATTCAAATCTATGCTAATAAAGCTGATGAGATTGTTTTTTTGTTTGTTTGAACGTACTACTTTCTGGAAGTACGAGTCGGATTTGAGAAATTGTTTAAGCATTTGATAGCCCAATTCTTGAGGAGGGCTATAGGGTATTTAACATCACGCTAGGATACTTAGTTTGGGACTTCATATCATAGCTGTCCAAACCAAACGGACCTTCCGTTTGATTCTTGGAAATGAAAGAGTATAGGTACTCTTTCGTTTCGTGTCGCGTGTCGCGCCTGTTTGCAGGAGCCTTTATTGGGAAATACTATTTATTAGGTCAATATCTAGTAACATAACATAGGTAACATCACGCCTTGTTGCCCCGAAGGGTTAGGCAGAGGTGTACCTATAATACACCCACATTTCGCCAGTTACCTATGTTTAAGTCCCATGTAATAGGGGGCGAGCCTGTTGCCATCTACCGGGCACAGATCCAGACTCCGGGCTGCTATTGAGAAATTCCAAATAGAAAAACCCAATAACACTTTGCCCGACCCGAGAATCGAACCCAGGACCTCATGCTCAGCAGTAGCGCAGTAGGTCAATAGTATTTCCCAATAAAGGCTCCTGCAAACAGGCGTGACACGCGACGCGAATCGCACGCGACACAAAGGTGCGTTTTGAACTCTTCAATTTAGCAATGTTATAATTCGTATATAACGTTGCTAAATTGAAGAGTACAACTGTGACGTAGCATGACAACTGACGTGACTGGTATTGCGTTTAGTCGGTTAACCACGTCACGTGATTTTTTTGTTTACCTTTATTTAATTCATTACCTAAACCAGGTAGGTTGCCTTTTCACGCCTAGACCACTGAACCGATCGTTATGAATTTTTACAGATCACAAAATCACAATCACAAAAATTTCCAATCGATTGATTTAGTCAAACTAAAAATTTTGTGGGTAATTAAATTAGTTATAGGTACTAAGCAAATCACGATTGAAAATGTTAGTTTTAAGTGTAACTAAATATTTAGTCATCAATTTTAGTTTATAGTTAAACTAAATCTAATTTGCTTTTTTGACTATCTACTTAATTAAAGAATTGGGGATAAATAGGTAATCTATCAATAATAAAAAAATGGCTTTAAGTTAGGTGGGCGTTAATTTCCTGGGGTAGGCTATTTGTGGTATGTATGTATTTAAATATAGATACATAAGTAGTGAGATGTTGGCTATATCAGTTGCTGCTTGGAAGTGTAATTCAGTCCATGGGAATGTCGCTGATGAAGGATGCAAGCAGTAACAATATTATCCGACCGACGTTACGCCGACGCAGGCAGCGTAGGACAGATCGTCTTTTGTTCAGAGTCGATAATGATGAATGAATGACCCCCAACACGAACCATATGCGATCTGAAACAGACGGTCGATTTTGAAGACTTGCAATTTGTAAAATAGTAATATTTATGTAAAGGCAGGGAAATCAATTGTTTAGCAAATTGACATCACAACTGACATTCTTTGACAGTTGCATAAAATGGATTTAACACGGCGAATTGACGTAGGGTGACCATTTGCTTAACAATTCAATTCCCTGAATGTACAAAAACGGAAAAAGAAAGAAAAATTGTTTATTCTGCACAAACAAGACGCACATTGCTAAATATATATATATACACCGGAAGAACGTATACTTATTGATATAATTCGTCAAACATACTCCGACTAAAAAAATTAAGTTCCTATAGAATTTCTCTTTAGTGTCTCTATTTTGGTATACGAGGGTAGGTAGGTAAATGAAACCGCAGGCATAGCTCGTTATAGTACGGTCTAAAAAAAACAGTAGGTGAGGACAAACATCCTGGGCTACTTGTTCAACTTTCTTTTAAACGAGTTAAAAAAGCAATAATCAAAACAAAATCAATGTGTCCTCAATCCCACTCGTTCATTCATGTAATGAGTCCTCGATGAAAGGTCAGGTCGGTGACGGTATCCCATGGGGTATGGATCGGCGTCATCCCGCCTGGCATTGAATGAGCTGAGCAATCGATGGCAACGGCGTCGCCATGTCTGCCTCCCATCTTTGACGTCATAGGAGAAAGTACTTGCTGGCAGGCGCGGATACAGCTCCCGCCCCCCTGTATCCGCGCAACGGGTACAGTTGCCCCCCTGGGCACCGACCAAACAGAGTCTAAACCTCTAAATTAGCCATAAACTTAGTTTTATAATCCGTATTTTTACGTTGTGTAGCAAGTACGTAGTAGTCAGCCTCGAAAATTGGGGTCATTCTTGAGGTCACGGAAAATAGGTGCCGAAGGTTTTTTTTAAAAGACTGATTTGAGTACCCCCTCTCCCTCAGAGAGAACCTCCCCCCCCTTGAGCGAAAACCTAGATCCGATCCTGACTTTCTGGGGGATGAGAGCGAGCTATGACGCAAGCTAGGGCTTTTTAAAATTGGAACACAAAGGAACCTTTTTCCAAAAAGCATTAAATTGTATTTATGTCAATGTTCAAACGATGTTTTCAATATTGTGATCCTAAACATTTGTCTGAAAAAGAGTATCGGCTTTCTGTTATAGATGTAGGTAGGTATTGGATACTGAAACTTTTAATTAACGAACACCCCTTACATACATCACCTCTGAACTATACTGAAATTAACCGTAGTGAATGAAATTGACACTACGGGTTCCCGTGCACGCCTTTACAAAAAGTTTCTGCTACACGTATGATTCGACGAATGAGGAAGGCAACTGTCAGAATGGCGCTGTCGTCTAGTTCCCAAGGCGTGAGGTGGTTTTATTTTATTTTTGCGAAAGTGACGCGTTGTTGTGTTCCTAAATTAGAGTCCACCATTTCCCGAGAGACCCTAAAATTCGTAGAAATTTTGAAAAAATTAAACAGAGGATCCGAAACATTTTGAAGAAGGAAATATTTAAAGTTTTCAATTCTGACACTTTCCATGTCAAATACTTGATTAAAAATATTGATATCACCGAATATAAGGAAATAGAATAGAATAGAATAACGTTTATTGTCTCCAGTATTACAGCTAGTAGTATTGGTACTATACACAAAACTATTATACCGGAAGCAAAAGGTTCAAGCGTTAGCATTATGCTTAGCTCCCCTAGTGGGTTGCTAAGCGCTGGTTTTCAGCTTAAACCCTTGACTCCTGTTTACAAAAGAAAAGAAACAGTACATTTAGCAACAACGGATTAAATGATAATTATATAATGATCATACATTAGCACTTTTTATTTAGGACAAAAGAAAACTAGGATTTTTAACAGTTTGTGGTCACGAACTGGCCATTTAAAAGAAAATAAAATAAAATAAACCCAGATACAAACATCTACTGAACGATGATGGGCATCTTTTATAGTAACTTGGTGCCATTTTTTGGTAATCAAACACTAATATTTTACATTTATTTTTGAAATTTGTTGTGTTTTTAATAATTCGAAAGGGATGTGGTATGTTGTTCCAGATTTTTGATGCTGCATATTTGAAGCTGCCCTTGTACCCTTTTGTTTTGTGTCTCGGTATCATTAGCGTTTCATTCACTTTTGATCTGGTATATAAGCTATGGGCGTTCTTACACCAAGATAATAAATAGTGAAATAAAACCATGAATGAACGCGAAATGGAATGAACGAAATGTCCAATTTATTGCAGGCCGTAGGGACCTAGCTATGATTAGGTATTGATTACGCCATCTACGATTAGCTATGCCCGACCTTCCCCACTGACGTGAACACGAAACGTTGCAACGGGACACGAGCATCACAAAGCTTTTAAGCAAGTAAACTGCACATCAGTAGTATCTACAAAGTGGGGTTTATATCTAAGTACTTAACTAACTTTTTTTTTATTAATTGGATTCGATGGTTGGTAGAAACGCTTTGAACTTTATTAAAAAAAATTGGGCTATCATGCGCGTAAAACCGATAACAATAAGAAAGTTGTAGTTGAACGGCATGATATTAATAAAGGTTCTCACTAATAGTTGCTCAAAACTACTCCTCTTAACTCTCAAAGGGGAGTTTAGGGGTGTTAAAGTTTGTATGGAAGAATTTTAACGCCCGGTCCGAATAACTCGAAACTTAGTATTAATACCTTAATAATATAATAGTTTTGGGTTTTTTTTTATATCGACCCCTGACGGGGCGAAAAGGGGTAATTAGATTTTAAGCAGAGGATTTTACTGCGGGGCGTGATTTACTCAAAAATTTATATAAAAGGAAAAGTACATGTTTCAGGGTTCTTCAAAAAATAACTCCTAACGGGGTGGAAAAGGTTAATAAGTGTAAGGGAAGGATTTTTTTGCTTGCTTCAATTAACTCGAAAATGGGTTTATGTGATGTATGGAAACGCTTTTTTAAAAACACAAGGCCTAGGTGTCGTGATGAAAAAGGAGGACACAGCTTATTTGAAAAATCTTATTCCATTGACCTATAAACTTCAAAATTGGCCCGAATACTTATTTATGTAAATAAATTATAAAGATCGTTAACATTACTTTTCGAAAAAAAAAACCTTCAAAGGGAGTGGAGGGGGCGTTAAATTTTTTAGAGGAAAGTACGAAATCCACGCGGACGAAGTCGCGGGCAAAGTGCTAGTAGTCCATAAAGCTAATTCAGCAACAGAAGACTACCAGTCGAACATGAGCTTAGAAAGTTATATCAAATGGTGTAACGTTACAAAAAGATAATAAAAAAAATATAAAAGGGTTGAGAGATCAGCGGGCTCTTGCGGTGTGCATCAGGAGGATAGGAAACAAGTCCTCGCGGAGTCAGGAACGCAGCATCTTCTCAAGAACGTGGTGCCGCTCAGCAGGAATTTGGGCTGCGGCGTCTAAACGCCGTGCAGCAGCTGGACTAATGACGGCAGAGTCCTTCCAGTGATGGGGGGCGGCGTCTCACGTCACCCAGCGCCTGGACGTTGGTGATGAGGGTTCATATAGAATTCCCAGGGCTTCGGCGTCCTTACGCCGTGTAACGGGGCCCTGGGAGTCCGGGCAACGGCGTCCATGCGCCGAACAGCTGGATTAGCTTATGGAGGACTTTGAGCTGGTCGCCGGTGCTCACCGGGATGAGGTTTGAGCTGGTCGCCGGTGCTCACCGGGATGTAATGAAAGTCTTTTGAAGACTGAAAGTAGACTGTTTATTTGGCCTGACGGCCCGTATTTATAAGAGTCAGAAGTATAATAATTCAAAAATATTATAAACTTAATCATAATTGTAAGTCGGCCAGAACCAAAAAAGCGGTTTACAGTGAAGACCTAATCTTATTTACAAAAGGTTCGTTGACAATTTAGAACATGTGTTTTACAAAAATAGAGAATTACTAATGTAAAATACAGTTTAGAAAGTATGTTTTGTAGAGTAAGTATTACTTAATGAGTGTCCTGTGATTTCATATCTAAAAATATAGTTAAAGGCAGGTACAGGTAACAAGAATTATGGAACACAACCAGCCCTTTTACTGCAAAATATATAAATAAACTAAAGGAAGTGCATTCTGTGAAGTGGAATACCACAATGGTTGAATGAAAAGTTGCTGCCATAGGATGATGACCATTTTACGCCCTAATCATGTCCAGCCAATTCGTATTTTTAAGTATCCTTCATTTATTCAAACTAGATTTAAGATAATAGTTTAGAATTAATCAAAGCATTTGTTTTTATGATTGAATAAAATAGTGATGGACGAACGTGAAAACATGGGCCGGCCGAGATTAAGCTGAGTCACATATACGTGAGTCCATCAATGCCTGAATGCGGCTAAGGCTTGTATAGTACTTTTCTCAAATAATACGCGGAAATTCAACATTCCAGAATCAATGACGAACAACAATAATTTTTCACGCGCCAATATGTTCATTTGTTTCTTTTTTACTTCGGCTTCGTAGGCCAGTTCGAGATTTAAATAAAATCTTTGATACGTTACCTCTTTGGTTACCATGATACTGTCGAAGCAAAATGTTCGTTCCATTTTTAAATTACACGACAGATATGAGTTTTCATAGTAATTTATTCGGCCGCTAAACACGACAGATATCAGTGGCGAAACCACCATATAGCACGATTCCTACCAGCTTCCCTTCGGAGGTTCGCATCAGCAACTTTACCGCTATTGAAAAATGGCACAGTCAATAGTAGTAGTCGCTTCGGGTTCTCTCTTACAAAAATTAACACCTCGCTGCTGACAGATATGGATTTTCATACTAACATTGCTGGCCGCTGATGAAAATGATTGAAAAATGAAAATGATTGAAATACTTACTATCTTGAATTCATGCAAGCCTAGTATGTACTTTTTAGGTGACTGTTCAGAAAAAATATGACACAAAATTATCAAAAAGCCAAAAAAAAAAAATCTGCTTATCCGATCGCTACCAAACTTCACAGGATCAAAATAACCCCAGCCGTTTTGGAGTCCGTAGGTAACGTAAGTACATAAATACATCCATTTTTATATAAACGCTACATTATAAACAACTTTTACTATGGGACCAAACATGAAATCGCGAAAAAAAATCAGGTGACGAATTATGCGAACATAAATGTAGGGAACAGCTGTTAGTTTTGGTGTCGGAACTGTTTGCCCTTAGCAGTGAGCCATTGCTGCATCTCAGGTAGGTATATTAGAGGCTGACGTTGGGAATTTCTCCGCGCGTGTATTGTGATACGAAGCCTTATCTAATACTATCACAGACCGATCTGGCAAATGATCATGACCAGAATCCTATACATGCATTCCTTAACTAAAACGATAATGTCCAAAAGCTACACACATGGTGCATTTAAAAAGCACGTTTGACCCAGATTTTGAATTAATTTCCCGTTTTTAATTTAAAGCAGCAGTTTTTTTTGTATATTTGAAAACAAAAAAGATACTTTTTCTAGCACGTGTCGTTCGTTACACTTAAAAAAATATAATATTATATATTATTAAGACTGCCTCGTTGGTCTAGTGGTCGCAAGCGCTACTGCTGAATATGAGGTCCTGGGTTCGATTCCCAGGTCGGGCAAAGTGTTATTGGGTTTCTCCGTCTGGAGTTGCTCAGCAGCCCGGAGTCTGGATTTGTGCCCGGTAGATGGCAATAGGCTCGCACCCTATTACATGGGACTTAAACATAACTGGCGAAATGTGGGTGTACTATAGGTACACCTCTGCCTAACCCTTCGGGGAAACAAGGCGTGATGTTATGTTATGTTATTATTAATTGCTAATAATTTTCTGACAGGCGTTTTTACACACATTTCACTATCGAATTTTGATTAGCGTATCCTAGTAGAGCTTGACTACAAAAAATAAATAAATATATGTTAAAAAACTGGCCAAGTGCGTGTCGGACCACGCACAATGGAGGGTTCCGTAGTTGTGATGAATTTATCACAAGAACAGACTTAACATTGTAGTTGAAAAACATGTTTTCTCATACATTCCAATTGCAAATGTAAGTTGGCCGATTACTGCTCGTTAACATGTAAAGCCTACTTAGCTGTGAAAATTGTGCCAATTTCGGGGGTACAGCGGCGCTGTAGCTGCGTGTACAACTACTATAGGACGTGTTTAGGGCGCCAAAGCCGTTATTAAGAACTTCTAACCGGTCAGTGTATGGCTAGAGCTTGTGTGCTACTTGGGTTACATTCGCCGCACCCCCGACTGGTATCAGCCCGCCATGCTTAGCGGGCCCCATCACAAAGTGCGGCCGATCCCACGACCGCACGTCCTCCCAGACTACGGAACCCCAAAAAATTATCCATATTTTAGATCTTTAGAAAGGGAAGAAACAAAAATTTCCTTTGAAAAACTTAATCGTTGCGATTCTTGCGATACTGTGTTAATGAAAACAAGTCGGCGTTGTTAAAAAATGTTCATGTGGATTCAAAATATTCAGAAAGTTACACGAAGTAGGGCTAGATGGAGTGGTGGGTAATGTGTGGTTTGGGATTTTTATTTGCCTCGCGCTTGCGAGACAAATAGTTTTTTGTGCGTAACTGCACATCGCTCGTAGACAAAACGAATAACGTAAGTTGACGCTTTTGATATTTATTTGGAACGAAGTTCGGAGTTGACTGGTAGAAATCGTCACGTAACGAAAAAGCATTATGCCCCCTCCATGCGACTTTCTCTCTCTCTCTGTGTGTCTTTCAATTATATACGAGTGTGTATGTATGTGCGTGCAAGTATCGCGTAATGAACGTCGTTCCTGACAAGGGTCTTTCATTTTTAAAAATGCGTAGTAGCTAATTTGTGATTGTGTTAAATTGTAAGTTGTTAATTACTACATTTAAATGTGGCTAAATAACTAGAAAAAGTTCTGAACTAATCACCAAATATTCTTTCGATTTAGTTAACATTTATTTTATGTGGCCTTAGGGGCATTTCGGACGGGGCAAGATGAACAAGGTGCCTATTTTGCCTCGGGTAATTGTGTTAAGTTTACCTATCTTTTTTCTGCAGATACAATTATGGTTCGCCACTACCAATGGAAGACAGAATGTGCTAAATAAATAGTGCTTGCGATAGATAGAAACAACTGTAAGCGCCTATCGATATCATGCCAAAACGCAAAGCACAAGTTCAAAAACAAACCACCAGCAGTTCACCTTATAAAAAGAATCTGGAAGAAGCTCAGACAAAGAAACTAGCGTATGAGAAGAAAGGAAAGAAGAAAAGGACGAAGTGAAAAGAAAAAATACATCATTAGAGAAGAAGACATGGAGTGTCTGTACCATGGATATTAGTACTCAGATTTTATAGAGGGTTTGGTCACTTGTCGTGCATGTTACAGATGGGCCCACTGATCCTGTGCCAGCAAAGAGGCTAATGATGACGAGACCTTGCATATTTGCTGCTTTTGTTTGCTCAGTTTTAGACTTACATATATACGAGTAAATGAGTGGTTATGCCTATTATGCCCCGCATATGACCATTTTGCCCCGGATACGGAGCAAAACAGGCAGTTTCTCTTTTTTTTAAAGTTCGATTATCTCGTAATTCTAGTTGACTGAGATAATTATTTTACGTGAATTTTGAAGAACAATAAGGCTTTTGTTTGTTTGTTTCATTATCTTATTTTTGCATTGCCCCGGCTTCCCCTACCTATACGGGGGATATTCGAACGGGTCATAAGGGCAGGTACTTTATCCGTTGTAGCTATAGTAAAACATTCGTAGGAGACTGTCCTTAACTTTTTGAGTAATTGCTAATTGCATTCACAAATTTTGTGAAAATAGTTGTCAGCGAAAAATTACATCTTATTTTATGGTGCCAATAGATGTAATTTCGAATAAAAATTAAAAGACTTCTAGAACAACTGAGACACTTACCTAGGTATGTAAATCCTGTAAATTCTAAAAGTATATTTTTGTCAAAATTGTCGGGTTAGATTTTGATGCCCCTTTGCACAAGGGGCACAACACAAAAATCAAAACCGTATCGCTATTGGTCCATAGACCACTTCCCGCGCTTTGCCGAAATAAAGTCGTGAAAATGTAGGGAACAGCAGATTTTTTTTTACAATGCTTTAGTGGTGGCCCAGTAGAAATGGCTGCGACTTACAAGTTGTAGCTTGTAGGCCCGTATGTCGTAGGTTCGAGTTCGAACCCAGGCAGGCACTTTATTTTGTGTAAATTATTTCAACACCACTGTTCTCTAAACGGTGAAGGAAAACATCGCGAGGACACCGGTATATCGTAGAACTAAACATGCGAAGACATCTGACATCCACCAACCCGCACGGGGCCCGCGTGATGGATTACAGGTCACTCCGTCTCACAGAGAGGAGGCCTGTGTCCCAGCAGTGGCTGTAGTATATTAAGTAGTCTGACGGTATGTCAACACAATATCATAATTGTATGTATGAGGGTGTGGGGAAATAAATATAAATCGGTGTTTAACCAACTTGCGTGTGTTTCATTACAGTGGGAGGAACATTATAGGCTGATTACGCTTATGCTAAAGTTAATAATTACACTACCGTACAGAAGTTTGGAAGCACACCTGTTTTTATCAACACAAATGACTATCGACAATATTCGGTAAAAATGAGTGTAGCTATTACATAGAATGATATTTTACGAATAATCGTAAAATATCATAACTTGTAATAATAGAAAGTGACCAGTAGGAGGATGAGTAGAAGTCAATAGCATTGTCCTGATGTGGGTTTTAGTCAACCACAGCGAGCATCATGAAACGGCAAACGGTCAGAAAAAATACCAGGAAAAGAAGGGCACCACAGAGGTTTCCCGCGATATGTACACAGTATCCTCCGGCTGATCTCGTGACTCAAAACGTGAGTACCCTTAGTTCTCTCTTTTGTCCTTTTTTGCTCAAGCTTTGTTCTTACCACTCCTAGTACCTGCTAAAATGTATCCAACTCTAAATGTAGGTATATAAGCCTACTCAGTCTGAGCTGATTCACATTGAACCAGTCTCTCATACTAGCGCTGGAATACAGTGACACTGGTAATCTAACGCTTTTCCACCCAGAGGGTATAATACACTGCGCTCGATTTGAATAGTTCAGCCGCTAATTGGTCAAATGTCGCTCCAGTGTTACTGGATCCAAACGCTGGATTGAAATAGATACTAGCTAGATCAATATAATCAGCCTTTAAACAAGCAAAAAGAAACCCAAAACAATAAGTAATGTGAAAAAGAAAACTAATAAAGTGAAAATAAAAATGTTTTTTCCACTAAGTTCAATAATAGTCCTACCTACGTAGTTTTTTTTTAAATTTTGTAATAAACGTGGACTTAAACTTACTTTTCTCAGAACACTATGTTTTTAAATTTTCTTATTTTTTGGCTTATTGCCTTTTTATAAACTTTTCTATGTGACGGCTCCGGAGTTACGAGGCCTCGGATTCGAACATTAAAGGTGAACGGCAGAGCATAAGTACTTTTTTTGTTGTTCTGTTACAGAATTTGTACCACTTATTAAGGCAACTAAGCCATTTATTTTCATGTAACTGTACTATTTTTAGAACTTCGGATTAATTAATAATATCAATAAAAAAAAACGTAATATAATCGTAAATTAAACGCAGTTATGTTTTTAGAAGTTGCCATATGTAAAATAACACAAATATCGAAATGATAGAATTAGAAATAGGTAACTCTTAATGCACCCCACTGAGTAAGAATAGGTATGTACGATCGTCATCTCAATCTACCTACAATGGTAAGTAAAACATTACAAAGATAGCGACAAGCAATCTAGAACATGTACTTTATCACCATAACAATGTTTATGTACATTTATGTATCGATCTACATTGGTACATTAGTACATAACCTTAAAAAATAAAACTGGTTATAACTTTTACGTGCCAAGTTCTAAAAATCTATGAATTTAAAAAGGGCTCGTCTATCATATTAACTATCAATTACAACAAAAAATATCTCAAAACACGAAATTTTAGAACACGGATTCGAACATTAAATTTTAGTTATATTGTTAATATTGACAACAGCACTGACTTAATACAAAGGAAAGGTATCATATTCTGTCATCAGGTAAGACTCTCCTTTCTTTTACTATGTACTTAACCCCGTGTCCACGAGCTACACGCTCAAGCGACACGCGTGTTGCGACAGAGTGTTCAAAGAAAACAAATGAAAGAAGTTGTATGAAAAGCGCACTGCTGGATTTTCTACTTTCGACGCTAAGCCGATAGTTGAAAATTAAGTGCATGGTAAAGAAATGTCGAGGTAAAAAACCGTCCGAGCGAACGTGGGCTTTGAGCATGCCACGAGTTACCACCGCGACGACGCGACGACGCGACTTGCGGAGCGATGGACGGAAACGACAGGCGGCGCCCGCGCGTGTCTCTCGACGCAACTCGCATCGCTCGAGGCCCTGAACGGGGTCTGAGGGTGCGTTTCCACTGACGTGGAGCTGGGCGGACCTGAGCGGAGACGTGCAGGAATCGTCCAATCACAAACGAGACGAGAGACGCGATGAGGATTTCAACTATTGTGATTGGTTGATTCACGCACATCTCCGCTCAGCTCCGCTCGTCTCCGCTTCAGGGGAAACGCACCCTTAGGTAGGTACTCAGTGACTGTCAAAGAGAGGCTGTATAGTCATTGGTGACTGCTTATGCTTACGGCGTGCGTCCGATCCGTGAAATGACGACCAGAAGTATCCAATGTGTACTACCTATTTGTATGACGGGTTGCGCACTAGATCCGAACGAATACGAACTACATCGGTTCGAATTTGGAACATTTTGTTACGTTTTGTACGGACCCCTCATGAATTTTTCGGATCCAGTGCGCAAACGCTGTAACATTCTCGTGCGAATGGCCCTGGTAATAAGCCATGCAACTAATCACATGATACCAAATGCTGACATCGACGGAAACTGCGTTGTTTACTTACTAAACTAAAACAGCTTACTTATCTACTGTCTACCCCTTCCTACATTCTTTTCATTATTCCTACTTGATGAGGAACTAGGTGACATCCTCCAACCAGGCAGATTTTTTGCCTGGTCGTCCTTCTAGATACATTACGGTCATCTGTATAATAATAAGTGAAACTTTCCAAGGAAACTACTTACTGGTAAGATTGTGTGACGGCACCGGCATAGCGCCATTTTTGTTCTTAGCTCGCTGTTTGACTGCGTAGTTCTAATGTGGCCGCATAGGTGTCGCTTCATATGTATTATTAGCTAAGTGTTTTTCTTTAACTTTCAATGAAAAATTACTCCAATGAAAAACAGTAGTTACATCGCCATCGTGTTTTAAGCTTAGTAATTGTGACTAGGTAGGTTTTAACTTACGATCTTTTTATAATAAGCAATTTATTATATACTATACAGGGTGTAGGGGACAGCCTTCCACAAACTAACATTATTTTTCCACCGGAAATATTCTCAGGAAAATTTTCATTTTTTTTCTCGTTTTTACAGTCACTATCCCTTTATTTCAATGTAAAATTACATTATTTGTACGCAGCACTCCATTTATGTAAATAAAACAACTAAAATCAAAAAATCGGCGGCCGAAGGCTCGCCGCGCTGCCGTTCGCTACGCGCGTTTTGCCACGGTAACGATACATTGCGTATGAGGTAATAAAATAAATCAGGTTTATTGGATTCCTATAACGTTCCTGAAATAATGTCATGTACCGGTTCTCTTAGTATAATATACTGAATTCACCCCATCAGTCTGCGGAGGGCTGTCCCTTACACTCTGTATTATGTCACCGGCGATCTGTATAATCCGGTAATCTATACAATATCTAGGCAATTTATAGAATACCTGAAACGTTTAGGTAATAACTTAACATAACATAACATCACGCCTTGTTTCCCCGAAGGGTTAGACAGAGGTGCACCTGTTTACGTAATATATGAAATATTATTTATTTCATAGTTAATTTTGAGCAAACATGAGCTGTTTTATTTGACCGTCATTTTATAGGTAGGTACTGTAGAGGCCTTAGTTGAGCCTGCCTTCCGCATGAATCCTCTTTGGATTTTAACATTGGCTGATAAGACAAGCTTTGCTTTTATATTCGAAAACTTAGAATAAGAATAGGTGAAGTCTTATTGTTTTATATGGAGTCAGTGTAATATTAGCCCCAGTGTTTGAATGTATTATTATAGGGTCGCCATAGCTAATAAACCAGTTCGTATAGCGCAACGGTCTTCATCAAACTAGTTTCATTTAGGTGAGCGGTTTTTCGGTAAGTACCTAAGTAGGTATATCGCTACTCTACAGGATTACATGATGATATCTAAGTTCTTTGAAAAGCCTATAGGTACTAGGTAAAATAGTATAAAATAATATCACTTTTCGTGTCTGTCTGTGTGCTCGCTTATTTCTTCTAAACTACACAACAGATTATGAAGCGGTTTTACGTACTTCCTCTCTTTTTACTATGGTAAGGCTTTTGATCGAGTTCCCCACTATATACTCTTGTCAAAGTTTTCTGCTTTATATGGTGAACAATAAAGAGTATTCTATTCTATTCTATTCTATTCTATTCTATTCTATTCTATTCTATTCTACTCAACTCTACTCTACTCTACTCTACTCTACTCTACTCTACTCTACTCTACTCTACTCTACTCTACTCTACTCTACTCTACTCTACTCTACTCTACTCTACTCTACTCTACTCTACTCTACTCTACTCTACTCTACTCTACTCTACTCTACTCTACTCTACTCTACTCTACTCTACTCTACTCTACTCTACTCTACTCTACTCTACTCTACTCTACTCTATTCTATTCTATTCTATTCTATTCTGTTCTATTCTATTCTATTCTATTCTGCGTATGGAATTACTGGCACACTCCATACCTGCCTTAAAACCTATCTTGAAAATCGATTCTTGTATGTTGCAGTAAATGGATTCCAATCTGAAACCCATAGGACCACCTCAGGGGTACCTCAAGGCTCGCATGTCGGTCCGATCTTTTGTTCGCTAACGATATCCCACACTGCCTCAAATCCTCAGAATATTAAATGTACGCAGACGATCTCAAATTCTCTAGAATAATTGAGTCTAGCGATGATACTGAGCTACTTCAGAGCGATGTCGACTTGTTACTTCAATGGTCTAACGATAATGATATGGTGTTAAATGTCAAAAAATGTTACCATGTGAAGTACACCCGGAAGAATAAATTAACAGCTAGTATGTACCATGTGGGCTCTAATGTTATCCAAAAGGTGAATCAAATAAAGGACTTGGGTGTTATTTTTAATAATGCGCTGACTTTCGTACCTCATGTAGAATATATCATCAATAAGGCTTCTAGAATGCTGGGATTTGTTGTTAGGAAAGTTGCCAGTTTCAGGCGTAGTGGTACCAAGATTTTGCTGTACAACAGTACTGTACGAAGTATCTTGGAATACTGCAGCACAATCAGGAGACCTCACTATGCAACGTACACTCTGAGATTAGAGCGGAGAAAAGATTTATGTGGCATCTTTCTTATGCCAGCGGCATCGCCAGAGGTCGGACTCGAACATTTTAGGATTGTGTCATTGGAGAAGCGCAGAAGAAGTGCGGATTCCATTTTGCTTTATAAAATTCTCCAGAATAAAATTGACTGTCCCCACTTGCTAAGTAAGTTCCGATTTCGTGCTCCTGATAGACTGCTTCGTACCCCCATTACTCCCTTGTACCCCGCTCCGCGTAGAACAGTTCTTGGCACAAGTTCTATTGTCTCTCGGCTCTGTAAATAGCTAAACGAATACAGCGATCTTATTGACGTGCATTTTGACTTGTTTGGCAAGTTCCGCAGGATAACATAATATAATAGTGTGTAATACTACAATTCCTTTTTGAGATCGGCTGTAATTTGATTTTATGTTATGTTATGTTTTTTTTGTGAATTTGCGTTTATGATATTTTCACTATGAATTTGATTTTAATTGTTTTATTTTTGTATTTAATTTTGGTTTTTTAATTTTTGTTTTAATTTTGTTTTTAAAGTTTTTGTATTTAATTTTGATTTTAATTCTGTTTTTAAACTTTGATTTAATTTTACTTTAGACTTCGTAACATATATTATTTTATGGGGCATGCGGTGCTAACCTATAAGAATTTGTTATACTAACCTTTGATATAAGAATCTTTATTTTAACATGTAACAGTATATACAATGGTTGGTTGTCCAGAAATAATAAATAAATAAATAAATCCGATCGATTTCCCGCTTTCGCGAGTTTGCAGGGGTGTCCACCAGATAGCGCCAAAACCGTACCATTTTATTTGTAGGTACTTTTCATTCTTCTCCCTAGAGTATATAATGTTCCATGGGTCTGGCCAGCCCGATCATTGAATACTAAATGTTTGACGATATACGCACGACTACTTCATGTCGATATGGCCAATCAATAGCCACTGAAACGTCCAAGCGGAGTTACCGGGTTAGCCTTGCACGTCCACGCGCTGCGCGCGCATTATCTCCGCGTAGGCGCCCCTGCCATTTTAAATTGGAATCGTATTATCTAGTAAACTTCTACAATATACCAAAATAAAAAAATACGTGTGTATAGCTAAAACTATAGAGAATCAACTTATGTGAAACTTAAATTACAAAAACTAGCCCTAAGCACTTAAAAAAACTTGAGAATATGGTTAAATTTGAGTAAAATATTTGTTTTTACTAAGTTTTTATGCAATATTTTGTAGTTTGTGTCAATAAAACCTATTTTATGATTAAACTAGACTATATAAGCTATTTTTTGATGCCCATATGGCCTTACATGGTATGTTCGGAGTAGCACAATAAATTAAAACAAACAAACCGTCCACCCCCTGCGCCCACGCATTTCAGGTTCCGCGTAATTAGTAATTAATGCTAACTATTTTCGTTGTATTTTAATGTTTTATGTGTGTTTAAATACTAATAATGACAAATTTTCCATATAACGAGCAATATTTTAATAGATTATTTAGTTGTGGCGGCATATCTACATCGCCACAATGGAACGCGTCACACTGACGTCACGCAAAAATCCTGCATCGCGCAATCAGTTTACCGCGCGACTAGCATATATACAACATCCCGACATCAACCTTCGGGCAGTGGCCCACCAGACACAACACCCGTCTGGTCGGAGGATCCTCCCTTTTCTATGGAGGATGAGTGAACTTTATACCCTGTTCCTCATACCTCTAAACTGGTGACCCTGACGTGATGAACGTCAGCGCAGGCTTCGTGCAACTACTACAGCGTGACGTCATCAGCATCACTTCCTCGAGCTTTCGAGCAGCGAGTCACACAGCCAGCCAGCACCCACGGCTTCAACGGGTATCCTGACCACCAGCATGCAGTGACCGCATACCTGGTCATCACCCTCAGCCTCATCAGCAACCTTGGCACAGCACACTGCACTCTCGGCCGGTCAAACAAGCAGAGCCCTTCAAACCTCTCCTGGTCGACGCGAGCAGTCAGCCTCAACCCAGCGCTGTACCACATCCGACGCACTGGAGCATAACGCAGCGCCACCCCGACTCACTGGGGGCATCTCCGCAGACAGTTCCGACTCACCGCGAACTATGCGGCTCCCGGTTCCGACTCACTGGAACCTCAACTGGCCCTGGCAAGCATCGCAAGATACACGACTCAGCCCACTATCGACCTCCAGTCTCCGGAGGGGAGTGATGTGGCGGCATACCTACATCGCCACAATGGAACGCGTCACACTGACGTCACGCAAAAATCCTGCATCGCGCAATAGAGTTTACCGCGCGACTAGCATATATACAACATCCCGACATCAACCTTCGGGCAGTGGCCCACCAGACACAACACCCGTCAGGTCGGAGGATCCTCCCTTTTCTATGGAGGATGAGTGAACTTTACACCCTGTTCCTCATGCCTCTAAATAGTAAATCACACAGAAATATTACGAAAATGCCGGGGACGCCGCATGGCTAAGCGGCAATATTTTTCCAAGTCGATTATAACGTAATAAAACAAACTTCGACTATGATAGATATTCCCATATCAGTATGATCGATATGATGGTTATATGGATTGGTGGGTGGGTAAGGGGTAAGGGTATGGGTAAGGGTAGCGAATATCTATAGATATAGATATTCGTAAAGCTTGAATCTTGAGGATTATTTTAATATATAATAAATAAATTGTAGTTACATGTTTCCTTCGGAGCGCGCGTCGTAACATGGAAGATTTTCTTGAAATGACTTTAAGCTTGGGACTCTGTGCTTTTGAGACAGAGGCAGAATTTAATACAGAGCCATTTAGTATTTTTTTTAGAAGCCGTAATAGAGATTCCACCTCAAAAAAACGTTTTGAAGAGAATAGTTCGTCTGGGCCAACGTAGTAGACTGGACGTTCAACCGGAAAATTATTGGGCTACTGTAGTAGCCTGGACGTTTCAGTGGATAATTATCATATCGTAAAATAGTTGGATTATCCACCGGTAGAGGCGTTGATGTCGCTTTGTTTTTGTTGTGCATCGGTCCTAAAAATACTAAATAGCCAAGTAACTGCGTGCAACTTGGATATACCGCTCGCCGGCCGCTAACATTTTGCCGTTGCCGCACTCTTTTACTTTTCACATAAGCACGCTATAAGTTCCTTATCAATCATTTTCTATGTCTATGGCAACCATCGACGAAAAAATGCAACAGAGTTTGTCCAGCGAGTCGTGGCACAAGGAAATGGCGGCAAAATTAAAAAATCTTCAGGTGGCAACATCAAATAGTCTGAAATAAAAAACGATTTGATACTTTTGTATCTTAGCTTGTTGATATAAGTAGGTATGTAGGATTCAATCAAAGGCATAAACAATTTCTTTACACTTTTATTTCAATTTATATTGTAAAATACTACCGGTCATAAAAGTCAAATCAACTCAAGTCATTTTGTGTAAAAGTTTCGTCAAATATCCTGATTCAGAGTTGACGTTATAATTATTTCATTGTTTTAGAGCATTTTTCACTAAGTTTTTATAGTACATTTAATATTTTCGTCATCCAAGCCATCTAGAAACAAGTAAGCGTAATGTAAGACAGAATAACAATAATTCAACTAACTAAGTAGGTAGGCATGTACGTAAGTATAGTGTTTTTTGGAAGATATTATTTATTACGTATTTAAAAATAAAATTTAGAGGTACGTATTTATGACGAAACTATCGTCTATTATGTAAAATTAAATTAAAACATACTTTATGAAGGTACTGAAAAGTCTTTTTAACTTAATAAGACAAATAAAATTGGTAAGTATTAACATGTTTTGGTAAGACTTACCCGATTCTGAAACGTTCTTTTGACAGATAAAAGTGTGGTCATATGAAGAATTTGAACAAATAACTTGTGACACGACTCGCTGGTCAAACTCTACTTCATGGATGCTGATTTTTCTTTACATTTTTCTTAATTATCAATGTGTTAAATCATGGTTATATCGATTAAAACTTCTTCATAAATAAAGTCGATTGTTATAAGAAATTTAATCGAAAACGCATTAAGACATCACTAATTGATTAGTAGGTACTCGAGCCAACGAATTAAGAATGATAGTCAAAAGTAAAATATATGGTTGGAAAGATTATAGCAGCTCCAAGGCCCCCAACATACATCATAAAACCCAAGCTCTTTAAGGCCAGACCTATCTAGTAGACGCCTTTAGCAACAATGCAAACGCATGCGCGAGCCTAAACAAAATGGTGGTCATACCGACTCGCGGACTTGTCTCTAGCAACAATCAGGGCGAGGGATGCAAATATTGATCCGCGTTGCACCCATCCCACCTCGTATACAAGCTCTCGCCGATAAGTTGCTTTGCAGCGATTGCAGCGCTCCCAGCGCCCCAGTGAACGGGTTGAGAGCTAACAGTTACGCATATCAAAGGGTTGGTCGAGCTCCAGTATTGATCGTTTGACCTAGCCTACATGAACATCTACCTGCGTTACAAATTTTTGGAAGCCGAGTGGTCGAATATTATCTTTTTACGTATTATTTGCTTTTGCTAAATATCATTCTTAGTTTTATAGGTATCGATTTAGTCGAGATTTTTTAAGGTATTTGGATGCTGGCAACCCCCGAGGCCTAATTATCTAATATGACCAAAAGATTCCCCCCCCCCCCACAACGACCCTCACCAACCACGAGTCACTTGGCTTCATAAATGGTGGGTATTTGTCACTGACAAAAACAGTTTTGTCATTGACACTGACATTCACAGTCAGAAGAAAAAGTAAAGATGAACCGAGCTGCGCAAACGAGTCTAGTTCTTTTCTTTGAAATCTATGTCACGTTTACTGAGTGTAATAATTACAAGTTCTAGTACCTACTTACTAATTAGTTATATACGAGTAATACTGTTGTTAGAAACGTGATTAAAATTTATTTATTTACTAATTAGCTAAATAATACTTTTGTTAGAAACGTGATTAAAATTTATTTAATTTTTAGGTGTTACCATTGATGAAGAAAATAAATCATATCAGGGTGTTACCCTTACCTACATGATCAATGAGATTGTCCTATATAACATCATTGTACATAATATTTTGTTTAAGTAGGCAGTATTTTGTTATTTCATCGCTAAGCACAAGTTCCCACGGACGCGTAAAAATCGCTGCGTGGAAATATCGCCTGGCGTGATTTTTTCGCGCCAATGACAGTGTTCAAACGAGCGTTAAAAAATCACTTTGAACTAATTCGTCGTGCAGTGCGGACGTACCATGGACTCTGTAAAATTATTAGCGGTAGCTATGTATTTGTGTGGCAGTGTGGCCAGGGGGCCAACCACCACCATTTTAATGTTACTTCAGTGCGAGAAAGAGATGGAGCTATACAGGACGTAAAGCTCCATCTCTTTCCCACACTGGAGTAAGATTACAATAATACTGCTTTAAGAGGTGGTGGTCTAGCTCCAGGAGCCGACAAAAAGCAGAAAACATTTTTGGAGCATCCCTTGAGCATTGATCGATATTTTAAAAGACATTTGGGCATTTGAGATAATATCCTGAAAAATTTTTAGTTATTTTAGAATGTCGATACGCACAATTGACGAGTTATTAAATTTAATAGAGCCAGTGATACAAGATACCAACAAACAAGCTAAGGTACCAACATGCGATTTTGTCCGCCCGCAATTGCGACACGTCGACATTCTACAAGCCGGCGCGCCGTGCTGTACTGACCAACGCGCGCGATTTTTTCGCGTCCATGGGAACACAAATATTATACTTACAGAACTTCGTATAATATCATATTCATTCAACACTGAACGTCGAGCGTTGAAAATCGAACACCATGCGATTTAAAATTTAAAATCAGGGCGTGGAAAAATCGCGGCCGTGTGAACAGATGATTTCTATTTGTTCCATTCATAGCGCGGCACGCGATTTTTCCGCGCGCGATGATTCCGCATCCGTGTGAACGTGGGCTAATTAGGTATTTATTCGCCGGGTTGCAGCAGATATGAACGGAGACTTATCTAAGTTAGCTCCAGTGCCCGGATGGAAATCGATCAATACCGGCTGCAATGCAATTATCTACCCACCCATGGCCACGCTGCGCGCGCAAGAGACGCGATAATATTTTGTTTTATTTTTTATAATGTTACCAGTGGTACCAACACTGCAAACCTAACCAGATTATCAGAAGTCTGGAAAATAGACTAAAATAGCGCGTTCCACTTCTCTATAGTAGAATGTTGAAACGTCAAGTTATCTCTGTTGTGCGTGAGAATAGAGTGTGCTGCTATCTTTCTCCAACGTTCAAATACTAAAGATATTCTAAATCTCTATTGAAATGCGCTCCAAACAAAATTCAACATGGCTTTTGCTTTGTAGCCGTTTGTAGCTAATGGCAGCGAGCGAGTGTAATATTACCGAATTTTTAGCATCAAAAAAGTAACTGAGATCAGTGTTATTTGCAGTTGTAAAATCAGTTCTAATCAGAGTTCTAAACTAGTTTTGGCCGGTTTTACATCAATTCACTCGACGAGTTTAGATTCTGTGTAATTAGACTTCATTTTAGCGTTCTTGCTAGGCGCAGGTGAGGTGATAAAAGATATCAGTTGTAAATTAAAGATGAATTAAAGAGTTGTTGCCCGGAAATTCTGCATCAATGAACGGATAATTTTACTTTTGGTAAATATAACTAGATGGAAGCTGTAAGTTATTCATTGTCATTTAAAATTCAAAGCATTATCCATCGGGACCATCGGTGTTACACTTCAAATTGTATATGCTCTTGCTTTGGATTCTTATTCATTGCTTTTTATGTCCTACGAAGAAACTTACCTCTGGGTAATCATAATTCATCCATGTCTTTTGGAAGAATAATTAGCTCTATTCAATTTTTTGGATCTCACGGAATTCGCATTTTTAAAGCTACATAGCATTTCCAAACATTAATTAACTAAAATTAATACTTAGTGATATTTTAAGATCATCCAGTAAGGGCCGTAAGATCAGTTGAAGTTTAAACTACGGAAGATAGTTTAATCGATTATTTCATAAGAAATAATCGATGCCCAGAGATTAAACTCTCTTCCGTAGTTTAAACTTCAACTGATCTTACGGCCCTATGAATACATAGAGTGATATTCACTTAGGAATGCATGTTAAGTCTTTTAACTAACAGGAACTGTGAAGAAAATCGTATAATCGGTAGAAAATCGATTTGCATTAAGTATTTAATGCTGCATTAATGTACCGTGAATCGGTGGGTGTAAAGTACTTGTGTTGTTCAGACCTACACATTTAGGATTGCCAGGTCCTAACACCGGAAAGCTGAACAGAGCAGCCAGTTTAGCAAGACTTGGGTAATCGGGCCGAACAATTCTTCTTAAGAATTTTATGTCTCCATTTTTAAATGGTGAACGTTGTTGTAGGTAAATCGCAAGTTTTTTTTATCCTTTATCTAAAAACCTAACAAAAACCAGGCTAGACAGGTTTAATTTGGCGGGTCACAACCAACAAACAGCCTAACTATGTCTAGCTTTATCTGGATGCCTAGCAATCAGAAGCCCAATTCCCGTCACTAAAAACATTCAAACAATTAAACGTCAATAAAAATGTAAGGAAATTACAGGTATTTTTTGGCATATTGAGACTGAGATCAGACTGAACAATCTTAAAATTACAGGAATTGCCCCTCAGACTGTGAACATTCTTAAATTTACCGGAATTGCCCCTCTGACCTACAGTTATAACTTCAGTGAATCAACTAAAATCTGATGATGATGAATGATCAAAGTTGAGTTATTCTGAAGTACCACCAATTTTAGTAATATATTACTATTGATCCATGATAGGAATATTAGTGTTATTTTGGTTACTATGAACTCAGTGTTTTAAATGTGCAGATATACAACTTCATAATGAAGGATCATCATAAACACTAAGAAAATTTAAGTTTGTTCAAGTATACAACAATAGGAATAAAAAATTTAAAAAGTATTATAATAAGTATTTGTGTGTAAAATGTTAATTATTGATTAGATTTGAGTTTTATATCTAAATTCTCACAGCTTTTGCACCAACTGTAGCTCTCTGTGTAGATAAAGTGGAGGTACATTGAATATTTTCATTTAATGGGGTTAAATACTGAAAGCTCGTCATAAGTGGCAGCACTTTTGTCCGTCTTCAAACCACCATTGTTGTTTATGTGTTCACTGTTGTATCAATTACAAAATATATGAAAGCGGGACAAAAATGTCTACGAATCTGTCTTCAGCTGACGGGTTGACTGGTTTGACTTTTGTAAATGAAAAAATAGAGGGTACAGCAGTCTTCCTCAGCCTTTTATAGATATTTTTATCACATAGAACAGACAAAAAGTATCTATCTACATATGTCCGAAACATTCTAAATATCTATGAGATTCAAGTCCATGATGTGTTAATATTAGGCAGTAGGTAGGAATGCTGCTTAGATGCTACTTAGATATTATTATATTTTGGTCAATTCAAAGATAATCTTATCACATACACCCTTAAATAATGCATTTATATAAATACCCACATGTGCTTGTAATGAAAACACACTTAGTTCTCTGTTTTATGACAAAAATCATTACCTGTGTACAAATTTCACTGATAAAAGTTTAAAATGGATAGTACATTACCTCAATGTATTATTGAGATTCCAATTTTTTCGGAGAGCTCTCTCCCACAGTTTTCTTCTTTTAACATCTTTGAGGAATACATCCTCGAATACGTCCTCGAATTTTTGCAGTCAATAGCTGCGCAACGGGGCATATTAATTATTTATGAGTAAAAGAAGTTGATTGTTTCCAAAACATGTATTCACAGCTAGCTGTCAAATTTTAAGACGGACAATGGTGGCAACATCTCAAGTGAGCAAGTGGCAGTGTTTATCCACATTAGACACCATTACACCAGTTTTTTTTTGCTGTGGCTCAGGGAGGGCAGCTAGATAGAAACACAAACTGTAGTGTTTGTTTGGAGCTCATGGACACCACCCTTAATAAGGTGGGTTTTAGGTACTAGGAGCAGTTGAGGATTCAAGCTAAGATTAAGGATTTGGTATTTTGACTAATTCCTAATCTTTGCATCAGCGTTACCTGCATTGGCTTAAATTTTAAGCCATCTTGAATTTTCACATGCAGGCAAAAACACAATTACTTTGATATTGAAGTATTTTTATACAAAAAGAGGCAGTGTAGGTGCTAATCTTGTGATAATTAATGCTTTGTGTGACACATTTGTCTTAGTATTCACCTGTCTTGCTTTCACACTGATTCCTCTCAGCTTCCTTAAAAGCTAATTGTTCTTTGTCTAATGTGAGTGTAGGCACATTCAGCATTTCTTTGTCATGTTAGCTCTCTTAAATTGCTAAGTCCATATCAAGTCAAGTCCTATATCATCACATGAAATTTATTTTGAGAAAACAATTTTTCTGACAGTGCGATCTTTGCGTGCATCTATACAAATGGGGAAGGCAACTGTCAAAATGGTGCTGTCGTAGCTAGTTCCCAAAACAAGATAATAATACAAGGCGTAAGGTGGTTTTTATTTATTTTTGTGAAAATGACTCGTTGTTGTGTTCCTAAATGCTCAGAAATTGGAGTCCACCATTTTTCAAAAGACCCTCAGCTTAGAAGATTGTGGCTTAAAGCTATTCATAGGGAATTATTTGAATTAAATTGAGTTTGAGGATAAGTCTGAAACACTTTGAAGAAAGTGATTACGAGAAATTATGTATTATTTAAGGTTTTTAATTCTGACACTTCCCGTGTCGAATAAATATTGATTTAAAATACGGAAATCACCGAAAATAAGGAAATAGTGGAATAAAACCAAACTCATGAATGAACACGAAATGGAATTAATGAACGAAATGTCAAATTTATTGTAGGAGATAGGGACCTAGCTATGGTCACGCCATCTACAATTAGCTTTGACCGACCTTCCCTATTGATACAGTTTATTAACATAAAAGCATAATATCCTAAACTAACTAAAACTATTAAAAAACTAAAATATGGCGTCAAAAAATTTCTCCGCATACGACTGGTAATCTACCCAAGAGACTGGCGGCATTGCCACGTTGTATGGCAATGCTTAGCCGCTGGCCAAGGTAAAAGCCAGCCCTTGGGTCACGGGAAGTGTCAACCAGCCGTTTGGAGATTTCGTTGCACAAACCATGAGCACTCGGACTCCACGACCCGAGGGTTTCAACCCCTAATGGCTCGAAAGTATAATTACCGATAGGTTATTATACTTTCGCCGCTTGAGGTTTTCCGCAGCCGCAGCAGCAGAGCCAGCCATAAAAACATAAATATAAAATCAGCTAATAACAAAAAGATTTTGACATCCAAATAGACTGACTTGGCAACATTACTTTTAAGAGTAATGTGTCTGTGTAATGCAACTGGATACAGGATTATAGTAAAAATAGAACAGCACTACTCAACCTTCACTTCCCAGTAATTAGGTTGGCAGGTCAGAAAGTGTTTTTGTTTTGGCAGGAGTGGGAAATCCTCATGGACGCCCAGACTGCCAAACTAGTGAGCCAGTCTGGGCAGTGCCGGACTCTTACCGGCTAAAACCACTCTCTTGCCCTTCCAATTGTTCCCCTGACATAGTCGGAGACCTTTTTATTTGAAATTTTTAATATTGTATGCATTGTTATTTTAATTTCACACAATATAATAAAGTTTTACTGATTTTAATTTGAATGTATGTTTTTATTTGATAACTGGAATTTGTCTTTTAATTTTCTTTAACAAAAAAATTAGTTTAAAAAACTGTAACCCGCTACGGAAAAATAAAAGTGATCTGAAAAGTACGAAACAAGAAAATATTTCGGACAGAAATCAAGACAGGTACTAAAATGGTCAAGGTAAAGCCGTCGTCGCATGCCTGTAGGTATACCATGTGGGTGCCAGGAACACCTACAAAATTATCATAGCATGCGACGACGTCTTTAACTTGAAAATTTTTGTACCTATGTCTTGATTTCCGTCTGAAATATTTTCTTGTTTCGTACTTTTTAGATCACTTTTATTTTTCCCTAGTCGGGTAACAGTTTTTTAAACATATTTTTTTTATACTTCTATTTTTTTATACATTGACTTAGTATTTTAAGAGTTTGTACAATTTATCTAAGTGTGTTCTAAACACAATTATACTTTTAACTGATCGTAAATCGGTTTTTAACAGACTTAAAAAAAAAGAACGAGTTTATCAATTCGACACGTATGTAAGTATGTAATGTTATTGGAATTGAATTTTAGTTTAGAAAAAGAAAAAAAAAATACAAACTTCCTAATTTTAAGTAAATTATGAAGTGTATTATTTTTTTAAAGTTTCATGTTTAACTCAAGAAATAAGATTTTTCATACAAACAAAATCTCCCCTTTTCACCTCCTCAAAAGTAGAACTTCCAAAAATCCTTCCCTAATAGATGTTTACTACATAAAAGGCGTCCAAAAAATTATCAGTCGTCCCATACATTTGATCGAGTAGGTATTGAGTTTTGTATGGTACGACGGATTTTTTTTCACGATTGTTGGTTCCCAGGGAAAAAGTTGTTCAGATTGATAGTCTGTACCTCCCCTTTAATTTTCGCTAGTCCGAAACCGGACACCCTGTATATGCATAGAAGATGGAGCTATGCTTAGTTTCCCTACGTGATCGAATCAGAAAAGAAGAGATCCGTATTAGAACCAAGGTAACCGACAGCCGAACCGACCAATAGCCCGAAGAATTGCCGAACTTAAGCGGCAGTGGGCAAGGGCATATCATGTGTAGAACATGGCTAATGGGGTCGAAAGGTCACAAGGTAGACCGATGACCTGGTGAAGGTCGCAGAAATCCGCTGGATGCGAGAAGCACAGAACCGGTCGAAGTGGTGGTGCTGAGGGAGGCCTATGTCCAGCTGTAGACGTCTTTCGGTTGAAATGATGATGATGACATTATCATTATTTCATGCTGAACGCAGGATATTTTCTCTACGCTTCATTACTTAAATAAATTCATTATTATTTAAGTAAATCCACACGGCTAGTATTAATTATTACGATAACCCACGAAAGATATAATCCACTCATTAAATTGACGTCTACTTCGTAAGGCAGCTCACTGCAGAATGACTGTGTTGGGTGTTGTTGACATGACTATATTATTTATTTATTTATTTGATACAAATGTGACAATTTTTAAGCACACAAATGTACAGAGGCGGACGTAATGCCATAGGGATTTTTTACCTGTCAACCTTACTACACGCCGACTTACGTCTGCGTTTCGACGAAGTCATGAGACAGCAATATTAAAATACATACTACATTATGTCTATGTGTATTACTACATACACTACCGCTCAAAAGTATTTGGCCACCTAGTAAAATACATTTTGTAAATGTTTGATTCACTGAAACTGTTTATTAGCATTTTTTAACATAACAATAATACAGTTTTTAAATTTTGGACTCATCTATGTGTCCACCTTTATTTTTAATGACAGCCTCACAAAGCTTCGGAACCTAGCTACTAATTTTTCCAATATTGTCTTGGTTATCTTCTGCTATTCGTCTTGCAGTTTTCTCAACAAGTCTTCCTGAGATGTAGGACAACGTTTCCGCACCTGTCTATCCAGCTTATCCCACAATAGAAAAACTTTTTTCTATCGGGTTTAGGTCTGGGGACTGTGGAGGCCATATCATGAGTTTCAACACCTGTTGTTGTTCTTTTCCTTTTAAAAAGTCCTTGCATATTCTTGACGTGTGTTTCGGGTCATTATCCTGTTGAAATATAAATCCCGGACCAATTAAATGGGTTCCAGAAGGCACTGCGTTATTCTCCAATATCTTTTTATAACCTTCTTTTTTTAGATTCCTTGTATTCGCAAAAGATCTCCAACGCCGGAGCCACAAAAACAGCCCCAAACCATCACAGACCCTCCGCCGTGGTTAACTGAAGCTACAGTACAAGCGTCATTCACCCTTTCGTTTGCTTGCCGCCGTACGAAATCTCTTCGTTTGGACCCAAAAATTTCAAATTTTGATTCGTCCGTCCAGAGGACCTTTTCCCAATCTGCTGTTGTCCAGTTCTTGTGTTCTCTAGCCAAATTAAGTCTCTTCTTTTTGTTAATAGTTTTAAGAAATGGTTTTAACACCGCGATGCATCCCTTAAGTCCTGCGTCACGGTGTCTTCTTTTGATTGTGGACACACTGACTGGTTTATCATGATCCACATTAAACTGTGCTGCGATTTCCGGTGCAGTTAATCGTCTATTCCGTTTGCTTTTAATAACTATAGGTACTCAAATTTTCACTCGAAGTTGTGGTTCTCGGTCTGCCTGAGCGACGTTTGTTGCAAATTGTTCCTTCAGTCGCAAATTTCTTAACGATGTAGTCAACAGGTATATAGCCTTGGTATCTTCTGCAGTCTTGAAATCTCACGATTACTTTTACCGGATTTATGAAGGCCGATTATTATGCCTTTGATTTCTTGGGAATATTCCTTAGTTTTACCCATTTTCTTCAATAAATAAAACTCAGAAGTGAAAAACAAGAAAATATTAGTAGACTTTAAGTACTGAGCTACGGAGAGCGTGTTTTCTAATCAAATGACATCAGATAACTAACGTAATAATATTTTTTAATAGTTATACTACATATTAGTTACGTTTATTTCTCAATAACTAAATCAAAACAAAACTGACTTCAAAGATTAAGACTTCGAAGAAATTCGATCAAATGACATCAGATAACTAACGTAATAATATTTTTTAATAGTTATACTACATATTAGTTACGTTTATTTCTCAATAACTAAATCAAAACAAAACTGACTTCAAAGATTAAGACTTCGAAGAAATTCCGACAATATCACTATTTTGGTTTTATGACCAGGAGTCGGCAAATAACAATAAGTTGTTTACGATTTTACCGTAGATAAGTATTTGGCGGTGATATACAAACAATGAAACCTAATAAATTATTTTTTTAATGTATTGTTTGTAAATTAAACAAAATGCAGGTGGCCAAACCACTTTTGAGCGGTAGTGTACGTCTGCAGGCAGTGATGTCTAACTATCCTCAGGATCATGTTGACATTGACGGACCGACGCGCGACGGTCGTATACGTCTACATACATTGCTTGCACAATAACTTTAGGTAAAATAAAATAAACAGCCGTACGCGCATACGTCTTTGTAATAAACAATAATAGTATTCTTTCTTACCTCTACCATACGGCTACATGGCCTAAAAATAATTGCGATAAATAATATTTTTTACAATTTATTCAAAAAGTCATTTATATTACATTATACGAAAAATTGAGGTTACGTGTGGCTTATAGTAGGATCCAATGACTTAAAAACGAAAAATCGCAATTTTGTCTATACAAGGTGGAACAGGACGATAATTGACATTCCTTTAAACCACGTAAAGAGAATAATGTTCTTTACCCGTATACAAAAAATCAATCAAATCCAATGAATACTTTAGCCACAGTAAATAATTTTTCATTTTCTTATTTTTCAACATGATGTAGATCTGAGTCCGTAATAATAACAGGTAAACATTGTTAGTTCAAGAACCTGTGTAAAACATATGATTCTATTTTCTGCGTCTCAATATGCTTGAAAGACAGAGAAAGGTGTCATACGATTCCACGCTAACGCGCCCCGCCCAGTCCCACAAAATCCTACAATTAGAAAGAAAAAGAAATACCTATTACTTATGCAAATTATGCATTAGTGGTGTACTGGTGTGTATGAGCGGAATTTTTTCGGCAGTCTCGGGACTCTATAATAAAATTAGGTCAGTCAGTGCACCGGCGCCCTTTGAGGAGAGTACGTCCAATTTTTTTTTATCCCAAGACGAGTCGCGCGCGCGTTGTCGTGATTTTATGATAAGTTTTAGTTGATTTTGACTTGACACCACTGGATTTCTTTTTGTGGCGGGCCGTAAATACGAGGCATATGCACGAGAAGTGAACACTGGACGATTTCAAAATTAAAATAATGCCTTCGACAAACTAAAAATAATGGCAGTTGGGGACTTGTTCCGTTACGAGTCTGTGAAATTTAATAAGACGATGTCGCTTGTGCATAATTAACAAAGGACACTTTGAAAATTTAAAAATTTTACTCTATTGATGTAAATTCTGGTTGTGATTTGATATTATGTGATTAATCATGCAATCAGTGATCTTTTAACCTTTCGTGTGTTTTAGACGTGGATCCACGTTCGAAAAATCTTTACTCTCGTGTGCCTAAGCGTGGATCCACGTCCAAACCTAACAAACTTTTTAAATGCGATTTTGTTCACTATTCTTTGGACTTTTGGGTCTATTTTTTTTGCATCGAAAGTGTACTGAATGAATTTGTCACGGGCGGCCATTAGACTGAATAGATTTCATCATGGGAATGGGATTGACAAGTAAAAACAAGTTCATTATGGTGACACGTGCGACCGGTGAAATTCCTGCTGTGTGATTCTCACGAAAATAAACATCCTGTATCACCGGTCTATGTTATAACGCGAAATTTAAAATGCTTACACACACATACAAAGGAACGCTCGCCGCTTCCTCGCGCCATTTCATTTCGGCCGTGCATACGACGGTAATTATTACGAGCGTGGGTCAATCACACGAAAGGTTAATTAACAACGCGCAACTTTGAGTTTGTATTGTTTTCCGACTAAACTGCCTGCGCCTACTATCTGCGCCCCGCACCGCCGCCGCTACGCTCCGCACCGCACCGTTGTTGGTCAGTGACTTTTCGTAGATAAAGCGTGTTTGCTTTTTATGCAGTTGATTCTGCTATTTATTTTGTTTGAAAACTACAAGTTTCTACTCTGCCGCGCTAACGAAGAATGCAATAACTCGATTATGGACGATTTTGAGTTATACATAGATACATACTCGTATATTCGGAGTCAGCGAATCGAGATCTATTAACTCTCTCTAAGCAACTTTATGAATCCTTCAGGAACTCGGTTTTTCAGTAAGCAAGAATGCAATAACTAAAACTTCATGACAAATTCACTAATCAAGTTGACAATAATCATTCTTTTCAAAATCGAGTTATTGCATTCTTCGTTAGCGCGGCAGTACTAATCTTCGTGTTTTAAAATGTTTCGATGGATTAGTACTGTGCTTGTTTTCATTTAATGTCGTACATCCAGATCCACGTTGTCACGTTGTATAGATTAAAGCAAGAGCTTAATTCAATATGAAGTGATAGAGACTTGATTGCCGCTGCATTCGTTAAATCATTTTTATACATACATGATACAAGATCATTTGTGTTGTCATCTAAACCATCTTAAGCTTCCATAGGGTCAAATTACCTGGTGATCTATTCGTTTTGAGCACATTTACGAATTAATAAATTGCTATTTTCATGTCTTTGCGTCACTGAAATTGAATGATATTTACTCCAGTTCATAAGTGTCGCGTTTTGTAGGTTTTAAGTCAATAATGAGGAGTACACAATGAAGGAGATGGTAGGAGGCTGCTGTGTGTGCTCTGACGAGCGCGGTTGGCCCGACAACCCGCTTGTCTACTGTGACGGCAATGGCTGCACTGTCGCGGTCCATCAAGGTATTTCTACTATAGTGTTTGCAACTGTTGATGCCAGTCCAGGTTACTACCGCCTATTTGGGGCATCAGCGTCTTAACACTAAGTACTATTTCTAAACTTGTTATTATAATGAAATTTCTTAAAAGTATTACAATGTTCACTTGGGTTGCTTTTGTATTCAATTCTAGCTTTTACTGAGAAATTCAATATATTTTCAGCGTGCTACGGCATAGTGACAGTACCAACAGGACCATGGTATTGTCGAAAATGTGAAAGTCCGGATACTAAAAACAAGGTTGTAAGTACAGCGGTTCATGCATGATACAGGTTGTTGTTTTATTCTGAAATTTCATGTCGTTTTACTACTAATGTTTTAGATTTAGCCCTATCAAAAATAAAAAAATAAATCTTGTTCAACGGTTATCAGTTTTATTGGGTAAGAAGTTGTTCAGTATGATAGGTAGAATCAATCCTTTAGCGGATCCAACAGCAGCCTGTATATTATCCAGTACCCTTATTGCAGAACACAATCGAAATGTCAATCTCGATCCCTTTGAAAATTCAATGTTATCTGTTCATTATTTTTGCTTTCGAATTTTTAGATGAAGCATTACACTCTGGGTGACTATATGCCAGCCTCATAGGGTCAAACATATCATAGCCCAATTTTATTGTTAGCTTGCATGTATTGTATGTATTATCAAATTGAAAGGGATTGCGAGTGTGTTACACAATAGAGGTGTAGTTTGCACCGTTTCTTTTGTTTAACTGGGGTGTTATTCTAATATGAGCTATTTAATATTTCAGCGCTGTGAGCTATGCCCGTCCAAGTCAGGTGCTCTGAAGCGGTCGGACACGGGAGGATGGGCGCATGTCGTCTGCGCCCTTTACATACCAGAGGTCCGGTTCGGCAATGTAACATCTATGGAACCGATCGTGTTGCGCCTCATACCACCAGAGAGATACAACAAGGCAAGAACCACCAACTATAACCCTTCCACTGTGTGCCCTACCCTACCATAACCAGTCAGCCTTCAAAGCAAGGGTGAACAGGCATCTTCTAGGCACGCTTGTTCCATCGTAGACCTAATCCATCGCTTTCCATCAGGCGTGATCGAGGTCAAGAGCAGGTCCATTAGGCAATAAAGAAAAATACTATAATTATAGCTAAATTTTATCACTTTCACACGTGCTTTTTTATAATGTGTCACTAAGTTAGGTAAGCAAGTATTATGGCCGATTTCCATAAAGCAGAGAGGAGAGATGTGTCGTAAAACCAATAGGAGATTCATGATGCTGTGATTTTCACAGCATTCTTTGATTCTACAATGTCAAAACATCTCTCCGCTTTGGTCAAACCCTGCCTTCAGTATAAACAAAAAAATTACTCAGTAATCCATCAGTTATTTTGTTAGAACCCATCAGTTATTTCATTTTATCTATGCATATAAATAAAATTGAAGTGTCTGTTTGTAATGTCGAAATAACAACTTTTTACTAAATGCATAGGAAAATATAAACGGTTCTTATAACAAACCAGTAATTTTAAAAAATTTGTCTGTCTGTCTGTTTGTTCCGGCTAATCCCGAAACGGCTGGACCGATTTTGACAGGACTTTCACTGGCAGATAGCTGATGTAACGGCGGGTAACTTAGGCAAATTTTATTTTAGAATAATAATTAGGGGTCCGCGCAAACAAACTAAAACCCATGAAATTTTTAACAAAAAGTCGGATTTGAAAAATTCTTTTTGAATTTGGTAGCCCAATTCTCGAAGACAGTTATAGGCTATTTAACATCACGCTACGTCCTTAGGAGCCGAGCAAAAAGAAAAAGTCAGAAAGAACACTAAGCGAAAAGGAAGTAATAGCGCGGGCGGGCGATTCAACGCGACGAATCGGGGAACGTAGGAGTTTTATTAGAATGTGGCTGTTATTTTAGTATGTTGTGTATCTTACGACATCCACGCGAACGAAGTCGCGGAGCACAGCTAGTGTGTAACTATAATTAATTAAATGAACATTTTCCAGACCTGCTATATCTGCCAAGATTTGGGCAAAACACACCGAGCCAATGCTGGGGCATGCATGCAGTGCAACAAAACTGGTGAGTTTAGATTTTTAGTACTCTGTTTACTGTTTTCTGCGATTCTATGATTACTGTATTGTACATGTTTTATATCCGTCACTAACAATCGAGGGCTTTCTTGTGAAAGATAGTCTAACCTACCAACAGATTACCTATCTATTTTGATAAAACGGGTGGGGTTATATTTCAAGAAACTATTTTATGAAACATGGTCCAATCAAAGGACATGTCCGAAAATGGTTTTTTATTATTCAATAATTCTAACCAGGATAAGTTAAATATCGTCGTTGTCAAACCAAAATCTGTTATGTGCGAAAAATATACTTTAGAAATATTGAAAAAATAAAAGTAGTAAAATTTTATATGAAGGTGTATTTTAAAAACTATAATTATATAAAAAAGGTCGTAGATTGTCGTATAATGCTACTATGAACTTAGCAGTTTTTTATACGGTAGATAGGGCAGTGAACTTACGCAAAGGTCGAAAAGTAGAAATCTAAAAAAAGTCCACATAGCAGATTTTGGTTTGACAACGACGATATATTTGGATAGACATCCCAAAAACTAGTGGTTCTAACAATATCATACTTTTTATAGACCTCCAATTTTGAGAAAAATCGTTTTTTATTTTAGTGTGAATTAACTCCTAAAACCAATAAACCTTTCTAATTATCTAGGATAATAAAGTGAACACACCCCAAAAAAATAGCAAACTTGTCGAAATTGACATATGATATTGTCATTATTGCTAATCAATATTTGATTTATGAGTATATCAATGAAAACAAAACGTTAAAATCTAATTATTGTACCTTCAATACTAAGAAATAAGATGAAATGGGTTATTTTAAGTCAAAAATGTGTACATAATCCAAACTGAAAGCACACTGTATATGAGTATGGCTATTTCGAATGTTCATTGTGCAAGTTGCAATATTTTTGTGAGACCCCGGTTATCAAGAAGTTCATGTTTCAGCATAGTCCACAAGGGTTTCTTAGCAGGAGTAAATGATAATAGTACCTAATGACCGTGAACATTGTTTAATTACTTAGGAGAATTCCTTTTTTGTGACTTAGAATCAAGATCAGAAGTGGATGCAGCCTTTCGAAAATTATGCAATTTATAAACTGAAATAATAAGCTTTATTTGGAGGCTAGAGTTACGGTTTTGTTATGAAATAAAACTTTTTTTAGTTTTAAATATTCATTTATCGATTTTCTTCATTTTCAATGTCTTATTAAAATATTGTCGAGAAACTGAGCAGGTGGAGATATATCATTTTGATGCCGAGCCCATCCAAGATACCAGACAATTGTCATCACATGAGCACAGCTTCCCAATTATGCAACTGCAATAATAATTGGAAATACATTTTTGCCAACTAGTCTCCGCCACTTTCAATAAAATATATGTGTACTCTATTACTATAGTGGCGGACTTTATTCGTCCTCTGATCGAAGCTGTCTCATGTGATGACGAAATGCCTGGAATGTTTATTAATTGTATATCTACACTTACTTCTACAGTAAAAGTACCGCTGGGCCGAATATGTATAATAAGAGCGAGCCTGTTTAATTTCATAAACTTCTAAGCTAAATAAAACTAAATCAGATATGTCCATGATGGGGAACATATTCAGCTGTGGTATTTGAGCATTTATCTGGATGAAACTGGCTCGGCCTCTATTCAGCTGATGCCCAATCACATAGTCAGCTAAATAATTTGGCATGTTCATTCTCTGATTAACTCTTTCCAGTATAGTTTGGGCATCAGGAAGGTCAGTCAAAACGGGATGGAATTGGTTTCAACAGGATCAAATAACCGTTATGAAAAAGCAAAGTCGTCAGGGTTATAGGTTCTTAAACTACCGGTATCCTAATAAGTGCAAAGTAGAAGAATCCGTTGTGAAAAGGCCAAGTCAGTAAAATTGGGAAAATCAACAAAGCACAAATAAAAAAAAAAATACGATAGCACTGGATAACACGCAGGCCTGTCAAATAAGATATATTGTCAAAGTGTGGGGTTTTATTTGGGTTGCCATCAACAAATAAAATATATGTACTAACATTAAATAATAATCATTTTTCTCTTAAATGGAGGGGCCTTAAAATATTATTTCAGTAGTTTTATGTTTCATATTTTTGTCGCATTTATTTAGGTGTAGTTTGATGCTGGTTAGATTTTTCTCGGAATAAAAAACCAACGTCCATACAAAAAGCGGACATCTCCTTTTCTTCAAGATTATTTTGGTAATATTTATAAAAATATGGTAAAAACACTACTGGCATAATGTGGCTGTGTCATACATATGTCGACCTCTGCCTACGTGGCCTGTTGCGTGGCGTGGCTTACATGTTTCTTTATTCATTTCAAATATGTTGTCAACCTATTATCAGCAGCCCTGTAAAATATAATTAACAAATTATAAACAACAGGACGACATGTCGCTTTATCCGGGTTGTTTCTCACAAGGTTGCAAGCACCAGTTTCACGTGACTTGTGCGCAAGGCCTTGGCCTGCTATGCGAGGAAGCAGGCAACTATCTGGACAACGTAAAGTACTGCGGCTACTGCCAACACCATTACAGTAAACTGGTTAGTTCGAATTATCTTTCCCTTCTCTGTCCTGTTAAATTATCACAGATATCATTAACGAAGTGATTATGGAATTACTGTCACAACATTGAAACTACAGGATGCTGCTGATGAAGCAATGATGCTAAAATTTTGTGAACTTCTTTATAAATAATTGGTATGGTGCTAATATTATCTCTGGAACAGAAAGTGTGTATGTATGTTGGTTGTGATGAGTGCTTTAGGCCCGCTTGGACCACAAATCACTAAATACATACTGGTTGTCTAAGAGCTTGTCCAATAGGTGCAACTCTCGAAACTGAAATTAAAATTCTGTGTATTTTTTGCTTAAATTGCAAGATGTGCCCAAAACCTTACAGTATACCTACCATTTTTATGTCAATGCACAATCAAGATCATTTTAGAACTGTCGCTGTACACTTCTGTTAGATCATTGTCTGTGTTCACATTTACTGCCATTTAGATTTATGTTCACACTGTGACATTCTTCGAGTCTAAAGACTGGCGCCTATTGCAGGAAGAAGGTCGCTGCTATATACCGGAATAGTAAGAATTTATGCTGACATTTTATGCATATAACTTTTTTGGTATTTTAATTATAACGCACATACATAAATGTATTGTTTTCGGTAACAAGCAATGCGCGCCAGCATTTAGATCACTTCGTTCGGTCATAAGAGCTGATTATTGTGTTGAGTACGCGTTATAGTGTTTAACATTTTCACTTTGTCATTTTGTTATCATGTCGGCCTACTGCACCTAATTATTGCGTTACGTCGCCACTAATTTGTGCATGATAATTGATTTATTCATTCATTATCATTTTTTTAGTTCACCAATCATGATGTCACCATCATCGCCAAGGTACTAAAACCATTACTAAAACCATTTCATTTTATAAACACAATAGGCTAGTTGACAGTTTTTGAGAAACCAATTAGTAATGTTCCTTGTGGTTTATCTTCCTAAAAATTTATGAATATTTCAGCAGCTAAGTATATATTAACATTATCAGAAAAAAAAAATCATTTCTATAACGCAAATGTAGGTGGTCAAATCGGGGCATACTGTCATGGCAACTTGATTGTAGTCATACTTTTTTTTTCCGTAAAATTTCCTTTTTTCACAGTGTTATCTGCACACAAACTTCATTTTTACTTCTGTCAGAATACTAAAAATAATATAAGAATAATATAATAAGAATAATGCAATAAGAATGATATAAAAATAATATTCAAAGCAGACAAATAATTATTTATGTTAATGTTTACTTTGACAGCAGTGGCGCAGCTACAATTATCATTAGAGGGAGGCCGAAGAAAAAATTGTTCAGTTCTCATAAACTCAGACAAAAAACTGTAGATTTTTAATCTTATGATGTATTAAACTGGTATTAAATATAATTATGTAATGTGATGTGATACACACAGGTGTACCATATTATTTGACAATAGTAGACATTAAGAAGAGTTATTGTTCCGAAGGGAAGCCGATAGGAATCGGGTTGTATGAAGGCTACGCCCCTGTTTGGCAGTCTTATGTTAAACGATTTTCATTCCATAATTCTTGATGGAGTTACCTGAAAATGAGAGAGAGTTAGTATTTTCTAACTCACAAACTCTCGTGTGTAAGCGCAGGAGCTCTCGGTCGGTACCGTCCGACAATGGCGAAGTCGGAAGTGTGTGTGTGTGTGTGTGCGTGTGTGCTATGTGTTATGTGCTGACGCTACTCGTCTTCACGCACACATTCACAGCGTGTTTGTACACTTGGTTACCACAAGTAAAGCGCGCGTCGTTTCGTGAGATAAAAAATACTGTGCCACTAATTTAGGTAGTAGATTAATGAATAGTGCTACATTGTGCGAAAGGGACCACTACCAATCAGTGTTGTTCCTTTCAAGACCATTATTTTCGGAAGTCTATTGGTAAAGCAAAAGAAACTATGTCTGATGCATAAAGTTTGTTTCTATTTACAATTCGAATCTAGCAGTCAAGTACGAAAAAAGACGTGGCGTGCTCTGATTCGCGTTCTGTGTCACGTGACCATTGGCTTTATCTTTACACAATTATTTCGCAAAAATATGAATTAATCTAAAATCATTTGCAAAATTAAATTGTGTTCCTAGATATTTTTAGTCCAAAACAAAATTCATAAATTCTTACTGTCAATTAGCCTATTGGAAGTCATATCTATAGAGTAGAGTAGAGTACATGTCTAACTGACCATAACTAAAGGTTTATCAATTACTGAATAAAAATATCCTGTTTCGTAGCGGTTTAGCGCGAACTCGTTATAATTTGACACCGACATTATTGCCGGCGTTAATGAGCGGTGTGTGATACGGTGACGAACGTTGACTGTGCAGAAAAAGGGCGGTAACGTAAAGACCATCCCGCCGTACAAGCCGGTGTCGCACGACAGTCAGTCGAGCGACTCGAGCTGCGAGAAGGAAGGCGAACCCTCATGCTCACCCAAGGCTAGCGGCAGCGCCACGCCGACGCATGCCGGCAAGTCCAAAGGGGTACGTACGTCTCATGCCTGTAGCACAGCCGCCCAATCTATGTATTTATAGCTCCCACCATCTGCCATTCAACCCATTATTATAATAGTTTATGGTTTTATGCTTGTGCTTCTTAGAATCACCGTTCTAGTTCTAGTTGACAATACTAGCCCAAAACTGCTTCACCTTTGTTCCTCGAAAATGAAAAATGAATGAAATGAAATGACTAAGTGAATGAAAAAATCCATGACAAATATTGGAACAGATTTAAGTTATCGTATTCTAATCAACCCAATTTGAAGTCCGTTAATAACAGGGTACTTTTTATTGAATTAAATAACAATTATACCGGATGCCTTTTTTTATTCAAAAACAGTCAGTACAGTCTTGAAAAAAATAGGGTATAATAGGTGAACGGAGTAGAAGCTTATGGCATAGAAATTTTTATTTTTTTTATTTTTCAATAACATAGAAAGAAATTGATATATGCACAATACTAGTACAATTAAAACAGGAATTTAAAAAAAAAACTAAATTAAAATCATAGGCTACGATTTGAATTTAGATATTGTTAAAAAATCCTGTTTTTATTGTTCCAGATAGGTTCCTTCATAGATCAATTTCTATCCATGTTATTGAAAAAAAAAAAAAATTATGAAAAATTTTTATGCCATAGGCTTCTACTCTGTTCACCTATTATACTTACCCTATTTTTTTCAAGACAGTAAAAAAAGTCATCCGGTATATTATTCTGTTTATAGTATGTGGCATACTTAGTATCGCAATAACTTATAGTGGTTACTAAAATATGTGCAGTTAATTATTTATTATTATTTATGTAACGTAACACAATATTATGGGTATTTTAAGTTTGTTGCTAATAATTATGAAGTTGCTAATTAGTGCTTTGACTGTATATGTTTTCATTCGTAGCCGGGACGCAAGTCATCATCACATGCGACCAGCACAGTTGTATCAGGATCAGGAAAGAGTACTCCGAACTCGTCGAAGACTCCCAATCCTGCTCAGCCTATGGGTGAGTACATTTATTGCTTACTTCATGCTATCAACCCAGGAAATATGCTAGATGGCCGCCACATTTATTTTTACGCAAACACAAGAATATGCAATCCTTTTGGCATAATTAAAATATGTTTAAACAATTGTAAACGTCATCTCTGACCTAGACTAGAGTCAAGAGCAAATCTATCTCAAATAAAAAAAATAAATAAATAAATAACATAATTCAGGCATCGTATTTCAATACATTTTTGTAAAGTCAACTAATAATAATGCATTGGTTAAATAGCTATCAAAACATTTATTCCATGTTGCTTGTTATCAAAATAACAGGTTTTAACAGAAGCTAGATATGAAAATAGTATCCAAATAATTGATAAACATGAATATAAAACATGAATGCTTTTGAAATTAAAAGAACTGCTTACTTTTATTTTATTAACGTGAACATATTTTTTATCCACAAAAAACATGTTTATTGGATTGCTATTCATAATAACTGTACAGTTTTCCCCATTTGTGCTTGTTTTTATCTAACACAACCTCTTAATTAGGTTAAATAGTTAACTCAATGAGGAATTGATAATATTGTTTTAGAATTATATTGTATTGTTTAAATTAATATTTTGTGCATGAAATATAGATATTTCGAATCATGCATAAAATTACTCTTCTCAAGCAGATGCCTGGCTCTGTATCCCTATGATTCTAATAGTCAGGATAAGGATACTATTTACGTATCTTGGTGGATCTTTTAGGAACACCACTGCTAAAAAACCTTTGACTTCTGGTCGCAGTATGTTTTTGCTGTCTTTACCAAAACCCACATGAATATCAATAATTCCACAGTTGAGGTTTAAAATAATATAAAACAAGATGTATAATTAGTATATGTATACGCTCAAATAGAATTTTATACATTCTGGTAGGTGTTAAAGAGAATAAATATTTTTGGTAATAAAACTAATTGGAATCGTATTTTTTTCGCTCGCTGCCACCAGATATGTCACAAGACAGAACAGAGTGCACGGGCCCCGTCCTACGAAAACACAAGTCATCCGAGAAAAGTTTGTTTCGTATGTCGTAGCCCTTTGTCGCATGTTAGCTCGTTTATCGATGTGGCTTATACTGTTTTTGGAGTAGAATTTATAAGGAATAGCTCCTTGCTGACTTCTGAAGGGGTAGATGTAAAATCATAGGGGACTGCTGTTTGAAAAGGTTTTCAATTAGCTCCTTATTTCATGGGATTTCCACACAACCAGTTCTGGGAGAGAAACTGTATAATCTACACCCCTGCTCATCTCTTTCAGTAAAATAGACGAATATTTTTGTATGTTTATGTTACTGTGCAATTACTCAAATAAGTTCCTATCAAAATTGAAGAGAAAAACTAGATGTCCATGTTTGTAAAGTTTTTCACAACATACGTACTGCAAGGCACCTTGCTTTAAAGCTGATCAGATTGCAATCGCTTTTAACTGAATAAAACAATATACAGGGTGTAAGGGACAGCCCTCCGCAAACTAACAGGGTGCATTCAGCTCTTTTGAATCATATTCCACCGGAAATATTCTCAGGAAAATTTTAATTTTTTTAAATCGTATTTTCAGTTAATATTCCTTTATTTTAATGTAAATTTAACTTCTCTGTACGCAGCACAACATTTATGTAAATAGAACAGCTAAAATCAAAAAATCAGCAATGGATGTTGAAATACTCGGCGGCCGAAGACTCGCTGCTCTGCCGTTCGTTACGCGCGTTTTGCTACGATAACGATACATTGCGTGTGAGGAAATAAAACAAATCTGGTTTATTAGATTCTTATAACGTTCCTGAAAATTTTTCATGTACCGGTCATCTTAGTATGATATACTGAATTCACCCCATCAGTCTGCGGAGGGCTGTCCCTGACACCCTGTATATCGATGGTGTTTGTGGCGCCATTTCTATTAATTATTAGGTATTCCATTTTATGCAAGAAGCTACTCTTTATAAATCCATAATCCTTTGACATGCAAGCTCTACAATACTACAAAATAATGTTTTGATGTTAGCGCTCCTTTAGCGTTTATGTAGAAGCAATATAATTGAGCAGTTGCTTTCGGTTTTTAGATAATTTGATTTCCATACGTAGTTACAAAATAGGTAAGCGATGAGCCCCCGTATACAGAAAGCCTAGTTAACTTTCTGATCAGTTAACTAGCTGACGAATCTTATGTTAACTGTTGTGATTGGTCAGCCAAAATGACAGCAACCAACCAAATCACTTGAAAAAAGAGTTGACAGCCGACCAAATTGAGTAGGCTTTCAGAATACGTGGGAGGAGAGGAGTGTGATAGATTTTGCTTGTTTTTTTCTTCCTAAAGGGTATATATATATATGTTTTCGTTATGCATGTATAATGTGTACATAAAGGTAATTAGATGTCGTTAATTAAGAGTAACGGCTTGAGGTTTGGAGAATGAGTCATGAGTGTTTTTGTTTAAGTTTCTACGCATTACAGTTTTTTTATAAACTATTTCCTTTAGAATCCTCCATTAAATTTTTCCATTTTGTTTATGTGTCAGTCTACCTAAGTTTCAACCATCCTTTTAACCTCACAACATTTTTTACGCTTGCCCTTATTTATAAGAATTCGTAGTCACAGTATATGACCATGATACTTAGGTGGCAAATTACACCATTCGTCAGACAAGAAGAAACCGTCGCCGTCTCGTCGTGGCTCATCGGCTGGGGACGGGGGCTCAGGCAGCAAGAGTAGCACCCCAGCCCCTTCACCGCAGCACAGCATGGAATCCACATCACAGACCGCTAAAGGTATGCGTATTAAACTGGTCTATTGACTTCTTTAATTTGAGTACAGTGCAGTGCCTTTGTGCCTTTATGTTATGCCCGTGAGACATGTCCTCATATGGTAGGAATGCAAAGGTACATACCGGGTAGTAAATTGAGATGGAAAATTTAGGTTCTTACATTAATATTTGCATCTACAGGATTCCACGCCTAACTTTTGAAGTTATGTCTACACACTGATTTTGAAAAAAATGGTAATCCCTTCAGTCTGTAAAGTAAATCGAAAATTCTCATATTTTATTTTTGTTTCCAATCGATCCTGAAGACTACTGGAAAAAAACTGAGGATTGAATCCCAATTCATAAATAACTTCTCCCACTATGGCCCATCTCTATCTATCTATTCGCCTTCTTTATTTTCAGAAAATTTCAAACCTACATTATAAAGTGTATTTTATCCTTTCCACTTGACTCTCTCACTCTCTTTCTATCCTTTACTTTCCTTATCCTTTCTATTTTTTTTATTGGTATATCGGCATTTGCTAGCTGACTCATGGAAAATAATTTTATTTAATGTTTTTGTGTTGCGTAATGTAGATAATTTTGCATAGTATAGAATCAAGTTCTTCTAACTAAACAGACAGCTGTGCTGCTGAGGAGTTTGTTGCGCCACTTCGTCCCAGCTAAAGCAGTAGGAAGTAGTGAAGGGCGGGCGTTTTGGGGGACTGTCTTATGTAATTTTTGACGTTCGAAAAGTGCTGATTCTCAGCCTAGTTTGAATAAATGACATTTTATTTTGATTTTATCCGGACAATTACTTCCCAAAGAATTTGACTTCTGCTAGAATGACGCCCCTCGGCAGAAATACTAATTATTCTTATCTTGATGTGACAGCTCTTATTAAGTTTAAGTAACTTGAGTTATTCCTCTTACATTATTTTAAGTTTAATTTACTCCTCTAATATTATGCTTTATCTTAATTACTTGTCTGTCGTTCTCAAATGAGGTCAAACTGCGTCGAAGAAAATCGTATATCAAAAGTCGAAAAGGCAGTCGTATAGTGGTAAAACCGTAATAGAAGTCAATTATCAAACCGGAATTTTAATTATTTATACCAGTCCCGCTTGCATCACAAATCAATGCGTTTAGCGGTAAATATTTTTCAAAGCGGTCCTTTATATCATAGATATAAACTAAAAATGTATTTAAATCTATCGCAATACTTATGACATACAAGTTTTTATTCCTAAAGATCTTCTGAAACCTTACATACATAACACATCTTCCTATAATTTGTTACAGCCTCAGGCAGCTCAACTCCAGTGGCCGGTCCATCTAAAGTCTCGCCACCAGCGGCTTCGCCCAGCACCAGCAAGCAGCCAGTGGAACCAGTAGGAGTCATCAGCTCGGTGGCACAGGCCGTGGCCTCCGTGTCTACCATCACTACCAACCCGACTAGGTAAGGAACAACTCTCTTTACTGTACTATAAGGATCGTCAGCTCTTAGCTACTAGAATGAAACACATTTGTAGAGATATGATAATTATTCCTAAATATAGTACATTACTGCAGCGACCGGCAACAGAGGACTCACGTATGTGTGCCTCGTCTACGTCTCGGCCCACATTTACACGTTCGCCCATCAATGCCTGGTTGCGGCCAAGGCATATATAGTACTTTTCTGAAATAATGCGTGGAAATTCACAATTTATTTTAAATTCCAATCAATGACAAACAACAATAGTTTTTCACGCCCCAATTTGTTCATTGTTTCTTTTTTGCTTTAAATAGCTCTATTTGCTAAGCCAGTTCGAGATTTAAATAAAATCTTTGATACGTTACCTCCTTGGTTGCCATATGACGAAGCAAAAAGTTCGTTTCATTTTTAAATTACACGACAGAATTATGAGTTTTCACGTGTTTAGCGGCCGAATAATTAGTACTTATATTTTTTTTTCTTCTTGGCAATGGAGCCGGTGATATATTCGGCCGCTAAACACGACAGATATGGATTTTCATACTATGATCTGTTTTTTTAATCTTGGAGACTAAATTGACAAGTGCAGATGGCAAACTGACATAGATTACAACAGCATTTAAGTCAGTTTTGACATTTGCACCTGTCAATTTAGTGTCCGAGATTAAAAAACAGATTTTAACATTGCCGGCCGCTGCTCGCATGTATTTGAGCAGTACAGCATTTCCGATGCATCTCGAAGAAGGTTATCAAAATAATGCTCGAATTTCCAAGCATGTTTGAGAAAAAATATTTTTTACATCTAGGTGGGCGCTGTCAGCTCTCCGAGCTGACTGTCTACTCTTTTTTCTGTTCGTCTCAAATAGTATTTATCTCTTAATATTATGCCATTAAGTTATAACGTTCGTGGAGGTCGGTTGGCAAAGCCATGCACACTAAATCTCTGCATCAGCTACGCCCAATTTTAGCTATCTGAGATAAACACTACAGTACTGTGTCATAGTCAATATTATCTTCAACCCGAGTTCACCCACTGCCAACCCCTTTTTTTTTGGGTGGGAAATCATCAAATGACTTCTCCCCCGCTCTGGATGGGCGGGAGGGCGTGTCAGACTTTTACTGACTAAAACCCACCCGTGTTCCTTCAGTTGCCTGTGCCAGGGGCCGCGGTAACTCTTTCGAACATCCCGCGACACCCACTGCCAACACTTACGCTCCTGTGTCTGCCTCTGTACTTTGTATTCCTTGTGAATAATGTCTTGTCCAGGGAAGTACTGCCCCCACACATTGTTTGAAACGTATCAGTGCCCGGTGTAATAACAATGTCACTGGGATGCAAACGTACCTGCGATGCATCTGATATTGTAGATATCAATATACAGCGGTGACCACTTACCATCATTGTGGTCCACGTACTTTTCTGCCACTTATACAATCATCATTATCATCTGCCTAGCCTTTTCCCAACTATGTTGGGGTCGGCTTCCAGTCTTACCGGATGCAGCTGAATACCAGTATTTTACATGGAGCGAATGCCCAGCTGACCTTCATAACCCAGTAACCCACCACAAACTGTCTACTGACTGTCTGTTAGCGTCTGCCACTAATACAAAAAAAAAGCCTAATGTATTTAATAAACAGTATTTGTTTTGCCCAGCGCTCCGGTGCCTGCTTCAGTGGTGCAAGTCCCGACTTCAAAGCCGACATACCAAGAGTCGGTCATTATTAACACTGACCAGGTGGAGACTAAACAGACTAAGAAGAGGAAAGCCATCGCTGCAGCTAATAATATGAATGCGCCGGTCGACTACACTTCTAATCCGCTTCCTAATGCTGGGGTAAGATGGCTTGAGATAACTTTTTTTTGTATAATATGGGCCTGGGAAATCTGGTGGAAGGAACGGCGGAGGATTATAAGAACAGTTGCTACTACACAACTGTCGATCTTGAAAAACTGACAGTTTGTTATGATGACTGATAGCTGCCTAGTTTCATTGCGATGAGATAAAAATAAATATTTAAATCTTCTTATTTGAAAACTAGCTGCGCCCCGCGACTGTGTTCGCGTGGAAGTCGTAAGATACACAAGTACTAAACTAACAGCCACATTATAATAAAACGCCCTCGTCCCCCGACCCGCTGCGTTGCATCGCCCGCCCGCGCTATTACTTCGTTTTCGCTTAGTGTTCTTTCTGACTTTTTTTCTATTTCCTTGGCTCCTAAGGGTCGTAGCTTGATATTAAATATCCTATAGCCGTCGTCGAGAATTGGACTACCAAATGCAAAAAGATTTTTTCAAATCCGACTGGTAGCTCCAGAAATTAGCGTTTTTTTTTGCGCGGAACCGTAATTCTTTTTCTAAAATAAAGTAGCCCAAGTTACTCCTTATAACATTACTATCTGCCTATGAAAATTCCGTCAAAATCGGTTCAGCCGTTTCGGAGATTAGCCGAAACAAACGGACAGACAGATAGACAAAAGTTTTTTTTTTTTTAGTTAAGAGTACCTATATACTTTCATATGCATGTAGTAAAAAAAAAACAGCTTTTTTGACATTACAAACAGGCACTTCAATTTTATTTATTTGTATAGATGTATAGATACATTTGTAGATCTATATTAACTTAAAATCCTCTGCTGTTCCATCTGCCAGTGCACTGGTTCCATGGTAACAACAAATGTGCGTAAAATGGCAGCTTTATTTCGTTTGGTTATACCTGATTTTTCTATTGAGCTAGGATAGGTTATTAGAAAACTAAATAGATATAGAATAAGCAAAAGTAACAGTTTTCAATTGAAATCATTTAGGCGGGAGAAGGCACTTCTCAAGGGGGTGGCGTATGGGAAGCCGCGCACATACCAGCCGACGTTCCGCTGGAATCCGTTGACAAAATTATTAAAAAGGTATCTTCATTGTTGTCCTCATTTATCACTTTCATTGCTTAACTCCTTGCGTGTCATAGTAACTTGGTAGTCTGTAGTTAAAGGTTCCAGAGTGGCTGTACTTTATTAGATAATCATAATTGTATAAGAATAATATATCATTTAATTTTAAGAGTTATTTATTCAACAAAAAGTGTACACGGTATATCTTGGTAAACACCAGAAGCCCAATTCCCGTAATTAAAAACGTTCAAAATCTAGTCGCAATCTCACCTCAGCGACAATCAATGTCAAAAATGTGTGGAAATGTAGGAAATTAGAGGTTTTTTTTGACATATTGAGACAGATCAGACTGAACGTTCTTAAAATTAGGGGAATTGCCCCTCTGATTTCAAATCTTAAATTAATACAGGCTGTTGATTTAGTTAAATGCTATATTTAAGGGCCACACCCTTAGCTATTCTTCCTTAATTTTTCCAAACTCAGATGTACAACTTGTTTGCACATTTATTGGCAGGTGACTAAATCAACTGCTTGTATTTACAAGTTCTGTTTTAACACTATTGTTTTGTACCATTAACCTGCAAACTAAAATACACAAAAGCCCACTTGCACCAAAAATCCACTAAATGCATTTAACATCAAACATATTTTAAAACATTACTCTATTGCTGTCAATCGTCTGTAGATGACAGAGACAGAAAGATATTTTTAATTCGTTAAGCGCTAAGCGTATTTAGTGAGTGATGCAAGCGATCCTAAGTTCAATATTCTAGAATTTATTTCAGACGATTTGACACTAATCTGGTTGTTACATACACAGGCTAAAACAGAGGGTCTGGAAGCGATCCCTGTGCCAACATCACACTTCGCGAGCATGAGCCCCGCCCCGCCGCCGCCGCCGCCACCGCCCGCTCACAGCCCAGCTTCTAACCCAAGCCCTAGGTATGTGTTAGTATCTTTTTATACATAACATCCATACTAATCTATACTAATATAATAAAGCTGAAGACTTTGTTTGTTTAAACACTTAACGCAAATAGCTGCAGCGAAAAATGGAAAGAATTTGGTGAGGCCTTTGTCCAGTATAAAGTATCATAATAATGTCGAGGGTTCGCGGGCTGTTTGTATTAAGCGACATCCTGGCTGATATTGAGTTGTAATCATATTCGGAATCGCCAGATTATTCTTCGCAGTTTGAGTCCGGTTTCGTGGCGATCTGAACAATTTTTTGCCGCTTGAAACATCAGTAAATTTAGGTCTAGTTTGAATCTGATTTAATAGACGCGACACTAATTTTATACAATTTTAGAAAAGATTGACTTCATACAGGCAAAATATTTTACGATTTTAACTTAAGCTGTTTTTCCTGACATAATTTTTTTGAATCGTTTGCCTGCATCTGAAATCCATACTTGATGATTGTCGCTTAAAACACACAAATTTACTGTAATTTCAAACCATTCACTTTTAGTATAATATAAAGTGCTACATAAATCATTTTGATCTGCGACTACTTTATGATACTTCAGGTGCTTAAGCTGAATAGCCCGATTCTATTTTATAATCGTGATGGTTGTTAATACATTTAGCCTTACACTAAAACAACACCGAGTGGCGCTTGAATCATTTAGCCTGTTTCTAAATAAAAGTGATTTGAGGTCATTTTGTATCGAGCGACATTTATTTCTGGCAATAACAGCATTAAACAAAGAAAACTAGACTAAATTTTGTAAAGGAAAACCTCACAGGCCACTTTTTCGTAAAAATATTGATACATTTTTTTAAATGATTTTCCGAAAAATGAAACTGAAATGCTCTCCTGTAAAGTTCTAAAAATGTCGCACAATACAAATCGCCCATGAACCCTCGATATAGTTATTATTACAATAATAATTCTCCTTTTACTTTTATGTGCGCACGAGCTATACAAGGTGGTGCCGCCGTGGTGTGAAGATTAGCCAAAACGTTTGAAAGCACTTCTGAAATAATCGTCTGTATTAATAAAATAGGGTTTAAAAACTGATTTCTTTCCCACAGGCATCAGATGCCCAGTCCAATGCCGGGCCCAAGTGGGATGAGTCAAGTTTCCAACATACGCTCTCCGTCAAACCCACAGGTTAGTGACAGCACACATTTACAGCAATTTTCAGTACAATGTTAATATAACATATTAAACATAGCATCATGTATGTATTCCACAAAGGGGTAAAACAGGTGTATAGTACACCCACATTTCGCCATGTTAAAATCCCATGGGTGGGAAAATATTTCAATTTTTTCATCAAACATTATTATCTGTGCTTATAAATTATGTGATCATGAATTGACTAAAGAAATTCAGTAACACATATTCCTTCAATTCGCCATCAAGTAACAAAATAAGCTTTGCTTTTGACGAATGCCTTTGTGTGCTTGAATTATGCTTGCCCATAATGTTTTCTCATTAAAAGACGATGCTTAGTTAACATCCGACTATTTTGTATATATAAAAAAAAAATATTTTACATATCGCAGCAACATTCACGTCGTCGCCATAGAAAGAGAAATACATGCATAAACTTCCCTTTGCCCATTAAAAGAAATGCTTATACCTATGCATGGGTCATAAATACTGAAAGGCGTATGACACTATGCTTAAAGCAGTATGACAGCCTGTATGAAACTATTATTATGCAACATTTATGTGTCGAATAAATGCTAAGTGTCTGGTTCATCGATGCATATCGCATGCAATCACGGAGTGTTGCACAAATGGAAGTGCTGATTCAAACTGGCTTACGCTGGCGCGGTTTTCATAAACGACAGAACTCTCAAACACAAGTCCATTTTAAGTTGATCTTAAGGCTCATGCAGTCTCAGTCAGTTGAGGATGACTTGTAAAGATAGATAGATAGAATACTCTCTATTATGCACACCATAAATATTATAGATATAAAGTAGAAATTTTACGATGCGTGACACCCACCATCTCAAGCCTAACATAAATATGTGTAGAGGACAAACTGAATAGGTAAACTTGCATCAGTTTAACCAGAAACATGATAAGATATAGTCTCTCGTTTAAAGCAACGACCTGTGGTGACTCTAGAAGCGTGTAGGCCTTGAGACCTTTAAAGCATCTAAGTACACTTAATAAGATGCACTCTTTGTTCACATCACAAAAATTACAATTTACATTATAATAATTTAGAACTTTGGTTGGTACGGACTTTAAAGAGATAAGGTGAAAATCAAGCCAAAGCTGTAGAAGCTATTCACAACTGAAAACGTTACGAAATACCTAATAATAATTTTATTTAACACTTAAACATTTTCTACCATGAAAGTTAGTGCGCGTTACCCCAGCAAATAAAAAATAGCAAATAATGTCGAAAATAGTCATTTAAATTTTATAGATAATAGTAGATTAGTTGCCCAGCTTCTGTAATTGAGCGCACATTTTTAAAGGAGATGTTTCAAAATGTATGGAGCCCCGGCCATGTATTGGTACACCCTGCTAAAAAATGGGGAAACACAATTAAAACAGTTTCCAATCATCCAATTACTTTTAATTGGCTTTGTTTGTTAGTAAAGTACAAGAATATAAAGGGTGTCTCAGTAAGAGTGCACTTTTTCATTTTAAAATAAAAACAAGTATTTTATGACAGAGTTGTGATATTTTTATTGTGTTGTAAAGAAGACATGTTCCGGTTAAGTATGGAATAAAATATCCGGCAAATGACCCCCACGGCTCCGATGACAGGCCATTACTCTTTTCATGAAATTTTCCATGTTTTTTGCACAGATATGTGGCTGGCTGTATCTCACCGATGACGCGTTGGATTTCCGATTTGAGCTCAGGAATTGTTTCGGGTTTATTCGCATAAACCCGAGATTTCACAAAACCCCAAAGAAAAAAATCGCACGGCGTTAAATCGCACGATCTTGGTGGCCAGTTGACATCAGAATTTCGTGAGATAATGTGTTCTTGAAATCGTTGCTGCAATAAGTCGATTGTTTCATGCGCGGTGTGGCAGGTTGCGCCGTCCTGCTGAAACCACATGTTGTCCAGATTCATGCCGTCCAGTTGAGGCCACAAGAAGTCCGTTATCATATTCCTGTAACGAATGCCGTTCACCGTTGTAATGAGTTTTCACAATTATAACGCGTTGTTCTTTCGAAAAGCGCTCCATTTTTAATAATCGGAATAAACAGAGGTGACAGCTGTCAAATTTCAGAGTTGCCACTTGCATGAAAAAAAAATTCCAATTTTAAAAAGTGCACTACTAAGACACCCTTTACAATTGAAATTGCAACACACAACAAAAACCCATCATGGCGGTAAGTTGTCATGTTGATTGATTATTGACGTTTGACAAATTACTTCTGTCATATTACATTGTCAAAGAGAATCATAACATTGTCGTACTTTTAGTCTTTTGCAAATATTATTTTAGATCTAATTGTAAAGTCGAAAATCTATTAAAGAAATCTGACAGATTGTAGTAGCTTGATGTACTGGCGTCTGTACATAAAGTATAGTCCAGTTAAGCAAACGACAACCTCATAATTGACCTGCGATATGCCAAGATTTTTACTTATAGCATAAACGTACAGAATACAAACATTCAATAGTCGAAATATTAACTCAGACAAAAACAATGTAGCGATAAACGAAAGCCAGGTTGTTAAAAATAACTCGAGAGAACAGAACATCAGAACACGATCGACAACGAAAGCGACTAAAGTGACAGTAGACAGTTTACGATCTATGATCAATGGTCGATCTATGGTTTACTCATTGGTTTTTAACCACAGAGTACCTAAATTGGCGAGACGCCATATTGAAAGTCGATAAAATAATGGATAAAATATCAAATTATTACAAGAGAAATATGCATTTATGCAATTTATCAGTATTTTTTCCCGAATTCCACGGATTTTTCTCGATTTTTCGAGGTATTGTACATATTCTGGGCCCATTTTGAAACATCTCCTTTATTGCTCTTATAGATTTTTAGTTATTTCACAAACACATTTCCTGCTGGGGTAATGTTACCACAGCCAGACATTTTCTTTTTTAATGGGAAAATTGAAATAAATATTAGCTAAATAATTAGTTGTATGAACGATGTAAATGTTGCAAGTTATTTTGTTTTATTTGTTCTTTCTTCGGCTGCGAAGATATTCGAGATCCTGCTGGAGTAACGTTTGTGGTTTTGCTGGATCTCTGAAATGATTAAGCGGATTCTTAACATGTTTTGTACTTGACTTCTTAAGAATTAGTTTTAATTAGTTGTGCAATAAAAAAATAAAAATAATGCACTGTTCTAAGGTTATTTAATTAAATATAAAAACACTTCAATAGGTCGTACACCTTGAATAGGAGCTCTAAAGACTTACTTTAAACGTTATTTTGTAACTTGCAACTGCCTTCAAATGTATGTGAAGTTTCATAAGTATCCTCTTAGTAATTAACAAATTACGATGAAATTCAGTTCTGCACGTTCACGGTCACAATGCGCGCGGAGTTATTTGGCCACCGATAAACCTGTATGTGGATATATAAACTGAATGATATATCAATAATTAGTTCCTTAGTTCCGTTTTAGACCTGTAAACTTTTAGAGTAGTACATACAATAATTAACGAGATAGTAAAATAAAAGTCATTAGGAAGTGCAAGATCGTGGTAACCCGACCATGTTTAGGTGGTTACTAAAATGGGATCGCGTAGTACATTATGTTATCTTCTAAAATATGTAGGATATTGTTACAAGTTTAGTACAGATGTATACACAAGTGAAAAAACTACATTTCTTATAGAATTTTTATTTACAGGTAAAATAGATCATTTCAATAGAACTTTTGAACAGTAATATCTAAACGAGTGTCACAACAAGATAATTCTGAATTTCTTAAACCCTGAGTTACTTGATCTAAGGAGTTTGTGGAAATAAATACCTGGTAATAACTAGGTACGCAAGTTGAGGTAATTGTTTGCGTTTAATAAGTATGTAAATTCAATTATTTAGTAGTTTGTCTTGAAAAAAAATCTACGTTTAAGTATATAATAAAAATGTAATCTATTTACAATTTTAGATACCTAACAAAATGTACTAATAATAACATTGCAAACTATTTCTGTAGATACAATATGCAAGCTTACCTTGTTCGTGAATTCATTAAGTACCCACACAATAATTATGGGCACATATTGAAACTCTCAAGCACTCAAAATAGAAAGCGGAAGCGTACACACACTCTACAAGACGAATTATCTGACTAAGGGTCAAGTTTAATGCGCTATGCAAACAATGAAGTACCCCTTCGCCCCACCCCTCCCGCCTCCCACCAAAGGACGTTGTTATCGACGATTCTTGGTAAGTATGTGCAATTGTGCACATAATAAATACCTATCTAATAAGTAGCCGAGGATAATAATAGGAATGTTTTCATAGTACAAATATTATAATATTGTCATGTATTAAACAGTGTACGCGTCTGTACCGAACTTGTAAGGTGTATTAAACTAAACATTTTAGAAGATAGCATAATGTACTATGCGGTCGCTTTTTTGTAACCACCTAAACTTGGTCGGGTTACCACGGTCTTGCACTTCCCAATGACTTTTATTTTATTATCTCGTTAATTAATGTATGTAGGTACTACGCTGAAATTTTACAGGTATAGAACTGAACTAAGCAACTAAATATTATTGATATATTATTTATTCAGTTTATATATCCACATATTACTTTAGGTTTAGCGGTGGCCAAATAACTCCGCGCGCATTGTGACCGTGAACGTGGAGAACTAAATTTCATCATAATTTGTTAATCACTAACAGGATACTAATGAAACTTAACATACATTTGAAGGCAATTACAAGCTACAAAATAACGTTTAAAGTAAGTCTTTAGAGCACTTATTCAAGGTGTACGACCTATTGAAGTATTTTTATATTTAATTAAATAACCTTAGAACGGTGCATTATTTTTGTCTTTTTATTGCACAACTAAATAAAACTAATTCTTAAGAAGTCACGTACGTTACATGATAAGAATCCGTTTAGCCGTTTCAGAGATCCAGCAAAACCACAAACGTTACTCCAGCAGAATCTCGAATAACTTCGCAGATGCAGAAAGAACAAATTCAAAATAAGTTGCAACATTTACGTCGTTTTGACAATTATTTTGCTAATATTTATTTCTCTATTCCCATTAAAAAAGAAAATGTCTGGCTGCGGTAACGTTACCCCAGCAGGAAATGTTTTTGTGAAATAACTAAAAAACTATAAGTGCAACAAATTTAAAAATGTGCGCAACAATTACAGAAGCTAGGCTATGAAAAAAGTCAGAAAGAACACTAAGCGAAAACTCAAACTCAAACTCAGAGCATTTATTTCAAATAAACCAATTACAGGCACTTTTGAATTGTCAAAGAGTCGGTCAGTTAGTTAGAAAGTTGAAGCTAGTTGCCCATTCCAAAGCGTAGATCTCTATGGAGAAGAACGGGCAAGAAACTCCACGGAAACTCCACTTTTAAATCAAAATATTGCTACAAAATATTGGTTACATCATTCATGTTGAAATTAAGTATGTGAGAACAATGTAGAAAGACGTGCACGTTAAAAGCGTCTGCAACAAAAAGGTAAAAACCAAAAACGATTTAAAAATTAAAATAAGCTGCCACAGCTAAGAGATGACCAGTCCCTACTGACGGCGCCCGTTCACGAACATGACGCATGGATCAGCACCATTCAGCTCAACCATTTTGAAGGGAACGTAATTATCCAACACACACGCCATCACCAGCGAGACATGAGTGAGCTTGACTTACTCTCAGTCGCCAGGACAAATTCAAGTCAATGAAAGACGTACCCAGCTAATGATAGCTTTATAGTAGGTAGGTACAATAGTGCTCACACATGTGCTATGCAATTATACTATACTAAGAGATCTATATAATGCAAAGATAGTTTTTACAATCTTCAGCAGCTCCAACAATATTTTCGAATGCTAATCAATTAGTTTCTGCGCCCTTGTGGAGCAGAACCAGCATTGAGCCAAACATTTTTGTCAGAGATGTAATCCCCCAACTTATAATATGCTTGGCTGCAAAGTGTGCGTTTTACAGAAGATTTAAATTTAGTTTCATGCAGTTGGAGAATATGGGGAGGTATTTTATTGTAACACTTTAAACAGTACCCCATGAAGGATGAATCTACTTTAGCCAGTCTGAAACCTGGTTGAACTAATTGGTCCCCGTTTCTAGTACTATAATTGTGTCGTTCACCTCTTTCACGACGGATTTTTCTCACGGCATATGCTGCTGAACTTACCGTCCTGCAAGAGATATTAAATGAGGACCCCATTGCAGCCTTGAGTTGAGTGTTATCCCCAGGAAAACAGTTTTGTCGACGAATTCTAGTTTCTCCTTATTCAATACTATGTCACAATCACTACTTTTAACATTCGGTAAAGCAAATCTTATGCATTTAGTTTTTTTCCCATTTAACACTAAATTATTAGCACTGAACCAATTTTGGACTTGCAGTAAGGCGTTATTTACGTCGTCAAGATTAGATGCACGTCTATTTATCTTAAAAATTAAGGAGGTATCGTCAGCAAATAACACCATTTGTGGTTGGTTTTTTAATACATGGGGTAGATCATTAATATATACTAAAAAGAGGAAAGGACCCAATATCGAGCCTTGTGGAACACCCATTTTAATTTTCAAACCGAGTGAATTGACACCATTTATTTGAACTTGCTGTTGTCTATCATTTAAATAAGATTTTACTAAACTGAGCGCAAGTTTACCTAGTCCGTAATGCTCAAGTTTCAAGAGTAAGGTTTCATGATTTACGCAGTCAAATTCCTTGGAGAGGTCACAAAAGATTCCTATGGCATCGAAAACGAAGTAATAGTGCGGCCGGCTGATCAAGGCGACGGTTGGCGACAGGTCGGGGGAAAAGGGAGTTTTATTAAAATATGGCTGTTATTTTAGTATGTTGTGTATCTTACGACATCCACGCGAACGAATACGCGGGGCATAGCAGTTATCTATAAAATTCAAATGACTATTTTCGACATTATTTTGCTCACTGAAAGTTACTATTTTTTAGCGTTCCCCCTAAACGATCCTTAACAATCGTATCCGATAGCGAATCAAACGGTTATTAATAGCTGTGCTGATCGGTTAATCACGTACGTTTGAGAATTTGGTGTTCAGTATCGTTAGCCCTTAGCACTCCATTTGTAAGTATTCCGTGTAACAGTAGGCGTCCCAGAGCGTACTAATTCGTGGGTTGTGTAGGGCGGCAAGGGCGATCGCGAGGGTCCGGCGTCGCTTCTCGTGTCGGTGCCACTGCCCTCCACCAGCCACGGACTCAACCTCACCGCGCACTCACAGGTTCATGACTAATGGATGGACGCATAACTGTCGATGGATAACAACTAAACTCTGTTCACGGTAGCAACGGTCCCACGACTCATGTCGTGGAAATTTTGCACGACAAAATCGTTTATTTTTTAAATGTATGAACTGTGATATTTAAACATTTTTGTCATTATGTAAGTTTCCTACAATTTTTTTTTAATATTCATTTATTTTGCACACTTCGTGCAGTCATTTGACACGTGTCGTGCGACCCGTCACTGTGTGAGTAGAATATAACTTACATTTTTTTTTAATAAAGAGTAGAATTACGTAGTTTCATTTCTTAGATTGAAGCGATAATAGTCCAACGTCTGTAACTAGTTTAACTTCTCCGTTGTGCTATTGTAGTGAACCTACTCCGGCGGGGACTACTAGGTGTAACCGTACACTTCCGTGCGGTGTCAAGGACGGGCTGTGTCTTCAAAAAATATTGATGTGGACATTTTGTAAGGAGTCGTTCACACGCGTCTTTGTCCGTGCCGGAACCGGAGCTTCAATAAATGCTAACGAAGCCTTCGGTCCGGCTGCGTTACTAGAACGGCATGGATGTGTAGTGTCAGCCTTAGCTCAATCGGAGGATTGGAAAGGAATACTAGTAATGTGCAACCTACATATTGCTAGTAATCTATCGACATTCGCTACAGGTTCTGTTTTTATTCTCATTTCATTGATCTTTATTTTTTTATTTGGTATCCTAAACTCTTCGAAGGACGGTATTTCGTATCATGTGATTTAAGGTGAGTTTGACACAAAAGACGAGTTCCTGAAAAAAAAATGGTAGGTACTTTCTCATCATATTTTGGTGTTACATCAATAAGTGCAACAACAAATCGTAAGTACTGAACAAGTAGGTAGGTATATAAATAGATAGGGAACGGCAGACGCAATGACGTAATGATGTGATGACAGTTCTGTGTTCACTCAGACATGCTTTTTACAACTACCTACTAACAATAACCGCTTGCCCGTGTGCGTCGTACCATCAAATTGGGAGATGCATGGTCTCCCTATAGCGCAGGCGCAATGAAAGCTTAGCTTGTGCAAATATTGGAGCTGGTAAATTGTATTTTATTTAACAACCTTCATTTTAAAGTCCTATCGTGAAAGCTTCAATATACTATTAAAAGATAAATGTAGATTTGAATTGATGAAATATTAATGGTGATGTATTGGTGTGAGTGTTTATGAAATATACGCAAGCGCAGATGAAATAATATAATTTTTTTCTGTTAGGTTCCAAATGATCTGCCGGGTCCCACGCCGCACATATTTCACCAACCACAAAAGCAAGTAAGTAGGTTCTATTTTCACGAATTTATTACTTTCGTAAAATAGATATTGTTTATTATTTTCAACAATCAAATGACTAATGGGGCCACTAACATGGTCAGAGATCGTTCAAAACGGAAAGTTTGTAAGGAAAAACGGGAGACTTGCCCAGCAGTGGGACACTAGGCAAAAGAAAGTGAGATTATAAAGGTTCCAATATTAAATTTGCTCGGAACCTTAAAAATGTGATTAAGCACACGCACACAATGAGTAAAAAGGAAGTAATTTGTCTAAGTTACAATGGCTTTTCCCGATGCAGGGACGTTAATTTTTGAGGTGTTCTCCTGGTACTTCACCATCAGCTCCACTGCAGTATAAACATTGTGATGAGCATAAATTGCTTAGCAACCATATTAAAGTAATCGAATCGCTACCCGTGAAATATTATTGAGTAGTTCCGGTGGCCATCTGTGGTCTTCATCATCAGCTGTTTCATTTTACCAAATGGTGCTTTCCGAGAGCAAATGCACGAGTTACTATAAAAAATACCAAAATCGCTATAGGTGTGCCTAAAAAAATTGAGGATTTCCTTCGATTTCCATGGGATCCCCTCATCAGATTCAGATTTGGTGACAATGGGACCATCTTGAGAACATACCCTTTCAAACAAAAAATAATTTTCAAAATTGACGGAGAAATCGGTGAACATAAATAAATTAATAAAAAAATACATACAGTCGAACATAGAACCTTCTCCTTTTTTGAAGGCGGTTAAAAACTAGCTAACTACAACAGACACTAATAATTTCATTATTCGTTCGTTGATAAATGTAATTAAAATACGTCTGTTTTGATGCGGCTTTTATTACAGTCTCAAAGCCTAGGACCGACACCGCCAATTACGGTAATGACAGGTTTTATACCTCACTGCATGCATAATTGGTGACATGTCATATACAATTTTCCTTTGTGGAAGCAGTAGTGCATCAAGCCAGGCCAATGATTCGATGAAAATATGACGGCATAGACAGCTGGCGTAATTTCCGCTCTTTAGACAAAATATGGTAGGTCTCAAACTATAATGTTAGACTAAACTTTGCTTGCTACGTATTACTTATAACGATGGTTTCATTCCAGCCGGCAACGCTTAATCAAAATTTCTCGAAATCATATCATCATCCTCTTACCCTCATACCAATTCTTGAAATCTTATGTCGTTAACGTTAACAACACGCCTGTATTCCCCATAGGGTTGGGCAGAGGTGTATGAGTACACCCACTTCGCCAGTAATATTTAAGTTCCATGTAATAGAGGGCGAGCCTATTACCATTAACACATTCAGTGCCCAGCACCCGACTCCCGGGTCCAACAATAATTCGTTGTTTGTTCGTTGGCGTGTTTTGATTTGCACCCGGTAGGCGGGTGCTGGGCATGCATGGTCACATGTCAACAATAGCTATCTATATGTACGACTTGGGAGCCGGGTTGTGGGCACACGAACGAATTATTGTTGGACCCGGGAGTCGGGTGCTGGGCACTGAATGTGTTAAGGCGACGCCGACGATAACCGACTTTTAATGATTTTAAACGGAATATTTGATTTGGAAAAAATATATGTTAAATTAGAGCGTTTTCTTAATAACTTAATATGTATATATTTTTTATTATGTTTATACTACATAGTGTAATTAATTTGTAAAGTTATGTCTAACGCGGATAAAAAACTGAGAATAACGCAAAAACTGTCAAGCGTATTTTTATGAAACATTCACCATTTTAAAGATAGTTCAATGATTTATCTTTTAATATACGTGTTTTATTAAAATACCTTTTGTTTCAAGTGTAATAAATTAATAATGCGTCTAATTTGGGAGAGCGCTCCTTGATGGGCGAGTCGTATTACTGGGTGGACGTATGACGCGTTGCGTGAGCTCAGTACAGAACGCGCAAGCTATGCACTCAAGGCCTTTGGCACTTATCTGCGTCTTAACCGGGCACTAATCCAGACGGGCTGTTACTGAGAAATTTCTAGTGCATAAACCCAAGGATCTCACGCTCAGCAATCTCGCGTGCCACTAGACATACAGGTAGTCAGAATAGAATAGAATACTCTTTATTGTACACCATAAAAATTACAGATATAAATGTAGAAATTTTCGATAGATTGTTCTCTCTACGTTTCACTACATTTTTGGGATTAATGCGTTAGGTTGGTATGGCTTGTATTATAATCTGTTATATACGTATAACATATACCCTGTGATAACTCCCAAACGAACTTAACTATAAAAAAACTAGGGTGTGAATCATGTGTGAATAAAACATGTAAATAACCCACACAATGAGCTTGTCGACACAATGTACACAACTGGCACGAACATGGTGTAGGGCTGACAATAGAGCCCCTAGACAAACTAGAAAAGTGTAGGGTAAGTCGGTGTAAGACGCCATACTTAAGGTTTAAAGTACAAATTAGTGATAAAAATTAATTAAAATAAAAAACTGCATCATAATAATCATCAGTACTTTAATAATAATCTGTAAACATATCAAAAACTCAACTTTTACACCTCTAAATAATTAAAATAAAAGATTTATAAAAAAACTCAAAAAAGTGGCATCTCACCCACATGCGTGGGTGAGATGCAACACACCTGAGGGTAAGATGCGTGTAACAATTAGTGTTGTGCTTCCATCACATAAATTCACCATTCTACTTAATAATAATTAGTTACTTAAAATTAATCAGTCAATAATCAGTTTTACATTTTTAATATAGTTTTAATAACTAAATTGTCAGTATCAAAGTTATGTTAATATTTTGTACTTTTAATTATCAGTTTCTAATCAGTTGGGCATATCAGTTTCTAATCAGTCATGCAGATTGGGCAATCTCCTCTCTGGCAACAGTCTCCATGCATCCACTTCTTGCATGAAGAGCATTGCACCCAATCGCACCTAGGTCCATTTTTATCATAAAAATATAATTCACAGACTCCTCAATAACTGTCCGTATCTTCTTCTCCACTTGTCGAATCATCTAGATCTGGAAGAGAATCAGCTAGTGATTCACTCTCACTTTCGTTTTTTATTATCTTTTTTGTTATTTTTGTTTTCTTTTTGGGTGGGGCTTTCTTTTTGGCTTGTTTTTTTATTTCGTAAAATAGTTTTTCGCCTGAGTTCTTCAATGTGGTCTTTATTTGTAAGCAGTTGCGCATGTTGTTTGCGGACTGATGTTCTAGGTTGAAGAATCAGTGGAATATGTTTGATTGATTCGAAATTAGACACAGAAGGCGATTCAAAATCATTTGAACATCCAGGTATAGGTTCAGGTTCAGTATTAAAATTTGTTTCTTCAGCTAAAGCGTTTGTTATTGCAGTAGTGTGATGGGTTCAGAAAGCTGTGTTGTTTCCGGGATAGCTGGCAAATCATTTGCTGTAGAAGTCATTGACTGAGAAACCTGCACGGTTTCAGAATTAGTGAATGAATTGTAACATTTTCTATTACTCTTGCGCTATCAGAAATAGAAAAAGCATGGTCTGGTATTTTTTCTGGATTGAAAATTGAATGCCACATGGCATCATGCCCCGCTGTATCAACTGGCATATCACCCCAACACATGAAACTAGCTGTCACATGACGTCAAATAAAAATGGCGTCCTCGTGAACGAAATTAGCAACCTAAAACCTAAGGTCATGAAGTAAATCATACTAAATCAACACGATCCATCGATAAATATTAGCAAGAAATGTTTGATCGGCCTTCTAAATAGCATAAATTTTATAAAAAGTACAGTATTTTCAGTTCTTACCTTAAAAATTAATTATACACCGCCCCGTCCGAACCACGTTGACGAAAGGCCGAGTGGAGCAAAAAATGCGCACTGTGTCGCCATCTGTGCCATAGGATTAGAAAATACAGAGTTGTGGCATCTTACCCGCACTGGCATATTACACCGACTCACCCTAACAATAATAATTTTGTAACGAGTGTCTGGGATTTTTTCGGTTATTTATTTAACGATATGTAGTTTAATAGAATTAGTGCGAGCTTGTAACAAGATACTAAAACACAGTTAATTTCGAAAATAAATCTTTAATTACACGTAAAAAAATATCTCTACTTAGCCCCCTTGTAGTTTAATATAAAGATGTGTTATACGATGTTATGACTAAATCTTTTCTTAGAAAGGTTTCGTGCGTGCCTGCCTATCACCCTAGGCCCCTAGCAAAGATAAATATTGCGATTTTGTACCTGCTCGCAACCCCTGGCCGGGCCTACCTGCTTCGTACGTTGGTTCAAAGTTTCGAAGTTTTTGACCACATTGTCTGCAGTCCCTTCATTGAACTTCATTCATTCAGTCGACAAGCGACGCTTGGTAACGACACATCTGTCTGTGGTAGTGCAATGACGATATTGATAAAACGCGGTAATCGTAAACTAAAGCGACTAAAATACCAGCTACGTGTAATGGTGAATTTACACATGTTTGTGTCAGTGCGAATGTGTATGTATCATTTGTGTAGCACGTGTTCTTCTCCCGCGGTTTTGAAGATTCATTCGAGTTCGTAACTTGTCAGTTGTTTACCGGGAGTTGTTGTGCGATTATTATTAATGTTGCTGTACGAGTTTAACCGAAATCATATCATAATAGAGACTAGAAAAGTTCCGGATTTGGTTTGTTAGAGTTTTGAATAGACACTGCGAGAATATTCAGAATCGGCTTTCGTGTTATTTAATTTCTATTAAAATATAAACGAATGGAGTCCTGTGAGTAAACTTTTATTATCACAGCATGCTAAAGTTTTGCTAGTTAAAAATGTGTTATACTGTCGTAACTTAAAACAAACTAGCTATAGTTTTTTACCATAGGTTTGAGGTTGTATTACGGAAGATTTATGAGTAAAATACATTAAAATTTTACCTAGTTATACAACACAGAAACATGCCACACCCGTGCGGAGCAGGGACGGGTGGCTAGTGTTAATATAAATGACACCATCAAACATTGAAGGACTTGAAACCAGACGCAGACAGATCGTTCCCATATTCAAATATCATTCGCTCCGTTTAGTCTCATCTTGTTACGAATGTCAAATAAACCACAATTCGTAATAATGAGATGCCACATTGATGTGACCTATTTAATAACGTCCGTATAGTAAGCTGGAAACGATTTGTTTTTAGCAACGACATACCTATCATTTATAAATTATTTATGATAACCGCTGGTGCTGTGAACACGTCATGTTGGGAGACGCGAATCTGTTTAAAAATATTGTAATTCTAGAAATGCTAGTAGATTTTGGTTTTTTAAATGCAAAAAATAATTCGGTAGGCGGCCAATACGAATATAAGTTGTATATGCTATGAAAAGATAAGGAAAATAATTTTATACTTACATATATGAATTACTTGTCTCGACTGATTCATCAACGCAAAGCCTAAACCGCTGGGCTACCAACTTGAAAGGACATGTCCAGTTTCTGCCCTCTGGTATCGAAAAATGTTCATGAGTTAAGGTTTTACAGTAAGATTAAAAAATTTAGAATTAAATCACTATGGATTTATTAATTCAGTATTACTAGCGTAATATACTTTTATTCTCAAATAAAAAAAATACTCAATCATATCTTCCGACCTGCCATTTTTAACGGGAAGTACTAAAATGTTTTTGACATTCCATTTTATCCAATAAGAGTGTGAACAATAACACTACTTATAAGCCGCTTATTTTAGATCAAAGGAATATATTAAAGTAATTGTGTCTAAACGACAGTATTACTAAAAATATTTTTCTGTACTTTTTTCAATAAGTATCCACTTCCTAATGAAGGTAAGTATTTATTATTTCTTCGATATGTCATTGACATATTATTTTGAATTGACCAGTTATTTTATGCTTACTTTGCTTGCATTGCAGTTTTAAAAATGTACTCTGTGATTGCAGTTCCAAATGGCCTAATATGCGTTCCTTGCTTACTGTGCGATTATTTTCATTTAACAACCATACTATACACAGACTGACGTTATCTAGACACGATTACTATTGCTGTTCATATAGGATTCTGTTTTACTTTTCGATTTGGATATTATGGTGAGGTGCATCAATTTGTGGCATCCCTGTGCAACGGATTCGCAGACATATCGTGTCAAGGCTGGCGTTACCCCTGTAAGTGAAACTTGCTCGATGGTTAGCAAATCAGGTACGCTTCTATACTACGGCAGTAAACCATGCAGTAACGGCCGGCAGTATATTGAGCAGTTAGTTGTGTTATAATTTGAAAAATTCAATAATGATATTTGTTATGGTTCTAGCTCCCTTTAGATGGATTACGCTCGTCACGACTGTTATAATTTATTAAATACCAAAGCTGCTGACAATGAGAGATTGCTAGGTCATACAATGGTTTGCCGTGGATGTGGTAGATGTGTAGTCGGACTCAGAAGTCCAAAACGCCTACCTCTGTATACCGTAGCAGTGGACATCCCTTTAGTACCCCTTATTTTCAATGATAATAATTTATCAGGTGAATTATTTATTTTTATTATAAGTAGGTGAAGTCTTTGAAAGAAAATGGCAAAACGAGTTAGCCAGATCCGTCAAAACTGGAAAGACGACCGATGGAATCGACGATCACGAAAGATCGAAGGAGTATTCGTCATGTAAAAACATATAAAACATAACACACGCTAGTGACCGGCAGTCGGCTGTTGCTGTCATGTCATGACGCTAGTTTGGTATCTTGGCTGGGCAAGGCATCAAGATAACGTGCTCGCACCAGCCTCATTTTTGGACAATGTTTTAGTGTCTTTAGAAGAAAGTAATTTTTTTAATCATTTTATTTAAGAGGGCTGTCTCATTTTGTCACCACTCGCTCACACGGGACCGAATTAATAAGAATGTTAAATGAAAAGATGCTTTTTAAAAAAATTTAATAAATTGGTGAACTAATAAATTATATTAATTTAATAGGTAATTATTAAAAACATATTTTTATTGTGTCATATATTTAACTCATGTCATTTTTTTTAAATTTTATTTATAATTCTTAATTACTATAAGGTACAAGATAACACTAAAATATGTACAGTCTGTTAGGTTAAACGAGGGACTTATTGAGGGAGGGTATTCAGTATTCGATTCTCGTCCCAAATATGTAAAAACCTATAACGTTAATTTATGACGTAATTGTCCAATAAAATACATTACTCATGCATGAACACTGAGCGCGCAAGAAGTGAACTTGTACAGTAAAGTAATCACGCGGCACTTCGATCAATAATAGCACTAGATTCCCGATAAGCGCTTCAAAAACGGCCCGAAAAATAAGAGCACAAATACTTTTGTGCTCTTATTTCAAATTAGTACTGTTCAATCATAGCCAATGTGAAGACGTCAAAATGCCGCAGTGCGCGTTCAAAAACTGTGTAAATAACCACCACCGTAACACCAAGATTTGGGAAGGAATATCTTTTTTTCGGTAAGTTTATATCATTAAGTGTTTTTTTTTATAATATAAAAACTGAATAGTAAATATAAATCAAATCGCAAATATTATGATTGTTTGACCAAAGTTTGCGACAACGCGCCAACTATTGTAACAAACATTGACTGTTCTGGAACAGGGAATGCATGGAGTAGTATAGTTTTTTTATATGCTAGTTTTGTTTTGTAGATTTCATAGCGACCCATTTCGCTGTGCAGAATGGGTATCTATTGTATCTTTATATGTGTCAATGTTTTAAACGCGTATATTGAAAAAGATGTTTGCTGGGGGAAATGAACACAACCATAAAATAAGCTTGATGAAACTTAATATAGAAAAATTCATTGATGTAAGATTACATGTCATTATATTTGTAAAAAAGAAACCGCTCTATTAAAAATTGATTCTAAAAGACAACTTTATCAGCTGAATCTGTTTAAACTTATTTAAACATACATTATGTTTAAACAGACCGATTACGATTATCCAAGTATATTATTTAAAGCATCCACTCTCGCACGTACTATAAATGAAAAACTAGTTTGATTTAAATCAAATTGATTTAATACAAATATTTTTTTATAAATTCTAAATCGCGTACATAATAGACGCACCCATTTTTTTATACGGGTTGATTACAATGAGCTAACCCGCACACAATTAATAGCAATGTTGTAATAAAATAACTAAATATTGTACTAGTTTAGTCCTATTACTTTTTTAAGGGCTGATTTTTCAATCGTCAGATAACTTTCATCTGAGGAATTAATATGGCGGTTTGACATTTTCTATACAAATGCTGTCAAAACGTCAAACATATTCCCCAGATGAAAGTTATCTGACGATTGAAAAATCGGCCCTTGCCACCATACAAACGAACCTTCGCCTAAAAAAATGTATTCTGCAACTCTACGTCTTTCAATACTCAGAGCATTGAAATGTAATACCAAGAACTACGTCTAATTCCAAAATAGAGTAAGCATGAAATTGTCAAAAAAATGATTTTGACTTTATTGCTTAGATCAAAGTAAGTTTCATTTTAGAATAAATATTTTTGTACTTACTTATTATACAAATGACTCTTTATTTTCGAGCGGCATTTTTTATTGCCTTTCTCCGATGACAGACGGACCTTACAAAAATATTTTGCAATCGTGATTTAAACTTTGTCTGAGTAATAACGTTTATAATAAAGTGAAGTTGTTAATGTTATTAAACTTTTTCTATATTTCGTCGTACGGATTATGTTTTAAATGTGTGTGTAAACGTGGCCACTTGAGCGACTTATTTTTGTTCCTGTGGTGCTATTCTGGAAAGACCCCATCGTGAAAATTTAAGTGAAGTGAGCGTGATGTGAACTGTCATCCCACCTTACTCTACTAGGGATTGAGCTCACTTCAAACTCACTTCACCTAAGTGCTCACGGTGTGATGTTTACAGAATATATCGGCTGATCCTTTGTCTAGTGCTATTATTGATCAAGACGCGGCACAATACGTGCCGATCCTGCCAAAAGGGAATCCTGTGCGAAAAACCCCGCCCCTTTCCTTTGTGCTCTCTGATGCACCGACACAGGACACTTCCGCGCTGACCGCAGTCTATGCGAGTGCGCCGCTATTTCCGCATGTCTAATTGTGCTTCCGCGTATCGCTTAAACAACCCCGCTTACTTCGCGATAAAGGTGTCCTGTGATCGTGTTGTTGAATAAACAAAAATGACGTTTTATCAATATTCCAATGAAGAATATTGGGATTTGGTTTGTGCCTACGCGTTATCTAATGATAGTGTGCGAGGAGCCATTAATTTGTACCGCGAAATGTTTACCAACCGCCAGATTCCATCGTACAATCTTAGGTGTCAACCAACGCTTGCGAACATTCGGTCAATTCACCGTACCGACGCATGCCCAAGGACGAGGAAGTTAGCTTATTACCCAGTGCACCTACAAGAAGCTATTTTTGGGTAGGACTTTACTTTAACAGCCATCGATTTAAGAGGTGAGAAGGGGCGGGGAGGGTGTGTAGGACCCCCCTATGAAGGAAAAGTTGCGGAGCCCCCCCCCCCTTTGAGATATGATTTTTTAATATTCTAACCTAACTTTCAAATTTTCTGCACTATATCTAAAAAAATACCACGTAGCGCGCCTAAATTAGTTTCCAAACAATAATAAGATCAATGACATTTTCAAGGTTAAGGTCAACACCCCAAAATTCAAAGTTAAACCAAAATATAGTCAAACCTTGGAATATTACCTTTTGACAAACTCTGAGGTCAAGGGCATCAAGAAGTAAGGCGTGGTCAACGGAGCCCGCACAGCGGGGCTCCTATTTCTGAGTTGTTCAAAAAAAAATAACCACAAAGGGGATGGCGGGGTCTTTCAGACCCCGCCATCCTCTTCTAACCTAACATGTCCGAGTCGGGGGTGCCCCAAGTCTCAAGCTCGCCTCACTCGCTCTTGCATCCTAAGTTCTCATTTTATACGTAAACGCTCTCAACTGCTAGGGACACAAACGTGTCATGTCAGGACGACGACCATGTGAAGTGACAGTGACAAAACAAAATGGCGTAGTTCTACGTTTGGTTTCACATACCGGCAATAATCAGGTAATATCTTCTTTGCGACCTATCCAAGGTACTTATTTGATTGCGTGACACATCACTAATTTTTAAAGTTAACAGACATGCACAAGAGCTTGACGACGTAAATAACGCTATGCTTAAGGCCCATAATTGGTTCACTGTAAATAATTTAGTATTAAATGAGAAGAAAACTAAATGCAGATTCGCGTTACCAAATGTTAGAAGTAGTGAATGTCACGTAGTACCTATTGAATAAGGAAATAAATAATTATTTAATACATAGTTAAACAATAGGTGCTTAACATTTTTGTTACACAAATAGAAATATACAAAAAAACAGCAGAATCTGATCTCAGACCAACAAAATATTAAATGTTCCACTAACCTCATAAAGCCATACCACCAATTAGTACCTGTGTTCACTCACAGATGGCGTTGTAATAAAAAAAAAAGAAAATCCCCAGTGTATAAACCAGTTTTCGCAAGTTCCTGACTCCTGAATCATATTAATTGATAAACTATAAAATACGACGATTGTAATAATATAACAACCATTACTGAACATTGGCTTTGACTATCGTCCATTTGTCCACCAGACATGTCCTTTTGCAAGTTGATGCCTTTTATGTTGTAACCATCCACTAAGAGAGGGTTTTTGGAAATTTGACCTGTAAGGGGGTGTAAAGGGGTTAATTTCGTTTGTATGAAAAATCTGATTTCTGGGGTTAATAAACTTGAATGAATACTTATCTACGTAAATGATAATATTTGTCATTTTTTGTTTTTCTAAACTACACCGTAAACGGGGATTAAGGGGTGTCAAAGTTTGTATGGAAGAATTTTAACGCGCGGTTCGATTAACTCCGGTATACCTACACTATCACAGAAACTTAAATAAAAACACTCTTTGGAACCTTTTAATCACTTTACCAGAGCAAGACATTTCGATACATGAGTGGTTTAAAGTTTTGGGTCAACTAAATTTTATTCAGTTCGAGCCATCGACACGAAGAAGAAAAATGGTTTAAAAAACCGGTGTTCATAATTATGATAAAAATGTTTCCTTCCAGCCGGCTATGGACACTGGTATGACAGGGCATTCACCGCACGCTCACCCCGGGCGCTCCTGGGGAGGTCTTAACGTAGCATACGAGATGCAACAAGATCCCAACAAACCTGGGTAAGTATTACGATATACCCATGTATAGGCAGGGTACTTGATTGATAAGCAAATTAATTATCAACTTAATCATCAGCCTCCTGCCCTTATCCCAATTTATTTAAGATCGGCGCAACATATCTTCTTCCATACTTCTCTATTAGTCGTCATCTCACGTCACCCCCTTTCTAGCCATATCTTCTTTCACACAATGCATCAATGTACGCACATTCATAATCACAACATTCTTCACGACATTTCTTATTTTTTTTTATTATCAACTTACATTGTTCGTAAATTCAAAGCAGAATTGTCAATGGGTATAACTGACCACGGCTAATTGAATTGCATCAATCGCTCAACAACCTGACTGTACGCAGTAATTTTTCGTTGACGTGTCTTATTTGGTAAGCTGACATGGTACAATAATCACGAGGTTTCGCACTTTTAAGTTACGTATAGGAACGTTTTGATCTTTGTATGAAACATAAACAAATAACAGCTTAAAAAAACACTTATTCAAAAATTTGTAGGTAAGTACCTGCACCATATTATTATTTGACAACCAAATAAGACAAGTAATGAAAAATAAACTTACCTCCATACTAATAAACGTATTATATCAGGTGAATAGTTACACACCGATTTCTCTTTTTCACTCGTCAGTAATTTGACTTTCGAAAGAAGAAGACAAAGCGTTGTGTAACCATACAGACGCTATACAACGTTTATTAGTAAGGAGGCTAATGTATACATATTTTGTAGCTATTTTAAGAATATTTCTACATAAGTAGATCTGCCCAGCGAAAAACATGTTTTAAGCAACGCGTTGATGGTAATTCACATAATTGTTTATTCCTGAATACAATACAATATTTAACACTGTTTGCATTAAGAAGATTAAACTTAAAACAATTTTCAATTATTATTCTCAACTTACAATAGTTAATTGTTTATAATAAATTGTTCCAAATTCAAAAGAATAATTGAAGAGTCCGGCTGGGCGTATTGTAATAAGAATAATATTATTATGTGCTGTGGCTGTGTCTGATGATAATACTCACCTCAACTCATTTTCAATAAGGTATTCTTGATTTTGCTTAAGATAAAAATCCTAAATCAAATATTTTTTTTATTTGAGATAGGTTTGCTCATGACTCTAGTCTAGGTCAGAGATGACAGAGACAAAGTCGACGATGGAGCGAGCTTACCCAGAAGAAGCCTGTTCACTCTCACTTTGAAGAGATCGGGGTTGTATACGTTCGGAAACACAGACGCAGGCAGAGAGTTCCACTCAATCATATACTTAATCAAAGTATCTTACTCAAAGTAAGAATGAACAATACATCAAATAAATTCATTTTTACTCTATATTGCCTTGGGTTCTATTTATATCAGGCGAATTGGACAAGGCTACCATGTTCTGATCTAACGCGAATAAATCAAAATACATTTTAAACATTTAAATCGCGACTTACTTGCGTACTGTTTTGTTTGCGCACATGCGAAATAGAAAATTTATGGCAGAAAAATAACTTTTAGGACCAATAAACATACATTTCTAAGAAAAGTATTCAATAATAAGTCACATTTAAGGCACTTTTGAATGTCAAACCTATTGTTTTTGTATTTAATGGTAATATTATGCATTCATAGTTATTACCTATTACATAAATCATATGATATAGGTACATATATAGGTATCGTAAAAGACTATAGTTTAAAGCTGGATGACAGCGGTTTCAATGTGACTTAGGGCTCCCACACAAAACTGCGATGCGACGTCGCAACTCAAAAATCTGCGAACTGCGCATTGAATTGTAACTGCAATTCAAATGCGCAGCGATGCGATGCAAAATCGCAGTTTTGTGTGAAAGCCCTTACTCTCGCTTGCTACTCTGCTTACTGCTGCATTGCAAATGTAACCTTTTATTTTTACATTATTAGTCAAAGTCACTTCAGAACTTAGATTAAAATACAAATATACATTATGTAAAACTACGAGTACATACAACTATTACTTACTTAATTAACTAACTAATTATACTAAAACTGTTACTGCTAATTGGACATTTCTAGTAGGATACTACCTAGGATTATTATTGTATGCTGCGGCTCACGTCATACATTTGACATTATTAATTATGTCGATAACAACAATATGCAGGAAGAAATATGCAATTCATCATTAAGTATAACTAAGGATATGCTTTGCATTTTACACACGCTAAATGCAGTATTAATTAAACGCTAGCGTATAATACATTCTTACATTTAATACAATTCTTTGCCATAAAATATTTTTAGATTATAAATTATAATTACGCTGTGCTATAAAATTTAAGTTTATTAAATAAAAGTCTTCGATCAAGAATACACTAGATTTAGGATTAGCGCCCCAAAAACGGCCCGAAAAATAAAGCAACGTGGCCTTATGTTGTGCGATCATAAATAGAATGAGCACCAATTACCAACGTATTCTTTTGCAACCTAATTGCTTAGATTATTTTTGTACTTCAAGCGAATTTGGTTTAAGTTTAATTAATATATCGAAAACGTTATTCATCTTTCTGTTCGAGTATTATCGTTGATAATAATCTGAAGTTCATGTTATTTAAAATACCTTTTCATATAATATATACATAAAAAAAGAATATATTAAATGTACAGTACTATCTATCATGGCAAGCTGTAGAGCAATGATTCTGTGCCTAGAGAATTTTTGATCGAGGGTAAAATTAAAAGTGCTACTAAGATCTTCTGGCACTCAAATGAGGTTGACATTATGTATTGAAAAAAAAAGAGAATTGTGCGATTGTTTGTAAAATGTATATAAAAAAAAATTCGGCGTTAGTGGGATCTTGGCCACGCGCCAATAGATGCTTACATACATAGCTATAGTATTAAATGCGAGTTAGTAGAGATAAAATAAATATTTCTTCTGCAGGGTGAGTGGCATGCCTGGCCCGAGCAAGCAGCCGGACATACCTGTGAACATGGTGCCCATGCCGCCCATGCCGCCCACGACAGTAAGGACAAAGAAACGAGCTGCCATGGCCACTTCTGTCGTAGCTATGGCCAACACCGCTTCGGCTATTCGTAAGTACTTCATATACTAAATCAACGGCATTGTGTGATGGCGCCTGTGACAGCTTGCAAATTATAAAAATGATAGATTATTGATTCCATAAATGATAGTTCCAGCGGTACGTCGTTTTTGCGGCCCGTACGACAGTGTAGTATGGCATCTGTTTCCTCACATTTAGTAGTCAATATTAACGATAATTCACAAAAACGTGCAAACGTGACAAGCCATTATACAGTGCCGCCATTGGATGTCGTGACTAGTAGTGCCATTTGTAGTAAGAGCGGATACACATGGTGAATTTATGCAGCGATACAACACTAGCGAAGCAAGAGAAAGGTAGACTGAATCACTGCAGAAGCATAGCAACAGTCGCCGTAAATAACCCCTCTGCGGCATTAGCATAATCAGCCCACGTTCCCACTGCTGGGACACAGGCCTCCTCTCTGTGTGAGCGAGTGGGCCATAATCCACCACGCAGGCCCAGTGCGGGTTGGTGGATGTCACATGTCTTCGTATTTGGGTTTTAGGACATGCCGGTTTCCTCTTCACCGTTTTGCAGCATTATTATGCAGTTTTTATTTTTCATTTATTGTACATCTGCTGCCATTGACTGTAATATGGTCGTTGCGTAGCACATACAAAGCATCAGAATTTAATTTGTTCAAGTATTAATTAAGTACCATCGTTCTCCTGTTAGAATGTATAAAGTACATGCTTCAAAGACTGAATCAATATTAATAGTTAGGACAAATAAAAGCGTCGAGTTAAAAAGTGTAGGTACATACCGAATGTGTGTGTCGATGTTAAATGATGTTGTTTTCCGTATCCCGGTTGGTCATATTTAATAATAAATTAGTAGGTACTTAGATACGGTAGGTTATGGGATGTGGTTGACGTCTATTGGTTACAATAAAATAAATAACATGACTGACCTATGTGATTGGCTTGAACAAGTAGAAGTCATTTCAGATCATTGGAAAAGTCAATCAACTAACAGTTTCGATTTGTAGCTCAATGTCCGACACAACGAGAACCAAGGTTTAGTTGAGACATTCTAATAATACTTTTTTTTGTTGAGAAAGTAATTAGACAATCAATTATCAAATAACATTCAGCCACAAGCTCTGGCATTTGACATATGTCATGCAACCTGTACTTTTCTGAAAAGACTATAGTTAACATAACGGTGTAGCTGATGTAACGTGAATATTTCAGAGTCTATGGCAACTCAGACTCTCGCCAGCGTGCGCCGTCAGCCGCAGCCGACTCCACCGCCGATCTACTCTGAGACCATCAAGGATTCTCCGCCCAGCTCTCCAAGTAAGTCAAATTTACATAAACTTCTACATATATTCAATTATAGTCCGGGCGTCGAGAGAATGCATTTTTGACACCAGCCTGTCAGTTTGATACTAACGAATATGCGTTGTGTGAATTTGATCCTTAAAACTGGAAAATGTCCAACTGACAGGTGTGCGGAACGCATTCTCTCGACGGCCGGACTGTAGAGTGCTACAAGGAACTTTTGGCGCCTGAATGACATTGACAGGGAGGCGATATTGGTAAACATTTGTGTCACAGAAGTTGTATTGAAAAAACAAGATGCTTCGTTAGCTCCGATTTTGGCCCCGCTCCAAAAGATACCGTTGTAGCTGCGTGCCAGTTTCACTCGAATGAATATTCTCACAGGAACAGTGCATTTTTCTGGCATAATAAGTTTCAGAACCCACTAGGGGATAATTTATCTTTGCCAGTAAAATATTTTTTGTAATCAGATCAGTAGGTAGTTAGGTATGTATTTACAAAGATTTTTCTCTTTTAATATTCGTAATGATTGATCGAAGCTATGTTTAACGTTAATGAACTGGAGTCACACTTACTTCTATTACATTATAAAAGTGAAAGAATGTATGTTTGTTACTCGATCACGCTTTAATGGCTGACCAGATTTGAATGACATTTCGTTCTCAGGTAGACTATGATCTGGATAAACATGCAGGATGCTATTCATTTAGGTATATGTATTTCCTGGGATGCGAGTGTAACTGCAAGTTAATCATTAAAACTTAACTCTTGTTATATGTGGGATCTTAAAAGACATCTTTAACACGCCATTGTACTGCAAATTTTAATTTATGTTAATTTTTTTATTTGAGATAGGTTTGCTCTTGACTCTAGTTTAGGTCAGAGATGACCGAGACAAAGTCGACGATGGAGCGAGCTTACCCAGAAGAAGCCTGTTCACTCTCACTTTGAAGAGATCGGAGCTGTATGCGTTCGGAAACACAGACGCAGGCAGAGTTCCACTCCTTTGCTGTGCGCATCACAAAAGACATTTGGAAACGCTTAGTATGAATTGGTGGAATAGCAACTAGGTAGGGATGGTAACCTGCAGTGCGTCTAGATGTCCGATGGTAGAAGGGGGCAGGCGGAAAGAGGTCGTGGAGTTCTCGAGCACACTCACCGAAGTACAATCTGTAGCAGACCGACAAGCAGGCAACCTTGCGGCGATGAGCCAAGCTGTGAAGCTTGGCATCCACCAGTCTTACAACGCCAATGAGCCTCTTAGCTCTGCGTTCCACCGAGTCAAGCGCGACAAGTTGTTATTTAGCTGAGCCATCCCAAAGGTGGCTGCAATACTCCATGCAGGATCGCATTTGCGCTTTGTAGAGAGTTAAAAGCTGTCCAGGCGTAAAGTATCGCTTCACCCTATTTAGGATGCCCAGTTTCTTGGACGCAGTTTAGGCTTTGTACTCGATGGTGGCACCGAAGTTGAGACATGATGTCAAATGCCATGCCCAGGAGCTCGAGCCGATCAGTTACAGGAACAGGTACCCCGAAAAGTAGGAGTTTGATCGAAAGGACTCCTTTTAGCGGTAAAAAGACACGCCTGTGTTTTGGTGGCGTTAAAACGAGACCAGATTATCATCACCCCACTGGGAGACAAGGCTTAAGGTCAAATCTGTCCGCTCTACCATGGCCTCTCTCAAGGAACGAACTTCGGCCCCACTGGTTTTTGCGCTGGACAAGTATCTCTCTGAAACTGTACTGTCATCTGCGTACCCAACAATACCAAGTTGAATTAGGTCATTGATGTGCAGCAGGAAAAGAGTTTCAGAGAGAACAGACCCCTGAGGAACTCCGGCATCAATAGCCATAAGGTCGGAAGAGCAGCCGTCAACGACTACTCAGATCGACTGTTTACTAAGGAAGTCTGATATCCAGCTACAAAAATCAGCTGAGATACCATAAGCAGGAAGCTTGCTGAGCAGACCAGCGTGCCAGAGCCAGTCAAAGGCCTTCGAGATATCAAGCGATACAGCAAGTGCTTCGCCGTGTTTCCCGATGGCCTCGCCCCAGCAGCGCGTGACATACACAAGAAGATCGCCCGTTGACCGTCTCCGGCGAAAGCCATATTGACGATCACTGAGGAGATCATTATTTTCAAGGTAGGTCAGCAACTTACTGTTCAGTATCCTTTCCATAACCTTGCACAGAATGGAGGTAATGGCGATCGGACGGTAATGGGCTGAGTCTGTTCCAGGATTTGGTACCGTCCTTTTTTTTAAGAGAGAGGCGGAACAAACGTGTCAACACAGGAGACAGTTCAGGCGCACACTGCCTCAACACTCTCGCTGGAATGCCGTCAGGCCCGCTGGTCTTGTTCACGTCTAGACTGCACAATACTCTTCGGACCTCTTTAATGTGAACTGCGATCTCCGGCATCGAGGAGTCACAATGAGGTACAGTAGGTGGTTGCTTGGAGCCAGCGTCCAGACGTGAATTTCTTGCAAAGAGAGATGCAAATAGTCTTGCTTTCTCACCTGCAGAGTGAGCCAGCGACCCATCAGGTTTCATCATTGGAGGTAAAGTGGGTCGATAGAAATTCGCTTCAGCCGCTTTAGACAGGGACCAGAACTGTTTACTACCCGGAGGGTGTGAAGCCAGCTTGGCCCCAATACGTCCGACATGGTCAAAACGTGCCCCACGTAAAACCCGCTTGCAGAATTTGACGGCAGAATTAAAGGCTCTCTTCCTCGCGCGAACCCTACGCGCTCTAACTTTGCGATCGCGGGCCTTGACCCAGGCTTGGTAGGCAGACTCTTTCCGGGCCTTAGCGTGGGCGCATTTTGCATTATACCAAGGCCGAGATTTGTGACCGAGCGGGATGTCGAAGAATGGAATAAAATCCTCCATCCCCTACCGAATCACGTCCGCAACCATGTCAGCACAGCACGAGGGGTCACCCGAGGAGAAGCACACTTGCCGCCAAGGATAAGACGCAAAAAGTTCCGCATCTCATCCAAGTCTGCTGACTTGTATCGCCATACTCGCCTCGTGCCTCTAGGACTCTCATCTGGGGGACAGCAGGTCGATATGGATTTCACCAGACAGTTGTCAGACGTTCCCAGCGGGGCTGAGACCGATAATGATGAGACTGTCCGGATCAGATGGCAGCAGAAGGTCCAAGAAATTGGGTGTATGGTCGTCAACATCCGGTACCCGCGTTGCCATATTCACCATCTGGGTCAGATCTAGCGTTAAAGCAAACTTTCGCGCCTCTAACCCGGCATGGTCAGTTTTCTGGTACGGGAACAACCACTCTTTATGATGGGCGTTGAAGTCCCCCAGAAAGATGAGCTTCGCTGTTGGGTACCGCTGCTGGGCTACGTCAGTCGACTCCACGAGGAAATTAAAGAGCGCTGTTGTCTCCTGGTCACCGCTGTGCGATCGGTAGACGCCGATGTAGAGAGATTTATCCACGCCAGTGTCCACAAGTAGCCATATGGCAGAAAAACCCGATTTCTCAAAGCAACGGAGACGATGATAGCAAATGTCATCGCGGACGTACACACAGACCCCAGCTTGCTTCTTAAACTTGTGTTCAAGAGAGTAACCCGGGTAGTTGAGATACGCCACATCCGACGGGGTTGTTATCTTCGTCTCCGTTAGGAAAAACAGGTGCGGCTTCTCAGTCTCAAGCTGGTGATGGTGATGGACCGGATCGAGATTGGAGTGCAACCCCCTGATGTTAGTGAGGTGCACTTTTAGTGGAAGGAAGTGCAGCCGTTGTTTAACCTTGTTTTTTCTTTTTTGCTTTGGCCATATTTGTGAAGAGTTGTTGGAGAAAAAACTGACTTGTCGAGGCGCTGCTCAAATTTTAAGACACTTCTCGCTTACTTTTATGAGTTTCATAAGCATTGGCACCACATTGACAGTCATGTAGTAACTTGAAAACAAAGATCGTAACCATTTGTTTTATTATTTATTTATTTATTTGGGACAAACAAACAGTAACACATTATATCTGCGCAAATAATATAAACAAAGATATTATATAAATGTGAAACTCACCGTTATCCACAGCATATATTAATTGAATGTAGTATCATTCGTATCATACAATAATATGTATGTTTTATTTTACAGGCTCTGAAAGACCATTGAAGCCCAAGATGGAGACTAAGTAAGTACCGTGTTTAGTATCTGTTCAATATTTCAAATATGGAATGATTAAAAATAAAATGTTAAATTGGCTTCAGTTATGTATTTATATATACTTTATTGTACACCAGATTATATATTACATAAAGATACATTTTAAACTACAAAGTGTACAATTGGCGGCCTTATCGCATACTGCGATCTCTTCCAGGCAACCTTGGAATGGACAGTTATTCTTATTTTTAAAGAGTTTGCATACAAGGAGTACCGTTATGACTAAGTTCTTTTAATGGTTGTGATATTTTTATGAATATTATATGTATTGGTTTTAATTACTGTATCAAAAAGTGCGAGTTCATGAAATACTTGAGTTTAACTACAAAATAATTGTGTTAATATTTTTAAACGACAGTTTTAAACACAAAATTCACAACCTCTTAACTGTTCTTGTTACCTTTAGTCTTAACTCGTTTGCAAGCAGTGTTCGTTACTATTATAAGATGAACGTTTGCTAATTTTGAACTACTTCCTCTTGACTTGATGTTACGGCCATAAACTCTTTAATAGTTGGTTACCTTCGGGTATAGCTTTGAAATCGAGTATACACGTTGTGGTAGCAAAACTCGAATCATTTTTAAACGAGGGTATATTCCGAAGCTGATTACAATCGAGGATATTCAATATACCATGACTGACCCTCAGAACCTTCATGTATCCCAGGATCGGCGCTTCCTGCACGGCACCACACATGCTAGGCAATGAGTTGAATCCCGAGAGTGGCGCGGCTGCCTGTCTTCAGGAACAACTGACTGCGGAATTAGCCGCTCATGCCGCTGGAAGCGCGGGCGGAGATACGCTCATCCCGCCACCGCTTATGAACAAGGCTGGAGCTGTAAGTTATTTTACATGACTACTTCTCATACATAGGCTATATTCCGAATTATGCCATAATCGCTCACAGTGCTCACATAAATAATTCGCATTCCTATTTAGATATCACGATTATGACAGCTGAGAGCTGTCAACAATTCGTAACGCTCGTGAACGCGCTCACAGTGCACTTGAATACGTATGGTTGGATTACAGTATTTCTTTGTGTATACACCACTAATTTCTTCTTCTTATTTGGTTAGTTGGCGGCTGTAGCCAGAAGCACAATTTCGAAAATGCCACGTTTGCTTAAAGATATGATGCGACTTAAAACAAAACAGCAAAACTGTCATTTATGATAGGGCTCACGGTGATATTAATGTAGGGCATAGTCGGCGTTATCGCAAGATGGCGCATGTCATGAGGTCATCTATGACGATTCACGGGACGTCGTTATCGCGCTCACGCTAATTCGGAACGGGTGTAAGCACGCTCAGATCGATTATAGCGCAATTCTGAACGTACCCATAATCTTAAGGTTCTCGAGTAGCGACCGCGTACTGAAGGGCTTTCTAAGTCCTTCAATAAGGTGGACCGATGAACTGGTGAAGGCCGCGGGAATCCGCTGGGTGCGAGAACCACAGGAGCGGACGATGTGGCGACGCTTGGGGGAGGCCTATGCCCAGTAGTGAACGTCTTTTGGCTGAAAAGATGATGGTGATGATTTTAAAACAGCATCGTCCAGCTTTTTTTTTAGGTTCAGATCTTGTCCTGCTAACAATATTACACGGTCAGCGTCAGCCAGTAGTGGAGGCTGTTTCAATACAACATAAATATCCATGCATAATTATGTCTTTTAAAGTTTGTCAGTACTCACAGGACAGTCTTTGCATCTTCTTTATCTAGTTTCACTCGTCGTTACACATACGTTACAGACAATGTGTGTCTTAAAACTGAATAGATGTAAGTGCAAAGTCACTTAGTAACACAGATAAACATAACATAACGCTTGTAATCCCTGTGGGTGTACCTATAGTACACCCACGTTTCGCCAGTTATGTTTAAGTCCCATGTAATAGAGGAAGATCCTATTGCTATCGAGCGGGCAGAAATTAAGACTCCGGGCTGCTATAAAAAAGAGAATGCTATATATAAGAAAAGAGTGTCCGTGGAGTTTCTTGCCTGTTCTTCTCCATAGGTACTACCCGTACAGTTTGGAATGGGCAACTAGCTTCATCTTTCTGACTGACCAATCTCTTGACAATTCAAAAGTGCTTGTAATTGGTTTACCTATACATCTATACAAATAAATAAAATTGAAGTGAAGTTTGTTATGTCACAATAATGGCTTTTTACTAAATGCTTATGAAAGTATACAGTACTTATAACAAAAATACATTTTTTTTAAATTTGGTCTGTTTGTTCCGGCTAATATCCGTAACGGCTGGACTGATTTTGACGGGACATTCACTGGCAGATAGTTGATGTTACAAGGAGTAACTTAGGCTACTTTTATTTTGGAAAAAGAATTAGGATTCCGCTCAAAACAATTAAAACCCTAATCTCTGTAACTACGAGTCGGATTTGAAAAATTCTTTTTGCATTTGGTAGCCCAATTCTCAAGGATAGTTATAGGCTATTTAACATCACGCTACGACCCTTAGGAGCCAAGCAAAAAAGTCAGAAGGAACGCTAAGCGAAAACGAAGTAAAACTCAAACTCAAAGCATTTATTTCAATTAAACCAATTACAGGCACTTTTGAATTGTTAAAGAGTCAGTCAGTTAGTCAGAAAATTTAAGCTAGTTGCCCATTCCAAAACGTAGATCTCTGTGGAGAAGAATGGGCAAGAAACTCCATGGACACTCTTTTAAATCAAAATTATTACAAAATATCCTGGGTACATTGTTCTTGTTGCTTCTTTATGCGAGAACAATGTAAAAATCAAAAACAATTCAAAATATAAGATTAAAAATAAGCCCTGGCAGTTAAAAGATGACCAGTCTCCACTGACGGCGCCCGTTCACGAACATGACGCGTGGATCAGCACCATCCAGCTCAACCATTTTGTAGCAGTGGCGTGCACAGAGATTTCAGACAGGGTATGCACAAGAAAAAAAAACTTACCAGTTTCAGCTTGTTGTACCTACCCTAAGTGGGTTCCCAAATTCCCATCATATTTATTTAGCCAACAAATCTACAAGTTCCTGAAAATTGCCTTTATTAAACAACAAGCTGGGTTCGTCATGAATGCTAATTCTTGTTTACCTAAAAAACAAACTACATAAATCAACCGTTTGAAAATGTTTCTATTTCTTTCAACTTTCGCGTTGTGCCTTTCAATATCTAACTTTAACTGGCTATTCAAACTAGTCTCTATTCTTCCTTTACTAAAAGTTTGGAACTTTAAGCAGGATTCTAGATGTTTTTCAGAAGAATCATGCTTAGCAGCCGCTTTGTGAAAATTATTTAAATCTGAGTACCCGCTATACGTCCAAACATTCTTTTTATCTTGATTAGTAAACAAAATGCAAGGGAAACAATACAATGTGTTTGTGTGTACACAACCAGTTAGCCAGTAGATAATAGTTATCATAAAACTTTTTATGAAAATAACGAGTAGTATTACCTATTCTTTTAGTTAAATCCAACCCGGGTACACACCCTCCCTTTGCAAACAATTTAACTTTTTCCTTAAAAGATAACGACGAAAACGCGGCGGATTTTAATTTATATAAACACACTTCGCTAGCACAGGTCTCACATGTATAATTTTCCAAAACTTGCTAAATAATTACTCGACAGTTGCGCCAAGAAAAACAATATGGCGAAAAAACTGCAATTTATTACATTACGAACTAATATGAAAGAATGAATTAGTTGGTAGTCGGTCATTTGGTCAATCCGACTAAAAAAAGTCGACCCTCTGCAATGAACAATTAAGCGGTGCTTTTACGGCTTCTCAATTAGGACGGGTTGCAATGTAAGCTATGCTTCTAAAACTCCAACACGCACACACATTTTCACGCACACAGTCACACTTTTGCTGTGTACTACACGAGATGCGTTGTATGAAGAATAAGCAAGGCGTAGTAATGTTTTTGCCCACGGGAGCGCTGACTGCGCGGTGCGCGCGGCGGTGGATGTTCACCGCTCCAACGAGTTAGTTAAAAAAAAAAGTAATAGATGGCGCGTAAGCTAAATTACCATGATTTTTTTGAATTATAGTTATTTATCATTTAGAGGGGCATGTATGTGTAGGACTACAGGGTATGCAGAGCTTATTTGCATGTATGGAGTGCACGCCACTGTTTTGTAGGGAACCGAATGATTCAACGGTGGTAATAGGGCGGGCGGGGTGCAACGCAATGTGGCTGTTATTTTAGTATATTGTGTATCTTACGATTTCCACGCGAACGAAGTAGCGGGGCACGGCTAGTTTGAAATAAATGCTTTGAGTTTGAGTATACTTAGAAATACCTAACGGAAAAACCCAAGGACCTCGCGCAGTCGCGCTGGCGAGTGCGAACCGACTGCGTGCCGTGCCTACGCACACAGCTTAAAACCTAACAAACTATATAATTACAGGGCGGCAGCATCAGTTCAGGACGATCGTCTAGTGCTCAAAGCCTGGACCAGCTGCTCGAGCGCCAGTGGGAGCAGGGCTCACAGTTCCTCATGGAACAAGCCCAACACTTTGACAGTGAGTAATCATTCCCACACAAACACTTCAGTATCTAGAGTAGCATTCTCTCAATCGGTGATGTAATTTATATTCCGAGCACTTTTACTGGAGACGGCATGTGGGGTATTACACCCTCGTCAAAAAATTGACCACATGGCATGAAATAATTTATGTGTGCGTAATTTTGCGCATGTATCTATCTACCTACTTAATTCTTTATTCGTCGTAGTTAAATTATTATAACAGTAAGTTTTGATTTTTATTGTGTATGATATCTGTTTTATTTCTCCCCTTCTCTTCCCCATAATAAAGTGATAGACACAGTACTTTGCAACAATTTTGAAACATTGAGCACAAGAAAGGGACAGTTGGTAAAAGAGCCAATGGAAAGGACGTGGATAACAAACATCCATCTAAACATATGCTTTGATAACAGTAGTGGATTAGTGCCGTAACCTCCCCTGAACATGCAATACTGCTGTGCGTGGCATCACCGATCACCTCGAAACGAGAATGAAAGGCATATTTGTAAAAGCTGGTAAGTAACTGGTTTTAGTAAATTGATTGAAAACACTAAAGTCATTATTTAATAAGGCCAGAGTAATTAGAATTGTAATTTTAGTACATCTATTTGTTTGTTATTATTAGAAAATGTATCGATGTGTAATTTAACTGTTATTAATGTTGCGTGTCCTTTAGTTAGAACTCTGTGTTTAAATAGTAATACTATCCGTAAATGCATAAAATGTTTTTTTAAAGGCCCTTTGTGCTTGCTACGCGGAAAAAAAATTAAAACCTATGTTTGCGCTGTAGCATGGTGCGGGTGACAGATGTCAGAATCGCATGACTAGGTCAGTGACATTATGCAAATAAATTTTATCGATATCGACTATCACAGCAAAAATCTCGTTCTGTTTATTAATATTTTAAAAATGTCTTTGATATTATCTTATTATTTTGAAATTATCGTTAATTATATCAGTAACCGAGTCAGATGATGAATTCAGTGATTCACATGGTTCTGACTCTAATATCAGTTTGTAGACAGTTTAAACGAATAAAATTTCAATAATTAATAATGTATGTTCTGTTGTTTCATTTAACTCTATAGATGTGGAACAACAAACATTTGAAAATACATACAGTAAACTTCTTTTTCTATAAGAAAATATCGATAACCCATCATAGCAATATATTCTATCACTAAACAAATCTATGGCGTTACGTTACACACATAATACTTTGCTTAATTTTTCTTTCAATATGATTTTATTTGTAGACAGTAACATTTTCGCAGGGTAAATTTATTTAATTTACTAGTTATTTAGTTAGTTATTACTGATTCCGTATTTTATTTATTTATTTATAAAGGTTTACCAACCGCTTCTGTATACAATATATTACAAGTATAAGTAATATTTATTAGTGTTGGACTTACATAGTCTCCAATTATAGGTTAACCAGCATTCTCAAACATAAGTGAACACAGAAAAATAAGAATACAAAACTACTGGCGCTAGAAATCAGTTATAGCAAAATTAAGATATAAAGAAATATGAAATTACAAAACAAAACTATACAGACAATATTGCAATTTTGTCCACTTACTTATAACTAACATAAACAACATAAAATGTAATAAAAATGAGATCAAAATAAAAAAATTACGATTATGATGTTGTGCAGTGTGATGTGGTGCAGCTAAAATCATGATTGTAAATCGCGGCAACGTTCAAGAGTAAAAAGGAACAGTTAGTCAAATGTCACCCGCACCATGCTAGTTGCAAATAGCATAGTCTACGTACTGAAACCTGGTCACAATTCGAAAAAAAATAATAATTTAATGCGTTAGCTTTATGAATATGAACGCATTCAATTCACTTAAATCATAGTATTTTGTGTAACATCTGCATACAAAAAAAAAAAAACAAAAACGTAATCATTAAAACTTACACATATTAGTAAAATTGTTTCATTTTTTGGTAACCAATAAGATCTAGAAGAATCTTTCATCAAATTCGTGAACACGACCAGCATTCGTGTATAATAAGCGTGACAACACGCGCATTCGAGCTTTGCTGCCAGACTTCGAGCACTCTGCAATGAAGACGTGCATACGAGACATGCGTTCAATACGCTTCAATTAAGTCCGTGCGATTTATCGCAAATCAAAAGGGCCGTTCGCTTTGTTATACAAAATAGTATGTCTTAATCTCTAAAAATACACATTTTTTGTCTTTTGCCTCGAAAAGCACGTTAAGCCCGTTGCTCCCGGCTGTCATTTGTAGATCTTTGACAGACGTTACGAGTCGTCAGAAGGCCTAAAGTCTGAAAACCAGTCTTATCAAGGGGTATTATGTTCTCCTGTAACTGGGTTATGGAGGTCAGAGAGGCAATCACTCCATGCAAAATACTGGTATTCAGCTGCATCCGTTTAGACTGGAAGCCGACCCCAACATAGTTGGGAAAAGGCTAGGCAGATAGATTTTGTAAAATCAAATCAATTCGCTATTATAAACCATACGAGTAAAATGAAATTGCAAGCAAAATCTTGCTCTTTTATTACATAAAAACCTAACAGTATCTAATCTATCTTCTATCAATTCAGAACCATAAATGATGTGCAATGAAAGTTCATTTCACCTGTAATAACAGTTTGCATTATAGAATCATTGAGAATAGCGAATTAAACAGCTATCGTTTGAGAAAAATGTGTATGTATGAGATATTATCAATAGTATTTTGTATGCAGGTGCGACGAGACACCCCCCATATATGAGCCGCGAAACCTCGCTAACGGAGGAGGCCGGTGAGTAGAAACAGGCCTTTCAGACACGACAACTGGTATATGACCTTCTGTCTCTTTGTAAAGCGCAATGTTTCACAATACCTGTAAAGTACTGTGCTACTGTAAGGACAGGCTCTGCCGTCTCTAGTCGATGCTCTATGTTTAGAAGAGTGGTTTATTTTGTTACTGTATGTATCGCTAACACAAGATACGTGTGCACAGTCGCTTCGCTGTTATCATGCCTACACCAACTGCGCACAGAGAACGTTCGACTGGAGGAACACGTAGGAAGCCTGCTCCAACGACGCGACCATCTCCTAGCAGTAAACGCTCGCCTAGCTATACCGCTAACAACTGGTACGTGTTTTGGGAAAAGATCCGGAAAATCTTAACAACATTTTCAACAAATCACCCTCAACTTATTAACACTAAGGTTCTGACACTAAGCGATATTAAACAGTTAATTTGTTAAATTACAACTTCTAAAAACCTTAAACCACTGCAACGGTAACTGCAAAAGGAGGACTAAGATATGTTAAAAAATTGTTAAGGTTTTTGGAATATTTGCCCTTGGATTGACCCCACATTGACTGCTGAATGATAGTTACAAGTTTATTTTCTTCCTCCAATCTTGGTAACCTTGCATGCTAAATGTGGTGGTTGATAGCCCCCGAGTTTTGACGTAACTTACTATCATTAGCAGTTCAGTACCAGATTCATTTCTACAGAATTTTGGACATGTCTGCCTGGAGAATGAGTCATCAGAATAGTGGTTAAGGAACATTTAACCTCAACGTGTGTTTGAAGACGCGTACCTAAGAGGAAGCTTTTTGGGTCAAAAATATCCCTTCAAATAATTCGCATAATTACAATAATTGTCTTTGTGTAAATGTCTCTCAGTTCACCTCATGATTATTTGCATGACACATCTGTAGAACGCATGTGATTAAGTCGTCATGATTTTGTACGACGAGACTTATTTTGGCCTATTGGAACAATGATTCGGGTACCTAGTTAATTTTTAAAACATATACAAGTTTAGTTTTGTTACAATAGAAATAACATTATAAAAGTAATCATATTTTACATAGGTTAATTAGTTTTGGCTACCTATAGTGAAAAGTGAGCTAATCGATGTTGTGCTGAATTACTTTGTTGATATTTAGTCTCTTTTATTAAAAAATATATATTGATGTTAGAACATGTGTGCCTGTTTTGAGATTGTCAAAGGGTTTTGTATACCAAACTAAATGTATTTTATAATATATAAATGTGTATGGTGCTTTGTCCCAAGAAAGTAATAATAACATAGATATTTATTTTATTTAGGACCAGTACGATTGGTGACACGGTGCAAGTTACCATCTATGTCCTCATCGTGTTGCGAACCTTGAAGCTTTTCGTTTTGATTTGTTTTATTTTGTGTATGTGCTTAATAAAAATGGAAATTAACGTGTTATTTTTGCTGAAACTGTCACAGAAATGCTCCTAGGGGACAGATGTTACAATTCAAGTGATGTACAATTGCGCAGTGACTACTGGCCCGCCCGAACCGAGTCGTTGCACACGCGAGAATGGCCCGCAGATGATGCAGGTTCGGCCCCCGCCGCCGCCGGTGCGCGCCACCGAGACCGTCACATCGGAGCGCCCTCATCAGGTACTACTTTCTAACTTGTTGCCTAGGGACGCACTAGTAGCATACAGATTAAGGGTGAATTTTTGACAGGAACGTCTTAAAGACACATCTTAAACACACGGTTTCTAGACCGAAAATAAACAATGAGTCAGCTTGAGACTATTGTTACCTATAGTACTAGATATGTTAAATATAGAAGCTGTTGGCGTACCTTTATAAATAATAATGTGACAAGCCAAGATTACACGCAAGTGATTCTCTGGTGATAATTCAGTCAAACAATCACAGCAGTTAAAAGTGCTTGACAAAATCATTCCTTCCAAAACCACTTTTGCGCTAATCTTTTAACTAATCTTTTCGCGAAACTTTTTCAAGAAAAGTACAGTTCAGGCGAATTCGCGAATGTAGCCCCGCGAAATTATAATTTTCTTTCGTTTTTTGCAAATTGCGACTCTAAATTCGGTCGTGTGATCACCAAAATGTGATATGCGGCAGTAATGATATGATTCACTAATTTATAATCTTTGAAATCTTCAACATATTTTTCTTGAAAAATTCAAATTTTTAATTTCGCGGACTACCTTAGCCCATTCCCCTTTATTTTGTCAAAAATGTTCAGAAATTCACTCGTAGAGAAAGGCTGACAACATGTGATGCACTCTGTGTATCATTGGTTTCAGTAAATTGCTAAAGTTCCCTCGTGGCTCCTTTGTATATTCCTCTCTTGATAGTTCAAATAAAGGAGCTTGCCAGAAAATATTGGTCTTATTATACTCAGAAATGAAGGTAACTGCGTTTTGTCAATAACATAACATCTTAAAAAAAACGCTTTCTTAACAGCCAGAGGGAAAAATAAAATAACTTCAAATGTTAATCAATGTAGTGATTAAATATTTAACACGCAATGTCATCTTACTATTGCCGTAGCACTTGTAGCGTAATCTGCCCTTGCTTTTTAAATTCATATCCATAGCCGTTTATAAAAACATTTCGTAAAAAAATTGCACCCTTTTAACGCACTTTATTTTTAATGAGTTCCATTTTCTCTAATTAGTTGTAATTAGTAAGATTCACTTTTAACTAGTTTTTTAATAGTCACTTCTGCGATTCTACTACTGTAAATATTAGCTCTGAAAACTTCCACACGACAATTTGTGTAGTTCATTAATTTTATCATTTACTTTTAATCTAACTTTAAATCTAAATGAAGATAAAATCTCTTAGGTCCATATCTGTAGGTTCTGAGCTGCATTACGACCGGATTCTGGCAATCTCTATAAAATCCTATCATATCTCTAACACGATAGGTTTCAGTAGAATTTTAGAAATAATCTACATCATGATAATTGACTAATATAATTGATTCAGTTGTACTCTCTACTTAGCGCCTGGTGCCTATTTAAACGATGGTATAGACAGCAACACAAGCAAACGTTCCAGTCATTACCTGCCGCACCGCGAGCTTAGCGCATTCGCTAGTGGCTTAGCTTGAACCTTAAACAGCAAAACATGTTTGACCTAGATAGTCGGGCCCCAGGCGCTAAGCAGACCGCCTAGCAGTGCCGCCTTAAACCGCGACACGCTCACAATATCTCCGAAACCTTTTTTCCAAGAAGAGAAATATGACACTTGTATGGGCATTTACAGGCACATGCAAATGCTGAAGACCTTACAAAGGATCAGTGCAAGGATCAGTGCAAGCCACGAAGCACTGTGGTAAAACAAAAAAAAAAAAAAAAAAATTTAGATTCTCTAATATTTTCCGGACCCGTCACGGCAGACACCAATACTTAGTAATCAGTATGACGGACGCACTTGACTGACATACAACTCAATCTAAATTATTTTGCCCCAAAATATGTATATTAGAAAAAGTTCCATTTACTCACACAGCCACACCACTTAAATTCATAATGCTTGTAAAGTCACCCCGCACACTCTTCGCTGTCACATCATGAAGACGGTATTATATTATTTTTTTATCAACATAACTTAAATTTAATTTTGTTAAGTGTTAGTAAAGCATCCGCTTTGCGTGCCATGGGATCATATAAATGCTTTTTATTTAGTTACGAGCATTACAAACGTTTATAATTTTAATATGGTTTATATTGCTTCAGTGATCGGCAGTTAGTTGTTAATTTATAATTTAGACTTTATAATTTTGCTACAAAAGTATTTCGTTTTAATCATTACGATGGACGCTCAGAGATCGTAAGGAATTGTGTAGGAATAAATTCCAGATTAGTAGATTACACAGCATGATAAATGTGGACTGCTACAGACTGTAGTATCACAATATATTTCACTGCTGCACTGTTTCACGTGTATTAGTTTCAGGATCCCATTTGTCAGCGCCGTTTGATGGGCTGACAGTTTAGTAATGGAATCCTGAAACGAATATTATAGAAACGAGCTCTAAGTGTCACTTAATATCGTATAAAGCCTGTGTCATGCTGGGACCCAAGTATACAGTGCATTAAATTGTTTTAGCTTATAATGCGTGAGGCGCAGCAGAAGCCCAGCTGAAAGCAAGATGGTGGCGGCGGAGGCGGCGGCGACGCTGCCGCCCCGGGGCCGTCGTCGGCCAACCCGGCAGCGCTGCACACCGTCCAAACCTTCATCATGCTCGAGCAACGACGCAGGGTCGACTTTTCTATCGATTCCATACTTAAACTCAACAACTAAATCAAACACTAGTCGCATTTTAGAAGCCACATTGTATGTTACCTTGTTTTTAAACATGGCTTCTGCTACAATTTGACTTCTCAAAATTGTCAGTGTCGGAATCTAGTACACATTCAGTGTCTGCGTTGTTTAATTCGTGAAGGAGCAAGTTGTTGCGCGGGTCCATCTCGTTGCCACCACCCAACAAGGACTCGGCTGACTCTGTCGGCTTACGAACGATCTTGTGTTTCAGCTCTATGCAGAGCTTGCACTAAAGTAGTATTTAAAGTTCTAAATGTTATACTAGATTAACGCACAGGTGTGCGTTATATTTTTGGGCGGTTTCAGCGTTTATTAGTCGTGTCGAGGTTGATATCTTGAATGCTGTTGGTCTAGTAACAAAGTAGGAAACCGATGCTTCGTGTATAGTTCTTTTACACAATATTAAATCGCGGTGTATTTTTAAGAATAAATGTACGGTTTTAACACGTGCTTTTATATGATACTGTTTCTAGGGTTGCCAGCTTTTTGTGCCTAATTATTAATAGGCGTCCCCTTTGGACCAAAGTTGGTAACAACCTATTTAATTTTTGGACTTATATACGTGGCATTGTGTCGTTGGTCAACTAGTGACATTGTGTATCGAGTTTAATCGATGTAGCAGCCTCGGTTGGTACTTTGTTATAGGCCTCAGGTCACGGCACCACCGACTGAGTAGATTACGCGAAGTGCGGTTTATCCTGTAAGTGTTATCATATATTCGACTGGATCAACATCTTGATCTACACTGGCGTGCAAAAAAATCGATCCACCCCGTTCTCATCGATCTGAAACAAGATAATTCAACAAGTTTAATTAATTAACAATAACCCAATATATTATGTACTAAAACCATCCTAAATGTATGTAGATTACGTTACTGAAAAAAATATCAAAACTGATTCATTAGTTTTTGAGAAAATCGCGAACTTACAAACATTGTGGTCGAATAAAGACAGACCCTCTTTGAAGTCGGTTAAAAATTAAAGTTAAATTCCTAATAAACGATCAGTAATAAACAAAGTTACGCTTTTGTTAACTTCACTGACAACAAAAAAAGTCACACAGTTTTTCCAAACAAAAGTGAGGAGTGACGTTAGGACATCTAATGAATCGAATCGATCTTGTCAAGAATATTGTTTTTTTTTTATCGAAGTATAGGGTGTGTGTAAATAAACTTTATCTTGCCTACCTTCACACAACATGTAATAATTAATTTATACATGTACAAGTATATAAAAAAGGAGGGGAAATAATCAGAGGGCATCAAAAAATTCATCCGCATCGCTGTCAACAGGACAAATGCCTAGAAGGCTGGCAGCATTGCCACGTTGTATGGCAATGCTGATTCTTTGGCCAAAAAATAGGCCAGCCCTCTGGTCACGTGTGGAGTCGACCAACCGCCTGGCGATGTCTCGAAAAACTAAGTGGGCACTCGGACCCCATGGCCCAAGTGTTTCAACCCCAAACGGCTCGAACATATAAGTCCCAATAAGATTGGAGTATTTGCGCCGTTTGAGGTTTTCCGCACCCGCAGCAGCCGCCCCAGCACAGCCTGCCGTGCTAGGAAGATGGGATGGCGCAAGGGTGTCGACATACGTTGCATCGCACAACGGATGATGTCATTGATGCTGGCGTGCCGTGCTATCCGGCCTGCGCTCTTACTGCAGGATAGGCCATGTTGTCCGAAGCAGTCGACACCGTCACCGCATTAGCAGCGATGCGGAGCCACACAAGGAGCGCCCAGACGCAGACAAGTAGCGAGCCGGAAGGTGGTGTCACCCAGCATAGTGCCTATGTTGGGTGACGGTAGCACTGGGATAGAATTTTTGAATTGTAGCTAGCTTTCTCCACAAGGTTTGTTCCAGAGGTGTTGATGTTGGGGATGTGGCTGGGAGGCCCAGTGGTACACTATGTGATTTGTGGATCTTGCCATAGTGTATCCTCAGACCCCGTTCGCCTTTAAAAAAGCGTGCCTGGGAGCAATGTGGACATCTCACCAGCTGCACATCAAGCGAAGTGGCTGGCACGATTTCCAGCGTCGCTACAGCCGGCATTGAACGTATAAAACACTTAAACTTACAGAGTTAAACTTACCTGAAAAACAAATTAAAAAACCTATATACACACGCACTCGTACTAAAAACAGAAACACAAAAATAAACTAAAAATACAATTTTTCACTTTATGTATACAAATACAAAATGTCACGGACGAAACTGTCATTTCACTGACTACTGCGGCGCAGTCGCGCTCAGAGACTGGGGCGCCGCGCATGCAGGGCGTAGCGTTCGCGACCGTTGCCTTGGCTGCTGGCGTCGCGTCTTCGTTGTTATTTCTGATTTTATCCATAGTACTCGTAACAGTAAAAAGGTTTTTTTACAACGAATTTCTATAGAATGTTATTGGTTCAAAATGTCGCATAAAATACTCTTGCTTAATACTGAAAGCTCTTTCAAAATTGTCACTGGGCTAAATTATAAGATAAGTCGAGCAGACTTTCAAATTGCTGCATACATCCATCTGTCATTTACTTGATTTAAAATATTGAAATCACCGAAAATAACGAAATAAAAGTAAACTCATGAATGAACGAAATGTCAAACGCAAATATTTCTTGGGATGACCCATCATCTGTATCCATGCTTACGGTGTCAGTTCGTCTATTCCCTCCGAATGCAGCTGTTAGTATCTGCCCATACATGTCAACAATAGATGCAATGCAGGAATATTTTTTATCCGCATTTAGCTCATTCTCGGTTTTTTCGCATCTTCTAATGGCTTAAGAGTATCGGGATCTACCAGTATGTCTTCTATTTTTCTCTTCAAAGGAGTTGCAGTAGAAGAACTCGCCATTTCTGTTGTATTATGTTTTGTTTTTCTTAACTCAAATTTTGTCAATATAAGGATAGTAGCCCACCGGTATCGGGAACAGGGTCCAAGCTACCGGCGGTCAGGGCTCCAGAGAGAGGATCCTCCTAACAATGCGAGCCGTGTCCAGAAGTACTGCTTTCTGAATCAAGCCTTTAATCCAGCTGCCCAATGAGAGCCTCCTTAGGTGTTGGTCGAGGCTCTTGGCAATTAAGCCATTGGCTGATACAACTATCGGCACAATGATCGCTGAGTCCACATCCGCCATGTCGACGTCTCGCTGGCCAAGTCAAGATACTTGATTTGTTTATCTTTCTCGGCTTTCATGAGGTTCCCGTCATGCGGGACAGTTCAGTCAATAATCATTGCGCGCCGCTCTATTCGATCCACCACCACTATATCAGGCTTATTGGTAAACTATTGTCAGTGATGATGGATCGATCCCAGTACAATGTGATATGTCCTTTTTTATATACTTGTACATATTATTATTATTATTTTAAGATTGTTAAGTTTTAAATTATCTCAATAGTAAAATAAATAAAGTAATTTATACAATAACATTTTTGAGATAATTATTGTCTCTCAGATAGAGCATGGGATGGGCAAATTTTTTTGCAGGTGTAATTGGATAGTCAGTTCTTTTGAATGACGGATGCAATTAAATGTTTACTTTAGTCTTAAGGATTTTGAACTATGTGTAATAAATAGGATTTAGGTTACGAAAATATAAAATATGATTATGACGATGTAGAAAGTAAACTTTCTACCTTTGTCATTAAAAATAATGTTCCAACTACAGGAAAATATTCCTTTGCTGAAATTCCTAAGTTATGGAGACTGTAGAGTGGGGATACTGAACAGTTTGTATATGATAATGGATGTAATTGATTTTATGTAGCTCGGGTTTGCGAAAATATTGATTGAATATATTGGAGACGTTGGCCTGGAATCATGTTGGAAGTAAATTACGAACGGTAACCGATGTATGATTACTTATCGATGCATGTAATTCTTTATTATTAAAATAGTTAACTTGTGTGTTAGTTGTTAATTGTAAATTAATAATTGTCATTAATATTTGCATTATTTCAATTGATGACTGGCACACAAAGCTTGGTAATAAATAGATGTTCTTTATGATGTACCGTGTAATGTGCGGGGCCGCGTCTGCACAGCGATGTTCGTTTAAATCGTTCTTGCAACAGTATACTATATCCGAAGATTATAGTCATAAGATTATTGCACCAATTTAAGTAATTCTAGAAGTAATGCTCATGTTCGATGTTCTTGGATGTACCGTAAATCTGTGTGTTAGGTACGTATAACAATAGTTGTAATTGTATTCAGCGCGAATCGCATATCTATGTCCTGGTATCTGTGTGCGTCGCACACAACGCGTAAACACGCGTAATCTATTTGAAGGACAAGACGCGGCCCCGATAAACTATATTAATTTCTTGATAGTTTACGAGCACAGATTCAGTATTATATATTCACGATGTGATAGCGTACGTTCCTTTAAGATTGTGTATAGGTGTTTGCATCAGGTTTATGTGTTGTTGATGAGTACTATGTGCTGCGTAGAGAAGTGTCTCGCTTCTCTCGGGTGCAGAGGAAGATGATCGAGTCAGTCGTTGTGTGGAATGTGGACGCTCGATATATTGTGACACAAAAGGTTTCGCTAATGTCCTCGACGTTAGCGTCCTCTCGTCGGCTACGTAATGTCTACACCCCTTACGACGAGCCGTAGTACAAGCCATCATTATTATCGATGTAGTCCAACTTTACGTAAACAGTGAATGTATCGATATTATCATATCTAAGCTCAATGTTGTTGATCAATGTACATCTATATTTCGGTGTTGAATGTTAAGCAGATTCATGAATGTTTCATTATATCAATACCTAATACATTTTTGATCAATTATTACTCTACCAGGCCAATAACTCGTTTTGGTCATTGGACCGTCTTCTAGCCTACCTCCCGCTAAAATGAAGAGCTTTTTGTGTTGTCCCAAGCCATATAAACGCAGGTTAAGAATGAGTAGATTTAAACAATATATTAAATTGTGTTTGTTGTTGATAGTCTGTGTTAAGAGCTCGCGCAATAAGATAGCGGTTACGCATTCTTTTTAAGTTGGACATTACTAGAGATTGGGTCAGATAACAACGGTTATTGGGAAGGTACATTATTCTTAAATAATAATATACCTGCAAACACCTCGCGTACGTGTGACGCACTTGACAACACAGACCAAAGCCCGATGTCTCATGTCTGCTTGCGAGCACTCCTATAGTTAAATGTCAGTATGTAAGATGTTCAATCTCCGATGTATCTCTAGGAATTGTAGGTGATTCCACTGCACCTTCTTTAAAGACGGTCCACTTCTTTCACAATATATCAGTATCAATGTATCTCGATGTTTCTTCAACTAGCTGAACTCTGATAGGTATCTCCTAGTGCAATATGAAAATAAAACAATAAAACGATTTAATTATAACTTGACAACTACTTCGTGAAACATACAAAATTCTACTACTAAAATTAAATTCATATTAAAACAATTATTATGTTTCACGTCAAGACAAGATTGACTTATGTCATTGCAGCTTCATGTTATGAGTTTGAATTATGCATATTTTAAATGAATTATTTATAATTATTCATGTACTTACCTTTAATTTTATTCAAATTATACATTTTTGATAACTACTTTCTATTATGTCGTCACGTCCTTCAATTATATTCAAAATTTTATGTAATTTGGTGTAAATGTTGTCCAACGATTATTAATAAATATTTGGAATGTAGTTTTGAATGGGTTGTATTTTTTACATTTGATTAGGTAAGTAGGAGTGACATTGATTTTATTACAGTTCTTTAGGCACAATTTGTTTCTACATAAAGACTTTGTTTAAACATAAAGTGTGCAATATAGTGGGAATAAAGCGGAAAGGTTATTTAATGGGGCACAAAACAGTTTCACAATATTATGTATATTAGGTACTTACTACAATACAGTGGTACCCAACTGATAAGGCGCGTCGTTAATCTTCGTTCGCACAGAAAAGAAAGTATGGCCCCGAAGATTAACGAAAGAATGCTTAAAACTTGCAATCAACCTTAGATCAATACTATATGGTTCATAATACACTGCAGCTGTTAGTTCCGTCTCACTCGCAAGTCACGCCCCCTCCGCACAATTACACTTCGTGCCAATTTTATCGGGTCTCCAATTTTCATTAAATATATATTTAATTAAAAATACAGGTTATTTAAAATGTACGATTTATTTAATAAACAAATAGGTATTTATTTAGTAAACAATAGAAAAAGCTTAATCTAAAGGCCGCACTCCTGCTGTGCCAATATCACTCTGAGCGTCGCTACTATTACCATCACTATCACGACTCGAACTATCCGATGAGGATGACGTATCTTCGTTGGTGTTTATTACAAATTGGTCCAATCTATCGTCGATGGCCTCTTCCAATGTCATAAATTCGTCTTCGCATTTGATGTCATGATCTACAACTTTTTGCCACTCGTCTGGCCCGATGGATGCGAATTTTTCAGACAAAAGACGCTGCACCTCGGTCAAATTCATGGCAACATTGTATTTGCTTATGTGACCTTTCACCTGCAACTAAATGTTTTCTATCGGATTGAAGTCCGGATGATATGGAGGGAGCCTTAACACTGTGTGGCCGTGAGCTTCCATTATGGTGGCAAGCGAGTAGGTACTTTATATAGAGACGCTTATGGCGTTTAATTATATCGTACAATTCCGGTTTATACGCTTTGATATTGAAAGGTATGTTTTTATTCTTTAACCAATCTTGCATAATCTTTTTCGCAAAGTTACTGTTCGGTGCCCTGTCCTCTAATGTGCTATGGTATGACGCATTGTCAATGACAAACACAGAATTCGGTTGGAGGTTGGGAATTAATTTCTCTTGCAACCATTTCTCGTAATTTTCTTTGTTCATCTCACTGTGACAGTCTCATGTGGTCTGAGCCGATTTGTACATGAGCAAAGCATTTGGTATGAAACCACCAGCATGCACTATAATCAACCTCTTTCCCTTCGAAATTGGTTTTTTTATGCCTTTGCCTTGGCCATCAGACCAGGCTTGTTCCTTGGTGTGGGTCGAATGAACATAAGTCTCGTCGCCATACACAGTAGGTCTCCCTTCATGCCGATATTTTTTTATTTTTCTTAAAAATCGTATACTTAATAGCCTTACTTTGTCTTTTTCCGCCAGCAACGTACGGTTCGTTTGCGTTTTCCTAAACTTAAATCCTATCTTTTTTACGATTGGGCGCAGAGTTTCTCTGCCCCCTTCGAAGTTGATATCTCTTTTTAATTTCTCCAATAGCGCTCACATTGTTACTATCTGTTTTTCTTCGCGGTGGAAGTCATAAATTTTCCTGCGTATGGCTTGGTATGAAAAATCGTCCAACTCCTTGCGATAAGTTTTTTTCAATTTACCCTTTTTCGGCGTTCTAAAAGAAGGCCCCGCAGTGTTTTCACTCATATGTTGATCCTTCTCTTTAAGAATTCTCGTTACTGTTCGTTTTGAAATTTGTGTAGCTTCGGCCGTTTGGTCAATAATTTTTAAAAATCGATCTTTTATAAATGTTGTGCTCTTAGACTCCTGAGCTTCTTTCTTCATAAACTCGTGCACATTGAAAAGTATTTCACGAGCTTGACTTTTAAGTGGTTGCCCCCTTTTTAAAGAACTCATTTTAAACCATAAAAAAGAAAACACTGTTGTTGCCACTGAGTGTACTTTTGCCTGCTACGCGTGCACTCGATCAGACGTATGGCGGCTGACTAACATGCCACGCGGCGCGCGCTAACATGGCGGCAGCTGCCGACCAATAGCGGTACAGGACAAAGAACCGCGGTGCGTGGAGCGTGCCGATTGGTCAATAGCATTTCCCGCGCTTTAAAAATTCATCTTCGCAGGTAATCCATATCAGTTGGGTACTACTGTACTTGTTATTAAAATATCGTCTAGATTTTACCAGACATGTTAACTGCTCTATAACTCCAAAAAAATTTGCAAAAAACACAAAGTTGCAATGAAATGCACTCAATAAAAGCAGGTTATGCATGTCTTTTTTTTAAATAATTTATATTAAAATGTGTTTCCAAAGAAATGAAAATGTTTAAACAAAGTTTATTGTTGAAACGACTGGGTGCAAAATGTATATTTTATGTTACGCTTCATTTCCAAACAATATTTTCTTTTGAAAATTATGTATTAAGTAATTTCTTTATGTTAATGTAAGTATCAATTGTTTTAACCGATTCGCTAAGATTCAGGGCTCATTACGTTTTTATGTAAATGTGAAGAGCATAGATTTAGTTTCGTTCAGAATGGTTCTACTGGTATAGTAGTATACTAATGGTATAGAAGTCTGAGTCACGATGTTTACGGAGTGATATTGAAAATGTAGGTTATAATTATACCCATTGAGCAGCGACTAGATGCGGCACTACTTAATAATATTCGTGCCGCGCAATTTTCGTTGAGCGTTTTCTATTCGCACGTTGCGGAGTAAACAAAATAAATGTCTTTTTTTTTGCGTCGTGTTTACCGCAAATGAACGTATTTTCTTTCTTTTTCTTTCTATCTAGCAGAGTCCTCCGAGGCGTCTCCTTAATGCACACCTTTTAGCGCTAAGCTCGCCCTACTACTACCCATTGTTTTAAACGACACTGAAACTACGAACTGAGTCTATCTAATAGGAATTGGTGAAATATTCTTTAGGATAGTGGGCTTAGACCGTAAACTTCATACGAAGTAATCTCGATAGATAGTACTGATATTTCACGAGTTCATATTTTTATTGCAGCCTTATAGTTTCGACAAATAGTTTTTCTTTTCATGGTCAGTTATTGGTAACCTAGAGTGGGCCTGATACCAGGAGCAGATACCACGCGCAGATATCACGCGCTCGCGATACGCGCGCATGAAAATGCTACGGACTCGTGGTCTGCACATCAGTGCGCGGCTGCGGCTCGTCCCGGCTGCACGTATCCTCCTATTATGTAGGTCCACACATCCATTGTACCCTCCCGGGGTTCCCGAGTGTTTTTGGCAACATTTTTTTTGAACTTCCTTATTTTGTCTGGCATTTGATTATCGGAGGGTCTCAACATGTGAATCCAATCATATGCATCTCGGGAACTCGATATTTGGTCCATGACTGAGCCGCTATTGTCCTCTTTATCATTGGATTCGTGCCCACTTTCAAAACTTCCCATCAGATTTACACCTTGGTAAGCTCGAAGGTGTGAGAGAATACATAGGCTATACAGGGTTATTTTAAATTGGCTACTCACTCCACAGACGCGATGGGTATCGATATCTTAACATGTTAACGTAAACCACCAGTGCCACCGGCGCTGGGGCTCTGTCTCGCATAGGGTCGCAGCGTTATGCTGAACGATGGCTGTTTTGCATGAATGTGACGCATATTTTCCTACAGCTTGTTTCTTTTTGTGTTTGTGTTCTTTCTTTGCGTCATGTTTACCTCAAATAAACGTGTTTTCTTTCTTTTTTTTTCTCTTTAATCTTCCCATCAAAGATTTGTCGGGTGTCCATCGATCTTTGAGACCTAGTTAAGGATCCTACTAAATGTACCATCTTAAAGAAATGAGGGTTTGCGACAGCCGAGTAGGAGGACTTCACGACCAGCCCAAGGTCAACCTCAAGAAAAGTTTGAATGATGGTTGTGATGTATCGGGACTTTATAAAAAAATACATCACAAGTTAAACCTACATTATAAGCAAATAAATGATTTCTATTTCTATTGTTCAGTTCCTCTCGGTTCTGCATCATGTGTTTGTCTATATCATCACCAACATGCACCCTAATTGCGTAACACACTATCAATCACAATCTGAATGGTTTTGAAGCAAATTGCTCATCCATTGCTTCATATGCTCGAAAAATTTGTCTACGCAACAACGTAAATAAAGCGATTCCTACTGTTAGTGTGTTAAGAAATTGCTCCGCTGATTAACCAAGACCCAATCCATAAAATCTGAGAGATTCTGCATTCCCAATAAATTCATAAGGTATCCGTATGACAGCGGCACGGTCTTTGTATTTTGATCCAGTGGTGCCGATCCGCATGTTCGCGTAGTGGTGTTCGGGTAACCTGTTAAATAACATATCCACGGCTGCGACTAAGCCATCGTATCCGCGCTCGCTGGACCAGCCGAGGTACAGTACTACGACATCTGAGACGTCGGAGGCGGTCGAGGCTAGAGCCTTCGTTTGTTCAGATATTTTGCTTTGCCAATGCGTCATTCGGTGGCTAGTCTGGGCTTTGATCATCCTATAAATGCTAAGTACATATACAGCCATCCATGGGTCATCTCTCTCTGTATTTGGTGTTGATTGCAATTCTGCCGCGCTAATTAGAAACGCAGTAAGGAAGGATTTTTGGAAAATTGAGTTGCATCATGATACGAGGATTCCGAATCTAATTAACTCAATTTTCCAAAAATCCTTCCTTACTGCGTTTCTAATTAGCGCGTCAGAATTCTTGCCTAGATACGGTTGTCTTAAATTTTACGAGATCCCAAGGTGTTAATCCTGTCTTTCCTATTGATAAAAGAAAGAAGAAAGAAAGAAAATAATTTTATTTGACCCAGGTTAAGGCACACATTATTCACTTAAACAGAAAAAAAAAACTTATAATAGTATAAATTGTGCACCCCAGGCCACGGCTGCGCCAAATAGGCCCAGTTCATCATAACAGCTAGTGCCGTGCGCTGGTTTTCAACTGGACCTTATGTTACGAGGACTTAATGATACTCCGTATGACGACCAGTCTTCTCCGAGTTCTCCCTTTACAGAGAGGAGAATAGTATATGAAGGTTGTGGCTTCACTTATGGATGTTGTTGTCATTTATGGATTTCCTCAAGGCATTTGTCTTCTACATTTGTTGTTACTAGTGTAAGGGGAAATCCTGGTTTTGCCCAGAGTTAAAATTGAACCAGTCATATGGATACTGGGTCTCTATTTTCCCAGTTGGTGCTATGGGGGTCACGCCCTTTTTGGTCGAAACTCTAAGCTCGTCTTTGTAATGTTTGATTATTTGTTATACGGAATGTGCATCATTGACTACAATTTATATTGTGTTATAAATCAAAATACAATTTTTGGGAAATATTCCCTGACAGAAAAACGCAATAGATTTTTTTTTTTAATTTCTCTTTACAACAAAGATGTGATCTCGTATTATTATCGTAACGTAAAATTATGACTGATTGTTTGTAATTAGATTTAATCCATTATTTTGATTATGCATCCATATTAAATTTATGTTTGACGATGTCATGCTCTTTGGTGATAACAAAATCTTGTTGCATTTATTGGATCTATCAATTTCAGCCAATTACCAAATGTAATAGAACTACCTTTTAATTAAATATATTAATTCACTACAAATAGTGTTTTTTATTTAATCACATTTACCTTGCCTCCCTAATATTTCTGAATGTATGGAGAATTCACTTAAATGAAATAGTTTAATCTGTAAGTAGTATCTAACGGGATCATTTACACGTCATATAAATAAATAATTATTCTACAACTCGGGCGTATTAACATGGTGTCCGTTTCGACTGCTCGGCCACAGTGTCGTAGAAGAAAAACGACTACGTCAACATTACGAAGGAATTTGTAAAACACTAACAATGAAAGTCGCGCAGGGTAGCTTCACTTTTGATGTTCGCGGCGCTCCATCTTCCTTTTTTTGTTGATCTGAGATTGCGGCTCGAAACATCTAACGTAAAGCTACGTAGAACACAATTTTAGGTATCAGGGAGGCGCAGAGGACAAATATTTTTTTTATTTGAAATAAAAAAGGTTCTTCTAAAGAGAAATTAACAAATTAATATCACAATCTAATGAAAATAAAAACTTTTTGAGAAAAAAATACTATTAATAAAGGAGTTTTCCAACACTTTGAGACTTGCTCGCAGTCCGCAAGCCCGAGCCTACGGTGGCCGGGAATCGGCTGTCAATTCCCAACGCCCAAGGCGTCTCATGCGGCGACTAGGGGTGTGTGGGCGCAAATATTGCTTCTCCCTCAAGCGTGCTGCCTCCTCCTTCGTGAACATTACTGCTTCGCAGAAGGAGCTTCCCATGTATTCTTGCTCCGTACCATGACCTGGACCAGGGCCGGACGCGAAAGATCGCAGCCGCCGATCGCTTCCGCGAGGACACGGCGGTGCTCCGCCCAAGCTGGGCAGACCTCCACCGTATGCTCTACCGTGTCCTCCGGGCGATCAACGCAATGGTGACACCCGGGCGTGTCCTTCCGATGGATGTCGGCCTGACAGGTGAACTACAGACCAGACTCCACTGTGACATACCAAGCTAACGCGCTACGGTGTTTGTCCATATGTTGGGGTCATCAATAAAACGTTAAAGAATGAGCTCCTCGTCCTCAGCCGTGTATCTCCGGGAACGACCAGTGTCAATTTGCCTACTTCTTTGGACGCTGCCAGTTTTAGATAATCGACGATAAGTCGATTCGAAGACAGTAACGTGTGGGAGTCAACTGTTGGGAAAGCGAAGTTGATATTCTCTCCGCGCTTCAGCAGCGTTACCGTCACAAAGTCCGTAACAGTACATTATGTCAACGTATTCAGGATTAGAATATGGCAGCCATATTTAGCACTTATGAACTTAGCACAGCACAGCAGAAGAGCAAGATACGCGGCAACAGTTAGGGAAATAGCCAGATAACAAAACACAAGCTTGCGCGACGTAGAGTTGAAACTAACTAACGCTGACGACTAGATTTTGCGAAGTCGTAGCCCGTGTCATGTTTTGCTGTCACCGTCGTCACTGTTGAGGCGGTCTTCAAACGACTGGCCATGTTCAAGTTAAGAGTCAATAGGGACAAGAGTTTCTTTGCGACGGAGTCTGTCAAATTTCTAGGCCACGTTATCGTGCCAGGCGGAATCCATGTGGATCCAGACAAGACAGCAGCCACTGACAACATAACCGCCCCTCAGAACGTAAAGCACTTAAAAGTGTTTTTAACAGACGTCGAGTTGGTACCGACGTTTTATCAACAATTACGCGTAAATCGCGAGGCCTCTTACTAACCTCCTGAAAAAGTCGAGTGCCTGGCGATGGGACGCCGAGCAACAGGAGGCGTTTGAACGCATGAAGTCTCTTCTCGTGTCCGCACCCTCCTCACTAGCCCCGAAAGGAACTACTCCACGACCGAGCGAGAGGCTCTCGCCGTCGTGTAGGCACTCGATAAGTTCCGCGGCTATGTAGAAACCGGGAAGGTCACGGTTAGGACAGACCACCAGCCCTTGCAATGGCTGATGAGTCAAAGGTCACCTAGCGGCCGACTGGCCAGGTGGGCCCTCACCTTTCAAGAGTTCGACCTTAACATTGAAACCACACCCGGTCGCTCGAACGTAGTTGCAGATACGCTGTCGCGACACGTTTGTTCTGAGGACCAGAACGAGTGTGACCTATGCATGACGATCATCGATATCATATCACGTCATATCATAATAACTTTATTACAGACTATGGCTGTCCATAATTGTGTTAGTATGCATTTAACGACTATGTTAGTAAACCAGGACTAAAAATAAAACGAATCAATTTGACACATGGAGTGCGATTCAGTGTCTATGAAAAAGACCATCTAACCGGTCCACTATTGCTTTCAGAATGCTGTTCGAGCTTGCTCTGATACGGTGCAATATGGAGGCCGCTCTCGTTCTCATGATGGCATGAAAGCCATTAATCTGAGCCTCCATAAACATGCCAGACGCACTACAACATCTCGGTAGCCCCAGCAACATCCTAAAAGCGTTATTATATTGTACACGAAGGGCACTAAGTGTCTGCCGAGTACAGCTGACCGACAGGGTGCACGAATAAAACAACTGGCAGTATGCCCTGAACATTGTGCACTTTACCTCATTCGGGCACCGTTAAAACCTGCGAGCCAGCATGTTTCCACGGACAGCCAGCGCCCCTCGTTCTTTCTCAACGTCCACGTCATCAGCGAGGTCCTCCGTGACCCATTGACCCAAGTACTTAACCAGCGTCGCTTTGTTAAGCGGTACACTATTTAAAATTCCGTGGTAGGAATACCACCAACTCGCTTTTGTCCGCATTGTACCTGAGCCCATGAGCCACGGCGTAATCCTCACATCTCCTAACAAGTTTCCGTATACCGCCAATTGAAGGACTCAGCAACACCATATCATTCGCATCAGTGGCGCAGCTACAATTATCATTAGAGGGAAGCCGAAGACAAAATTGTTCAGTTCTCATAAACTCAGACAACAAACTGTAGGTTTTTGATCTTATGATGTATTAAACTGGTATTAAATATAATTATGTAATGTGATGCACAGTTACACACACAGGTGTACCATATTATTTGGAAATAGTAGACATTAAGAAAAGTGGTTGTTCCGAAGGGAAGCCGATAGGAATCAGGTTGTATGAACGCTTCGCCCCTCATCCGCATAGCATAAGCTGTTAATAGTGGTGCCATCAATAGTGCAGCCGACTGCAGAAGAGGAAAGATATGCCGAAAAGGAATAGCAGTGATATCCGCAGCAATCAGCTATTGGACCCAGAGGTCCGGAAAATTATTGAGGATGTGGAGTCCGACGAACCCTCTAGGGGGAGACCATGGTCCGACCGCGGGTACACCATTTCCGACGGTATCCTATACAGGTATAGCTTGGACTCGGACGATGGAGAGGACTGCTGCTTAGTCGTGCCCGAGCGTGAACACAGGCAGGTCTTCCACGATGCGCCAACAGCTGGCCATTTCGGAGGTATAAAGCCGACAACCGCAAACCAGCAGGACTGCTGCAAACTGCCGCTGTGTCACGACGATTCGAGGTAGTTTTCGTGGACCTGTTTGGTCCGCTCGTAGAGACACAGGTGGGTACTGATAATTGAAGATGTTTGCGCGCGCTGGGTGGAACTGTTTCCGTTAAAGAATGCCATCAGCGTCGAATGTGCTCAGACTCTTGCGAATGAAGTGTTCCTCAGGTAGGGAGTACCACGTTGCCTTATCAGTGACAATGGCGTGCAATTCGAGAGCGAAGTTATGCAGCAGGTCTGCCACGATATGGGAATAAGCGAGTCGCTCACGCCTTTTTATCATCCCGAGGCCAATTCCATAGAAAGAAAGAACCGGGACCTCAAACCTCAATTGGCTATACTCGTAGGCCACGACCATACCACTTGGGACGTGCATCTTGCAGCAATCAGGTTTCCTATGAACTCCGCGACTTCATAGCAAACCTGATTGCTGCAAGATGCACGCCCCAAGTGGTATGGTCGTGGCCGTGTACCAGCAGTACAGGGTATTCGCCGGCGTTCCTCACCTTCGGGAGAGAGTTACGGACTCTGCGATAGACATTTTCCTAATAAAACTAAAAATCTAACTAACTCAAAACTACTGAATTTCGGTAGAACATTTGGTGGCTTAATTTGTTGCATTTTAACCCTACTATGACGTCCTGCAAGGAATACGTCGAGTTACCAGTAACCCTGTATATGTTAGAATAGAAATAGCACTTTTGGTAGGCTCCACAGGAATCAAGAATTTGCTAATTTCTTTCTCGCGTTCAAAAAAAGACAATACTTTAAGTATAAGGGCCCGTTCATAACTGTGTATCGTTTTTTCTACCATTTTGTTAGGAAAAAACAACAGTTTCAAGAAAAATTTCCAAACGTAACAATAATAACAAAAATCCAACAACAAATAAAATAACAGCAAGAAAAAAACTCGAAAATCCTAAAGAGCAAAGACGCAATGGTAAAGGCTCCTGCAAACAGGCGCGACACGTCACGCGAATCGCGCGCGATTCAAAGGCACCGCTCGTCGCGCGGCATGCGGTGCCTTTGTGTCGCATCGCATGTTGCGCCTGTTTATAGTAGCCTTAACAGTAATGGTATCGCTACTACCCTCGCATGGCGACGGTGGGGCGCCGCGCGGGGTAGCGGGGGATTATCGAGTTCCGAGCCAGGGGGTCTACTCCCTAAGCACGTTAGTCCGTAGTTTTGGACGAAGTTACGGGCGTTACCTACTCCGTATCACTTACGGACATAAGATTAGTTCGGTTTCCGAACTAAAAATGAATGACAACATGATTTTACAGTTGTTCCTAGGCTCCATGTGTTTTTGTACGTCCGAAAATTTATGTTTACACTTGTTTTAACGGATTAACTACTTTCGGACGGGCCCGTATCTTCGTTGACGGACTTAGGGACTAGACCCCCAGGTGTCATGTTAATTACTGGTATGTAGATGGAGTCGACATTTCCTATCTGAATAGAACTCCTCTAAACTGAAACGACGCGCCCCACTACTTTTTGTATACGCACACTACAGTAAGGCGGGTGTCACACCTCCGCCGCGAAACTATTGCAGTGAACGCGCAGTAGTTCTGCCATGACTAACTTGTCCGTTATACGACAAGCGAAACTGCCTATTCTAACGCACAGATTTGATTATGATTCTCTTTCCCGCGTGATTTCGCCCATTTCGATGCTAGTCGGAAGCCGATTACACCTCCGTGTTGAGCCCGCCATTTTGTTGCGATGCACAGTGGTCCCGGTTCCTAAGAAGGGCGGTCATAGGGGTTGCAGGTCGGATTAAAAATGAAAGAATAACTTTTTTATCGAAGAAATGATTGTTTTGAGGTTCTAAGGGCAATAATAAGTAAAAAATATATTTTTAAAAGCAAGGTAAATATATTCTCAAAAAAAGAGCATTCATCCGTACTAAAAATAGGTAGTAAGTAGGTAACAATAAAATTGGTTTCATACATTTATTATTTCTGAGCATTGCTTAGTTGGCATATAAATAATAAAATTTACTAGATAATAAATAGCGGAACATAGTGTTTTATATAAAACAAGGGCAATTTGCATAGTAGGAAAACATTATAATTAACAATATTTACATTTTTGAAAAATTGCAATATGGTTCAAGTACGTAATAAATCCAACACTTCTTCTGCTAATACAGACTTCTGCTTGTAGATTGAAGATGCTCGCTTCTCTCGTCGTCGTTTTCATGTAGTCCTCCGTCAGAGCTCCCAAGTATGCAGACTTCGATCTCATTTAACCAGTCACCGTATTTGGCAATTAGTTTAGCTTTTGACCTCCCCAGTTTCTTCCAATATGCAGCAAACCGTTTACAGAGATTATAAATTAAATCTCTCAAGTAATCGGCCAGGATATTTTCAGTGTCCGGTAAAGAGTCTGCTAGCATTTCAAGCACTTCACGAGATCTATCTGCATCATTTTCTTTATTCGTTGCAGATAACCAGGTGTTTAGAACAACCATTCGAGGAAAAAAACACTTGATGGTGGCTCCTGCAGAATAAAAGAAAAACAAAATTACAAAAATACCTAAGGTATCAAATTTACCTACATACGACCCAGTCCTTTCAATGACATTATAGCAATCCTCGGCGCACTTTGGCGCACCTGGACGTTACCGTTTTTGAAACTAGACAAACTAGAGATTATTTTGATATATGTATATGTTTCATCTTTGGCGATTCGTTCCTTCCTAAGTAAGTCTAATTGAATATGGCAAAAACAAAGAAATCGGAAGTCTCTCTTTGACGGTGCTGGTTACCGATAGTGGCAGGGTTAAAGTAAACACAATAGGATTAAAAATGTCGTACCTACATACCTTCTTTTTGAATATCCATGGCACAACAATATCACAAACAACTAATTTCCGAGAAAAACAACACTTTGAAAACAATAGAAATTTCGACGAAAAGGTAACGCTAATGAGCACTAATGAAGTGTTACTTGTGTATCCTGTAACGATAAATAACATCATAATTTGACCATCGACATTTCAGCCCTATGACCTATGGCGGGACCACTGTGCGATGTGGCGTTTGTTTTGCACGTGTATCTGTGGCAGTCGTCAAGTTTATAAATCAAAACTTCCATTTTTATGTAAAATGGATGTTGATTTTACGGAAAAACTAATCCAAGAGGTCCGAAGTAGATCTATACTGTATTTACTAATCGAAAGCGACGACGTTTTGCTCCGATTGCTACAACTCAACGGACTCGCATGATGTTCCACTATTCAAATCGCGCCATAATGTTTCTTAGCGGTCTCCTATCTCTATTTTCGCGGCGCGGAAGTGTGCTAAGGCCCTAAATGCGGGTATGGGGCGCGTTATTTCAGCAATATATGAGCTTCGCCACTGAGAAGAAATAGCGAAACAAACTCAGGGGCCAATGTCTCTTTTAAAGTCCAGACAATCTTGGTAAGATCATGTGAGGACCATGTAAATTAGTGTCTGAAATGGTCTTTTGAAGAAAGAATTACACAGATTTGAGTGGACCTGACCAGACGGTGCAAGCATTTATCAGTAATCGAGTAACTCAACTCGGAACTTAAGAAGCGCAATGACTCGACGAACAATACCCAAGATAGGATATTTGGGTGGTCCGCATAGAGTACTCAAAGAGGAGTTGAAAGTCATAAGAAATATACAATTTGAGACGCTACATAAGAGGAGCATGTAGACAGACGCAAGGACGGTTTCAGTGTCAGTGGCCTCTCAGTAATTTATATAGGTACATAAAGACCTATAGGTACCTACCTACAAACAAAAGATGGTAATAGGTATAAAATAGATGTCTAAAATACTCTTACTGGTAGTAGAGCTACTTACCTGCCAAAACCATCAAAGGTTCTCGAATACTAGGTATGCCATTAACTTATTAGTCACGCCACGGAGATGGTTTAATCAAGCATCCAGGGACAGACCGCGGCAAGTGTAGCTTACCTTCGCATATCGATCGGCCTCTGGCCTCTAACCACAAGCTTTTCATTACAATAGATCTGCATTATACTATTAATGAGGGTTTTCTGAAATGAAGTTCACTAGGTGGCAGCACTGAGACATCAGGTCTGGTAGGCACTTGTCAAAATTGTCAAAGCGCCTATATTTTCTTTAGTAGTGACTGAATGGCGAACGAATGATGAACGTCATCATAATACAATTATATTTTCTAATCATTGTCGAAATGGAAGACCTCTTGTCAGAATGGCGCCAACTGGTGGCGTAAATTTTCATGAAAACCTTCATTGGTGAGCTGGTGTATTAAAAGAACGGTACATTCCTAAAATTTGTTGCAGTCTCAAATAACAGATGTCGCTACTGTGTAGGTACAATCAACAGTCTTATGTGGACTGCCACCGGAATGATCATTTTGGCTTGCACGTCAGATCTGCGCCTATCTCTGCGTGTGTGATGTTTTAATGCAGACAGTAACGCGCACGCAGTATAACTACGAAAGCGCGTTGTTGGTTGCTCAGATGCACATGCATCTGAGTTGTAGGTATCTTTATTTAGTGTTGACTACACATGTAGTCAACACTAAATAAAGATACCTACAACTACCTACAGAGCAGTGGCGCAGATACAAACATCATTAGAGGGAAGCTGAAGAAAAAATTGTTCAGTTCTCATAAACTCAGACAAAAAACTGTAGGTTTTTAATCTTATGATGTATTAAACTGGTATTAAATATAATTATGTAATGTGATGTGATACACAGTTACACATACAGGTGTACCATATCATTTGGCAATAGTAGACATAAAGAAGAGTGGTTGTTCGGAAGGGAAGCCAATAGGAATCGGGTTGTATGAAGGCTTCGCCCCTGCTACAGAGTTCTATTATTTATATAGTTTCGTTAATACAATGACAATAAGGTATAGAGAGTAAAAATAAAGTATAATAGGCAATGTATTAAAAAAAAACAATTTTTCATAGGAGCATTTATTGATCATATTAACAACCTGGGCGTGTATGTGTGTGAGAAATGTCTAAATAGAAGAAGGTCTCAAGTGCGACGAGTAACGATGCGATAGTTTCGTAATGGAGTTCTGACCGCTACTGTATACTGGTGGGTCTGTACAACCTGCTCAGAGATAAAACTGGAAATTAAATCAGCGAAAATTTTTTACTAAAAAAACACTTCTCAATCTACCTCTGAGCATATTTTAGTAGAGAATTTATGTCATACTTACCTAAGTTGCTGTAGAGTTTTTTGCTTGTTGCTACGTCCGCAAAATCTCTCATTTCGCCTGTAGCTCATGCAGGGGGCAAAGCGAGGGTGTGGGGCGGGCTCCCACGCTGTGCAGGGATACATAGTGGCTCCCGCCCGGTGGGTGGCAATAACTTCAGTATTTTTTGTAATAAAACTGTTATTTCGCAAATTGGCTGTTAATACCTCTTCATAGTTCAAATAATTTATGAACGATGGACAAGGTTCATTAGTCGGAAGCAGCATTTGTGAGAAATTAAAATAATTTATCCACCTGTTCAAGTGGCACAGGAAATGCTTTTCTGTTTGCTTTGTGTTTGCTCTATTCCTATTTATTTAATTAAATATTTATAATAAGTACCTAGCCCTTAAAAACTTAAAAGAGCTTTAAAGTATTTGGTAGGTAGGTAAGTACCTACTTAAAGTAGAGGTTTATCAAACTGGTATCCATTTCAGCATGCTGAACAGTCTCTGATCTCAGCGTAGTCTATTGTAGGTTGCTCGTAGCCTCGTAGCCTCATAGTCACATAGCCTCGTAGTACCAGATGTCAGTATATCGAGCCTTTTCAGGAAAAACATCGTAAGCGCCAAAAATCACAAAACTATTTTTTCTTCGTAAACTCTTAATTAGACAGTTTTCCATCTTGTCGCGATTACTCTGTAATTTTTTTTTTTAAATTAACACGACTTTATTGTTGTAAGAAGTTATCATCGTAAATGACAACCTATCTATTTTTTGTCGTAACCTCCATTTATCGTAAGTGAGGTACTCGTTGCTTAGGATCCCTGTTTTGGATAATCAATTTATTGTATGTTCCGTACTTGACACTTACGATAATAATTTATCCTAATCACATTAACGTAAGGTAGGTATCTTGTTGCTTGCGATATACATATGTGTTGTATTGTGCGTTTAATTTTTGATGCAATATTACGCAACAATTGCTTTTAAAACGAGTATTGACGTTTTAAATTACCATTTGGTCATAAATATAAACATTGTTAATTATTTTGTAAAACACTAATTAAAATAAACTAACTATTAAAATAATTATTTTCGTAGCTTTTGTTTCTACAGCAGTGTGACTGTGTTTGTTCCACGAGTGAAACGAAACGCATTTCATACGAACTGCCGATCTATTCTGTAAACATCACACCGTGAGCACTTAGGTGAAGTGAGTTTGAAGTGAGCTCAATTCCTAGTGGAGTAAGGTGGGATGACAGTTCACATCACGCTCACTTCAGCTAAATTTTCACGGTGGGATCTTTACAGAATAGCACCACTGATTTTGGACAAGCTAACGTGCTCTTCGCATTGTGAACTTTTACATAGTTACACTAGTTATTAGTTTGTTAATTATAAATTATATTGAATTTTAGAGTTTTTACGCCAATTAACTAACAAGGTAAGTAAATATTTACCTATACTAATAATGTTACTTGGGACGTGAATAAGAATTAGGTTACAGGGCGGTTTAGTGTTAATAGGAGGACGGTGATCAGATAAATTGTTACTAATTGTTGATTTACCTACCTCCCTATTGGTTTATTGTAAAATTATACGTGTACCTATTGTTTATCTTTTTAAATACGGAACCGCTTTTTTGCGCTGGAACTAATTTATGTTTGGGTTTGTGATTATACCTACAACTTTTTTGGAATGTGCTTTATTTTGCTTTCAGAAAGGTTTAGAAGATGGGTGAACGTGCGCAAGAATCATCTCGTGCGTTAGTAGACTACTCTGATTCTACAGACTGTTCCGAAATCGATCAGGCTTCGAATGATCATCATGATTTTAGTCGCTGTGATTCTGATGAATCTTGGCATCTTCCTATCAAAATAAGGAAAGCTATACCAGTGTTCACTACAGTGGATGCCTTATCTCAACCATCTACTTCTAAAGCACAAGATCCTCTTGCACTGTTCGGTGAGAGTTCTGAATCTAAAAACGAAGATACTGAGAGTTCAAGTGAGGATTTAGGTGTCGTAGGGGAAAAGGGTTTGCGGAAGAAACGTCCTTTACCGAAGAAATTTAAAGAAAGGTCTGAGAGGTGGTCTGGGAAAAGTAAATGCGTTAAGCCTAATCCCTGCTTAGGTAAAAAAATGTGGTAATGATTGTCCTAATAAATTCATTGAGGTTGAACGTAATTGCATACACGAATTGTATTGGGGATAAGGGTCCAAGCAGAGACAAAAAGATTGGCTTTTATCTTGTATCAAGGAATGTAAAATTGGTCGAAAAAGAGCAAATAGTGATCGTCGTAAAATAACTTACAATTACTTTTTACCGAAGGGCGCTAATTCTATTAAAGTGTGCCAACAGTTTCTCCTGAAGACTATTGACATTTCACAGATGACTCTACGTTATACTAAGTCGTACAAGATTGCATCTTTTATATCGAAACCTGACCGACGCGGCAAGAAAATACAATCAAACAAATACAGTCCGGAGCAAACCGCAAATGTTAATAATTTTATAAAAAAGTTGCCTGCTGTTCCGTCACACTATTGTAGAAACAAAAGTAGCAAACTCTACTTACCAACTGAATTTAGAGATTTAGCATATTTATATAAAAACTTCTATTTGAAAGAAGATAATACAAAAGAATTAGGTGCAGTAAGTTATCAAAAATTTCGAAAGATTTTCAAAACTGAATTTCACTTAGGGTTTCATTTGCCAAAGAAGGATAAGTGTGAGCAATGTGAGAGAGTAAAGAATTTGTGTGACGAAGACAAACTCAGAACAATAGAATCGGATGCTTATAAAAATCATACAAAAGACGAAGAAAGATCATTAAAAATATTTTTAGAGGATTAAAGGAAGAGTAAAGAGTGTAAAAATTTTTTGTGTGCTAGTTTCGATCTTAAAGGTTCTGACAACACCTCATGGTGAAAGTGTTAATTTTTACTACACTCGAAAGCTTGCTTATTATAATGAAAGCATTTATGAGAGCGGTACGAGGTGTGTGTTTTGTTACCTTTGGGATGAAATGGAAGCCAAAAGAGGTTGCAACGAAGTTTGCACCGTTATCTTTAAGTACCTTAAAACGGTCGATGAGAGCAGAGATCGGGATGAAAGCGCATTGTACCTACTGTGACAGTTGTGCAGGACAAAAGAAAAACAAAGCCATGCTAGTAATGCAGTGCTGTATCGTTTCATGCAGAACCATGCTAGTTTTATTCAAAGGTTGTCCATAAACTACCTTATTCCTGGGCATACTATGATGCCTGTAGACTCAGTACACGCTACTATAGAAGGTTTTATTCAAAAGAGAACTATTTATGCACCATCTGAATGGCAAACTTTAATCGGAAACGCCCGAACTAATCCCAAAAAGTATGAAACCGTCCTATTAAAAAAACACGAAATTAAAGACTGGAAGTCGTATGGAACGGCCTTTTTACCAAGTAGAATTAAAATACAAACCACCAAGTTACGATCCGCCAGATTTGAGAAGGGTGATAAATTTTATATTAAAAATGATTTCTATGCTCCCGAACAGGAAATAGACGTTTCTATAATATTGAGGTCTCGACAAAACCAACAACCTATCCGTGAACCTAAAACTGCATACATTGAAAAAAACCCTATTTCAAAGAAAAAATATGAAGATTAAAAAAGAATATTTTCTTAATCTAGTTTTAATTTTATTAAAACCCGTAGAAAATCAATGTCGTATAAATCTGAGAACATCGCAACCGACATTCTTAATACACGTGTCAGCGATTATAGTCATCGTTTTAAACGTAAGCGACGTTTCTTTGCTAATTAGAAGCAATATATTAATAGACACTATTCTATTAGATCAATAGTTGTATAAATAACAAGTCATGAAAATTTAGAAAGATAATCATAAATACTTTTTAATTAGGAACGAAAAAACCCTTTCCTGTAAAAAGTGCAAATTGTTGCTTACGATGTTCTTCCTGAAAAGGCTCGATATGTATAAGGTGTATCTATTCATACACGAAATTTCTTAAGGGGCCATTGTACTCATCATTATGAACAACTTTTCACAACAAACAACAAACCAACACAACAAACCTGAAATCACGAAAAAACTGCTGTTCCGTACATTTATATTCGCATAACTCGTCAAAATATAGGGAACATCACTGATTGTTATTTCAGATTTGGTCCCATAGTAAAAGTTGTTCATATTGATGAGTACAATGACCCCTTAAGAGATTTCGTGTACGAAGATACACCATATACAGGGTTACAGGGAAAGTCGTACTGAATATTAAAGGAGGTTATTATTCAGGTCATTTCTGATGATTTTGATTCTGAAATAAAATGTCCGAAACTTAACCGTTATGGAGATATTAAATTTTAAAGATTATTTTTAAAAATCCTTTATTTTTTGGCTTTTAGTCGTTTTCTTTGGGATTAGAGCTCCTAGAGTCGGTTTTTTTGATGTATCTAGTTAGAAGACATGTCCATTAATAAAAATGATCAATAGAAACTGAACCTACTACTAACAGCTTAAAAAACTGCTCGACAACGGTTAGCATTATGAATTTTCTAATAGAGTGTTCTTAACTTTGATGGGCTTTAAAAAAAAAAATGTATGGAACTTATTCTGCGAATAACTTTACAAAGTTCTACGTCTCTTTAGCTATTCAAAAAGTTATATCATCTACTAGGTTTGTTCATAAAATCTTAAAATAATGTTATTAGAATAGGCCCATCTGGTAGTACAACATAACAGAATTTCGATACAAAAGAATCCGGCTTACTACCTGGCACTTTTAAACAATGAAAAAAGATTTGGGTAGACATTGTTTGTGCCCGGGAGACGTGCGGTGACAGGTATTTATGTCATTTTAAATGTCTGAATTGTCAAATCGTGGATCGTGGTGTTTGTTTAGTCTGCTCATGCGATTCTTCCATGGTAGATGTGTTATCCGTGCCCTCCGATTTTTTTTTGTAAAAACGCGACTTGGCTTGGATTTTTGGACTGTTTCATCTTCTAACTGTGTGACGTGGCTTGTAACTGGACTTTGATTTGTGTTGTGAACATGGCAACATTTACCAACGAGGAATATGCTGACATCCTAATGTGTTATGGATTTTGCGAAGGAGTGTCGTTGCGTGCACGCAATGAATACATGCTAAGGTATCCTACTCGCCGAGTACCTGATATTGGCGTATTTGACAGAGTTTATCGAAGACTACGAGAAACTGGTTCTGTGCTAGTACGTCGGACTGACATGGGACGACCTCGTGTTCTTGATGACGACGACGAAGATAATGAAATACGACGTCTCTTTGAAGCCGACCCAACCACGTCAACAAACGTTGTCGCTCGACGGCTTGGTATTTCCCAGTGGAAAGTCTGGTTCGTAATGCACAGTTCTGGGCAATACCCTTACCATTACACGCCAGTGCAAGTAATTGAAGAATCCATTGAGACGACTAGACTTCTGCAGATTTATGCTCAATGCCAATAATGAAGATCCGGATTTTTTAAAGAAAATCATGTGGACAGATGAGTCGAAATTTGACAAAGACGGCATCACAAACTATCATAACACCCATTATTGGGCTCCCAAAGCGCAAGGTAACCCCAAGAAAAAAAGACCAAAAGGGTCACAAAGGAGATTCAGTCTTAATGTGTGGATGGGTATAATATCAAATAACTTGATAGGGCCATACTTCCTGCCCGATAACTTGAATGGCGAGACATATGAAAACTTTTTGAGGGAGGAGTTACCCTCTTTAATGCAAGACTTGCCTATTGCATTGAGACGAGACATGTTCTTTCAACATGATGGCTGCCCAGCGCACTACAGAAGAAGTGTTCGAGCATGGTTGGACGAGAATTACCCAAACCAATGGATTGGAAGAGGCGGACCCATAGCATGGCCGGCGAGGAGCCCCGATTTAACGCCGATGGATTTTTATGTGTGGGGTCATATGAAAAGCCTAGTATACGACCAAATGACACCGATCGCAAATGTCGATATTCTAAGACAAAAAATTATTGATGCGGCTGAGGAAATGAGGCGGAACCTACGAACTTCTGTCGTGAAAAGTAATTTAAGAAAAAGAATGAGACTTTGTGTAAGAAATAGCGGCGGCCATGTAGAACATGAATTATAAAAATATTGCTAAAATTTTTGTCTTTTTTTTACGTATTTTAGCTACTTTTACCTCAAACTAAAAATGTACCCTCTCCTAACTTAACTGTTATTTGGGCAATGTTTTGCCTATTTAATAGCAAGTGTTATACCTTTTTGAATAGCTAAAGAGACGTAGAACTTTATAAAATTATTTGCAGAATAAGTTCCATACAATATTTTTTATTAAAAGCCTGTTAAAGTTAAGAACACTCTATTAGAAAATTCATAATGCTAACCGTTGTCGAGCAGTTTTTTAAGCTGTTAGTAGTAGGTTCAGTTTCTGTTGATCATTTTTATTAATGGACATGTCCTCTAACTAGATACAACAAAAAAACCGACTCTAGGAGCTCTAATCCCAAAGAAAACGACTAAAAGCCAAAAAATAAAGGATTTTTAAAAATAATCTTTAAAATTTAATATCTCCATAACGGTTAAGTTTCGAACATTTTATTGCAGAATGAAATTCATCGGAAATGACCTGAATAATAACATCCTTTAATATTCAGTACGACTTTCCCTGTAACCCTGTATATACAGGGCATTTTTTTAATCACTATCCAAATTTTCGCAGGGTGTTCTACCAATGAATACGAACAACTTTCACTATGGGACCAACTCTGAAATCACGAAAAAAAATCAGCTGTTTCATACATTTTGGTCGAGTAGGTATTGAACTTTTGTATGAATCAGCTGATTTCTTCTTCGTGATTTCAGAGTTGGTCCCATAGTAAAAGTTGTTCATATTCATGGATAACCCTGCGGAAATTTGGATAGTGATTAAAAATATGCCCTGTATATAGCCCTTTTGCTTAGAGTTCTAAGACGTTGGCAGCCTTCTGCCATACAGTGTGTTTCGAATTTAATGGATTTGAAAAACTTTGTGGAATTGTAAACTGTAGGCCAGCCCTCAGTACTCCATTATACTCCAATATAATTACTTACTTAGGTACCTATTTCGTAGTGATAAGAAATGAAGTTTGATATATAATAAATCTGGTAGAAATAGATGAAGACATCGCGCCTACTTCAAATAACATCAAATAAAGCCGCGGCGCATCGCGTTTTCATGTCAACAGACACGTCCGGGTGACTCCATTAGCAGTTTCTAACGGACAAGGCTGAGGCCGTCGCTGGTCAGCAGGTGGAGTAGGAACTAATATCTAGGTCCTGTAGGGACCTATTATTTATTTTGGATAGTACCAAAGTGTATCACTATTCTCATCATTCTCTTACCCTTATTCCAATTTGATTGGCGGCGGCGCAATATAGTCTTCTTCAATACTTCTCTATTACCTAGTCGTCATCTCTGTAGAGCCTAGTCCATTTCTAACCCTTTCTTGCCATATCATCTTTCACGCAGTCCATCCATCGTTTCTTTGTTTTTCACCTACTCTTCTAGACATCCACATTCACCCGAAAACTTCCTCACGATATTTCCCTCATTCCTACGACCACAAGCCCATACTATGACAACCGATTTCCACACAACTTTTCAGTCACCGGTGCCACTTTCAGACATCCTCTAATCCATATTTCTTAATATGTCCATTCGCGTAACACCACACATCCCCAGGAGGAACCCATTGTGAATAATAGGCTAAATAGTTACTGGTTACAGCCTATATAGTCCCAACTCCCACTGCTGGGCAAAGGCTTTCCCCATGACATTTTTATGGAGAAAAATTAGCCACTAGATTTTGTAGTTAGTTAAGAACTGTTCCTAGGTACTCCTACAATAATGGAGTACCTACACATACCACTTTTCGACCTTATTACAAAGGTAATAAGGATGAAAAGTGGTTCACCGCAAATGTCAGCGATAGTACCTAATGCCATCATGTTACAAGAAAAAGAAAAGTATATTTTCTAAGATCATTTGCCACAATAGATTTAACAAGAGCAATAAATGTGGTAAATGTTCAAATTAGTTCTCCATTGCACTAAGACTAAAGTAAATTTAATGGTACCGGGCCGTCGCACTTTTATCTAGCCTTGGCTCAGCTGATTGTTTACAGATCTGTCAATAAAATTCTTACACCAGATTAACTCCTCCTTATCTAAAAGTAGCCCAGTGTCCTTATCATAGTATTTACCTACGTTCGTTATCATAGTGATTAAATATAGTATTAATTATAAAATAAACATTTTAATCTTACGATGATTTTAATGAACTCTTCATGAAACATGAAATGCGACAGGTTTTTACTTACCATTGGAATTAGAATGAATCTATTTGTCCAAATTCAGACTGTACCCGATTTCTGAGTATTTCTTCGATCAATACACGAGCACGAGCTATTATTGATCGAAGGAGTCTAGGGAAAATCTCAATAGCTATTAATCTGACAAAACTGTTTATGCAAAGTTCTTTCTATCTAAGAACATATTATGTACTTACATAATAATATTTTGAAGACACCCTAGCATGATAGAGTTTTACTTTATTTTTTAAATAAATCTACTTACTAATTTTTTTAACCGACTTCAAAAAAAGGAGGAGGTTCTCACTTCGTCGGAACCTTCTTTTATTTTACGTACACTGATTACTCGAAGACGTCTGGACCGATTTGGAAAATTCTTTTTTTATTTGAAATAACTTTAATTTTGGAAGTCGGTCGCCATAAACCAAAATACAAAACCAAAGACACCGACTTCCGAAATTAAAGTTATTTTTCACTTTGTAGTGTTTTTTTTGGAAGTCGGTTTTTTTTACAATACACGTTATATCACCTACATAAAGTTCTTGTACCTACATAGTTTAGTTCTCTGATTAGAGTTATACTAGGTATAAAAGTTTGGTCGAATTCGCTCTTAGTACGGTAATTGCTGTAAACTGGTTCAAAAACACTTTTACACGTCAAAAATAACTTACGTGTGTTTTGAAATTATATATATATATATATATATATATATATGTAATTTAATTTTCTGTACGGAGTTTGGTAAAAAAAAACACTTTACAAAGATAAATGGCACTAAAAAAGGCGCCCGAGAATAAGAATTTTTGATGGCAGCTCCTTAAATTTTACCGTGATTTTAAATATGTTTGTTTCTTGACTAAAACTGCCGCATGCGCAGTCATCGTCGCCGAAGTAATATACTATTGCATACGATTGAATAGAATCAAGTTTTTTTTAACTTACCAGAGAGCTGTGCTGCTGGGGAGTTTGTTGCGGTACTTCTGCTTTCCAGTTAAAGCACTAGGAATTGGTGAAGGGCGGGCGTTTTGGGGGACTATCCTAAGTAATTGTGACGTTCAAAAAGTGCTGATTCTCAGCCTAATTTGAATAAATGACATTTGATTTTAATTTTATGTTCAGCGAATTGTAACAGATTTCAAAGTAAAAGTGTAAGCCAAAGTGTCAAGTCTAGTGAACACACTCTTTTAGACAACTGTACTACTGGTATATTAATTACCTATCAAGACTAAACCACAGCTTTGATTTTAGCTGAGCACCGTTTCAAAGGGCTGACAGTCACAATGCAACGGCGGGAATCCTAACCTAACAGAACGGAATTAGTTACCCATTCAGAATATCATCGACTATCTTTAAAGCTAATAGATCCAGGGTTTCTGTATTAAACTGAATGGAATATTCGATAATTATGGATTGAATTGGTATTCACGAATTCTATTGCACTGCTAGTAGGAAAACAGATGACTTGTCGTTTAAAATGGTTAGTTTGCTAAGCTGGATATGTCTTAAGTTACGGAGATTGTTTTGCCGGAACCGGAGCCGGAGTCCAAGGGTTTACATTTGATTGATCGGAGTCGGAACCGAAGTCGGAGTTGGCGGCGGAGGGAGAAGAAAGATGTGTTAAGGGTCCTTCTTTCCTTGAATACGTTTTCTCACAAATATTCCATTTAGCTGTATTAGCGTCAACTGCATTGAATAGTTCCAATTAACACTTTTTTTGGCTTATTATTGAAATAAACTTGTCACAACAACTAAACTACATAATACCCCGCTCTAAACTTATATTAACAAATTACCTGACGCGTCTAACTTGCACAAAACAATTAACTGAGTCTACGAGCGCAAGCGTGTAAAAGTTAAATTTAAAATTTTAAAAACCCCCGACACAAACAAAATCCTTTAAAAAAAAATTGTCGTTTCATTAGCCGTCTCCCGACGCGACGACGGCGCTTAGGTCAAAATATTACCTACTAATTATAAGGGCTAATATTTTTAATTTTGTTAGAGTCAAGTGCATCTGCCAGCTAAATATGTAGTTGTTTTTGGATATGTGAAAAAATTCACGGCAGTACTATATGTATATTAATATAACGAAGTTACAAGGAGAACTATCGCAGCTAAGTACGCTTTACAAGTTAACGAGTAATAGTCGGCCAACTTACATTAAAGTTTGCAGTTGAAATATATGTATGAGAGAACATGTTTTTCAACTACTTACAATGTTAAGTTTGTTCTTGGAATAAATTCATCTCAACTACGGAGGCGGTATATGGGAGAAGGTTTGTACTCGGTGGGAAGTACATAACGCTAATAAAATTGACATTTTTTTTGTTAGTTTAGTAAGGCCAAGATTGGTATGGGGTACTATTGGGAAACGTAGTCCAATATTTCCTATAATCAATAATCTTCCTTTCATTTTCAGTCCATTCTTCTTTGGAATGCGCTACCTCTTGACATCAGGATGGCCACCAGTCGGTATGCATTTAAGCGGAGATTGCGGAGTTATTTTCAAAATAAATAGCGTAGAGTCATCTCAAAACCTCTCTCTCTTGAATTTATATATAATATATGTATATAATATAGGTATATATTATAGTAAATATGTATGTATGTGTATTATAAGTTTATGACTTATTTATGTACAAATTGTTCCATTTCTAACAGAGCACCTGCCATCTAATCTCTTCACCACCCTTGGTTGACTGGTAGAGAATGCCTAAGGCATTAAGTCCGCCTTTGTACTTTTTTAAGTGTGAAAAGTTTAAATAAATAAATAAATATTACTTTTGGGTCCCAAGTGGTGTTATATTTAGGACGAGATGGCTTTTGCCTGTAAATACCTTTGAGTATACGTTTTATTCTCTTGTCTGCTCCAATGTTATTCCCAAGGAGTAATGAAACGGCAGATCGATGGCTATTGAGCACCGTATGATGCTCCCTTATGAAATAGATTCACCAGAAAGGCTATGACTGATGATATCGAGGCTTCAAAGGTATTAAAGTTATTTTCGAGACAAAATTGCCACCAATGTTTGTAAGTGACGGAATGTTGTTTCATGGTATTATCCGAGATGGAACCTAGCATTAAGTCTAGCGCTACGTCCGGGGTATTCAGTCTCGTAAATGCTGTCCTGAGAGCGTCGCGGCCCCCAGCGTAAGGCTGCTGTGAAGCGGGTGGCGAGATCTATAATTTGAATGCAAAAGGTCCTCATTAGGATACAAGAAAACAATATCTGACATGAGCATTTTTTTCAGCAATGGAAACCAAGGTTGGCCAGGCCAGTAAGGAAGACTAGGATGCCGGTGGCTGAGTCATCAATGATTTTTCTTAAACATTTTAGGATTAAAGCAAACGGAGGAAAAGCGTAGAAAAAAGTTGATTGCCAACTAACTGCAAAAGCGTCAACTGTTTAGAATCAGGGTCCGGTCTCCATGAAATATACTGGCTACATTTGGCATTGGTGCGGGAAGCGAATAGATCGATTTTTGGTTCACCTAACGTTTGAACTATCGTTTGGAAGGCCCAATCCGATAGTTCCCATTCTATGTCTACATTAATTTTCCGAGATTCTTCATCGGCTTCTATATTGTCATGTGTATTAATGTACGACGCAAATAGAAATATATTTCGCTTCTCACACTATTGCCAAATTATTTTAGTCAGTTCATTTAAATGTGGGAACCGAACTCCTCCCATACGGTTAATATAGCTGATAGCAGTTGTATTATCCACGTGAAGCAATACGGAACAGTTAGAATGCAAGCTTGCAAAGTACTTCAAACCTAGAAAAACCGCCAGCAGTTCGAGGTAATTGATGTGAAAAGATAATCCCTGGTTTTTCCAGCCACCGTCTGCTCGATTACCATTACAGACTGCTCCCCAGCCGGTCCGGGATGCGTCCGTGTAGATTTCTGAATTGAAATGTTCATCTCTTCTCAACGCGTTGTATGTAGGTCAGGTAAGATGACGTCCGACAGTCTTATCTTTGCTTCAAAGTCACCGTACTATTGAAGGGCTAAATATTTCTGACGTTCGAGAGTTTTGGTGTATAATCGCCATTATAATGCCGAAAAGAAGAAATCAGGATAGAATTGAACGTTATCAACGTAAAATTCAAAAACTGGACGACCAGCAAAGAAAATATAAAAGAATTATTTATTTGTCATCGGAAGACTCCGATGAAAATTCAGGTTAGTAGATCGTTATTAATTTAATAAGTGTTAAGTGCGTTGGTGACATAATATTTTAGAGAAATATTATCTCGACTATAATGCCTGGAGGTTGACCGTGTGTCATCACGAAGGTAACTTACGATACCTGGAGGTTAACCGCGTGTTAGCACAAAGGTCATCCGATTACGTTAAACCAAATAAAATGCTTGGAGGTGGATCGTGTATCCTCACGACGGTTATTTATAATACTATAGCGTTATGATATCACCTGAGAATTAACCGCGTGTTAATACAAGGTAAAAAGTAAAAATAATGGAGGCATAAGATTTATTTTAAATTTAAAAGCTTTAAATAAGTTTGTTTCCACTATTCACTTTAAAATGGAAGACCTTAGGACTGCAGCTAGACTTTTACCTAAAGATGGTTTCATGGCAAGTATTGACCTAAAGGAAGCAAACCTTTTAGTCCGTATTTGCAAAGAACATCGTAAATACTTACATTTCCAGTTTGATCAAACATACGAGTTCAACGCAATGCCCCATGGTTTATCTGTTGCTCGTAGGGTTTTCACGAAGTTAATGAAGGAGGTTATTAACCATCTAAGACACAGGGGTCAGTAATATTTCTCGATGACATTTTTTAGCATCGGTAATACTTTCGATGAATGTCGTGACAACGTAAATGTAACATTGCTCAAATGCTTAGGTTTTGTCATTAATCACGAGAAAAGTTGTCTTGAACCTAGACAAATTTGTAAGTTTTTAGGTTTTATATTTAACAGAACAGGGATTATGCAATTGGTCATTAAGTTCTCTTCTCTTCCTAATTGTACCATTAGGGAACTATCTCAGTTGATCGGAGTACTTACTGAAACCTGCCCTGCAGTAAGATATGGTTGGTTGTTGAGCACGAAATATTCACTAGTGTAAGGCTTGTGCGAACGATGCCTCGCAAGAAAAAGGAATGAAGTTCACAGCACGAACATCACGGCACGCTAGTGAGGTTGACAAATAAAAAAAAGACTATCAACTAAAAGTCGATTCTTTAAACGTGCGAATAGAGCCTTGTAGAATAAAGGCACTACATGGTTATTTGTATCTTCGAATGAAGCGACTCATATAATTGCTTTTATTTTTCGCAAACAAAATCCATTGCATCGACCAATTTTTTAAATGTCAATGTTTGTCTGATTGAGATTAAAAAAAATGGTTTGTCTACCACTATTTACTTATTTAGGTAGATCAACGCGATGGATGTCACAAAAAAAAAATTGCTAAAATCCTTTTACGTTCAGATTGCCGCTGGGCTATTTCTGCTCGTTCGTAATTATTTTGTCACGTTATAGCTAGAAAATGTTGGTGAGTTATTGGTAAGTCGATGAAGCAGCTGACCCGACAGGTCAGTTGATCTAATCATCGCTCGGGACTTGCGGCAGCCGGGGGACAAACTTATTAGCAGGGGTGGGAAAGCGTAATAGGGTTTGCTTTAACTACGTTCAATTTTAGTTTGAACAGCGAAATTGCTGTTAGATAATTTAAAAAAAACACGCATTTTTTAACGAGAAATCCGTAGGTTTTGAGGAGACTAGTTCACGGCGTATAGTACCTAGTCTTCTGCCTAGTCACATACATGGAAAAGAGGTGAATTTTGAGCATCGTAGGTAGTTTTTAAGACACGAGAATGAAGTAGCCAACATTTTATTTTTGGCACACTAGCTAATCTAGCTATTGATCGTGGTTTCTTTCACGGAATCACGTCACAGGGGAATTAAGGTACTTCCCGTAAAAAAATGTGTGTTCCTACATGCCAAATATCCGAATCAGCCGTTTATTCGTGATTCAGTAGGTAACAAACATCTTCACTCATTGTTACATTTATATTATTAATTAAGCACCTGAGATTATTATATAGTGGTAAGAAAGACACGTGGGATTATTGAATTTATTACTTGAAAGAAAATTAGGAAGTTTTTTTTAATGGTAAATTGAGGTCAGACATTTTTTTTGTACTGTATAGTATGATGTTCTCACCATCCATACTTGGTTGAAGGAAGAATAACATCAACCTCACGGCTGTGCTCCCCGAAGAGGTAGTCAGAAGTGTACCTGTACACCCAGATTTCGTCAGAGTTTCAAGTTCGGTTTAAAGAAACTTTTTTCCCAATAAAGACATATGTCACTTACTCGAGAGCAATACTAAAAACATACAGTAGCGGTCAGACATGCTCTGTGGTCAGAAATCCAACGTCAGCATTACAAAACTGTCGCATCGTTACTCGTCGCACTTGAGACCTTCTTCTATTTAGGCATTTCACACACACATACACACCCGTATACTGCACTCTTTCATCACGAACCAAACAGAAAAAGCGCGGTATATGCTCATCATCATAGACCTATCGCGGTACGCAGTCTTTTTCTGATTGTGCTAATGCGAAAAACACAGCGAATATTTTAAAAGTCACATAAAAGTTGAGGGTAGATTTGAAACAAAATCAATTTTCTGAGTGTAGTTAGAATGGTGTGACGTTGTTGGTTGGTGAACTTGGTTACGAGTGTTCGTGTTATTGATATTAGAGCTGTTGAGTTTGTTAAGATTTTTATTGAAAATGCAAGCAAATGTAAATATTGAAGCCAGGGCGAATATTGTACACACCCTCCCGCTCCGCCCAGAGCGGGAAAAGTCATTTGATGATTTCCATACAAAAAAAAGGAGAACATTGTAGCCTTGCATAACAATGGGTGTAATATATCTGAAATATCCAATGAGACCGGATTTTGTGTAAGTTATTTTGTTGTTTTTGATTTTATTTGTTCTTTTATGTGACGCTTCAAAATGTGTAATAAGGATTTTTTTTTAGAGAGATACAGTGAAACGTTGGGTGAGGAGATTTGAGGAGGAGGGGAGTCTTAAGAGCCGTGTGTGAAGTGGTAGGCCGCACTTATTAACCAGTCTCAGCGACGCTTTATGGTTGGTGAATATAAAACGAATGGTTTCATACCTTCAAGACAATTTGCTGAAGAATGTGATACGTTATTGCGCACTGTTCACCGTACACTCCATGCCGAAGGCCTCCATCATCGAACACCAGCGAGAAAACCGTTTTTAACACAAAGGCATAAGGAGGAACTGTTGCATTTTGCTCAAGAATATTTAGACTTTGGGAGACTACTGTATTTACTGACGAGAAGACTTTCAAATCGTGTCAAAAAGGAAGACTTCATTTGTGTCGTACTAGAGACAATACATGTTGGTCTGACAGTAATATTATAAACAATACGGAGTCAGGAAGAATTATTGTGAATATGTGGGGGTGGATTAGGGCTCAAGGGCCGAGTGAGTTGGCATTTATACCGACGCGAGCCAACAACTCCAATTACGTGGAAGTTTTGAGCGATATAATCTACTTACTGTTCGCAATGTTTATCCAGTGGATGAAATTGGTAAATTTTATTTGGTTCAAGATAATTGTCCGATACATCGTTGTAGTATTTAGTAGTCGTGAGTGGTTTAGTGAACATTCGGATGTTAAAGTTATTCTGTGGCCACCGCGATCCCCTGATTTAAACCCTAAAGAAAATGGTTTAATGGTGCAAAAATGGGAAGCGCGAGTCGAAAGATGTCTCGAACAGCTGTAGTCCCATTGCATGGATATATGGGATAGTTTACGTGGCACAAATATTTGCAGTAATATTGTGGCCTCCATGCGTCGACGTCTTCTTGACTGCATTGATAAGAATGGAGGTCACACTAAATATTAATAAAAAAATATAGTATTAAATGTTATCAGGGGATACACTGGCCATAGGTAAAGGGAATAAGTTAGTGATCGTAAGATTGAGGTTTAGTTTCAATCTTCTTTTCCTTGAGAAAATGAATAAATTAAGCTATAACCTGAATAAACAAAAAACATCACATTTTAGTAGCAACCAAAAATGATTTACGAACACATTAGGTATTTTATTTATCTCAAAGTTTGGGCTATGTTTATGTTTTAAAGGTTGTTAATAACATCAATGTTCCTATGAAAAATAGTGTTTTTTTTTTAAAATTGCCTATTATATTTTATTTTTACCCTCTATACCTACCTTATTGTCATTGTATGAACGAAACTTAATAAATAAATTAACTCTGACACGAAATCAAAAAGAGTCGAAAGCGCACACTGAGGTTCGAACCTAACATAACAACAGCCACCCACTAGCACGAATCTGCCATCGCTGCTTATTGTTTTCACTTCGAATTTTAGCATTGCTTTTAAATAGGCGCTGTGGTCGATAATTTATTACAAGTATATAAGTAGGTATTCTAATTTTAGGTATCTTTATTTAGTGTTGACCACACATGCATCTAACCAACCAATAACGCGCTTTCGTAGTTATACTGTGTGCGCTTTACGTTCTGCATTTAAAACATCACACACAAAATGATCATTCCGGTGGCAGTCCACTTAAGAGCGTTGATTGTACATAAATAGATTACAAAAAGTTCGTCATCAGTATTAGAAGTTAATAACCCATCCAATGCATTCATTTCTCCAGAAGTGATCGATCTGCAATTGCAGGCTAAGTTGAGTTTTGAATGCATTGAAAGAGTGTAGATTTCTTATACAGGACGGTAGTTTATTACAGAGTTGTGCTCCTTCAAAAGTTAGCATTTTTTTGCCATAGTTAGTTCTTGTAAAACTAGCAAGCTTGCTCGCCGTACGCTGTGTTGACTAACTAGTCTATATTGGGTGAGTGTTAAGTTTGTGTGAACGCTTTTGTTGAGAATATTTCTGATGAAAATACATGTGTTGTAAATATATACTCGTACTTGCTTGTTGGTTGATGTTAGATATGGATAGTTGAATAGAATTTTTATAGTATATATAGGATTATTTGGAGTTCTGACAGGTTTGTTTTTGCAGCGCTGCCTCAAATTTCGATCAAATTAAGTAGATGCGGCTTTAATTAGGGAGTTGTAAATAGTATACCGCAATTTTGCTGGAATACAACGAACTATGTTACGCAGTGACCCGTTTCACTTAATTACTGAAGGCCTAGGCAGCAGTGTACCCAGGTACTTACTAGTATATAACTCAAATTCGCCGGTCACAAGTAATAGGGGAAGGGTGACTATAGCGGATAGCCATCAACCGGACACAAATTCAGGCTGTTATTGAGATACTCCTAGTAAATTATTATAGTCAAAGTGTCAGTCGTTTTGTGGTGGTTCGTAAACTATTGCAAGACAAAGCTCTCCTAAATTCAATAGTGGTTTAGTACCACTTGCTGCTCCGTCTTTGCAGTAAGTTATTAAGTTCAAATTGCAGCAAATTAAAATAATTATTGTACTAATACCAGACAAAGTTTGAACCAAATGAAGTTGTCTATTATAATGTTAATAACTAGCAGTGGCGTAGCAACAATTATCATTAGAGCGAAGCCGAAGAACAAGTTGTTCAGTTCTCATTAACTCAAATTGTAGGCGTCTTTGTAATGTTTTTAATCTTATGATGACTGTATTAATCTGGTATTAAATATACAGGGTGTAAGGTATAGCCCTCCGTAGATTGGTGGGGTGTATTCAGTATATCATACTAAGATGACTGGTACATGAAATTATTTCAGGAAATCTGATTTGTTTTATTACATCAGACGCAATGTATCGTTACTGTGGCAAAACACGCGTAGCAAAAGGTAGTGCGGCGAGCCTTCGGCCGCCGAGTATTTCAACATCCATTGCTGATTTTTTTATTTTAGCTGTTTTATTTACATAAATGGAGTGCTACGTACAGGGAATGTATTTTTACATTCAAATAAAGGAATAGTAACTTAAAATACGATAAAAAAAATTAAATTTTCCTGAGAATATTTCCGGTGGAATATGATTCAGAGTAAGGAGCTGAATGCACCCTGTTAGTTTGCGGAGGGCTGTCCCTTACACCCTGTATATAATGTGATGTGATACACAGTTACACACACAGGTTGTAGCGAAAAAAATAAAAAAGCAAATGCACTTTTTCGCCGAAACTACGTTTAATTTTGTTATATTAAAAGAAAAGTAAAAAAAAAACATTAAAAAGTAAAAAAAATGAATATTTAAGGTATAAAAAGGGTTGCAGGTTGATATATGTAAAGAAAAAGATAAATAGCAGAGAACTTTGGTCCGATAGGGTGAAGTACGCGAATAAAGAAAGAAAAATAAACGTCCTAACCAGTCGATTGCAATCGCTATTAGGTAACGCTCCCAAAATAAACCGTAATGGCAAAAAAGATCAGAGAACTGAGTTATCTCGCATTTTACAGGTTTAAAAATTTAAAATTAAACAGTGAACGAATTAAAAATTAGCAGAGAGTTACTAACTACATTACTTAACTAATACGTAAAAATATCGTATAAAATCGTTGACATAACGTAATTACGTCCGGCGAGGTGTCGTAGACTGCAGGAACTGGCTCTCTGCTCAGGAGTTGGCGTTGGTTGCGTGACCTTTCGCAGTCAAGATGCCGTCAAATACTCGGTGATGACCAACGATGTCCAGCGTTATTTTGGGCCAGAACCTGGAGGCCGAAAGGCGGCCTGTTCTAAACTGTTTAATCCTAAGACAAAATGAATTAGGGTTAGACCAGAGTGATCAGGCTGAACTTGCGATTGAGGAAAACGGTTAAAAGATACGTACCAGGAAAATAAAGATGAAACCTCCAGACTCAAACCATGGAGTATTGAATTCGTACTTGAAAAAATCGTTCCTATGACAATAAATAGCGGATAATAGCACAGAAGGTAAAAAAAAACCACAAACATACCACGGCAACAACATAACAGGAATACATATCGAAGGTAACAAACAAGGGCGACGTCGAAAGCAACTTTGCTTATATTAAACAACTTAGAAAAAGCGAATTCACAAATTACACGTAAATTTCCAACAAACAGGGTCAGTATCAACAGCTCAACTTTTTGCAACTGTCGCACAATACTGAAAAAAATGAGGACCCATCTGTCAGAAAAAAATAATTCGAATCACGAAATAAAAAGGTAATCGACCAGAATCAATGACAAACGGAAAAAAAGGTTGACATTAAAGAACTAAAAAGTTTTGACATGCAGAGTTATGCTGCAAGGTGTACCATATTATTTGGAAATAGTAGACATTAAAAGAGTGGTTGTTCCAAAGCGAAGCTGATAGGAATCGGGGTGTATGAAGGCTACGCCCCTGACGTATAGGCATTATGTTCCAACGCCATTTGGTGAAGATGTAAACAAATGGGTCAGAAAACGTGTGGAGACATGTGGATTCCAATCTGTACTACCTAAGCTACCATTTAATAATTGAGTGATTATATATTGACAATATCGGGGCACCATGTAAAGGTATGCTAATTGTGGGGCGATGAATGTAAATAAATAATAACGGTTCACCAATTAGATATAGGTAATTTATTGTAATTTAAAACATAACGTGTGTAAAATAATAAATTTACATTTTTACTGTCAAAAAGTAACTTAGTGAAAAATTAAAGAGAGCGCGCCTCGATTGCGCAGACTTTTAGAATTTATAAAAATTTTAGAAAACAAAATTAAAGCTAGATGGAGTCGACATTTCCTATCTGACTACCCCTGAGAAGAAATGGCGAAACAAACTCAGGGGTCAAAGCTTACTGAGCTTATTTCTTTCCTGTAATCAGATCTTCTTGTCAATTGAATAGGTATAGGACATATCTACACACTATCAGACTTCTGTTGTGACCATAATATTTAATTCCCATGTCAGTCTTGCAAATTGGTTCTTCAACCAATTTCAGTTTAACACCCAAAATATTACTAAAGTCATCTCAGTATAAACTAGATTCCTCGGCGATGTAGGTACAACTTTGCTTGTTTAACTGAAGTTTCCCGAAACAGTCCGAAGTATCGACTGGTCCGGCTACCGGGTGTCGTTACCTAACTTTGATTATAGTTTGGCCTAGTAAAATTAGGCTGCCGTCGAGAAATGCAGGCCACAAACAATCTGCTTTCGTAAACACGGGATCAGGATCTAGAGGGGTGTTGCAGTTAACATTGTTCTGATAGCATCTAATATGTAGATGATACTGATAGTTTTTAGGGTTCCATACGTCCTTTTAAAAAGGGACCCCTCGCGTGTATCTCTGTCTTTTGGCCCAAAATAATTGCGAGGAATTACCTCTTTTCGACAAGCGACAAAACGGGACTTTACCGGCGACGAAGTATAGATAGATATACATAAGTAGGACCATGTTTTTTTCTTAATGTTTATAACATTGTTTGAAACTGTGATTTTTAACACTTAAGTAATAAAAAACATTGTTTTATTTCAAACTGTTGTTGACATTGTTTAAAATAAGTGTTTTAAAACCACTTGTTTGTTTTATGCTAACTCTGTTACCGAATACATATCTCTGCTGCAGCAAAAGACACCAAGTGGTCTACAACATCGGGAGACATCAACGTGGGTAGCCTCGTCCTGGTAAAGGATAAGGCGCTTCCACCTCTCTGCTGGCTTCTGGGTCGCGTCGTGCAGGTGTACCCGGGCTCCGACGGCGTCGATCACCGAGTTGAAGACTAAGAAAGGAACAATTCGGCACGCTTTCAACAACTTCTGCTCGCTATTACTTTTTTAAAGCTTCCACTTCAACCCAAGGAGCATGTCCACGCACAGACACGGTGCAACGGGAGATGACGGCGGGGTGCGGCTCCGCGCGGTTCCCTTATATACCGAATACGCTCTATATACCGAATATTAATTCTGCCTTCTGCATTATACCTGTATTTTATGCAGTCCACTGAACCAAGAACACACACCAAACAAACCATCTCAGACATTCTGCATGGTCCTGCTATGGCCTGACTAAGATTATGTCTGGACTTTAAAAGAAACTAATGACCTCTCAGTTTGTTTCGGTCTTTATTCTCAGAGTAGTCGGATAAGCAATACCGTTACACATCTAGTATTACAACATACTTAATTTATTTTTGACTTGTAGGTAAAAGTGTTTTTTGAACCAATTATTAACAAAGTCGGAACGTGCTAAATAACGTTTATAGATCTCGGCCTACAACCACTATACAATCAATTGGGTAATAATCGGGTTTAGGGCAACAGGTTGATTTGAATGCAGCGTTCATTAAGGAAGGCTTTGTTCTGTGCTTGCCTGGCTGATACCTGAACAGCGGGATACGTGAGCATGTGTTTGACTACCAATCACTCGCTCGAGGACTAGTAGTGTTCGATTAACAAGTTTATGCTTAGCTTAGCTACGTTATACTAGATTACACAAACATGGCTGCCTATTAAGATTAGAATATAGACTAGCTATTAGGATTAGAAACAATAGCTAACAATAGCTAAGTCTGAGATGATTTATTTTTAATAAAGGTAGGTAGAACGTGCGAAAGGTAGGTAGAACGTGCGAAAGAAAAACTGTGAGTCTCTAAAAATGATAGTGTAGTCGGGAAATGTATTCTTTCAAACTGATTCTTAAAGTAATTCAAATGAAGTCCGAATTTAAATTCGAAAGAATACGTCTCTTTGACTACGTTTTCTTCCGGACGTTCTATCTGGAAAATCATACGGTCAATGACCTAAGTATTGAAAATTAATTACATTTATTTTTACCTGCACGGTAAAGAAAGTAGCGAGCCATGTATCCTATTAGCCCTGTGGAAGAACACTTACAAAAAAAATATAATTACACTCAATGATTTGTTACTGTAAGCTTTCGATAAGTCTTTGTAAACTTTTACAAGTTTCAGGACGAGACCTTAACGATGGTGGCACGCACGTTATTTCATCGCTTGAACTAAATTATAATACACAACGACAATATCTGAAAAAAAAAAAACATCTTATTTACGTTGAAAAATCAGTGCGTGAGAAAGTAAAATAACAATAAAATACCTGAATATAAAAGTACGTATATAGTACGTAAAACATACAGGTACTTTTATAGATAATGCCTACTATCAAGAGCCTTAATACAAATCTTGGATATCGTTATCAGAGAAAAAAATGTGGTGCACAGTATCAACACTAATCGCAATCAGAAGCGTGTAGTATTACCGCACGGTCAGTAATTATCACCTGTTTATAATTATCGTTGTTTAGTTAGAATTGTAAGTGCTAAAATGTGCGGGATAATCGGTAGCGTGGTGACTCTAGCCATCGGCACTGCTCTCGTGGTGGGCAGCTGTCTCATCGGCTACGTCTGGGTCCCTGAAATCATCAAGAATGTCATCGTCAGCGTAAGTATCGCAAAAACTGTTCTTTGGATTTATTTTTTAACCAACGAAAATACAAGGAGACTAAGGTTCTCAAGTCGACGCGTTTAATTTTTTGTTATTCATTTCATCATCGCGGCTCATAATACGGCGAAGAGAAACATGATGTGGCTCTGGCATGTCCTAAAACTAAAAATTCGAAGAGATGTGACGTTCACCAACTTGAGCGGGCCTGTGTGGTGGATTCTTGCCCAATCCCTGGCCTGCGTCCTAGCAGAGTCGACCTAGATCTAGGATATTTTATTATGGCTTATTGTTTTTCGAATCCTTTTTTAATTTAATTTCTCGCAGGAGATAAAATTAAATGAAAATATTTTATTCTGTAGGTGAATAGGATACTGAAATCACTTACATTTACGCGTCATGTTTAAAAAAAGCTATATTTAGTCGACATATTCTATCTGAAGAAGAAATGGCGAAACAATTCAGGAGTCAAAGTCTCTTTTAAAGACCAGGTCGAAAACATCGCATAGGGTATTGTACGGACTGGCCTTTTGAGGGAAGTAAGTACCAAAAACAGTTTGAGTAAACCTGTCCCAATCGATGGCACGCATGCCTCAGCCATCGTGATCCCAATCCTATCTTAAGGAGCTCAACGGATGTCCCATTCCCGTGTCCCGTTTCCTCTAACATGCAGCCCGACACCTTCTCACTGCGACGCCCCGACACATCGACGACATTACTCAGTGCGATGCAATGTTACTTCGACAAACTCCTTAGCGAACATCATTAAACCCATTAAAATATGAATACTTCGATACTTACTAAGATTACCTACGTATACGTATTGATCTAAATTTTGCTATTACGCTTTACAACCTACGTTTCTAGCTACCGCCCCATGGCACCCGCGTGTAGATTATTACAGAAGCCAAATAGACAATTGATGCATTAAGTACTACCTATCGATGCATTAATTCGAGTGTCGATTACAAACAAAAAGGCCATACACAGGCCCCGGCTGTGTAAGTCAACGAACTATTCTTTATGAACCTGGTTCCCTTTATTGGCCGGTGTATATCCTTGAAAAGGTATTTTCCTAGAAAGTAGTTGCTGGGGAAAAAGGACAACAAGAAAGTGATTGCTGGGGAAAAACGATAAAAAGAAAGTGGTTGCTGGCGAAAAAGGACAACAAGAAAGTGGTTTCTGGGGAAAAAGGACAACAAGAAAGTGGTTGCTGGGGAAAAAGGACAACAGGAAAGTGGTTGCTGGAGAAAAAGGACATCAAGAAAGTAATTGCTGGGGAAAAACGACAAAAAGAAAGTGGTTGCTGGGGAAAAAGAACAACAAGAAAGTGGTTGCTGGCGAAAAAGGACAACAAGAAAGTGATTGCTGGGGAAAAACGACAACAAGAAAGTGGTTGCTGGGGAAAAAGGACAACAAGAAAGTGGTTGCTGGGGAAAAAAGACAACAAGAAAGTGGTTGCTGGGGAAAAAGGACAACAAGAAAGTGATTGCTGGGGAAAAAGGACAACAGGAAAGTGGTTGCTGGAGAAAAAGGACATCAAGAAAGTGATTGCTGGCGAAAAAGGACAACAAGAAAGTGGTTGCTGGGGAAAAAGGACAACAAGAAAGTGGTTGTTGGGGAAAAAGGACAACAGGAAAGTGGTTGCTGGAGAAAAAGGATATCAAGAAAGTGGTTGCTGGGGAAAAAAGACAACAAGAAAGTGGTTGCTGGGGAAAAATGACAACTAGTAAATGGTTGCTGGGGAAAAACAACAACAAGAAAGCTAGCACCATCCCCTTACCTAATAATAGCAGCCAAATTGCTTCGTTTCTTGTAGCTATTAAACCGTTGCTTCCTGCGTTTAATTAGTCCTTCCAAGAGTCTATGAAAGACTTGGAATAATGAGCAATAACGTCAAACTGTAAGTGTATCCGTTTCCGTTAATGGAGGAGGATGTTTTTCTAGTTATTGTGTCCAATTATTTTATGAACACAACTACTAGTCTACCTAAAAATATGTGTGATAATAGATCTGGAGAAAATCCGTGGATACAATGATCAATCTGTAAGCTATGTTATCACAACTAACTAAAAAGCTGGTCAGCTTTTAAGTCTGTATAAAGCACAGGTCCGATCTTGTATGGAGTATTGCAGCCACTTATGGGATGGCTCAGTAAAATACTAGCTTGCTGCACTTGACTCGGTGGAATGCAGAGCAAAATGGCTTATTGGCGACGAGACGTTGGTGGCTAGGCTTCGCAGCCTGACTCATTGGTGGAATGTTGCATGCCTGTCGGTCTTTTACAGACTGCACGACCTAATCCCACCATCGCCCTTTTTCAACCGGACTACCAGACGTACTGCAGGGTAACATTCGCACTTGGTTGATATCCCAACCAGTCCTACTAAGCGCTTCTCCTCCACATTTATTATGCGCTCAGCCAGTGTGGAACTCGCTGCCAGCGTCCGTATTTCCTCCCACATATAACCCGTCTGCCTTCAAAGCAAGAGTGAACAGGCATCTTTTGGGCACGCTCGTTCCATCATAGATCTCATCCATCGTTTTCCATCAGGCGTGATCAAGGTCAAGAGCAGCCTCAATTCTTCATATCTTTTTGCTGATAGAACTGAAAGTGAGTCATCAATTTTACAATGTTTTTGGCGGATCTCACCTCAATTATAAACAAAACAACATGCGGCAGTGAGGGATCCTCGCGGTGAACTAATCCTTGTGACATCACCGGCACGCAACGCATTTTTTGCAGGCGCTCGGTGCGGGTGGTGCCGATACTGGACGCAGTGCTATATGATATCATACAAAGTAAACCAAAATCCGTTGTGTGCCGTGCGTGCGTTGCGGCCGGTGCGGATCAGTGGTAGTTCACCTTATTTTATAAGTAATACTACTATTAAAAGCTTTCCGGGTTTCCATAAATTCCTAATCAAAGTATAGTTACCCTGCATGCCCGAAGAGCAACACAATATAATTCTATTCGAATAAAAACAACCCCAATTTAAATTAGAGTGTGATTTTGTAATAAAAAATTCAGAGAAGTTACTGCAGTACATTTTAAATAAAATAAAGTGGTCTCTAAGGTCGCGTTCACACCAAGTCGAACGCCGACTGTGAGCATCCAATATGAAATGTGTGAAAAAACAACTACAGCCTACGATTGACTGTCATCTGGTTTTCATACTTTTTACGTTTTTCACAGTCGGTGGACGCTTTGGTGTGCACGCGGCTTAACAAACAAAAATAAAACCCACAACTAGTGGAAACAGGAATTATTCTACACAAATAAAATACAGTTTCATGTTATTATCTGACTGAAATGAAATTTGTTTTAAAAGCTTGTTTTTTAAATACAGGATTTATTTACTTAAGTAGGTATAATATGATATTTATTTATTAATTTATTTGATTTTATAAGGTTACTAGCGTCCCGCCCCTGCTTCGCACGGGTGCATTGGCTATTATGTGAAAACATCGACATTTATCATTTATCTGCTCTATAGCACATAAACTACCCGAAATAAATCCTCTAAATGATGGTGAAAACTGCATCAAAATCAGTTTCGTAGTTTAGAAAAACTACACGGTCACACAGACAGACACGAAAAGCGATTTTAATTTATAATATGTATAGTTATAGATAGATAATATAAAATATTTTTTTATTTGAGTGAAGGAAGTAAAGAAAGAAAAATAGGTTTATTTGCCACAGAAACACGTCGTGCATACAAAAAAAAAAAATAAGAATAATCAGAAAAATAAAACAAAATAGATCTACATTATAATCACGAGCTCAAAACAGAAATAGTCGGAAGCTGCACGTCACGACTGAGGCAAGAAGGCTTCCACTCAGCATGAATGCACTCGCAGCACGAGTGCATTCACGTACATTCTTACTGTCTAGTACAGGTATGGGCACCCTTTGACATGTTGAGGGCCAAACTTTAGCGTGCAAATACGTTCGCGGACCGCGTTTAAAAGTACTTGGTGCATTTTAAAGTAGTGATAATATTTTTTGCGATAGATATTAGACATGAAATAATACCACAATGTTATTATAGTACAATTTAAAAATGTACAATAACAAAATGAAATGAAATTTAAAAAAATGGTACATTATAATTAAATCGTTAAATTTGCAATTGTTACAAACTACGAAAGTTAAATACACCGAAATCAATGAGACACTTGAGCTTGAATTTGGGAAACTAATCCATCGATATTTGGAATAATTCCACTGATACAAAGACGTAAAGAATTTTCCAAATTATCGTCAGTCAGTCTTGTACGATGTGTTGATTTATTAACTTTCATCAATGAAAAGAACTGTTCGCATTTGTAAGTACTGCCAAACGCACAAATCAATCTTCTTGCGAGTTTTCTAAGCTGCGGAAAATTGTCTTCTTCTAGGTATTTTTTGTAGAAATCGCACAACTCTACGTCTTCAAATTTAGATTTTAGGAGTGAGTTTTCTTGAATCTCGATCAACTCCATTTGTAAGTGTATTGGAGCATTTTGTACTTTACATTTTGTAGGAGTAGCAAATAAACTGAAACAGTCTTCCATGTTTTTGAAGTCACTAAATCTGTTCGAAAATTGTTCCGACAGTAACTTGAGTTCTTCAGCATATTGAGCATAAGCAATATTTTCATATGCAGAGAGCGTGTTGAAATGGTAACTGTTACCAGACAGCATCTGTGACTCCCACAAGCGTAGTTTGATCTGAAACGCTTTCAAATGGCTGTACAATATTTACTAACTGTCCTTGTTTTTGAAGTTTCAAATTTAAATCATTCAAATAGCCTGTAAGATCGACCAGAAATGCTAAGTCACATATCCATTTTGGGTCACTTAATTCAGTTAGTGGTTTATTTTTTATTTTCATAAAGTTTGCTATCTCATTTCTAAGCTCGTAAAACCGTTTCAACATTTTTCCTTTGCTCAGCCATCTGACTTCACAATAATATGTTATGTCGTTATATTCAGCTGATATTTCATCCAAAAATGCCTTGAACTGACGATGGTTCGAATAAAGTTGATGGTTTTTACTACCACATTCATAACATTCTGGAGTCGAATGGACTTAGAACACAAGTTCTGTTGGTGGATAATGCAATGAAGAACTATCAAATCATCTTTTTGCACATTTAATTCTGTTGCTTTTTCATTCAAAATTCCGATGAAACCTTTACGTAAGCCGATCATAGAAGGTGCACCATCAGTGCATACTCCAATTAATTTTGACCATGGCAAGCCAAAACTTGTAAATACCTTTTGAACTTCAATAAAAATATCCTCTCCTGTAGTGGTTCCTTTAAGCGGCTGTAAAGCGAGCAATTCCTCAGTAACAGTGAACTCCTTATCAACACCTCGAATAAATATAGCCAGTTGAGCTGTGTCAGACAGATCGGTGCTCTCGTCTAATGCTATGGAAAATGATTCAAAACCAGCCATACGGTCAGTCAATGTTGTTTTTATATCATTAGCCATCATTTCTATACGTCGAACAACAGTTCGTCTTGACAAACTAATTTTTTCAAATTCATTTTTCTTTTCAGGACACAAAATACTTACTGCAAACTTCTAACATACACTCCTTGATAAATTCTCGTTCGGCAAATGGTTTTAATGCCTTTGCCAATTTTGAGCTAACTATAAAACTAGCTTTCACAACATTATCAAGTTGTGTTCTTTGTTTATGAAACATTTGTTGCTGTTTTTCCAAATTTGCGGTAAGCTTCTGGATTTTGTCTGTTCTTAATTGTCCTGTCAGTGAGTGCAGCGTAGCATGCGTAGTTGAGTAATGCCTCTTTATATTGAATTCTTTCATTACTGAAATGGATTCATTACACAGCAAACAAATAGGCTTACCATTGTGCAAGATAAAAAATAATTCTTCAGACAATTTTTCTTGAAACTGGCGACCCTCTGTATCTATTTTCGTTTCTTTCCACCAGACATCATTTTTGTTTACTTTTCGTTCAATAAACTTAATAACAAACTATAGTTAGTAACCACTCAAGATGCACACAAAGTCACAAAGCAAGTTGACGGCTCGAGCAGTTCGCTAGGATATCGCTTGTCCAAGTTATCACCTCGGTAGCTCAAATAGAACTGAACTAACGTTCGGGCCATCCACCCACTTATATAGGCAAAATGAAGGAATAATCTGGAATAAACTAGTTTAGAATAATTGAGAAGCAATAAATCTTTTGATGTGTCGCCCGTGAGGCGGCAAACCTCAAAGAATTTGATCGAGCAAGCCGAGTGGGCGGCAAACATCAAAGGATTTGATGTTTGCCGCCTCACTGTCACTCCCGTGAGTATAAGTACCTAATGTAATATTTTTTTAATTGGGTTTTTTCAAAATGTCTCGCGGGCCGGATCATATCTTATAGCGGGCCGGATGCTGCCCGCGGGCCGGTTGTTGCCCATATATGGTCTAGTAGGTATGGGGCACACTGTAACTTAGTCGTAGAAATATGTACTTAATACTTTTAAGAATCTTAATACAGACAGAAACTAACCAACATGCAACAAACAAATGCTCAACTCACAAACTACTGCTCAGCCAATTCCAGCAGTTTACATACAGAGTTTAAATGAGTTTGACCATCTGTTTGTTTATTTTTGTGTAGTTTCTCCTTTCACAAGGGTGATTGATGACGGGTGAGTGATTCAGTTATTGTACAATCAAATCAATCTGTCTAGCCTTTTCCCAAAATGTTGGGGTCAGCAACCAGTCTAACCGGATGCAGCTGAATACCAGTATTTTACATGGAGCGATTGCCTATGTGAACTCCATAACCCAGTTACTGGGTTACGGAGTTAAGTTACCTACGATACCCCTTGGTAAGACTGGTTGTCAAACTTTCGGGCTTCTAACGACCCGTAACGACTGTCAAAGATCCACGAATGACAGCCGGCACCAACGGCTTAATGTGCTTTCCGAGGCCCGGAGGGGTCTTGGTATGTAAAGATGGTTACCCATCCACGGACCAACCGCGGCAAGCGTAGCTTAACCCGATCGATCGACCCGTGCAGCTTTTATTACTTAGCCACAAGCCTCTCAATTATTGTACAGCCAGGAGCATAAAATATATTACTATAGACAGCTTGGCAGTAACATAATACAAATAGTGTCCAGAAGTAAAAAAAAATGTCAAATAACTTTTTCTTTGAAGTGTAACTTTGTTGTGTAATGTGTTTTATTTTTGTTTATTCTCTTCAGTTGTCTCTATGTTTTTACTCTCGCGCTGGTCTTACCGTTTTTTCTATTTCATAAGTAAGTTTACATAAGTGGAAACTTGTAATTGGCCTTCTTCTACATATTACTTCTAACTACTCGAATGTATTAGCTGTAAGTTTTCTTAAAATTAATAAAATAAAATAAAAACATGAGGTACAGATGTTCTATGTCACGAAGTCCGTTTGGCTATGAATGTTGTCAAGCGTGCACATGCACATTGTTTTTGTGTGCGTAACCTCGAGAGCGCTGTGTCGATCGGGACACGGTCCGGATCAGTAGTGTTTTTAGTTCGCGCCAAATTGTTTCAAGGAGTAAGGTCAGCATGGCAACAAAACGAAGAAGAGTTGTCCATAGTGAGGTAATATTTATTTAAGTATACGTTTTCAATTAAAATTTTATACAAAGATACTAAATATAGCAATAGAAGTATTTATAAAAAGAATGTTTTTTTGTGTTATAAAATGTTTATATTTCTTAATTATTTTGATTACATTTTGTTTTAGGGTCGAAACATGATAGCTAGTGTTTATCATTTTCTGCGAGAAGAATATGAATTTACAAAATCATTCATGGAACCCAACTGTGATTTGTCTCATTTACGAGACATTACACGGCGTATAGCTGAAGCTACGGGTGTTAGCCAAAAAACGGTTCAAAGAATATTAAAAGAAGATAAGGAATTGTCATCCACTTCATCAAAATTCACTTCAGCTATGAAGAAAAGGAGAAAGCGAGATAATAAAGTGGATATAGATAATTTTACAGCCGATGTGGTTCGCAGTACTGTACAAGATTTCCATATTGTCCATAAAGAAATTCCAACATTAACTAAGTTAAGAACAGCATTGAGTGAAAAAATCGGATTCGAAGGTTGTTTAGAAACTGTTCGCAAGTTACTATTGAAATTAGGTTACAAGTGGCGCAAAACAGAGAACAACCGTAAAGTCTTGACGGAGCGTCATGATATACAAATGTGGCGTTTAAAATATTTAAAAAAGATAACAGAGTACCGGTCTCAAAGTCGGCCCATTGTCTACACCGATGAGAGCTACGTCCTATAGACACACGTGCGAAACAACACCTGGGCAATAAAAAGGAAAACACTCCGTTTAAAAAAAAAATTAGCACAGGCACTCGCTTTATTTTAGTGTACGCGGGAACCAAGGATGGTTTTATTGAAAATGCTTCTTTGGTTTATAAGGCCAACTCAACAGCTGGTGATTATCATTCAAATATGAGCTATGATAACTATGTAAAGTGGCTAAATGAAAAATTGCTACCCAATTTACCTCCGCGCTCTGTCATTGTCTTAGACAATGCATCTTATCACAACACACGGGCTGAACGACTACCGACGCAATCTACAAAGAAAGCCGATATGCAGCAATGGCTCAGGGATAAGAGTATAGCATTTGATGAATCTCTTCTTAAATTGGAATTGTACGATATAATAAAGAACTACAAAGCCCAACACGTAATCTACAAGATTGACGAATTTGTAAAGGGCAAGGGTTTTTATGTCTTACTCCTTCCCCCCTATCACCCAGAATTAAATGCGATTGAAAATATTTGGGGGATCGTTAAAAATTACGTCGCATCTAAAAATATCGAGCAAAACATGACGAATACGGAAAGACTGATCAATGAAAGTTTGGGCCAAGTTAGCAGTGAAACGTGGCAGAAAACTTGTGATCATGTTGAAAAAATTGAAAAAGACGACTTGACATATTTTGATCTCGATTTTGAATTTATAATCAATGTACAAGATGATTCTGACAACAGCAAAATGGAATCGGAAATCGAAAATTTATCTGATAGTGATTGAAAATACTGAATAGTCCTACTTGTTTCGGTTCCATTCTGTAATACCAATGCTTAATTAAATGCCTACATCTTCTTAATATTTTTGTATTTATTGCAATCTAATCTAATTTATTTACAAAAAGTATATACTTTTAAAACCAAAATTTTATTTCGATTATTAAATCTCGACTTGAATATATATCAGATTTCTTTGCTAACGTTACCCACTTTTACACACACAAGCGCGCTTGTCGGGATACGTCACTACTACAATCAAAGCCGAACGGACTTCGTGAAATAGAATATCTGTAACACATGTTTTTGAAGACGATGCAGCATACTATATTTTGGCATCACTTGTCTCGTCAGATAGTTTTGGTGTTCGTTCGATGTCACATATTTGTGCTGCCACTTGTTTAAGTATAGCTATGCCTTCCACAAATTATCACAAATATTTGCCGTCATCTTGAGGACAAATAGCAATTCTCGTAATTTTAAGAACATTCACAGTCTGATCTCGGTCTCAATATTTCAAAAATACCTATAATTTCCATACATTTTTGACTTTTGATTGTCGCTGAGATGAGATTGCGACAAAATTTTGAACGTTTTTAGTTACGGGAATTGGGCTTCAGATATTATTACTAAGCTGTTCATAGTAATATAAGTACTTATGCGTGTGACTGTTTCTATGTGCAAAATATGTACCTATATACACGTGTTTTTTATCCAGTGCGCATATTTTGACAAATTAAGCTTAAAAGAGTTTTATTTAACATATATATTTTTTATTTTGGTATGTCTCAGTAAGTACAAAAAAATAAAGTTATCGTTAATGAAAGATGTTTACTTTGAAACTATTTTATGCGCGCGGTGCGGATGCGCAGTATATCGGAACGCCTGTGAGCTCGCTTGATTCACCGGCGTAGTTAAGTGCTACGCGGGTTACTGATTTCTAATTTTACCAGGTTCGAACTAGACTTTTTTAAGTTTAGGCCGTGGCCTGAAGTTATTTGAAGAGTAATTCTAATTTTTCTTTCATACTTTCATGGGCTTAGGACCATCAAAATGCAGAAAATAAAGCGTTATGATCAATTAAGGCACTTATTTAAAACATAAACATAATAAAATTAAAATTGCCCATACTGCGTGTTGACACACATCGAATCGACGTGCCGCATTGTAGGGGATCTCGCTAAAAGAAAAAAAACAAAAGGTTTCTTCAACTTCGACCGCCAGTCGAGGTCTGCCAGAATCACGCATAAGGGCGTGATTCGGGGTCCTCAACTGTCCGTGATCAAGCAGCTTTTGAGTGGCTGTTAAAATGGTCCTTTCATTAGGGACTGCGGGGTTACGTATCTCATGAGTTTGCATACGAGGTATGCTCTCCCTGGCGTATATTCTTCGAGCTGCTCGTAAATTTTCACCACTTAATAAACACTCGCACCATCTCGTACAACTCGCAGTTAGTAAAGTCTGATATCATAATCGGTAATCGGTCGTCTAATCGGTAGGTACGACACTCGTGCGGCGCGGTCTTTGCGCGGCAAAACGAATCATCGCGATATCACTACAACACGTGACGTGAGCTCGCAGACTGTCGTGGCGCCACCCTGCCGCCCGGGAGGAGGTTGCACCTCCGCCAACACCTGACGCGTGCGCCGGCTGCCGCGCGTGCACATTGATATTATTATTACGAAAGATTCTATCCATATTTCGCTGATTTAAAGTCGGATGAAAAAAGTATTGAATCAATAATGGAAATGTGTTCTATTACTGATACTGAACCACCAAAAAAATTTGCGCACTGCTTCAAATTTTTTCCTGTACCTATAGCTAAAGTAACTAATTAATTACTTACACACAGTAAGTATTTTCTCTTTTTCTATCTATGAATAAAGTGATCGATGAACACCCGCAAGTCGTTAAAAAATTACGTGATTAAGATTCTAAAAATACGTTGAAGGACGTGTGACCACGCACGGCTAAAAGAATATTAGTAAAACACAACTAATGCATAAAGATAAGGATAATAGACTTATTAATGAAATCCTTATGACGGCCTTCCTTTTGGTGCCCCCTCTAAGACGCAGATATATGCCAATGTCCTTGAGTGCATAGCTTGCGTTTTCTGTGCTGAGCTCACCCAAAGCGTTGTACGTCATGCCAAGTAATAATGTAATAGTAAGTATATAAAAAATAACCGGAAATAATTAAACATAAATAAATTGAAACAATTTCTATTATCTAAATGCTATTATAATATCAATGAATATCTAAATGACGAATTTTAAATCACCTGTTTTATCAAATAATTACTTAAATATTATGTAGTAATACATAAATATCAACTAATAAGTGAAATTGAAGCCCTTTTTGTAATTTTTTTTTGTTTCTAATATTGATCTCATTGTTATTAATAAATGCTATAATAATTTGTAATGATCTAATCTTAATAATTATTTATGTCCTCATTTTATTGTTTAATTAATTTAAATACCCAGATTTTTTAATTTTTATAGGTAATTAGTAACAGTTTTAATTTAGTTTTTTTGTAATTTTAATTTTATCCTGTTGCTGTGCCCCTTTACAGGGTCTATATTATTGTACCTAGCTGTAACATCTTTTTTAAAATACGGAATGCAATAAATGAATAATCTATACAAATAAATAAAATTGATGTGTCTGTTTGTAATGTCATAATAACAGCTGTTTACTAACGTCCTTACTAATAAACGTTGTATAGCGTCTTGTATAGTTACACAACGCGTCTTCTTCTTTAGATAGTCAAATTACTGACGACTCAGTGTGTAACTATTCACCTGAAGCCCAATTCTCGTAACTAAAAACGTTCAAAATCTAGTCGCAATCTCATCTCACCGACAATCAAATGTCAAAAACTTGTCAAATATGTAGGTATTTTTGGCATATTGAGACTGAGATCAGACTGTGAACGTTCTTAAAATTACGGGAATTGGGAACCTTACTGACGATTTATCCCGCTAGAGGTCGCACCTGAAACGCTTGGTAAACAGAACTACATGGCGTCCGTCTATAGTAAGACTAGCGAACAAAAAAGTTAAAGTTCTTAATAATTTTAAATTGTATGGACGCCAGCACATCAAGCTACTACAATCTGTCAAATTTCTTTAATAGATTTTCGACTTTACTGCTCAAGCATTAGGTTCAAGGTTGATTGGGAAAATTTGACAGTTTCGGGTAGCTTGATGTGCTGGCAAATCATGCAAATTCATTTTATGATCCCGTACAATTTCATTATGTAATGCAACCTGTAATTATCGTTTTATGGGGAATAAATAATTATATAAATAACGTAACCTGGAAAACAAACTTCATGTTTAGGCCTCCTTTTTCATCTATGGTTATAAAAAAGAATATCTATGGTTAGATGACTGTTATTTAGAATTCCGGTGTGTTTACAATCTACTGATATATTATTTTAGGATATCCGTTCGTCAGGAATATTCTGTAATAGATAGTAACAATGCATCAGTCAGTGAATCAGTATTGTGCCATTAGGTAGTATATGCAGGAACATTAAAGATTGTGTTCTGATCGCTTTAGAGCTGAAGACTATAAGAATGAAGGATATTTTACAGGTCAGAGTAGTAACCTAATGTAAAAACACAATATTTTTAGTGCTATTTACTTGAGTGTAACGTTAAAAGTTTATTGTAAAATAGTTCAATATCACAAAAGCAAATATGTCGGAAATTCTTTTATTTATTTATTTGTGACAAACAAACAGTAACACATTATATCTGCGCAAATAATATAAACAAAGATATTATATAAATGTGAAACTCACACCGTTATCCACAGCATATACAATTCATATAACTTTACTAATGAACAATCTATGCGAGTAATCTACAAGACTGTTCAAATAATATCGGAATCCTTAAGTTTCTTAAACAAAGCAGAACGAAATCTATTTACTGACACTGAGAATAAATCTAAATAATAATAATTTTAAGCATGTTTTTAACCTTTTGGTATTATTTTAATCTATAATTATAGTAACAAGGATGAAATAAAGCTGAAATTATATTGAAAAACGCTGAAAAATGTTGGCGCTCGCATTTGACACTTTGCTTTGTTTACTTCGTGTTCTGTCTACTGCTGTCTCAGCTTTGCGTAATATTCCCTATTGCCTCTCTAATATAATACGTTAATTAGTAAGGAGGTAAATGTAGATGAAAGTATATTCGGGGGTTACACTGAAAGTATTTAGAATAGGCCAGTAAGAAAAGCAGCCGATAAAAAAATTATTTTTAATTTCGAATTAGGAACTTTTTGGGAATCTGTAGATGTGTAATGAATTCATGTGTAAATAGTTTTTACAAATTGGTGGCAATTTGAAAAGAGTATGTCGTGCGTCGAAATAGATGATTTGACAAGAGAAAATTTTCGCTCAATGATTTATTACGACTTTCGTTGCGGTCTTACTCAACAACAATGTTACGATAGACTTCGATTAGCATATCATGACGAAGCCCCATCCCGTGCCACTGTTTGCAACTGGTTTAATGAATTTAAACGTGGTCGAAGCAAACTCACTGATGATTCGCTAGAAGGACGTCTTCTACGGCGACTACTGAAGATGACGTGAGTGCTGTGCGGCTAATGCTAGAAGCTGATAGAAGGGTGACATATAAACAGACTCGGGCAGCTTTAGGCATTAGTATGAGTCAAGTACAAAAAGTCTTACATGAACATTTAGACGTCAGAAAGCTTTGTACTAGATGGATACCTCATAATTTGATGGAAGTTCAAAAACGCCGTCGTTTGGATTGGTGCCGCTCATTGCTTGAAAAGTATGATGGAGGTGACTCGAATGCTGTATATGACAACGTCACAGGTGATAAAAGCTGGATATATTGTTATGAACCCGAAACCAAAAGACAATCTGCACATGGATGTTTCCATTCGAAGATTTGCCGACAAAAGTAAAGAAAGGCAGAAGTCAATGGAAAAAGATGATTGCCTCATTCTTTAGACGGATGAGTCATTTCGCAACAATTGTACTAGAAGATAAAAGGAATGTTACTGCAGATTGGTATGTCAATCATTGTTTACCAGTTGTCTTGGAAAATGTTAGACAGCAGCGCCCAAGAAGCGGGTCCTCCTCCACCACGACAACGCTCCAGCTCATTCCGCCAGACGGACTATCGAATATTTGTTTATCGAAGGTGTGGAGTTAGTGAGTCATCCCCCTTACAGGCACCTTGTGACTTTTATTTATTTCCAGAAGTAAAAGATAAACTCAGAGGAATTCGTTGTATGAACCCTGAAGATGCCGTGGCTGCGTTTGAAAAAGGCGTGGAAGAGATCCCTAAAGAAGAGTGGGCCCACTGCTTCAGTTCAGGTTCCATCGCATACGACGGTGCTTAGAAAGTAACGGAGACTACTTCGAAAAGCAATAAAAATATTAACAGGCTTCTACATTATTCAGTTTTTTATTTTCTAAAAACTTTCAGTGTGACCCACGTACGGTAGGTAGGTACTTATAACAAAAAACCAATTTTTAACATTTTTGTCTGTCTGTCTGTTTGTTACAGCTAATCTCCGAAACAGCTGGACCGATTTTGACGGGTCTGTCACTGGCAGATAGCTGATCGTATAGGGACCGACTTAGGCTACTTTTATTTTAGAAAAATAAAAATCCATGAAATTGTGAACAAAAAGTCGGATCTGAAAAATTCTTTTTGCATTTAATAGCCCAATTTTGCAAAAACAAAAAAGTCACAAAGAACGTTATTACTTGGTTTTCGTCGGGGGACGAGGGAGTTTTATTAAAATGTGGCTATTATTTTAAATATTGTGTATCTTACGACTTCCACGCGAACGATGTCGCGGGGTACAGCTAGTTATGAATATGAATATGTCCACCCAGTAATAGGACTCGTCCATCAAGGAGCGCTGTCCCAAATTAGTCGCATTATGAATTTAAGTATTGTCCATAAAACATAAGGTATTAAAACACGTATTCAAAAGATAAATAATTAAATTATCTTTAAAATGGTGAAGGTTTCATAAAAATACGCTTGATAGTTTTTGCGTGATTCTCAGTTTTTTATCCGCGTTAGACATAATTTTACATATTAATTACACTTTGTAATATAAACATAATCTAAAATATTCACATATTATTAAGTTATTAAGAAAATGGTTTTTATTTAACATATATTTTTTCCAAATCATTAACACTACTTGTTTAGACGTGATCTTCAGTTTAATATCTTTAAAAGTCGGTTATCGCCTCAGGTTATGTATGATATTGTATTATCGATGGAAAAATCGTTCGAGTTTAAGTACGTTACGTTTCCGTAGCGCGTTCGTGCTAAAGGCTCCCACAAAGGCACCGCTCGTTGCGTCGCGCGACACGCGGTGCCTTTGTGTCGCGTCGCGTGTTACGCCTGTATGCAGGAGCCTTAAGGTAGCCTGTTGCCTTGTCAAAGAGACTCGATTACACTTTAAATAAAAGTGGAATATTAGCTCTGCTGTAATCAGTATTTTCATTTGAAATACCTTCACAAGATGCCGTTTGCAATATTGATATTCTGATGCTATTTTCAATATTGTAAATTCTTTGAAAATGTTGTAGCGGAGCTCGGGAACCTACTTATATTAAACTCAGGTAGGGTCGGTATCGGTACCTTGCTTCGACAAGTATCTGGTTTATTTTATAAAATTCTTTGAAGTCTGAGCGGGATCAGTGTTATGAAATAACAATGGCGAAATGCTACCAAATATTGGCTTTATTGAACATTCAATTTTCTACAGACATTGACAATTTGAAAGTACTGAAAAGCATAACGACTCTCAAGGAGACTGTATGTGGCGACTAAGAAGTTCACCACATTTGTTTTGTCTCGAATGGTATTCTGGTGTTAGTGGTTTCTTTTTGTCTTCCGTTGCCATCCTTGGCAATGCCATGACAATAGATTCACCCATAGTCGTATTGTTGAATGATTGCGCATTCTTTTCAGCTGTTTCAATGGCTTGTGCCTGGCAAGCAGCTTCATCCGACGTCAGGTTAAAATTTTCTAGCAAGCGCTCACGAATTTTATGCGAAATAATGCCAGAAATAAATGCGTCTCTTATCATTCCTCATTCTTATTACTTTCAGCATCAACATTTTTAAACTGACAGTCCTTGCTTAAAATTCTCAGTTGCTGAAGGTATTGTTGAATGCTTTCATGGCTCTGCTGTTTTCTTGTGGCCAGAATATGTATCGCAAAAAATTCGTTTTTTTTTTTTGTTTAACGAATATGGTGTTGAGTGTACTTACTGCTGTATTGTATGATGTACACTCGCTTATGTATTCGTAAACTTTGGGTGAGATATGATTAGTAAAAAGTTGCATCTTCATCGCATCATTTATTTTCTTCTCTGCTTCATTCGCAATCAGATTTTTTTTAAAGTAGACACCCCATTCTTGAGCCGCAGTAGGCGATGACGGATCAAGGTCGAGAATATTTTGTCGAAGATATTTCTCCATCATTACGTACGTAGTACATATTACCTCAATGATCGTTACAGCTATTATTGAAGAGTGTTTTGCATATTAAATATTGAATAGATTGTTATGAAATAACAATGGCGAAATGCTACCAAATGCTACCAAATGTTGGCTCTATTCAACATTCAATTTTCTACAGACATTGACAACTTCAAAGTACTGAAAAGCATAACGACTCTCAAGGAGTCTGTATGTGGCGACTAAGAAGTTCACCACAATCAGTTCTTGCCTCTTTTTCTTAGATTTTAAATAGACTCATGATAAATAAAAACTACGTCATTGTGATTCAGTTCATGTAAACTACGTAACTGGTCAGCTTAAATCTTGTTCTTGTTCAGCATTTTATCGTTAGCTTATTTTCTAGTACCTATACTTAAGCAACTTTCTTCATACATATTCCCATTTATTTATTCTTCTCGTATGTTCTAATAAATAGAACTTTAGGGGTGTTCTGACTGCCGTGCCGATCGGCGAACTCCGTTCGGTTCGCTGAATCATGTCCGGGTATTTTCTGAACATAATTATTGTGTATCTACAAAATTATATTCGGTTTTTCTACTCGGCTGTACCGAATCATGCCGATCGCGATCCAATCAACTGTGTTCCCCTAAGTATTTTGAACTCTGAACTACATCTCCAAACTATTACCCAATTCCTATAAACGTCGGTTTCCAACAAACTAGAAAGCACGCAGGCTAATTTGAACGTTTACAGAAAACATAATAAAAAATCGGCTGCTCCCTACATTTTGTCGTGTTATATGCGAGTTCATAAATTAGAGCATGTGATTTTCTTTCGCGACCAAAAACTTCTTCTTAGTCAAGAGTACAATGACCCCTATTCAGGTATTCAGATGCCTTTTGCAAAACCAATTAGTACTTGTAATAGTGACGTTGCTCTCGAAACTAGAGCAATGGTTTCTTGGAACGAGATAACTCCTCCCAGGTGAAATATTCCCTGGTGGAGCCTTGTAAGTTTCTAGGTAGTGGATTATTCAAGCTTGTGCGACTGAAATATAATTTCCGTACTTCAGTTAACTTGATCGAAGTTTCCGCAGCCAAGCAACGTTCTTTGGTCTAGCTACCTGTGTATTACAGGAGGAAATCTCTCGCTTCAAAGGATTCAAAGGCGTCGGAAATCTTTTCAATATTAAAATGTCAGAAGGCAGCAAATTTTCCGTCGAGCTGGTTTCGTGACCTATTTTACCGATTAGCTAGAAAACAATCGGCTTGAAAAAACAGAAAAACTTTAGACACAAAAAGGCGCGTGCCCGAGAAAACTCAGCGTGAAGCGAATATAACATTTCGTTAACATGCTCGGATAAACGCGGCTCTTACATTCCAGCTATTATATCTGCATTCTATTGTGCATTCTCATTCACAGGCTAAAGCAAAGAAAAAAAAATCACTGCATCCAATAATTGAGTGTCTGCTCACGAAATGTGACTGGCAGGTTTAATTTTCTCTTCACCCCTTCGGTCAATTTATTGGTAATGACGTGTGTTCTGTTCATTTTCACTTACCAATGCAACGGAATATCTACAAATCAGTGGTAAAGCAATAAACATTTTTCATGAACCAATCAATTATACCATAGTTGTGCCGATGCTTGATCTCTAACTCCCAAAGGTGTGCCTTAGTCCAGCACTGGCGGTCTTTCGGCTGACATGATGATAATTATGGGTAGGAAACAACCGAACTCTGAGATGAAGGCTAAATGAGAAGTAGGGAATAAATTGGAATAACGGGAATTAGTATAATGACTATTATAGACCGGATTTTAAGCAACTTATAATGGTCGATAATGCATGCAATAAATCATAAATGCTCGAAATATGCAACAAAATCGCCAAAAAGTGCTTAAATATGTAACATCAAATTCAAATATATATGTACTTAAGTACTATAATACAAAATAATGTTTTATCTATATTTATTTAAAAATTAAATATTAATATACATTAAATAAAACAAGTTACTTAACTTACTTACATAATATAACATAACATCACGCCTGTAATCCCCGAAGGGTTAGGCAGAGGTGTACCTATTGTAGCGAAAAAAAAATAAAAAGACGGAAAATTCACTTTTCTGCTACGACACGTTTAATTTTGTTTTTAAAATAAAAATAGAAAATAAACATTAAAAGGTAAAAAAAATGAACATTATGGTATAAAAAATGCAGGTGGACTTGTGTGAAGGGAATAAAATAGAGAACTTTGGTCCGATAGGTACGCGAATAGCGAACGAGAAATAAAACGTACTAACTAGTCGATTGCAATCTCTAATAAGTAACGCTACCAAAACATATCGTTATGAAAAAAAAATCTGAGAACCAAGGTATCTCGCATTTTACATATTTGAAAATAAAAATTAAGTAGTTAATGAATTAAAAAATCTGCAGAGGGTTACTATCTACACTATTAAATTAGAACGTAAAATATCATAAAAAAAACCGTGGCATAAGTAATTGCGTCCGGCGAGGTGACGTAGACTGTAGGGAGTCGTAGTTCTTTGTTCAGGAACTGGCGTTGGTTGCGAGACCTTCAGCGGTCAAAATGCGGTCCAACTCTCGACGTTGGCCAAGGATGTCCAGCGTTATTTTAGGCCAAAACCTGGAGGCCGAAAGGCGGCCTGTTCAAAACTGTTCAATCCTAAGACAAAATGAATTAGGGTTAGACCAGCGTGATCAGACTGAACTTCCGATTGAGGAAAACTGTTAAAAGATACGTACCAGAAAAAATAAAGATGAATGGTTAGACTCGTACTTAATATACCATACTTAAAATTGCTTTGCCCTATGGTATTCGGCAGGGATATAGTGTGCGAACACTTTTACGATAAATATTTTCCACTAATTGTAATTTTTGGGACGTAAAAATTCGTTTTTCTTCAATAAAATCACAAACGACAGCAAATTGTCAATCAAGCGTTCCCATCGAATGACAGTTTGAAATTCGAATCACGAAATAAAAAGATAAAAATCGACCAGGCTCAAATACAAACGGAAAAAAGGTTGATTATAAAGAACCAAAAAGTTTTGACATGCAGAGTTATGCTGCACTATGTTATAGTACACCCATATTTCACCAGTTATGTTAAAGTCCCATATAATAGGGGGCGAGCCTATTGCCATCAACTGGGCACAAATCCAGACTCCGGGCTGCTACTGAGAAATTTCAGACGGAAAAACCCAATAACACTTTACCCGATCTGGGAATTGAACCCAGGACCTCTTGCTCAGCAATAGCGCTTGCGACCACTACTTAGACCAACGAGGCGCTCAACTTACTAACTTTCTTACTTAACGTTTTTAACGAGATAATTATTTTAATTTTTGTTCCTGAAAACGTTAATAATCAAGTAGGTATGGTTCCAAAAGCTTAATAGGTACTAAGATTTAGCCTTCTGCCACTGAAAATATTATATAATTTGTATTTTTATAATAGCTACATACTACATTATGTGAATGTACATAACGCATTTTTGTATTTAAAACGATTGAACACAGCCGAAATATGCAAAATCTCTAGATTTTAGGTTAAATATGCAATAACCTGAAACAATTGCAGTTGCATAAAATCCGGTTTCTAATGATTATGATGATGATGAACCATACTAAAATTCCATTGTTTTATTTTAGGAGACGGCATTAATTGAAGACACAATACAGATGGATCGTTTCGAGGTGATACCTTTCGCTATGAACTTCACCGTCAGGATCTTCAATATCACCAACCCTGAGGTGGTGTTGGCCGGTGGCGTGCCAGTTGTCAACGAAATTGGACCCTACGTGTATAAGTGAGTATACTATGGGACTATATAAATATTTATAGATGAATAATTAATCTTCTTTGTACTATCGCGGACACTTCCGGTGAATCGCTTCTAAGGCTAATCGCTTGCACCCAGCGTCCGAACGCAGAGCTAGCCCCGCCCCCTACACACATACGCACAAATACCTGTGTTTCTACTGTAAGCAACATACCTACTTGTATTGTGCCCGTAAGTTGAAATGTCGGTAAGGCATTCTTCATTCATTATTCCTTTTTATTTTTGTTAAACGCTATGAGATTCGATATGCCAGCGAGAGTGTATTGGGATTGCATGTAGAGTAAGTGGTGGTACATTATGATAAACAAAATGTATGTAAGTTAAGGTTTCAATAATATTTTTTTCTATAGATTTAGCTAAATAATACGTCGTTGTTACCCCGCGTTTATACCTATGTACAAGTTGTTATATGGTGGTGGTAGTGGTGGTGGTAGTGGTGGTGGTGGTGGTGGTGGTGGCGCCCTAGGACGACACGTTTATACCTATGTACAAGTTGTTATATGGTGGTGGTAGTGGTGGTGGTGGTGGTGGTGGTGGCGCCCTAGGACGACACGTTTATACCTATGTACAAGTTGTTATATGGTGGTGGTAGTGGTGGTGGTGGCGCCCTAGGACGACATATAGGTAGTGATCTTATTGGTGATGTTCTTCAGAAAGGTCAGGTGCGTAGTACTCGCAACCGGCGTGCGTGTATGACCAGATGTATGAACGTAAACGAGGCAAAAGGAGTACGTAAGGATCGTAGCAGAAGGCGTTCTGTAGTTTCTGCCTACCCCCATGGGAAGAAGGCGTGAGTTTATATGTATGTATGTGTGTTATTTGGTGATGTCTTGTTAACTATTTCGATCGCCTTTTTGACATTTTGTGCATACACTAGTCTTTGCGACTTGTTTTAGGTGTAAACTGTATGTGCTAGGTAGTATTAAGTTATCGTGGGTAAATTGATATTGTATTGAAGGTAGTCCAGTTGTTCCAAGATTCAAGCCAGTCATTAAACTTGTGCCTGTACGTTGCTACGTGTATTATTTATTCCCGTATCCAGAGTGCTTCAAACCTCAAGAATTGTTCATAAACGATGAATGAAAACCGTAGACATCACATATACAACACGTCCTGGAATTAACGCACAGGCACAACCTCTTAAGGGGTCATTGTACTAATCGTTATGAACAATTTTTACTATGGCCCTGTACCAAACCTGAAATAAAAAAAAAATCTGCTGTTTCTGTAACGTTACGATTTAGCCGAAGGGCTAAATTGTAAGTCACTTTATGCTATGTCTATGCGAGTGCGCCGCTATTTCCGCATGTCTTATTGCGCTTCCGCGTATCGCTTAAATAACCCCGCTTACTTCGCGATAAAGGTGTCCTGTAAACGTGTTGTTGAATAAACAAAAATGACGACTTATCAATATTCCAATGAAGAATATTGGGATTTGGTTTGTGCCTACGCGTTATCTAATGATAGTGTGCGAGGGGCCATTGATTTGTACCGAGAGATGTTTCCCAACCACCAGATTCCGTTGTACAATCTTATGTTAGGTGTCAACCAACGATTGCGAACATGCGGTCATTTCATCGTACCAACGCATGCCCAAGGACGAGCAAGGAAACCCAGTGCACCTATAAGAACCCATTTTTGAATACTTCGCGCATCACCCACAAGAGAGTACTCGAAATGCTGCAAGACGGTTCGGGTATCGCATTGGGCTGTGTGGAAGCTGCTGCATGAAGAAGGAATGTACCAATACCAGTTTAGACCCATTCAAAAACTCAGGGTCAATGACCACGAACCACGCGTGAATTTTTGCCGCTGGTTTTTGTCTAACGCAAGGGTGCATACACGTTGCGAGACTTTACGCGAAACTTTTGGTATAGTTTGTTATTTATCAGTGTTTTCTTTTTGTTCATATTTTTATAAGCATCATGTAAGCATGAGCTATTGTGGATTCGAATACGTCCCTCGTTTAAACTAACATACTGTATAAATAAACTAAAGGATGTGGATGCTATGAAGCGGAATACCACATTACCTACCTTTTTATGTTCGCATAACTCATCAAAATGTTGAACAGCTGATTTTTTTTCACTATTTTTGGTTTGGTCCCATAGTAAAAGTTGTTCATAATGATGAGTACAATGACCCCTTATTATGCAACAATTCCGGGAAATGTTGTACTACATGTTTTATACGCGGGGTTACAAAATAACCCTTATGATTTGGTAGACGCTATAGTAATTGTAGGTATTTTGATATCTTTAGTGGAAATAGAGTATAATTAAATTAACAAGTTCTTCGCTTAATTTTGTTTCCTAAGGCTAATCTGGCATTCTTTAACGTCACGAGTGATAATGTGTCGTAACTACCTCTTGAGAAAAATATGAAAGTGATACTTACCTATAAATAATGTTCCCACTGCTGAGACACAGGCCTCCTCTCTGTGTGAGCGAGTGGGCCATAATCCACCACGCGGGCCCAGTGCGGGTTGGTGGATGTCACATGTCTTCGATTTATTTATTTGTTCTAGTACATGCCGGTTTCCTCACGATGTTTTTCTTCACCGATTTGAGAGCAGTGGTGATGAAATTAAGTACACAAAGTAAAGTGCCTACCTGGGTTCGAACTCACGACCAACAACTGGTATATCGGGGCCGATACCACTGGGCCACCACTGGTCCAGATTAATATTATGTCAATCCGATTAATTTTTGACTTTCCCATCATTGTTAGCGCTGATATTACGTCACTTTGTATCGATCTTAGGAATGCTGTTTGTAGAACAATTATATATAATATATTACAAACGTAAAGCAGTAGTTCTATTGACACTAGCTTTGCCACACCGATCCAGCCTAATATCATCCTGTTTTCAGACTATACCAAAACCGAGAAGTGCTTGGAACAAATGGAGATGTTATCAAGTATATACGGCACGAAGACTTCTTGTTTGATCCGGTCCTGTCTTATCCAAATAAAGAAGAGGACGTGCTGTCGATTATCAACGTACCCTACCACGTAAGTTTTTTTCTTTATGGCGTATTATTTTATTCTTTTTGAATCTCGGTTACCTATCACGGTCTGAAGCAAAACACTAGTAACATGATAAGTTTATTTACAAAACCTTCTTATAACTTTTCCTATCCATGACTTCAAATTGTGTTCCTTATGTTCAAATATGGGTACACATAATAATATTAGTTCACCAGATTGGAGTCGCCTCAACTCTGGGTGTTCAGCAATCTTTCTATGCAACTCCATACAGCAATGCACATTTATCAGCTTCGTCTCGTCTGAAGTAGCTGATCTTGTCCCCAAGTTTACGTCGGGGCGTCGCCGCACAATGGCTGGGCGATAGGTGTGCTATGGCCCCAAAGGCTAACGCAGATAAGGGCGAACCGCGCCGCACCGCAACGCGATGCAAAAATCCTCCTTCATCACTTTCACATATAATGAGTTGCGTTGCAGCCCGTTGCAGCCTGTTGCGGCTGTAATGTGTGCTTACAGACACTAAACGCCCTTAAACGTTATAACAATAAAGCTTCTGTTGTGTCGCGTTCAGCTCCACAAAGTGTTAACTGTCGCGCGTCCTGCATATACCTATGCATACTGACATGAATCGATCACTGCGGCCAGAGGCCTTTGAAATATATCATACATTTGTACTGCTACTGCTTGTATTACTATTATTAATACACAAAGGCAGTGACTGAGTAGCAGTAAGGGCTCTCGCAGACACTCGATTGGATGAACAACTCAACTATTATTATCCCTACTCATCTTCAACTCAATGTTACAGTCGCTCGGTGAAACGCGATTTGTGCGACTTTTTACAAGGTAATGTCAGTATCATCTTTGAAACAAAATGATTAAAAAAACTGCTTTTTTATTTAGCTAAGAGTTAATATTCTTTAAATTTTACTCCTGTTCCAATTTTAATTAAATATTTTGCTCAATAATTAAGATTTAAAAACTGGGGGCCAACCACCACCTTTTAAAGCAGTACCTATTATTTTAATGTTACTTCAGTGTGAGAAAGAGATGGAGCTATACAGGACGTTTAGCTCCATCTCTTTTCCACACTGAAGTAAGATTACAATAATACTGCTTTAAGAGGTGGTGGCCTAGCTCCTGAAGTACTAAGCGACATTTTAGCAGGCAACAAAAACATGGTGGAGAGGTGGTTCTGGAGCTGGTGCAAATATTCTTGGTATGAACAATAAAAAATCAAGCCGCAAACGCCAATTTAAAATTAAATTGCCACCATACTGAATGTATCTTCGATTATCCATTATTTACACATGCACACAGTCTCGCATACAACTCGTTTTAGCGACTATTGTTCCGTTGGTCAATCAGCTGTCTGCGGGAGCCCTAACGAATGCTTTATCCGGTACACAGTTCATAATAATTGGTTCCATTGAATCATGTGTACTTGAATTACACAGAGGCTGGCGCATCCCTCGGTCCAATTAAGCTTTGCGAAATGTTATTATTGATCTGCCTATGAATCCTGTAGCGTGGTGTGATTAATCTGTAGGAGCGGAATCGAAAATTAATTGCATGTACGCATGTGTAATAATTATGTATCTATTGTTTACACATACATAAACTCACGCCTTCTTCCCATGGGGGTAGGCAGAAACTACAGAACGCCACCTGCTACGATCCTTACATACTCCTTTTGCCTCGTTTACGTTCATACATCTGGTCATACACGCACGCCGGTTGCGAGTACTACGCACCTGACCTTCCTACCTTCTCCCCCTCTCCTTCCCTTCCCTCCCTTCTTTCCTTTTTTCTTCCCTTCCTTCTTCTTTCCTTTTTGTTCCTTTTTCTTTCTTTTTTTTTCCTTTTTTTTCTTTCTTTTTTCCTGATCTATTGTATTTATAACATTATACATAGAAAATTTAACATTTCAGGGAACCGCTACCTTTTTTTTTTTGAAGTGAAACCTTATTTAGGCGCGTTGAGCGATTTTTGGTAGGGGAAAATCTTATGGGTTCGCGACACTGACACGCTAATGTTGGCAGAATTTTTGTTATGAGTGTAACGTGTTGCCCTTGGCTAGCAGTGAAAGTATGTGTTAGTTTTAAGTTTTGACTTCTGTGGGCAGTGCCCATGAGTGCCTATGTTCTGGTCCTCCTGTTCATCCCTGACGCTGTTGGTAGATACTGCTACTAGCGAAAAGTTCATAATAATTGTACCCTAATTGTAAATGAGCCGTGCTACTTTCATATTCTATCAGTCTGGCTATACCCGTTTGCGACTTAATAGCGAATTTTGCGAACAATGTTTTCGATTATGTGTTATTCAAACAAAAAATAACAATTTCAAACAGGAACACAGTGCACTGCTCTATTTTATGTTAACGTCAATTTAAAAGCACTTGATGTTGTAGAGCAGTATAAAATAACATATGCGCCATCTTACACAATGAAATTTCAAATAGTAGAATACAATTTGCCGATAAAAAGGAAACTTAAGTCAATACAAGGAAAACATCGTTATGACATAATTGGGACGGAGTGGCAGCCGCAGTCTTCAGTGTTTCCTCATTATTTTTTATACTCGATATGGAGTTGTGAGTTACTACCGTCATGATTGTTGGAAATGGACCTAAGGCACCAACCAAGCAGATACACGTATGCCATGTTATCGATATACAAGGTGTAACATAATTAACGCACAATTTCTTAAGGGGTCATTGTACTCATCATTATGAACAACTTTTACTATGGGACCAAACCTGAAATCGCGAAAAAAATCTGCTGCTCCCTACATTTATGTTCGCATAACTCATCAAAATGTAGAGAACAGTAGATTTTTTTTCGCGATTTCAGGTTTGGTCCCGTAGTAAAAGTTGTTCATAATGATGAGTACACTAACCCCTTACGAGGTTGTGCGTTATTTATCTTGTATAAGTTAATCTGTCTTTTACTCCTAGCAATCTTATACTTACCTTAATTAACAACAAAATATATATATGCATCTTAAAAAAAAATATGTATCATTATATAAATATATGTATAAAGGGTGGCATACATCGACGCGCAAACTGTAACCATGAATTCAGCACATTTTTCTAGACCCCGTAGACATTTTACGTCGCGTCGGTTATCAAAAAAATTCTGCTGTTTCATAGAAAAGTGAATACCTACGCGGTCAAGAAGTATGGAGAAGCAATTTTTTTTTAATAACCACGTAAAATTTTAACGCAGAGTGGATCAGAATCATGTACTGAATCCATGGTAACAGGTTGCGCGTCATGTCCCAGCCACCCTGTATAATAAGTAGTTAACCATCTATCTGGTTTCTGAATTGAGAATTTGAAGTTAAGCCTAGGTTTGCACGGGCAATTGGTCCCCGCGGCGATTTTTTGTCTTGCGAACAGAATTTTAGTTGAAAATCCACCTGTGTGTTTTTTTGACACGCTGGGATGCGCACTGTTGGATTCTCAATGCTCGGCCCAACAACGGGAGTTGGAAATCCAGTAAGTGATAAAATCCCGCCGCGATATTTTTACGTATGTTGGAATGTGGGCTAAGAACTTATCGAACTTTACAGAGTAGTAGAGTTTGTCAAGTTCTCAACTCCGTTTTCTTAATACAGGATCCGGGTGAGTTACCTGTAGATAAGAGGGAATATGCATGATTCAAATAAGGGTAATTTTTTTAATAAATTGTATTAAGAATTATGCTTCCATCAATATTTTTGATTATAATTTCTTTTTGAGCAAGAAATATTTTTTTTACAGTGCAATAAAACTGTGAGAAATACAAATACGTATTTGAAAAGCGATGTACTTTTTCAGAGCGAATGTGACTTAAAAGTCTATATTGACGACAATATAAATGTATTGATGTGTTTTGTAGGAGTGTTTGTGGTTTCTTGTTTGCTTGTTGTCATAGATTATGACGTCACACCGAGCGCGCCGAAATGGAGTGCGTTTAAAGTGCCCGTATCGGTTGGCTATTTGCAATTTTTTTTTTAAGTATTTTCAATTACTTTTTTGAGTTGAATATTTTTTTACTATTCTATACCGATGTAAACTATCGAATAAACATATTAAAAAAAAATACATGCATATTTCCCCCTATTATCGTTAATATTCTATGATAATAAATGGCTACTTTACATTTAGATATTCCTATAACTCACACATTCACGACATTATTACATTCGCCTCCTTGGTAGACAATTCATATTGTAAACAAATCATCTATCATCTGTTGATCGAACCGTTTAAAGGTATCATTGTGCAGTGTGTACTCGGCCGCATGCATTCCAGATTATCTTGAAAAACCGCATCACCTCGCCCGTTAATTGGCTTAATGAGAACCGCAGACTAACTTGGTTGTGAGAATGTTCTGGCAATTACGACACTATCTATGAATAGCTTTATATGAACGCTTTCAAAATGGTGAAGGAAAACACTGTGAGAAAACCGGCATGTAGCGTAAAACGAAAAGTTCTAAGACATTTTACATGTACCAACCAGGACTGGGCCCGCGTGGTAGATTACGGCCCAGTTTCCTCTCACAGAATCCGCTCTGTCAGTGAGAGCGAGCCTGTGTCCCAGTGGGAACGTTATAGACTTATTATGCTACGCACAGATCGAGTAGAACCTGGTGGAATGTAATTAGACTATGCACTTCTGCCGACTTGTTCAGAGCCAAAGGGTTTCCAAACCCATTTTATTGTGATTAAATGAAACAGGACACGGTAAAAGCGCTGAGATTAGCGAGCGTCTCATTCTAGATTGACATTCATGTAAATTTATTCGTAAGCATCAAGAATTTTATACAAAACACAATCACGTTACGCACTCCGACTTAAATCAAGATTGAACATTTAAATTTCTTGGCTGAAAATGCTACTGTAAAAAAAAATTTAAACGCACTTATAGTTTATAATTTATCTAAAGTGTTATAAATGATCTAAAACACAAAAACAAATACACAAATAATATTTTTTTTGAAAATTCATAGATATTAGAAAAAAAAACCCTATTATCATTACATAGATTAGATAGGTATAGTTAAGCTTACTGATATGTTAAGTTTTAAAGTTTCCTCTCTCCTACTATGTATTTTGCTGTGTCCGACAGGGCATTATAAGTTACCACCAAAGTACTTACACATTATGGAATGCAATAAATGACTGAGTATTGATATCCCGTATACGCGGTGTAGCTGCGTAGGGATGGCTAAGGCGTAGCCGCGTAGCAGGTGGCGTAGTCGTAGTCGCGTAGCAGGCGGCGTAGCCGTGGAGTAGCCGTAGCTGCGTAGCAGGCGGCGTAGTCGTGGAGTAGTCGTAGCCGCGTAGCAGGCGGCGTAGTCGTGGAGTAGCTGTAGCGGCGTAGCTGTAGCTGCGTAGCCGTAGCTACGTAGCTGTGTAGGAGACGTTTGTGTAGATGTTGCGTTCGGATCTGGGCAAGCGTTTACTCGTCGCTTTTTGCTAATTATTTTCGTTTAGAAAGTGTAGGTACACTCGAGCATGCTATTTGGTATACAAACAGCTAACTAGCAAATACTTTTAAGCAATGTTATGAGTGGGTTTAATAGTCAATTCTTTTACATTACACTAGCGCACAATAAAAAGGAATATTGGCAATTTTGTGGAATATTTTTGGCTGTAGTACTTACAGCGTTTTTTTAAAATGTATTTCGGAATATTTGACTAAGTACTTATAACTTTTCAAACTAATCACATTCAACGAATTAAGTAAGGGAGACATAGTACGAAACTAACAGACACGTTTAATTCGCAAGCTTAATTAAGACGTGAATCTTTTATTTATTTAATTGTAACACCTTAAATCTATTATTATAGGTTGCCCTAATGCGGTAGATCAGTCTACATATAGATCTCCATACTTTCTAATTGTTATTAAAATATACTACTTATTATAAACTAAATTTACAATGAACTAAACAAACATAACACAGAAAAACTTAATTATAACATAACACTCTAGAGGTCGCCAAAGTCGTTCAGAGAACAAGAAAACAACACTTCCAAGGTTTGATTGGCATTGCCACGAATTATTTTCTTTATTGTGTAGAACGAGGTGACATGTAGGGGCAAAGCTATGTCACCGTCTCATGAGGGATATTACACTATCATATCTGTGATGAAATATTTTATATGATACTACAAGACTTTCTCACAAATGAGTCATCTATACAGGGTGTAATTGACAGCCCTCCGCAGACTGATGCGGTGATTTCAGTATATGGGTCATATTCAAAATAATTGTATATTTACTACTGTCTTATTGTCCAACCCAATTATTTTTATAACGAGATACAATTGACTAGAATTTCATAAACAAACAGATTAAATGTTTATTTGAGCTTAATAAAAAACAACGAAACATTTGATACAGCTAAACAATTCTTTAAAAAAAATGAAACAAAACATTGCGTAGATTCCGTTTCATACAAGTATTCAATGTCCACGTCTTTGACAGTAAACTAAAAAAATAATTTAACTATTAACCATTACACAAAAGTTTAAAAAAAAAAACTATATTCAGAGAATATTGTTTAAACTTTCAACACTTCACTAAACAAAATATAAAATACTATTTATTGTTCTTCAAATTTAATTTATTAATGAGTCTCCTGATTTTACACATATCTGTTATTCTTCTCTGTTATGCTATTTTAATATTATTTCCATGGTAATAAAGAAATTTGATATACTGGCAACATTAGTCCACTACCTGTCACTACACGACGTAAGAATAAATGATCGGCCGTTTTGTTCAATATAGTTTCTCAGCTCGTTTCGTTGTCGAAGAAAATTAGACTTTTAAAAGTAAATATTCAATGTGAGACGTTTAAAATAGCGGTTAGTAAGTTTACTGTTTTATTACTCATACTAGAAAATGTCTGTATTGTGCTAATTGTTTTAAATATAAAATATTCGTATAACATTTAAATTAGTGTGGAAATAAATAGATTTGTAGGTTAGACACGTGCAATTAATTCATATACGTTATTTTATCCGTCACTTTTTCTGTTACGTAACAGATATGAATGATTAGGCGTTATTCACATGGTGTCACATATACATTAATGATAATAAAATATTAATTATACTTACTGCACCTCAGGTTAGCCAAAACATTTTTTTTTTACTTCAATTTATTTGAAGTATGTAAAGTTTTCGAATAATGTGCCCTGTATTGCATTGCTGTGCCATGTATTGTCTGTGTGTGCATGTTTTACTGGGTATATCACCGCTTGCGCCGTTTGTACTAACCGCACAGCCTCGCCGACACGTACCCGGCCTCTCGTCGTCGGCAGTCTCAGAATCAGTTAAGGGGGATGCGCCAAAGTAGCCCGCGAAATTCAAATTATCTCACGTTTTTTACAATTTGTAGGTCAGTGGAAGGTTGTATGTTGATTAAAATATGATTCACGGCCGTAACAATTATAGTATAGTATAGTTATAGTTTTACATAATTATAATCATTAGAATCCTTTCGCCTTAATATTAATACCTAAACTACCATCGTCGCGTATCACATTTTGATCTACATACAACCTACTAGAGCTGCAATTTGCAAAAACCGGCTAAGGGCATCGTCGTCGTGTCGGACCATGCACAATGTAGGGTTCCGTAGTTGGGATGAATTTATCCCAAGAACAAACTTGGGAGATTTACCGTGTTATTTTGAGACCATAGAAACCTTATCGCTCACCTAGCAATATATTGGCACATCTACATTTTTCATATTTTGCAGTTGTCAACAATTGTCAACACTTGCCCTAATAATTCCTTTCTGTTATTTTTCTGTTACAATCAAATAATATTCATATTTGTTTCCTATCCGTAACTTACAATTATTTTGAATATGACCCATATCATACTAAGATGACCGGTACATGAAATTATTTCAGGAACGTTATGGGAATCCTATAAATCTGATTTGTTTTATTACTTCACAAGCAATATATCGTTACCGTGGCAAAATGCGCGTAGCGAACGGCAGCGCAGCGAACCTTCGGCCGCCGAGTATTTCAACATCCATTGCTGATTTTTGGATTTTAGCTGTTTTATTTACATAAATGGAATGCTGCGTACAGATAATGTAATTTTACATTCAAATAAAGATATAATAACTGAAAAAACGATAAAAAATATGAATATTTTCCTGAGAATATTTTCGGTGGAATATGATTCAAAATGAGGAGCTGAATGCACCCTGTTAGTTTGCGGAGGGCTGTCCCTTACACCCTGTATTTATATCTACATACATGAAAGTGAAAGTGGAAGTAGTAGTAGTAACTTGTATCGGAAAACCAAAGAAAATATAGATGGATTGTCTGAAAAATGATACGGCTGACATAGATACAAGGATAAAGAAGACTGATCGTTGACTCCCGCAAATAAATTGATTTTGGACGATGATGAATGGAAAAGGATCTCAAAGCGTCAGTAGGCTGGTTTAAATTTTCATTTAATTTTCTAAAGTGGCCAAAGTTTTCGCAAGTTAATTGTTAGAGTCTGACTAACGATAACTGTCCAAGAAAAAAGGCAGGAATTTAAAAAAAAATCAAGAGCTGTCAACCCTGGTTATACACTGTTTAAACGGAGTTGATACTATTTATTATTCAAGACATATTATGCGATATCAGTATTTTATATTTATATACTTAGACCATAATAACCTTATTACCCTTGATATTTACTTGGAACTGTTAAGCCACCATTATGTATTCGCGCAATGGTGGATAAGCAAGTTAGCGTTACAATATTTCGCCGTAAGGATGATCATTATCTGTACCAAAGTTAAGCTCTAAACGAAACTAGCTTGGCATTTTTTAACTTCTGCACATTGATGTTCACAGTTCACAGCTCAACTTTCCTAGCACAGCCTTATACAGAAAAGGTTGAATTAAACAAAAAGTTATTACTATACATTTATTTAATGGAATAGAGACCACTGATGTGACGAGGATAAGACAATAAAATCAAAACAAAACATAAGGGTTATGAGTCATAGTCGAAATCGGATTCCAAAAACTCTACACCTGATAATATTAAATCATCTTCATTGTTTTCTTCGCTGCTACTGCTACTGTCCCCAACGTGTATTATAAATCGTTCAAGTTCGTTTTCAACAATACGGTCCCTCAATTTGTACTGATTTTCAACATTTAGTACATGATCAGTGTACTTCTTCCAGTCATCAGCAGTTATGGATAGAAAACATTATTTTACTAAATTTTGCACTCCACGCCCTGGTATTCCTATATTTTTGCTTGCTACTTTTCTCTTCGCCTGACTCCATACAAGCTCAATTGCATTGAGGTCGCAATGATACGGTGGCAGCAAGAAAATTTCGTGATTGTGAGTATGACTGTGTTTTTTAGAAGTACTTCTGCTTCATAAACAACTGCAGGTTTATTATCTTTCACCAAACACATTAATTCAGCTTTGGTATGATATTCTAAGTATGTATCAAAGAATAATAATATACATAATTTGTATATTTCTTTGAACTTTATGTTGACTTGCTTTTCTTTGATTTTGTTTTTAATTATTATTTTTTGTTTACATTCTGCACTCAATTGCATTATCAGACTTTATAATACCTATTAAGTATATCTTAACTTTAACTGTTTTGTAAATTAACATGTCCTTTAAAAGAGAGCCGGGTGATCTGTAACTCAGGACCCTCCTACCTCAGACACCTTTCTCTATTTAAGATTGTGCATTTTATTAACTAGTGCCTGTAATATGATGTTGAGATAAATAAAGATTTATGATTATGATTCTTCAAAATGAATATTATTCTCTTGAAGCCATATTCGGAGATAAGCTTTAGAATAAGACATAGTAGGGGGTTTTTTTACTTGTTTCACATGGTAACTTGCATTGTCTATCACAAATACACTAGGTTTAGTAAGATTTGGTATCAACATTTCCTCAAACCATTTCATAAAGTTGGTAGCATTCATATCATCATGGTACTCAGCTGATTTGGATTTTGTGCTGAATACCAATAATGCACCTGGCACAAACCCTTCCTCCGATCCTGCATGCACAATAATATGTCTTTTTCCTGACGATATATTAGCAGTGAGACCACTTGTTGAAGGTCTTTGCCACGATTTTTTAACTTTATAGTTCTGATGTACGTAATTATGTCTCATCAAGGTAAATAATTTGTTTATCTTCTAGCCTCTTCTGATTTATTGTCTTCAAGAATCTGTGTCGCCATGCCGCAATATCATATTTTTCTGTAAGTAAAGCCCGTTCATTTTTATTGTTTTGAAACTCAAACCCGTTCTTGTGTAAAATTGTTCTTAGGGTTTCACGGCATCCCGTAAATTCAATTGCTTCCTTCGCGCATTGTGTAGGCTTCTCAGTGTTGGGACTTGTTTTTTCACTCCATAAAATTCGTTTATTTTGTTTCTTATAGCCGAAATATCAAAATTATCCAAATTGGAAACTGTTGCTGAATGTGGACGATTTTTCCCTGGAGTATTCCACTGTCCTTGATTTTTAGATCCTTCAATTTTAATTCTTCATAGGGTCTTCACACTTACATCTGAAGAGAACTAATAAAATAAATTATGTAACAGTATATTAATACTAATCAGTCAATAAGGGGGAAGCGCCAAGGTAGCCCGCGAAATTCAAATTTTCTTACGATTTTTGTAATTTGCAGCTCAGTTTCTGAGTATATGTTGATTAAAGTATGATTCGCGACCATAACAAATTGTATTTACAGAATTATAATCATAAAAATCAGTAATACAATTCTTTAAGTTAGTATAATCCTGAAATGTTAATATTTCATGAAATAGTCATTCAACAGAATTGGTTGCTCTTAGAGAGTTGTATTGATGATTTTCATGATTATAATTCTGTAAATAAATATTTGTTACGGTCGCGAATCATATTTTAGCCAACATAAAACCTAATAATTTCCTGCAAATTGCAAAAAACGTAAGAAAATTTGAATTTCGTGGGCTACCCTGGCGCTTTCACCTTAAAGTAAACAACCATAATAAAATACAAAGATAGCATATTATTTAATTTAGCGATCCATACACATTATCATAAGTGTATAAACCCTTCTAAGTAACTGTTAAAAATCTATAATTTCTGAAGAAATACCTGTCATTGAGGATATCTTTTCTATATAATGTGTTTCACAAGCCGACATTTCATTTTTTTCGAGAGTTTTCACTTTCTTTACTGTTTCCACAATTTTAAGTTGTGTCACCTCGTTGTTAATACTTCCTGAAAAGTAAGTACACCGTGAAAAATATTGCATTTTTTTTAAATAGTCGAAAAGTATCTAGTTGTTTTATTATAAATTCAAAAAACTATCTTAAGAGATGATGATTGAATCCAGTCGTCGTATTTTCTCTGCAGATTTCTGATTCAAATCACTTTTTACGTCTTTATATTTGTCAATCATAGTAAATAGAAGCGTCGAAATTTTGATTGTTTTCGGTATCATTTTAAACAGAACCAACGAAAATATGATGCACGTAAACACAAGATGACTCAAGTACTCCTAAAATATTGCTATACTAAAACATTTGAAAATAATTCGTGGTCAGCTTTCGTTGGCCAAACTCTATATTCCTACCAAATGTATGACGATGTCTCTGTTCTTCTATTCCGTTTCGTTCACCATACGTAAAGAGCTTTAGCCGGCTTCATTACAGTATTTTAATTAAAACGTGCCCAGTCTCCTTTGCTCGCGCTTGACCGCGGTCGACAACGGTGCTCGCTCAATTCCTAGCCGCAATCTATTCAATCGAGCCTTGGTGCACTAAAGAGATAATGAGGTCCTAAATTATAGCTGTCAAGCACACACAGCCATGTTTGTGCGCATAATGAATGAACGTTTTGTAACAGCTTTCCTACACGTTTGTAAAATCAAACATTGAGGTATATTTTAAACATGCTCGCTCATCTCCAGACCACTATTGCACATGTGTGTATTAAATACAGATTGCGTTTTTTGGTCAAATATTCTCTGAAGTCCGTTTTTCAACTTTGCTCTATTAACCGTTGTCCATTACTGTATTTAATATTTCCGCGAATAATTCAGAAGTTTTACTTGTGTTTCAGCTTTGAAAATGTACCTTTGCGAATCAAATACAAACGTGGAGTGAAATGAAACTATTTTATCATTAATCTATTTGGTTTTGAGTCTGTTCTGCTTTCCAAACAGTTGGGACTCGTTCAAAGCAGATTTGTTTAATTTCAAGAGATAGTTTTAATAACGTGCATTTCTATTATAAATAAGAGTGGTTTCTCACTAAAAGACGGGCTGTGCCCACAGTTCTGCTTGCATGAACTAATTTTAAAGCTTTTTCATTGAAAATAAGCATTACTTGTGTAGCATTAATTGTGTTGAACGCAGTGGTGATGAAATTAAATACACAAAGTAAAGTATTTCGTAGGTTGGGGCCGATACCCAGTGGGCCACCTCTGCTCCCCCTGCCCTTTTTTTTTTGAATGGGAAATCATCAAATGACTTCTCCCGCTCTGGGCGGAGCAGGAGGGCGTGTCAGACTTTTACTGACTAAAACCCACCCGTGTTCCTTCAGTTGCCTGTGCCGCACACACACCCTATCCCCCTTATTAAAAACGCGGAGTAAAATTACAACCATCAGATTTACTATACATTTTTCTAGGTTTAAGTTTGGCATAACTTTTTACTTGGCCTTTAATAGATAGGTAATAAGAGGGCAAATGTATAAATATCCCAACTAAGTACGTCCACAACCGCAAAGGCCGGAGCCTCACCACACTGAACGGCAACGAGAACAGACCAGTTCAAATAAAAAGTAAAAACTAAATGAGTTATTTGTCAAAGGCCGGAGCCTCACCACACTGAACGGCAACGAGAACAGACCAGTTCAAATAAAAAGTGAAAACTAAATGAGTTATTTGTCAAAGGCCGGAGCCTCACCACACTGAACGGCAACGAAAACAGACCAGTTCAAATAATAAGTGAAAACTAAATGAGTTATTTGTCAAAGAAGAGCACTCTCGGTTGCGTTACACACTGAAACAAATGATAAGGTTGAAACGTCCACGTGTAGTTCCTCCAAAAACCTAAATACTTATGTCCTTTTACTTTTTAAGCTTAGAATCGCTCCATGTAAAAAAAAAAACTGATATTCAGCTGCAGCCGGCTAGACTGGAAGCCACTCCAACATACTCGTAGTTGGGAAAAGGCTAGGCAGATGATACTGATGATGAATTTTCAAGATTTTACCCTTGTTACAGACGCTCTTTTTGAGTTAATGTCTAAAATTAATGTAAATAAAATCCATCAAATCCATGTTTAGAGAATCTCCAAAAAAAAATGTTATATCAGGTTCATAAACAATTAATGTTCCGAATAAATTAAGCAAGAAATTAAATACAAAGTACGGTTTACGCAAAAGCGCTTAGATAAAAATAAAGACGAATTAATTAGAGCGATGTCGTAGGCGTAATCGGATAAACAGATTACGGTGTCTTGTTTTTAAGAAATGTTTAATTTGTGTTATCAATACGCGTGATATGTGTTTGAGTGTGAGGGTTTGATAAGTGGATTATAGTAATAATACACTGTTGATAAGGTGATAAATCACTGAGAATTGTTGTTGAAGAAAGTTATGACGTTATAAACCATCTGTAACTTGCGGCAAACTTAATTAATTCCATTTGATTTTACCAATTTTTCGGCCAAAAAAGATACCTGGTATTCTTCTAACTCCTTGTCAACTGTCGAGACACTTTTTTAAGGTGTTTGTCAAAATAGCACTGTCAATAACACAGGTTCGTATAATATTCATTTCATATAAGCACATACATACATATTATCAAAATACTCGGACATCAGAAATTACATTTCAAATCATATTCAGCATATTTAATAATTTTCCTTTAATTTACATACTTACATACACAATGAAACCAATTTTGGAATTACAAAATAGTTAGGATTTATGCACAAGTTGATAGTTGTTAACCTTTTTCACAGAATGTAAGTGAATACTTGTAGAGAGATGTGGACTCGTTTAGAACTGCAGAATCTTTTTAGTAAGATAAGTGAGCGGCATAATGTTAACACTAGAAATAGGAACAAATTAGATCAACCACGTTTCAGATTGTCTAAGGTACACACTTCTTTTATGGGGTACTGTGTAAAATGTTATAATAATATACCTCTCGATATTCTTCAACTAAATGAGAAGCAATTTAAAACATGCATTAAACGCACACTATGTAGACAAGCATATTATAGGTTGAATGATTATATCATAGATAAAAATGCTTGGCTAAATGCTGGTCCTGCTCCACAGCCACTTGGGCTTTGTTAAAATTTTTTTTTTTTTTTGGAAGAAATGCGTCCCTTTTTTTGACATTGTTTACTAATCTTTTAAACACAATCATTGCAAACTATAGTTTTGTATAAATTAGAAGCATTTTTTCAATTTTGTAAATGTGAGTACCATGGAGCGGTTTTATGTTATGATGTAGGTATGTTGACTTGAAAGAGTATGGCAGTTGAGAGTATGTCATGCTCACTTAAATGTCTCGCTGATGGTGGCGCGTCTGTTGAATCATTCGGTTCCCTACAAAATGGTTGAGCTGGATGGTGCTGATCCACGCGTCATGTTCGTGAACGGGCGCCGTCAGTGGAGACTGGTCATCTCTTAACTGCCAGGGCTTATTTTTAATCTTATATTTTGAATTGTTTTTAATTATTTATTTTTTACATTGTTCTCACATATAGAAGCAACAAGAACAATGTACCCAGGATTTTGTAATAATTTTGATTTAAAAGAGTGTCCATGGAGTTTCTTGCCCATTCTTCTCCATAGAGATCTACGTTTTGGAATGGGCGACTAGCTTCAATTTTCTGACTAACTGACTGACTCTTTAACAATTCAAAAGTGCCTGTAATTGGTTTAATTGAAATAAATGCTTTGAGTTTGAGTTTGACTGCATGCAGACTGGGGCTCGATCAACTCGTGAAACGCCTTTTACTAAACGCTCGTTTGTTGACCGGCCCGCCCGTCAGATGGCGGACGTGACGTCATGAACCTCATAATATTATTAAACGCCTTTAATGTCGGCGTGCAAACTTATTTTATTTATTAGAATAGTAACTATCTATGCATATGCATAAATTAATAACAGTGAAATATATTTACCTACATTATAAAAACTAAAAATAATAATATTATGTACAAGTAAACGTATAAAAAGGGGAGGACAAGCTTGGTTATCACAAAATTGCGTTTCATAATAGTTACTCGTATTTCACATTATTTCTTCTCCTGCCATCAGACTAGGTACATGCTCCCGCCACCGTCCCATGCAATAGAGGGCGAGCCTATTGCTATCAATCGGAGACAAATCCAGACTCCGGGCTGCTGTTCTTCAAACCTTTTACATAATATTATATTATGTAATCGGATCATACTTAAATCGTCGGAATGTGTGGCGCTCACTCTGCACTTACTGATTAATCGCAGGATTATTTATTTATCTTTTCAAATAATTAAGCCGAGGCCAAACAACGTCACATACTTATCGAAGCAAAGATGACTTTAAAATCCAGAACATTCGATCATTTTCTGGTTAAAAAATTTACTTACACTGTTTTTCCACCGCACAACGTCAACGGGAGGTCAACGAGAAACGAGATTATTCGAACCGAACGTGACGTCCCGTTGACGTGGCGGTGGACAAACGGCCTTAGGTGTAAATAACAACGACGTCCCTTTAGGTACCAAAAGCTAAAATAGAGTTACATGACTAATCTAATAAAAAAACATGGGAAACAATAACTTGCCTTTTAGGAAAACAAAGCTCAAATGGAAATATTACATATCCGAGTTTAGAAGTTCGTCAAACTTTATGTTGAACCTCAGAAAGTAAAGTGTTTCGAAACAAGCATTACGAATAATTCTCGTTGTTTAGTTTCATTTAAAAGTTAGCTTCCGCCCGCGACTTCGTCCGCGTGAAATTTCTTGTTCCCCGACCCACCTCGTCGCATGGCATCGCCTGCCAGCACTATCCCTTACTTCGTTTTCGCTTAGCGTTCTTTCTGACTTTTATTTATTTTTACTCAGCTGCTAAGAGTCATAGCGTAATATTAAATATTCTATAGCCTTCCTCAACAATTAGGCTATCAAATGCAAAAAGAATTGTTTAAATCCGCCCAGCAATTCCAGGGATTAGCGCGTTCAAACAAACAAAAAACAAAGTTTTATAACATTAATAAAATATTGCCCAAATTGTATTGTGTAAACATGACTAACGTGTAACAAAGTGAATCATAGTGTTGGCAATAGATTTCATTTCTGCGCCTTTCTTACCTTCTTGGATGTAGTGCACGCCAGTCGCTGCCGTGGCACCGCTCGCGCTCGGTTGGTCACAGTTCCCTAACGTAACCCATTGGGTCGGGGTGCCACTGCGGCGTGAAATGCAACTACTTTGCGATATCATAGCGTCCTAGTCAAGTGGTCAGCCGGGTATATCGATTTATTGGTTGCTTTCGTCGATCCGCCCGACTTTATACTATGCGCATCGATCACGATGCGCATAGTCCATTGCGCCGCCATTTCATGATTTGGCCGGTTATATCAATAACCAGCCAAATCATGAAATGGCGGCGTATCGTGAAATGGCTAGTTACATCACGACATAGCTATTTCTACGATCGGACCACGACACATACACGAATGTAAACCAACTCTATTGTTCCGCACAAACCCAACAGTTCAATCATACGTGTGTTGCATCGCCATTATTGAATCAAGGCGAGGGCGCGCCACCCCACAGAGCACGGAGGCGCTTCGGCGGCCGTTGCTAGAGGCGGCATTGTCAACACTTTCCATACAAACTAAGAGTGTCACCATTTGCTTATCTTTTATAAATAAAATGAAAAGTCCTGACTGACTGACTGACTGACTGACTCATCATCGCCCAGCCCAAACTGTTAGACCTAGAAAGCTGAAATTTTGCACGGAGGTTCCCTTTATCATGTAGACAAGGTATAAGGAAGGGTTTTTTTTAAATTCAACCCCCAAGGGAGTAAAATAGGGGGTGAAAGTCTGTATGGAATATCGTCATTTTTGTAGTTTAAACCATGAAAATTGGTATTTAGCATTCTGGTTAAAAATTAAAAAACACGTGTTTCAGCGTTTTTGGAAAATTTTCCCCTAAGGGGGGAAAATAGGGGATGACAGTTTGTAAGGAACAAATTGGGATTAAGCTTTTGTTAAGAAATTACGAATGACGTGTTTTGGCATTTTTGGAAAATCATCCCCTAGGGGGTTAAAAATCCTTACTAACTCATCCTCGGTCAGCCCGACTTTCGTCATCGCCAAAGACACTTTAGTAATTCAGAGAACAATAACTTTACTAAGTTCCGTACCTGTAATTATTTAGGTTACTATTTATTTCGAAATTCCCACGGGATAGGGATTAAAGAGGATTTATATTTTCGCTTTAAAGTTGCCTTCAAATTTGGCATGCAAGTAGGTAATTTTCCGTTCCGTTTTATATTCCGTTACTATTGTTAGGTTTTAGGATTTTTGGAATGAAGTTCTTTTCCGCTGCTTGCGGTTGGAGTAAACTGGCAGAAATCGTCACAAACGAAAAAGCGTTCATACTTGTATGGGCATACCTCCATACCTCCATGCGACCATGCCTCCATTCTCCTTTCGAATTCTTCAATCGGATCGATTTTTCGGGTGGCTACGAATATTTAAAAATTTTTTGTCATGGGTGTCGGTTTCATAGTTTTCGAGGGTGCTAAAGCCGATAAAATCCAAGATGGTGGCTGCGAATATTTTAAAAATTTTCGTTATCATAGTTTTCGAGGGTGCTAAAGCCGATAGTGACGTCAAAATGTAAATCCAAGATGGCGGCTGCAAAAATTTTCTAAATTTTCGTCATGGGTGTCGTTTTCGAGGGTGCTAAAGCCGATAGTGATGTCCAATGTAAATCCAAAAAAAAAAAAAAAAGATGCTGTCTGCGACAATTTTTTTAAATTCTTTGCCAAGGGTGTCGTTTTCACAGTTTTCAAGGCTGCTAAAGTCGATAGTGAGGTTAAAATGTAAATCCAAGATGGCGGCAAGAAAATTTTGTTTTTGTCTTACCTAAATTGTATTATTATGTGAGAAGAAACTTCGTTCCTGACGTGGATCCCCCGATCGCACATTCTTTATTCTCCAGCAATAATTATCAATCTGCGCGCCGCACCTCGAATACTACATAAGCAGTGCGAGAAGACATTGTTTACCTGGATTAACAGGGTACTTTTAATCCCGGTAATACGTTCCCCTGAGATATTTTCCGCCATCCACTGTAGAGTACTAAAATAGTCAGCGTACCAGTACCAATTACGTATAGAAAGTGACGGCTTTGTGCGTATGGAAAATGGCGGCCTGCGACAGAAATACTGCACTCTACGCAATTTCGGCCCCACGAATTTGATTAGGCAGCACTAAACGCTGCCGGACTAGCTGCTGCCTGTCATGTGGTGGCGCAGCGATTCCGTGCTTTGTGCGCCACCCTCATGCAAATTGTAACGAAGTTAGGTTTAGGTCGTATGTGGCACTGCAATACATCTAGATACGACGTTTTTCCACGTCAGCAAATAGAGATTGCAGACTCGGCCGAATAAATCGGATGGAAATATGCGATTTTCATTAAATGATGCGTTTCAACAGACAGTGCACTTAATTTTGTTTCGTACCTACGTTGTTTTCTTTTGTCTACAGTTAGATTTTTTTTTAAGCGGTTATGAGCACACTTGCAAACTTTTTGTTGTAGGGTTTCGCTTCGATATTCACTTTACATCACAAGTAAAAATATGATATTACTAAGCTGGCTTATAAAAAGTGTAATTTTCATGAAAATAGTATTTTTTTAGGGTTCCTGGTACCATAAAAGGAAAAACGGAACCATTATGTCGGGCCGCCAGCTCGTTTGCTACTCAGGGCGAATTTGACCAAACTTTTATACCTAGTATAAGTCTAATATAGCGAATAAATTTTTAATTTTTTGACAGATTTTCCATACAAAAACTGTCAGACGTCAATTTTATTCCGCGGATAAAAGTAATTTAACTTTGGATAAATCAGCACTTAATGGCTTAATAAAAATAAGATCACTTTTATTTTTAATTAAATGCTCTATATTGGGGTACATTTCGTTCTAAATCTCCGGCCAACACACACACACGCACACACGGGAAACAGAAACAGAGTAAGCAGCGTTTTGCTTCCGTGAACCGAGATCGAACAAACACGAACTTGGTCAAGCTACAACTCACTTTCCCCGTCTTGTTTCAAAATTATTCATAATACTTCAGCGTGTGTTAGTTACAAACAAAGTGAAAACTTTTATTGTTTAAAACTTGGTTCGTCTGCAGTCTGTAGCAGACACGCTCGGTTCTCCAGCGCATTCTGCAGGGCTGTCAGTCTAAGTCTAAAATTGGAATGATTTTGTACCATCGCCATCGTCCCGCTCGGCAGCTGCTCCACGCCGCTGGTTTCTTGCCCGCAGCCTAAACAACAGGTTCACGCGCGGTATGCTAGACACAATAGAAGTTGTATTGTTATTACTATTATAACTGTATAGCGCCCTTGAAAGTGTTAACACCTAGTTTTTATAGTGAAAAATTTGTATTTCGCGGGCTACCCTGGCGCTTTCACCTCAAGAACCATGTAACGGTCCCGATAATAGTATTCGCATTTTGTTGCTTAATTCACAAAAATATCTCCAATGTGACGAAATTAGACGCAAATAAAAAGCGTCACAATACTATTTACTTAAAATTACGAGTTCTGGGTCAAGTAGGAAAGTTTAAGTACCAATAGATTTCACATTCGAAAAAAAAAATGTGATAAATGTGTTCCCAGTTATATCGTTAGCAAAACTTAACTAATCTATTAAACAATCAGACGTATCGTAGACCCCACTGAAGTTTTACAAATCAAAACACAAAACTACGTGCTGACTGCTGAGCTTCACATTTAGCAGCTATACTTGCAAATAAATAAAAAAATTGTGATACACACTTTTCAATTAAAATATTTCAGACGTCATTATAAATAAATCTCAGTGTTATTATTTTATTTGTGCAATATGTTACCAAAAATATGTTGCCATAAAAATCGCCCAGTTTAATATGTAGTAGAAAAATATATCGATGTTTTGAGATAATTTGACGACTTCTGGGTCATTGTCAACCTCACTCGCATTTTCCTAAGTATAAGAAACGGCTAGAACACGGCAAATTGACGTAGGGTGTCAAATTGCTTATCAATTAATTTCTCTGGCAGTATATTGATTATTGCAAAGGACCGGATTATAAAAAACCAACTACATAAAATATGAGCTAAGGATTTTTGCAAACATAATCTAGGTTCTAAACGAGTAACAGTGCAACAGCCCAGTTTTTTATCCACAATTCCAAAGCCCGTCGCTCTTTTAAAAATGGAGGGGAACTTTACTGGGGCACACCGGGTTACCTATCTACAGATATACATTCTTGTCTATGGGGGAGCGTCCTCACTGTTGCACCCGGAAAGTTCCAAACTGTGTATAGGGGAAAATGAGGTCATTGGGGCACTGGGGCTGATGCGATGCGACTCAGCTGTTTGGGTGTAAGTACTTGTTATAAAGGGTTGTTCCACTTGTTCCTCCCGTCATTGTATTTTTTTTGTACTGGATCATACCTGGAACCTTGATATTGAAGGTCAAAGTTCCAACTTTTTTGAGGTTTTTTTTTTACGAAAACGAGTTTTAAATGATAAAACTTATATTTTAATATCCCCACGACCCCTGTACCGTTGCGAACACATAAGCACAATACTTTGTGCGTAACATTGCGCGACACCGTAAACAGCGATTATTCCTGAAATCACGAATAAGCTTAAAAAAAAAATATCTAAGTGGATTTCAATCCACTTAGATTTTTTTTTCTTTTTTGTAACAAAGTTTTTTATTTTTCACTTTTCAGTCGGTTCGTTTGTAATTTATCTAAGTTACAATAGCCTAGTGCCAACTGTTCATCACCTTTTATAAAATGTTGCGATGCAGGCACGTTAATTGTTGAGGAGTTCTCCTGGTAAGAACCAGGAGAGCGAGCTGAGCACTTCACCGTATGCATAGTGACGAGCATAAATTGCTTAGCAACCATATTAAAGTAATCGAATCGCAACCCGTGAAGTACTTATTATTCAGTAGGTATGTTCCATTGGCCATCTGTGGTCTTAATCATCAGTTCCACTTCACCAAATGGTGCTTTCCGAGAGCAAATGCACAAGTTATTATAAAAAATACCCAAATCGCTATAGGTGTGCCTTATAGGTGCTGAACTAAAATACTAAATAACCTAGCAGATAATTAAAATGAAACAATCATTTATTACATTTATCGGAACTAAGGTTACATTATTAATAATCACAGATAATGTGATTAATTTCTTACTTTTACCTCGTCTTTCGGTAATTAATAATAATGACTGACATGCAATCTGCAGTAACAGTCCTTTGTCAATTGTTGCAAAATGACCCGTCCGTCCAAAGAATGAGGCAATCATCTTTTTCTCTTAACTTCTGCCCTTCTTTACTTTTGTCGGCAAATCTTCGAATATAAACATCCATTGCGCAGATTGTCTTTTGGATCAGGTTCGTAACAAATATAATTTCTCCACCTGTGACGATGTCATATGTATACAGCATTCGAGTCACCTCTGTCATACTTTTCAAGCATTGAGCACCATCAATCGAACAACGGCGTTTTTGATCTTCCGTCAAATTATGAGGAACAAAGTACAAAGCTTTCTGACGCCTAAACGTTCATACAAGACTTTTTGTACTTGACTCATACCAATGCCTAAAGCTGACCGAATCTGTAAATATGTCACCCTTCTATCAAGAAGGGTGACATAGGGTGTTTACAGCACACACGTTATCTTCAGTAGTCGCCGTAGATGGACATCCTTCTCGCGAAACATCTGTGAGTTTGCTTCGACCACGTTTAAACTCATTAAACCAGTTGTAAACAGTGGCACGGGATGGGACTTCGTCATAAAATGCTGATCGAAGTCTATCGTAAGATTGTTGTTGAGTAAGACCGCAACGAAAGTAGTAATAAACCATTGAGCGAAAATTTTCTCTAGTCAAACCCGTTTCGACGCACGACAACACTTTTTAAATTGCCGCCAATTTGTAAAAACAAATGACATATGAATTCATTACACATCACATCTACAGATACCCAAAGAGTTCCTAATTCGAAATTTAAATGATTTTTTTATCGGTTGCTTTTCTTACTGGCCTATTCTAAATACTTTCAGTGTAACCCCCGTACATAAAAAAATACATACAGTCGAACATAGAACCTCCTCCTTTTTTGAAGTCTGTTAAAAACAAATAAACTCTTCAGCTTTATTATTAGTGTACAAACTTATAGGAAAATTCTAAATAACATTTTATTAAAAGCTAGCCGTTTGATGAAGTTACTGGCGTCCACTGCCTCAACCCTGCGCAATAATTAAATCGCTTTTTTTAATATTATCACTCGTTGCGCCGCATTTTTTAAAATATTTTAATACTTTTTACCTCAACCCATTCCCGTCACCGCTGCGCAAAATAAAACATAAAATAAATCTAGCAAAAGCAACTTCACTTTCAATTACTTGTGGAAATTGGCGCTGTAAGTTGCATTTGTACCAGCACAGGGCTAAAGAACTGTAGATATAGTATAGTAATTTAATGTTACTGGGAACTAGAGGTAACTAAAAACAAGTTGAAAAATTCACCAGCGGAGTTAGAGAAATAATGTAACGAATGATTAAGACTCGTCCCCGCGACCACTGGGGTACGTGCTATTGTAATATTGTGCACTGAGCTAAAAGGTTATAGGTAGTCTTGTTCGTCTCGTAAGACTAACTATGAGAAAAATGGGATGTCTATAACATCGATTACATTAATAAGTTTTCGCTTGGGGTAGGTAAACAACAAAGATCTCACCTTAGGCTTAGCCGAATATTTGTGCCTTCGCACCGGAAGGCGCAGCGTTGGACAAGGTGGACCGAAGACCTCGTGAAGGCCGCAGGAATCCCCTGGATGCGAGAAGCACAGACCCAGTCGAAGTGGCGGTGCTGAGGGAGGCCTATGTCCCGCAGTGGACGTTTTTCGGTTCAAATGATGACACAAAACAACACAAAACCGCGTCTTGAACTTTGGTCTTTTTCTGTTTAATATGACTTGACATAAAAAAATCACTCGAATATACAAGATGTAACATAAATAACGCACAACCTCTTAAGGGATCATTGTACTCATCATTATGAACAACTTTTACTACAGGACCAAACCTGAAATCGCGAAAAAAAATCAGCTGTTCCCTACATTTTGACGAGTTATGCGAACATAAATGTAGGGAGCTGCAGATTTTTTTTTCGCGATTTCAGGTTTGTTCCCATAGTAAAAGTTGTTCATAATCATGAGTACAATGACCCCTTAAGAGGTGGTGCGTTATTTATGTTACACCTTGTATATTTCCCCGATATTATAGGTACAAGTTTGACTGCTGCTATGAAAGCCACTAGCACCTAGCATTAATACTATTCAACCTCGCAAAGATGGCGAGGGAGGTGATCATGCTAAGTGAAAAAGATGATTAGTGAGAGTGACATTAGAAAAGAATGGCACCCATGTCTTTGGAGGAAGAATATTGGAGATCAAAAATAATTAATTTATAACAAAAATGTAGCTTTATTATGTAGGTATCAAAATAAATTGTTGTCTTTATAATGTCTCTTGTTATTTGTGTGTGACTGTCTCAACGTGGCTTTTCGTTAGTTCTGGGCCTTAGAGCTGGTGCCATAAGATGAGAGGCACATGGGATAACACATTGGATAATCACTATCTCCGATGAACATCATCACGAACTCATTCTCTTCAAACCTCCTGCGCACCTACTAAGCTTCCTCCTGATTGGGCTTTCGGTATAAATCCTTTCAGCATATGTACTTGAATGAAGAATATTGTCTAATAGGTAATCATCCTCGTAGCAGTTTTAAATGAGCTTTATAAATCTTTGTCCGTCTACTTCTCGCTGGCGTTTCAAAGTTATTTAATTCTTCTACGTCGTTCTGAAATCCCGTAAAAGATTGTCGAAATCCATATTTATTATGGCACAAATCGATATTAGGAACAAAATTACCTCGAAGCACACAATAATTCGATCAGCTGATTCAAATCAATTCAAATAAAATCAGCCATCTTGCTTTTTAGCAAGCTCCGGTGGTGTTTAATTTTGACAGCAACTAATCAATTGCTTAGCATCCTCTTAGCGCTAAATAGCGTTTATAAATAAGAATTTTGCTAACCAGTTGCTTAGCAATTGATTAAAATTTAAGAGACGTTTATGAACAAGATTGATATTCCTACTACTTACATTTTTGCGCATCTGCGAACTCTTCCCGTTTCAACTATATATGTGGCAAAATCTAGACGGAATGTAATTAAGATGGAAGAGCAAAGGTAGCCCGAAATTCTAACTTTTTTACGTTTTTTGCAATTTGCGGCCTGCAAAGGTCATCTTGACGATTAATGATTTCCAAAATCAATACATTTTAGAACAAATCTAACTTAGAGAGATGTATTGATGATTCTTATGGTTATAATTATGTAAATACATATTTGTTATGGCCGCGAATCATATTTTGATCAAGATGCAACCTGACACTGACCTGCAAATTGCAGAAAACGCAAAAGAAAATTCTTTTCTCGGGCTACCTTTGCGCATTCACCTTAATGTAAATATGATTTCTGTCAAGCAAATCACTTCCATGTGACAGCCATTCTCTCATACAGACCAAGTAAGTAAACACGTGTAAAACCAGCACAAATTAACGCAATTACGGCAACCCAGTCGCATGCCATTGTGCCGCATTTTTCTGTAGTTTTTATAACTACACAGCAATTATCCCTCATTGTACGCTTAAACGAGTTATCTAAATTTAGATGACATGATCGATTAGTCACAAGAAGAATCGTTGAGCTCCATAAAATAGGGTTGAGCTACACGCTGATTGATGCATGTGTGCCGTCTGTCGGGACAGGTCAACTCAAAGCTGCAATGGCTCTTGCTTCAAAGGGTCTTTGCAGACATGGCCCTGCATTGTTAGACTCAGATCTTAATAATATAATGTTTAGGCTTTAAAAGACACCATGATCTCTGAGTTTGTTTCGGCATTTCTTCAATATATTTAATTAATTACAGTGCTGCCTTTATTCGTCATTAAAAACCGAATTAATTCAGTGATGTTTAACGAAATCCCGAGACGATCTGTTTGATGTGGGTTTCATTAGAAAACCATGGAACATTGAACCGGTTAGATGGCGTGTAGCTTTCATTGCATTGATTATTATTATTTATACAGGATGAAATTTTCTTATACTTTTTTAATGAGCTCTTGTTACCTTTCAGTATTTCTCTATGACCTGTAGTTTAGATCTTACACAGAATGGCTAGAGATAAAAAATCAGCCTGTACATTCTAAATCTAAAACTTCGATCGATTTACTGTTATGTTAGATTTTGTTTCTCTGTAAGCGTTAACATTAATTTTAGTATAAGTATTACTTAGTTACCTACTTATAATGTTCATGTTAGTTGAAATTAGGTACATCAGTTTTGGGTCATCATCATTCTTGCCCATAACCTTGAGGGACCTGACCTTAAAAGGTAAAACAGAACCTGTATAGGACCACTTGTTTGTCCGTCTATCATAGAGGTTTTTTCTCAACATCTAATACAACGTAGGATTTTGAATTTTGGCAAAATGTTAGGTCTTGATGACGGGCAGATCCATAAATTTTACCGGTGTAGTTCATTTGCAAAAATATAGGTATCATTTTTCCCTTATCTTCTAGGTTTCTGAAACTAAAAGTTTGATTTTAATGTGGTTATTAGGTGTTGTTGAGTAATAATAATAATAACCCCACCGCCGTATCTCTAAGTTAATGTCGTGGTGGGGCTTGTGCGCTCCGAACTCTAGGTCTGTGCCGGTATAGTTTACTTTGCCGGAACAGGTCTAGGATGAGGAGCCAGATCAAGAGAGATACAGAAATCCGCAGCGCAGCATGTGGCGAGCTGTTGGGCAGTAACGACCCCACGGACCCTATCTCCCGGGAGACGGCTTGTCCCTCACCTCTGGCTTGTCTTTATGGACCGGCTGGTGTGAACACTGACGAGGAACAGAGCTCCCACTTTATTCTTGCCTTTATTGGTTGACTTGAGTGGAAATTCGCAAGATCAAAGTAGTCGCTCCATGTAAAATACTGCTATTCAGCTGCATCCGGTTAGACTGAAAGCTGACCTCAACATAGTCGGGAAAAGGCTAGGCATATTGAGTTTAGTATAAAACAGCAGATTTATTTTTCATATTTCTGAGTTGGTCCCTTAGTAAAAGAAAGTTAGTAACTTCGTGAACAGCTTTTTATTTCAGTATTTCGCTGTTTTGATTAATTTTTCAATGGTCTCTTTTTAATATATATTTATACTTAACTGAAATGATGAAATATCGCTCTGGTCAATTATTTGAATATTTAATATCGTGATGCACTGAATATTTAGTTTTTGGCGCAGAAAAGGCGTTTGAAAACTTTTCAAATTCTTGTTTACTTTTGAATCTAGGCGATTTGCGTACTTTTGTATTATGAGGGAAGCGCTAAGGTAGCCCGCGAAATTCAAATTTTCTTACGATTTTTGCAATTTGCAGCTCAGTGTCTAGGTGTATGTTGATTAAAGTATGATACGCGACCATAACAAATATGTATTTACAGAATTATAATATTAGAATCAGTAATACAATTCCTTAAGTTAGTATAATCCTGAAATGTTAAGATTTCATGAAATAGTCATTCAATATGATTACTTGGTCTTAGAGAGTTGTTGTAGACTTTAATGATTATAATTCTGTAAATACATATTGGTTACAGTCGCGAATCATATTTTAATCAATATACAACCTAATACTGACCTGCAGATTGCAAAAAACGTATGAAAATTTGAATTTCGCGGGCTACTCTGGCGCTTTCACCTTAAATACTTTTTTTACTAAAGTGTTTAATAAATTAAATACTTAACAACTATTTACATTTTTACTGTAGGTATCTAGTCCTAATGTTTTAAATAATAATTTCCTTGTTTCAGGCTATAATACAGGTAGCGGAGCGTTTATATCCAACTTTGATGAGTCTTCTGAACATGGCGATGAAAGACGTGTTCGGTAAATACGACGAACCTTTCGTGACCATCTCGGCCAGGGAGCTGCTGTTCAGCGGAATCCCACTGTGCCTACCGGGGCCCAGTCTACTCGCGGCCATCGCCTGCGACATCATCAGGACTATCGCACAAAACGCTCGGAACATAGATATCAAGGAGGATGGATCGCTCGTTTTTTCGATTTTGAATTATGTAAGTATTTTTATTTACATGATGTCAATGCCATAGAGCGCGTTCATATGACACGATGTCAACGTGTACTGGGGGCCAACCACCACCTCTTAAAGCAGTATTATTTTAATGTTACTTCAGTGTGAGAAAGAGATGAAGCTATACAGGACGTCTAGCTCCATCTCTTTCCCAAACTCTGGTGGTCGAGCTATAAGAGCACGCATCGCGCACGCGTCGCGTCCGCTCAGTCAACAGCCGCTCTATCCGGTGACCACCAAAAATCCAACAGTTGTACGTTTTTGCCGCAGCGTACACACGCATACAATGTCTATGTGTACGTTGAATACAAAAAGGAAGTGATAGTGGCTTATTACTTTTACAAACAATATCAAAAAGAAATAAAGAAATAGAAAAAATTGGATTCATCCTATTTTGCTTCGAAGAGAGGAATGTGGTGAATTTCATACTCTGTACAACAGCAAAAAAACGTTCAACGTCCCAAGCGCTTGTGGCAAGAATGTCATCAGCAGCCGCATCTAACGCGGAAGCGGGGGGCGTGGAGGAGGCGTGGGGGCGGCGCGGTCGCTGCGCGGTTACGACGGGTGTACTACGCAATAGCTATTCCGGCGCTCGGCTGATAAGAAATGTACCTTAAGACAAGGGACTAAATTCCAAAGTTTCTGAGGAAGGAACGGCTCGTAAGCGACGATGATGGTACTGCATAAACAATTACACAGCATGATTAGTTTAGTTGTAATAAAATTCATCTGGGTCTTATGAGCCAGATAAAATTAGACTAATCGAGCGACAATTTTTGTCTTCGCAACTAATTTGTCTCTCACATCAAGTCTACGGGTTTGTATGAAGGTGCATGCATGTAGCGACGCGACCGCCGGGATTCTTTTTTGTCCACGGAGACAGGCCGGCGACGCAACTGTCGCCCCGTCTATTGGTTGCAATGCAAGTGCGCGCACGGCGACAAAAATGTTGCCGGCCAGCCAGTTACCACTCAACCGCCCCCGTCGACAGAGCGCGTCTCTACACCGAACGTATTTATTCGCATACGCTACGGGATTATGCACAATTCATCAAAACTATCGACACTTATTCAAAAATAACACAAAAATTTTTGGAAATGTTCTCTATTTTCTAAACATTGTATGAAATTTTCCTAATGTTAGTCTGTCACTCTATAATGGATGCACCCAATATTGCTTTTTAAACCGACAAAAATGGAGGTTATCAATTCGACACGTACATATATATGTAATATTATTGGAACTGCAATATATTCACATAAGATAATTTAATATGGTTTCCAAACATAAATATACAAAATATAGGTCTATACTGTATGTATTTATGTTTGTATATATGTATGAATGTTTGTCCACGCATTTCTCCGAAACTATTAATCTGATTGTGACCAGTTTTATTGGCTTACATTTACATTAACTTAGGGAACAGTACAAGTTTCATCAAAATTGGTTCTGCAGTTTTCAAGATATGGACTGATACGTGTAAGTGTGACGGCCTGGCTTATTGAAACGAGCTACGGGGGTCAAAGGGAAAACATCTCAAAACCTTGGTCAAATTCTGGTGCATTATTTACAACAAAACTATTTACTATTATACAAACAAATATTCCAGTTTACGAAATAAAAAAATCGACATCAAGAGAAATTGACTCAAAATCATGAAATAACCTTAATTTCGGAAGTTGGTGCCAAAAAACTATCATAAAATAGAGATCCAAAGACACTGACTTCCGAAATTAAAGTTATTTCATAATTTTGAGTTAATTTATTTTTGAAGACGATTTAATTTTTTTTCGCTGTCGTGTTCGATTTCTTAGAACAAGCGCACAGACCACAACCGTCTCTTCGAAATCCATGTTGATGAATGCGGGAAAATTTTACGAAAAAATAGCTTTGCTGTCGCTCCCGTGTGCGCATTGCCCAAATCTCGGCGAGGAGACAGCGACAAAGACAAAAACAGTTGCCGGGCAACTAAGTTGGTCATGGACGCCCGCCCTTAGTCGTGATCGAAGCCGCGTAGTTTGCAAGTTCCCTATGCAAACTATAAATTCCATATTTAATCAAAACAAAAAACCACTGAGAGATGCGACCATTTTATTCTAAAGCTTGCGAACAAACTGGCGACAGACAAGTACCTACTTGTTGCACAAGCAACAAGGTTCAAATCTGTTCAGAAATCCGGAATTTTAGCGTCCAGTTTGCAGTGCAGACTATTGATCATAAATATAAGGGCGGCCGCAAATGTACGGTTTCTGGATTAACCTGTTGACCGCTTGGTTTTAAATCAATTGCCGTGTCCTCCCCCAGCGCCCATCGACAAATGAATATCTACTACGAATAAGGTCGTGCACTGACATAAAAAACAAAAAAACTAACATAGGTTCTCAGTCGTATAAATTACGACTAAGTTTCTTTTCAATAGGTATGTGGGACAGAGGGAGTATCACGTGGCGGGTCTAAATTTGTTTCTAAATCTGAAAACCGTGCATGTGCGGCCAGACTAATTCTTGGAAACGGTCAGCACTTCGCCTCCCTTCCGCCACCCCATTCGAAGCCACGCCCACAACGCAGCCATGCAGATTACTGATCAGGGGCGAAGCGTTCGTACAACCCAATTCCTATCGGCTTCCCTTCGGAACAACTACTTTTCTTAATGTCTACTATTGCCAAATAATATGGTACACCTGTGTATATATAATATCACATCACATTTCATAATTATATTTAATACCAGTTTAATACATCATAAGATTAAAAACTTACAGTTTTTTGTCTGAGTTTATGAGAACTGAACAATTTTTTCTTCGGCTTTCCTCTAATGATAATTGTAGCTGCGCCACTGTTACGGATACCGAAGCAAGATGAGCAAAACCGCAGGGAGTGTCTTAGCCGTCATAGATGCTCTGAATACGTAATTGATCTATCTATTTATATAGCTATCTATCTACATAGTTAGTCCCTTTCAGATAAGAACTCACTCTTTATTTTCTCTACTGAAAATATTGATCTGCGGGATAGTAATTGTTAAAATTGTTAAATGGCTCATTTTCATTAGTCGATAACTCGGTCGATATACAGCATGCGTGGACTGATGTAGGCGGGGTAATAACTAGGTAATGAAAGTCTTAAGTTGATAACGCGATCGGTACACCGTCTGCGGGGAATATCCATAGCGGGCGTAGCGACCAATGAAATTGTCGGTCGGTAAAAAGCGTGCGGACAATCACACTTAATGAAAATGACCAATAAAAATGAACCTTCAAATCAACTGCTAAAAGTATGCGGTGCAGGTTCTCCGTATAGCGCAATCGTTGTTGCTGGTATTCAGTAAGGTGTTCGAAAAGATAATGCTCAATCAAATGCTTAATCATTTTAACACCAATCAAATCTTATACGATCAGCAATATGGTTTCACCAAAGGACGTTGTACGACTGACGCCGGTGTCACCCTATTAAAACACATATTTACAGCGTGGGAGGAGGCTCAAGATGCCATAGGAATCTTTTGTGACCTCTCTAAGGCATTCGACTGCGTAAATCATGAAATCTTACTACTGAAACTTGAGCATTACGGACTAGGTAAACTTGCGCTCAGTTTAGTAAAATCTTATTTAAATGATAGACAACAGCAAGTTCAAATGAATGATGTCAATTCACTCGGTTTGAAAGTTGAAATGGGTGTTCTACAAAGCTCGATATTGGGTCCTTTCCTCGTTTTAGTACCTATATATTAATGATCTACCCCATGTATAAAAAAACCAGTCACAAATGGTGCTATTTGCTGACGATACCTCCTTAACTTTTAAGATAAATAGACGTGCATCTAATCTTGACGACGTAAATAACGCCCTACTGCAGGTCCAAAATTGGTTCACTGCTAATAATTTAGTGTTAAATGGGAAAAAAACTAAATGCATAAGATTTGCTTTACCGAATTTTAAAAGTAGTGATTGTGACATAGTACTGAATAAGGAGAAACTAATTCGTCGAAAAACTGTTTTCTTGGGGATCACACGCGACTCAAGGCTGCAATGGGGTCCTCATTTAATATCTCTTGCAGGACGGCTAAGTTCAGCAGCATATGATAAAAATCTGTCAATCGTATACTAATACGTATCACATACGTGATATACGTACCACGGGGTCCGGGTGCCCAATTGGTTTTTCGAGACATCGCCAAGCGGTTGGTCGACTCTTCACGTGACCAGAGGGCTGGCCTATTCTTTGGCCAAAGAATCAGCATCGCCTTACAATGTGGCAATGCTACCAGCCTTTTGGGCACTTATCCTGTTGACAGCGATGCAGACGAATTTTTTGATGCCCTATGATTCTTTTCACTCTTTTTTTTTATTAATGTTCATATTATTATGATTATTTTAAGTCTGTTAGCTTATTATATATTATATAAATAGTAGATAATTGAGTTCATTGCGTTATAATTTACGTTAATTTACAACGTTTTCAATGGATTAGGAATATCCGTCAAAATCCTTCGGTTTGTGATTGGAAGTGTGTTATGCGATTAGGATGCGGTGTGTCGGAAGCAAGATGAGCAGATCCGCAGGGTACGTCACAGCTGTCCGAGTTGCACTGCAATATTGTTATATATCTAACTAGTTACTTACTATTTCAGACTCTTAAATTAACATAGTTCGTTGCATCCCGCCATAATTGCGGTTCACCATCTATAATTCTATATATATATATTTTTTTTGGTTTTCTGCATAAACAAAATTGTCAGAACTTCAATTAAGTACCCAAATTAAACTCATCAAAATACTGTTCAACTATCAATATTTAACATCATCCAGTAAAATTTATAGAAATACAAAAATAATGAATATCAAACAATTATTTATTTACAAAATATATGTAAGTCAGAAAAAATCTTACCAAGGGTATTCACACGAACATAACACACGTAATATAAACAAGGCAGTCATCGCAGCACACGGCGAGCTAGCTTGCTAGTTTTATCCAAAACAGAACTAATTATGGCAAAAAATGCTGACTTTTGAAAGAGCACAACTTTATATAATAATACTCTCTAGGATACTATTATATTCTATTCTATTTTTATTTATTTTATTTCTATTTTTTTCTTCTTATGGCAAGCAAAGCCGATGTCTGCCATTCTGCCAATGTCTAAAGTGAAATGGAAATCAAGTGTGCATTGTTGTAAAAATATATATATGTATATAATAATAATATTAAAAAGTCTACGACGATACAGTTGAGCTTAATGTGGATCTTGTGACGTTAGTACGAAAAGATAAAAATACATATAAAATATTATAAATTGTTAGAACACTTAATAATATACGTATACCACACCCACACAGAATATTTAAGGAAACAGATCATAATTTTATATTATTGTGGCGGATGAAAATCATTATCGCGACAAGGAGTTCTGGAGAGGAGAATGTTAAGAGGGAGACGAAATTAATCGGAAGAGGGAGGGTATTATATTATAAAGTTGTGCTCGCGCGCGAAGTGTAGTTCGCGTAATCGCGACAGCGTAGTTGTAACATCAATGCATTCAAAACTCGTAAATAATTGCGGATTGTAATTGCTGCAATAAGTAGTACCAACTACTTACTGCAGCTGCCATTTGTCATGCCACCAACGCAATAGAAGTCAAAATCGGTTGAACGGACTGTACAAAAGGTTTATTTCAATTTCTAATCTTATTCCAAATGGAGTCTATTTTGTGACGACGAACTTTGAGTAATTAATGTATGTTCTAGTAATGTTAGGTAAGTGCCATTATGTCTTTAATGAGAATAAAGTTTCTCTAAACCCTTAGTTCCCAAAGTGGTCCAGGTGGACCCTCAGGGGTTCACGGGAGACTCGACGGGGGTCTACGTTGGGGTCTATCTTCACATTTTTTGTCACCGTTTTGGGAATAAGGTAGAAATGTAGCTGCAGGGGATCCACCGGAACCAGCTAAATTTTGAAAGTGGTCTATGAGAAAAAAGTCTGGGAACCTCTGCTCTAAACCTAAACCTAGATTAATTAACGACGACGAACGACGAGAGAACAACGAGAGTAAGAGGAAGTCGGTTACAATGGAAACCTGCTGTCGTCGGGCGCAGGGTGCCAATTTGCAGATACTAACAAGCTCTGCAGGACTGCGTAGTTAGGTTTAATTATTTGATTTCCAATTAAAACGCAGTTGGAACTAGATAGATAGGTTTATTAGCGTTTATTAGAATTGGACCGGTATACGAATCAGTGGACCTGAAATTTAATTCAAGCTTCAGCGATCGCGTCTTTCGTTTAGCATTTGCAAAAAGGAGAAAAATATGCTTTCTTTTGGTAAACTTGGTATCTTTGGACTTAAGGCGACGATAACCGACTTTTCATTATTTTAAACTGAAAATAACGTAAACGAGTAAGTAGTGTTAATAATTTGGAAAAAAATATATGTTAAATTAGAGCATTTTCTTAATAACTAATATGTGAACATTTTAGATTATGCTTATATTACATAGTGTAATTAATTTGTAAAATAAGGTCTAACGTGGATAAAAAAAACTGAGAATAACGCAAAAACTATCACGCGTATTTTTATGTAACCTTCACCATTTTAAAGATAATTTAATGATTTATCTTTTAGTGTACTTACGTGGTATACGTGTTTTACTAAAATACCTTTTGTTTTACATGTAATAAATTAATAATGCGTCTAACTTGGGACAGCGCTCCTTGATGGGCGAGTCCTATTATTGGGTGGATGTTTGTTTGTGTGTTTATCGGTTACTCTTAACCGAAAATACATACGAACGAAGCAGGTTAATTGAAGCTTGAAAAAAAATTAAACAAAGCAGTATCCTGGTTAATATCGCCACATCATGGTTACAGTAACGGACGTTTGCACGGTAGAAGAAAATTGTTGGAGATTAATATTTTTTTCAACAAACAGTAGTTTTAGGCAGAATTTGACTCACATAATACTTTTCTAGGGCTTATATTACTGTCTTTATATTAAATGGAAAGTGTTGACAATACCATCTCTAGCGGTGGCCGAGGTGCCTCCATGCTCTGTGGGTACACATCGACGCAATGGCTGTAACTCCAAACGGTGATAGAAAATTTTATTTGGCATTTCGAAGTGAAATTGTAGCAGTACTGTCTTTTTAACTGGCGTCGGTTACCGGGTGGTAGTGTCGGCATTGAAGTGTATGGGAAAAATATGAAAGCTTTCATACGTTAGTACCTGCTGGCACAACTTACCCGCCAGCCATGGCCGGAACTTTTAAAAAAGCACGTAAGCGGATGAAAATGTGATGTCTGAGAGGTTTATCGCCAAACTTCATTGGACACAGTAAAAATGTTTTTTCTTTAATGTACTTCCAATTACTTATTTCGCAACATACCTACCAAATAATTTGGTTGCGTTCGTGTTGAATGAAATCTAGGTAACTTTTTCAGAATTTCCAATGCGCTTGTGGCTAGTGAATGTTAACAATGCATGCAGGAGCTTGATAGCTTGTACCATTAAACTACATATTAAAGTTGAGTAACTTTGAGTAGGCTTACCACTCGTACTAAACTTTTACTTTAAAAGCACTGTAGCGATGAAAATTGGAAAGGTGTGTTCTGTGGACCGCTAAACAATCGGGTAGTGACATTACAAAAACAATAATTACCGTGGCCCTCCCCATAAATGCAACCGAGAGATGAAAAAAAAATTTAATGCACATAAACGCGAGGGATATTGTTGAATCCCATAATTAATAAGATTATGTATCTGTTTGTGTATGTTTTTGTTTATTTCTATAAGTATGTCAATAAATTTAGAGATAGAATGGGATATTTTTGTGGCAACCGCAGAAATAACTTTGTATATTTATGTTTGATCGCAGAAACAGCAGTTACCCAGTGAAGAGTACGAGGTATTACGAGGTACGGAGGACCCCGCAGAGTTGGGTCGTATCCTAACGTACGGACAGGCCCGCTACTTCTCCCAATGGGCCAACCCGCCGCAGGGCGGCATGAGCGTCTGCAATGACATCAATGGAACTGACTCCGGAATCTTCGCACCTTTCGTGGACACCAGCAAAAGCCTTTATGCCATCAACACGGATATCTGCCGGTGAGTTAATTAATACGCGTATTCGCGCGACGATAGCTTGCCTGAAAAACAAGTAAGTGTCTAACAAATTGTACGGTAAGCCGCACGTCAATGGTAACAAAACCAGTGCAAGTTGGCCTCTTATTATATTGTAATCCCTACTACACTAGGCCAGCTAAAATTGGAAGTGTTACCACGGACGTGCAGTCGGCTGTACACACACAATTCTATCGACTCTCATTAATTTGTCTGAGGTTTAAATGGAGGAGTACGGACGGCATGTCCCCCATCTCCATCTTATATTGTATCAAAATTTCTGATGTTCGCTGTAGGTATACGAATCTATATCTATACATACAAATAAATAAAATGAAAGTCTCTGTAATGTCAAAATAACAGCTTTTTACTAAATGCACGAAAGTACGGTACCTACTTATAACAAAAAAACAATTTTAAAATTTTTGTCAGTCTGTCTGTCGGTCTGGCTGTCAGTTTGTTCCGGCTAAGTCTCGAGGATGGTTATAGGCTGTTTAACATCACGCTACGACCCTTAGGTGTCGAGCAAAAAGAAAAAAATCAGAAATAATGCAAAGGGAAAACTGGCGCCCGGCGATGCAACGCGACAAGGGAGTTTTATTAAAATGTGGCTGTTAGGTTAGGTTAGACACAATATACTAAAACTAGTATATTGTGTATCTTACGACTTCCACGCGAACGAAGTCGCGGGGCACAACAAGTAGGTATATTAATATAATTATGTATTACCTACTTTTGTGGAATAGAGGAGTGAACTGTAAGAATAAGCTGGTTGTAGATTTGAAATAGGTTCTGTGCCAACGTAGTATTCTGCTAGTTCATCCAATTAAGGAACAAATTCAATAGAGAAAAATCCATGTCTTTGCTGCACTCGCCTTCCCAATTGTTCTAGGCGTTCCTCTGAGTGAAACGTTTATCACGGAGACAAGCGCGAGTAACAAAACACGGTACCTAATACACAATTTGTCCTGGTTTATTATTTTCTCTCACGGAGTAAAAAAATAGATCGTTTTGGGCAAATAATGGTGGCAGACTATTTAGTCCTTTGCGCGCGCTTAGTGATGGCCCAGTGGTAACGGGTACGATTTACGAGTTGTAGGTCGTGGGTTCGAACCCGAGCAAGCACTTTACTTTCTGGAAATTGTTTCATCACCACTGCTCTCAAAACGGTGAAGGAAAACATCGTGAGGAAACAGGCATGTTCTAGAACCAAAAATTCGAAGACATGTGACATCTACCAACCCGCACTGGGCCCGCGTGGTGGCTTACAGCCCACTCCCTCTCGAAGAGAGGAGGCCTGAGTCCCAGCAGTGGGAACATTGTAGGCTGATTATGCTATGTATGCGCGCTTAGTTCTTGTTAGATGGCGCACTCGTCGCGCTGTCGCGAAGATTTGCAGCACGGCACAGTCAATCACGTGCCGACTTAGCGAGCGTACCGAGATATTCAATATTAAAATCGTCCAATCATAGGCTATATACAGAACAATATATCTATTCACAAGACATAAAATTAAAAATAGAACACCCGATCGCAGGGGGTGGTCACGAGGCAGGGCCGGACCCCCGTAAGCGTCGATATAATTACTTTATACTCCGTCTGTCAATGCTGCATGCAATTGACATGACCACAGAGCACGGAGTCACCGCGCCGGCAGCGTGTAGAAAAGGCAGTTCTGATAAGATTCAAAAGATAAAAGTACCTACCAATAGATCAGCCCCAGATCTGTTTTGATAACTCGACTCCATTTACTTAATAACTTATAAATTTCCGTCCTCACAAAATCAAAGATACCTTGTGTGGGGATATATTCGTCTGCCCACTATTTTTCTAAGGTTTTATGCCGTTTTATTTATTTCTTTGGAATATATTTTTCTTCTTTTTTGTATATTGGTGTACCTATAGTACACCCACATTGCGCCAGTTATGTTTAAGTTTCATGTAATAGGGGGCGAGCCTATTGCCATCAAACATCAAAGAGGATGTTCGTGTAATGTGTCTGAAGTTTTACCTACCTATCACAAATATTTTTTAAATATTTAGCACGCAATAATACTAATTACATACACTCAGCGCTGCTATAATTCCTATTCGTTTTACAAAAAAAAAAAAAAAAAAAAAAAAAAAATACTTACGCATCGACTTGAGAACCTCCTCCTATTTTTCGTCGGTTGAAAGTAGAGTCGTTGTTGTCAAGACAAGAAAGTACAATAACTGTGACTATTCTGATTAAAGTTACATATTTATTTATAGGTACACATATTATTTCAGTACATTACTGTTCAAACTGTTCTCGTAACTCAAATAATTATAAGTATACTTAGCTTTACTGACCGTTAATACTTGCTTACAAAGTCCGTCCGTCTATTTCTATTCTACAGCAACAGCTCAGCATTTCTCTTTGAAATAAATGTAAAATAAAAAGTAGAAATAGAGGAAGTTTTATATAGAAATTATGCAAAAATCAAGCTGTAACAGTTAACAGAAATAACTGAGATGAATATTTTCACTTAGAACTTCTATAATTATTTATATTTAATAAATATTCTATTCCGCTGAGATAAAGTGGAGGACATGTTTGGGCTGATATAATCATAGGTGATATTAAAGAAAGGCGGTTTCCTTTAATTTATTTATCGTAGTTTCGCTCACTTTAAGTTTAAAATATCACAACATATAATGTATGTCTATCATACAAGAAAGTTGTATTCTAAGCAGGTATTAGTAATCAATGACAAGTAGCAAAAAACCTTTCGGAATAGTCTCTACACTACACGTCAATTGTAACTGTACTCAATAAAGCATGAATTTAACAATATTTCATATCAAGCCGAGCGCAACAATATAACACGGTCACAAAGAAGGTATGGAAGATTCTCACCGGATCATACAACAGCGTACAGTCACGAGCATAAATATGTTACTAAGAACAGCTCCGCAATAATATCTGATTGCATCATTGATCCATTAATATATCACAGCAAATACATGTGATAATTTCTGGAAAGCATATACACGTGGCAGCAATATGTGACATCGAAGGAACACTAAAACTATCTGGCGAAACAAGCGATGCCAATATATAGGATGCTGTATTGGCTTCAAAAATATGTGTCTATGAGTATGCAATATTAACGGACATGACTTGTGTCATAAATATGTACCTACTCAGTTAAATTCAGAATAATGCGATACCACGTTGTGATCGGATACATCTGTCATCAGTCACCATAAAAACTGCAGAATAATGTTTCGAGTGTTCTTCTATATCGTAATCAGTGCCGCTCATATTGCAAAAATATGTGACATCCTACTGGAAACATAAATATCTGATTGTCATGTTTGATAGTAGAAACGTCAATTATAAGCGTTTTTTTTTTCATTTTGGCAACTGAGAGGATGTCAACTATTCTGCCAGTATCAATTGCCCATCTTGGAGTAGGTGAGTATTATATATTTTTCAAGCCGACGTAGCGTCCTTTATTTAGGCGTCGCTTGTTTTGCCAGATAGTTTTGATGTTCCTTTGATGTCACATATTTATGCCGCCACTTGTATATGCCTTCCACAAATTACCACATATATTTGCCGTCACATATTAGTGGATGAATCAGATATTATTGCCGAGCAGTTCTTAGTAATATATTTATGCTCGTGAGTGCCTATCACCCAACCAATTGAATACAATGAAACTCAACATCTCATTGGGCAAATGCAAATTAGTATACAAAGAAAGTAAATATATGTATGTATAAACAGTATCCGTTTTTATAACATGTTGCCAAAGTCGGTTACAGAACTTAGCGATGGAAAGTTCAAAACCCACATCAAACGTGTCCTTATTAAAAAAGCATATTATAAGATTAAAGACTACGTTGAAGACAGGGAAGTTTGGCGCTAATGCCTTCTGCACATTTGGCTTCCGTGGTACCTCATTAATAGCATAACTATCTATGTAAATGTCTATTAACTGCTCCCAAATTACTTTAATTTTTATTTTTTTACATTCTTCCATAATAATCATTTCATTATTTTACATTATATAGTCTTGTCCTTTAAACAGTTTCTATTATATTTTATGAATGTGAAAACGTGGTAGGCTTAATAGACTGTGATTTGTAGATCATTTTCTTTTCTGTTAAGTACCTGGTACTTTTTGACAGGCCTACACTGTCCTCTTATACTTAATAACAGTATAATTTGAAAACATTGTAAAAGCCATTTTTAAAAGAGTAACCGTGGAGTTTCTTGCTTTTTCTTTTCCATAGCAAATGACCAATTGGAACCGTGCACCTAGTTTCTGATGTTTCATAAGTGCCCATGTAGGCTATGTTAAATAAAATATGTTGAATTTGAATAAAATAACGCAGCTCTCAAGTTCAAAAACCTTGGTGAACGACTGCAAATTGCATGAAGATTACTAAGCATACGGATATGGATGCGCTTTGCCAAGTATCAGTCAATCATGGGCTCGTTTGTCATTTAAAGTGTCACTAACCGCTTTGATAAAAACATAACCCTGTCTTTACTGTCATGTAATCGGGTAAAAATGTTTTGGTAATAATTAATTGATTGACTTTTCGCCCTGATTATGCAAGCTGAAAAATCATGTACCATTACTGCTGAAGCTGAAAATGAAGCTGCTCTGAAGATGTAGTGGCAAAAATTGAAAAGAGAATGCTTAGATGGTTTGGTCATGTTGAGAGGATGAATGAAAGTCGACTAACAAAAGGTATTTACACGCCGGGAGGGGACGCCATAGGATGACATATAGCGATATTATTGGTGATGTTCTTCAGAAAGGTCAAGTGCGTAGTACTCGCAACCGGGTGCGTGTGTGATCAGATGTATGAACGTAAACGAGGCAAAAGGAGTATGTAAGGATCGTAGCAGGTGGCGTTCTGTAGTTTCTATCTAACCCCCATAGGAATAAGGCGTGAGTTTATGTATGTATGTACCTAGAAAAAAATGCTTTCAGGGCCTTGGGCGGTATTTAGTACTACCACAACCACCACTTTAATACTCAATTCAGTATCAATGGGGGTTAATACACGATCACATATCGAGGATCTTATCTTGTATCCTATACAAGCTGAGCTGTTATTCAGCTCTTTCAATAGTTCATACAAAAAGCCCATAGAAAAAAGCACATTCAGTTTTTCCCGAAATATGTTCTAGACATTTTTCCAATTTTTCTTTCCCCTTAAGAGCCATACATCACCGGGACGCCGTGGCGACGTCGCCAGGTTGTGTTGCCAACTAAATGTATACAGCTTTATGGTGGCTCACCTGATGTCCGCTTGGTTCCGCAGCCAACCATACATTTTGTTGGCGACACGACCGGGCTGCGCCGCCTGCGCGTCCCGGTGCGGTATGGCTCTAAATTAATCTTATCGATCCAGTCGTTCGCAAGTGATGAGCGTACCAACGAACAGCATTTAATTGAGATACAATATCCTCTCGTCTGTGGAGACATAAGAAATTTTGTATTATACATTTATACCGAAGCTCACAAATATTATTACATTATTCTAGATAGTGTAATATCCTCCTGAGTACTGTAGAGGCCTTAGTTGAGCCTGCCTTCCGCAAGAATCCTCTTTGGATTATGACATTGGCTGGTTAGACAAACGCTGGTTTCAATTGGAATTTAGAATAGGTGAAAAATGATGATATATAGTCATATTGTTCTGTGTCGAGTCAGTATAATATTAGCCCCAGTCTTTGCTTGTTGTATTATAATTATAGCTTCCATAGCTAATAAACCAGTTCGTTTAGCGCAACGGTCTTCATATTTATAAATCTCCACAAAGTTTCCCCAACACACCTCTAAGTCGGGACCCCGCACACATAATAGATAGTGACCTGCCTATGTATCGTGGCTGGTCCCTACAGTACCTAATCTTACCTCCTAATCAACAAGTTAAGAATAAGATACAGATACAGAAGAAGTGCAAAGACAGCTAGACTAATAAATAGCAGCGAGAATGACAAAACCTTCGTCTACTTTTGCTCAAATTGGGGTTACCCGGTCCCCTAATTAACGTCTCGTTTCACCCTTTGATGAGAGGACGTTAACCTCGCACTCTTCGGTGTCCTACTTATGTATGACTAGCTTCCACCCGCGACTTCGTCCGCGTGAAATTTCTGGTTGCCCCGACACACCACGTCGCATCGCATCGCCTGCCCGCGCTATTACTTCGTTTTCGCTTAGCGCTCGTTCTTACTTTTTTTTCTTTTTGCTCGGCTACTAAGAGTCCTAGCGTAATGTTACATACACTAAAGCCTTCCTCAAGAATTGCGGTATAAAATGCAAAAATAATTTTTCAAATCCGAGTGGTAGTGACAGAGATTACTGAATTGATAAACTCGGGAATATAAACTAGGTTTCTCTGACGTACTTCAGCGATGCTGATTACTTTAGACTTTGCCATAGAGCGATATGAAAGCTACACGATACTTACTGGTTTAATTTAAAAATTAATGTTCTTTGGATTAATTTGGTTCGAGGTGTCATATTTTTTTTGGCTTAGCAACGAATTCAGCTGTTAGACATGATAGGTAGGTTCTCTGTCGTCTCTGTCTACTGTTTTAATATGAATGCTAGACAAATTAGTTGACTGTAGCTCTAATTCCAGATTTGCCTTTGAATTCATGATTCATACGACAACGTCCTTTAGATCCCTGTCGAGATATCTCTAAAATAAAGGAAAATTGTAATTTAAACAAGTGGAAATTGAGACACGTTTCAGTTTTCGGGCCTTCAGTCATCCAGTTTTTCTTCTTATTTAATTTATGAATCGTAAATAAATTCAAAATATTGGTACTTAACTTAGACTTTCGATCTAGACGATCATAAATAATGATGTATTATATAATATATTTTTTATTATGTATTTACTAATGGCGCAGCTACAATTACCATAAGAGGGAAGCCGAAAAAAAAATTGTTCAGTTCTCATAAACTCAGACACAAAACTTTAGGTTTTTAATATTATGGTGTATTAAACTGCTATTAAATATAATTATGTACTTAATGTGATTTTACACACAGGTGTACCATATTATTTGGCAATAGTAGACAATAAGAAGAGTGGTTGTTCCGAAGGCAAGCCAATAGGAATCGGGTTGTATGAAGGCTACGCCTCTGATATTTACCATATTTTCATGTTATAATTTTAAACCCCGTTAGTTCTTTATTATGTGGATAAATGAATGTGGCCATAAAGCAAAACGTTGAAGTGGAAATTGATAAACATCTTTTAATACAAACTGGATACTTAGTTTCCGAAAATCGAGATTTGTGTCGTATCTAGGTTTACATTATTCTGGACGTTTCTGAAACGCCTGCTCTATTTTCAGATCCGTGGAACTGCGGTACGAATTTGATACCGAATACGAGGGCATCCCGACTGTGAGGTTCGCCGCAAACGAGTGGCTTCTCGATAATGATGAGGGCTGCTTCTGCCTTAACTTCACGAGCGGTTTGAATCGCGAGGATGGCTGTCTGCTGAAAGGAGCGATGGAGCTGTACACTTGTGTTGGTGAGTGGTTTTATTATGTCACAAGCCGCGCGCCCGGTTCCAGGACTTCTCGTTGGTAACTTTTGAGGAGCCTTAGAAGATGAGTTTCCAAAAAGCTATGATAGGTACAACTAACTTTTAGGAACTTACAGGTACTAACTTTCACGTTTCTAACTTCAAAAATACTTTTTTACCAAAAAAAGAACCATTTTCCAAATAAAAACACCATAAAGTGAAAAATAACTTTAATTTCGAAAGTCGGTGTCTTTGGATCTATATTTAAATTATTTGCCCCCGAATTCTGAAATTAAAGTTATTTTTTACATTGTAGTTTTTTTTTGGAAGTCGGTTGTTTATTTTTGTAAAAAGGTTTTTTATTTTTCACTTTTTAGTTATGGTACCTACCCCACACCAATTCGTATACCACTACTTGCTATATAAATAACAGTGACAGGAAGTTAATTATAACATCATCAAGATACATGAAGTGGATTAACTACGTATTATCAAAGCTAACTCCAGAACTCCCCAAGCAAAAATAAAATTTATGTGGGACCACCGCGCAAGCTTCCTCTACCAAATGAAAAAAGAATTTACAATATCGGTCCACAATTGACGAAAATATCGATCAACATACATAAAAAAATACATACGGACGAACACATAACCTTCTTTAATAAGTCGGTTAAAAATTATGAGCTTCCATACCATCTCTTCGGAGATGAATTACCAAAAATCCTTCATTAGAGTTCACCTTCGGTTATGAACTCTTGTGCAAAATGCCAGCGGTGTAGGCTTTTATTAAGTCAATGACAATGACTAAACGTGAATCCTAATTTAAAAACGTGCTTTAAATTCCGAGTCTCGGAGGGGTCTCGGTATGTAATGGATTTGTCACCCATCCCTGGACCAACCTCGGCAAGCGTAGCTTAATCTTCGATCGACCCATGCGGCTGTTATTAGTTAGCCACGAGCCCTTGAACTAACTTAAATACGTATTTTAAAATAATTATGCATTACCTAAGTACCTATTTACGCTTTCTTGTTTCAAATCGATTACTCAGTGCAGTCACATGAGTATGGTTCAAAATGAACTTAACAGTATAGCAGTACTACAATTTAATTATGGATTGTAGCTTCCACGTGGACCGAACGTGATCTGTTTGGCTCATTGGCCAACCAATGAGCTCAACAGACCAAAAGTAAAACTTACCCATTAAACGATTTAAAAGCTGTATTAAAACCAAACTTTGCAAAAAAGGGTACTATAAAATTTCTGATTATTTAGAATGTGGCGGCATATCTACATCGCCACAATGGAACGCGTCACACTGACGTCACGCAAAATCCTGCATCGCGCAATCAGAGTTTATCGCGCGACGAGCATATATACAATGTCCCGAAATCAACCGTCGGGCAGTAGCCCACCAGACACAACACCCGTCTGGTCGAAGAATCCTCCCTTTTCTATGGAGGATGAGTGAACTTTACACCCTGTTCATCATGCCTCAATAAGAAGACAAAAATGCTTGGAATTGAGCTGCTCGCTCTGCTAAACCTTGTGATAAAACCGTAAAACTTGACATTTTAATTAATGACAATTCCAATAAGCCCAAACACGGCTAGGATACATTGTTTTATTACGGAGTTCCGGTACCCACCTTCCGGCTTCATCATCAGATCAGTTCGATGGAACCATTTTCATCAAAACCATTTATTTAAATTTGCTTCTTTATAATCGCTTAACTATCTAAAATGCAAAGTCATCATTATACCATTTTAGATACCATATTGTACCATGTTGAATGTTATATACAAAATGACATGAATATTTACTTTGAAAAGTATATAATTATATGATATTTATACCGTCTGCCGATTCAATTTTCATTACTGAGAAAACTCCTTCTTTCTCCAGAACATAATAAGTATTAAGTAAAATCCTTTGACCGCAGGAAATTGACTTGAAGAAATGAGGAAATCACTTGGCTTGCCGCTCGGTGGAAGGAAATCAATATTGACTTTGTTCGTTTTGCATTTCAATTTCCACTTTGCAGTTTATGATTAAAAAATACTGGTATTCAGCTGCATCCGGTTTGACTGGAAGCCGACCCCATTATAGTTGGGAAAAGGCTAGGCAGATGATGAGTTTATGATTAAAAAAACCATCCTTTAGAAATTGAGTTTTTTAAATGCAGGTAAAGGTAGGTTATGATGATATAATAATAATAGTACTTAATGAGTCACATTATTTCCGGGTGTTCTCGTCTAGCGAACGAAGAGAACTTGCATAGATACAACCTTGTAGCCAGGATTATCCATCAGCAACTTACTCTGAAATACAGCCTTGTGGAATCGGAACTGCCGTTCTAGAGGTATGTGTCCGACCCAGTTCTCGAAAAAGGAGAAAATGGATGGAAATATCACATTGTACTGCGATCGATCCATCATCACCAGTGATAGGAATAGGTCGTGCTAATTTGCCTAAACTTCGAGGAAGGAAGTAACATGGAGTAGATAATACCTCCTCTAAAATCCCGGAATAATTTTAATAATTAATTTTACTTTATTCTCTTCACTATGTACACCATAAAAATTACAGATATAAATGTGTGTGTGTGTGTGTGTGTGTGTGTGTGTGTGTGTGTGTGTGTAACCCTAAAAAATGTTATGATTTTTCAAATCAATAATTTGTAATTACAAATAAAGTCCGATAAAAAATTCGTGGTTTTTAAATCCCGGGATTTAAACGTCATTAAAATTATTCCGGGATTTTAGAGGAGGTATTATCCACTCTATGTTACTTCCTTCCTCGAAGTTTAGGCAAATTAGCTCTACCTATTCCTATCACTGATCATCACTGACAGGGCTGTTGTTGCCAATAAGCCTGATATAGTGGTGGTGGATCGAATAGAGCGGCGCGCAATGATTATTGACATAATGGTCCCGCATGACGGGAACCTCGTGAAAACCGAGAAAGATAAACAAATCAAGTATCTTGACTTGGCTCGCGAGGTTGTCGATATGTGGGATGTGGACTCAGCGATCATTGTGTCGGTAGTCGTAACAGCCAATGGTTTAATAGCCAAGACCCGCGACCAACACCTAAGGAGGCTCTCGTTGGGCAGCTGGATTAAGGGCGTGATTCAGAAAGCGGTACTTCTAGAGACAGCTCGCATTGTCAGGAGGTTCCTCTCTCTGTAGCCCTGACCGCTGGTAGCTTGGGCCCTTTTTCCGATACCGGTGGGCTACTATATTTTATATTTTTAAATGTTTTTATATTTTTGATATTATAATATTTAAAAATGTAATTTATATGTAGATACATATGAATGAAATTAAAAAGACATTACTTACAAGGAATGAAAAAGGAATTTGAAGTGTATCGGAGAGAGTCGGTGCGAACGAAGAATCATTGCACCGCATCATGCTTGCGCGTGCTAGCTACCACACTGTACCTATATAGCATGGGCGACGGCTTCATACAACCCCATTCCTACCGGCTTCCCTTCGAAACAACGACTGTACTTGAGTTTACTGTTACTAAATAATATAGTACATACAGGATATTACAGGTATTTTAATATAATATCATAAGATAAAAAAAGCATTACAAAACCGCGCTATAGTTGTATAGGAGTTAAATTTAAAAAACTAAAGAAATAACTTAAATTTTTGAGTTAATAATTAATGATGTTATATTGAGTTTATGAGAACTGAACCATTTTTTCTTCGGCTTGCCTCACCCTGCTATATAGTGCACGTCCTCACAAAGTCACAGATCTGTAAGAGCGTCTTCGCACATTCGAGCGAATTAATAATCTATAAATATAGGAAGATTTAGTTTATAATACCTAAATTCGGCCGGTGGCTAGTAATAAAAATAATAGCATGAACCCTGTTCATAGCCTTTACATAGCTCTAGGTAAGCACTCCACTTTAGTCACCCAAACCCATAGCCCAATATCTTGGTTTCCATATCCTGCAATAGTCCTGCACCAACCGGCGAATGCCCTTGGGTACATACTTGCATACTTGATACAGGGATAAACGCTCCTTCCATTCGGACCTCGGCGACTTGACTTCGGCGACTTGACTTCGGCTCCTCGTACGCCTTCCAGATCCAAAGGCTCAGGACCCCATGGGGTCTCGAGTTATGTAAAATCGTAAAAAAATCTGCCTGTATAGAACATACAAATGTGAACCTTTGATCATAAACAAGAATGTAAATAAATGCATAAGCAGACAGGTAGGTAGTATTTTTATTGGGAAATTATTAACAAGTTCTTAATGCTTATAAACAATTATACATGAACTAACTATTAAGACTAAACAACTTGTTTTATAATAAGCTTTGATGCGCTCGACCACCTATAAATCGCCCTCTAACCTGGTCTTACATGGGATTATCACTGTTAACGTGAGTAGGTAATATTTTTAAAGTCATGATGCAAGTATATAGATAGAATACTCTTTATTATGTACAATATAATAATTACAGATATCAATGTACAAATTTTACATAGGGTGAGACAAAGGGCGGTCTTATCGCTAAAAGCGATCTTTTACAGACAACCTTTGGATGGATTAAAGGGAGAAGGAGAGACAATACTGTAGGTAGTCAGTGGTGTACCAGTTATATATACAATAAATATATATATATATATATATATATTTATATACATTAATAAACATGAAACAGGAGCAAGGAACTTTATGTTATGAAGATGTTTAAGTAGAGAGGAAGTGTTTTTTTACCAGAATTTTAAAAGTGGACAAAGATTGAGCACGCCTTATCGACACGAGCAAGGCAGTCCATAACCGCACTGCTTGAACTGTAAAAGACTTGTCTGAAATTCTGGTGGAATGCATCGGCATCTCTAGTCTCAAGTTTCCCGATGACCTCAGATATATATTATGTGTGTCATGAAGGAACTTGAAACGTTGCACTACAACCAAATTAAAAGGCCAATTAGCCACATAAATAACGTTAAAAGCTTTTTCATTGATTAAATTTCGATAATTTAACATTATTCTACGCTATTAGTTTTCCTGTCATGTGTAATTAATACTCGTCTATGCTCTTTTGCTGAGCATATAAATCAACATTAACGCATATCACATCAATGACATAACTGGTATTTAAAAGTATCGTGACGTCATCTTTATAAACTAATATATCATATGTATGGAGAATGCTCAGATTATTATTTATCCATTACAAACACAAAATAATACTTAGGTAATTATCTTTTTATGAACAGTTTTTCGCATAATTCATCAAACGGTAGTTAACAATATCGTAATAACAAATAGTCCTTTGAACTGATTGATAGTCACGATTATTCATAATGCAGATGCGACGCGTTTTACGAATATCTTTAAGTTCAAACTTATTATTAGGCAACAGAGGCCAGCGGCTCACCTCTTGACCCGCCTCGGAAATCAACCGAATGTTTACATACAAGCGTGCATGCAGGCGCGCTCAACCTTGTACAAATTTAAACATAGCCGCCAAACACCATACCGACTAATATTTACGACATATCGATACCAAGAAAATATAAAACTGAAGCTGAGAAGGATACCAATTATACGCTCTTTCCGATTCAGGGAACAGGTTGACTATTTTAAAGATTGACCTTTAAACTATCAAGACCCATAATAATAATAATTGTCTTTAAAAACCGGTCGCACCCAGACCTTCTCACGGTATCATCGTATTTATTTGATTAAAAACAATGAAAATGTTTCATTTTGCACACGTATTTTATTACCATTGCAGAATGTGCGTGAATAGAATAAATACATTTACATTTATTCTATTATATTATGTGTATTGTAAGTCCCGAGTTGTACACACAACATTTGGTGCGATGAGGCGATGACGCGCCCCGTCAAGGTGAACTATCGGCCACGACGATGCTCACCCAGATCCCTCATACTCGCTTGAAGACCCTATAACTATAACCTGGAAACACTGACCTTCATTCGTGCTCTAAAATGCATGGCAGCTCAATCTGAAACAATTAAGATTGCAGTAGAAATACGGGCGCGACACAGTTCGAGAGTGGCGCGCGGCGGGAGGTCGATGGTACTTACGTAAAAAAGAGTGCGCGGGCGCAGGACGGTCAAACGCACGCTGCGATGAATCGCGTCGCGTGGTTGACGTGTGCACTTCTGTCGGTCGCCGGCGCGCGCGTGTTCGAGCGGTGCGAACTGGCGCGCGAGCTGAGCGCGCTCGGCGTTCGCCCTGACCACATCTCCACGTGGGTCTGCATCGCCTACCACGAGTCGCGCTTCGACACCACCGCCAACAACCCCTACAGCGGCGACCATGGCATCTTCCAGATCAGCGAACTATACTGGTGCGGGCCAGGCAAGGCGTGCGGCCTGCCCTGCTCCGCATTGCGAGACGATGACATCTCCAACGACCTGGACTGTGCCCTCATCGTTCATGAAGAGCACACTCGACTCCAGGGGAACGGGTTCCTCGCCTGGGTAGTATACCCGCAGCATTGCAAACATAACACTAAGAAATACCTGGTGGATTGTGATATAAACGCGAAAAACTCAGTGCCGATAACTAGATCTCGTGGATTTCAATACGCGAACAGTTACGACCAGCCGAGTGACACGACAGGTAGACAGATTGTAGAAAATTTGTTGCCCCCGTACCTATCGGTTGGATCTTTCGTCAGAGAAAACTACGGTAAAGTACTTGATCAAAATAGAGGTAGAACCGATTGGTATAATTATAAGATTGACAACATTGACGACCTCAAGCTTCCTATGTTTAACCAACCGTCCCAGCATATAAGAATGCCACCACCGACGAGTGCACCACGCCGTACTACTCCCACAACAACAACTGCAGCACGTCGTACCACCACCGCTATGACGACAACCACGGAGTACATACCACCAGTGAAGGTGTGGAGGGTGATTGAAACGAACCAGTTTAGGAAGAAACAAAAGTTCAGTGAGACAACTACGCAAAAGACAACTACCAAGAAAGAGTACACCACCGATTTGGACAGATATTCGCCAAGGACGAAAGCAAACACAGCCCTACAACTAGCAAGTACAACAATTCGTCCGCTATCCATCGCAACGACGACATTATCACCAAAAGGGATTACTACATCATTGAGGCCAACGACGAAGACGACTATTACTACAACTACATACAAGGCACCTACTTCTACATTTACTTACAGGCTCCCCTCTACTACGACAACCTACAGGCAACCTACTTTCTCAACTACATACAAGCCGTTTACTTGGACAACTACGTACAAGCCTATTTCCAAAGCCTTATCAACAAATCAATGGTACAGCACAACCACCCAAAAACCGAGCGTCACCTCAGTGGCTACAAAAACAGTGACTACAACCTACAAACCTGCAATTACAACCACACTTAAGCCAAGTACCACAACAACCACTAGAAAACCAACAACTGCTTGGACATGGAGTTCAACGACCTCGAAGACACCCACGGTCACAAGCAAAGCACTCACAATAAAACCTAAAACAGACTTTTCGTGGTACACTTTCACGTCACGGACAGCGACGACTCCAGTGACGACAAAACTTCAGCCTTTCGGCCAACCTAGGACTACGCAGCCATTTGCATTTTCGACAAAAGTTCAAAATAATGCACAAAAACGAACAACTCAAGCAGTGACGTATTCGACCACCAACAAGCCTCAAACGACCACCAGCAAGCCACAAACGACCACCAGCAAGCCACAAACGACCACGCAGAAGCCAAGAACGACTCAATCAATATTCGATCTCTACTTGAATCCAACAAAAGCGCCGCAATTACCAAGTTACAAATACAGTTGGGGTCAATCCAGGTTGAAGATATTCGCTGGCGGGACAACAACGACTCCTGCGCCGGTACAGTCAACACGAAGACGTGGGGAGAATAATAACGGCGCTGCCAAGAATTATATCAAAACACAAACATAACGTATTACATCTCGTAATACGTAGGTTATTAATACATTTGTGATCTTCGTTATCACTTGTTAAAAATAAGTTCTTTTGCCCTGACACGTGTCACTTTGTTTACTATAAACAACTTATTATCTGATCTTAAAGATGCCTTCCATTAGATGTGCGCAGGAAAAAGAACTGCGTTTGTATTTAAATGTCAGTTGCGCAAAGGCATGCTATTGCGACTCACACGCCATACGACGGAGATTGCTCTTACTATGTAAATATAAGTTGCGAACTAAGCGAATGTTTATTTTAGTACTAGACCAAAAAGCATTTATCTAATTTTGTATATTTAAAAATTACATTTTTTTAATTATACTCAACCTCTTTTTTATTATCTTTAACCAGTGATTCGCTCCTGCTTCGCACGATTTTTACGACTCGACAAAACATCGAGGATTCTTTATTAAATGAAAGTTTAATATTATTGTATATATAATTACATATTTATATATATGTATGTATTTATTGCATATGTAACTGGTACACTACTGACTACCTACAGTATTGTCTCTCCTTCTCCCTTTAATCCATCCAAAGGTTGTCTGTAAAAGATCGGTTTTACTGATAAGACCCCCCATTGTGTCACCCTATGTAAACTTTCTACATTTATATCTATAATGTTTATGGTTTACACAATAAAGTGTATTCTATATATCTATCTATTTATCTAAATACACATAAACCTTCCGGAGTAAATTCTCTAATTGGTGGTGAAATCGTCGCATCAAAATTCGTTGTGTAGTTTATAAGAACAATGCTGTCATACAGGCCAACACGAAGAGCGACTTTAGTTAATACAGGGTGGCGCATAAGTCAGGAAGGGGTCGCATCTGCTAATAACTTTGTTTGTTTTTGTTTACTAATGTTAATTGTTATCAGACAATAAAATAAAACTCATAGAGATATTTTCGAGTTCGGTTTTAAATATTACGTCACGTGAATGACCACCATTTACAGCCTCACAAAGACGGGCTCTTGCGAGAGCACTTCTCATTACTTTCCTCAGAACATGAGGAGTTAGCTCAGCTTTAGTTAGTTCAGCTCGGATGTTTGCCTTCAGCTGCTCGATTATCCTGGGCTTATTAATGTACACCTTGTCTTTTAAATGTCGACACGAGGTGGCGTTAAAAAAAATTCAATCAAATTCCGATATCTAAAGCCATCCACAATAACAGCATTGACACGTCACCTTCAAAACAATAGGGCCCAGTAATATTTTGTGATGTAACTGCGCACCAGACTGTACACTTAATAGATTGTGAGATTGGATACTGAACCTCTCTGCTGAAAACGTGCCTCCAACCGTCGAATCATGGGTTCTGAGGGAGAGTTACGCACATGGAAATGGCGGCGATATGCTCGCTGGGTTTGAATCATCGACCGATGATGTTCAATACTAGATTCTATTATTTTGATACGTTGGATAGCGATGAAATTATCCATGATAAATCTCTAAATGTATTTTATAATTATTTTGTTAAAAAAAATTATAAATGTCAGTGCAAATGTTGTATTTTATATTTAAAACCCCGCCGTGACTTTTGCGCCACCCAATATCATTTATAGATATTTAAACAGAAGGTTATAATTATATATTATTTAACTCTAAAAATAATGCATAACATCATCAGAGGCTTGTTATTTTTGTAATTAACATTTAAAATAACAAGTTCTAATGCGGAAATAAACTGAAGGTGCCAATGTGCTGAAGGACGGTACTCTGTGGATACACGCTTCTGTGTCGTTTACACAGTCAATAGAAATATAACAACTACTGTGACCGTTTTATGATGATATTATGACACATGCAATATGCTTATTTTAGAGATCTAAACATAAATCGAAAGTTTGTTACAGCCCGAGGCACGAATCGTGAGCACAAAATGCATCTTAACTTTAACTGCCCTCGTCAGCGTGCTCTTGTATTCTGTTTTCTATCTGTATATAAATATTCTTGATCATATATTGATTTCATTGCTCCCGCCCGTGTGCAACCTGCCGTGATAGGAAATAAAATTCGTTAGGTTTAAGAGAAGAGTTTGTGCTCACAACTCGAGTCTGAAACTGTATTCGGCTATTAATTCATTCAAGTGACTAATAATCAAGTCTTTATATTTCAAAACTCATCAACAGTTTGAAATGGAGAAAGGGTTCAACTTTTTTCAGAAGAGTTTCAGATAAGATCTGCAACAAAACCTATTCTTAGGTAGATAGACTATAATTATAGTAAACAAAAGGCAGCAATAATATCATGTTGTATTAATTTACTGATCACTTTATTAAATATGTATAATATTCATACTTTAATGTGACATCCATGAAAAGTGAATTGATCGACGACGCAGTTCGTCGTCCAGTCGAGCCGGTTCGCTAGGGCTGTCAAAAACAACATTATTCAAATTGATTTATTATTATAATGCCGGTATCACTTTCATAGTTCAGAGGATGATACAATCAATAAATAAGATAATAACTTGTAAATTAAGTATTTTTTGCTGTTTATAAATAATGATGCATCAGCGAAAGCACGTGCCTGTATCAAATTATCTTCATTTTTATTAACTACTTAGGTACCTACCCAAATAATTATTTAAATATTGAGGAAAACTAGCTGTTGCACGTTTTATTTTGTTGAAATACAAAAAGAAACCAATGCTCTACACTAATTTATGAAAATCAATTTGTGAAAGCTTGATGATATTCAATAAAATCATTCAGGACCGAGAGTACCGGATTGTATGGATTTTAGATCCATGATATTTTGCGGAATAAAACAAAAATTCTTAATATAGCACTAAATCGTATAAATTATGAAATAAAATAAAAATAAATAATGTTTTTTTTTATTTCAGAAAAAGCACATTTATGGTTCACAAAAACAATTTTCCAAGTAAAAATAGAGCATTCCAGAAAGAAGAGTATCGTTGGTGTCCCGTACTAATGAAAAAATCACTGTATCACAAACACCAGCGCCTTCCAAATTAGGTTACACAGGGAAATATTTTTATTTTCTCAAGTCTTAAATACAATGCTTGCTTACATGAAAAACAACAAAATATATATCTATAAAAATAAAAACTAATTCTCTATACTATCATTATAATTAAGCCACTTATTTACTTAATATTGAAGTGCTTGTGTGTGTGTGTTTGAAGTGTGTATGTATGCGTCTGCGGTTTTGAAATTCCTCTATTTGATAATTTTGAGAAGATCTTCAGTAACCCGCCCAGCTCCGGACGGGTGCAATCAGCACAGTGTACCTACTGATGTGGCGACGTATCCAACCATCGAGATTTCGGTTCTATATCTAAGTTAAATAAATAAATAAACCCTCCTCCTTCCTTAACAATTAGGTTAAACACAGTCACGAAATGTCTTCAGTCAGGCACAGAACCAGCACACTGCTAGTACCTTAAGTTAGCTAGATATTATTAGCGTCCATATAATCTCACATAACAACCAACGTATTTTGTAAAAACTCGTCCGCTACTAAAGCAATGTTCGTTAATGTTTGTTTTGTCGAAAAAAACATGTCATAAACTAAAACACCTATTTGGAACAACAAGAGGTCTACGACTTAAAAATATACGCACTTTTTTAGCTATGTAGATATTTAACTGATTGAAAGCTAAGCGAACAAGTGTACCCCCCACGAGAGATTTGGCCGTCCTTTCAGGTGGAGTAATGGCTCCTGCCAAGAACACTGTATGCCTAATATCAGCCCCCGATCTTCTTCAAGTTAGAGAAACCAAAAAAAAAATCATGATTGAAGAGAATAGACTATATTATTATAATGCATATTTTTACAGTAAACCCTGTCCTTTATCTTCGATTAAAAAAACTTGAAAATCTAAGGCTGATATTATGCTTACAGTGTTCTTGGCAGGAGCCATTACTCCACCTAAATGGATGGCCAGATCTCTCGTGGGGGGTACCCTTGTTTGCTCAGCCTGCTAGACCCTTTGCTTCAGATACAAAACGTCACTCGTTTAACTCCGCTCAAGGGTGTAGAATGTATGTTGAAAATACTTCCTCCGTCATCTCATCTTCATTCTCCTGTCCTTATCCCAATTTACTTGTGGTCGGAGCAACGTGTCTTCTTCTTCCATACTTCTCTATTAGTCGTCATCTCACGTCACCCCCTTTCCAGCCATATCATCTGTGACACTGTTCATCCATCGTTTCTTTGGTCTTCTTCTACGCTTCTAGCCATCCACATTCATACTCATAATTTTCCTCACAACATTTTCCGTTTCTCTTTGTATGGAACAAAATAAATATGTCGTGTTTGCGTGTTTCTAACTCTGGTTTTTCTGTGAGTAATCATTTGACAAATTAATATTTCGAAACATACATGGGTGCAGGGGGCCAACCACCACCTCTAGCAGTATTATTTTAATGTTACTTCAGTGTGAGAAAGAGATGGAGCTATACAGGACGTCTAGCTCCATCTCTTTCCCACACTCAAGTAAGATTACACTATTACTGCTTTAAGAGGTGGTGATCTAGCTCCTGAACAGTTAAATAGATGGGCGGGTCCCTATTGAATCCTCCATCTCGCCCTGCCTTACTCAGTTGATCATACTTCCGTAGTAACACACTAAGATATAAGTAAACAGTTACCTAGACGACATAAACCAGGAAATGTCAAAGAAATAATGTCGATAGGTATATTCCACGGGGTGAAACAGTGATGGATGTCAGCTTCTTTGTCTTTAACTTGACATCACGCGTGTTTTTTCGCCATGATAGGTACTGTAGAGGCTTTAATCGGGCCTGCTTTTAGCATGAAACCTTCGCGAGTTATTTAATAGTTTTATGAAATTTAGATAGAATAGTTTGAAATTTGACAGAATAAGAAAATTGTTTTACATTGAGTCAGTGCTAATATTACGTTTGTGACGTAACGTGCTTTCAATAAGCTATTAAATAATAATTTAATGCACCCATGTGTCTGTGATTGTAGTGTTGACGCCCTTCCCACACAGCAATATACACATCTCACACTACATATCAGACACGAAGACACGGAGTGATCTGCTCGGCCCCATAGTACCCAGGCAGATCATTACAGTACCATGGAAGTAATTCTGAATTCCTGGAAAGAAACTGTTATCGTTATTTGTACATCTTGATTTAAAACGAACATCTGATGTTTCGAAAGACTGTTTATTTAGAGTTATCATTTATTTATATGCTCTCGATCATTTATCACACATTCCGTTCCGTTTCCTCATACGGTAAAAATCGTTTAGGGTGAATTTACCCCCTGAAAACATTCCTGTGTGGGTATTGTATTGCATAGATAATTATGGTTACAGCTGCTCCGAGCGGCTACCAGGTGACCGCAATTACCAACTCGCCAATTAGCTCATTAGTTGCCCGTTGCTATTTCAACAACTTCCTAATTAATTGCCTTTTGCTATATTTATAACCTCCTACTAATATATATTATAAAAAGGTGAAACCTCTATTTCAATCACGCCTCAACTTCAGACCTGGATTAGTGCATGGAAAACGGCATACGGGTCGATCGCGTCAAGGTTAAGCAACGCTTGCCTAGGTCGGTCCGAGGATGGGTGACCAATCCATTTCATACCAAGAACCCTCAGTGCCTGGGATAGCCAGTTAAGCAGTTGGTTCCGGTTGTCATTCATCGATCTATGTCAGTCGTTACGGGTAGTCAGAAGCCCAGAAGTTTGACAACCGGTCTTACCATGGGGTATCGTGCTACCCAGTAACTGGGATGTGGATGTCAGATAGATAGTCACTCCATGTAAAATATTCAGCCGCATCCGGTTAGACTGGATGCGAACTCCAACATCCTTTACCCAACTATGTTGGAGTCGTCTAAAATAAAAAGTATCATCATTAGTGCTTAGGCAAATGATAATACGTAGGAAGACGTTCCTACTACCGAAATAAAATGTTAATAATAACATTTAAGGAGAATAAATTTTATTATTTACATTTTAAATTGCTTCTTTAAACAATTATTCTAAAACTAACTACGAGTATGTACACGAAGTACTTACTAAATTAGATATGACTAACTAACTAACTAACTAACTATGCAAATAAATACAAAAACACAAACCAAAGGACACTTAGGTGTCAAAGTACTCGTCCACATTTTTCTGTCATCCGGAAACGTGTCCACCAGACTGGCAGCATTGCCACGTTGAACGGCAATGCTAATCCTTTAGCCAAAGAACGAGTCGGGCTATGGGTCACGTGAAAGGTCGACTACTCGTCGAGAAATTTCCTTAAAAAAGAAACTCGCACTCGGGCCCCGTAGAGTCATTGCCGACCTTCACGCGGGCGATGCCGCTGGCGAAAGCTAGTTCTAAATATAATTTAGTCATCCGAGACAACGTTACATACACAAAGTTTTTAATAATTTTAACCACTTAAATAGTCGAATATTTTAATAGAAAAGTGAGGGAAATTAATTGTGAAGCAAATTGACTACTAACTTAAATTATCCGTACAAATTGAAATCACAAATCTTTGACAGTAGTATGAAATGACTATAACACGGCTAATTGAGGTAAAGTGTCAATCTGCTTAACCATTAATTTCTCTGAGTGTGCACCTTGGCCTTGCGTAGATCAAGATGCGGTATATCGAAGTTCGTTAGTGAGATATGTAGGTAAGTTATTTATAAACTGTTGAGGCAATGAGTATGTTACCGCAAACATTAGCTTACAACCAAAACTTCTTGGAAGTGTCTCACCAAAACCCGTCGTATTATGCGAAAACTTGACAAGCAGACCATAATTCAAGTTTTTTTCCGTACTACAAAGTATATTCGTACGCGGTTCTGTGACCAAACCACGTCACACAATGAGGAAATTGCTTTAATTATAATATTTAAAACAAGATTTCGTTAATATTTGATTCGTTCCATGTATTGATTTAAATAGGCCAGGTCTACTTGCCTGTCTATCGGCTCCTACTCAATAATATACTTTGTTTACTGTCTCAAGTGAGTAGAAAAACATAAGTGCAGTATTATGTAAATGACCACACATAGGTAGGTACCTACTTAAGAATTATGCAAAGTGATGAGCAACTGCACTTTACAGATATTCCCAACGCATATTTCTAAGAAATTGAACTTGGCAGCTGACAAGTACCTAACATGACCCGGAGTACACTAAGTAACGTTCAGTTAAATAAGCTTCTTTTTGAACGACGTTTAAAGCTCTAAGCTGCCACTTCCAGACATCCTAACAAATATTTTAAACTGACGTTTACATAAAAGTTAAGTTTCCCTTAGTTTTGAGTAAACGTCAGTAGTGTTGAATAATTAAAAGTGCCTAAAGGTTTTCTGCCTGGTTATGGTCTAGCCGTCGCAAGCGCTACTGCTGAGCATGAGGTCCTGGGTTCGATTCCCGGGTCGGGCAAAGTGTTTTTGGGTTTTCCGTCTGGAGTTGCTCAGCAGGCCGGAGTCTGGATTTGTGTCCGGTTGATAGCAATAGGCTCGCCCCTTATTACATAGGACTTAAACATAACTGGTGAATTGTGGGTGTACTATTTATGGTGCACTTCTGCATAACCCTTCGGGGAATATAGGCGTGATGTTATGTTATGTTTTGACGATCGTTTTTGTCGCTCGTTATTTTATCGATCGACAAAAACGAGCGACAGTAGCGATCGACAAAAACGAGCCACAGTAGCGATCGACAAAAACGAGCCACAGTAGCGATCGAAAAAAAATACGATCGTCTGTTGCATGCGCTTTTACTCGATTTTGTTTGATCACACGTGTCGGTCGTCTAAAATCGAGCAAATAAGCGAGTTTCACCTTCGTCTTTGAACATACAGGCTGGTCCAAATAGTGACGGCCAAAAGAAAAATCTGAATTCCTCATTCCCAGGGGTATTCAAAACTACCCCATGTATGTTTCGCGATTTTTTGCAGTTTTCGAGTTATGTACAATTTGAGTCTATCCCACTAAAAACTTAAATCCCTGTTATCGATACTTTTTTGAGTAAGTTGCAGGAATGTTCGGAAGACTATTATTTTACGTATGAAAGTAACATTCAAGACGATATTGACACATTTTTTTTAATACTCACTACAAAAAAGAAGAATTTTTGAAGCTCCACCGGCAGAAAACCCTAAAAAATTACAAAAAGAAAAAAATCTGAATTTCTCATACCTAGAGGAGGTACGAGAAATTCAAATTTTTCTTTTGGACGTCACTATTTAGACCACCCTGTATACATACGCTTGAAATTATTTAACATACCATACCTACATACAGTTGTCTAACAGCCGAACCCAATAACCTATCTATCACCAGTTTTGGCATACTGGAGATAGAAAAACCTATCTATCTATGATTTTAACCTCCTCATAATCTATAAATTATGCAATCTTACCGGCCTGACATAAGGACAGATAGAATTATACTGTCTACCATCAATAGCGATCTATCTTTTACTGAAAATAGGTTATTGGGTTCGGCCGTAAGGCAGATATTTAAAACTCAAATCTGTGAGTGACATAAATCCAAAATCATATTTCCTCTTTACAAATAAACACAGTTTCTGGTATATATGCGTTGTTGAAAGCTCCGAGGCTGCGGGGCACGTTGCCCGAGGTTGTTTTCTACTTGTAATTAATTTATCTGGGGCCGCACTAGCACTACCCTCATTCCTGCTCTTTTTAATCCACGTCTATCTAAAGAACGGTGTCACCCGCGACACATATGTAGGTCACTGGTTGCAGTAATCATGGAAACCCATTGGTTTCTCACTGGAGTTTTGGTAAAAGCCATTGCAAATTTCGATTAAAGTAGGTACCTATGGGTTGGAATCGCAAATGTTTCCTTAAGGAGTGGGTTTACATTAATAATTTAAGAATTTATTAACCTTTGTTGTTTATTCCGATTGAATGGCGACTTTAAAAAGCGGCCAAGTGCGAGTCGGACTCACACAAGAATGGTTCCGTACCACCGTTGTTATGGCGGCCATAGTAGTAGATACTGTAGTAATCTGCATAGGATGTTATGGGGGGCGAGCAGACTACTACGTGTGTTATGTGATGATTCGTTTATTGAGTGTGCGGGACAACTAAATTACGAGGACTCGGAATAGCAGTTTATAATTATATTAACTTCACTTATAGAAAACACATTTAAAAGACACCGCTATTTTCTATCTATATGCACATCAGTCAGGGCCGGGAGGCCGACTGTCAACTATATTGTTTTTTCTTCCCCTATTCTAGCATTCAAAATCAATGTTTGTCTTTTTAAATTAATCACGTCTAAACTTGCGAAGGTTGCATGCTAATGGCACGCCCACGCCGGGTTAAAACCTCTACAGTGCGCACTCTGTGAAAAGTAAGTTCAAGTGTCTACCTATTACAGTTCAAAAGATGCCCAGTGACATACGGACGGACGGACAGCGGAGACGTAGTAATAGGGTCCCGATGGTACCCTTTGATTACGGAACCCCAAAAAGGGAAATATTTAATTGATCCTCTCAAAACTCTTTGGTATTTTTTGAAGATCGCCTTTTTTAACAAATTAGTCCCTTTTTAACTTTCTGGCTCTTTTAATGTTGGTCGCAGTAACTAAGCTAGGGCTACCCGACCAAATGGGTTAGGTAAGAACTGTGACCCACAACGCGCAAGCTGAGCGAGCGAAGCGAGAGGTGACGCGGCAGCGGCCGGTCGGAGTTACTTATAGGCTAGGGCACATCACAAAAAGACGATCGAGTACAATAGGTATGTAAAAGCGTCTTGATTGGTATTTTTAGCAAATCAAAATGGGAGCTATTTGGGGATCACAAAAAGAAGTTCTCTATATTAGCGTATCGGTTTACATTTTTAGGAAATCAAAATAGAAATAATTTGAACATTCTTTGAGCACAGAATATTCCGGGTGTGAATAAATTCGGTTCAGCAGCCCTGCTGAATGTTTGACCTAGATTTAAACTGAATTTAATACCCGTCCTAGCTTTTGACGAGATAGTTCGTTATAAAATGTGAATTGACACAAAACGCGAAAGCATATTTTAATTTCAGTAAAAACCTTACAGTTCGCTGTTTTTCTAACTGAAAGAAAAATTTATAATGATAGAAGAGGGTACTTAATCTTTACTGACACCTAAGCCGCCTTAAACGTTCTGTAACTTTTTAAGGGTTTTACCACATATTTCAGTATCTAGCCTATACAATCAACTAATTTAATAATAAATACATGTTGGTAGTACCGCCGTGTTTTAATATGAGTTATGGCTCCTCAATCCATACGGACACCAAGAAATGCTATCTACGATTTGATTTTTGTAAATGTATTTACCTAATTAGTAGTTTTTACAAAGTAGTGTAAAATCTAGTAAAGCTTTCAATATTAGATTGGGATTGTAATATCTAGTGAAACAGATAACTTTTCATGGAAAAATTAAGCCGGTCTTATTACAAAAGATCATGAGTTTAAACTGGATCTTTTAAGACTTGGCCTCAATTTCAACTGATTTGCAGAATGACACTTACAAAATAAAAATACATAGATTAACATTGTGAATTCTGCAAATCACAATGCAAAATAGAGACCAATGTTTTTGCAATGTGGCAATAAACATTAAGCTGTGTAGGTACGATATGATTAACCTGAATTAAAAGCTGCGCGGTGCAGTACCTAAACAAAGTTTATAACATCGTTTATGCTTTCAACCGCAGTACTGTGTAATTAAAAATTTCAGTAAATATACTTAGTAAAAATTAATTAACGTTTTAATTAGATAGTTACGCGATATTTTGTGCAGTTTTATTGAAATACAGCTCGCTCAGCTTTAACCAAACAGTCCAACATAATGGATCAATATGTTGGACTGTTTGCTTTGATAGACAGTACGGTCCTCCTACATTTCTGTGAGCACCGACATCGGTGCTTCAAAGCCCCTTTGGCTACTTTGTTGGTAATCCTGCCTGCTCCCCATTCATTGGAATTCATTCTAACCCGATGGTTCGTTCCATTTCGTAAGTATAATAACTACTGGGAATCTGGAAGTGCTCCAGCGTTGGTTTTTAGTTTTCAATCAGTTCACTCTCAGCTTAAGTACTTTCTACATACTGGTGCCGATTCTCTTGTCACAAATGCCTCTAAACTATACTAAAAATCACCAAAATTTAGTTTTTTCCTGTCAAACGACGATTTCCCATTCTGAAATGGACTAAAGTGACACAACTTAACTATATTTTAGTTTGACAGCACTAAGATGGCACTGAGTTATTAGTTCAGTGAAAATGGTAATTTTGCTATTCTGAATTTGACGTTTTTCACCTAAAATTTAGATTGTCTTACTAAATCTGACTATTTTAATCTCTTTTAATAAGGTGTGGAATAAAATTAGTTGGCAAGAACTAAATTTCACACCAACACCTCGACTTCAGGTGCAAAAACAGTACTGTATCTTTTTTTTTCTTTTGCTTATATCTCGAAAAGGGTGTGTCCTATCGCAAAAATAATGAAAATTTCGATCCCGTTTATGAAATCCATAAACCTGTAAAACTCACAACATGTAGGTAATCATTTTTCATATTTTCCATGTAAAAAGTGAAAAATCTATACAAATAAATAAAATTGAAGTATCTATTTGTAATGTCAAAATAACAACTTTTTAGTAAATGCATAAAAAAGTATATACGGTACCTAAAACAAAAAAAAAAAAACAATTTTTAAAATTTTTGTCTGTCTGTTTATTCCGGCTAATCTCCGAAACGGCTGGGCCGATTTTGACAAGACTTTCACTGGTAGATAGCTGATGTTATAGCGGGTAACTAAGGCTTCTTTTATTTTAGAAAAAAAAAATTAGGGTTCCGCGCAAAAAAATGAAAACACATGAAATTATGAACACAAAGTTGGATTTGAAAAATTCTGTTTGCATTTGGTAGCCCAATTCTCTAGGATAGTTATAGGCTATGACGCTAATATCATGCTACGACCCTTAAAAGCTGAGCAAAAAGAAAAAAGTCAGAAATAACACTAAGCGAAAACGAGGTAATAACGCGGGCTGGCGATGCAACGCGACGGGTCGGGGGACGAGGGAATTTTATTTAAATGTGGCTGTTATTTTAGTATATTGTGTATCTTAGACATCCACGCGAACGAAGACACGGGGCACAGCTAGTTCCATATAAAACACGTCGAGGCTGCCCCCCTACGCGCCTCCGGCTGAAAAAAATTCACGGAGTAGGGCAAACAAGTACTTACCACGTGGAGTCGCGATTGTCAAATTCGATTTTAAGTTGTGTCAAAATATTTTTTAAATTTTGTGATATTTTTTTTCTGAATAGCTTTAAGCTTCTCATAGCCAGAAGTAAGGAATTTTAGTGATCGTTTAGTTAGTTTAGGTCGGTGTACAAGAGAATCGGCACCATTATGAAAAAACTTACCCCTTATAGAGGCATGAAGAACAGGGTGTAAAGTTCACTCATCCTCCATAGAAAAGGGAGGATCCTCCGACCAGACGGGTGTTGTGTCTGGTGGGCCCGACGATTGATGTCGGGACGTTGTATATAAATGCTCGTCGCGCGGTAAACTCTGTGTCAGTGGACGCGTTCGCATGTGGCGATGTAGATATGCCGCCACATCACTCCCCTCCGGAGACCGGAGGTCGATAGTGGGCTGAGTCGTGTATCTTGCGATGCTTGCCGCGGACAGTTGAGGGTCCAAGTGAGTCGGAACTGTTTGCAGAGATGCCCCCAGTGGGACGGGGTGGCGCTGCCTTATGCTCCAGTGAATCGGATGTGGTACAGCGCCGGGTTGAGGCTGGCTACTGGTGTCGACCAGGAGAGGTTTGAAGGGCTCTGGCTTGTTGACCGGCCGAGAGTGCAGTATGCTGTACCAAGGTTGCTGATGAGGCTGAGGATGATGACCATGCTGTTGGTCAGGATACCCGTTGAAGCCGTGGGTGCTGGCTGGCTGTGTGACTCGCCGCTCGAAAGCTTGAGAAAGCGATGATGATGACGTCACGCTGTAGTAGCTGCATGAAGGCTGCGCTGACGTTCATGTTCGGGGTCACCAGTATAGATGTATGACGTTCAGAGTGTAAAGTTCACCCATCCGCCATAGAAAAGGGAGGATCCTCCTTCCAGACGGGTGTTGTGTCTGGTGCGCTACTGCCCGACGGTTGATGTCGGGACATTGTATATATGCTCGTCGCGCGGTAAACTCTGATTGCGCGATGTAACATCAGTGTGACGCGTTCGCATGTGGCGATGTAGATAGATATACACACCACACCCCCATAATCATAAAAATACTGCAACGCTTAATGCACCTATTATTTTACATAAAAAGTGTTTTGTCAACTTCTTTCGAATTATGATTTGAATTTAAAAGAAGAAGACAAAACATTCTATGTCTAAAATAGGTTTATAATACGATACGTTTTAGTTTCTTTTTATGAATAACAAGGTTAGCCTCTATTGAGGCTTACTTAAATATTATACGTAAAAATTGATTAAAAAACTTATTTTTCTGTGAAAAAATGAGTTATCGGTGCACTTACGAGTCCGGCTCGCTCTTTGTTATCGGTGCCCTTACGAGTCCGGCTCGCTCTTTGTTATCGGTGCACTTACGAGTCCGACTCGATCTTTGCCGGTTTTTCATCGGAGCACCGCGGCGCCGCTGAGAACCTGCTAATTGAATAAACAGTACACGAATTTTCACTTGCATGCTTACTGCGCAAGTGTTCCGTTGCTTTGAAAAATGCTTTTCACCTTCAACTTTGATCGAATACACCGACACTAAATTAATCAATGAAGAATGGAAATCCTACTGTATCCCCAGTACAGTAGGATTTCCGTTGCGTTTGTTGTCGCATAATATATGTGCAAAGAAATTAATTACCAACTTAAATTGTCCGTTTAATCAAATCACAGCTGTCATTCTTTGACAGTTGTGTAACACAGCGAATTAACGTAGGATGTCAATTTGCTTCACATTATTGATTGCACAGACTGTACGTATTATTAGAGTTACCTAGATACTACTTTGTTTATAGAACCTGATCGATTTTTTTTTAAATAAAGTGAAACATTTTTTACCTAAGTACCTACTTATTACCATCTTACTGTTCTATGTATATTTTGTAACAACTGCTTTGTAAAGAAAGTAAATACTAAATTTATTTCAGAACAAACACGTTTAAAAGTAATTACCAAGTCGACTATACTTAAGAGGGAAGCGCCAGGTAGCCCGCGAAATTCAAACTTTCTTATGTTTTTTTGCAATTTGCAAGTCAGTGTTATGTTGTATGTTGATTAAAGTATCATTCGCGATCGTTACAAATATGCATTTACAGAATTTTTATCATTAAAATCAGTATAACACAACTCCATAAGTTTGTATAATCCTAATTGCCAAGATTTCATGAAATAGTCATTAATTAGAATTACCTGGTCTTATAGAGATTGATGACTTTAATTGTTATAATTATGTAAATACATACTTTTTATGGGAGCGAATCATATCTTGATCAACATACAACCTAATACTGAGTTGCAAATTGCAAAAAACGTAAGAAAATTTGAATTTCCCGGGATACCTGGCGCTTTCGCCTCAAAGGTAGCGACTGACTACATTCAGTCGATGTGAAATCACTCTACTGCATTTTACCAAGCGCCAAAGCACTATGCCACACACAATGCAATAAAGGCGAAATACGTGCGCTCGCTGCGGTGCTCGCGCTAACGACTGACTTCTAATCTAATAATAAGTTCAAAGGGATTGGCCATAAAACCGACAGCCGGGTGAAACGCGCTCGTGCTGCTCGGCTCGCTGTACTGATATGCCGAATATTCAATTTGTAACATGCTCACATCGAGCGAGTATTTGTCAGTCGGTGCCTTTACATTAATCAATTTTTCGTACGCACGGTGCCCATAATTATTGATTGTTTGATTGAGTTGAAAATTTTGCGACATTACTTGACAATATTTTTATTTATTGTTTAGATAAGAATATTTATATTATATAATTCACATAATTTATAAGCTAACAGTCTTAAAATTATAATAATAATATGTACAAGTATATAAAAAAGGAGGGGAAATAATCAGAGGGCATCAAAAAATTCATCCGCATCGCTGTCCATAGAAAAAGTGCCCAAAAGGCTGGTAGCATTGCCACGTTGTATAGTGATGCTGATTCTTTGGCCAAAAAATAGGCCAGCCCTCTGGTCACGTGTGGAGTCGAGTCACTTGACAATATTTGATTCAATTTGATAATGAAGCCAGAAGTTAATACGTAGGTACCTAATGTGTGCTTTAATTAATTTCTAATGTGACGTAAAATGTACGGAAATACATATAATAGATACGTGTACGTTATAACGTTATCGCGGACGGAGATTTAAAAGCGTCTCCATACATTTGCATACATTTTACTTCCCTGTTTTATCGTGATGCCGTGGACGTCCAAACTATGGAAGCTATACCGAGGTACTCACTTTGTATTAAAGTTGTGCAGCAAAGGAGATATATTTTTTTAGCGATTAGGCCCACCAAAAATTGATCTCTAGATTACAGGGTAGTAATAAATTATACTTCGTCTAACGGGAATACTGAGAAATACAATCATAACCTAAAAATTTATTAAAGGGGCTATTGCTTAGTTACTCACTAAACAATTGCTTTTTAATAAGATAAGGAAACTCCCCACAGTCGATACAATTATTGAAGATAATTATATTACTTAGCTAAAGTAGGTGCTACTGTGTTGCCGATTCTCTTGTACACCGAACTAAACTAAACTAAACTAAACTATTCCTAAAATTCCTTACTTTTGCCTATGAGAATCTTAAAGCTATTCTGCAAAAAAATATCACTAAACTAAAAAATAATTTTGACACAACTAAATCGAATTTGACAATCGCGCCTCTACGTGGTAACTTGTTTGCCCTACACCGTGATTTTTTGAGCCGGAGGCGCGGGTGCGGGGGGGGGGGGCTCAACGTGTTTTATATGGAATTTTTCACTTTTGTATGGAAAATATGAAAAATTAGTACCTACATGCTGACTTTTAAGGGTTTAGGAGTTTTAAAAGGGGGTCGAAATTTTCATTATTTTTGCGATAGGACACACCGTTTTCGAGATATAAGCAAAAGAAAATAAAAAAAAGATACAGTACTGTTTTTTCAACTGGAGTCGAGGTGTTGGTGTGAATTTTAGGTCATGCCAACAAATTTTATTCCACACCTTTTTAATCGCGATTAAAAATAGTCAGTTTTAGTTAGAAAATCTAAATTTTAGGTGAAAAACGTCAAATTCAGAATAGCAAAATTACCATTTTCACTAAACTAATAACTCAGTGGCATCTTAGTGCAGTCTTTTTTACGTTTAAAGTGTGAAAGTTTTTAATTATATATTTACAGGTTCAAAATGAAATTCTGAAACGCAAACATTAACATTTTCCGTAAGCAAAGACACAGCAACAAACGGTGATCAGTTTAGGGATTTAGTAGTTGAAACGGGAATATCTGAAAAGATATTTTCAAAGGCCGCGGCGACTTGTGAGTCTGATTTTATTATGTTGTCATTAATAGACAGGCTGTAGTCAGTATTTTGGTTACTAGACCTTCGCGTTTGACATTAATAATATTCCAAGTCGTTTTAATTACATTACTGCAGTTTTTAATCTTCAAACTCAAATAACGCGACTTGGCCTTACAACGAAATTGTTTAAATAATTTTGAATAATTTCTAACATATAAATTAAATATAATTATGTACTTTTTATTTTTTTTTATTTTTCTTTAACTTTTTTCATAGTCTTTTTTTTTATTCACTATAACTGAACAAAATAAAAATAAATTATAAATAAATATATAAATTAAATTAAATTCAGCGTGTTTACACAAGCCCTTTCGTTGTACAGCTCATAAAGACATATTCTACTTTTATGAATACCGGTGGTAGCCCAATCACTGAAAGATGCGTTACTATTAACCGAGATAGTCTTGGGAATAAAGGTGGACTTAAATTGTTTTAGTATATATATTAAAAAAATCACCTATATATGATTTGGATCAGCAGATACACTACATACTATAAATATATATAGGTAGGACTATCCTCATTTTTAGGGTAGTAAGCTAGTGAGAAAGATAGTAAGCTATAGCGTGATAATTTAATAGGATGGGGTTCCATTTTTGAGCTAGTAGCTCCATTCAAACTACTGTTACTATCCTGGCTTTTGTACTAGCTTATAGCCTCGTCACGTGTGACCGGCAAAGCTAGCATCCAATCGCTACTACTCTCTCAACTCGCTCTACTGGCATAAAATTTCCTAGCGTTGTTTAAACAGCTCTAGCATGTGCTAAGCCAGGATATTACTTGCTTGCTATCCTAGCTTCGAAAACTAGCCTCGTGTTACCTGGGCATAACTGTTAGCCCACGTTCTTTAGAGCCACTCCCTGCGCTGTTATACAAGTTTGAAAAATACTGTTTATTGCGTAATATTGTTGGAATTATTGCACTTTAGAGTTATTTTTTAATGCAAATGGTAATGGATTACATTGCTTTGTATTTATCGTGAATTATCGGAGTTATACGATACGATACGATCGAAAAACGAAAGGGTGATAACCGTAATTTTTTTAATGTTATAATAAATGGAGTATAGCTTAGCTACAATTTACAGCGGACTACACTTGTGCAACGGGCGAAATGCGATCGTTGATACGAGAGCTTACTCAATAAAAATCATCCAACATGATTATGAGTATTTACTAGCTGTTTCCTTCAACCCCGTTCGCATACCACCTTTCAACCTCCATTTCACCCCTTGAATTTTCGTAAAACTCATTTTCCCTACCTGCCTGCCCAAGTTAGTTCTTGAGATTCCGTGTATTCGTATTTCGAACGCAGTGTCTGTGGGAGTATCCAAAATATAGATCGATCGAAAATAACGTAAACCATGTTACCATGCTACGCTAGAATCGGAATCCTTTTTTAATATTTAAAAAAAAAATTCCTAACAAGCGACTATCCAAGCGTTTGCACTAAATTCTAAAACGTTCTGTGTCCAGGAATTTGACGCTTTCCAATTTGTGACTAACATTGAATTGCTGATTTTTCGAAATGCTTTTTTGTAAACTATTGCTCGAGTGACGCGTGATTTGTTCCGCATCCGCCTCACAAAGCTCGGCGGTGGGGCGAAACAGAAATATCAAATGGGGGCATGATATTCTTGTTTCATCCCACATTTTGTTCCTTATTCGCCTCAGCTTTTTGTGTGTGGTTATTACATGGAATTATAAAGTACTGCCATGTATACCTACAAGCTACACTGTGTCTACACATGGAGCTTGTAGGTATACAAATTTTACGAAAGTTAGGTAACAACTTGATTAAAATCAAGATAGCGGATCTGTTGCCGTCATCATTATTTTAAGCAAATACTTCTCTATTTTGACCAGTGCACCTAACCTTTACCTACCAGTATGACTCGACTTTGGTAAACATATCCGTGGCCATATTAACATAACTATCATTTAAATTAATAATAACGAATGATTAACTCATGATTTGTGATAATGTCTGTACCTATAGTGGATAGTGGTCAGGTAGGAAGCGTTTGTTGTATGATAGGCCCGGCGGACTTGATCGACTCATAAAGGACATCTATGGCTCAGTACCTGCTCAGTAGTCAGCCTTGGGTCCTCCCGTAGCCGTCTCCGTAAAGAAAATAGATTCGGATTTTATTCACTCGGGCTTGCAGTTTCACTAACACTAAAAGGAGGAGCAACTGATTCTGATCTACATAAAGGTTCCGTTTAGCCTTTCGGAATCCTAAAATCGAAAGATAGATAATGAATGATACTTATTATGAAAGTCTTATATTGCATTGGAACAGTCAGCTGCGAAACATTACCAACGCAATTCGAGTTAACCCTATAAAGGGCAGAAAGGGAATTTGTACAGCGTCTGTCACCACCCGACTAAGCTAACTTAGCTAACTTTTTGGTTCATAAAAATCGACCTAAAAGTTAGACTAGTCGACTACAAATTTCGTTTCTGCCCTGTAAAGGGTTAATGGACTTTTGTTGCGAAAGTCAAAATGTACTTAAAATGATTCAATCAACTGCTTTTCAGCGTTTCAAGTAAATCATAGTCTTTAAATATTACCAACATTTGTTCCGATTTTTTTTTCAATAATAGGGTCTACTTTATAGTGAACATTGTTTGAATACACTGAATTGTTAATCCACTTTCGTTCCTGACCGTACGAGCTATTTAATCTATGGCTGTTTGTTATTTTCGAAATATATCATAAGTATGAATTGTATCTTCTGCCCAAACATACTTAGTAAATGGCCACCAAATCTTTAAACCCCCTATAAAAACCGGCCAACTGCCAGTCAGACTCGCTCAACAAGGATCCCCATATCACCAACTAAGTACCATCGCGAACATTTGCGGTGAACCACTTTAACAAACAACAACACAACCAACAATAACAACAACAACTTTAATAACATAACTATCCATTTTTTGTCAATGAACTTCGGAAGGAAAATGTCCCTTTGGATCTCAGCAAGGGGTATTTTCTTAAAGAAACAGGAGCTAGACCACCACCTCTTAAAGCAGTATTATTTTAATCTTACTTGAGTGTGGGACAGAGATGGGGCTAGACGTCCTGTATAGCTCCATCTCTTTCTCACACTGAAGTAACATTAAAATAATACTGCTTTAAGAGGTGGTGGCTGGCCCCCAGTACTGTAGTGTAGTTAGTATACGGTACCTAGGTCAATCCGTTATTACCCACGCTCGCACTATCAGCACCATCATCATTCTCCTGTCCCTATCCTAAATTATTTGAGCTTGGCGCAACATGTCTTTTTATTTCTTACTTCTCTATTGGTCGTCATATCAGTAGTCACCTCCTTTCTAGCCATTTCGGAAGCCACGCTCGCGCATATGAAAGCGTTTGCGTTGTATTCGTCAGCACTAATAATAATATCGTTGTTTACGTTTGTTTTAGGTGCCTTTCTCGTGATGTCGTACCCACACTTCCTATTCGCTGACATAAGATACCGAGACGGTGTCATTGGGATGCGGCCGAATGAGGAAAATCATAAGATTTTCTTGGACATAGAGCCGGTACGTAAAATATACTTATTATTTCTAATGGTGTTAATCATGTGACTGTTTTTAAACGTTACGAGGTGATTATAGTGGTCGTATTACTATCTATTATATGTAGATTTCTGAACTTGAGTCCAGCCTAGAGAGAGGTTTGTATTCAAAACAACGGGTTTTTTTTTTTTTGTAAGACTCTTCCATCATTGTTGATGTGTTCACAAACAGAATATGTTTCCTGAGGATGAGGATCCTCGGAAAAGACGGGTGTTGTGTCTCGCGATAAAGAATACGTAAGTGTACTCGGCAAGCGTTGCTTAACCTTGAAGATCGATCCGTGCGGAAGTTACTTTTTAGCCACGAGCCCCTCTCCGCGTAATTCGTGTACCATGGCGATCACAAAGTCGTAGGGTGACTATCTATATCTATCTATGGCGTCTATAGATTGCTGTTCTGTGACTGCACGCAAAAATCATTCGTACAAAGAACCAATCAGCTTAGGGACTAAAATACTGCTGCTGCTGTTACTGCTGTTGCTGCTGAACGATGGCCGTTTTGCGTGGATGTGACGCATATTTTCCCTCAAGTTGTTTCTTTTTCGTGTTTGTCTTCATTTTTTGCGCCATGTTTACCGCAGATAAACGTATTTTCTTTCTTTCTTTCTTTTCTTTCAAATACGAACGACATAACCTTGAAAAAGCGCGATGCTTGTGTTGTCACCGTATCATTATGAACTTCGTTAGTTTATAACCTATCGGTACCTATTATTTCCATTCGATTATAAAGTGTCCAAAAATTGCGAACTGCATAAAACCATTTACAATTTAACGAATTATTTTTCGATAGTTTTATAATCTATCCATGGGCAACCGATAAATTGTGAACAGCGGGGCAATTGCGTAACACACAGTAGGAATCGGTTTCATTTTGACAGTTCAACAACATTCATTGCGCTATTTACGTTGTTGAGCAGACAAATTTTTCGACCTTAAGAAGCAATGAATTAGCAATTTGCTTCAAAATGATTCAGATTCTGATTGATAGTGTGTTACGCAATTATGGTGCAGGCCCTGCAGTCTCGGCATAGATAGCGATCGCTTTACGACCGAATTCGGTCGCAAAGTCCTAACGGGTCCCTAAACGATCAAAATTGCTTGACAAGCACGAAACAATCACTTGCGGGTCAAGCAATGTTGCAAGACTGCAGGCCCTGGTATTAAACTTGTTCGCGATGTAACGCATCTTGCGCTAATACTAAATAGCCTGCCTATGTGCGAGCAACATGGAAGTAAGCGCTCATCGTCCGCTGCCCCGCGGCACCGCTCGCTTCGCTCGCTCGGCTCGCGCGCGGTTGGTCACAGTGCTAACCTAACCTAATCCAGTTCACCATTTTTCGACAGTTAATAATCTAACGCAAATAATACCGATATATTATAAACTAACGGTTCTCACAGTCTTACGGTGACTTAAATAATTCAAAAAACAGACGAGGGCATGACCTTGGCCGTGAAAATGTTGGGGAAAAGGGGCTCGTCTCTCGGGGGCCGGGATCGGGGGCCGCGACGTCTCACCCCTAATTCGGTACTTACAACCCTCCGAAAACGATCGGGCCTACCTTGACCTACATAGCAGACATTAGGTATTTTATTAGTTTTAAAAGTTCCCACTTGCGTACGGTTTTGTCTCGTGGTAGTCTGTATATCATACATACGTACATACAAATAACTAAAATTGAAGTGACTGTTTGTAATGTCGAAATAACAACATTTTACAAAATGCATAAGAAAGTATATACGGTACTTATAACAAAAAGGTAATTTTTTTTTAAAATGTCTGTCTGTCTGTCTGTTTGTTCCGGCTAATTTCCGAAACGGCTGGACTGATGTTGACAGGACTTTCACTGGCAGATAGCTGATGTTACGGGGAGTAACGTACTTTTATTTTAGAACAAGAATTAAGGATCCGCGCAAAAAATTAAAACCCATGAAATTGTGAACAAAAAGTCGGATTTCCAAAATTCTTTTTGCATTTGGCAGCCCAGCTTTAGAGGATAGTTATAGACTGGTTAACATCACGCTGCGACCCTTAGGAGCCGAGCAAAAATAAAAAAGTCATGCAACGCGGCGGATCGGGGGACGAGGGAGTTTTATTAAAATGTGGCTGTTATTTTAGTATATTGTGTATCTTACGATTTCCACGCGAACAAAGTCGCGGGGCACAGTTAGTTGTAAATATAATCGATTGATTTAATTTTCTGCGATCTGTCTGTTTTTTAGTTTAGATTATCGGGTTTAAATCTAGATTACGTAGGTACCCACGTCATAGCTTAGGTAATATTTTGTTCCATTAAAATTGAAGGGGGAAGCGCTATGGTAGCCCGCGAAATTGAAATTTTCTTACGATTTTTGCAATTTGCAGCGCAGTGTTTGGGTGTATATTCATTAAAGTATGATTCGCGACGGTAACAAATACGTTTTTAGAGAATTTTAATAATTCGAATCAGTAATTAAACTTCTTAAGTTAGTATAATCCTCAAATGTTAAGATTTAATGAAATAATCATTCAACAAGATTACTTGATCTTAAGAGTTGGGAGTTGGAGTTGTTGTTTTGGAGTTGTATTTTTGATTTTTTTTTACCGCAATTTACCGCGAATGACGTCACTGAATGACGTCACTGAAACGTTTTTAATGAATGTATGTTGGTGTGTGTACTACGTTTTCAGCAAGTATTTTAGAGGCAAAACTCCCGCTAAGTAGGTGTTCACAAATACCGATCAATACCCATTAATATATCGTATATTAGAGTCGGCTTCCAGTCTAACCGGATGCAGCTGAATACCAGTATTAACAATGAGCGACTGCCCATCTGAACTCCACAACAACCCAGCGACTGGGTAATACTTACGATAACCCTTTGGCCAAAGTGGGTAAGACGGTTGTCAGACTTTCGGGCTTCTGACGACCCGTAACGACTTCTACTATCTATGCCCAGGTCGGGCAAAGTTTATTGGGATTTTCCATCAGGAATTTGTCAGTAACAGCCCGGAGTCTCGATTTGTGCCCGGTTGATGGCAATAGGCTGACCCCCACATAACTGGCGAAATGTGGGTGTACTGTAAGTAGGTAGTAATGTGTGTGTACGTAGTAGTACTCTGCCTAACCCTTCGGGAATTACAGGCGTGATGTTATGTTATGTAATTATTTATTTATGTATTTTCAGAACACTGGCACTCCGATCAGGGGTGCTAAACGGGCCCAGTTCAACATCTTCTCTAGGAATGTCAGGGGAATCCCAACCACAAGATATCTTCGCACTGCGCTCGTCCCTATCCTTTGGGTGGAGGAAGTGAGTATACAATAATTACATTCAAACACAGCCTTTTGTAGAGCTTTTAACTAGGTTGTAGGCAAAGTCGAGGGATATTAATTGTCAAGCAAATTGACTACTTACCTACCAACTTAAATTGATCACAACTGTCATTCTTTGACAGTTGCATGAAATGGCTATAACTATACAGGGTGGCCGGGACATCGACGCGAGTCCGGTTACCCTGGATTCAGTACATGATTCTGGAACCCCCGCGTTGAAATTCTTCGTCGGTTATTTGTTTTTAAATTAGCTGTTCCATACATTTTGACCGCATAGGTATTGCACTTTTGTAGGAAACGGCAGATTTTTTTTTTTAATAACCGACGAAAAATTTCATTGCCAGCCAGGGTCGCGGGATGTCCGAAAGAGTTACCGTGGCCCCGGCACAGGCAACAGAAGGAACACGGGTGGTTTTTAGTCAGTAAAAGTCTGACACGCGAGAAGTCATTTGATGATTTCCCATCCAGAAAGGGGGGTCCAGAATGTAACCAGGTTCGCGTCGATGTCCCTGCCACCCTGTATTTTTAAAATCAATGGCTTTATCTATACTATAAAACGGAAAATTGACGTAGGGTGTAAATTTTCTTAACCATTTTTTTTTTGACTGTGCCTACCTACTTCAAATTAATTTATTGACAAAGTGATGAATTGTCCCTTTTGATTCGGGACTTTTCAGATCTTTATTTCGGTATGTAGTAGGTACCTACTTATGTAGATTCCTGTGGCTACCGTAATAAGTTTGGAGCGTTGTGATAATACACAAAACAACATACAAGGTGTAATTTTAAACAGTGTTAATCTCTTAAGGGGTCATTGTACTCATCATTTATTAACAACTTTTACTATGGTACCAAACCTGGGGGCCAACAACCACCTCTTAAAGCAATATTATTTTAATGTTACTTTCATGTGAGAAAGAGCTATACAGGACGTCTAGCTCCATCTCTTTCCCACACTGAAGTAATATTGAGGTGGTGGTCTAACTCCTGAAATCGCGAAAAAAATCAGCTTTTCCCTACATTTATGTTCGCATAACTCGTCAAAATGTAGGGAACACCTGATTTTTTTCGCGATTTCGGGTATGGTCTGATAGTAAAAGTTGTTCATAATTATGAGTAGAATGATCCCTTATGAGGTTAACAGTGATTAAATTTACGCCTAGTATAAATTAAATTACACATAGGAAAGTATTATTTAGTTCAATGGGTTCAGTTCTTTAGTAGAAAACATTGTGCTTACTATGCCGGTTAGCAACTTGTTGCTCCTCTTAAATAAATTATTGAAAGGTCCGTTCTTAAACACACAATGAATGAGATTTCATTCAATCGAGTGAATGAATGAATGTACAGTCTGAGTCTGACAATAAAGTTCAATAGTGAATTGAGCTCAATTGAGTTTTTGTTACATTAATTTACATTAATAGACGACAAATAATTTGCTTTCCTCTAGTTCAAGCGCCTTGTAAATATAGCATAGCAAAACGCAGTAACTGAATACAATGCATTTGCAATTTTTGCTCTACCTACGCTCCTACGCGATCATGATTTGATTTGTTGACTATGTCGAAATCCCACTGCTTTAAGACTAGATTCCCCTCATATCATTAGGTAGGTGTTTATTTGATATCAACAACATAAAAAGCACGTCTTTCAGTAGTTTCTAGATATTTTGTTGAGTTCTCCGCTACCTGGAAGGCTAAAACAGAATTGAGTTAAATTAAGTTTATTTTAAAATAAAACGTAATTAAATAATTATTAATTTTTAGTGTAGGTAATGTAATGATTTGCAATAATTAGAATCAATATTATGTTATGTGATAAATAATAATAATTAATAATTTGACATAGAAAATTTACAGTGCACCCTTACAGGGTTCATGTCTAAATACTGTGTCATGAAATTTGAATGCATGCCTACTAACCAGTGTTTTGTACATGTAAGCAAATAATTATACCAATAGTAACTTAACGGCTATATAGATACATTTCTCATGCCTTCCTATTTTCAGGGCATTAATTTACCTGGAAAATTCGTCGACGAGCTGACAGACCGGTTACTAAGAAGTCTTCGATTGGTGGACATAATTATTCCAGTGATTATAGCCTTCTGCTGCCTCATACTGTTGATAGGTATTGCTCTTACAATTAGAGCTAAATATAGAAAAGGAACAAACGGTAAGGCTAACTAGATGATAAAGATGATGTATGTACGTATTGTACTGTTTAAATGTATATTATCCGTAGAAATTAAATTAAATACTAACTTAATACCCGTATGATATTATGCAATTTTTGTTTTATTCATAGTTACCCTGTCTTAGCTTTCTATTATTTTATTCTATTTTAACACGCTCGAAAAGTGGCTCTTATTGCACCGAATTTAGGTTCACAATGCAGTGTATTGTGATATCTTACTTCTGAGCTTGATTGTTCTCTTTGGTCTTATTTGCCAAACAGTATGGACTTGGTGTAGGTACGGTACAGAACCCTTATCGGAACTCAGCTTGTTCAGGCGGCTGCAACTCGTCCAGTCTCTTAGGTGACACGATTCTTGATGACCCTCAGGAACACGTGGCTCAGAAGTGAAGAAGTCTTTAGTCATGGTTTTATTTCTAAACTAGCAGTTTCACCCGGATAAGTCTCGATCCCGTGGGGATATCGGGATAACAAGTATCATATTTGTTAATCCAGGTTATAATCCAAATCCGTTCAGTAGTTTTTGCGTGAGAGAGTAACAAACATCCATCCACACAAACTTTCACGTTTATAATATTAGTAGGATACTTACTGTTAAATCCAGCAGTGCCAGCCCTAGTGGAGAAAAGTAAACGAAGAGATTATAGGTACGAGTGATAATTTGTCCCGCCAAAACCGATTAGTGGCACAAAGTAGTCCGCAAAATTTTCAACATTCCACTTTGTCCTACCAGTGGGACAGAGTGGAGTAGGTACCAGTGGCGCAGCTACAATTATGATTTGAGGGAAGCCAAAGAAAAAATTGTTCAGTTCATGAGAACTGAACAATGTTTTCTTTGGTTTGGTTTTATTTTTTATTTTGTCCGTGTTTATGAAAACTCAGACAAAATCCTGTAGGTTTTTAATCTTATGGTGTATTAAACTGGTATTTAAATATAATTATGTAATGTGATGTGACACACAGTTACTCACACAGGTGTACCATATTATTTGGCAATAGTAGACATTAAGAAGAGTGTTTGGTCCGAAGGGAAGCCGATAGGAATCGGGTTGTATGAAGGCTTCGCCCCTGGTAGGTACCTAATCCTTTTTTATTCTGTATATTTAATTTCCCTGACTGTTTATATTATTAGGAATGCTTACCTACAGAGCCATGTGCTGACCTTTTGATATCATTAAAACTAGCTTAACTAATAACTTTGTATTACCCATCATTTGAAGCAATGTCGTCTTTGCCAATCACTTAGTCTATTGGTCGCAATTAGCTCGAGTGCTGAGGTGAGATCCTGTTTTCGATCCCCAGATTGGGAAGTACTTATTATTGTATTGGATTATGTAAAATAATTTCTCATTAGCAGCTCGGTGTCTTCAATTGAACTCTGTTCATAGCAATTTGCCGATGCGTGTGGGTGTATACCTAAACCTCTAGGTAGGTACTCCTTTGGTGAGACAATTGGGCTCGAATCGGCAAGATTGATGCTAGAAGTTTTGTTCACCAGAACTGGGCACAAGAATCAAATTAATATACCGCACAGTACTGCCTACCTAATTTAAGTGCATCGAGTGAGGTTCGAACTCACGATCGCTAGGTATAAAGTCTAGATTCGCATACACGGGCAATTTTCTTGGTTGAATTATACGTCTCAGCAACATATAACAGTTTATGGCTATACCAAGATTGATTTTGGCTGCCTTTGTAGGTAAGCCACCAATAGCGTTCAGCTTGCCGCCTGTTGGTAATCACATCATGTGAAAATGCATCTCTTGCGGTACCTCACGAGCATAAATGCCTACCACACTTAGGATAGGAAATATTCAAAAGCAATTTTTTCCTAAAGTATTGATGGAAATTTTATGGTGATTCGAACGCCATACTATTATGAAATAGGTTTTTTCTGTAAGTACCTACCTACTTATTTCACAAGAAAATCCCTTCTGATTTTTGCGTAAGTGCAGACCTACAGTGACTTTATGCTCTGATCTGTGACCGTACATAACTACTTATATTCAGCAATGCTTGTGCTGATACTTAGAACAGTGAATCTGTGTTACTTGTGAAGCAGCATCTATGATGAACTTCGACAGCCTTGGATGTGCTGCGTCCGCCGTGGCTCGCAAGCGTGGTTTCGCAAGAAGACCGCAACTAGACAATTATACCCAGGTAAAGTCAGGGAAATTAACCGTTTAGCAAGTAAACTTCTTACTTAAATTGTCCGTATATTAAAATTATAAATGTCATTCTTTGACAGTTGTATGAAATGGCTCTATCACGGCAGGTACCTACAGTATTTTTATCTCACAAAGCGACACGTGCTTTTCTTGTGTTAACAAGTGAACAAACACGCTGTGAATGTGTGTGTAAGCGCAGGAGCTCTCGGTACCGTCCGAGACAATGGCGAAGTCGAAAGAGTGTATGTGTCATATGCTGACGCTTCTCGTCTTCGCGCACACATTCATAGCGTGTTTGTACACTTGGTAAACACAAGTAAAGTACGTCTCGCTTCGTGAGGTAAAAATTTGTGTACTTAGAACAGCGAGTCTTGTGTTGTGGTGCAGCGTCTCCAATGAACTTCACAGCCTCTGATGTGCTCCGTCTGCCGTGGCATCCCATCCATTCACCCCAATTTGGTTACCAGAAAATAATATGTACCTACATACCTACGTATGCATTTTAGCAATACAATCCTTCAGGAGATATTTTTATCAGTTCTTTGAGAAAAGGTAGGTAAAACCTAATTGTAAATTTCTTTTAAGCGTTCAGTAATCTACCGATGTTCATAAAAATTAAATCCTTTGTAAGTACCTAGGTAATTCTACATAAAGATAGGTTGGTACAGTCGCGGTCTGAAAATGCTTAGGTACCACCACGGAACAGAAAAAAACAGGGTACCACCTTAAGGTTTATAATTAATAATGCATGCACACATCTATGTCACAAGGTCGATAATATATTTAAGTGATTTGATGAAATATTCCTCGTAGATACACTTTCCTAGTAGACACTTGAAAAAATCGCGATTCTATTCCTTATAGATTATATAGATATAGATTCACTTTCGTGTAGGTAGTACAGCAAAACAGAAAAGAGTTAATAGGTATAGAGCATAGATTTTTTTTTAATTACACGTCATCTACATAGAATACTTAGATATAGGTAAGTACCTATAAAACCTTTTTTGTAAAAAAAAAGATAAAAACGATAAAATATTAACTGGTATACACGGACATTAACAAAGCGAGGTCGAAACTCGAACATATTACCAAAAATTCAAAAATAAGAATAATTAATCAAATAAATATTTTTTAAATCTTTATTTTTTTAAGGAAATTGATTGTTTAAATTCTATTTGCTTAGGACATGGGCACTGTGCCCATGTCGCGCGGATACCGACTCGCCCCCTTGCCACTTCTTCTGTTTTTTTATATTTCTACGATAGCCTCCATCAGCAGCTATGACGGCACGTAGTCTATCCCGCATAGATGCGACAAGGCGCGCGCATAAATCAGTCCCTCTGTGCACAATGTGATCATCATGATTAAATCATAATGGTTTAACGCTGGGATTGTCACACGATGAAAGAAACGCACATTGAACCACGCCATAGCAGATCGGGCCGTGTGTATCGGTGCATTATCCTGAACGTAATCAATTTGTGGGAATTCTCCTGCAGGATACACAACGCGCACAGTAGGCAGCATCACGTTTTCTAAAAGCGACACATAATTATTCGCAGTAGCCCTACTTTCTAACGACGTCAGTTCTCCGACGTCGTCGTGGCTCATCCAACCCCATAATAAGTTTGACGAAGATTAATTTTGAGGCACGATATGAGCGTCATCATACCGAGTGCGATAATAATGCAATAATCTTCCGATTTGACTTATATATTTAAAAGTTTTTTCGCCGGAAAATATAAGTGGACCAAAGAAAATCAAGATACACACATCAATATTTTAATTATTCATGTATTGAAACGAAACTATAAAAAATTTCTTGAAGCATCCTTATATCAAAATGCTCAGTTTTTAATACCCTAACAGGAAATTAAATAAAAATCTGAATTTATGTTTTAAAATTGCTTTTATAGAAAAAAAAAGTTAAAATTTTGCTAAAATTAAACTAATAAAATTGTTTTTGGTAATTATAGAAAGAAATAAAATTAAATGAAACATTAAGTTTAGTATGCAATAAAAGTTAATAAACTTTAAAAGCACCTCGGATGTTCATAACGCGTCTGCAATGATTATTCACACTCAAAATGAGGTTAACAAGTTCTTCTTGTGGGATAAGGTCCCAGGTTCGATGAAGACACATGAACAGTCCACCGTGTGTCACTAGATTTTCGGGAAAATTTTGTAAAGCCTTTCGTTGCAGCATATCCCACGCGTGCTTAATCGGATTTAAATCTGGGGACTGCGCGAGCCAGTCCAGGGTCGCCACATTATGTTGCTGTAGCCATTGAGTTACCACTCGAGCCGTATGTGGGCGGGCATTATCATGCAAAAGCATAAAATTTTGACCCACTTGCAACCGGTGTGGTTGGACTACAGGTGCTAACACCTCATAACGGTATATTTTGCCGCCGTTAAGTTGCCGGGTACCCAAACGAGGTCAGTTCTCTCTCCTAGGCGTATGTATACCCGCCCATACTATGATTGTTTCACCTTGATATGGATGGACTTCCTGGGGATTTCGCAGGCGGCTCTCACGTCCAGGTGTCCGCCAAACACGTATTCTTCATGTATCTGGGTGGAAGACGAACCGAGATTCAACTGAATATAACACCCTAGACCACTGACCACCATTCCAAGCCAAATGTTCTTTTGCCCATTCTAATCTTCGTCCGCGATTGGCTTGTCGCAGTGCTGGAATCCGAAGTGTTCTTCGAGCATGAAAGTTGATTTCGTGCATTCTCCTCCCGACAGTTTGATCGCTAATAAGGACCTGGTGTTCCGACTGTAACTTCAAAACCAATTGCCTAGCCGTAAAGTTATGATGTCTTCTCGCCGTAATTTGTAAAAATCTGTCTTGCCTAGCAGTGGTTACCTGAATATTCCCAGTCTGCCGCTCAGCTACCTCGCCAGTGTCCCGGTAGCGAGACCACAATCTTGATATGACGCTTTGACTGGTGCCAATGACATCAGCAACATTGTACTGACTCGCTCCCGCTTCCAGCGTGCCTATTGCTATCAATATCTCTTCTTTAGTTAAATGTCGGGTTCCATAAAACGTTTATTTCAGATACAATCCATAAAGCATAATATTTAGTAATAAAATAGTCAGCGTATAAATATAAAAATTAACGAAATAAAATAATTCAATTAACAGCACATAGGTAGGTACAATAGATATGAAGATACACATCTTACAAATATGTAAATAGATTAAATTAAAATTTTCAGTGTCAATATTAACATAACATAACATCACGCCTTGCAATGTCAATATTAGATAGTATTGTGTCAATCAATTAAATTAGAAAACCACCAATATTAATTAAATTAACAAACGTGCGAAAAATTAAAATTTTAGTTTCAAAACTACGAGTATTACCCTTATTCTGTGCAAGGTTATGGAAAGAGTACTGAACAGTAAGTTGCTGACCTACCTTGAAAACAATGATTTCCTCAGTGACCGTCAATATGGCTTTCGCCGGGGACGGTCAACTGGCGATCTTCTTGTGTATGTCACGCACTGCTGGGGCGAGGCCATCGAGAAACACGGCGAAGCACTTGCTGTATCGCTTGATATCTCGATGGCCTTTGACAGGGTCGGGCACGCTGGTCTACTCAGCAAGCTTCCTGCTTATGGTATCCCTGCTGATTTTTGTAGCTGGATATCAGACTTCCTTAGTGAACGGTCGATCAGAGTAGTCGTTGACGGCTGCTCTTCCGACCTTATGGCTATTGATGCCGGAGTTTCTCAGGGGTCTGTTCTCTCTGCAACTCTTTTCCTGCTACACATCAATGACCTACTTCAGTCTGGTATTGTTGGGTACGCAGATGACAGTACAGTTTCAGAGAGATACTTGTCCAGCGCAAAAACCAGCGGGGCCGAAGTTCGTTCCTTGAGAGAGGCCCTGGTAGAGCGGACAGATTTGACCTTAAGCCTTGTCTCCCAGTGGGGTGATGATAATCTGGTCTCTTTTAACGCCACCAAAACACAGGCGTGTTTATTTACCGCTAAAAGGAGTCGTTTCGATAAAAGTCCTACTTTTCGGGGAACATCTGTTCCTGTAACTGATCGGCTCGAGCTCCTAGGCATGGAGTTGACATCATGTCTAAACTTCGGAGCCACCATCGAGTACAAAGCCCAAACTGCGGCCAAGAAACTGAGCATCCTAAATAGGGTGAAGCGATACTTTACGCCTGGACAGCTTTTAACTCTCTACAAAGCGCAAGTCCGATCCTACATGGAGTATTGCAGCCACCTTTGGGATGGCTCAGCTAAATACCAACTTGCCGCGCTTGACTCGGTGGAACGCAGAGCTAAGAGGCTCATTGGCGACGTAAGACTGGTGAATGCCAAGCTTCACAGCTTGGCTCATCGCCGCAAGGTTGCCTGCTTGTCGGTCTTCTACAGATTGTACTTCAGTGAGTGTGCTCGAGAACTACACGACCTCATTCCGCCTGCCCCCTTCTACCATCGGACATCTAGACGCACTGCAGGTTACCATCCCTACCTAGTTGCTATTCCACAAATTCGCACTAAGCGTTTCCAAATGTATTTTGTGATGCGCACAGCAAAGGAGTGGAACTCTCTGCCTGCGTCTGTGTTTCCGAACGCATACAACCCCGATCTCTTCAAAGTGAGAGTGAACAGGCTTCTTCCGGGTAAGCTCGCTCCATCGTCGACTTTGTCTCTGTCATCTCTGACCTAGACTAGAGTCAAGAGCAAACCTATCTCAAATAAAAAAACAACCTTAATCTTTAACTCACTGGGAAAAAATATATCGTAAAGTTAATATATTGCCGCCTCCGTCATATTTTTTTAAACTTCGAATCGTTTTTAAATCTTTAAAATACGGCCAGTATTTTTAAAGTTATGCTAAGAAACGTGAAATATCCCTAGACAGTGTTGATGTATGTATTTTCGCGCAAAATTAAGTTGGGCAGTTTTTTGGTGAGGTTTGTGTTCCACTTTAGTAGCATGATGTATGTAGTGCCCCCCGCTCGGTGCAAAGCTCGTCGAACCGTCCGTGGACATCACACAAAGCAGCAAAATTACTAGTTGGTGTGAAGCCGTGCTCTTCGTAACGTCGAACCATATCCGTTATTTGCGCGGCGGTTAGTATCGGCCGTGGTCCTGAATTGCTTGTATGATCAGTTATTTGCCCTTCTTCGAAATGATGGACGCCGTATCCAAAATCTCAGCGTGAATCGAAATATGTTGAGTTCTCGTGATATAGCTCTGATATTCAAGCCACCTTCATAGAGAAATAATATTTCAGCCATTTGTTGCAGGGTTAAACTTGCCATTTTATTTCAAATAATCAATTTCTAATATTTCACACCAAATAGTTTTGATGAATGTCATTGTAACAAATGCAATTATGTCAATGTGTCAACTTCTAAATTAAGAAATGAGTTTCATTATCAAAAAATCATTAATACGTACCTACTCTTTTTGTTAGAATTGATATGCTTCACAAAAAAGAAAGGACTCTGTACCAACATATAGCATTTTAGACCCTACTACACACAGAATCTAATTTGAAAACTGATAAACATTTTTAGACCGTGACTGTACGTTTATGAATAAGGGGGTAAGTTTCATGAAGCTGCAGGCAACTTGTGGTGCATAGGTAGCTGTTGATTGGTCATAGGTAGGTACTCACGCAGTTATTTCATCATCTGATTGTCTTTTGCTCGTGGATTTTAGATAACAACTACTTAGGGTGATAAAATAATAGATTTTAAATCTTCCATGTGATACATTTATTCGTTAAAATATATGACAACACAAATTTTATTTTATGTTTATGAGATAAATCCGCAATGTGGATGGGATTAACCCTTGCTCTTCGTAAAAGATCTTGGAACACCTGACATACTGACTAGTACTTATTGAATCTTTAATTTAAACTATACGAAGTTCAAATAAGTTTATATAATATGATTATTATTTTTCTACATACTAACACCTATGCGTCTAAAAGAAAGAGTTTGAGTTTATACAGGGATGAATTTCCCAATTCCTATACGTAGATGTTAAGTGGACTTCACATAGGTATAGTTCTCCCTTTTCAAACTTGAGTACTAGTTAGCAATGAAATAAATAAACTTTTAACATTGAGCTTTATTTGAAAAAAAAAATCCTGATTCACGGTTACGCGAAATACATACCAATCGTTTTTATACTAATTTCTTGTGAATATAGATAGTGAAAATGTTAAGTCTTTCCTCAAATACATTGACTTTCTCAAATTCATTGGAGAATAAGATCACACAATTACTTTTGTGAGGCTGATAATGCGGTTATTAGTCTTTTTTATTGGACTAGATAAACACAATAACTAATGCATGAGATTTCATAATTATGTACTTAACACATTCAACTGCACAAAAATAACCAATGCAGGTATAAAAATAGTTAACAAATTAATTTACTCAACTCAAAGATACACAAATCACTCAGACCGCGTTGTCAGCCCCTTAAAGACAAACTGGATTTCAACAAACTGAAATTCATATACTGGACCCAAAATGTACTAACCCAGATTTAATTTTTTCAAATCAATAATTAATACATTTCACGTCAAACTGATCCAATAATTCCAAAATAATGCTGATAATTAATATAGCAAAAGCCTTTGATACAGAAACAGACCAACATTACAATCTTTATTTTAAATTGATCAGCTTTAATGATTAACCAGGAGTACCTACTTCGGAAATAGTAAAAAAAATGTTTTGTGGGTTTCCACAGTCAACTGCACATTAGTGGTAACTCTTACGGCCTGGCCACGATAAAAAACAAATATACAAAAATGTATGAATCACGCCACGAAGCGCCGCACGCAGCGGCAACGCGAGCAGTATTTGCCGAGCGGTTCGCGGCAGCGGCGCGGCTTGAACAAATGTAAAGGCGAGTTATTGAGATGCCTCGACTCAGAGCAGTACGGAGGGCGGCAGGGCAGTGGCGGACTCAGCGGCGGCTGGACTAATAAAATGTTTTAGACGATTTGGTAGCGGAAAATGCACTGCGAAGAATTTATTTCGGAAATTTTAAATGGAACGCCTATACGGATGTCAAAAAATCCCCAAAACAAATTTAAAACTGTTATCAAAAGGTTGTGGGAAGAAATTAAAGAATATTTACTAAAATATGAAGGCAAATTTAATTAAATTGACCATTTAATTAAACTTTACCCGCCTTAGCTGCCGCTAACGCTACTGAGTAGACGTGGCATGGACAACGCCCCGCCTGGCGTCACCGCGCCGCTTGCCACGCCGCATCCCGCTAAGCCAAAAGTCGTGGCCAGGCTCTTACACTGAAAATCGCCTTTACTGCTACAACATGAAGGCGCTGTCAATGTTGAATTTATTACCACTGATGTGCTATTGACTGTTTAGCATGACTGAGTACCACTTTAGAATAATTTCGAAAATATAATAAATCCATAAACTTATAATTCATTAGGGCGAAAATACACATGTAGGCATGTAGCTGGTACAAAACTGTGCAAGTAGCTTGCACCAGCATTGTAGCATTCACCAATAGAACCCTTCTGATTGGTGAATGGCATGCAAGCTACTTGCATAGTTTAGAACCAGCTACAGGCATGTGTACTATGTGTATTTTGTAAATATGACATTGTGACATTCACCAATCAGAAGCATTTGCATGCAACATTTGACATTGGCATGCAAGCTACTTGCATAGTTTTGTACAAGCTACACGCATGTGTATTTTCGCCCTAAGGAACATTACTTCAATTTTATTATGCTTTGAAACTTTTACATAAATTTATATTTGCTGACTAAAATTATTTATATTTAAAAATTACAATAAAAGAACGAGGCATTTTTAGTCAATACACTTTTATGAATATTTTTGTCTTTTTTTCGAATATTCATAATGTACACTCATTTAAAACACATTTATTTTTTAAACATACATTATTATATTATTTTTAAAACTATGTACAAACATTATGTGAGTGAGTGATACCTATTAATACATGCTCGTCTTTTCCCAGCTCGAGAAAAATTACTTATTTTGACGAACACAATTAAATTTCCATTATTAGACATTTAATTCTTAACCTTATTCTCTACTTTTTATATCCCAGAGACTTAATAAACATCTATAAGGTAACCAGATTTTGTGCCATTTTAAATGAATAAATGTGCCAATGGTAATGAGAGCGGAAATGGAAACTAGTATCAATTATTCCTATGTTTTGGTGAATACTGCGGGGATTTAATTTACTCTAGACAAGGAAACAAAAGCAAGTACAATTTGCACGCGAAATTAAGTTTCTCCAATAGTCTCCGAGATTAATAAACAGACATACATGGACAAAATGATTTATTGATACAAAAAATCTACAACAGACAACACGTATAAACTAAAAATGCCCACGTCGTTGATTTTGATGGTATGTAGGATCAATCAAGCGAGTTAAAATAAATGTTCCAAAAAAATCACTAATTCAGGAGTTGACAGGACATTGGCTCATTCAAAATTTAACTAAAGTTTTAAAACTATTTATTACAATATTTACAACAATAAAAGAAAAAAAAAATAAGCTTGTAATGTCTGTTCAACCTTTTTTTAAGACATTTAATAAAGAACTAGAATATTATGTACAATATATTTACAAGATTAATATAATCTAATAAACTAAACTTATTCGACGAAATGACGTTTATCATCATTATTTCGTTTACGGCCTTTAGCATGTGCTAGCATGGTAACTAGCTTCTTGTGGCTGTCGCCCACGATCCAGCCGTGTTGCTGCACGTGTTCGGGCTCTTCGTCACCTTCTGACGACCAGTTGTAGTAGGCCGTGGTGCGCGGGCGCGGCTTTGGTCCGGGCGGGCCCAGCAAGTGCGCCGTTGACGTGGACGGCGCCGGCGCGTCGTACGGGTTCACGCTGCCCACATCGTCGCTATCCCTCCTCGCTCGATTCGTTCCAGCATCACTGCCCCTAGCTGTGTTACGACAACTAGTTAACCTGCTTTCAACATCTTGCTTTTTGAACGAAATATGTCGGTTATTCGCACGTCTTGCGCCGGCATGATGCCCGTCTCTCTTCTTCCCTTTCTTTCTACGAGCGGAGGAGAGGACAACTGACTCCGCGCTGTTAGGGCGCGGCGGAATGCCATCTGGCTCTGATTCCGAACTCCAAGTCTCGGCTAACACGTTTTGTTTCCCTACGGTACATTTACGTCGCGCCCTTTGTCTAGCTACTCCAGTATCATCGTATTGGTCATATGCATCAGCGTTGTAATCATAACTAGTGCTGATGCCTTCATCTAATTTGTTCGATGGCGACTTCTCTTTTTTTGAATCACGTTTCTTTAAAGGTATGACGTCACTTTTTGTAAATGAAGGTTCACTATGTTTAATTGTCGTACATTTTTGGGATGCCTCATGCTTCTTAATTAACGGCGAATCATATTTCGTCGGTGATAGGTCTTTAAAGTCTTTTGGCGAAAGTACGTCACGTTTTTTAGATGTGCTCGGGCCAAAATCGATTGCTGCTGTTTTTGATGTTGAAGGTCCATAGTCTATGAAAGATGAGCTATCATATTCTTTAGGTGACGTCATAATATGCTGCTTAGGCGATGGACTTTTTAACTTCGTTGGAGAAGAACCCTCATCTCTGATCGATAGTGTGCGGCTGTGTTTTTCATATTTGGAAGCATGGTCGTGTTTTTTCGGTGTCACAAAATCGTCATTCTTGGGTGATACGGCGTCGTTATTCAACATAGAAGAGCTTAGTTCTTCCTCTAGTAAGCTGTCAAATAATTGATCCAAATTAGCTTTTGGTTTCGCGGATTCCTTGATTTTTATACTCTTTTTATCACTACGCACTGCATTAAACCTAAATATTTTGCCCATCACAGCATTTTTCTCAAGTGCGTCTTTTCTTTTTAAAGGTGATAAATTTTTCTTCAGTTCACAGCCAACCTTGCCGTTACTCAATTCACAGGATAACAGGCTGTTTTCTGTTTCATCATCACTACACACATAATCATCAGACATGTATACGAAGTCGTCCCCGTCAGAAACACTATCTCTAGAATTGTCCACATCATCAACGCCTGGATTTAGTTTGGATGTACCGGGCGCTTCCTTATAACTAATGCTTTTAAATCTTTCCATGAGTGTTGAAGGTCTAAGTTCAAAAACTGCATCTTCATTATCCAGAAACTCATACACATCCACTTCCTTGTGTGAAGTCATTCCGTCTACGCCATGACGTTGACTGTCGTACTTGCTACATGACTCAGAAATCGTTTCTTTTTTGTTCCTTGAGTTTCCTTTCTTTTTCTTTTTCGGTGAAGTTATCGAAGGGACTATTGCTGACATGTTAATGTCGGATGTCGGTATAGAAACCTTAATTCCGTCGAATCCTTTCAAGGCACCTTTTGTAAGCACCTGGGAACTTTGATGATTTTTTTTAGAATTTCTTCGGGCTTTTTTCTTTTCAGATTTCTTTCGGCATTTGAAGCTGAAAAAGAAGTATACATAAGAAAAATAAATATTAGCTAATACTACCCAAAAGAGTCTGGGGAAGTTGTTTTACAAAGTGTAATTAAAATAACTGAAAAACTGAAAAGGGGTCATTGTACTCATCATTAAGTACAACTTTTACTAAGGGACCAACCCTGAAATCGCGAAAAAGAGTATAAGCCGACGTTCGCACGCACGCGAAAATAACGCGGCGCGATTTTATCGCACACTGGATTTTCAACGCTCTGCTCAGCGCCGAGAGTTGAAAATCCAACAGTGTGTTTTTTCCATGCACTCTGTTGGATTCTCAATGCTCGGCTTGAGCCGAGCATTGTGATTGAGGATTTTCAACTCTCGGTGTCAACACCGCTACAAAATAAAATAATAAAATTCCGCCGCGTTATTTTCGCGTCCGTGTGTGCGACGGCTTACTAAATAACTGAAAACCTCCAGAGTCACTCCTTTTGAAGTTTCCAGTTATTTCAATTACACTAAACCATTAAGGATATGATCAATGTATTTTTTAAATACACATGAATTTTATATTTAAATCCTTGTTTCCAATTGAAGTAATTTCCACTCAAGGAACGTTTCCCCAATCTGTAGGTACACGTTCTGTATTTATTGCGAACGAATGTTCGTTTCGCGAATGAATGTTACATATCAACATAATCAGCCTATAATGTTCCCACTGCTGGGACACAGGCCTCCTCTCGGTGGGAGGGAGTGGGCCGTAATCCACCACGTGGGCCCGGTGCGGGTTGGTAGATGTCACATGTCGAATTTTTGGTTCTAAGATATGCCAGTTTCCTTACGATGTTTTCCTTCACCGTTTTGAGAGCAGTGGTGATTAAATAATTTACACACAGTAAAGCGCCTGTCTAGGATCGAACCTACGACCTTCCAACTCGTAAGTCACGGTCGTTATTTATTTATTTGCCAGAAACATGGTATGTTACAAAGGTGTTACATAAAATGCATGGAGCTATGTCTCACCGTTTTAACGGTATGCAAAATTACCACTAGGCCACCACTGCTTTCAATGAATGAATGTTAATTGCACCCCTATTACATGGGGTTTAAACATAGCTGGCGAAATGTGGGTGTATGTACTATAGGTAGGTACACCTCTGCCTAACCCTTCGGGGATCACAGGCGATAAATTACTTCTACATTAATGGCATAGAAAATTAGAGCAAATTGTGATTATGACGATAAAATCAATATCAATGCGATAATCAACTATGCCTATGCCTATATAATATAAATGCAAAAAAAAACTTTATGCCAAACATTTTATGGCTTTTAACATCAGGGCTTCAGATTTTATGCGAAACAAGGAGGAAACCGTTTTGTGAATCAACTGTGCCCAGTAACCTTAGTTACAAGATAATGACTTACCTAGCGCTGGGTTCAATAACTGCTTGCGTTTGTTTTGCAGCCGCGGCAGCCGCTTGAGATCTACACTTTCTTTTTATTTTATCGAACTTATCTTCGAACATGTCTATGCTTTCGATTATATCTGGATACATTTTCTCCTTAACTTCAGGTTGCTTCTTCGTTTTACTGGGGTTAGATATGGGGTATGGTTCTATATGTTCATAGTTAGGCTCACGCACTTTTGAACTAGAGTAATCTATTTGTTCTTCATCGGTCTGATTTAGTCCCACCTGACTAACACTTCGTTGGTATATAATTTTTGACTTCAAAGAGCCCTCATTTGCAGCTTCCTTAAGACCCGATATTAAATCTTTCTCCAAGTTTTTCACTTCATCACTTTCTAATATGTTTTTAGCTGTAATAGAATCCACATCACCGTCGCCTTTGATGGGCTTTTCTAGTAAATCAAATTCTTTGACTGTTGACTCAGAAAAATGATTAGCTACAGTATTAAAACCTGTCGGCTCCGAGGTATTTACGTCATTTTTATTGGACTTCAGCAATTGACAGCAATCTATGAATAGAGCTTCATCTCGGCTTAGTCCCCCCCTTTGAGCAAGCTGCTGTTCTCTTACTTTCTTATTTACTTTTGCTAAAATTTTGTCTAAAGAGGGCAGTTTTATTTTTGCATATTTTGAATTTTTTCTATTAGCAAATTTTTTGGTAAGTAGTTTCAATCGATCCAGCTGTCGCTTATACGCAATAAGGTAATTAGGTTTTTCAATAATGGGGATTGTTCTCAACTTTAATTCAATTTCAGATATCTTTGATGCATGTAGTACAGTCATTTGATGCCGCAAAATGTTATCTGCCCGCCGAAATTCTTTTTTGCATAGGCGACAAATGCATGGTACTGGTTGAACGAATACCTTTTTTTTGGGTTTTGGAATTCTTTTAATAACTTTTTTATTCGCGATACGTCGTCTTGGTCGCGTCGTTGCGTCTCGACCTCCTACAGATTTCTTATTTTCGTTTTGATGAGATCGCTTGTGCGTTCGTTTCTTAGGACCGAAATATGCGTCATCACTTTCATTGGCTATGATATGGAATGTCTCAGATATTTTTTTGGAAGCCAATAAATTAGATTTACGGGGCTTCCTTTGTGAGAAGAAACCAAAGCTTTCCATAAATTTTTCTGATCGTAATTCTTCGGCATCGTTTGGAGAGCCAGATTTATCGACATCATTAACAGTAGCAAGAGTTCGTCTATTTTTTTTAAGGTCTTTACTGCCTTTTTTGCCTTTTACATTTTGCTTTTCATTTCGTCCTAGAATAGTATCGTTAAAGTTTCGCTTATTGGGTTTACCAGACTGTAGTATTTTCTTTTCTTTGTCTTCTATATATTTCGTTAATGGGACATCACTTTTTGTAGAGTCGTCCGAATCAGTCACGTTGTTTTTAGGGCAATCTGCTATTTTGTTACTATATGTAACAAGATAACCTGAAGGTTTCAAAGTCTTTTTGTCTAGAGCGTGGGTTTTGCTAGAAGTTTCAGGTTTGATGTTACGTTTAGATTTACAATGGTTATGAATTTTCGCATTTTGGGTGTTCTTATCTGATACATTAATTTTACATCTAAATGCATCGGGTTGTTCGATCATATCATCCAAATCAATATCGTATGGGTCATAAAAGTCAGCCGTCGAAGATTTTACAATAACAGACTTAGAACGCGTTCTTCGTGCTGCAACTGGCATGTAACACGCAGTACGTTTTTCCAAAGATAAGGGGACTTTTTCTTTAAGAATATGGATATCATGTTTCTCTTCCAAGTCTTGTTTACTCTTATCCAAAAATTTAAGCTTCTTAGTTTTTGTAATTTGACTACAATCGTCGGTGGCCGTATCGTCGAGTTTTCTTTTTTCTCCAGAAGCAATTAACTTTTCGTTTATTGTAGTGGAACCAGAAAGTAAGTTCAAGTTATCAGTAGTTGTCTCAAGATCTTTATTTGCACTTTGACTGCGTTCGATTTTATTTTCAGTTACAGAAATTTGTTCTTCATTTTTTGTTATAGTATGCGAGCGATGTTGTATTTGATCTGAACTATCAGAACTTTCGGAATGTGATCTTATTTTGGAATTTTTCTTTAGCCTCTGGGAATGCCCCGCCTCGGTTTTATCATTAATTTCATACGATTTCTTTTTCTTACATATACGTCTTAATTGTACCGATTTCTTCTGTTTCGTTCGTTTGCGTTTTGCCTGGTCGCCTATTTGAATCTGTTCTATAACGGCATCATTTATAGGTGAATTAGGGTCAGTCATTGCATTTGTATGGGTTGTTTGAATATTTTCCTTAACAGGACTTAAATCTTTTTCGGGTGTTGAATGAGCTTGTGGCCCGTTGTGATTTTCTTCATCTAGCAACAATTTCGAGAAAATAAGTTGCTTTTTAGTAAGTGGTGTCTTTTGTTCCGTAGAAGCTGCAGGTTCCTCTACAATTTCATCTTCAGTTAACGCAGATCTTCTACGTCTGCTGCGGCGTAATGGTGTTGTATTATTTTCATCTTTTTCGGAACGTCGGTCGAAATCATTAGGAAGGTCAGTCTTAATAGATTTTTTATCATCTTCAGTAACAACGTTTTTAATATTTTTATCTGCAATTGGGTTTAAATGAACTGTCTCTACAGTAATGATCTCTTTAGTGCCAATATTTGCGTTTTGAGAAGTTTGTGATTCTGTTATACTTGTCTCAGCAAGGACTTCCTTACTTTTTTGATAAACAATTTTAGAGAAAATTCTATTTTCATCATTGTTTATAGAAGTAGTCGAAAAGTTACATTTAGATTTCATTTTTTGCTTATCTTTTTGGGTTAGCAACATATCTTTATCATTTGGTTTTAGTGAAACCAGGAAAGAATTTTTAATTTCTTCTTCAATAACATTTTTTAATGAACTAGTTTGCTGATCAGGTTTTTCATTTACAGCCGAAGGTTTTTTAATTTCCTGTTCAGTACTGTTTGCAATTTCTTTATCAATTATGTTGGCTGCAGTTATAATATTTCTTGCTATTTGAACGTCCTCTTTAGTTACATATTTAACATTTTGAGTCGTCTCTTGAAGTTTTTGATCATTGGAGCAGCCATTTGTTTTTTTTCTCTTATTTATTTTTGTTGATTGGTTCTCCTCTACCTCTGTTATTGAACATTCTTCGAAACGAGCTTTGTTCCCATGTAATTCTTTCATTGTATCTTCACTAGGCAGTGGTTTTTGTTTAGTCTCAATTTTATCATTAATAGCACTCGGCTCAATTGTTCTATCTTTGTTATGGTTATTTGTAGTTTCTTTAAGTACTATATCTTCCTTTATTTCTTGGCCAAGAGAATTATTCTTAGCAGACTTATTCTCAGATAAATTATCTTGTACGTTATTTTTCAGTTGATCACGGTTTTTCACTATTATTGCAAGTGACACATCGTCGTCAGAATCGTCGTCTTCGAGTGTATTGTCATGTTTAACCGTTACTACAAGTTTACCGTCGGGGACAGTCATATGGTCCGAAGTTAATCTTTCTACATCAGTATTGGTTGCACGCGATGAAATTGTATCATAACTTTTGGGTTCAATATTATCTTTTGATGGTAGCTGAGCTCCATCTATCAATCCATAGTTTTGCGATGATGCAGAATTATGTGATCGATCAAGAACGTGACAATCTTGTTGCGAGACAGATGACATAACGTTTCTCAAATTGACTAACGAATTGTCTGTCAAGTCTATATCTTTTTTAACGACTATTTCTTCTGTTGGTTCCACAGGTTTTTGTAATTCATAATTCGTGAAGTTTTCTGGCCGTATGGACCCTAGCGGTGAAACTGTGGCGGGAAGTTTGGAGGAGACTGCTTTATTTTTATTGTTTTGTTGAGTGCTACTAATCTCAGCTTGTTGAATAGCTAATGATATCCTCCATTGTAATAATTTGTTGTCTTCTTCTTCAAAGTCTTGATCTTGATAGATAAACCCTGTTTCCACGGAGGTGTTTGCTACTGGTTGTTTTTCAGTTTGTTCAAGCGAGTCTCTGAATGTTTCAATTTGACACTCGTTTGTTGCTTTTGTGCATTCTTGAACTTCTTTATCAACTGCTGGTCTTGCAGTAAAAGGAACTTCCTGTTCAGTGCTTAACCGGTTCTGACTTAGATGTACCGTTGAGGGTTTATTGCGTTCGGATGGTGTCTTAATACGTACAGCTCTTAAACTTGCTGTCTTATCACTTACAGTCTTCAGATTTAGGGTAGTCGCTTCAGATACGTGGTTAATTATTTGATGCGGTGAAACTGTTACTGGTCTAGTAAGATCATCTGCTAATTTAACTACCTCTTTATTGACGGGCGGATTTTCTTCTTCAGTCAAATCTATTACTATGTTTTCTTTGTAAGCATTTTCACTCTCTGTATTGTTTTCTATCGCAGCGGATGGACCAGGTTGAAATTTGTCAACGCCAGGGTTTTCACTTTCCATGTCATTTTCTTCTTTCATTTTTAAAGCCATGACGGGAGGTTTTACGTCTTCTTCTGAGTCATCTGTTTTAATTACTGCTGGGAGGGGCAGGAACAATGGTGGTGGTGGATTTGGCGGCAGAGGTGGAACAAACGTTGGTTGTGTTGGTGGGTGATGTCGCGATGTATCCTGTACTGGCGGCGCCGGGGGAGGTGGCGGTGGTGGTGGAGGCATCATAGTGAATTCCGGAAGGAGATATGTCATGGGATGATTTTTATCTATGTTAAACGATGTTATAAATTGGGGCGAACAATGTTGTATATTTGTAGGTAAATGGTAGTTTGGAATAAAAGCATGCATATTAGACATGTCTTGATTTTCGTGTACTAACATATTGTCAGAGGTTGATAATTGATGGCTAGCATTTGAAACGTTACTTTCGCTATGTTTCCTGGGTGTAGATGTTGAAGTTGAAACATATTGAGGCAATACGTTTAACAGCATGTTGGCATGTTGGCACGGTAATACCCCCAAAACGTCTGCTATTTCTTGTGGTAACATAGCGATCTTTCTAGCTGTCTCGGGATCTGGGGTTTCATTTGTTGCAGTACTAGCATCAACCTTATTCACGGCTTTGGTTACCGGATCAATCTTACTATTTATATCTGTTGTGTCTTCGGAAGCAGTAGTTTGCATGTGACTATTTCGCATGGCGGGTCCCGTTTGCGAACCACTATTCTGTACACCTCCATAATTTAAAGGTTCTCCTGTAGTTGTCCCTCCTAAAGTATAAACTGATGAAGTATTTGCGATGGTCGTACTCGCTATACTGAGAAGAGTATTTGCCAGAGTTACTGAATTTGAAGATTCTACTTTAGTGACTGATATAGTTGCGTCATCCAATGTGTAAACAGGTTCATTGCTTTCATGTTTGTTCACAGTTGTAGCCATTACAGGATTTGATAATGTATATATTGGTATAATTGCATCATTCCCAGAATGTAAGGACGACTTAGCGAAAGCATTCGGTAACCTTTCTGTAGTAGTTTGATTATTTAAAGATGTATCGATAAATAAGGTGGTAGGTAAAGTGTTCGTTATAGTTGTTGTAAGATTGATCTCAGATTGAGTTTTTAGTGCAGCACATAGGTCTGAGTTTGTTGAGATAGTTGTTTTCGTTGTCTGTAAAACCGTATCTGCTTCCCCAATTGAGGTTGTAGCTGCCATAATACTGTCTACCGAAACATTTGAATTCAACTGCTGTGTTATATTCTCATAACTATTGTATACTTTCTTTTCACCAGATGGTAATTCCGTAATTAAATGCAATATTTCAGTTTTAACGTCCATCGAACCGTCATATTGATTTTTGGTATCCTCTGTGCTCATAATATCAAGAACGCTTTCGTCATCCGCTGTCAAATCTATAGAAGGAATGTCTTTGCTTTTACTCGAAAGGTCGGTAGGTAAGTCTGAGGCATCATTCATTATGTTAGAAAATTCTTTAGGTTCTCTTTCACCTATGATTCTGCTTGGTAAGTTCTGGACGTCATAATTTATATTTTCCTCATTGTTTTCTGATGATTCATTCCACGATATACCTCTAACTGACAAGTCCTTTGGAACGTAGTCATCTTCGTGTTTAACAGCCAAGCCTGTAGCATCTTCAAAATGGCTCATAGGTAGTACAGGCATTTGAGCCATAGGTTCTGACCATTGAGGTATTGGTACAGACGTTTGAGGTATAGTTTCAGACATTTGAGGTATAGGTTCAGACATTTGAGGTATAGGTTCAGACGTTTCAAACGCAGATTGAATAGAAGATTTAACACGCATATCTACAATGACATTATCCATATCAAATCTTTGCCGACCTGACTTATTATCGGAAAAATCCACAGTTCTGTACATTTGATAGTTACGCATTAAAGAACTATCATGCGGAGGCAAAACTCGTGGGCTTTGCTGTGGAATCGGCCGTCCAGATAAATTCAGCGGACCCTCTAGTATAAAGTGGGCCCTGTAATTGTTCACCATATAAGCCTTATCTTGTACCTTATGAGATAAATCATGATTAGAGTGTATTGCAGGAGGCTTTAAAGTACTTTCGTGATACATGTTTGTTGGCATGTGATTTTCAATGTATGCCTCTGAGTGAAGGTTTAATTTACTATATGTCTGCTGCGCAATTAATGTCTCTTTTTCACGTAAAGAGTTATTCTGAATCATCAACTCATGATTAACAGGCTTTTCTTCCGTAGAGGATCTATTTCCAGATAATCTCCTTTCATTTAAGGATATTCGCTCATTTAGTAATTTTCGATCCCCCATCGATTGCTCTAATAACTGTTTATGTTCCTTTTCTAATCTTTGTTCAAGTAGTAATTGTTGGTTGATGGCCGGCCACTGTTCAAAATGGCCCTGTTCAGTTAATGGTGTTTTTTCTTTGAACGTGTGCTCATTTGCACGAGACAGTTCATTCGAAAGTCTACGTTCACTTGAATGCTTCTGTTTGAGAGTTTCTTCACATGCTGGCATCGGTTCGAATGAGGACTCTGGTTCGAATGAAGGCCTCTGTTCAAGTGAATCTCTTCGTTCACATGATTGTCTTCGTTCACATGATGGTCCCCGTTCTAATGAAGCCTTCCGTTCGACAGAGGGCCGGTGTTCGACAGAGGGCCGGTGTTCAACAGAGGGCCGGTGTTCGACAGAGGGCCGGTGTTCGACAGATGGCTGGTGTTCGACAGAGGGCCGGTGTTCGACAGAGGGCCGGTGTTCGACAGAGGGCTGGTGTTCGACAGAGGGCCGGTGTTCGACAGAGGGCCGGTGTTCGACAGAGGGCTGGTGTTCAACAGAGGGCCGCTGTTCGACAGAGGGCCGGTGTTCGACAGAGGGCCGGTGTTCAACAGAGGGCCGGTGTTCAACAGAGGGCCGGTGTTCAACAGAGGGCCGGTGTTCAACAGAGGGCCGGAATTCGACAGAGGGCCGGAGTTCGACAGAGGGCTGTTGTTCGACAGGGGGCCGGTGTTCAGCAGAGGGCAGGTGTTCGACAGAGGGCCGGCGTTTGTCAGAGGGCAGACAGATGGCGAGGGCAGACAGATGTTCGACAGATGGCGGGCGTTCAGCAGAGGGTAGGTGTTCAGCAGGGGACAGGAGTTCGGCAGAGGCCTGTTCAACAGAGGGCGGGTGTTCAGCAGAGAGCAGAGAGGGCCTGCGTTCGACTGGGGGCCGGTGTTCAGCAGAGAGTAGGTGTTCATCAGAGGGCCGGCGTTCGTCAGAAGGCCGGTGTTCAGCAGAGGGCAGGCGTTCGACAGAGGGCGGCCGCTCGACGGAGAGTTGTTTTTGTTCTGCAGATAATCTCAATTCATTTATAACATTCTGTTCTTTAAATATGTTTTTCTCTTGTATTGATAAAAGATCATTTGATGGTCTATGCTCATAAGATGGCCAATGTTCATTTGACACTCTGCGTTCAGAGACAGATTTCTTTTCTTTGGACGATCTTCGTTTACTTAATAATCTCTGCTCTGGTGGTAACATTTGTTCATTCAGTAACTGCTGATCAACAATTTTTTCAGTAATAGTTCTGTTGTCCGGATATATCACCGGATCTGGATATGAAGTTTGTTGTGAATGCTGCCTCTGTTCTGGATATGTTCCCTGTTTTTGACATATTGTTTGATCTGGGCATCGACCAGAGTATAACATTTGCTCCGAGTATCTCTGTTCGTATGCCATCTGTTCCAAAGATCTGTCAGGTAACGGTCTCAACTCGGAGAACGACATCTGTTTCGGGAATGGCATCTGATCAGTATAAGTCCTCGAGTGAGGATGTGGTCGTGGCTCTGGATAAATATTTTGGTCTACCTGAGACCTCACTCCTGGGAACGGTCTTTGTTCGTGAAGCGGCCTATTTTCCGGGAAAGGCCTCTGTTCCGGATAATTTCTGAGGTCCGAGAATGTCGGATCTGCGAATGAACTGGGAACTCGGAAACTCTGTTCTGCTTGTATCAATGAATTTGGTAATCTATGTTCTGTGTGTGGTCTATATTCCGATGGTGTGGTGATGGTGGCAGACCTTTCATCTTGATTTAAACTCTTCTCTGTCCGCTGTTCGGAATTTGTTCGCATTTCTGATATGCGTTCTGCAATATTTATTTGATCCCCGATGAGCGGTATTCTATGCTCAACAGCTGATCTTGCACTCGGCTCAGTACCTACAGGTTGTTGGTAAGATTTGTTCTCAATAAGTTGACCACCTGACATGTTAAATGTATGAAGATATTCAGCTCTTTTAGGTTCAGGTTTATTAATTTGATGGGTATCAGTTGTGTTAGTTTGTTTGCGATTTTTCTTTTTATCGCTGTCTGGACTTATCATCATATTGGAATATTGATCGTGAAATTGGATTACTGGATGAGGAGTGCTTCCAAGAGACGGTTGGGGTACCATTTCATGTGGAGATAATCCAAATATATTCTGCGGTAAGTTAGATTGAACATTTGATCTCGTCGTGAGACGTGTTGATTTTCGTTTTGCAGGAGTTCTTTTAGATTGGATCGTTGTGACCGGCGACGTCTTTTGTTTTCCTCTATAATTAACACCACTCTCTGTAGTTGGCGTTGTTTGGTTTTCTGTACACAAAGGCAGGCCGTGTGCAACTTGATCAAGGGCCATATTGTGTGGCAGATACGCTAATCCTCTGTCCATTGGTAACACAGACCGTGAAAAGACCTCCGCGGGTTTTGGGTCTATTTTAGGGTCAAATGTACTTGGCATAAAGAATCGAGGATTTGGATCAATGGGATTTCTATACTGAGCAGCTAGCTGTGCTTGATGAGCAGCTAAAGTTGCAAGTTGCAGGTCATAATGTGGACGAATTCCTGAATACACAGACGGGTGTACTGGCGGATGTGCAGCTTGATGTGCCGCTAGATGAGCTGCTGAATGCAGACCTAGATGTTGAGATGAATGCAACGCTAAATGTTCAGCCGAATGGAGAGCTAAATGTTGAGATGCGAGTGAAACCGGATTTGGAACTGGATGTTCAGCTGAATGTTGAGCTGGATTTGCAGCTAGATTTGCAATTTGATGTGAAAATAGCTGAGCCTCTGGACGAGAATCTGATTGAACAATTGGGTGTAGAGCTGATCGAGCATCTGGCTGAATACCTCGTGGAATATCTGGCTGAAGAGCTGGTCCAGCTTCCGGCTGGACAGTATTATCAGAAGTTAAACAAGCATCTGTCTGAGCAGTCTGACGATCATCTTTGTGAACAGCTGAAGAACCAAATATCTGAACAGCTGGGTGATCTTTTGTGTGAACACCTGGCTGATCTTTTGTGTGAACACCTGGCTGATCTTTTGTGTGAACACCTGGCTGATCTTTTGTGTGAACAGCCGAAATATCATCTATGTGGACAACTGGACAATCATCGTTCTGAACAGCTGGATGATCTCTTGTGTGAACTGCTGGGCGATCCTCCGTGCAAACAGCTGCACTATCGTCTACGTGAACAGCTGAACGGTTATGGCCCTGGACAACAGGACGAGCATCAGTCTTCACAGCTGGGCGAGCATAAGTCTGCACAGCTGGAATAGCTTCAGTGTTACCAGATGATTGAGGAACTGTACTAGCATTTGTCTGAACAGGTGAAGGAGCATCAGCCGATTGTCGGTCATCCGTCTGAACACCAGGTTGGGAAACTTGTCGAGCGTCTTGCTGAACAGTTTGGCGAACAGATGGAAACACATTTACAGGATCAGCGAGACGAGCAGCCTCGTGAGCAGCTGGGTGAGAAGCCGCGTCAGCTTTTGAAGCCGCACGTTTGTGAGCAGCTGGGTCGGCTACGGAATTAGCAGCAGGATTATCAATTGCGTCATCAGCTTCATTTTCATTCCTGTCAATATTAGCGGATGGGAGCTTGTTTTTTAACATTGCTATGCAATCATTTAACCCTTTCCCTTTCCTTGTTTTGTTTGACTTATTCTTTTGGGGGTCTATAGGAACTTTTTGATTACAGGGTAAAGGTGGTTTATCTAATCTCGAATCCGTGGCTTCATTTTCGAATAACTCTGCCTGTCGCGTAGGTAAGTGCTGTGTGGAGTTTTTACACTCTTGTTGGTCAGTAGACTGAGATCGAAGGGAGTTGTCCTTAGTTTTGCAGTCCGCCGTCGAAGTTGCCTTCGATGGTCTAAGTGTGTCGTTTTCGGCAGAGGGGTCTTTTCCCATTTTATCTTTGTCATCTCCATTATTCTCTCTCGCACCTTGGCCATGTTCTCGATTATTATTTCCATGATTGTCGTTTCCCCGATTGCCATTTTCCCGATTGTTGTTTCCCCGATCGTAGTTTCCCCGATTGTTGTTTCCCCGATTGCTGTTTCCCCGATCATAGTTTCCTCGGTGGTTGCTACCCCGATTTTTGTTTGCCCGGTTGTAATTTCCTCCACGACCAGTATGCTGCCTAGAACTATACTGGCTATTATTAACGTCAATTTTTTTAGGTGCATTGTTTTTTTGCAATTCTTCGTCTGGCGAATTACTATTTGCATCTACAGTGTCAGGATCGGGAAGTTTAGTAGTGCTAGTATTTTTCATCTGAATTTTTCTTTTGGCTCGGTTTAGCACAGATTTTCTTTTGATAATGTCTGAATGACGAGTATTTTTACTGTCAGTTGGTCTTCTGGTAGGCTTTAGAGGTTTGTTGTCCTCATCATCTTGATTTGGTATAATTTGATTATTTTCCTCATTATTTGGAGGCATGTTTACAGAATTCGTAGAATTATTAAGATCTTTTATAGACCGCAACTTTCGACTTTTAGAATCATCTGTTGAGCGGTGTTTTATCAAAAGCTTACTTCTTTGTTTATCAAGTTTCATTCGTGGTCGTAACGTAGGATTCATGGGATTTACCACAACGCGGTGTCGTTTAGCAGGTAAGTCGGCAATCATTTTTCGGATCGTTTCAGCTAGAAAAAATAGAACATATTATTAGTGATAACACGAAGAGTACGGGAACTACCTTTACAATAATAAAAAAAAACTTACCATCGCCGACTTCGCTTCTTATTTTTTGTCTAGGTCTCAAATGGTTCTGTTGTTTGTGTCTATTCCTCAAATCTTTTCGAATTTTTCTCCTTATTACGTTGTCTGGTAGACGTGGACGTCTTCGGCGCACTCCGAAGGGCCGATATCGGCACTTCCTGCGTACGGCCGGTGTATCACCAGCGCAATCTAGCATGTGTTGATGCAATTCTTTCAACGTAATAGATTTTTGACATTTTGTGCAGTCTCTGATCCCTCGGAGAGGTCTGGTCCTGTTGAATACCTGGCTCGGTGGTACGTATAAATGCTTCAAAATGTCAGCATTCAATAGTGGTTCTCCAACTATTTCATAATGTTGTACTTGTGCATTAGGATGTTGAATCGAAATATGAGACGAGAGCGCTCTAGAGTCCCGGGTTTGAGCGCCGCATGCGCAACAAACGTAGCTCCTGGGCCTCACCCACTCTCCACTAAGAACAGCAGGTTGTAAATTATAAGTTGGCGCAGACGGTGCCAATCCCAAATAACTAGGGAAGTCAAGTCCATCTCTGACCGGAGGAGGACTGTTTGAATATGTTGTTATCTGCGTCGAAGAAGTAGTAGGTATTTCTCTACTTTCGAGTATGTCCTTCAGTTCTTTATCGATTATACTCTGTTTTTCAGTCTTCTTTTCTACATGTGAAATATTAAATTTATTTTCGAATTTCTTCCGCATACTCAACTGGGTCCATATATCCAGACTCGAAACTAATGTTATAATGCAGTTGTTTGTATGAGAGTCACGTTTAATCTGATCTGCATTCATAAGGCTTTTATCGCTTTCTGGACTGTCCCATTTCCATTTGTGTTTAGGCGCAATACTTCTTGGCATATAGCTGTCAAACATGTTGCGTGAATATTGCTCACGAGCCAAGAGAATTGGGAAACCTTCTGCTGTATTAATAACAACACTATTTTTTGCTTTTCGTGTTTTAATTGTGTTTTCCAAATCCGGATTAAAGTTGAATGAGCCATCAAGGCATTTAGCCAGATTTTCAGCGACATTACTTGCCACTTTGGAGTAAAAGCTAGTTTCAAAACATTTTTCAAATTTTTGGGTCGAATCGTCGATAGTTTTGAACCAGTCTCTTCGAGTCGTTTCACCTGTCCTTGGCGACCGGTGCACAACACCTAATCTTGAGAGAATCTGATCGGCATCGGTGTTGTGAAATGAAAAGTTGGGGGGAATTCGTTTGTTCCATTGTATGTCGTCTAAAACGATAACTGCATTCTTTTCTATTACTGTACTATTAGCTAAAGACTTGCTGGGCGGCAAAATTAAATTAGTAGTTATGTTATCCTCAATGTCAGCTTCATCGTGTATTTGCGACGGTTTAAGTTCACATGATATAACAACGCCATTAAAGCCATGACTTCCAATATATTCTTTGTCGCTTTGAAAATCATCTCTTCTATCGATGTTAAGATTCTTTTGAGCTTTCTTCGACGCTGGTGAACTTTTCTGGCGTAATTTGCTGCGATAAGGTTTCTGCCTCTCGCAAACATTCAGCTTGTGTTCGGCAAGTTCTGAAGTTGAGGAAAATCTGGTTTGACAGTCAAGACATGCGAAGTATTGGTTTGGATGACTATCCACCATATGACGAATTATGTCAGCTGCTTCAGCTTCAGTGTGATTGCAAAAAAGACATGCAATGAAAAAGTCTTGTTTGGAACTCGACAAATGTATGCGCCGTGCATGTTTAGACACCGTCTGCTTAGAGGCAAATTTTCTGTCGCAATGAGGGCATAGATGTTGCGGAGCAGGAATAGAATCAGGCCTGATAATGAGATCTTCTGTTTTATTTGGCAACGCTCTTGAAGGGGTACTTGTCCTCTTGGGTTTGTCCTGAGCGATGCTACCTTCAGCTTTCTTGGTATTTTTCGATTGGGGACTGGAGGTCCTCCTCCGCGGTCTCAGTCTTGCATTTAAACCAGACAATGGTTCATCTTCACTTGAATTCATGTTGAAAACTTGATCGCTAGAAAAAAAAAAAAAAAATTATAACACAATTCATCATTGATTCTTCCAAAATATGGCTAATTTAAGGTGATCACAAAGTTCCTTTAAAACCTGTGGCCGATGGAATACGCGACAAATCTGATGACTTAATTCGTACGCGTCGTTTTGATTCATGGACCATAAAGCGTGACCAGCGTAGCTAATTGCGTGTTCACTTTTAGGCCTCTGTTACCCTACACATATAGGGAGATTGGCACTTCGACTTTATCCTAGGATTGGGTTACTTTCAAACTTATTAAAGGACCATGCCCATATTAACATGGAGGTGAAAGTCAGCAATGCCATGCAATGCCCAAATTGCAGCTCTATGTCATACGATAACTTATTAACAGTATTTTTATGATATCTAGATTTAATGTCATATAAAGCACTGATTGAAAAGTTATTGGACGTTAAACATTAACTGCCTACTGGTATTGTTTATACATTTTATCGTTTACAGACAGCATTGCTATTAGTTTTCCACTAGGAACTTCAACTTTTCGAAACATATTTAAAGATATTCAATAGGACAGTCTCAAATAAATACGTAATCTATATTCAAAGCACTATAGAAGGCACACAATATGAATACCTACTATAATCTACATGCGGCTACTTTTTGTGAAGTTTTATCTTGCCGATCGTATCAATAATACGTAAATAAAACCGCAACACTATAATAGTAGGTATTCGTTATCATCGGTAACAAGTAACAACACTATCACAACGAATGAATAAATCGGCCAAAGGACGTGATTCCAGACCGTTCCAGACCGTAATAAACTGCACTTGTAGTGCATGAATGAATGAATGAAACATTATTTATCATAGGTACTGCAATGTAAACAAGTCTTTTTTTTCGTTTTTTTTTTTTATCCAGTGCTTGTTAGGTTTCAAAATTAACAACTTAATTCTAGTTTTCATTTATTAGTACAATGTTGTAATTTACTTTATCTGGGCATTTCTGGGGCACAGATGGGCATGGTCTTTTTTAATAGCAAAACTTGTGTTTGTTCCATATCAATTTTGCTCAATTTGCTTTGTTGCTACATTGAATGGAATGGCGGATGCGTAATGTGTAGTCATCAATAAATAATACGAAGTGTTTAATTTTTATTTGCTATTTGGTATTTTCTAGTTCTTCAACCTCTGTTGGCCCAGTATTCAGCATCACAAAAATAAAAAAAGTAATTGTAGTTTTTAGGGTTCCGTATTTAAGTCGAATTTCCAATAATTTTGTATGTGTTTCAATATATCTTAAAGAAAATGGTAGACCAATAAAGTGAAATTAAAAAAACCTGCAATGATGATTTTTTATTACAGTAGGTGGTTAAAATATTTTACCTTATGACATAGAGCAGCTGCGCTGCGGTCGCGCAGTAGTTTGCAACTATTTTGTAGGCTCAAATATTAGGTTAAGAACCAAAGAATTAAAATAGATTTCTTTGTTTGTTTCTAGCTCAAAACTAATTCAAAATGGACTTGATTTTTTAACTCCTGTAGTAAATTTAAGGCGTCCTATTTTTTACTGCTGTGTATTTGAAAACGAAGATAAGAAAATAACATTACGCTTATTATAACGAAATTTACATTATTGTTGTGTTTTTGTAGAAATAGTAATAACTTAAAAATATCGATCATTTTTGTTGAGAATTATTTGCAGGAATGGTCCGTCTCTCCATTTTAGGAGTGATGGAACACGCAAGCTAATAGGAAGATGGACCAGATTTGAATAGTTATTGTCACGGTTTTTAGTAGGTATGTTTAGGCTGACTATTTAAATCAAATCATAAATCATTTATTCAAACTAGGCTAAGAATCGGCACTTTTTTAGAATTATCTTATTGTCAGTGACAATGTGAGAGTGTCATGAGCACTTTCAATACTTCCCTTTTTTTTCAGATACTGCCATTATTTTATACAATGAATGTTGGAGTATGCAGTATGCAGAGGACAATGCACAGAAACAGTCTTATTGAACACTTTTGAAGTTTGTGTGATGTCATATGTGTATAAGTCGACACGAGTCGGAAATCATTTTACGCAAGTGTATCATACAACGTTTTACTATGCATTGTGCGCGGAAATAAAAAAAAATGTTAAGGTTTATACAGATCGACTCCGAACTAAGCAAGAAATTAGTAAAATAGTGGACTTATATTTTAAATAAAGGCGCGCTCAGCATATCTACGAGTACTACTGCGTATGTGCAATAGCTGACCCGGCAATATTTAAATATTTTCGAATATGAAGCGATCGTTTAGCAAATATGCTTTGAACATACTAAAAGAAAACATATGTGGCAATAATGGCCAGGCCACATAAAATATTGTCGTGTATTGCATAGTATGGCTGATATTGCTGGAAATGTTGCCAGACACAGTATTGCAGCCACATATTTCCGTGAAAGTATAGCTCTTTTAGATGCACTTAGGTCCGTATTACAGAAGGAAACTCAAGCATTGATCTTTGCTTAAAACTAGTTTTGAGTCAAGTTTTAATTTTAGAACGTTCCTCAAGCATAGATTCATTGATTTGATTTTAGATCGTTACTCAGTTCGTGAATCGAACCAAAGCAGTGATTGGATCTGTAATCACCCAAGTGTCGTCGAGACCGCGCTTGAGAATAGATCGTCACGTAATTTTTTGTTATTTTCAAGTTTATCTGCGTTGTCGGGGTTGTAAGTTGTGAATTGATGTACCTATTCATATCAAAATGGATATATTACTATCACTTATTCAACGATGATTCAAGTAGAAGGAAGGAAGCACTGTACTTTAGAACCGACCGATTTTTTATTGTAGCCGTTTGTTTTGGCAGAGTAGGTATACCCTTTTTAGTGTATATTTGAAATCCCCAAAACCAGCAAAACTGTAGAAAAAACTTCACGTAGCGGTTTAAATTCTAAATTGGTTTCCAACCAACAATAAGGTTAATGACATTTTCAAGGTCAACACCCCAAAAGTCAAGGTCAAACCAAGTTAGAAAGACAGAATGCTCTTTAAGGCGCTAGGTAACGCTAATTGTAATTTTCACCTTAACCGTTCCAGTTGAGAATATGAAATAAATATATTACGTTGTAATTCAGGATATACTTATGTGCTGTGGTTGTCTCCGACATTTTTGTTTCTTTTTTGGTGAAAAAGCATTCTAAAGTGACCTCGATTCAATTTTGAATTCGCTTTTCTCGTTAATTAAACATACAAATAAAATTTCTTTCTTTTACATTTACATGTTCATTCTGTAATGAAAATGCTATGGTTGTTCTCGTTTTTTAGTGAAAAGTCCTTTTTTAGGGTTCCGTACGCCTGAAAAAACTAAACCCTTATACTTATAGGATCACTCGTGTGTCTGTCTTTCTTTCCATCTGTCATAGCCATTTTGCTCCGAATCTACAGAGCCGATTCAGGTAGAAATTTAGTACACATATCAATTTCTGTGATCCCAAAATGGACGTGTAACTTAAATAAATAAATTTTGAATATGGCGGTCAGTTTTGAGTGGAAACTTGGACGGTTAAAAAAAAAGTATTGCAAACTGTACCGTGTGGCGTGACATATCATACAATAAAAAGGACTTATGGGAGGGTCTCAATATTTTTTTATAATTTTAAAATAGTAGTTTTAAAGTTATTTGAGAAGATTTATGAAAACTGACTTATCGCCGAAACAACTGAGCCTCAAACTTTGAAAAAATACATAAAATAGTTCTTTACTTATGATTAGAAGAAAACCTATAAGAAGTCTATGCTCTTATTAACCTATTAACCGCCCGACTTCATATCAGTTGTCGTGCCCCCAGCGCCGGGCAACTTGAATCATTACGATATTTGGTCGTAAATATACGACCCTGGCGAAATGGACACGAAAATATTTGTCGGATTAATCCGTCGTAGGCGGTTAAAGGGTTAACAGTGTGAGTACAAACGTACATTTGCAGTTGGAGTTTTTCTGTTTTTTCTTTTTAACTAGACAGGTGCGAGTTCAACTCGCGCGGAGGGGATCCCGTATGATGAATATGTTATCCCAAGAAAAAACTTAACACTGAAGTTGAAAAACATATTCTCCCATACATTCCAACTGCAAATGCAAGTTTGTACGCACAATATTGAAAGATTTACCTTGTTATTTTAAGACTATCGACTTCTTATATGTTTTCCTATAATCTAAAAGTATAAGTACTATTACTATTTTCTGTATTTTTTCCAAAATTTTTGCCTCAGTTAGTGTTTTCTTTGTGTGTGTGTGTTGTCTGATTTTTTTATTTTAGCTGTTTTATTCACAAAAATGGAGTGCTGTGTACAGAGAATGTAATTTTACATTGAAATAAAGGAATAGTAACTGAAAATCCAAAATGAATCCAAAATTTTTGCCTCAGTTAGTGTTTTCTGTGTGTATGTGTTGTCTGATTTTTTTATTTTAGCTGTTTTATTCACATAAATGGAGTGCTGTGTACAGAGAATGTAATTTTACATTGAAATAAAGGAATAGTAACTGAAAATACGAGAAAAAAAATTAAAATTTTCCTGAGAATATTTCCGGTGGAACATGATTCAAAATAAGGAGCTGAATGCACCCTTGTTAGTTTGCGGAGGGCTGTCCCTTACACCCTGTATATTCAAATCACAAATTACAACCAAGTCACAGAAATTAATATGTGAACCAAAGGACATTGACCAAAAGCAGTCTTGAAAATTTGCTCGTATGAAAACCAAATTAATATACAAATTATTTTCTTATTTTTTACAAGCTTTTCACTTCAGGAATTTTGTTTTCGTATCCGGAATTATGATTTTAAGATAAACAGTAAATTAACGATTGCTAGGTACTACATTTCCGTATAGTCATGATGGACGTTTCGTTCTCTTCATTTGTACGAGTTACGGAAGTATGAGCCTTTACATAAAAACATCACAAAAATGATATTTAACTCATAAATAGCTAAATAATTAGTAATATCATAATCATAACGTACGTATTGTATATGTATTTCATAGTTCCGTTGTGAAAATATTTATTTTTGTGTTTCGTCTCACGCATATGCAACTGTCAAGGCAGATGACAGACGTACCGGTAGGGATGACGATTATTCCTAAACAAGATCGATTTTTAAATCTATCCGAATCGCAGGAAAGAATCGATTCAGCAATAAATTGAGTTCTGATAGATCTGTTCCCGCCATTATTCTACATCGACAGCTTTACTATAGATAATCACTTATTCGTTTTGGTGTTGCCAGCATAATTAGTCAAATGTAATGAATAATCGATATCAAAACTTAAAAGTTGCAATCCGCAGGAAAAACATCGGAACTCGTTTTCAAGTTTCTAAAATCGATTAAAAAAATCTATAATTCATTGTTTATGATCGATAAAAAAAAAACTATTTACTTGACCTATAAAATCGATTCTAGATCGCCATCCCTAAGCCGGCGCCTGTGGAAGCTGCCATTACTGTTTATGTGTCGAATGAGAATACTCACCGCGATTAATCTCTCCACTTAAATAGTAATACTTACGGAAATTCGTTGGTTTGTTTGTTTTAAACAACTTAGCGTGTTTCATGTAACTAACGACAGGACTTTTTCATATTTAATTGTGTTTTATTACGCCAGGACGTTTTTGTGTAGTGTTTCAGAACTCTTGAGATTCTAATGATTCTGATTCTTCATGTCGATGCTTGATTCTGATCAACCGATGCCGGTGGTAATGAGAAGGCGATGTGTCAATTGTTCACTTTTGATACCCATAAATCAGAATGTTGTTTTGTACCTACATGATTGATCTGTGGTCATTTTATAAGTTGCGAGTAGTTTAGACATAATTTTTAGGTTATCTCCGAATTTGTTTAATTACTTTAAAACTCGGATACTTGTGTGAAAGTGAACACTTTTATTTAATAGTATATAAAGCGTAGTCTATAATAAATAAAGATTTATTGTGTTTCAACTTAAGACGGATTTCCATATATCGTTGGTCATGATCCATTCAACTTAATCGGTCCATTAGATACGCATCAAATTGGCTGTGACAGACGGACAGACAGACACACAAGTGATCCTATAACGGTTCCGTTTTTTTTCCTTTTGAGGAACGGAACCTTAAAAATATTCATATTTCCATTACACTGCAAATATTACACTTCTGGACACATCTATGGGCCCACCTTAGAGTTTAGGTTTCGATGGCCCCTACCGAAATATGATTGCTAGATTGAACAAAAACTGTTGATGCAGTTTTAAACCTGATACATTTTACCATCTTTGTCGATCGTATTGTTTTAAATTTGAATTCAGAATACCATACGACATGGAGCTACGCCTAACAAGTCGGATATGCGCCTTGTTAAAGGCAATTGATTTTTGAATAAAAAACATGTTTTATCAAATAAAGGTTTAATTTAATAACGCGTGTTGCCTCCATGGGCATCTACCACAGCTCTCATACGATTAGGCATAGAGTTTATAAACCGCTCTATGAAATTTTGAGGGATCATCTCCCATTCCTCTTCTATGGCAGTTTTCAACTCCTGCATCGTCTGGGCAACTGGCTGACGAGCCCTAACACGTCTTTTTAGCTCGTCCCACATGTGCTCAATGGGGTTCATGTCTGGGCTTCTGGCTGGCCAGTCCATAACTGTGATGTTCACATCCCGAAGATATTCCCTGACGATGCCGGCCGCATGGGCTCTTGCATTATCATGCATAAAAAGGAAATTTGGGCCCACATAGTCCGCGTATGGTATCACGTGAGGTTCTAAGCACTCACGAATGTACCTTTCAGCATTTAATGTTGGCAGCCGTGGTCCTGTAACAACCTCAAGTTGAGTTTTGCCGCTCGCGGATATACCGCCCCAGACAGTTCATGAGCCACCGCCATAAGCAACCCTCTCTTCAAAGCAGCATTGTGCGAAACGCTCTCCCTTACGTCGGTAGACCTTCTTCCTTCCATAATTGCCATGTAACACAATTTTAGACTCATCAGAAAAGAGTACACGGCTCCAATCTTGCTGTGTCCAATTTAAATGACTGCGTGCGAAATGAAGGCGCGCTGTTCGGTGGGCTCGCGTTAGTTTGGGCCCATTAGCTGGCTTGTGTGGTACCATATCGCGTTCTTTTAACCTTCTCCGAACAGTTCGAGCGCTCACAGATACTCCGTGGAAGTCGCGAAGTTGGTTTTGTATCTCAATGGAGGTAAGGTGACGATTTCGCAAGCTGGTCGTCACGATGAATCGATCCTGCCTTTCAGTTGTGACCCGAGATCGTGGCCTTCCTTGGCGACGAACAAAGCCGCCAGTCTCTAGGTACCTCCGATAAACATTTCGGACCGCAGATCGACTTAAATTAAGTTGAGCACTCACGTTTCTTTGGCTGTGTCTGGCCTGAATAAGTGCCACAGCTTGGGCGGCGACTTCAGGTGAAGTATCCATAGATTATTGATAGAACCTCACCTTAATGTTAAGAATAAGTAATGTTTGTTGCAAAACCAAAGATATCAATCACTTTTTCAAGAATTAAATCCAAGTAAACCAATAAAACCAAGTTTTCTTAGTATTCGATTGTTTGATATCAACAAACAGGCTCCAAATTGTCTTTTGTTTCTTTAAATTCTGTGTTCGAAATTCAAAAAAAGACTATTGAATGAAATTGTGAATGTGCCAGGTTCAAAACTGCATAAAAACTTTTTGCTCGACCTAATATAAAATTTTAGCTAGGACCAAACGAAACTGAAAATACAAGGTGGGCCAATAGATGTGGTGTCCAGAAGTGTATTTTTTTAGGGTGTGCGGTGTATAACTTTTTAATCTAATGGCACACTTATAAGAGTGATGTACTTAATAGAATAAGGGAAGAAGGCGCGAGTTTATGTATGTAAAAAATTGACTACTCAGCACACTCGCATACATTTAAGGTGAAAGCGCCAGGGTAGCCCGCGAAATTCAAATTTTCTTACGTTTCTTTGCAATTTGCAGATCAGTATTAGGTTGTATATTGATTGAAATATGATTCGCGACCGTAACAAATATGAGTTTACAGAATTATAACTATTAAAGTCATCAATACAACTCTCTAAGACCAAGTAAGTCTATTGAATGACTATTTCATGAAATCTTAATATTTCAGGATATACTAACTTAAGGAATTGAATTACTAATTCTAATATTATAATTCTGTAAATACGTATTTGTTACGCTCGCGTATCATACTTTGATCAACATACACCCAGACACCGAGCTGCAAATCGCAAAAATCGTAAAAAAAAATTGAATTTCGCGGGCTACCTTAGCGCTTCCCCCTTAAAAGCAGCTACAATGTAGCTGATTGTATACCAAATACACACATCAACACATCCAGGGACATTTTACCTTTATTAGATAGGCGATAATAAAACTACTGGCTATTTTTAAAAAGATGTAAACGGCACCTTTTTCTAGAACTTTTCCTTTTGTACTTAAAAAAAATAATAAAATTGAATTACTTAACTTTATTACGATACTTTCTCTTTCTAATGTGTTTTCGAGACTTAAAGTTTTTTATTACATTTTTGGCAACTGTGGTCACTTTAATGTATTCTGCAGGTTTTTCTGATGCCATGCAATGCCGAATTAAAACCAGGGAAGAAATGTTGAGAGCAATAGTCACGTTGGAAGCGACGGGATTCAGGGCAATGTTGCTGATGCCATTGACACCAGTCAGAGCGTGATTTGCTACCGGACTAATGGAGAGGTGGCCGAGCGGCACACTGAGATTTATATATTTAAATTTAGTTCAGATCATAGACCAGTACGGGCAGCAAAGATTGTCCTTAATGTAAAATTAAACCTTAAATCAGCGTTCAAAAACTGAATAAAGAAGTTTGACAGGGATGTTCTTATAAGCAACATGGAGATTCAATTTAAGCGTCTGCTACATGGTCGCAAACCGCGTCCCGACAGAGGTGACCTTGGTTGTTTATAACCGTGTAGATGGTGGTTTACGACGAAACAATGAAATAGCTATGCCGGTCGCCAATCAAGGTCACCTCTATCGGAGACGCGGTTGGCGACCGTGTAGCAGGCGCTTTAGAGTACAAAATTCATTCTATTTACTGCCGCTTGATACAAACCAAAGCCCTCAGAGTAAAGCCAATTCTATAATATTATAGAAAATATTTCGACAGCAACCAAGAAAATTAAAATTAAGGAATAAAACAATATTATTAACAGAGAATAGAGAAATTTTAAAGTACAATCGAGTAGAAAATAAAATAGATAAATTGGTTAAACGAAGTATAAGAAAAGACGTTAGAGATATGATGACGTCGACGTGATATGGCGACGTAACACCAACATGATAAAATCAGCTTTAATACTAAATAACACCTCTTTAAAATCTGCCAAACAAGGAATCACGAATGGAAAATCTGGATTTCCAACCTATAAAATGAAAATGGTACGAAACAATGTAATTCAAGCAAAATCATCGATATATCTACCAATATTTTATAAAAATTTATACCAGGATCAATACAAACAGTCCAGACACTTCATTAATTATCATTGTCCTGACTGTGTTGATCCTGTCAGTCCCTACGAAGATCAACGGGCTCTTCGCGGGATAAAATACAATAAAAAGCCATGGGACTGACGGACTAACTACAGAAGTGTTATTAAAGTTAGGACGAAACGTTCTTGTGTACCTTACATCACATCTGCTTTCAACACCATCTTACACATCGGTCATGTTCCCCATGAAACGTCATCATCTCCATACCATCAACCAAATAATTCCTTACTTTTTGCTGTTATTTTTTTGTTAAAATATATTCATATCTTGTAAGTTTAAATTTTTACCAGACTACGGCAAAGCCAACGGAGCGTATGATTTTGACATGCTATATCCAATTTTTATGATATGTATGCGTTCATCTGTTCCCTCATAACTCCTAAACTACTAGTCGTATTTTGTTAAACATGATATCGTTGGAAGTGCCATGTTGTTCCACGGGTTATACTGGATGATGATATGTATGTACGTTCATCTGTTCCCTCATAACTCCTAAACTACTAGTCGTATTTTGTTAAACATGAAATCGTTGGAAGTGCCATGTTGTTCCACGGGTTATACTGGATGATTTTTTTTACCGTCTCGAAATTTTTACAGGGTGTTCTACCCATGAATATGAACAACTTTCATTACGGGGCCAACTCTGAAATCACGAAAAAAAAATCTACTGTTTAATAGAAAAGTTCAAACCTACTTGACCAAAATGTATGAAACAGCTGATTTTTTTTCGTGATCTCATAGTTGGTCCCATAGTGAAAGTTGTTCATGTTCATGGGTAAAACACCCTGTAAAAATTTCGAGACGGTAAAAAAAATCATCGAGTATACAAGATGTAACATAAACAACGCACCACCTCTTAAGGGGTCATTGTACTCATCATTATGAACAACTTTTGCCAACCAAACCTAAAATCGCGAAAAAAAATCAGCTGTTCCCTACATTTTGACGAGTTATGCGAACATAAATGTAGGGAGCAGCTGATTTTATTTCGCGATTTCAGGTTTTGTCCAATAGTAAAAGTAGTATATAATATATAATAATGATGAGTAGGTACAATGACCCCTTAAGAGGTTGTGTGTTGATTATTTTACACCTTGCATATGACGACTATATGACGTCTCAGAAAATCCAATATGGCGGCATATAGCGGATGCAAAGTGTCACCGAAAACAGATATTATCTATTTATTCGGGTTAAAAAATAACATATAATTTCTATAGCAAAGTTACATAAAAAGGCCTAGAAAAAGTCCGCGATGACATATATCATATACCTATCTAATTCAGGTTAATTCACAAATTGATAAAATATGACACAGTTTTATGAAAAAAATATGTTAATTTGTCTAGGATAATTTAAGTACGTAATGTTAAATCCTTATCGTAATAAATTTACTTATCCTTAGGAAAATTGTACGTAGAAAAAATTGCATTTGTATTTTACACCAAATCATTTGGATGAATATGGGTTGAATAATTTAGATTTCACGGACGTGATTTTGATCGCGGGACGCACGATAGACTTCTTGTGACAGACCGAAATAAAGGCGGGCGAAGCTGCGAGCAGAAGATAGTGAGGTATATTTTGTTCATTCGTGCACTGATGGCATGGAAAAACAGAGATACTCCCCTATTAAGCACCTGTCCAGGACGTTATGCTCTCTACGCTTCAATAAATATACAACTACCTACATAACACAGAAATAAATAAAAACTAAAATTATTGTTATTCTTATAGGCTTACCTTGCCGACTGAGTTGATAATTTAAACAAATATATTTCTGGTTTCGATATGGATGAATTCAAACATCGTTATACTGAACAATACAGTAGATAACTTCGTGCCATATTTCACGTAAATAAATGTCGCAACTTCCGCGTCCGCGCGTAACTGCCGCGCACTCGAGCCTGTTGCGTACTATATAGCATACACTAATATTTCGAAGCGCGTCGTTTCGGCCGTTTTCTAAGAAGATATACTACTGTAACATTTTATAATGTGACCGAGACAAGCTTATTACGTGAGTGGTCCTAGGATCGCACACTAGATGGTCGAGATGACTAGACACGGAATGTTAGATCGATAGCCACGAGAAAGATAGATGGCTCTGTTAGTACGTTAGTGCTGCAATTTTGACTTGTTGTAATTAGTGGGTAAGCAGCTAATTACAACAAGTCACTGTGTATTGTTGTTTTGATTTACGTCCCACAAGCGCACTATTTATTATTCACTCCAATATATGTCACGCACTACGTTGCACTAGGTTTACTACTAAATATAATGACATCGCCGTCGAGGTGATTGTGGAAAATGTCATGATTTCCGAAATTATGACATTTTAGAACAAATCTAACATAGAGAAATGTATTGATGATTCTTATGATTATATTGATGTAAATACATATTTGTTATAATCGCGAATCATATTTTGATCAAGATACAACCTGACACTGACCTGCAAATTGCAAAAAAGCAAGAACATTTGAAATTCGCGGGCTATCTTTACGGATTCACCTTAAGTTTGTATTAATATTGTATTCATACTGATTGTTCATTTTATGCAATAAAAACCTTTAACAACTTATATCGAATTTCCCATATTTTGCAAATATCGCAAAAAGGTTTTATTAATGCAAAAGCAGCGCTACTGCTAGTCCAACCTAGATATAGAAAAACATTCTACTTAGTTAATCTTAGATACTTTTCTTTAATGTTAATAGGATAACAAAATATTCGATAAAATCACATTGTTCCCTAAAACCCTAGATACTTTTGATTTGTGTAGGTACTTCAATAGTTTATATTTTTGGATTGTAAAATAAAATATTTATCATAAAAGCTAATATAAAACAAAAAACTAAGATGTCCATTTCGAATAAAGTTCTGCCAGTATTTTTGTGGTAAGTTGAAATTTTGGCCTACATACATGTTTATAATAATTCTGATCCTTCAAAATGTTGATTAATCGATTTGTTTAAGAGTTTCGAGCCACATAAGCAACTCTTGTTCCATGCATATTATTTCCTCTAAGAGATACTTGAAACACATGATTAAACACAATCCGATTTTAGAACCTACGGCCGATGTTACTTTATCTTTTTTTATCGTCGTCGTATTAAAACGATGAGCCCCATTAACGGCGTATTGCTGTATGCAAGTGCAAAGTCGACCGTCCACTACTAATGAGGATGGGCACCGAGTGGTTTGCTGCGTTAGCTGCGCGGTTCAGTTTGCTGACCACGCATCCGTGTGTAGCGTGCCCCCGCGTCGCACTGGAACATCCCGCCCACATTTTCATGTGATATCGACTATTTTAAAGACAAAAATGTTTTTAACTCTCATTTTTAAGAAAATAATAACATAACAATATGGTCATTATCACCATGCTCTCAGATAGGATCCTATAACTATGACAATCGATTGTAAACACAAGATAATGTAAAAGTGGCCCTAGGTCCAAAATGATAGGATATTTGGTGGTTGTAACTGACTTCAAAAAGGAGGTGCTTTTCTATTCAATACGGTTTAGGAAGAAGTGGGTACATGATTTAGTAAAGGTGATTTGGTAATAAATAAAGTACTAAAAAAGACAGAAAATTACAAATCTATTCAAAGAAAATGCATGTCTCAAAAAATACTTGGCGGAGTTTATAAGTCGATTTTTTTCGAGTCAATACGAAATTAGACGAACCCACTGGTTTTTCAAGTTAAAACTAAAAATAAAAACAGTTAATAACTCGCTGTGCGTGATCCATCGCCGCCCGTTCGTTGTCCACCGCGCACAGGATGGATGGAAAGCAGCACATGAAGTATTTTTTTGCTCCGTTGGTGTAATAACTGTAAGGCGTTCCAGTGGGAGGATATATGAATTAATTAATTAAAGCTGTTCCCGAAATAGAGCTTATGACTTCTGCAACTTTGATTTTCTTCTCATATTTTTGGGTTCCGTTCTGATGTGGTCCCGCGTTCTCTTTGTTAGGATTTACTTTTTACAGGAAAGGATTTTTCTTTCCTAATTAACGATGCTGTCATTTACGATGAAAATTTCTTACAACAATAAAGTCGTGTAAATTAAAAATAAAATTTAAGTGTAATCGCGACAAGATGTTAAACTGTCTAATTAAGAGGTTACGAAGAAAAAATAGTTTTGTGATTTTTGGCGCTTACGATGTTTTTCCTGATAAGGCTCGATATTTTAATGAAATGGCTTGTGTCGACTATAATGTAACACTGTGCGGACGTGTAATCGGGTGTGTTCAGTAATTTAAACGATTCATCTAAATATTCTTTGGTCGTTTTACATTTTGTGAATAGTATTCCCTATTCACTACTCTATGGCATCGCGGTTATATTTAGAGTAAAAAATAAAATAAAACTTTTTTAATCTGTGGCAAGTCCTAACGACTTAGAGCCCAGATAGGTACTGCTTGTTCCCCCATTATGCCAGGGTTTCAGCTACATGCAAGATGATGTTGGGCCGGGTGGGTAATTATTTTTCAGATCAATGTTCAGAAAATAACAACTGGATTTCACTTAGGTAAGTTCAGTATTGAAGCTCCTATTAGCGCAGACGAATCATCACACACGACTTCATTAGGTGGTATATTCTTTTTCGATCACGCCTCAAGCCATTTCGCAATATTATCCATAGTTTGACTCTCGGATACCATTTGCAATATCGGTAAGCTACTTTCATTGTTAAATGTTTGAATCATACATACATATAAAAATAGATGCTTTGTAGTTTTAATATTAGATCGTGGTCCAAATTCTTTCAAAATGCTCCCAGTTGCATCTAGACTCATGATTACTCAGTTTTTTTTTTTAAATATAATCATAAGAATAAATAAGACTCTTGGTTTCTAGCGTCCGTAGCCTGGCTGCGTTTTGGTGATCTCTTTGGGGAAACCGAAGGTTTTGTCTGTGCAATTATGGACGAAGCTATCATGACGAACAATTATCGGAGATTTATTGTGCAGGACGGCACGGTTGACATCTGTCGGGCATGCCACCGTCCGGGAGAATCAATCCGACACATTATCTCCGGGTGTTCTCGTCTAGCTAACGAAGAGTACTTGCATAGACATAACCTTGTAGCCAGGATTATCCATCAGAAACTTGCTCTGAAATACATTCTTGTGGAATCGGAAGTGCCGTACTACAGGTATGTGCCCGACCCAGTTCTCGAAAATGGAAATATGACATTGTACTGGGATCGATTCATCATCACTGACAGGACTATTGTTGCCAATAAGCGTGATAAAGTGGTGGTGGATCGAATAGAGCGGCGCGCAATGATTATTGACATAACGGTCCCGCATAACGGGAACCTCGTGAAAGCCGAAAAAGATAAACAAATCAAGTATCTTGACTTGGCTCGCTAGGTTGTCGACATGTGGGATGTGGACTCAGCGATCATTGTGCCGATAGTCGTATCAACCAACGGCTTAATTGCCAAGAGCCTCGACCAACCCCTAAGAAGGCTCTCGTTGGGCAGCTGGATTAAGGGCTTGATTCAGAAAGCGGTACTTCTGGACATGGCTTGCATTGTTAGGAGGTTCCTCTCTCTGGAGCCCTGACCGCCGGTAGCTTGGACCCTGTTCCCGATACCGGTGGGTAACTATTTTTTATATTTTTAATTGTTTTAATACTTTTTATATTCTAATATTTAAAAATATAATTTATATGTACATAATGAAATAAAGGATCATAATAAGACTTGAGCTGTTTAGCCAGTAATATACTATAAAATGGGGATGCAATGAGATGTATTTTATCAAATCGTTATAAGGTGGCGTTTGCGCCATAATCCATAATCCGATTGTTGGATTAGAGTCATAAAAGTAAAATTCCTTACTTTCATACTTTATTTGGCGCAGGGTTCCTTGTTTTGGCAAATGAGTAGGTTCAATGTCATTTTCTTCCATTACAGAATCTGCCAGAGAATGATGAACAGATACTGCAGTTATGTTTTAATAGTTCGTTAAGACTTTTGCGTTTTAGAGGAGACATTTTGATTTTTCTTGGTCGCTTATGCTTATGCGCATATGAAGTATTGTTATGTGTTATTGTGCACCTACATGTTACAATTTTGTCTGTAGGAAAAAGTACCTATACGTATTTCTACATGGGCATTACATTCTCTACAGCTACCACAACACTTTATGTATTCATTAGGTTTTATGGCAACTGTTCAAAAGTGCCAAGTGCATGGTTTCCTTGTAACCTTCCACAACTCTTCCCGTAATAATTCAGCACATGAATGTTTCGGTAAACACCGTTTTTTACGATACTTACTCGATGGTTTTTTAGCATCATTTCTTTTTACATATGTCACAATTGGCTGAATTTTTTGCTAAGCGTAGATGTGTAAATGATAAGTAATATACTCGTGGTTCGACTTTGACGAAGACGTAGAAGATCTACTGTTTTTTCACTCCTGGCGATCTCTTCAATATCTTCAGATTCAGATGTCGCAGAATCACTCTCATAAAAAGTCATAATTTTGTTTTAGTGATGTATACAAACTTTTTGGCGTCATACGAAAATCTAGGTCCTTACTCATCTAGCTAAAAACTTGGTCACTACTAGAAGGATATCGACGATTTTCAAATACATTCTTGTACTTTAGAAATACTGATTTTTGTTGGTCTAGACTCTAACAGGAACCGCGGGTTTTCTTCCTCTTTTCATGATTATGTAACAAACCCAGTTATGTTACTATTATAACTAAAAATGCTATTAAACACTACCACGACACCTAAGATAAAGTAATTATATTGCACACGCTTCCTGTTACTGATACAATGCAACTAAGTATTTGTCTGATATTTTGTTTTAAACTTACCTGCTGCTGATGATAAAAATAAAAATGTATGTAGGGTAGTACGAGAAATAGCTTGATGTGTTTATTGTATGAATTGCGTGTTTAATTGTAAGTAGTAAATTAACTGTATTAAAATCGTTTTCAATTCAAGAAGTAGTCTTTAGAAATTAAATTTTATAAAAAAATTCTAAAACAAATTCTATGCGGCTCAAACGTTTTAAACGCCTAAATAGATTGTAAGAGCCATAAAACGATACTTGGCCTAAAATGCTACTTTTTCTTCGGGCGCTTGTCTGATGTAAATATAATATACACGTTTTTTATTGAAATTACAGTTTTAAAAGTATAATAACGATTCAGACGTACTGGCACTATATCGTATTAAAATTTGATGTGTTAAGTTTAAAATCACGCCATGAGTTTTTCATTAACTAAATAGTGTAATAGTTATTTTGATATCAAAATGACGGGACCACTTTCTTTGTAGAATATTTTGAAATTTTAGGAGTGTACAATTTTTCTACGAAAGTATGAAAAAGTAGGAATATTGTATTAAATCCTATTCACATGATATTTCAAAAACCTGGCGGGGTTCCGTCATCTTGACGTTCATAAGCTTTGTACATCACATCCAAAATATGTTCGTCACCATATTTTTGTCTGCTCTTTGCACGATATAATCTGCTTTACCGACTCAGCATTATAATATATACGAGTATGTACATATATCGTCGTAATTTCAATAACGTCGAATGACATTCAGCAATATTTTTTGCATATCAGACCGAATTAATGAGGCATTCAACTCTTAGCACTGATTTCAACGGCACCTGAGCACTTCCACTAACCGCAATGAAACAAAAAGTAAAGTGCGGTTCGGTGGAACAGTTTATTAATATTATTTTCAGTCCCCGAACGGCACTTACGTAAAATATTTTTTTAGTGATGAGATGTATGTATTATTTGTTCAGGGGGCCAACCACAACCTCTTAAAGCAGTATTATTTGAATGTTACTTCAGTGTGAGAAAGAGATTTTTGAGAAAGAGATGGAGCTATACAGGACGTCTAGCTCCATCTCTTTCCCACACTCAAGTAAGATTAAAATAATACTGCGTTAAGAGGTGGTGGTCTAGCTCCAGGGCATTACCAACTATAACATATCGATAAGGCAAGTGCGTATCGAACCACGCACAGTAAAGGGCTCCGATGTCATACGCAATGCATGCTGTTAAATGTTTACGTATGCAATTTGTTTAAGACAGCTTTCGTATTTTCTCACCTCTCTCGCTCACACGGGACCAAGTTTTTAAGAAAGTTAAATGAAAAGATGCTTTTTTGAAAAATGTAATCAATTGGCGAAGTAATAAATAATATTAATTTAATAGGTCATTATTAAAAATACATTTCTATTGTGTTATCTAATAAACTCAGTTCAATAAGTATTATGATCTGTTTTTGAGATGAGTTAAATAAATGCCACAATAAAAGTGTGTTTTAAATAATTACGTATTAAATTAATATTATTTATTATATGGTCACGCCATCTACAATAAGCTTTGACTGACTTTCCCAATTAACCCTAGAAAAATAATCTGCGCAAAATCGACGCATGCATTAACGAAATATTGTTCTGTCTTTCGAACTATTACGAATGACGCGCAGTGCATTCAGGACATCTCATTGGTGACCTGGAGCTCCTCCTGGGCGTGTTTTTTACAAAGATAAGGCTCACGAATTTTGAAATATTACGACCGATTGGGTTAAAATGACGCATATGAGTGTGATTTTTTGGATTCTGGACTTCCCTTACTTTTATAAGTTTCTCGTGTTGTTAGTATGTATGTTTTATTTAATTTAATTTAATTTTTGACTTTTTAATGTTTATTTATATTAATTGATTGATTATTATTATTTTTATATATATGTAGATATTTAGCAGAGCTCGTGGCTATGTAATAACAGCCGCACGGGTCTAGCTAGGTCGGGTTAAGCTACGCTTGCCGGGGTTGGTTCGTGGATGGGTGACCATCTTTACATTCCGAGACTCCTCCGTGCCTCGGAAAGCACGTTAAGCCGTTGGTCCCGGCTGTCATTCGTGGATCTTTGACAGTCGTTACGGGGCGTCAGAAGCTCGAAAGTCTGACAACCAGTCTTACCAACGGGTATCGTATTACCCAGTTACTGGGTTGTGGAGGTCAGATAGGCAGTCGCTCCATGTAAAATACTGGTATTCAGCTGCGTCCGGTTAGACTGGAAGCCAACCCCAACATAGTTGGGAAAAGGCTAGGCAGATGATGATATGTAGATATATATTGTTATATAATTTGTAATTTTATTCCAATTAATGTAACGATAACAATATGATCTGCAATGGATTGAAATAAATTATTTGAATTGAATTGTAGTTATGTTTATACGTTCAAACACAAAACCATTATGCCATTAGCCACTATGGGTCGCCAAAATTTTTATAAAGACCATAATTTTCCACTCTTGTACAGAATGATGACAAATTTTTTTGGCGAGGACACTGAAAGTGAAGTGGGAAACCATAAAAATGAATATGAGGTGCAAATTTTTATGGAAGGTTTTTTACAGAGCAGCCTGTATCTGAATTGCGTACTTTATGTACTTATTGCTCTTACAAAATAAGAACAAGGAGTATAAATACAACATGCAGTATGGAAAAAAGAGCAGAATACTGGCCTATGCCACAGTGGTTTCAGATGCATTTGAAATAAAATTACTGTTTACATTATAATAAATAGTAGGTATCTCAATATTGCTTACAGAATGTGTTATAATGACAGATTAATGGTTAAACTTACTTTTGTGATAATTAAATAAACGTATTCAAAATTCATTGATTTTTAAGAAGTTTATAGCTTCAGTTCGTCTTTTTGTTTTTTTTTTTTTTTAATAATACATTACTATGCGACTATAACTTGATGATAAATTTACATAACAAAAAAATATTATCCTCATATTAATTTTCCGTTTAAAATAAAAAAATTAAGCATGCGTCATTTTTACGCATGACTATTATCTTAAACGTAAGTACATCTAAATATGATTATCATTCTAGGGTTAAAAAAGGGGAATATTTATTCGAATGTCATTGAAATAGTTTTTAGGACAAAGGTTGCTTCACAAGTTTACATATTAAATATATATATATAATAATATATATATATTGTTTATCGCGCTCTCTCTCGGCTTCAAGCCGACCGAAAAGAGGCGCCTGTTAATGCAGAAGTTTGTTCTGATCTTGTAGCTGACCGATAATCATTTGTATTTGAATTATGAGACAAACGCGTTATTTAAAATAGAAACCATTATGACAGCGTAGCTTTTGTCTAAGATTTATTGTATCAGACGAAATTTTTCCTGCTTGTAAGGCAGTAATTAAATAAAATTAATTAATTAATTACTTTAATAATTAATATAATTTCTCTGTCCGTGAGTCAGATATAAAATAGCTTAAAATGCAGTCCGCCACCGGTTGCAGGAGCAAAAGTGACATCAGTTACTGATCCAGCAAAAAAGGCGCCGTAACTCTAAATTATAAAAAAGTAGTTCAAAAAATTTAAGGTATACAGAAGCGCAGTCACTCTGTTTGGCGGTGCTTGTCACAACCTTGTATAGGATACTTGACAATGGATACCAAAGAAGAAAAACCTGAAATATATAAATAGTTATAATAGACGGTTTATAGTTTGTAATTTTGGGGTAACCGACATTAAGATTCATTTAAACTAGTTGTTTTAGAGTAAGGGTATATATTACACTAACGAGTCCAAAATGGCGGAAAATAATAATAATTATTCATATTATGAATAGCACTACTATTTGAATTCACTTCCGAATTTTGTCTACGAATTTTTTATCTATTCTGTAATTCGTGGCGAGGGAGAACATTGCATAACTATTCAATTTTGATATTTTTAATACTAAACTGGAACAAGAGTGCGACCGAAGATGGTTCTTTTTTCGGTCGATAATGAACACGAATTGTCTCTAGATTTGTATTTTTGACCGGAAACCAAACACGAAAAAAAATGTATTGGGCTTATCGATAAGTTTTTGTTTGGTAAAAGTAAAATAAATACAGAATCAATCTTTCAATCGTTGAATTAAACAGTTTTAACTTAAATCACACGAAAATTAAAATATTACTTTTCAAAGACATAATTATTAACAAACGATCTGATATTTTATACGAGAAAAGGTAATGTTTCTGCATTTTTTAGTTATTGTGCTTTTATTTGTTGTAACGATAGATTTTCTCTGAAAAAAAAATGTCCTGTTAGATTTGATTTACCGGTACTTAATTTTTATCGGCCGAAAATAGGTATTTCTGCCGAAAACAAAAAACGAAATTCGGTCGGACTCTAACGGGAACTACTAAGATCCTCGATCCTCAAGAAGCCTAAGACTTAGTTCCTGTTTGACTTTACTGTAAGGTAATCAATGTTACTATAAAACTTTCTGTTTCATTTTGTTATTACTTATACAGGATAAGTTTAAAAGGAGTGCAAATATTTCAGGAGGTAATTAGGTGCATAAAACTGGTCAACTTTCCCCAAGGAACATTGGTCGAAATCTTAAAATTGAAAATCGACTTTTCATACAAAGTGACTGGTCACGTGACTTATGTTTGTATGAGAAGTTGAATTTTATTTTTTAGATTTCGACCTATGTTCCTTGGGGAAAGTTGTTCAGTTTTATGCACCTGATTACCTCCTGAAATATTCGCACTCCTTTTAAACTTATCTTGTATAATACATATTTTCAGCAGTAATCTTTTCAAAGAAAAATTAATTAAAATAACTAATTTGTAATGTGGTGACTAAATAGGGACGGTAAATATTAACCTATATAATGATATACAGGGTAGCAGGAATATCGACGCGAATCCGGTTACCATGGATACAGTACATGATTCTAGACCCCCTGCGTTGACATTTTTCGTCGGTTATTTAAAAAAAAATCTGCTGTTTCCTACAAAAGTGCAATACCTACGCGGTCAAAACGTATGGAACAGCTAATTTTTTTACCCAGTAATTATGGATGTAGCGGCGACAAACTGCGGCCGCGCCACGCGCATGATTTCGCCCAGTGCGCTCAGCTACGGCGTAGCTCGCTACGTGCTACGAAAGCGTAGCCTCGTCACATTAGTAAAGTTTACATTTTAGGCAAAATTTTTGAGAGACTAATATGAACTTATGAATTTGCTTTTTGCAGTATTCTGGAAACTAATAAATACATTGGGATAAGGGCAAGAGAATGTTGATGATGATAATTATTGTGCAAGGACCCATAATCATTTGCAGGGGCAAGTCTATGTGACACTTTATTGTTGCTTCGCAGGAGCCTTGACTTTTTGTCTGATAATGACCTGCTATAAGAGTATGTGGTCACTAGAGGCCGACCGAATTTCGTTGTGGTTTTCAGTTTTCGGCAGAAATATCTGTTTTCGGCCGTTTTCGTTTCCGGTCGAATATATTTTTATATTTTCGGCAGTGGCCGTAAAATCGGTTAATCAATACTATCATCTGCCTAGCCTTTTCCCAACTATGCTGAGGTCGGCTTCCAGTCTAACCGGATGCAGCTGAATACCAGTATTTTATTTAAATGGAGCGACTGCCTATCTGGGTTGTGGAGGTCAGATAGGCAGTCGCAGTCTTTACAAGGGGTATCGTGTTACCCAGTGACTGCACTGGGTAACACGATACCCCTTGTAAAAACTGGTTGTCGAGACTATCGGGCTTCTGACGACCCGTGACAACTCTCAAAGATCTACAAATGACAGCCCGGGAGCAACGGCTTAACGTGCTTTCCGAGGCATGGCGGGGTCTTGGTATGCAAAGATGGTCACACATCCACGGACCAACCACGGCAAGCATAGCTTAACCTGATCGATCGACCCGTGCGGCTGTTATTACTTAGCCACAAGCCCCATATAACATATTTTCAGAGTAATTCAATTGTTACACCAAATAATCGCACAATATGGATATAAACTACAATGGTCAAACTATAGAAAAAGTAAACAGTACAAAATTTTTAGAAATCATAATTGACAGCCAGTTAACTTAGATGCCGCAAGCAGAAGATATTATGTAAACGTTCAAGCACAGCCGCGTTTATGTTGCATTAACTATCAAAAAAAGTAAAGGAGATGTCCGCTTTTTGTATGGACGTTGGTTTTTTATTCCGAGAAAAATCTAACCAGCATCAAACTACACCTAAATAAATTGCGACAAAAATATGAAACTTAAAACTACTGAAATAATATTTTTAGACCCCTCCATTTAAGAGAAAAATGATTATTATTGAATGTTACTACATATATTTTATTTGTTGATAGCAACCCAAATAAAACCTCACACTTTGACAATATGTCTTATTTGACAGGCCTGCGTGATCTCCAGTCATATCGTATTTTTTTTTAATTTGTGCTTTGTTGATTTTCCCGATTTTACTGACTTGGCTTTTTCACAACGGTTATTTGATCCTGTTGAAACCAATTCCATCCCGTTTCCGACTGACCGTCCTGATGCCCAAACTATACTGGAAAGAGTTAATCAGAGAATGAACATGCCAAATTATTTAGCTGACTATGTGATTGGGCATCAGCTGAATAGAGGCCGAGCCAATTTCATCCAGATAAATGCTCAAATACCACAGCTGAATATGTTCCCCATCATGGACATATCTGATTTAGTTTTATTTAGCTTAGAAGTTTATGAAATTAAACAGGCTCGCTCTTATTATACATATTCGGCCCAACGGTACTTTTACTGTAGAAGTAAGTGTAGATATACAATTAATAAACATTCCAGGCATTTCGTCATCACATGAGACAGCTTCGATCAGAGGACGAATAAAGTCCGCCACTATAGTAATAGAGTACACATATATTTTATTGAAAGTGGCGGAGACTAGTTGGCAAAAATGTATTTCCAATTATTATTGCAGTTGCATAATTGGGAAGCTGTGGTCATGTGATGACAATTGTCTGGTATCTTGGATGGGCTCGGCATCAAAATGATATATCTCCACCTGCTCAGTTTCTCGACAATATTTTAATAAGACATTGAAAATGAAGAAAATCGATAAATGAATATTTAAAACTAAAAAAAGTTTTATTTCATAACAAAACCGTAACACTAGTGTCCAAAAAGCTTATTATTTCAGTTTATAAATTGCACAATTTTCTAGAGGCTTTTCATCCACTTCTGATCTTGATTCTAAGTCACAAAAAAGGAATTCTCCTAAGGAATTAAACAATGTTCACGGTCATTGGGTACTATTATCATTTACTCCTGCTAAGAAACCCTTGTGGACTATGCTGAAACATGAACTTCTTGATAACCGGGGTCTCACTAAAATATTGCAACTTGCACAATGAACATTCGAAATAGCCATAATCATATACAGTGTGCTTTCAGTTTGGATTATGTACACATTTTTGACTTAAAATAACCCATTTCATCTTATTTCTTAGTATTGAAGGTACAAATAATTAGATTTTAACGTTTTGTTTTCATTGTTAAACTCATAAATCTTAAACAATAATGACAGAATCATATGTCAATTTTGACAAGTTTACTATTTTTTTGGGGTGTGTTCACTTTATTATTCAAGATAATTAGAAAAGTTTATTGGTTTTAGGAGTAAATTCACACTAAAATAATAAACGATTTTTCTCAAAATTTGAGGTCTATAAAAATGTATGATATTGTTAGAACCACTAGTGTTTGGGATGTCTATCCAAATATATTTAACTTATCCTGGTTAGAATAATTGAATAATAAAAAACCATTTTCGGATATGTCCTTTACCGACAATATTAGTGGCTTACCATGGTCTAGTAATTTCCATCTTAAGATTTGGTATAATATTTTGCGCTCACTGTAGTGAACGAGAAAGCATTTTCAGAGCTCCAAAGCGCTGCCTGAGAGCTATATTTGGTCTTAAAGTAACAGACAGGTACCTATATTTAAGTCTCAGAAATTATTAAGCTTCCCATGCCTTTATATTCTTGAATTGGCAATATTTGTAATAACAAATCGATGTCTATTTGCAACGTTAATAGAAACTGGAAAACGAAGTACATCTATGAGATCTCAATACCAGAATCTTTTATGCACGAGGGCGTATTTAAAACTAACTTATTATAAAGAAATGTGATTTGTATGGCTCCTGTAATCTTTAATAAAATACCTGACCAAATTAAAAACTTACCATTGCAAAAATTAAAAAAACGTTTCACAGAATTACTTGTAAATAAATGTTATTCTGTGAAGGATTTTGAAATGATATTTTTTTGTAATATCTTTAATAACCTCTACTTTGTATTACATTTGCATGCTATATTAAAGCAGAATGTACATGGATCTTATTTTATGATTTAACAACTTATCTTGATGTACCTACATTCTAAGCATATAAAGACCTATTCTATTCTAATAAATGAGAACTTGCAAAAAAAAAAAATGCATTTGCTCGATAATATCAAATCGTTTAATAATAATTATAGACATACTTATTAATACAGTATTATGTACGGGCGAATGGGTGTAGTGTAGGCACCATACACTAGCACTTTGTATTGGTTAAGTAAGTTACGTTATGCAGAACACACAGAAAGAAGCACAAGTTAAAAGCTATGTGTTCCGGATAAGGCGGGAGGAAACGCCCGGGTGTCACCACTGTGTGGATCGCCCGGAGGACACGGTGGAGCATACGGTGGAGGTCTGCCCGGCTTGGGCGGAGCGATCGGCGGCGGCGATCTCTCGCGTCCGGCCCTGGTCCAGGCCATGGTACGGGTACGGAGCGAGAGTGCATGGGAAGCCATTACCTCCTGCGAAGCAGTAATGCTCGTGAAGGAGGAGGCGGGACGCGTGAGGGAGAGGCAAGCTTTGCACCCTCACGCCCCTAGTCGCCGCAGGAGACGCCCTGGGCGTCGGGAATCGGCAGCCGATTCCCGGCCACCGTAGGCGCGGGCTTGCGGACGGCGAGCAATGGGTAGCTCGCCGTCCGGTAAGGACCAGGCCCGAGTCGACGGCGCGTCGTGTTCCACGCGCGCCTCAGAGATGTCAGCACTATTGACGGGGTCCGCTAGGGCCGATGCCAGCTAGGGTTGCGGGATGTTCGAAAGAGTTACCGTGGCCCCGGCACAGGCAACATAAGGAACACGGGTGGGTTTTAGTCAGTAAAAGTCTGACAGGCCTTCCGCTCCGCCCAGAGCGGGAGAAGTCATTTGATGATTTCCCATCCACAAAGAAAAAAAAAAAAAAAAGTTAAAAGCTATGTACATAATAATATTGGAAAGTTAACAAGTAGAAATAGAAGCGGTTCTTTCTTTTGACAAGTATTTAGTTTCACAGTTGTTGTCGTACTCGATGTATTGCTTAAAAAGTTCTAATTATAGCAAAGTATTCGAGACGCATGACACCCAAGTGATTTGCTGCGTTAGCGCAGTGTGTGTAAGGTTGACATTTACGTAAGTTAATATTTGTGTAATTTAAGTTTAAACTGTTAAATTCAATGATTAAGGGCACACCAATAAAACTGAACGCGATCAGCAGCATATAAATCCCGTTTAAGGCGACCTATACCCAATATTGCATCACTTTGATTCAATAATTTAAAAAAAATATTGATTGTTTAAAGCCAATATATATATATATATATATATTGTAGTTTACTATATGTACTTTGACTTTTTGTGGTTCAAAACATGATATCGAAAACTTCGCTCGATCAAAAAAAAATCGGAAGAGGAGTCTAATCGACGATTCTTTTGATGTTTTTCTAATTTTGCTTGAAGCTTATGAAAGCAATATTCCAAAAACTATATCTGTAAAAAGTTCATAACAAATAGAAGAACAATTTGTGGTTACATTTTGCAAAATAGTTAAATTCATTTAATAATAAAATATTATATAATACAGCGGCGTGCGCACTGCGATTCAGTCGCCCGGCCTTGACGAGGTAGGACCTATGTCCGTTTTGCTAGCGCACGGCTGTTCCGCCAATTTATCGAACAATTCATTCGTAGGACATAGTATAAATAAGTCAGTATGTTTTTTTTGGGTTTCGTATGTTCGAATGAAAAACGGAACCCTTATTTAGGAACGAAGTTCTGTAACGCGGCTTACGGTAGGAGTTAACTGGTAGAAATCGTCACGACTCGACTTTCAAAGTGTAAATTTGGTCAAGATGAAAATCCAAGATGGCGGCCGTGAAAATTTCCAAATTATCCTTCATGGGTGTCGTTTTCAAGGTTTTCGAAGGTGCCGAAATCGATGGTAAAGTCAAAATGAAAATCCAAGATGGCGACTGTGAACATTTTCAAATTTTTCATCATGGGTGTCGTTTTCGTCGTTTTCGAGGGTGCTAAAACCGATAGTAAAGTCAAATGAAAATCCAAGATGGCGGCTGTGAAAATTATCGAGCTTTCCTTCATAGGTGTCGTTTTCAAGGTTTTCGAGGGTGCTAAAGCCGATAGTAAAGTCAAAATGAAAATTCAAGATGGCGGCTGTGAAAATTTTCAATTTTTTCATCATGGGTGTCGTTTTCATGGTTTTAGAGGTTGCTGAAACCGATAATAAAGTTGAAATGAAAATGCAAGATGGCAACTGCGAAACTTTTGTTTTTATTTAAAATCATGTAAGAGTCATGACGTAACAAGGATCTTTGGTCCTGTAGGAAGTCCCCCGACGCACTCGGTTTTATAATGTTTTACTATTTGAATTTTGTTTTCTTCTATAGCTTTCGCCAATCCTTGTTTTGATGGGGACACTTAATTTCGACAATCGTATCATTTCCAATCAACCTATTAGGCATGGCCCCAATATAACACTGGGTTTCGTCAATAAATAATAAATAATCAGAAAATTTTCACAGCCGCCATCTTGAATTTTCATTTTGACTTTACTGTCGGCTTTAGCACCCGCGAAAACCATGAAAATGACACCCATGATGAAAAACTCGATAATTTTTACAGCCGCCATCTTGAATTTTCATTTTGACTTTACTATCGGCTTTAGCACCCTCGAAAACCACGAAAACAACACCCATGATGAAAAATTTGAAAATGTTAACGGCTGCCATCTTGGATTTTCATTTTGACTTTACTATGGGTTTCAGCACCCTCGAAAACCTTGAAAACGATACCCATGAAGGAAAATTTGAATATTTTCACGGCCGCCATCTTGGATGTTCATTTTGACTTTACGATCGGTTTCAGCACCCTCGAAAACCTTGAAAACGACACCCATGAAGGAAAATTTGAAAATTTTCATGTCCGCCATCTTGGATTTTCATTTTGACTTTACTATCAGCTTTAGCACCCGCGAAAACCATGAAAACGACACCCATGATGAAAAACTTGATAATTTTCACAGCCGCCATCATGAATTTTCATTTTGACTTTACTATCGGCTTTAGCACCCTAGAAAACCTTGAAAACGACACCCGTGAAGGAAAATTTGAAAATTTTCACGGCCGCCATCTTGGATTTTCATTTTGAATTTACTATCGGCTTTAACACCCGTGAAAACCATGAAAATGACACCCATGATGAAAAACTTGAAAATTTTCACAGCCGCCATCTTGAATTTTCATTTCGACTTTAGGTACTATCGGCTTTAGCACCCTCGTAAACCTTGAAAACGACACCCATGAAGGAAAATTTTAAAATATCACGGCCGCCATCTTGGATTTTCATTTTGACTTTACTATCGGTTTCAGCACCCTCGAAAACTTTGAAAACGACACCCATGAAGGAAAATTTGAAAATTTTCTCTCTTGATAGAGAGAGAGAGAGTGAGTGTGAATTTCAAAGAAGAAAGTATGAACGCGCTTTTTCGTTAGTGACGATTTCTGCCAAGCCGCGTCAAAGAACTTCGTTCCAATGAGTTGACCTAGTGCCTACACGACACGCTTACCTATACTGGGACACATTTTGGGTTCATGTAAGTTCACGCTAGCGACGTAAGCGCACAGCTCGCTCCGTGGGTAGGTTGGTAGCGTTAAATACCTACTTCACAGGGTCTACCTCGCCTTAAGGGCTGTTATTTTCTATGGAATATTGACACTGACAGGTCTTCAACGCGATTTAGATGTGCAGGAGCTAGACCACCACCTCTTAACGCAGTATTATTATTTTAATTTTACTTGAGTGTGGGAAAGCGATGGAGCTAGACGTCCTGTATAGCTCCATCTCTTCCTCACACTGAAGTAACATTAAAATAATACTGCCCCCAGGGGGGCTAAAACGGCCACTTTGGCAGAATCATAATAGGATAATATTATGAACTTTAGTTAAATTAATCGTAAAATGGTCACAAATTGACAATTCATAATATGTATTAACTGCGTACAATTCATATCACGCAATTCATCTGTTTGGCAGTTTTGTACGAAGATTCGTAAAATGGTGCACAAACTATGAATTGCTTTAATGTCAAATAGCAGAATCATAAGAAGTTAGTCAAGAGCAACATCTTACAATTCATATTGAAGATTTTGTGAAGAAATATTGTAATGGCAGATTTAGACATTTATGTAAATTTCCTTGAGGACGCACGTGTTACGGAGGCCATTTTATATCGCCGACGAAGTAAAGAAAATTTCAGAAAATGAAAATAGCTTTTGAAATGTCGGACCTAGAGTTTGTTGGTACCTATTACCTAGGCTATTTTCATTTTCTGAAAAGTTACACTTCGTCGGCGATATAAAATGGTCTCCGTAACACGTGCGTCCTCAAGGAAATTTACATAAATGTCTAAATCTGCCATTACAATATTTCTTCACAAAATCTTCAATATGAATTGTGAGATGTTGCTCTTGACTAACTTCTTATGATTCTGCTATTTGACATTAAAGCAATTCATAGTTTGTGCACCATTTTACGAATCTTCGTACAAAACTGCCAAACAGATGAATTACGTGATATGAATTGTACGCAGTTAATACATATTATGAATTGTCAATTTGTGACCATTTTACGATTAATTTAACTAAAGTTCATAATATTATCCTATTATGATTCTGCCAAAGTGGCCGTTTTAGCCCCCCTGATCGCGTTCAGTTTCATCTGTGAAATTCGCACTAAAAAATTGAGCTAGTACCTATTTTTTTTTAATTTATCAACGAAAACCTATCGAAAAAGTACAAAAACAAATTGCATTTTCTGTTTTCGGCCTAAAAAGCAAATCAGGCTGAAATAAATTTTCGTTTTCGGCTGATAAAACAATTTATTTACGGTCGGTCTCTAGTGGTCTGGCTGTTTATGTATGTGAGAGTTGTGTTCGTAAACGCACCGCACAAGAGCCACGTTATTCAAGTACCTTATGTGTGCACCGCGATGCATTTCTGAGCAATTGATGAGTGACGGACTGGCGGATATGTCTAACTACGTGTTATTACGTCGCTTCGCCGTCAAGCAACGTGCGAACGCTAACAACACGATGTCATCGTTAGCAGTTTGTTTTAAAGGGGAGATAAACGTGATCTACCTCGTGTAAAGTAAGTTGTCGTAATTTTCGTACTGAAACTGCTCCAACACAGCTCTTTTTTGCACGGTTGACTTGGCTTCAAATCAACGTTAGGCGGTAGTACCTAGTGTTGCTATCTGACATTATGCTGAGCTGAGGCACTTTTGGCATAAGTTTTTTTTTTAAATTATTATTTTAAGCTGTTTAATTTGCTAACAAACGCATTTTCTTTTCTTTCTTTTCTTTGGACTTCGGAGTGACATACGAAAAAGAAATAGAGATGAGCGGTTGTTAAAGTCATAAGCTCGATTATGGAACATACAGAAACTGCATTTTCACTAGTGTTTTGCAAGAAGTAAGTAAATAATTTATGCTGAGATCTCACCTTCACCAATGTTTGTACAACTACTTCCTATCTGGGAGAAATCGGTGAACACACATTAACAAAACCTCCTTTTAAGTCTGTTACAAAACCAATCCGAATCACGTTTTTATAATAATAATGTTATGACATGCAGTATGAATAATCCATTTAGCAAATTTTACTGACCCAATAGTAACAAAAATATCAGTGAAATCCACTAAATAAATGATGTGAACCTGTAAAGAGTTAATCGCTGAAAGATTTTAGTAGTCACTTAATATTGTTAGTAAACTTTTTCTTCGTTCGTTATTCCTATAATTACTTTGAAAATAAAGTGAGTGACACAAACGTACTTTACACTGTTATGCAAGTTTCAACTGTAACACAACTCCAAACAGAATAAATCCTTTTGTTGCAGGCTGTCTGGCGGGCCACCTGTAGCTTTAGTAAATGTCCGTATGTCCCGTGGCCTGGCGAACAAGAACAATTTCTCTGTTGTGCTGTAATGCATGAAGGATGGACGAACGATTGTTTTAAAATGACAAATAAAAATTTCCAACTGACATGAATCTACTAGATGAAAGCTGAGTACTATCACACATAAAAATCACAGACAAAAGACAGCTATAGTATTTTTCACGCAGGGTGAATGAGGAGTATTTTGCAAACGAACATGTCTAGGTTTCGATTTCCTTGATTATTTTAATTCTCTTGTAAAATGTTTTATGTAAAGCTCCAGGACGCGTCCTACGTGAAAAATAACAAGTAGATAAGGTCCAACAAAATAATGAACAACATTTTAAAGGTTAATATGTTATTACGTAAACCTTATAAAACATGACCCTCCTTTTGGCTTTGCCGCAGTCGTGTAAAAATCTACCAGAACCCTATCCACTGTGGGAAAAATCAGTTACGCATTAATAACAGGATTGATACGCAACGCGCGTTTATTTACTTACATTATCTACTAGATTCATTTCAATTGAGGTTAAAATTTTATTTTTTTAAATGATTGAAAATTTAAACGACAGTAGAATATTCTTTCTTGGAAATAAGTAGGTACTATCTTTATTTTAACCTTCCCTGCCGAAACAACCCTGCAATATTCTTCATTATTTTAGTTAGACCTTATACAGTCTAAGGGCACTTACTTCACTGGATAATGTCCACGAGGATCATCAGAGTCGAACAGCTCGGCCGGATCCGGCGCAAAGATGTCAGGGTCCAAATAGGACTCTACATCATGCTTAGATGTACCGCGAGCCGAGAAAACTTTTGATGATGAATATCTAAACAAAATTACATACAATAAGAAATAGTGGGCCACATGAAAATCAAATTGGAAAACGCCTAATGTGACACACGACATTTCATGTTGTGAGACAGCGCGCTCTAAGTTGTATCGAGTTTAAAATTACTTCTACATCTTAACTTTTATTATGAAGAGGTAAAATTGTTTCTTGATTGTTTATGTTTGTAATCTCTGGAAGTACTGATCCGATAGCAAAATTTCTTTCACACTGCCGCCGAGTTATAGGAAGGAATGTTTTATTGTGAAATTCAATTGTTTTTAGTATCTAGTAATAACTATGTTTGTACTTCAATTCTTAGAAAAATGAGCCGACTGACTGCTTTATCGGCGAGCGCTGATCAAATGTTTTGATTGCGTTGCGTAAAAATCGTTCGCGCAACGAATGTTTGCAAAACAAATTCGCAAATCAATGCTCTGGGTGAGTACGGTCCTTTACAAAAGCTCGTGCTAAGAATGTCTGCAAAAGAAATACGCGAAGCGAATTCTCGCTGTGAAGGTGTCGTTATATTTTAGTTTTTATTAAATATTTCCGTTCCTTAAACTCTCATGGTGACGGGAGTTCAAATGCGAGAAGCGAAGAACCGGTCGTTGTAGCTAAGCTTGGGGAACACCTCTGTCCAGCAGTGGACGCCTTTCGGCTGAATGATGTCGAAGAAAGCTTACTATACTGTAACGTAGCATTTTCCTTTTAAAATGGGTGAAAATGGGTCGTTAAAGTATTATTGTAAGCAGGCTTGAGAATGGCAGGCATACAATTTTCTGGCTTTTATTGACAAAAGCAGCCGGGGAGACCTAACATCTTACGGAAGTAAATTCATCTTACGGAAGTAAATTCATCGTACGTAATAAAATAAATGTTATTTAATTTTTGTATGCTGCTCTATTTCGTGCGTGAGACATACATGGGACATACTAGCCCAGTCACTTTAGATCATAAAGTACAAAACGTCGGTATTAGATGACTGAATATATTTGTTTAAAAACTATTAATATATCACGTTTTATTAATACGCGACAGAGACCTGAAAAAAAATCCATTTTTATCACCGCCTCCGCTTTTTCATGTAATCGGCATGCCTAAACTTGCCCCCGTGAATTTGGACTTTTTATATTTATTATTATTTGCCATGATAGCGGCTATAGTTAGGTGCACTTCACACATACTGTGAAGTTTTTTCACGGGTTAACTACCTATTACTGCTCTAAAGATACAGATACTGTAATTTTAATTTTTCTCAAGAATCATAATTTTTTTTAAACAAATTAAAGTTATCTCTGGAAGATCTTATTTTTAGGGTTCCGTACCTCTAAAGGAAAAAACGGAACCTATATAGCACCACTCGTATGTCTGTCTGTGTGTCTGTCCGTTCGTCACAGCCATTTTGCTCCAAATCTAATGGTCCGATTAAGTTATAGAACAATGGTAGCTTCCTATACATTGTTTTATTTAAAACTAGCTGTGCCCCGCGACTTCGTTCGTGTGGATGTCGAAAGATACACAATATCTTAAAATAACAGCCACATTTTAATAAAACTCCCTCGTTCTCCGTCCCGCCGCGTTGCATCGCCCGCACGCGCTATTACTTCGTTTTCGCTTATTGTTAGTGTTCTTTCTGACTTTTTTATTTTTGCTCGGCTCCTAAGGGTCGTAGCGTGATGTTAAATAGTATCCTCGAGAATAGAACTATCAAATGCAAAAAAAAATTTTTCAAATCCGACTTTTTGTTCATAATTTCATGGGTTTTAATTTTTTTGTGCAGAATCCTAATTATTTTTCTAAAATAAAAATAGCCTAAGTTACCCGCCGTATAATCAGCTATCTGCCAGTGAAAGTCGCGTCAAAATCAGTCCAGCCGTTTAGGAGCTTAGCCGGAACAGACAGACAGACAGACAGACAAAAATGTTAAAAATTGCTTTTTTGTTATAAGTACCGTTTATATTTTCTTATGCATTTAGTAAAAAGTTGTTATTTTGACATTACAAACAGACACTTCAATTTTATTTATTTTTATAGAGTAGGTACTTACTACGTCTTTAAATGAAAAATATTTTATTTAACTCGGCGTCTTTTTCTGAGCTAGTTAGTGCAAGATTTTTTCTTAGAGAAAGCGGAGATTAATAGATGTGTTGGAACTTTTGAACAACACAGGATAGAGCGCAAACTTCTGGTCAAGACCTTATTACAATTATATTATTATACTCTTTGGGTCCAAAGTTGTAAACTGTCAACGGTTGTCAATGTCAACAACCAAGCTATAATTTTTAAGACTTTGAATACTAGTCTTTTTAAGTTCAGAATTGCCATAACATATGATATTTTCCTGCTTTATTGCAATATTTTTATCTAAGGATGAACATAGAATAAACTTAGATATAAAACAAAATAAATGTGTTATACGTTCATTTACTTCATGTAATTATAATAACAAACTAAAAATGATTACCAACACCCGACAATTATTCTGCACTTATTACGTACTATTTAGGAAAATAAATATATGTAAAATGGCCATACTAAACCAATTCAACCAACAATTTCCTAATCTTTTAAAACGAAGTAGTCAAATAATTTTTCATCAAACATTATTTACTCGGCTATAACTAGATAGTAGGATAGTTTAAAAATACGTAGATAATTAATTGAATTTCTTTCTTATAAGTGTCACTTTTAAACGTTCAAATTTATTTCAAATAAGATTTCGCTATTGTTCTTTGGCACATATGAATTTCTGTGACGCAAACACGGACGTGTAACGTAAATAAATGAATTTTGAATATGCATATTATTCAAAATTCATTTATCACTTTTAGGAAGCAAATAAGAAAATTAAAAACAATTTTTTGCAAACTATACCGTGTGATATATCTAATATAACCCTTAATTGGGCATGCCGTGTGTGGTTTCTACTCGGTTTTACAAACCTAGTGGGAATTTTTTATTTAGGTATCAGATTAAAATCTTTTATTTTATTTTTTTTATTATTTAAATAAAAAAACAACGTGGGAAATATACTCCTACTGCCAGTGTAGGGCTAAATGAAATGAGCTCTATGTGGGAAATAATCTACATGTTGGAGAGTGTTGGTCTAGAATGATAATTCTCAAAGCATGGAGCAGCACATAAGGATACCAAACATATGGAACAAGAATATTTTGTCCTCTGCTCTTTTGCTCGGGTGCTACGGAATTTACACCTTCTATATTTACTAATGCGTGACATACGTAGTCCAACATTTGATAAACGGGTCTCTTTTGGCACATCATAACAGCCCCCTTTTTTTCGTTTTGAATACTGCAGCCTGCTTCTTTCTGCTGCTAAAATTATCAACAAAATCACGTGCGAGACGTAAACGGAATTCTTTATGGGTGTTTCTTCGTATTGAATGAGTGCTCATATACACTATATATGAAAAGGGATTTTGAAAGGGAATTAAGGCAAAGACACATTGTTTGTTCATATAATAATTGACATATTGTGGGATTCATGTAACTTTTGACGGCTTACACTCTTAAAATGATGTGGGAAGCATTCTCTTTTAGTCCAATTAAGGGATAAGGGCTTACTGCCCACAGTAAGCCTCTGTTTTTTTTTTAATAATTTTAAAATAATAGTTTTAAAGTTATTTAAGAAAACATAAGAAAATTGACACCCCGCCTATTTCGATGGAGTCGAATGCTTTTTTCGTAGTCCACAAATGGACGCAGCGGCTGGTTGTACTCTTCGGTCTTCTGTTCAATTTGCCAAACAGTATGGATGTGGTATGCAATACTAAAGTCTTTTAGAAAACCAGCTTGTTCTGGCGGCTGAAAGTCGTCAAGTCTCCTGATGACAACCCTCGAGAAAAGCTAATACACGTGGCTCGCAAATTAGACGACGATGAGTGGGTGTAACGGTAAATAAATACGTCGCGCTAAATTCGCGGGGGCGGAGGTAGTTTTTGATGTTTATTGTTACTGAAATGGTGTAAACTTACCCATTTTTTCAGGAAACCTACAATAGCCAAAACTAAAAAAAAAGCATCCATAAAAAATTGCTAAACTTTTTAGTGTTTACTGTGAATGGAATTCCTAGGAACTGGACTATACTTTCATTGTTGAATGAAGGCTCCCGCAGACAGGTGCGACGCCACAGCGCGACGCGACTCTAGTGGAACAGTTTCAATGAAAACTTCATGGAAACTGTTCTGCCAGAATCGCGTCGCGCCGTCGCGTCGCGCCTTTCTGCAAGAGCGTTCCCGAACAAAAAGAAATAGGTAGGTAATACGTGAATATTACTGAATAGGCCTGTGACACAAAATGAGAAATTCATGTTAACTGATCTGCAAATTAATTTAATATTTCAATTATACTAAAATATATATGTTACGGCTAAAACCCGAAGTGCGGCTACAACTAGTTTTAGCCGGCTTCAACTAGGTGTGGCCGGTAGCAGTTGGTTAAACTTAGGTGTGGGCTGAAAAGTAGGTACAGTAGTAGTAGGTTAGTACTGTGACCTGACTACACAACGTACGAGCCGAACGAGCGGAGCGAGCGGTGCTACGGCAGCCGTTGTGTCGTCACAGTTCTAACCTAACCAACCTTTCAGCCTACATCTAAGTTTATCCAACTGCTACCGGCCACAACTAGTTGTATCCGGCTAAAACTAGGTGTAACCGCACTTCTGATTTTAGCCGTAACATATATATATATAAAAGGAGAAACTGACTGAATGACTGACTGACATATCAACGCACAGTCGAAACTACTGAGTGTAGGAACGTGAAATTTTGCACACGGCTTCTTTTTATAATGTAGGGGAGCACTAAGAAGAGGTTTTTGGAAATTCTATCTTTAAGGGGGTGAAAAGGGGGGATTTCATTTGTATGAAAAATCTTATTCCTTGAGTTAATAAGACTTGACTTGAGTTAATAAGACTCTTACAACATTCATTACACAATGCGCCATGCTAATTAATTTATTTAACCAGTACCTATGTCAAAAGATAGTCAAACAAATAGTTTTTTGACAACTGCGCGCACAGATAACACAAATCCGGCGGCGCGCGGCGTGTGAGTCGATGCCGATGGAACGCAATGTTGCCATTCTTAATATTGTACTTAAATAATCATTTACTACTTAAATATTTATTTTTCATTAGATTTAGATATTGTTTTTATTTTGTTTCTTTTTTAAATTACATTGCGTGCTGCACCGGCTGACGTCATCACGTCAACGCCGGCTGTCGCTGAAAACCAGCGCTGGGGCTCTGTCTCGCATAGGGTTGCAGCATTATGCTGAGCGATGGCCGTTTTGCGTGGATGTGACGCATATTTTCCCCCAACTTGTTTCTTTTTGTGTTTGTGTTCTTTTTTTTTTGGCGTCATGTTTACCGCAAATAAACGTATTTTCTTTCTTTCTCTTTTTCTTTACTTGAAACTTGGCACGAATACTTATCCAAGGGCTGATTTTTCAATCGTCAGATAATTTTTACATGAGGAATAAATATGGCGGTTTAACACATTTTCTATACAAAAGCTGTCAAAACGTCAAACATATTCCCCAGATAAAAGTTATCTGAAAAATCAGCCCTTAGTAAACTATAAAGTTAGTTATTTTTAGTTTTTCTAAACTACCCCTAAACGGGATTGGGGGGTGTCAAAGATTGTATGAAAAAAAAATTACGCGAGGTCCGATTAACTCGAAACTCAGTATTTATTCTTGAAACCAAAAATAAAGAATAACGTGTATCAAGGTTTTTCGGAAATCGACCCCTAACGGGGTGAAAAGGGGTAATAAATTGTACAGCGGAGGATTTCACTGCGTGGCTAGATTAACTCGAAAATTGGTATAAATAACCTATAAGTAAAATAATGGAAACGTCACAATAGACTTTTGAAAAATTAACCCTTTGGGTATAAATCTATACAAATAAATAAAATTGAAGTGTCTGTTTGTAATGTCAAAACAACAACTTTTTACTAAATGCATAAGAAAGTATAAACGGTACTTATAACAAAAAAAAACAATTATTAACATTTTTGTCTGTGTCTGTCTGTTTGTTCCGGCTAATCTCCGAAACGGCTAGACCGATTTTGACGGGACTTTCACTGGAAGATAGCTGATGTTACGGCGGGTAACTTAGGCTACTTTTATTTTAGAAAAATAATTAGGGTCCCGCGCAAAAAAATTAAAACCCATGTAATTATGGACAAAAAGCGGATTTGAAAAAATCTATTCGCATTTGGTAGCCCAATTGTTGAGGATAGTTCTAGGCTATTTAACATCACGCTACGAACGTTAGGAGCCGAGCAAAAAGAAAAAAGTCAGAAAGAACACTAAGCGAAAACGAAGTAATAGCGCGGGCGGGCGATTCAACGCGACCGGTTGGCGATGGGTCGGGACGAGGGAGTTTTATTAAAATGTGGCTGTTATTTTAGTATATTGTGTATCTTACGACATCCACGCGAACGAAGTCGCGGGGCACAGCTAGTAAATAATAAAGATCTTAAGCATTATTAGCACTAAAATGGGAAAGTACGAAACCCACGCGAACGAAATCGCGGGCTAAGTGCTGAATGACTGATCATACAATAATATGAGAAATTTTTAACAAGGGTTCCTTTTATAATGTAGGCGAGCTCTAAGAAGGGGTTTTTGGAAATTCGACCTTTAAAGCATTTATTTCAAATAAACCAATTGCAGGCACTTTTGAATTGTCAGAGTCGGTCAGTTAGTCAGAAAGTTGAAGCTAGTTGCCCATTCCAAAGCGTAGATCTCTATGGAGAAGAACGGGCAAGAAACTCCACGGACACTCTTTTAAATCAAAATATTGTTACAAAATATTGGTTATATCATTCATGTTGAAATTAAGTATGTGAGAACAATGTAGAAAGACGTGCACGTTAATAGTATCCGCAACAAAAAGATAAGACTCAAAAACGATTAAATTTTTTTGAACATTAGTCCTCTAAACGGGTTAAATAGGGCATGAAAGTTCGTATTTTAGAAAGTAACGTGGTAGTTGGTACTTAAACTCCTCTTTTAAGTACAAGTTAGTAGTATCATCATTTTTTTGAAAACTCATCCCCTAAGGCTCCTGAGAAGTTACCGATGAGAAATCCCAGCGGACACACGGCTTGTATTTCAATAAATACATAATATAATTCCTGAAAATATTATACAAACGCGAAATAATTTTAAACTCGATACTCTTACAAATTGTACTACAATAACGACACAGTAAGTTACAAGAATAAGCATCTTGTTAAGCCGGGCAGATCTTTGTTTAGCTGATAAAAATACATATAACTGGCAGAATCGAGCAGTACCTATATCGTTTTCTCATAATTATCCAGATTTGGTACCTACATATTATACGCAACATTTCTTACAGATAATTAAGTTTTTTCAGTTTGGTATTGTAAAACGTAAAGTTTCCATTAAAAAGAAACTTGGACGCGGCGGTATTTTATCCGATCTATGTCGGTATGATATTTTTATGTAGTCTGCATCGGAAACACCTGCGCCTTCTTAAAAAGATACTTGTCTTATATTTAATAAAAATCTTTAATTAATTAATACGTTTATTCATTGACAGATATCGCACAGCCTAAACCGCTGGGTCTAGAAGCATGAAAGTTTGGACTAGAGAACTAAGGAAGGATTTTTGAACATTCACCACCTATGTGGTTTAATAGGGCATGAAAATATGTATGAAAACTAGTATTTTTTAAGTTAAAATCGTGGAAATTCTCTTCATAAGTAAAACTTAGTAGTATTATCGTTTTTTGAAAACTCATCCCCTAAGGCTCCTGAAGAAGACAAGTTGCCGATATGAAATCTCATCGGCTGTAACAACGATACGCAAAGCTTTTATTCGCTTATACTGATAAAAATTTGCACGCAAATCCTACTATCTAGTGGCAGCAAAATGCAATTGGAAATTCGAAATGCTGAAAAGGTATATGACAAGTCCGCCCAGCACGCCAGCGCTGGGGTGAGTGTGAGCTGTACCACCCCGCCCCCCTCCCCCTCCTAGGTCCCACATTGCCAGGCTTGACCTATTTCCCCGGTATCAAGAGACGCACTGATTGACGTCACATAAACTTTCCTTGCAACTAATCCATAGACTTATTTAATATCAAAAGAATTGCAAGTTATACCTAGCAGGCCCTCCCATTAATTAATCCCTTCTAATTGACAACTTTAAACTAGCACAACAAAGAAAATAGTAAAGCACGCCAAGCCAAACTAAAAAAATAGGTAAACCTCAAAAAATGCTCAAAAAATAAAAGCTAGCCAAGGCTCGCAACAGCCGTATGTTATTAAGACTAACCTGTGCAAATCAAACACCGAGCGAAACTGCTGCACGCACATTTCGAAAGTTTTTTATGGTCACTTCCAAAACACAACACAAAATAAAATAAAAAAATAAAAAATAAAATAAAAACAATTACTCAAACTCAATTACTCTGCTCGTTCAAAGATCAGTTAAAAAGATATAAAATAAATCGAAGCGCGAATATGCAAACCAGAAACACTATATATGTGAGAATAGTTATACGCGGAAACATTATCGTTGCGAACTCTAGACGTCCGACGTCGAGCTCTGTCTCGGAATGAATAATGGCGCTCGCAAATCGCAGGTAAGGGTTGGCGGGGGCTACATCGTCATGGAAACGGGTAATACGCGTATACGCGCGTATTATAGACAAGCATTACACTTACAGATGCAGTTGTGGGGCGGCGCAAAGCGCCCGCCCCCGGGTGTACGCAGGCCCACACGTGGCGTCTTCTCCCCGCTTTGGCCAATGCGCGAACAACGACTAAGAATTATCTCACAGTGTGTACGCGAAGTCGCAGCCGGCTTGACCCAGCCATGGGCCCATGACGTTCAATGTTACCTAAAACAAATAAAAATTAACGTTATATCATCGAAGACAACACACTTTAAAATGACGTAAAATTTCAAAAGGAGACTGGGCGGGAAGAAGTGTCGATGGACCAATAGCGATACAGTTTTGATATTTGTAGCAGTATCTCATATTTGCTGTAAACCCTTGTTCAAACGGGTATCAAAATCAAAAAGATACACTTTTTTATTATACAGGTTGGGGCGGAAATTCGGATGGTTACCTTAGCCGTTATAGCTATAGAAAAACGTTCTTAAGAGACTGTCCTTAACGTTCATAAAATTATTAACCTGCATTTACAGTATGTACTTATGTGATTTTGAAAAATAAACCCCAGTCAGCAAGAAAATGGGCTGTTGACACATCCTGTTACGCTTATAAATATAATATAACAGATTTGAGAATTAAACAGAGTGTAACGGACAGCCCTCCGCAGACTGATGGGGTGAATTCAGTATATCATACTAAGATGACCGGAACATGAAAATATATCAGGAACGTTATGGGAATCCAATAAACTTGGTTTGTTTTATTACCTCACACGCAATGTATCGTTACCGTGGCAAAACGCGCATAGCAAACGGCAGCGCAGCGAGCCTTCGGCCGCCGAGTATTTCAATATCCATTGGCAATTTTTTATTTTAGTTGTTTTATTTACATAAATGGAGTGCTGCGTACAGAGAATGTAATTTTACATCGAAATAAAGGAAATAGTAACTGAAAAAACGATTTAAAAAATCCTGAGACATTTTCCGGTGGAATATGATTCAAAATAAGGTGCTGAATGCATCCTGTTAGATTGCGGAGGGCTGTCCCTTACACCCTGTATAGACGCTCACTCCATAGTAATAAGGCATATAACATCGGAATGAATGGCGTCAAGGTGTACGGATTTTTGAAAGAAACTTGGGAATAATAAGGTCTTATATTTTTATGTAATTTCATTTGAAATAATAATATAAACATATTGAAAATATGACATGTTATCACTCAGGGCGCGTCCGGCAGTTACCTAGTTAGTTAACCGCCACTAGAAGTTATTTTCCTCCTAGAATATGTCAATTCGTAAAACTATCTAATGAAACTCTGGCCCTGATCTGTAACAAGCTGACAAATCTTATTGATCGTTAAAACACAGCACATCGAGCGACACCGGTCGTCAAAAATCGGGCCAATCTGTAGGCACCGCAAAGTTACTGTTTAAAAAAACATAAAATAAATATTTGCTAAATATAATTTTGCTATAGTTTTTAGGCAACTCAAAGGAATCATCGCTTGTTTACTAATCTTGCGTGGTATAAGTCGTGGCAAATTATGTGCCTAATTTAAAACACAAAATTTATAAGGAATTTATACGAGTATTATATAGCTTCGATATATTGTCTTATCAAATGATCTAGGGCAGAATCGGTTTTGAAACTGAATGTCCGCTGTCAGATTAATTGCGTAGTACACGATTTTGCTACAGAACACATTTGCCGCTACGCGCAGCTACGTCGTAGCGTAGGCCTTGCAAACTTATGGAGAAACAATCCAGTTATGTTCATTTATCATAGGTAACACTAATTAATAAACCATTTGGAGCGGCCATTATGGTTTTCATCATTGGTGTTTTTAAGAATCTAGGATTTTATAACCCCGCAACGAGCTGCTACGTCGTAGCGTGAGCAGCGCGTGCGCCGCTTTTAGGCCATCTTTAAGCCTGGTGGCAATTTTCGCAAATTTTAATATGTCTTTATGACGGAAGCGCTAAGGATTACGCCAAATTCAAATTTTCTTTCGTTTTATGAAATGAAAACTTCTTTAGGCGCGTTGAGCGCTTTTCGGCAGGGGAAAATCTTACAGGATCGCGACATACGACAGGCTAACGGGACTACTCTAATGTGACGTGTTGCGCCAGACTTGCGACGCGCCGGCCTGTCTACAAGTTAATGTTTTAAGTTTTCACGTCTGTCGGCTGTCCCTGTGACTGCCAATTTTTTTCAATTAGCAAGTCAGTGTCAGGTGGTATTTAGATCAAAATATTATTCGTGACCGTACTTTAAAATTGAATACATATTTTGCCGCCCGGCTGTGACCAAATCATGCCATGTCTGTACCTATACGCAGCAGGAGCCGTTTAATCCGCTTGAAAGCTAAAGTTTAACGTGCGTAGAATTTAGTACGTTCCGAATCGTACAAGTAAAACAATAGTACCTTAATTGCTACAGCGAAATCTTAAATTATTTTTCAGCAGGACCCTCCGCTGTTTGAAGGTCTTCAGACCAATCTTATACGGTCCCGTTTAGCGGTGTATTAGCAACTTAAAAATACCTTAGTTTTATTTTAAAATAATTATTATTTTATGAGGAATGCACCTGCAAAACTTTTATCATGCCAGCGGGACCCTATTTTGTTTTGATGCTTTCAGCCTAGACAGTCATATTTCTTATAAGTATTTTATTAGTAATATTCAAATAAATTCAAATATTTTGTTTAATTCCAATATTTTGTATTTTAGCAGACAATTTGTTTTAAAACTCTTAGTACTTTTTCATATAACGAACGTTTAGTTTGGCCAATGTATGTGAGTGTCTGCTAAAATACAAACTCTGAATTAAACGTAAGGTAACAGCGGAGGGTCCTACTGGAAAATAATTTAAGATTTCGCTGTAGCAATAAAGGTATTATTGTTTTACTTATACGATTCGGAAGGTAGGGCAAAACTTGGCTAATTCGTGATATGCAGCTATTCGGTGATAGACAATTATAATTGTTTTATTACCAAGTTACTACTGACTTGATAAATGTACATTTTTCAATCATTATAGTATTTGCCACATTTTTAGATATAAGTTAGCAAAACTTATTTTGTCTACTATATCACAGTAAATTTAAAAAATAGTCTGATCAATGAATCGAATTTTACAAGTAAAAAACAAAACTATCACCGATTACCCAAGTTTTGCCCTACTAAATACTACGCACGTTAAACTTTAGCTTTCAATCTGATTAAACGTAAGGTCCTGCTGCGTATACAGACAATCGTGGCGACCCGAACAAGCGAATAGCACGGCTATCTCGGCTATATGTGCATTTCCATTTCAATAGACATGTATTCTGCCTAACAATGACATTATCGTAGTGCGATACCTAATCTGTCTGCCTTTCGTAGTGCCTACCGAGTTAATCTTAGCTGCCTTTGCCAATATTCAAGAGCCGAACGGCTAAAACCATAGATTTAGTATATATAGACTACGATAAAGAAGCCTGAAGCCTGGAAAACCTTCCCTCCTTTCCTTCCTTCTTTGCCTGGAAGCCTTCGTGCCACAGTCATGACGTGCAGCTTCCGACTATTTCTGTTTTGAGCTCGTGGTTATAATGTGGATCTATTTTGTTTTATTTTTCTGATTATTCTTATCGTTTTGTATGCACGTGTTTCTGTGTGAAATAAACCTATTTTTCTTTCTTTCTTTTCTATAAAACAAAGTTAGAAGTTACTTAGAAGAGGAGAGACAGACCCAGTACAATACTTAAAATAGTACATTGTTGATCGAGAGGAGTAAGTGACCGATTACTAACAAGGTAATTTGAGGCCCGAGGCACAGCCGAGGGCCTTAATATACACGAGTTGGGAATCCCTTGTCTTCCGAGTGATACATGGTGCTGTGTATACTGTACCTAGGAGGAAAATAAAAGGCAATTTTTTTAAGTGAAGTTTATCTTTTTATTTTATTTTTTAAGTCATTGTTCAGCAAAAGTATGTATTTTAACGATTTTGCGCTTGGTGATAAAAACTATTTGTGTTTTGGCATTATTCTATATTTAATTAGGTTAGCTACTAAAATGCCCTAAATTAAAAAAAAATAGTCCGTTAACAATGGATTTTCAGACACTTTTTCGCCCCGCACATTTGTACAACAGTAATGACGTACATTCAGTCTCATTTTCAAAAAAGTAATCAGGTACTTTCCGAGCAGGTATTGTATAAACTATTTAGTTTAAAGTATTAGTAATACTCGTTTACTGAAAGGTCTTACTTCATCACCAGGCCTAGATAAAGAGATCTATCTGCAATAACGATGATGGAAAAGTCAAAAATGTATGAGACTGACACGAGCTACCAAAAACCGGCCAAGTACGTGTCAGACCACACACAATGAAGGGTTTCGTAGTTGGGATGAGTTTATCCCAAGACCCAACTTAACATTGTAGTTGAAAAACATGTTCTCTCATTCATTTCAACTGCAAATGTAAGTTGGACGACTATTACTCGTAACTTGTAAAGCCTGCTTAGTTCTGATAGTTTTCCTTTTAAGTTCGTTGTATATATTACTACCGTGAATTTTTTCACATATCCAAAACTAATCGGTTATTTGGCAGAGGGGGGGACACTTGACTCAAAAAAAATTAGCACTTTAAAGCTTAATATTTCAGAAACAGATACCTTAATCAAAATATTGTTTTCACAAATCAGCAATATTTTTGAACGACTCATCCACACCATGCAGTAGACGAGAAAAAAGATCCCCACTTTACGTGTACAGGAGGTAGGTATCGTAATTTTTTTTCATGACTTTATTTTACCACTTTGTTGGCATGATTAAATATTATATCCATGCCAAATTATCATGACTTTCTAGTACTAAGAGTCTCAGAGCTAAGCTGCGGACGGACGGACTGACGGACGGACATGGCAAGACTATAAGGGTTCCTTGTTGACGACGGAACCCTAAAAACTTATGTTAGTTCAGTTGACAAATGCTGTAGAAATACGAAACGCTTTGAAAGCGATTGCCACTTGTGTAGGCCTTCTGATAAGTAGTAACCCCCTCCTCTCGGTTAGGCCCCCATAACGTAGTCGTCGAGGTGATATTTTTCTGATGCACGTTAAAACTACAATTAGTTTATGTTTGCAACATAAATTAATTTAATTATATAAGAAAACTGTTAGAACGCCCTTAAAACTAACATTTGTCTCCGATTCTCATTACTGAAAGCCCGATTCCTCATTCTCCTGTCCTTATCCCAATTTACTTGCGGTCGGCGGAACACGTCTTTTTCTTCCATACTTCTCTATTAATCGTCATCTCGATAGTCACCCCCTTACTATCAAATCAAATCTCATATTAACACCAGTAATTCATTCACCGAAAAAGCACCTGGAAATGAAATGACTTGACATGTGATGTGCCAACTTTTCAATTCAATAGGCTCTGAATCAAGGAATTTTAAGTACTGTCTTTATAATCAGTTGCCAATAGAAACCGGGTGTCAATAAGAGCTATAAATAACTGCTCTATTTTATTATCGATCAGGGTTATTTATAGCGCATACTGTCCTTTCGACAGTAGTGTCGATGAAGCTGTGTTTTATTTTGTGCAACAAAATAACTTAAAACTGCAGTCAATAAGCATAATCAACCTATAATGTTCCCACTGCTGGGACATAGTCCTCTGTGAGAAAGACTGCAGTTAACAATTGATATTTTTTCCACGCATATTTTAACTTTCAAACAAGTTTATAAAAGTAACAGAAATTCCGCCTGAAAACACTAGTTGAATAGATACGTTAATGGGTATCTAATTGCCTTCCTCACTATCTTGCTGTCTGATAGCAACGCGTTTTCTTGTTTATATTAGTTATTCCCATTATCTTAAACATATAAATACAAAGTTGTCGAATTCGTAACTATTTTCAGGCTCGGCTTTCTCTCTAATCAATTGTGAGTACGACAGTACACAAATTCAGTGCTGCATCTGACCTCCATACATGGTCAGATGCAATAGTGGATTCATTATTGGAAATTATCGGTAAACTGGTTGTCAAACAGCTTCTGACTGCCCGTGACAACTGACATCTTACAATGAAATTCTCGACTGCAAAGCAGAAGCAATTTAACAATAACAGATTGGATTTCTACCTCTCCATCATTTTGGTCCATCTATGGTATTCGATTCGTTTTCAATCTTTGTAAGAATGACCATGTATCTGCGCACCGATTGCGTTTAAAATGGTTACCCATTCGTCAGCGCAGAGAGGTGAGGGCTCTGTCTATGTTATTTTCTATTGTCAACTAACCCACTTCTCCTTCTTACCTGACTTCCCAAATTCAGTATTTATGCTCTGCCCACAGTAAAAATCTTCGTTCCACTAACAATCGTCTTCTACGATGTCCTTCTCACCGCTCTGGTTTCATTCACTGTTCTTTCTTTGTCCAGGCAGTCTTTCTTTGGAATTCGCTCCCTCTAAACATCAGGACGGTAACAAATCGGTTGTCATTTAAAGTCGAGGCACGTGAGTACCTATATACGTAAGAAGTTGGCAGAAACATTCCAGCGCTGATTTGGTGCATTCGTTTTTTCCTCTTTTGATCGTTATTTCTCCTGACGAAGTTTATTCCGTTTATAAGATGTATATATCTATGTATTTATTCTAGTAGGTATTTTATAGTTATTTTCGTGTTATCTATCCCTTATGTTGCACCTGCCATGTTTTCTCTCTGCATCACCCTAAGGTTGACTGTTAGAAAATGCCTCAGGCATTAAGTCCGCCTTTGTACGGTATTCTTTTTACTTGTGCATAAAGTTTTAATAAATAAATAAATAATAAATAGTAGGAGAGAAGAGCAAGAGCGATTATTAATGTTTATATTATTTATGTATTCTGGTAATTGTATTTTATTTTATTGCTACTTTCATTATTTTGTGTTCAAGCGGTTTACTTCGATTGAAAGATGCCCAATGAAAGACACACATGAACAAAAAGTGAAGCGTTTCATATCAACTTTACCACTCACGCAGGTACTTAGTAACTTGGTTTTAACGAAGTCTTTCGCCCAGGTGAAATAGTATCCATTGTGTATAGCAATTAATAAAAAGACGTAGAAACCTACTTTGCCCTTCAGTTACGGATAAATTGACTTTTAACCTAATTTGTAAATAAATAATCAAAAATCCGTATTAAAATAACAATACACTTAGTTGCGAAAATCTTGTTTGTGTTTCGTGAATTTTGCCGGTGCGGTGGTGTTTACCTGTTTCAGGACTGCACATAATATCAAAATATAATTACCACATGCATAAACAGCGGGAGATCTAGGCTAGCCGAGCAAACACTATCACATAACAAAGGAATCTCAATAGATATTCCATTGCGTTATTTTTGTTCAATTGCCAAAATGAAAAGGATTGTCTTTCCGAGTGAAATAGGTCATTAAAAAAAGAAAGAATACGTTTATTTGGAAACAGTTCCAGAAACACAAAAACATTAAACAAAAAAAAAGTGAAAATGATGTTTTAACAACAATAGTGGCTCCCCCTGGCCTCACGGCTGCGCCAGAAGGTAATTAGGATATTGGTGAATTGACACGTTGCGACTGCTTACGTGGGTACCGTGCCGCCGGCATAGCGGCAATTGGGGTTGGCTTCCAGTCTAACCGGATGCAGCTGAATACCAGTATTTTACATAGAGCGACAGCATATCTGACCTCCACAACACAATAACTGGGTAATACGATACCCCTTAATAAGACTGGTCGTCAGACTTTCGGGCTTCTGACAACCCGTGACGACTGTTAAAGATAAGTACACGAATGACAGTCAGGGCCAATTGCTTAACGTGCTTTCCGAGGCACGGAGGGGTCTCGTTATGTAAAGATCACCCATCTACAGACCGACTGAGGCAAGTGTAGCTTAAACTGATCGATCGACCGGTGCGGCTGTTATTAGTTAGCCAGGATCTCTTCGCCATCCCCCACAAAACTATACTACATAAACGACCAAGATGGACGCCAATATCACTTTGTCTGACATTAATTTAGTTTTCGCACTGGTAAGTTTGGACAGCGAATTCCAGTTAGGTTGGTAGGTAGCACCTCTTTTTGCAATCTTAATTATGCAAAACTTTAAAAGTGTGGCACTAAGTTTTGAAAGTCAGTGCAATATAGTCTTGAGCGGTTCATAATATATTTCCAGTCCTCATTTGTAGACTTCTTGAATGACGAGTTCAACAACTTCTCGTGCAGTTAACTGATTCCAACTTCGAACTACAAAGTGAAAGAGTTACTCTTACGTTTAAATGACATTAGTTTCGGAGGAATACCACTTAGAGCAACGAAGAGGAGCACTTGAACGGATTCAAATCAATTTCTCCTTTATTGTTGAATTTCGTGATTCACTACAGAACGCATTTTGGATTTTAAAAACCAAACTGCAAACACAAAGACTCGAAATTCGATCTATTGATGAATTCATTACATATTCTAAGCGAATATGACACCTAATACGTCTGAGAATGAATACAATAAATCACAAGCATTATATTTTTAAATAAACGATTCATTGTGGCAATTGAAGCATTATTTTAACAAACTCTTACAACTACTATAAAGTTGGAACAAGTTACATTTTTTCCGTCCCCGTTTATCCTTTAAAAAGGTTATCCGCCAAATAAGGCTACCTATGGCCTTTCACATTGCGACGTCACGGCAGATGGACGCAAAATGAAACGAAATTAATGAATTGGCGCCGTCGGCGTTTCACCGGAAAAATGCGTACTGAAGCAGTAATTGCGGAATACACTTACAGCAGGAATCGGCTTCATTTTGACAGTTCAACAACATTCATTGCGTTATTTACGTTGTTGAGCAAACAAATTTTTCTAACTTATGAAGCGATGGACTAGCAATATGCTTCTAAATCATTCAGATTTTGATTGATAGTGAGTTACGCAATTAGGGTGCAGGTTATGAATATGAATTATCATGTACTTAAAATACCGCCAAAGTTTTGCAATGACTGAACGGAGATGAGATTTTGTCATAGCGCTTAAACCACTGAATTATTATAACAATAAGTAGCAACAAGATAAACTTAAAGAGAAAATAATTGGCGTTTTAACAAAAATGCATAAAATATGTCCTTTGTGAGAGACAGGCGTCCATGCTAGGAGATCCTTTGTGACCGATTCCCAGGCTCTCACCCCGAATATAATGTAATTAACATTACAAATGGCTAATTTTCAAGCTCTATTGACATATTATTTTAAACTCAGCAAGTCGTATATTCAATGCACTATTCCGACTGTAAATTCCCCTATAGAATATTGTTGGCTGAGCTGCATAGTTTTGATTTAAACTCTTAATTTTGTCACTTGTTCGGTCCGAATCCATGAACTGACAGACAATTAAGGTCTATTTCAGTGTACATTTCGTATTCCACCATGAAGACAAATGTTCATGGTTGTGAATACGAAATGCACTGAAAATGTTTTTTCTTTCGGGTTGAGTAGGGAACTGACTGCAGTGTTTTGCGGAATTCTGTATTGGGGCATCATGTTGATGAATGCTGTTTCACTTTCAAGTGACGCTATTACACTATGAGTGTGGTCGGTTTGTGATATCAGCTAGGATAGTAAGTTTAAAGCCAGGCTAAAACCTTGTTAGCAATTTGCAGTTGTTTTGATAAATGTTTCTATTAAAACCAGAAAAATATAGTTAGCTAATTATGTTCCTCTTTTGAAAGAACAAGCCTGACAATCTAAAACAATCGTTCTGCAGTTAAAGATATAATCAGGCGCGCTGACTCCGTGGGTGCTTGGGGCTTGATTACTCACGAGAGATAAATAATGGGTGCGCAGACATTAAAACTGATCAATCAATAGCAGAGTCCACACCGGACGATCCAGTGCGCTCCGATCAGACGCGGCAGGAGCGCGATCCAAATGCGCGGTCGCGGTTGATGTGGACATGCCGCGCGCGATTCGAGAACGCGGTGCAGCGGCCGATCCAAGCGCTGTCGGTTTTTTGACATGCTCAAAAGCGACTCAGTCGTTTGGCGCGCTCGATGTGGACGGTTATGTGTGGATTGGGCGATCAGGCAACAATACTTAATCTAGCCAAAACGTGGATTGGCACTGGAGCGCGCGGCAGAATCGCGGGTTTCCAAAAACGGGTCGTGCGAAAGAATCACCGATCCACGAACAGCGCTCTATGATCGTGGATCGTGGAGCGCCGATCCAAATTTGTATCGTCCGGTGTGGACCCAGCTATTCAGCTTTGACAAATATCTCTTTAACATCGCTCGCCGCTCTCCACGCGGCAAGTCTTCTACAGACTCTAGTGAAATGTATGTTGGTCGGTGATGAACAGATGATGAAACAGTGTACAACAATAAACTAAGTGTAAAAAAACTGTTTTACGATGGGGTAGTTTGATTAGATTGTTTTCATCAATAATTACTTGTCCCGACTGATTCATCAACACAGAGCCGTCACTGGGGCTACAAACCTGAAATTTTGGTAGTTGATGCCTTTTAACCCACTTCAAAAAAAGGAGGAGGTTCTCAGTTCGTCGGAATATTTTTTTTATGTGTGTTTCCCGATTACTCGAAGATGGCTGGATCAATTTGGAAAATCCTTATTTGTTTGAAAGGGTATACTTCCCAGGTGGTCCCATTGCTACCAGGTCCGGAGCTACTGATGGGATTCTGGAGAAATCGAGGGAACTCTTCAAATATTCTTCTAATATACCTATAGCGATTTTGGGTATTTTTTATAGTAACTCGTGCCTTTGCTCTCGGAGAGCACCATTTGGTGAAGTGGAACTGATGATGAACTGATGGTTTATATCTGTAAGTTTTATGGTGTACATAATAAAGAGTATTCTGTCTATCTATGATAAAAGCCACCAGAACTACTCAATAATAAGTATTTCACGGGTTCCGATTCGATTACTTTAAAATGATCGTCAAGCAATATAAGCACGTCACAATGCATAAGGTGAAGTACCAGGAGAACTCAACAATTAACGTCCCTGCATCGGGAAAGCAATGTTTTAATGTTTTGTAAAAGGTGATGAGCAGTTGTCATTAGGCTATTGTAACTTAGATAATTACAAACCGACCCACTAAAAAGTGAAAAATAAAAGAAATACAAAAAAAAAAAACAACCGACTTCCAAAAAAGACGCTACAAATTGAAAAATAACTAATTTCGGAAGTCGGTGGCAAAAACCTAAGCTACAGATCCAAAGATACCGACTTCCGAAATTAAAGTAATTTTTCACTTTGTAGTGTTTTATTTTTGGAAGTCGGTTGTTTTTTTTTTTTGTTTGCAAAAAAGTTTTGCTTTTATTTTATAAAAAAAGTTTTTTTTTTAATGTTGTGAGCATCCAATACGGAAGGATTTTTAGAAATTCTACCTTTAAGGGGGTGAAAACGGGGATTTTGTTTGTATGAAAAATCTTATTTCTCAAGTTAATAATTTTGAAACGAACACCTTAGTAAATTATGAAGTTAGTTAGTTTAGTTTTTCTAAACTACCCCCAAAAGAGGGATTGGGGTGTCATAGTTTGTATGGGTGAATTGTAACGCGCGTCCCATTAACTCGAAAATCAGTATTTATACTTAAGACCGAAAATAAAGAATAAGGTGTATCAGTGATTTTTGAAAATCTACACCTAACGGGGTACTAAAGTACGAAATCCACGCGAAGTCGCGCGGGAAGTGTTAGTTTATATTTTGTTGAAACTAAATTAATTCGTGTAGGCTTTAAAAACATTATTTATCAATCTAGCATTGTTTTACCGACCTTTCCTGCTTACATTCAAGAAATGCAACATCTTCCTTACCCTACTGCCTATCTGTTCGCTTAACATGAATTCTACTGGACGGATTTAGAAGTAATTTTCAGGATTAAGAAGATGTCTAAGTAAGCCAAGGAAGTAGGCTATAAAAAAATTCCCAGTAAATTGAATCTTCACCAAGGTTTGAAAGTCTCTTAATATCACATTATTCTTAAAGAAAAAAAAACCTGTGATGTCGGACAAAAAGTGATCTTATAAAATTTTATTTTTTCCTTTTTCGGAACCCTAATAGACCTTGCGTTTTGTGACGTACAAGTGAAAGTAATCTTTAACAATTTTAAGCAAATTTAACAAAATTAAGCAATTATTACGAGGTCAATTGTACAACGTTGCTATCTTTTGTTTTGTGTATGTATAGTCCCACGATTATCTATCAGTCAGTAGCGTAGCGTTTTACCAGAACAAGCATTTGTTCCGCGTAAACTTGAAACAAGAGCAGTGGTGGCCCAGTAGAGCAGTGAGCCAGTAGTGGCGCAGTGGTAACGGCCACGACGAGTTACGAGTTGTAGGTTCGAAACCTGACAGACGCTTTACTTTGTGTAAATTATTTCATCACCACTGCTCTCAAAGTGATAGAAAACATCGTGAGGCAACCGGCTTGTCCTAGAACCAAAAATTCGAAGACATATGTGACATCTACCAACCCGCATTGGGCTCGCATGATGAAGAATACGGCCCACTCTCTATCGAGAGGAGGTATGTGTACAAACTGTGGGAACACTACGTAAAAACTTAAAACATCAGCATTTGAACACTCGATACACGTAACTGGATCGGTTGGTTGTGTATATTAGCAGTTGTTTTGTTTTTTTATAAAAAGCGAATGTTGCAAATCAAATAACTGGCAGATACATGCTATCAGATACACGTCGGTGGTAACAGGCGGGCCTAACGTAATACAAAATTTCAATAGACTAAGAGGCCAGCTTGTACTGGTTCTGTCACTGACTGTATGTGGTCATATTAACGCGACCTTTCATAATTATGTTTAAAATGAATATGATCGTGAGCACATATTCAAACTAAGTTAAGCATAGGAAGTAAACCATGCAAAGGATGTCTCCACACCACAGTTAAAAAGTATGTGGCGACCGATTATATGGCGCTATTAACCTTGTATTAGTGTTAAATGTGTGAATTAGAGATTGTGAGCACAACAGTGTCAAAGGGCTAATTTTTTGACAATCATGTCGTCACGACATACAATGATATTCGTATTCTAGAACAATTCTCTAGCATTTTATACTCATCATCATCTGCATAGCCTATTCCCAACAAGTTAGGGGTCGGCTTCAGCCGATCTATTCTGTAAACATCACACCGTGAGCACTTAGGTGAAGTGAATTTGAAGTGAGCTCAATCCCTAGTAGAGTAAGGTGGGATGACAGTTCACATCACGCTCACTTCACCTAAATTTTTACGGTGGGATCTTTACAGAATAGCACCACAGGTCCAACCAGATGCAACTGAATACCTACCAGTATTTTACATAGAACGACTGACATACTTTTCCAATTTTCTGTATATTTTGTCTTCTGGCACTGGTTCGTTTCTGACCGATTGGCCATCGGTCAGAAACGAATCCAAGTCGTCATTATATTCATAGTAATATATTTATCAATATAGCGAAAACCTAGGCTGATTTTTGAATTCATACAAAACGTGAAACGACCTACATTCTTTTGGTCTCGTCTTCGACAACGACGGACATTACATTCCCTGCCTCCCAACGGTCGAGGAACTCTCTTCGCGTAAACGAACCTTGTTCAACTGATAAGTTTTGAATAAAGAGAAATGTTTTCTTTTAGATGGGTTCTTTGATCACTTCATACTTACCACCCCAAATGAGGATTACCTATGACTCCCCCGGTAACGAAACAATTTTTGTGTCCGGATACAAAATCAATGTCGCTGACCCCCTGCATTGTTTGTTTAGCATTTCATTCATAGTTAATTGTTCTGATATACACAAATCGTTAATGTCTGAAAATGTCAAAGTAAAATTGAACATAAATTACTCTAGTGACACTACCGGATTAAAAAAATGAGTTTTAAAACATTTTTTATCGAAAACTAGGCCAGTGTGATTTAAGATAGAAGTGCCGTATTTTTACTGCTGAAACAGTTTTGTCTTCTAACTGTTGTTGTCGTCTTGTGTTCACTATAGACAAGTATATACCTAGTCTTGTCATAAATACTGAAACAAAGAAAAAAAAATTCTATTGCAAATAACATTTATTACTTTTACAGTGTGTTACTTTAATACATAAATATAAAACAATTTAAAATATAAAAAGCTTATTCGAAGTGGTCTCCATTGGCTGCAATACAGTCCTTTAAACGTTGAGGTCAGTTATCAGTAGAAGCACGCACTCTATCCATGGGAAAATTCTTCACTGCCAATCGTACGGATTGTTTTAGGGAATCCAAATTATTATGGCGTTTAGAGCAAGCCGTACTCTCTAAAACTGACCATAAATCATAATCCAGCGGATTAAGATCGAGACTAGATGACGGCCAGTCTTCAGCTCTGATGAAGTCCGAAACGTTCGTTTCCAACCAAGACTGCGTAGACCGAGCTTTATGACCCGGCGCCGAGTCTTGCTGGAAGGACCATTCTTGGTTATTAAACATGGTGTTGTTAAGGGGCTTCACTACCTTCTCAAGAATGGTATCTTGATACACTTGTGCCGATGTTTTGATAACTTTTTCACAAAAGCATGGCTCAGTCACTCCTTCATAGCTAATACCACACCAAACCATCACTGAAGTCGGATAGTGCCCACGTTGCACTCTGTCGACTAACTGGGAAGCTTCCTTAGAGCTTTGAGCATAAATACGGTCATTTTGTTTGTTAAAATGTTGCTCAATTGTAAAAAAATTCTCATCCGTAAACAAAATTTTTCTGTGACCTCCCTTTGCGTAGCGCTTCAGTAGTTGTTTCGATTTTACCACCCTATTCTTTTTTAAATTATCAGTTAAGAAATGACCAGTACGTCTCTTACATGCTGCAAGTCCTAAGTCATTTTTTAAAATACGCGACATGGCTCTAGGTGCTATCTTCATCTCCCGTTCTCCGTTCTTTCGGACAGGATTTCTTCGAATTCTTTCCCTTACTGCTTTGACCACCTTTTTCGTACGAACACTACGTGGATGGCCAGATCGTTTTCTGTCACAAACAGAGGAGGTCTCATTGTACCTAATTACCCATTAATAGCCCGGTACACAAACATTTTACTAATACCAAGCGTATGGAGTTTTAAAAATTGCATTTGGCTCCATACCTACTTTGTGTAATGCAATCACAGCGATTCGGTTCTCTTTATCACCCCACTCCATTTTAATATCGCAAAATATTGTACAATATATTGGCGCCAAAATGAGAAAACTCAATGAACAATCATATAAAAATGACAGATTCCAAATTCAAATGTAATATTTTGTTTATTTTTAATTGTAACAGTATTCATGGCCAGACTAAGTAGTACGCATCAAACTTTATGGCTGCTGTGAAGTGCGCTACTCGCTGCGCAGTACGCACCCCTCACCCCCGCTGACACGTGATTATTTGTAACTGCGCAGCGACTCCCTTCAAGTTCCGAGCCACCATAAAGTTTGAATCGGGCTGTACACTTCTTCCAGTAGAACTCTGTTATTTGGATAGACGTAAAAACAAATCGCCGACCTCCGATTATTTTTGACACAACAAGACGACCAATATTTATGAGGAAGTTTATTTTTCTGATTTAGGTAGCATTATAAACAATAAAATAAGACGACAGCAATCGCAGCGTTTTATTTATTATCTCCGACTTTCTGTGACAAGACAGTTTACCAATGACAATAATGTTCTAGTCGTTATTAGTCGGGGTTATTATATTTCTAGCCTCACTCCTTTATTAATTAGTTAATGCAACATATTGAATAGCAGTAAGCCTAGGAGATTGTACGAAAATCCCTTAGGTCGTAACTGGCCATATTCCACAAAATCCCCCTTTCATTTATAAATTTATCAGCTACTACCCGACCAACTTTTGTGAGCTTAGCTACTGTCTCACTGCCTATTCAACAATTCAACTAAATAACCAACTAAAGCACTTTTGTTATCTCAACTTTGCACTTGCAATGGAAATGTCAGGGTGGATAAATCTAGGTGAATCTTCTAGAATTTAATTTGGGTTACAAATATTTCCATTTGTGTCCAAACAAAACTTTGACTATCCAATTGTACTACTTAAGTACACCCCTTCTTAAAAACGTTTCTTAGGCCCACTGGCGCGTTCATGGGTTATCCTATACCACGTGTAACAGGAGGATTGGCATTCCTTTAAACCACGTAAAGAGAATCATGTTCTTTGCCCGTATACAAAAAATCAATCAAATCCAATGAATACTTTAGCCACAGGAAATTATTTTTCATTTTCTTATTTTTCAACATGATGTAGATCTGAGGTCCATAATGATACGTAAACATTGCCGCCGCCGCGCCCCGCACCCCGCACCGCACCGTTGGTCAGTGTCTGCGTAGATAAAGCGTGTTTACTTTTTATGCAGTTGATTCTACTATTTATTTTGTTTGAAAACTGCAATTTTTTAATTTTCCACTAACTACTAATCTTCGTGTTTTAAAATGTTTCAATGGATTAGTACTGTGCTCGTTTTCATTAATGTCGTACATCCAGAAACACGTTATATAACTCGGAGTTAACAGCTAACTCAAGGTTAATCAAATAATTAATCTTGCACCACCAAGAGTTAGAGGGAAACTTAGAGTTAACATTTGAAATATTTACCCACCGATGTGGCAGAGTTAAGTCGCTTAACTCTGGGTTAGTGTAAGTAATGTCAATATAAATTGACATTATGAGGTACCGCTGATAACTGATTTTGTATTTTATATTGTTTGACGTTATAGTAAGTGAAAATTCGGTAATGTATCAGCAGGCAATAAACTAATATAAAAATATATACAAAATAAAAAGAACTCGTCAATCAATAAACTAAATCTCCATGGAAACCACATACAATATAATTAAACAAAATGTCATGATAAAAATTCAAAGACAAGAAAGTATAACGTATTGTAATAAAGTGTAAAAGAGATTGGTTTACCATTTCAGTTCATTGTTCGTTCATTCATTTTTGGTCGGAGAACATTCAGGGCACAGACATTGTAATTCTATTTTATGTTTCGTCGATTGAACTGCAATGTTCCCAACTCAAAAAACACTAATGTCAGATTAACTAACTCGCTGTTACTTTTTAGTGGCGCAACGCTGTTAATTACTTAACTCCGAGTTTACAAACTCTACATTTATTTATTTAACCCGACTAAACGTGCAAGTGGGCCTTAATAACTTACCCGTCCTTTCCCAAGAGAGCCACGAAATAATTAATTTTTATCTCATTATTCGAGGCGATACGTTAATGTCGACTAATATATTGACATGATGAAGGGAAAAGCCAGAAATTCCAACACGGGTCTCATTCCTATAAAGTTAAAACTGATCGATAATATTTTGCCAGACCATGGGTTAAATGGCTGTTTTAGGTAAGCCGCAAACAGCAGAAACTATAAACGGTGTAGCTAAAAAGTAAAAAAAAAACTATGTAGATTGGTATAAAAAATTGGAAAATAGCTTTTTTGATTTTTTTTTTTTTTGTGCCGTCTATATATCGACCACTTATCACGTTTTTAGTGGGAAAGCTCGATTTTGACAATATTTTTATCTCTTATTGGTGATTGTCAGAAATGCAAAACCGAAAAAAGGGCAAGCCAACGGGACATATGAGTTTTTAAAACAACTGGAAAGTCTTTGCCACACGCTTAGGGACTGAAAATCTCGAACGAATTTTGTCGAACTAAGTGTTTCTTTTTGAGCTAATTTTCTCCAAACTTTAAATAATCGCTGAATAAGCATTGGCATATTTTTATTTTTATTTGAAGTCCTTCCTTGGAATGAGGCTTTTAAAAATCTTTTTGAACCACTTTAAACGGGCCAACTTGTATAAATAGTGTCGAACTTTGGCTGCCCTTATATGTACATAAGTTCTAGTTGGTAAGCTCTGGGCCTTACGCTTACATACGGCGGGTCGTCTTAGACATTATGACGTCCCTACACTAGCCGTGATGTAACAGAGCTGTTCTTGTCTTTAAAAAAAAAACCGGCTGAGAGCGAGTCGTCCTCGCACGATGAGGACTCCGTACAACCACAAATAAAGAGAATAATAAAGAGAACCTACATAAATAAAGTTCTATCTATCTATCTACTTTTACCAGAAAACTTTTTTATGAAAGGTAAGCACCACATAATATTCCCTTTAGATCCCTTTTTATTTATTATTAACAATTTCAATTTGATACCTCTACTACTCGTTCCTGAGACAAATGGTCTTGACAGACGGATATAGACAGTTGACAGTGTTTCTATAAGGCCGCGGACACACTACTAAGAGGACTGCGACGCTACGGCGATTTGAAAATTAAAAAGCACTACTGTGAAAAAGTGGCACTTTCGAGTACATGCATTGTAAACGTAGTTTTATTTTCCTCCAAAATCGAGGTCACGGTTCCTTTGACCACTTTGCTTTACTACCCATAGTTTTCGTTTACGCCCTGGAAGTCCTATCTCAAAAATGACTATGAAACTATCTTAGTATGAAAAGATAGGGATGACGAATTTTGATCATTGGATTTTGATTTTAATCCACATGCGATAAGGCCGTCGGGGGTAAGTGTCCTGAATCTACCCCTCCAGTCATCCTAAATGGACTGAATCTCAATCGGGTCTATCAATTTAAGTACCTGGGGCACTTTCTTACCGACGACCTTAAGGACGATGCTGATATAGAAAGAGAGCGTAGGGCTTTGGCGATCCGCGGGAACATGCTGGCCCGGAGATTCGCCCGATGTTCAGATCAGGTCAAAGTTACTCTTTTCAAAGCGTACTGTTAGGGTCTGTACTCGGGCGGTCTATGGGTCAGATACACCAAAAGATCGCTAAATACCCTGCGTATCCAGTTTAAGGCGGAAGCGCTAAGGCAGCCCGTGAAATTCAAATTTTCTTACGTTTTTTGCAATTTGCTGGTCAGTGTTAAGTTGTACGTTGATGAAAATATGATTCGCGGTCGTAACAAATATGTATTTACAGAATTATAATCATTACAATCAGTAATAAAACTTGTTAAGTTAGTATAATCCCCAAATGTCAAGATTTCATGAAATAGTAATTCTTGGGGTTTACTTGGTCTTAGAGAGTTGTGTTGATGACTTTAATGATTATAATTCTGTAAATACATATTTGTTACGGCCGCGAATCATATTTTCATCAACGTATAACTTAATACTGACCAGCAAATTGCAAAAATCGTAAGAAAATTTGAATTTCGCGGGCTACCTTGGCGCTTCCCCCTTAACAACATTTTCAGGATGTTGTTGGGACTTCCCCGTTTTTGTAGTGCCTCCGAAATGTTCGCGCAGACCCGGACAGATAGCTTTCATGCCGTCATTCGTAAAAAAGTTACGTCTTTGGTGAGGAGGGTGATGGGAAGTAACAACAGCATCCTGAAAAGTGTTGCTGAGGAAGTGCATGCACCTATACGGAGGCATCTCGTGCGAGTGATGACTGAGATAGAGGATGGACACTCCGTGATACGTGGTCGTCCTCACGGTATGCCTCTCAGGTACATGCTGTACTAGTTGTGTGTAATTCGTGTGTTGTTTTAGGATATATGTATGTACTAATATAATTTTAAGTGTGTTTTACTAACAGAGGGACTTATGCTGTCTGAAAAATAAATGATTTGATTTGTTTTGATTTGATTTGATAAGTATTCTGTTAGCATAAAAAACTGAGTGACACAGCTAAATAAATAACAAAACTATGGTAATCACAGTGAGTTAGTCAGAGGTCCAAGCTAAGCAATGATAATGGTGCTCGATGTCCCAGAAATGGCTACTTTTTCGTGATTCACTCAAAACAGTTTTTCCGTCTTTAGTCGTAATCAATCTTTCACACACACACACACACACTCACGCCTGTTTTCCCCGAAGGGTTAGGCAGAGGGGTACCAATAGTATCTACACCCACATTTCGCCAGTTATGTTTAAGTCCCATGTAACAGGGGGCGAGCCTACTGCCATCGACCGAGCACAAATTTCCAGGCTTTGGACTGTTACTGAGAAATTCCCAGATGGAAAACCCGATAACACTTTGCCCGACCTGGGAATGGAACCCAGGACCTCTTGCTCAGTAGCGCTTGCGAACACTAGATCAACGAGGCAGTCAGTGATCAGTCTTTCATTCGTAGGTAAAAGCTAGTTGCAAGTTATTTTTCGGCTTTCATGAATACTTAAAAAACATGTAAGTCAGCCGCGACTCGCTAAATACGCGCTTATCTTACTAGAGGCCCATTAATGCCAAGAGTTCACGCTAAGTGAACGCTAAGTTTCAAACTACAGCATTTACTTTTAACAGAACTTTTAGCTGCACTGTCAAACCGAAAAATCAGGCTTGGTGTTTTTTTTAACTTAATTTTCAATTTTCAAATGTACAGGTCTAGCTAGAGAATGGAACATCATATTCATAAAGTTCTGGAGACACAAGGACCAAGGAACTAAACATTTTGACGACGAAATACTTAGCAACACAAATGTCACGTGATATACTACTTAAAACCAAGAAAGACAACTGTGAGTCGTGAAAAACTTTTAACTTAGTACAGTAACGAGCGTAATAACCAGAGATCGGATATTCGGATGCATATTTACCTAAAGTTGCGGTGTTGGCTAATATGGAATGCGATTTTGTATCGATCGTAAAAATTTCGCGATTCAGGAATTGATAAATTGTGTACTTTTTGATTATAGAATCGACACGCACTACCCTTCTTAGACCCTACATACGCATATATTTGCATCGGTGGTTAAAATGAATTTCAAGCTTAAGAATAGTTATGTGATCCCGGTGTCTCAGTATTTTTTAAATAAATAATACCACATATTTAAGAATTCGTTTCTATACCATGTATCCGATTAGTTGTGCATTCCCTGATTTCCTGGAATCCCAGAATTTATATTAAGAAAAAAAAATAAGAAGCCGCTTCCTTAAATTCTTAGCGATAAATTAACTTTAGGTAAATATGCATCCGATTATCCGATCTCTAGTAATAACCTTACACTTACGCATGATTCAAAAGCGTTTTTCTCCTGAAGTTATCATTCTCCTGGCCTTGTCCCATTTTATATGGGGTCGGCGCAACATGTCTTTTTCTGCCATACCTCTCTATTAGTCGCCATCTCCGTAACCAACACCTTTTTAGCTATAATATCTGTCACTCAGCCCATCCATTGTTTCTTTGGTCTTCCCCTACTCTTATAGCCATCCACATTCATACTCAGATATTTCCTTTTTCTTTTCATTTTCTATTTATAGTTACCGTCATACGAATATAGTGTTTTTGTAACAATACTTATATACTACTACGAAATAGGTCTTTACTAAAAGTTGCAGTCGTTATTTCACAAGAAAATCACTTTTTAGTTTTGCCAAAGTGTAAGGTATTTATGGTTCTGACTATACATCAGGGGCGAAGCCTTCATACAACCCGATTCCTATTGGCTTCCCTTTGGAACAACCACTCTTCATGTCTACTATTGCCAAATAATATGGTAGGTACACCTGTGTGTGTAACTGTGTATCACAATACATTACACAATTATATTTACTACCAGTTTAATACATAATAAGATTAAAAACCTAAATTTTTATCTGACTTTATGAGAACTGAACAATTTTTTCGTCGGCTTCCCTCTAATGATGATTGTAGCTACGCCACTGCTGTACATGGTACTCATGCACCCTATGTTTATGTCTAATTAGTCTAGTTTACGGAACCGGGGGAGGTATGGCATAAAAAAGGAAGGCCTATACCCAGCAGTGGCTGATTCCGGGCTGAAATGATGATGATGATGTAAGTCAAGTTTGCTACTAAAACAAAAGACATGTAATGCCCTTATTAGACCCTTAACGGCCGAACCCAATAACCTATTTTCAATAAATAGACAGATCGCTATTGGTGGTAGACAGTATAATTATATCTGTCCTTATGTCAGGCCGGTAAGATTCCATAATCTCTTAAGAGATTTTTGGGACGTTAAAACCATAGGTTTTTCTATCTCCAGTATGCCAAAACTGGTGATAGATTGGTTATTGGGTTCGGCCGTTAGTTAACTAGCTGGCCCGACAGACAATGTCCTGTCCAATTTTCAATCATTCATACAAAAATCCCATAGAAAAGGACATTCACTTTTTACCGATTATGAAAATTCTTTTTCATTTTTCTTTCCATAAAACCCTAATTCGGACTATTACGAACATTAATTTTTTTTTTTTTTAAATAGCCAAACCGGTCTAGCCATTCTCAAGTTATGCACTTACCAATGAACAGCGTTTCGTTTTTTTTAATCAAACGTTCCCTACATTTTGACGAGTTATGCGAACATAAATGTAGGGAACAGCCGATTTTTTTTTCGCATTTTCAGGTTTGGTCCCACAGTAAAAGTTGTTCACAGTGATGAATACAATAACCCCTAGAGTTATGGGATATCAAAAGGAACACGTTGTATACGTTTAGATAGGTTACCTAGTAACATAATTTCATAAAAATGCTTATTTTATTTCATTTACGATTCCTTTAGATTTCCTCATTCTAAACTTAACAATTACTAGGTGATTTGTTTTCTGTATATGCATATTTTCCATGTTGGATTATTCTTTTTATTATCTTTCATATTATTGTACACCATATTATAATGGTATGATATAGGCACTTTTTTTTTAATTTTCACCTTTTTGTTACCACCACAATAAATAATATTTTTTTTTTCGTTTTTTTTCTTTACTTATTCACCCTAGAGGTATGCTGTAGAGATACTTGTTGTAATTTTGAACAACATTATTTGTTGATCACCTACAGCAGCAATAAGTCAATTTCTATTCTTTTAAATATATTCACCCTTTGCATCTGACATGTGTACTTACATAAGCTAACCCATCCACGTTTCTCGCCTTGTTTAGTGTCATGATTGACCTAACTGCCTGTCAAGTTAGGGTCACAATGCAAGGGGAACAGTGCATGTGAGGCTATAATAGAATGATAGTGCACTTCACACCGTGCAATGGCCAACTCGCAATGATTACTACTTACTGATGACTGACATGTTCAATATGTGTATTAAACAACTGACTTTGATATTTTTATTCACACAAGTAACAACTATGATATTAAATAGTACTGATGAAACTCTCATAGTTCTCTTACTCTTACAGCATCATGGTTTTTAGGAAACCAACAAGGTCCTTTTATTTTTTTGCACAAAAATCTAACAAGAACCAAAGGTACAGGCAATCAAGTTTAAATGCAATTTACTTCCGAGTTCTGATTACTGAACAACTAGATAGAGAGACCATAAAAATTTGTTTATGAAACTACATACACATTCTGGATTGGTTTACAGAAGCCTGATTGAAGCCTGACTTGTGCTGGTATGAGCATAACTATTTTAAAGGTTCCGTACGTCCAAATGAAAAAACGGAACCCTTATAGGATCACTAGTGTGTCTGTCTGTCTGTCACAGCCGATTTGCTCCGAATCTACTGGACCGATTAAGAGGGCTGTCACATTTTGTCACCTCTCTCGCTCACACAGGACCAAATTTTTAAGAATGTTAAATGAAAAGGTGCTTTTTTGAAAAATGTAATCAATGGGCGACCTACTAAATAATATTAATTTAATAGGTAGTTATTAAAATCACATTTCTATTGTGTTATCTAATAAACTTAGCTCAATAAGTATATGATCTGTTTTTGAGACGATTTAAATAAAAGCCACAATAAAAATGTGTTTTTAATAATTACTTATTAAATTAATATTATTTAGTAGGTCGCCCATTGATTACATTTTTCATAAAAGCATCTTTTAAACATAAAATTTTCAACAATAAAAAATGCAGAGAATAGTCCTACAGTTACATAGAGATTACAGGAAAATTTATAAGAAGTATATGGTCTTAAAATAACATGGTAAATCACTCAACATTGTGCATACAAACTTACATTTGCAGTGGGAACATGTTTTTCAACCACAAAGTTAAGTTTGTTCTTGGGATAAATTCATCCCAACTACGGAACCCTTCATTGTGCGTGGTCCGACACGCATTTGGCCGGTTTTTTATGGTTAGAGGTCATTTCTAAAAGTGATACTTCAGGATCATACTATTCATTGCAATAAACACATACTTATATCTGACAACTGCTGACAACACAGCTCTAATCATGATCTAAGAATGTCAAAAGTACTACTAATATATCATCATATTCATAAAATTTGTTATATTTCAGGTTTTTCTTAATAGCATAATAATTATGGAAATCTTTGTAAATTGTGGATGCAGAGAAGTCTTCAAATCTTATAGAATTAATATGTGAAAATAATGGTGGTTTGTAAAAACATGTTGAAACAAAAGCACTGTCAAACTTCACCCCTTCCTAAGTGCAAGTATTCCATCATACATCTGCTAATGATCAAATAGTGTTCAATAATTTCAATTAGAATTGCACTAAGACTGATGTGGTTTTTTTGTCAAGAATGTATTGCCTATTCCCCACTTTGTAAGATATGAATTAATAGGACAACAAACTGCAGATAATGGTGATCATTGGTCAGAAATCATCACATAATGAAGTTAGACTTTAAAAAATTTAAAAGTGTGGCCTCAGCAATTTTCTTTAAGGTTGGTCTAGAATAAATTTAATGAGCAAATACACATTCTATCCCCTCTCTGCCAAATTCTTTGTATTTAAACAGGGATAGAGCATTCTTTTGTTGGTCTGCTAGCCATACTAAAATGGCAAGAGTATAAATGCTCTTGTTCTATGTTTGTTTGGTTTACCATCAGAAATTAAGTTTTTATTATTCAAGTCTGATGTTTTGCAAACCACTGCAGTTTTTCAGTAAGAACAGTTCTTTTGTCAAACTTACAAAGAAACCAACACAGCTGGAATATCACCTGTGTTGGCTCACCAACGCCATCTAGTGAACTTAACCTGAATCAATCATAAGTGGATAGTGGAACTGTGTCATTTGTCAAATATGGAATAATCTGGGTTTAGTACCCTAACAACATCAACCCCTGTTAATGTTTTAGCAGATGATACATCATAATTAATGAGGTGTATGTATGATTGCAAGAAGTTAGTCTCGAGTTGATCAATTTCTATTAAAAGTCTCGGTATTGATTGTCTCAGTTGGATTCAAGGTATTTCGTGAACATGACCTGAATCAATCCTAAGTGGATAGTGGAACTGTGACATTTGTCAACTATGGTATTATTTTGGTTTTAGTACCCTAACAATATCAACCCATGTTAATGTTTTAGCAGAAGATACACCATTAACAAAGTGTAAGTATGATTGCAAGGAGTAAGTCCGAGTCAATCAATTTCTATTAAGATTCTCGGTATTGATTGTCTCAGTCAGATTCAAGGTATTTTTATGTAGGGTTATTTTCATCATTGATGACTTCAATGTGGATAGATGAATAATTTTAGCTTTTTGAGCTCCTAAGAACTCTATGTGGACTCAAAGCTTAGACAAAAAGTGTTGTCAAATTGGCCTTGTTACCTTAGCTTGTTAAACAAAAATACAAGTTATGCTCCAATTTAGCCCCAAATTGATAAGTATTAAAAAACTAATTAGCTAATAATTTTATTGATTTTAAATAATCTATTATATGAAGAGCCCAAATATGAAAGAGTCGTGTTCAATCCAATTCTTGTTTATTTCTTAACTGATGCAAGAGAAAATGTACTAAATATTGGGCACACAAGCAAAAAAAGCCTCTATAGCTACTAACATTATGTAGTTGGTACCATGCACGTAGCAGTAAAATATGGAGGATGCTTATCCGATACCATCGAAAATCTCTTCTAAAACGAAAAGGACCGCTGTGATAGACAAGGAATAGCATTATTAAGCTGTTTCTCAACGAATAACGATCATTTTTATTGATAAAAAATGCTGTAAGACTAGAAATGCTGTCAATTGCCACACGATAGTACCGCCCTATCCACTGGTGTTGATGTAGCTTAAAATTGGACTTACCTCGCTCGAAAATGACATATTCCACGTACAAAATAATAATAGATGAAGAGAGATAAAAACTAAACCGAAATTATTCACTGATTGTGTAGGATTTAGTTAAGTTTCACAATTTTTTCCACAAAACAATAACACTACGTGCAATCACTATCGAACCACCACACTGAAGTTGTTGACAACGGTTCAAAACAGCCAACATAAGAAACAAAAATAATCAATTTTTGGAGAACAAACTTCGTGGTAGAGCTTGAGGTAGAATATCTATTCGACCACGATGTTACAAGAAAAAAAAAATATTTTAGGTATAATTTTTTTATTTTGAAATCTGAAATAATAAATAAACTACGTCTACCTTACGTCTACATATTTTAAAAGCTATTTGGCAAATTATTTTCGAGAAAGTATGAAAAGACACACATTACTAAATCAATACCTACCTCTTCTCTACAACATGGCCCTATTTTTTCTGTGTTTTGAAGTAGAGAAGATAGATGAGTTTGAAGAATATTTTGCCTAATAAACCTGAAAAACGATTAATAATTTATAGAATTCTGCTACATGTAAAAAATATTTTAGAAAAGAGGCAACAGAGTAGAGCAAACTCGGAAATTAATTGTGTGTTACACAAAATTAAAAACAAAAAATAAATTTCACCTTTTAAAGATCCCAAAAATAATTAATTTAAGATACGCACTCACCAGAGCACAGAAGTATTAAATATGATTTAAATAGGCATATAAATAAAAATTATTGAGCCAAACGGGAGCCAGACCACCACCTCTTAAAGCAGTATTATATTAATCTTACTTGAGTGTGGGAAAGAGATGGAGCTAGACGTCCTGTATAGCTCCATCTCTATCTCACACTGAAGTAACATTAAAATAATACTGCTTGAAGAGGTGGACAGTTTTAGGGTGCTGTTTTAAATTCGTCGACGTTATTATGTAGATTTATTGATGATTTTGTCTCTATACATATAGAAAGAGCTTACAACATTTTACAGGAACTATAAATAAGTACAAGCAATAAAACGTAGTTTGCAGTATCAATTAGCAAAATTCTATACTGAATACTGCTACATAATCAATTAATAATCAACTTACATACACCCCCGCCCATGGCTCCGCCTCCTGCAGTGTCGGATGCGGACCACGCAGCCGACGATGACTACGATGCTCCGGAGGTGACCGAGGTAGAGCTGAGAGTGGCGGTGCGCAGGTTGAATGCCAGGAATACCGCCCCAAGACCCGACGGCTTACCTGGAAAAGCCTGAGTCCTGGCCTTGGAGGCTCTCGGGCCTCGACTAAGGGGGCTCCTAAGCGCATGCTTGGAGAGGGGCCGGTTCCCGCTTCAATGGAAGACAGGGAAACTGGTCCTCATTAAGAAGCCGGGGTGCCCTGCGGACTCGCCGTCCGCTTACCGGCCCATCGTGTTGCTCGACGAGGTGGGCAAGCTCTTTGAAAGAGTCATTGCAGACCACCTCGTCGGGTGACTGGTGAGGGTGGGGCCGGATTTGGCGGAAAGCCACTTTGGTTTCCGCAAGGGGCGCTCTACGGTGGACGCCATCATGCGTGTACGAGCCCTCACGACGGGGGATGCTGTGGCCCGGGGTTGGGTCGTCTTGGCGGTGTCTCTAGACATCGGCAATGCCTTCAACACCCTGCCCTGGAGTTGCATCAGGGAGGCACTCCAGTATCACCGAGTGCCGACCTACCTTTGTCGCGTGGTCGAGGCCTATCTGCCGGACATGGCTGTCATCTACCCCGGTCACCGGGGAGAGTGGAACTGGCGAGAGATGTCGTGCGGTGTCCCACAGGGATCGGTCCTGTGGCCGCATCTGGAGACATCGGGTATGACTGGGTGCTGCGCGCCGACCTCCCTAATGGCGTCAGCGTAGTTTGCTACGCTGACGACACGCTGGTCCTGGCACAGGGGAGGTCGCGCCAGGCGGCGGCCGAAAAGGCGACATGCGGGTTTGCGACAATTGTAGAGAGGATCCGGCAATTAGGACTCGAGGTGGCCTTGCACAAGTCCGAGGCCATGTGTTTTCATGGTCCTCGGAACACGCCACCGTCGGGTTCCCAAATAACGGTAGGAGAGGTTCCCATCGGCGTCGAGTCGACGATGAAGTACAGACGCCAGCAGGTCAAGCTACCCGAAACTGTCAAATTTTCCCAATCAACCTTGAACCTAATGCTTTAGTGATAAAGTTGAAAATCTATTAAAGAAATTTGACAGATTGTAGTAGCTTGATGTGCTGCCGTCCATACCTGGGACTCGTCCTCGACAGCCGGTGGAATTTCGTGGAGCATTTCCGACGTTTGGCTCCCAGACTGGAGCGGGCCGGGGCTGCCTTGAGGCGGCTCCTGCCCAATCTAAGGGGTCCAAACACTTCCTGTCGGAAGCTCTACGCGGGGGTCGTGCGGTCCATGGCCCTTTACGGGGCTCCGGTGTGGGCGCGTTCCGTGAGGCGGCGACCGGTCCGTCGGTTGAACACGTCCCAGAGGGTCATGGCCATCCGGTTAGACCGGGGATACCGCACGGTCTCCGGGGAGGCGGCGAACCTCCTTGCCGGATTACCGCCATGGGATCTGGAAGCAAAAGTCCCCACGCACATGTGGGAGTGGCGCGAGGAGGCAAAACGCCGGGGCGTAACTCCGCAGCTGCGAGAAATCGCGGCACGGCGGACAGAGCTCCGGCAGGATCTCATGGCGGCATGGAGAGTGCGATTGTCGTAACCCAGCGCTGGGCACGCCACAATTGCGGCGATAAGTCCCCTCTTTGAGGAGTGGCTGGAGAGGCGCCACGGCGTCCTCACCTTCCGCCTGACGCAGGTCCTCACCGGACACGGGTGCTTCGGGAGGTACCTATTCCGGATAAGGCGGGAGGAAACGCCCGGGTGTCACCACTGTGTGGATCGCCCGGAGGACACGGTGGAGCATACGGTGGAGGTCTGCCCGGCTTGGGTGGAGCACCGCCGTGTCCTCGCGGAAGCGATAGGCGGCGGCGATCTCTCGCGTCCGGCCCTGGTCCAGGCCATGGTACGGAGCGAGAGTACATGGGAAGCCATTACCTCCTTCTGCGAAGCAGTAATGCTCGTGAAGGAGGAGGCGGGATGCGTGAGGGAGAGGCAAGCTTTGCGCCCTCACGCCCCTAGTCGCCGCAGGAGACGCCCTGGGCGTCGGGAATTGGCAGCCGATTCCCGGCCATCGTAGGCGCGGGCTTGCGGACGGCAAGCAATGGGTAGCTCGCCGTCTGGTAAGGACCAAGCCCGAGTCGACGGTGCGTTGTGTTCCACGCGCGCCTCAAAGAGATGTCAGCACTATTGACGGGGTCCGCTAGGGCCGATGCCAGCTAGCGTTGCGGGATGTTCGAAAGAGTTACCGTGGCCCCGGCACAGACAACAGACGGAACACGGGTGGGTTTTAGTCAGTAAAAGTCTGACACGCCCTCCCGCTCCGCCCAGAGCGGGAGAAGTCATTTGATGATTTCCCATCCACACAAAAAAAAAGGCCTATGACGGTGACATAGGTGACTGAGCGCGCGGCATGTTTCAAACAATACATAATATTACGTAGGTGGTTGTTTATACAAACATAGTAGGTATGTACTAGATACAGCCACGAGCACAAGATAAATAAAATAAAATTGTCATTGCAGTTGGGGATCTCTTAGATTAAACCCAGACTGCAATGACAATTCTATTTATCTGTGTAGTCAGGGAGTAAATAAGTGACCTTTCGCTATGTATATAAAGATTAACTAAATAATACAACTTGTTTTTTTTTACTTTTTAGTTCATTTTTTGGCAGGGCAATCGTGTTTTTTTATTTTTTTATTTTACATACATTTTAGTAACAAGTTTTTTTTTTGTTTTGTAATGTGATCGATCATCAAGGCTTTCAATTTGATACCCATATTGTAATAATTGAAGAAAAAAAAAACTAACCGCTTTTCCCTACATTTATGTTCGCATATTTCGACAAAATGTAGGGAACACCTGTTTTTTTTCGCGATTTCAGGTTTGGTCCCATAGTAAAATTTGTTCATAATGATGAGTACAATGACCCCTTAAGAGGTTAACAGTGATTAAAATTACACCTTGCATATACTACTGCCATGTATTTTTTCACATACTTATACAAAAACAACCAATTAGATGCCTGGGGGGTGGGGGACACTTGACTCTAACAAAAATTTGCACTTTAAAGCTTATAAATGATAAGTGATTTTATTTCTGTAAGTAGGTTTATACAAACACTTTTACACGTCAAACATTTTTTTTTAAACTAGATGAGGCCGGCGTTTCCTATCTGACTACTCTGAGAAGAAAGGCCGAAACAAACTCAGAGGTCACAGTCTCTTTTAAAGTCCAGACATAATCTTGGTCAGATCATGTGAAGACTATGTAGGTTGGTGTCTGAAATGGTCTTTTGAGGAAAGAACCACACAGATTGAGTAGACCTGTCCAGTCAGTGCAAGCATCTGTCAGTAATCGTACAGCTCAACATAAAAGTTAAGGAGCTCAACGATTCGACGAACAATACCAAAGAAAGGACATTTGGGTAGGCCGCATAATTTACTCGAACTGGCAAACTATGATTAAAGCTGAGAGAAAAAAAAAAGCAAGGACCCACATAGTCTTCACATTCACAGTAATTAAAAGAATATAACATTTTACAAAGTAAATATTCATGTCATTGTATATATAAACTTCATCAATGACAATGTGTATATAAGAAAAAAAAATAGCAAAAAGAAAAGAACAAAACAAAATCAGTAGGTATATTAAAAAAAAAATATTGGAGCAGCTCAATCCCACGTCTTTTTGTCATCAATGTAATCTTTAACGGTATAAAAGGCTTTCTGGCAACACTTACGTTTAATAAATGATTAGAATTTATTACAAATTATTATTTCTATCTTCATATTCTACGGCAATTGTTTATTCTAAACATAGTACTACTCCAGCACACTGCACTTCGTTTCGACCCTGTACCTTCTGACAAGAGAAGGAAGGACTTGGTTTGCATAAAGCCTCAAACTAGACATGCGTTTGCTAATCGTTTTTATCTGTTCGTAGGTCCTTTTCTATATAATAGGCTCAACAAGGTACTAAGTTTCTATAGTGTAAGGTATAAAAAATGTAGCAAAATGTATCTGAATATTTAGAGACACTACATTACACAGACACAAAACAACTTCTAGAAATTTTGGCATGATGATATTCCCCGCATAATTGTTTACTTTTGTATAATTACATAAGCTTAGTTTTAGATATTAAGGCTGGTGTTCACCAACACTAAACCGTCTGTTTAAATATTAAAACAGTTATTTAAGCAATATTTCCTGTTCACCACAACCTAAACATCGGTTATTGACGTTAACCGGATGATTATCTTAACCGAGCATCACGACATTGTTTAAACGTTGGTTACAATAGTTTTACAGAACTTTTGTAGGTTATATTGTTCGATTTCCTAACGAAGTACTTATATATTTGTGAAAAATAATGGCTTTTAATTTTTTAATGGATGGTGAATACAATCTCAATATGTTAGATTATTTGGATGAGTTAGAAACGTTGACGAGAAGACCTAGGATCTTTCAAAATCGTCATAACTTTTATGAAGAATACGACGAAATTTCATTCAAGACCAGGTTTCGTTTATCCAAGCGCAGTGCTCTTTATATTCTGGGATTAATTGAAGATAAATTAGAATTTAACACTGATAAGTAAGTACCTATAATACTACTCGCTGACTCTTTTTTATTATTCACATACCAGAAAGGTAAATTAATTTCTTTGATTTGTTTTCAGGAATAATTCACTGTCTCCCATAAACCAGTTACTGTTAACATTGAGGTTTTATTACTTTTGTTTACAATTATAACATAAATATAATACTACGAAACTTCACGAGAGAATCAAAATGAATGACACTGACAGACCAGAAAGAGCGCGCTAATAAACCTTCCAACGCAACATGTTTCTCGTAAAGCGAAAGAAACAATGAACAGCAACTTTCACATTTTATGGCATAAGCTATTATCCGGCCATATTTAAAAGTTGTAAGCGTGTATGAGATTTCGTGCTGTAACTTTACATTTTATTTGGTAGTGTTGCATTGCATTCAAAAACGCTCGGTTATGTCTCGGTTATGCAACCGAACGCCGAAAGATGACGGTGAACAGGAAAAAACCGCTCCTTGTTTAACAATTGATTATTAACAACCCGGTTACAGAATCAATGTTTAAGTTTGTTTCGGTGCACATGGCCCTAAGGCACCAAAGTAGTTGGATTGTCAAGTGATGGCCTGATACGCAGGTTTAAATTATTCTAGATCGGGCTGGTCGCTAACTAACATTGCAATTCCGCACAACCATTACTTGCACTTACAACAATATCTTAGTTTTTAGTTTATTTTAGGCACTATAATTGTATGGATAACTAAACGCTGTTGGCTAAATGTATGGACGGCAGCACATCAAGCTACTGTCAAATTTCTTTAATAGATTATCAACTTTATCGGTGAAGCATTAGGTTCAAGGTTGATTAGGAAAATTTTACAGTTTCGGGTAGCTTGACCTGCTGGCGTCTGTACACTTTTGTAAACGTTTTATTTGAATAAAGATTTGATTTCGCAAACGGATCCCTGAATCGAAAAATGTTTTTCACACGCCTGCAATATTTTTGAACGGCCTATCCGACTCCAACATGTGACAGACGAGAAAAAGAAAGTCATCTCCACTTATTTTACGAAAGATTTTATTTTACCACTTTGTCGGCATAATTAATGTGTTTATCCATGCCAAATTACAGCTTTCTAGTACTAAGTCTCGAGCTAAGCCTCGGACAGACAGATGCCGAAATTATAAGGGTTTCTTGTTGACTATGAAACCCTTAAAAATGTTTATTTATTTATTAAAGAACACCAACAGCATATACATTCAACATTGTTTTATAAAAGTATTTAGGAAAGTATTACTGCTAATGTATACACAAATTATAGGTGTACATAACATTTAAAGAAATAAGACATTGGACAGAAGCTGCTTATAAACTAAAAGTAAAATTTAAACAAAGTTATTTAACGTCAATAAAATAAAATACAAGAGAATACAAATTAATGAAGGACGTGAACATAACACGTAAATTTAAATACACTGATATACTGTATAACAGAAATTATGTGACTAAATGATAATAGTTAAGTATTTTTTTTCGAATGCTAGTCAAGGAGTCATGAAATATGTCCAGATTTGAATTTAAGTTTAATAGTAAGTTAAGTTTAAATTAAGTTTAATAAGATCATAACCCTCCTTTGACTTAGCCGTAGTCGGGTAAAAAATAAAATGGTTTTGTATCCCATATTTTTTATCATGTTTTATCCCATATTTTCTCACGATTTACATCTGGCAAGTCTCACGATTTTTTAAATTGCAATACTGATCGAAGTTGTCAATGTCATTTGTGTCATTTCTGTCAAAGATCATTGTACAGACTACTTTTGTACTTTTTATTACTGAAAATGAAAATTTCTGTATAATGTAGTGATCTGGTCATCAAAAATTTTAATGTAACTAAATACATAATTTTTTTCTAAACTTGCGAATAAATTTTTGTGTTAAATTAGGTATTATAATAAATAGTTTATATTGTGGCTGTTTTATGACTGTAATAATGAAATCAGTAAATGTGTTTAAAAAAACATTTGTGATGGCTATCATTTTAAGTGCTATTATTTTTGTTTTTTTCTGGGCAAACATGGAAATTGTAAGGTAATTAATTTAATTTTAATTATAGCAATAGCTTGCCGATTCTCACGAATTTTATAGTCATGAAAATTAAAGTTAAATAATCATTGAGTAAGAATTATTTGATAACATACATTTTTTCTAATAATTTATTAGAACTATTATGGAACGGGCCTTGCGATTCCGTTAACCGCAGTACCCATAATTATAAATTTCAACTTAAAGTATGCAACAGCTTTTCAATAAATGTTTGTAAGCATCTCAAGTATTAAGTATGATTATTTAATTTATTATCATTGCTATGTAGAACACTATTACAATCTTTAGTGGGCCCGAGTTATATTATTAATAATAAAATAACATTTACACCTAACTTGATATCTGCAACATTCTGCATCTTAAAACAAGTCTATCCATCTTTTCACAATAAATAAATTATGTCAGAAGTATAAGAATAAATGTATTCACAACTATAACATAATTATTTTATCTGTAAGCATATAAACAATCAGTTTGTTTCGGCAGTGGTTCCAAAACTAGGTAGTTAAAAGTATGCTAGGGACTGGGTATGCCAAACAATAAATTAATCTCTATACGGCTAAAGTTAGATGTTACTGGCATAGAGACATTAATTGTGTGTTCTACAGTTTCATTTGTTTTGGATAAAAATTATGGAAATAATAGGTCTTTTTTAATTGGAGATTCTATAACCAGCATTTTCAGATTTAATTATCTGTGGATTGGCGTGCAATTAGACATTCAAATAAATTTTATTCGAAAGCCGTGTTTAATTCAATTTCAAATTCAGTCATTTGTTTTTAGATAGTTTTTTGTTTTTGTGAAATTGTGGTATTTTTTGGCGCCATGGTTAAACTGAAAATTTGTACAATTTTCGAATATGAGTTCCTACGTGGAAATACTGCTGCGCAAACAACACGAAACATTAACAACATGTACGGGCCTAACACTGCTTACATAAAGATGGTAAATTATTGGTTCCATCAAAAAAAATTGTAAAATGAGGGTAGCTGGTGTTTACTTAGATTTAAGCGAGGATTTCGACACGATTGACCATAAACTACTCATCACAAAAATGGAGCACTATGGCGTAAGAGGTAAAGCCTTAAAACTATTCTTTTCATATCTTAAAAATAGAAAAATGTTTGTCGAACTTGATTCTATACAACCAAATGGGTATAAAAATAACTACAAGTCACCTATGTTAAACATTACGGCTGGTGTACCTCAAGGATCAATTTTAGGCCCTTTATTATACTACTTTAGGATGCATATCCGGTACGGCGCTAATAATCCTTCCATATCCTAAGGGCACGTCTTCCCTACCATTACCGCGCCCCCCGTTCTACTCCTTGATATGCTATGGCCCCTGTTGCACCATGAAACATGAAGCTACAGGGGCTAGTGTGAATCTTTGGGTTCATTTGAGTAATCGAGTCTGGTCAAACCACGCTGGGGTTGGTGCATTTCATTCATTCAGTTCACAATGACTTGATGTGGTAATGGTTTTCTCGGTATCCAAGTTCTTGCAGGCAATATAATAATGGCTAAACAGTAAATATTGCAATTTAGGTATTGCAATAATAATTTTACACAAATTATGTTTCTTTTCCCTAAACAGTAGTTGGAAACCATGTTTGTGCATGTGCTCTTTGAATGCACTGGCGTCACCCAGATTAGCACAGAAACCCTCGGGTCACCCAGATCTTTTAAAGACATTCTAAACAGACTAGGAGCCATAATCAACTTCTGGAGGGAGGTGGGCTGGTTGGAATAACCACCGACGGCTGCCATGGCCCACTCACAATGGTCCACATGAAGGATTAAGTGCGGAAACCAAATCCCGTAACATAAAACATAGAACCATCGCCATGCCGCTTATGAATGACTGACAACAAAGATTTTCTATTGTGTCAGTCACAGGCGTTCAATTTGTTCAATTAACCATAGCACATTTAAAGTCTTATAAACAACAGTGATCAACTCAGTTTTATGTTGAAATAAGACCCTCCACTTCTGTATTGATTGTTAAAACTACACTCCCGGACACCTGAATAGAGCCACCCTGCATATTTTTGATTAAAGGTCTCTATTATTTTAAATAATGGTACTACAAAGAAAAAAAATGTCATTTTGAATTGAAGCCACATTCACTCTCATTTCCGTGAATCATTGTTCCAAATTAAATTTGAAATTGGAGTACTAAAAAAATAGTTTCAGTTGCAATAAGTCGTATTTTTGCGTTTGTCATGGGCAAAATCATGGTTCATCATGGATTTTTTGAAGAAAACAATGATTTACATAGAGAAAACGTTTACTTGTTACTTGTGTTACCTCCAAGAGCATTTATAACGGCCGTCATGCGGTGCGGAACGGAATCAATTAATGCCACCAAGATGTGCTGTGGAATGTTGCATGCTTCCAAGATGGCAGTTTTCAGCCACTGCTAAGTTTCTGGAGCTGGTTGGTAAGCTCAAACACGCTTCTTTAGCTCATCCCATAAGGGCTCTATTGGATTCATATCAGGGCTTCTTTCTGGCCATTACATTACTGCGATGCTAACGTTTTGCAGGTATTCTCGAACAATTCTTGCAGTGTGCGCCCTTGCACTTTATGCATTATCATGAATAAAAATGAAATCCTGGCCCACAAACTCAGCACATGGCATCATATGAGCCTCTAGGCATTAACGAATGTAGCGTTCGCTATTTAGTGGTGGAAAACGTGGCACCGTCACAACCTCAAGACCAGTTTTTCCTTCGATGGCAATTCTACCCCAGACTGTCTATGACCCCACCGCCATAGGCTCGCCATTCTGTGAGCTCGTTTCAGTTTGGGACCATTGGCTGGCTCATGAGGTTTTAGACGACGTTCTTCGAGTCTCCTTCTAACAGTCAGTTCAGTGAGTCCATGAAAGTCTCGAAGCTGTTCTTGGGCCTGTACTGAGGTCAGGTGACGAATTAACGATTACGCAGGCTGGTGGTAAAGATAAACCAATCTAGTCGTGCTGTAGTGACCCGCTTTCGTGGTCCTCCCTGGTAAATTATTTGAACGGCAGAACGGCTTACATGAAGTTGTGCCCAGACTGACGAAGTTCCACAGCTTTCGCGGCTACTTCAGGTTCAGTATCTATAATTTTAACGTCAGAAAGGAATAAAAATAAGGAAAATCAATTTCGATACTCTTTTTATGCAAAAAAAGAAAATAAATAACGAAATAACTATTGACTTAAAGAAGCTTTAATCAAAGTTTTTTGCTTCTTTAAGAGCGACTAAACTCTAATTTTCTTCTCTTTTTCAAATTCTTGAATTCAACGGAGATTGGGCGCAATGAAAAGATCTCTTCAAGGAGGATATTTCTTATTATGAATGAAGAGTTCTCTTGATTGTTAGTATGTAAGGAGCTACAGAGCTCTAAATATGAGTAATTAAGAATTATTGAAATTCTGGTATTTCGTCAATTAATTAACTTTTATTAAATCTGTGCCTAGCAAACATTACCTTTTAAGTCTATAAACGGACATTTTAAAACATCGGCCTCCTAGATGCCGTTTTAGGAACAAAGTTTCTTCAAGTCGGTCGGACATAATGTTAAGCCTGCCGAAACTCCCAATACCGTTAAGATATATTACATCGAAAAGATCTCGTTTAGAAGAACGTTTGGTACTACTACGACTTGTCTGAATTACTTATTAGTTTGTTCGGCGTTAAATCGTCCAAAATGTGACGTTAACATCAACACTTAATTCTCGTCATAAGTTAACTAATTAATAAACATCAAACTTGTAAACATCATCATTATTATAAATTAATACAAAAAAAAAACATTACGCCTGAATTCCCTAAAGGGTAGGCAGATATGTATTGTACAACTACATTTTGGCTACAGTGGTAAAAATAACTCTTTAGCCAAAATGCAACAAATATAAAACAAAGTCGTTTTTCGTGTCTCTCCGTGTTTGTTCGCTTAGTTCTTCTAAACTAATGTTAATGACTAGTTCTTCACTATCATTTAGAGAACTTATTCAAGGTATAAATATGTATAATGCAGTAACATTTAACTTAATAGAGCATAGAAATCTCGATGTTTTGACAAGTCGTCACATCAGTACTAGATTGTCTCGACAACACAATTAAAGCATTTTTTATGCTCACGCTAATTTGTGGTTGTGGTTTTACACTTAATTACTGTTGTTTGAAATGTCTGTTTATAATAATTTATTTACTACTTCTATCACGGGGCGGATGCTATCAATCTTTTTATCGCGATTGTTTATATTAGAATTCTATAATGTTTATTTTTCTTTCCATCAATAAAAATGGCCTCTTTTGAAATTTACTACCAAAATACGCGGGGTTTACGAACGAAAACACATACTTTCAAACGTAATGTATTTCTGAATACTTACGATATTATTGCAGTGACAGAAACCTGGTTGCTGGATAGTATTAGCGACAATGAACTTTTTGGTAGTGAGTATATAGTTTGGCGTAGGGATAGGGATTATAGTAAAACAAAACAAACCTTAGGTGGTGGTGTATTGTTGGCTGTGTGACGTGAACTATCAGGTGAAGTTCGCTCTGACTGGTTGTCATCAGCTGAAGATCTTTGGGTTACAATTAGTTACAAAAAAAATTGACCGCACTATTCACAAACTTAACATTTGTATTATCTATCTTTGTAAGAAAAATCTGGGGAACTCCTACGAGACGCAGTTGCGTGAGTTCAGAGATTTCAACTTGCCCAATATTGAATGGTCAAGTGTCGGCACCTGCTTGCAACCCTCTGGTATAACGGGTGAATCTCAAACATATTTTTTCGATATTCTTACTGAGTGTAACTTAATTCAGTACAATAACTGTTGTAACAAATCAAAGGGAAGAATATTGGATTTAGTTTTATCCAATATTGACTTATATATTAGCGCCTGTTTACACCCTCTTGCTCCTGTAGACGATCATCATTAAACCTCTCGATATTGTATTGAATTACCATCTCGAGGCACCATTAAAACCCATTCCTCGAATGAAATGGTATTATGAGTCTGGGGACTATGATAATATTAATAGTTTGTTGAATGAATGTGTATGGGAAGACCTCTTGCTTGGCAATTCTCTAGACGACGCGGTTGATAGTTTTTATAACTACCTTCAGAATTTAATTAATAATTATATACCTCACAAAATTATTTACCCTTCTAACTACCCACCATGGTATAACTCAAGCTTAAAAAAAAATACTTAAGGAAAAATACAAATACCTACGTAAATACCGCATCTACGGCAACACATCAGATTACGATTCTTTCATGTTACTTCGCGCTAGAGCTAAAGCAGTTGAGGAAGAATGTTATAAATCTTACATTACCAGAACTGAAGATTATATCGTAAAAAAACCCAAAAATGTTCTGGTCTTTCATAAAAGCGAACAAAAAAGGCACTAATACTCTCCCCTCCACTATGTCATTAGAAGGTTGTTGCTACCACACAAGTGATGAAATTAGTGATGCTTTCGCCGCGTACTTCCAGTCAAATTTCCTTTCTACTACAGATCGAATTTCAAGTACCTCAAATCCAATAAATGTTTCTACGGACTCAACACTAAACATAGGTGATATTGAAATAAATTCAAACTATCTGCTTAGGCTTTTGGAATCTTTAGATCTCACTAAAGGTGCGGGTCCCGACAACATACCGCCACTGTTTATAGCGAAGTGTGCCAAAGGACTAGTTAAGCCACTAACGATTATTTTCACACGTTCTATTAAGGAGGGAATAGTTCCTAGTATATAGAAGTACGCGTATATAACACCGGTACACAAAAGTGGGAATAAGAGCGATATTAATAATTACAGACCCATATCCAAATTATGCCTGTTTGGTAAAATACTTGAACGTATCATCTACACGCAAGTTTACAGCACTTTTTCTTCGGCCTTCATTCCCCAACAGCACGGTTTTCTGAAAAACCGATCGACCACTACTAACTTACTGTCTTTTGTCGACTTCACTACATCAAGTATGGATGATGGAGGTCAGGCGGACTGTATTTTTACAGACTACAGTAAATGTTTTGACCGTATTGACCATTATACAGGGTTACAGGGAAAGTCGTACTGAATATTAAAGGAGGTTATTATTCAGGTCATTTCTGATGATTTTGATTCTGAAATAAAATGTCCGAAACTTAACCGTTATGGAGATATTAAATTTTAAAGATTATTTTTAAAAATCCTATATTTTTTGGCTTTTAGTCGTTTTCTTTGGGATTAGAGCTCCTAGAGTCGGTTTTTTTTTTATGTATCTAGTTAGAAGACATGTCCATTAATAAAAATGATCAATAGAAACTGAACCTACTACTAACAGCTTAAAAAACTGCTCGACAACGGTTAGCATTATGAATTTTCTAATAGTGTTCTTAACTTTGATGGGCTTTAAAAAAAAAAATGTATGGAACTTATTCTGCGAATAACTACAAAGTTCTACGTCTCTTTAGCTATTCAAAAAGGTATATCATCTACTAGGTTTGTTCATAAAATCTTAAAATAATGTCACTAGAATAGGCCCATCTGGTAGTACAACATAACAGAATTTCGATACAAAAGAATCCGGCTTACTACCTGGCACTTTTAAACAATGAAAAAACGTTTGGGTAGACATTGTTTGTGCCCGGGAGACGTGCGGTGACAGGTATTTATGTCATTTTAAATGTCTGAATTGTCAAATCGTGGATCGTGGTGTTTGTTTAGTCTGCTCATGCGATTCTTCCATGGTAGATGTGTTATCCGTGCCCTCCGATTTTTTTTTGTAAAAACGCGACTTGGCTTGGATTTTTGGACTGTTTCATCTTCTAACTGTGTGACGTGGCTTGTAACTGGACTTTAATTTGTGTTGTGAACATGGCAACATTTACCAACGAGGAATATGCTGACATCCTAATGTGTTATGGATTTTGCGAAGGAGTGTCGTTGCGTGCACGCAATGAATACATGCTAAGGTATCCTACTCGCCGAGTACCTGATATTGGCGTATTTGACAGAGTTTATCGAAGACTACGAGAAACTGGTTCTGTGCTAGTACGTCGGACTGACATGGGACGACCTCGTGTTCTTGATGACGACGACGAAGATAATGAAATACGACGTCTCTTTGAAGCCGACCCAACCACGTCAACAAACGTTGTCGCTCGACGGCTTGGTATTTCCCAGTGGAAAGTCTGGTTCGTAATGCACAGTTCTGGGCAATACCCTTACCATTACACGCCAGTGCAAGTAATTGAAGAAGGGGATCCATTGAGACGACTAGACTTCTGCAGATTTATGCTCAATGCCGATAATGAAGATCCGGATTTTTTAAAGAAAATCATGTGGACAGATGAGTCGAAATTTGACAAAGACGGCATCACAAACTATCATAACACCCATTATTGGGCTCCCAAAGCGCAAGGTAACCCCAAGAAAAAAAGACCAAAAGGGTCACAAAGGAGATTCAGTCTTAATGTGTGGATGGGTATAATATCAAATAACTTGATAGGGCCATACTTCCTGCCCGATAACTTGAATGGCGAGACATATGAAAACTTTTTGAGGGAGGAGTTACCCTCTTTAATGCAAGACTTGCCTATTGCATTGAGACGAGACATGTTCTTTCAACATGATGGCTGCCCAGCGCACTACAGAAGAAGTGTTCGAGCATGGTTGGACGAGAATTATCCAAACCAATGGATTGGAAGAGGCGGACCCATAGCATGGCCGGCGAGGAGCCCCGATTTAACGCCGATGGATTTTTATGTGTGGGGTCATATGAAAAGCCTAGTATACGACCAAATGACACCGATCGCAAATGTCGATATTCTAAGACAAAAAATTATTGATGCGGCTGAGGAAATGAGGCGCAACCTACGAACTTCTGTCGTGAAAAGTAATTTAAGAAAAAGAATGAGACTTTGTGTAAGAAATAGCGGCGGCCATGTAGAACATGAATTATAAAAATATTGCTAAAATTTTTGTCTTTTTTTTACGTATTTTAGCTACTTTTACCTCAAACTAAAAATGTACCCTCTCCTAACTTAACTGTTATTTGGGCAATGTTTTGCCTATTTAATAGCAAGTGTTATACCTTTTTGAATAGCTAAAGAGACGTAGAACTTTATAAAATTATTTGCAGAATAAGTTCCATACAATATTTTTTATTAAAAGCCTGTTAAAGTTAAGAACACTCTATTAGAAAATTCATAATGCTAACCGTTGTCGAGCAGTTTTTTAAGCTGTTAGTAGTAGATTCAGTTTCTGTTGATCATTTTTATTAATGGACATGTCCTCTAACTAGATACATCAAAAAAACCGACTCTAGGAGCTCTAATCCCAAAGAAAACGACTAAAAGCCAAAAAATAAAGGATTTTTAAAAATAATCTTTAAAATTTAATATCTCCATAACGGTTAAGTTTCGGACATTTTATTTCAGAATGAAATTCATCGGAAATGACCTGAATAATAACATCCTTTAATATTCAGTACGACTTTCCCTGTAACCCTGTATACTGTTACAGAAGATTTATTATGCAGGTATTCATGGTAACTTATATCGGTGGATAACATCTTACATAAAGAACCGTTCCCAGGCTGTTGTAATCAACGGTGTTGTGTCGAAGCGGCATGTAGTCCCTTCAGGAGTTCCCCAGGGTTCGCTCCTTGGGCCCTTATTATTCAACATTTTCTTAAATGACATTCACACATGCTTTCAAAATTCATTATTCTTACTTTACGCAGATGACATGAAAATTTTCAAATGTATAAACGATGTCTATGACTGCTATGATACAAGCTATGATATCAAGATCTCGAAAGACTAGTACATTATTGTCAGTCGAATAATCTGGATATCAATGTATCTAAATGTTATACAATCACGTTTACTCGCAAGGTCAACAGTATATCCCATACATATACTCTAAAGAACGATCAGTTGAAACGAGTAGATTATATACGAGATTTGGGTGTGATACACGATTCCAAACTTGCCTACGAGAAGCACGTAGATCACATAGTAAATAAAGCTAACAAAGCCATAGGGTTTCTAAAAAGATCTTGTTCCCAGTTCACAGATATCAAAATAATCAAAATATTGTACTGTTCCTTCGTCCGTAGCTCACTTGAATACTGCTCGCAGGTTTGGAATCCCATGTATGCCATCTATATCTCTAGATTGGAATCCGTCCAGCGTAACTTTACGCGATACCTGCAGTATAAGTGTAAAACCGGCAATCATAATTATGAGTCAAGATGCAAAAGGTATCATTTACTGCCACTTAGAGAGAGAAGGAGTATATCTGATATCTCTCTCCTCGTCAAGTTAGCACAATCTTACATAGACGCCCCGCAACTTCTTTCCAAAATTAATTTACGCGCCCCTACTAGATCCTTTCTTCTTCTTAACGTCCCCCGCTGCTATACAAATTACAGACAGAATTCATTCTTTATAAGATGCGCAAAGTCTTACAACAATTTGGTTGAATTTTCTGAACTTGACTTATTTACTACTAAGCCGAATGTATTCAATCGAATACTTACTAAACATTGATCGAATTGGTTCACTAACTGTTTTTCTTTAGCACTTAACTACGTATCATTTTTGACTGTATAATATTGTTTACGTACAGCGTCATTGTTAATTTACTTTTTTTTATAGTTCTCTCCATCAAGCATGCTCTTCATATTTAGCTGTTTAAATGCGAAAACATGTAATTGGTTTTTAGTTGCATAATTTGTTGTTAAATTTGTAGTTGTTAATACTGTTTGTTCTGTTACAATAAAATAAAATACAATAAATAAAAGCTGCTCATTTACTTGACATTTATTTTTCCTGATCCCCAAGTCTTGTCGGATTGCCGTCCTATCCATATTTGTTTTAGTAGCAAAGGTTCTTCTTGAAAAGCTCTTTCCATTGGTGTATATCTTTATCTTATGGCTATTTGGCTTCAGGGCAGAAACCCATAGTTCAGTGCCCATTCTCTTTTGGAACAATGGTGAAATGATGGCCAGTATATCAGCTTCAGAACTGCATATAAACTTTTTCTCTGACTTATTAATTTTGATGTTTTTGGATATAAACATAAAAATGCACGGTGGCTCGATTTAAGAGATCGAGGGTGTGTGTGTGTGTGTTTTTAAATGACAAAAATTATTTACTGCAAAATGGACTCGTAAGTCGTAAGCAAATGTTTTACTTACTTTTACTTAAGTTAGAATGAGAACAATGCATAATCATTTCAATTAAGCCAGTAAATTAATTAACAATAAAATTCTCTACCTTCATTAACTAGACAGCTTAGTCTTTTAAATAAGACTCCAATATATTGTAGCGAAAAAAATAAAAAGGGAAATGCACTTTTTCGCTAAAACACGTTTAATTTTCTTGTAATAAAGAAAATAGAAAAAAAAATACCTAGGAATTTTGGTATAAAAAGTAAAAAAAATGAATATTTAAAGTATAAAAAGAGTTGCAAGTTGATTTATGTAAAGAAAAAATTAGCAGAGAACTTGGGTCCGATAGGGTGAAGTACGCGAATAACGAAAGAAAAATAAAACGTACTAACTAGTCGATTGCAATCGCTATTAGGTAACGCTCCCAAAATAAATCGTAATGGAAAAAAGATCAGAGGACCAAGGTATCTCGCATTTAACAGATTTGGAAATTTAAAATTAAGTAGTCAATGAATTAAAAAATCCGCAGAGGGTTACTAACTACATTATTAAACTAGTACGTAAAAATAACATATAAAACCGTTGACATAACGTAATTACGTCCGGCGAGGTGTCGTAGACTGTAGGAAGTAGTCCTCTGCTCAGGAGCTGGTGTTGGTTGCGTGAACTTTCGCAGTCAAGATGTGGTCCAACACTCGGCGTAGACCAAGGGCGTCCAGCGTTATTTTAGGCCAAAACCTGGAGGTCGAAAGGCGGCCTGTTCTAAGCTGTTCAATCCTAAGGCAAAATGAATTAGGGTTAGACCAGCGTGATCAGACTGAACTTCCGATTGAGGAAAACTGTTAAAAGTTACGTACCAGGAAAAATAAAGGTGAAATCACCTGACTGGTACTCAATACTCAATACACAATATCTTTATTGCTTTACCATAATGTGTACTAATAGATAGGATGGCACGGATAGCAACTTGCTATAAATAAAATTCACAAATTACACGTTAATTTTCCACAAACTGGGTCAGTATCAATTGATCAACTTTTTGCAACTGAAAAAAAAATTAGGACCCATCTGTCAGAAAAAAAAATTCGAATCACGAAATAAAAAGGTAAAAAATCGACCAGACTCAAAAGACAAACGGAAAAAAGGTTGACAATAAAGAACTAAAAAGTTTTGACATGCAGAGTTATGCTGCAATATGTAAGTTGACCTGTTTATTAAAACATTTTGTCTGTCAGGTAATACAATATCAATTTTTATGTAAGACTAGCTGTGCACCGTGACTTCGTTTGCGTGGAAGTCGTAAGATCCTCAATACATATAATACACTAAAATAACAGCCACTTTTTAATAAAAGCCCGGAGTCTGGATTTGTGCCCGATAGATGGCAACAGGCAAATTAAAGGGAAAAATTTACAAGTCCGTGATAAGGCCTGTCGTACTGTATGGATCGGAATGCTGGGCCGTGAAGAAGACGGATGAAAAAAGATTGCATGCAGCGGAGATGAGAATGTTGAGATGGATGTGTGGAGTGACGAAAATGGATAAAGTAAAAAATGAGTATATAAGAAGAAGTTTGAAAGTGGCGCCAGTGACAGAAAAGTTGAAAGGAAATCGTTTGGCTTGGTATGGGCATGTGAAGCGGAGGGAGGAAACGCATGTGACTAAAAGAGTGATGAATATAAATGTTGATGGATGGAGAGGGAGAGGAATGATATGAAAGAGAAGGGAGTGAATGATAGCGTGACTTTTGACAGGGGAAAATGGAAAGAGAAAACGTGTTGCGCCGACCCCAAGTGACATGGGACAAGGGCAGGAAGATGATGAGATGGCAACAGGCTCGCCCCCTATTACATGGGACTTAAACATAACTGGCGAAATGTGAGTGTAGTATAGGTACACCTCTGCCTAACCCTTCGGCGAAACAAGGCGTGATGTTATGTTATGTTTTTAATAAAACTCCCTCGTCACCCGACCTGCCGCGTTGCATCGCCCGCCGGCGCTGTTATATCGTTTTCGCTTAGCGTTCAAAAATTAAAAAAAACGTTTTTTTGTTGTAAGTACCGTGTACGGTCAAAACCGTTTATATAGACTTAGAACGGACCGTCGGATTACGGTACATCATAAAATCACGCCTGTAATGAGTGTAATCTCCGATGGGTTAGGCAGAGGTGTAGTACATTTCGCCAGTTAATATATTTAAGTCCCATGTAATAGGGGGCGAGCCTATTGCCATCATACAGGCACGAAACCTGACACAAATTGAATCAATTTTGATCAAAGATTGATTATGAATAAATTTTATTCTTTCCGTACCACCGAAACTACGGCTTTAGTACTAAACAAGATTTTTCATTAGAAATTGGTTTTAAACCATCGAGCCATTTTTAAGTGTCGAACTTTATTCCGACTGAGATAAAGTTCTAATTACAAAAACTGACTTTTAGCCGGAGTCCAAAACATCGTTATCTCTACTTCCAACAATTGACTGAAAGAGAATGATGTTCTAAATACGTTTTGCGCTAAACACATTTAAGGTAGATCCGCAGAGGTAGCCCGCGAAATTAGATGCATTAAAGGCTGACAACCAGCCTTACCGAGGGGTATCGTGTTACCCAGTAACTAGGTTGTGGAGGTCAGATAGGCAGTCGCTCCATGTAAAATACAGGTATTCAGCTGCAGTCTAACCAGACTGGAAGCCGACCCCAATATAGTTGGGAAAAGGTAGGCAGATTGATTTTAACTTTTTTTAATTATTATTTTACATGTTCTGTGGGAATATCAACTGGCTATCTTTAAAGGTTACAAAGATTCATTGCTGTGACGGAAAATTTGAGTGGCACACTTTGGGCACAGAAAACTGAAAAGATAAGGTAATAATAACAGAAAAATCATGTGTACATATTGTTGGTATTGGTTTGTAAGGTACCTATTAAAATCATCTTTTCCTACATACTTGATTCATATTAGGTCTGAATGTATTTTGTTTAGTGTAAGCTTTGATTTGAGTCGTCCATCCCATCCATTGTTACAATACTTCATCAGTCAAGACAATCATAGTAATATTTTTTTTTATTTGGTTTATGTCAAATTTCCTAAGGAAAGAACTGATTAAATATGCAATGTCGCTCATGGGCATGTGACCGCCCGTAATTTTCTGAATATTCATGAAAAAATGTCAAAAATAAACTTTAAAGGGGGGGGGGGGGGTCTATCTATAATATTTTTCATGTTATACAATTTGCCTCGTTGGTCTAGTGGTCGCAAGCGCTACTGCTGAGCATGAGGTCCTGGGTTCGATTCCCAGGTCGGGTAAATTGTTATTGGGTTTTTCTATCTAGAATTTCTCAGTAGCAGCCCGGAGTCTGGATTTGTGCCCGAGCAATAGCCTCGCCCCCTCTTACATGGGACTTAAACATAACTGGCGAAATGTGGGTGTACTATGGGTACACCTCTGCCTAACCCTTTGGGGAAGCAGGGCGTGAATGTTATTCAATTTTTAATTTTTTAAGTAGTTTGTAGATTTGCTTTCTATTTTTTGACACATCTCCGAAGTTTATGGGTCGATTGCGATTCTGTTTATTATTTCTAAAAGCTTATGAGTTATTTTACCAGATTAATTAACATTTTTAATAAAAATTATCGACTATGAAAAAAAAACCGGAGTTGAAGTAATTTTTATGGACAAAAAATTAAAAAAAATCAATCAAAAAATTGTGTATCTATTGAAAAAAAAACTAGTGTAAGTCCATTAATTGTCCCCATAGGGTGAGTTTTTTAATCATTATTTGTAATCTACTACATAACAGCTACAAATTTACAGAACATTATTGATACCAAACTGTAACGAAATCCGAGGTAAAATTCTAAAACTAAGAGTCAAATTTAGGAAAAAAAATGTAAAAAGGGGGGTCCCTTTTAAAGTTTATTTTCGACATTTTTTCATGAATATTCAGATAATTACGGGCGGTCACATGCCCATGGGCGACATTGAATAAACAGCCGTTTTAAAGTCGGTAAACTCCGCTCTTAATCTTTGACTAAAATCATCCATGCCTGGTTTGTGAGGTATTTTAACCGAAGTTTATCTATTCGATAGTGCTCACAAACGCGATAATGGCAAACCGAGAGCACTATTGATTCGACATTGATTTGACATGGCGCTTCTGAGCACTCATTTATGAACAAAATTAAATTAGCTCAAATACACACGTCAACACAACCTAGGGATATTTTAATTACTTATTCATGTTTTGCAACGAAACTACACAGAATTTCTTATCGCATCCTCATATCAAAATGCGCAGTTTTTTTATACCCTAACAGGAATATATCCCATGCGTGCTAAATTGGATTTAAATCTGGGGCTGCGCGAGCCAGTCCAGTGTCGCCACATTATGTTGCTGTCATTGAGTTACCACTCGAGCCGTATGTGGGCGGGCATTATCATGCATAAGCATAAAGTCTTGACCCGTTTGCAACCGGTGTGGTTGGACTACAGATGCTAGCACCTCATCACGGTATACTTTGCAGCCGTTAAGCTGCCATGTACACAAACGAGGCCAGTTCTCCCGCCTAGGCGTATTCCCGCCAATACCATGATTATTCCACCTTGATATGGATGGACTTCCTGGGGATTTCGCAGGTGGATGTCACGTCCACGTGTTCGCCAAACACGTATTCTTGGTGTATCTGGATGGAAGCCGAACCGGGATTCATCTGAAAATATCATCAGACCACTGACAATTATTCCAAGCAAAATGTTCGTTTGCCCATTCTTTTCATCCGCGATTGCCTCGTCGCAGTGCCGGAATCCGAAGTGTCTACGAGCATGAGGGTTGACTTCGTGCAGTCTCCTCTTGATAGTTTGAGCGCTAACAAGGACCTGGTGTTCCGATTGTAACTTCAAAACCATTTGCCTTGCCGTAAATTTTGGCTGTCTTCTCGCCGTAATTTGTAAAAATCTGTCTTGTCTAGTGGTGGTTACCCGAAAATTCCCAGTCCGCCGCTCAGCTACCTCGCCAGTGTCCCGGTAGCGAGACCACAATCTTGATATGACGCTTTGACTGGTGCCAAATGGCATCAGCAACATTGCACTGACTCGCGCTAGCTTCCAGCATGCCTATTGCTATCAACACTTATCTGGTTAAATGTCGGCGTTCCATGGTATAGAGAAACCCACCAATATTAAATAACGTGCGAAAAATTAAAATTTTGGTTAAAAACAGTTAAGTACCCAAATCTTTAACTCACAGGTAAGAAAAATCCTATAATTGAATTGGAGACTTGTAAAGTTAATTCAATTTTGCCGGTTTCGTCATATTTATCACCATTAATTTGTAATATCTCCGTGCGCGTCCTCGTCTCAGTACCGTACGTCATGCATGGTGGGCAGAACACACTGGTATAGAGTCGGGACTTCAGACATTGTGGAATTATGGTTGATTCTTCCCAAGCTGTATTCTTCTCGATATCTCTGTTGGTTGATGCTCTTTGCTAAATGAAAGAATATGACCAACATAGACATACTTGTCAACCATCTTCAATGTTTAATTTCCGATTTTAAGGGTCGGTACCAGGAAAACGTGTTATGAGTGTTGGGATAAGTTTATATAGAAAACTTAAAGTAGTAGCCACCACACTCGCATCCTAAGTAGACTAAAAAATATTATATATTGTTCCGGGACATACTCGACTTGTGTGCCTAGTTTTTCCATATTTATACAGCCAATTGGGTAACAAACATCCAAATCTTTTTCGTCTTTGTCTTGTAGTTGTTTCATGTATTTTTTTTTTTCAATAGATCTGGCGAGGTAACAGGTATACCTCTGAAAGTAAAGAACAAATTGTGCTACGTAAACTTCAAAGATGAGAGGAGCCATGTGAACAAGACGACTGATTTGAAGATGATATACTTTGTGACACCTACATACCCCCGGCCAGAGCAAGTGCCGGAATTAACGCGGCTTGCACACACACTAATGCACGTCCCGCGCCTACACTGGATCATAGCTGATGACCAGCCGGGCTGCTCTGATATAGTTTATGATATACTAAGGTAAGATAGATAAAATACTTATTTATTGTCCATCGTCTGTTCAGGGCCTTACTAAAGAGTAAGGCCCTGAACAGACGATGAACAATTTGTCCGCGACGACAGCGCTGCCGATGCTTGCTGGATGACCTCTTTCGCGATCATTCGCACACAAAATGTCCGATGTCTACTGAGCGCCTAAGTGGATTTTTATTTAATTTCTTTCTATTTTTTGCCCGCTCTAGAAAAGATTTTCTGAATGACAAAAATAAAGAATCCGAGCAGATAGCGCGGGTTCTCATGGCTGCTTCAAACATCTGTGAGCAACGAGCAGCGTCTCGGTGTGAACTGACCCTTATGGGCAATGATTACATAATAATTACCAGTAATCAGAATTATGTTTGGGGTTTATGAACGTGGAACAAAATCCCGGATTTTGTGTTATAAATTGTATTTTGATTTAGACAAAGTTTATTGTTCTTTCATTTTCCCGTTTCAAAATGTCTATGAAAAAGGTTAAAAGACCGTCAAGACATAAACATAAAACAAGTACAATCACAGCCAAAATAACGATTCAGCATCAGGTATTGCGCCGTAATATCAATTCCGCAGAATGACTGACCTAGTACAGTCACGAGCACTAATATGTATACACTTAGCACAATTCAAAGCGATTTTCGCTTGGAATTACGATTGCAACTTTGAGATAAGACCTCTTTCATAATAGTATGCGTTTCAAAAGACTATGTTCGTAAAAACATAACATTACAATTAACACAGTAGGAGAAAATTACTGTTAAAAGTTGCACAGTGTATACATATTAGTGCTCGTGACTGTACCTAATCAGAACGAATTAAAAATGTGGCACTGAAAGACTGCTATGACATTAAATTAAAAAAAAATATATATTTATATTTAATGAAATGGCCAGGCTATTACAAAGTTTTTAGGTTTATGTCAACTTGACATTGGTCATAGGTGTTTGATATTTTGATCTTTGTCATCAAGTAATTAAATATAGTTTTCAATGCAACAGTCTGCTCAGTCCCATAGCTTCAAAATGTATTAGGTGCCCTGAGTTGATAAAGGAAAAAATAATAAAATTGACGAATATACATATAATAGTAGTTTATGAAACTGTTGCATAATGAGGGCTATTAAGACACAATAGTATTTACACGTGTGTTTTAATACCTAGTTATATGCAGTTTCATACACTATTTTATCTACTCTCATACATTGGGATTGAACCTATTAAATAAATGATTTTTTACCTTTTTTGCATTTGCCATGCCATAAAGTCGTGATAGCATTTATCATATGTATAATCTTTTCAACTGTCCTGGTAATATAATAGTATGAGTCATTTCCGTCGCCGCATATTAAATTTTGGGTGGAGTAAAATTTTCTTCACTTTCACTGTTATTAGACATTTTTAAGAAGAATAAAAAAAATCCCACGAAATTCAGTTCATCAAAATACCGCGCATGCGCTAAAGCGGCGCTGTGACAGACAAGTATCATAAAAATTGGAATCAAAACTTTTTGTAATGTTATAAAAATAGTCCGCCCATATGCGTTCCATTAGAAAAAAATAATTGATGGAAACTCCTTGGTGATATTAACTTCTTGGATTTGCTCTGGAAAATCTGGATTCTTCTTTCTTCTTCTTAGGAGTAATTAATGCCTGTATCGTAATGGTAAAAAAGTTATTATATGATATTATTTTGTTAAGGGGGAAGCGCTAAGGTAGCCGCGAAATTCAAATTTTCTTACGTTTTTTGCAATTTGCAGATCAGTATTAGGTTATATATGTTGATTGAAATATGATTCGCGACCGTAACAAATGAGTTTACAGAATTATATTTGTTAAAGTCATCAATACAACTCTCTAAGACCAAGTAAGTCTATTGAATGACTTTTTTTTTTATGAAATCTTAACATTTCAGGATTATACTAACTTAAGGAATTGTATTACTAATTCTAATATTATAATTCTATAAATACATATTTGTTACGGTCGCGTATCATACATTGATCAACATACACCCAGACACTGAGCTGCAAATCGCAAAAATCGTAAGAAAATTTGAATTTCGCGGGCTACCTTAGCGCTTCCCCCTTAACGAAAAAGTGTTATAATATGATTCTATTTTTAAATTTCGGTATTGTGCTTATAAAGTATGTCAATATAAACTCGTTTTGAAGTTTATAATTCGAATTTTACGATATGAGAGTAGATAAAAGACTTTACTGTACTTTATTGACATCTATTACTATACTTACATAAACATTATCTCATTCTAGGCGGTCAGGTCTACCCTACACACACATATCAAGCCCAAAGCCGTATACTTACAAAGAAAGTAATTTCCCTCGAGGAGTGTCGAACAGAAGAGCATCACTGGCGTGGCTCAGAGAAAACGTACACGAAGGAGTCCTATACTTTGGCGATGATGACAACACCGTTGACCTGCAACTCTTCGATGAGATAAGGAATACGAAGAAAGTGTCCATGTTCCCAGTTGGCCTCATCGGAAGCTATGGAGTGTCCACACCGGTCGTCAAAGACGGAAAGGTATTCAATTTTTTTTTTTTTTTTTTTAAGGAGGAGGTTCTCAATTCGTCGGAATCTTTTTTTTTATTATTTTATGTATGTTCCCTGATTACTCGAAGATGACTGGCCCGATTTGGACAATTATTTTTTGTTTGAAAGGGTATACTTCCCGGGTGGTCCCATTGTTATCAGGTCAGGATCTGATGATGGGATCCTCGAGAAATTGAGGGAACTCTTCAAGTATTATACGGACACCTATAGCGATTTGGGTTTTTTTTATAGTAACTCGTGCATTTGCTCTCGAAAAGCACCATTTGGTCAAACGAACTGATGATGAAGAGCACAGATGGCCACCGGAACTACTCAATAATAAGTAATATATCACCGGTTGCGATTCGATTACTTTAATATGATTGCTTAGCAAATTATGCTCGTCACAATACATGTGAAGTGGAGCTGATGATGAAGTACCAGGAAAACTCCTCAACAATTAACGTCCCTGCATTGGGAAAAGTAATATTTTGTAAAAGGTGATGAGCAGTTGTCATTAGGCTGTTGTAACTTAGATAAATTACAAACCGACCCACTAAAAGGAGAAAATAAAAAAAAAATTAAATATACTCTAAAAAGGTGCCACTACCTAGAAAGTTATTTGTGATATATTTTTCAATTAATTAATTAATTTAATGTGATAACCTACTTGCTATTTTGTACTATACCTAGTCTTGCCATAAATACTGAAACAAAGAAAAAAAAAATGTTCTATTGCAAATAACATTTATTACTTTTACAGTGTGTTAGTTTAATAGATAAATATAAAACAATTTAAAATATAAAAAGCTTATTCGAAGTGGTCTCCATTGGCTGCAATACAGTCCTTTAAACGTTGAGGCCAGTTATCAATAGAAGCACGCACTCTATCCATGGGAAAATTCTTCACTGCCAATCGTACGGATTGTTTTAGGGACTCCAAATTATCATGGCGTTTAGAGCAAGCCGTACGGCTTGCTCTAAACGCCATGATAATTTGTATTCAATGTATTGGCGCCAAAATGAGGAAACCTAATGAACAATCATATAAAAATGACAGATTCCAAATTCAAATGTAATATTTTGTTTATTTTTAATTGTAAGGGTCAATCCCCACTAAAAGAGCAGCGGCGCGCAGCGGCCGTAAGAGCAAGTGACTGAGCGCGGCGCCGCAAGGCGCAGTGTGGCGCCGCGCGGGGCAGTGCGGCGCCGCGAGAGGCAGCGCGGCATCCCGAGGCGCCGCAATGAGCCTCCGCGTGGTAGCTTTGAAAACTAGTGTGCGATCTACTTCACTCAAGGAAAGTTGTGTGGCAATAAATATGGTGGATTTGGATTTATGTATCATAACACTGGCTGTAGAAGAAGAACAAGAAGTAACAAACAAAACGGAAAGAAAAAGGAAAAGAAAATTTTGGGTACATGATTTATGGAAGAAAAGAAGAGAAGTTGGTGAATTTGAAACATTTTGTAAAAAATTAAATCAGTACCCAGATTTGTACTACGATTATTATAAAATGACCTATATTCAATTTGAAACCTTAGTGAATATCTTAAAGCCACACCTCAAGAGACACGAAACAAATTTTCGAATACCTGTATCTGTTGAAGAACGATTGTCTATATGCCTCAGGTAAGTATTATTTTGTATAATTATATTGTTTTGTATAATTTAACTACCGCGACCATTGGATCGGAAGTCAAGCACACTACCACTGACCCAGACGGTCTTCAGTTAATTAACTAGACTGTTTAAAAAAACATATAGATATTAGATATAAACTCAAAACATTTTAAATAAAAGAAGGTTATTTTATATTCGTCGTTTTAATCAATTATTTTTCATAATAATATTAATTAATATTCTGCCTAATTATATTACTTGTTTTGATTACATTTCGTTGACCATGTCGTTCAAAGGATTTGAGTAGTTTGTTTCTGTTGTATTGTCAATCAATGAAAAATTACTGATCTGTTGTGGTGTGTAAGTTGAAGATGGCTGTTGTGGTGTCCTAGAAATTGTATGCGGTGTGTAAGTTGAAGGCGTATGCTGTGGTGTCCTAGGTATTGGGTATGGTGTGTAAGTTGAAGGCGTTTGTGGTGTTCTAGATATTGGTTGTGGTATATAAGGTGATGGCGGTGAGTCGGTTGTGTAAATTCCTGTGGCACCAGTATCCAAATCAGTTGATGAGTTATGAGCTTCATTACTTTCAAATGACGCCAGTTTAATCTCTTCATTATTGACAAGGCGGAAAATTTCTTTCTTTAGTTCAGCTTGCACTTTTGCTGGCATTCTCTTTACAGTACGGCCCATGGTGAGAAAAAAGCTGATAGTGGGGTCATCTTCCTTTAGCTTTGACTCCATATATTGTTTATATAACATTGTTGACAGTTTTGGTTGTTCATTTTAAGGAGTAGGTGTCCATGATGATTGTGATGGCGGTCTTGATATTGAAGGTCGTGGAGACGGAACAGACTGAGATTCAATGTCTGTAACTTCTGGCGAACTATCCAAATTTGTAGTCTGTTTCTTGTTCTGGATAAAAGGCTTAATGAATTGTAGCTCGTTTTCATACTTTATAGCGCGATCATTCGACCTTGCAGAACCACTTTTAGATTCTCGTAAACGAAGACTTTTTCTGTAGCTGTCTCGCAATTTTTTCCAAAGTTTTTTGCATTCTACCACAAAAAAAAAAAAAAAAGAAAATATTATAATAACAATAACAACAACACAACGATATGTGGTGCACGGGTGTACGCCTGTCCAAGACAGCGTTCGGTTGACGAACGTTCGGAGAACATGCAGCCTTTGTAAATATATGTATGTATCACTATACAACCTTTCGGAGTTTTAACCGTGACATGTTTTTGTTTCAGATTTTTAACTACCGCCATCAGTTTTCAGGCACTATCTCATAGTTATAGATTGGGACACAGTACTGTACACACTATTGTTCATGAAACTTGCGGAGCTATTTGGAAATATTTACAACCACATGTTATGCCAAAACCGACACCACAGTTATGGACCCGAATAGAAGAAGAATTTAGAACTATATAGAACTTTCCTAATTGTATTGGTGCGATAGATGGCAAGCATGTGAATATTCGGGCACCTTGGAATAGCGGTAGCCTCTTCTATAACTACAAAAAGTTTTTCAGTACTGTTTTGCTAGCCATCACTGACGCAAAATACAGATTTATTGTAGTGGATATCGGATCGTATGGACGCAATAGTGACAGTGGCATCTTGAGCAGTTCCAAACTTGGGAGAAAACTTCAAAATAAAACACTCGGTATATATACTACCTAATAAATGTTTGCCAGGTACGAGAGAGGAATTGCCTCATGTTTTTGTTGGGGATGAAGGTTTTCCCCTGTCTGAACACTTGATGAGACCCTATCCTAGCAACCAACTAACAGGCGATAACGAAAAAAAAAAATTTAATTATCGGTTAAGCCGCGCAAGGCGTATTGTAGAAAGCAGTTTCGGCATACTACAACAAAAGTTCGAAGTGTTCCAAAAAAGAATACGAATGCAACCGAGATATGTCGACATTATGATTCTTGCATGCACATGTTTACATAATTAGATAAGAAATCATGACATTGAAAATGATTTTGGGGATCAGTTGGAAAATGTATCTGCTGCAACAAATAGTATTTTACAAATTGTAGATGAACAGGAGAATGATGACCTACAAAATAATAATAGTGGTATAATCGTTAGAAACAAATTCAAGTCTTTTTTCAATTCTCCAAATGGGGCGATAACGTGGCAAAACGAAAGGTTGGATTTTGTTAGGTAAGGAGCCGAAGTTAATGTATAGGTACCTACTTAATGCAAAACTCGATACATTGTGGAATAAATATACTCACCAGACATATTCAAGTCTGCGCTCACTTTTGTCCAAGCATTATTTACTACGTGTTGGTCACTGTAATATTTGGATTTCATGTTGTACAAACACTCGTATTTTTGTACATTACAAATTAAATTCTCTTCAATATTCATTGTTTTCTTTTTTCTCACGGACGTTCTAACTTGATACCCTCTAATAAAATGACGCGAAATGCGCAAGCGGCAGGGCGGGCGGGTAGGAAATGGTCGCTCGCGCGCAGCCGCGAGTCTGTCAGCTGCACCGCGGTCGGCCGCACGTCAGCTAGCTGCGCCGCGATCAGCCGCGCGGCGCCTCTTTTGACTAGTCTGTAGAAGGCTCGTGCAGCCTCGCGACGCCACGCTACCCCTCCTTTGCCTTCAAATGACTATGAACTTTTTAATCACGTAGATAAGATTCAAAATAGTTCGTAATATTTTGCCTCAAAAAGACGCTGCCGGCCGCTGCTCTTTCAGTGGGAATTGACCCTAACAGTATTTATGGCCAGACTAAGTACAACACGCTTTTTCATTATTTTCGCTGATGTTAAAAATGTAGGTTAGTCTGTTATCTGTGTGTGTGTTGTGGTGGTGTGGTGTGTGGTTGTCACGCAAACTAGCCTTGTAATTATTAACAAGGCTTGTGGAATGTGGATGCAAAGTGACACTATAGATATAGTAATAAGGGCGTCACACACAGCCAAGATAATATAAAATATATTATGATATTATCTTCGACATATCGCTCACCGTACAATTTAATGGAACACCACACACAGTGAATATAATATATATTTCATATTAGAGTATCTTAAGATACTGGCCGATATGCGAAGTTAGTTACTTAGTAAGACAGTTCGCTATTTTGATCTTAAGATAAACAACAGGATGTTCTAATATTCGCGTAAAAAATAAACAGCGATTTTTGGGTAACCTTTATTGTAAAGCGTTAGATATTTTATTTATTAGCAGGTTAGTTATTGAATACGTTAAAAAATACGTACAAAACATTGCTACCTACTAACACTTCTTATAGTAATGTGTTGGTAAAAAAACAGTTAAGTCCTTTGATAGTATTTAAGGCGTTATTTTATTAACCTACAATATTTTGCATGACGCCTTAGCTGCGCTGACATCATCTTTAGGATTTACTTACAGACGATGTTCACTAAACTCGATGACCATTAGAGAATTTTGGTTGATTATAGCATAGAACCTAAATATTATTGGAAATCTGTTCTATCCTCCGTTGCAAAAAAACACAGGCGGTTTTGATTTTTCTACATTATTGGTAATAATTTAGTTCTAAAGAGGTTTTAATAGCCAAACTATGTTACTGGCACTTAATAAAGAGTCTGGGTATGAAAAAAAAAGTTAATTCCAAATTCGAAACTTTTGTTTTTACAAATAATAATAACTTTTTCAGTTTGTGACTTTTCGTGGGTTTGCTGTAAAAAGTTATCCGGCAACTAAAACTAACTCCTCGTTATTTTAGTAGAATAATTTATGTTTGATATCTTTGTGTCTATTGTAATGGCAGAAAATGCAATAAGAGCTAGTAAAATTATAGCGCTGCTGGAAGAGGGGTGTAGCCAATGTTACGTCTCACTGCGGTTAAACGTCAGTCATTCAACCGTCCAAAGAACCTGGACTCGATACCAAGAGACAGGCTCCGTTCAGAGAAGGCAAGGTTATGGGAGAAAACGTTACATACAACCACGAGAAGACAGCTTTTTAGTCACTCAGGCGCTGAGGAACCGCAAATGCAGTTACATAGACCTCAAAAGAAACCTTGAAGAGGTATGAGGAGCACAAGTTAGCCTATGGACTGTGAGGAGGAGGCTTTTAAGCTTTTTTAGGCAGTCGACGACCAGCGCGGGGCCCAAGTTTACTCCGTGAGCACCGGATTGCTTGATTGAGGTTCGCTAGAAATTGCCTATCTGGGACACTAGGTAACTGGAGTAGCGTACTCTTCTCTGATGAGGCTTGAATTTGTCTGCATGGTGAGGACCGACGTCGGCGAGTGTTACGAAGACTAGGGGAACGCTATGCCAACGTGTGTTTTGAAGAAATCACCCCTTATGGTGGAGGGTCCGTTATGTTTTGGGAGAGCGTAACTTCCAGCTATCGTACCGAGATAGTATTCATTGAAAATGGCTCACTAAATGCGCAAAGGTACATAACAGAAATCCTTTGTCAACATATACAACCTGCACTGACTGTTTTTGGTGAAGATGCCATTTACATGGACATGCTCGGGCTCACCGTTCTGGCGACGTAGATGCTTATATGCAAGAGGTCAGTATTCGTCGTTTGGATTGGCCAGCGCGGACCGCTGATCTTAACTCCACTGAGCACGTCTGGGATCTCCGAAAAACACGAGTACGATCTGTCCAACCACCTCCACAAAATATCAGGGAGCCTAAAACGTGTGATCTCGGCTGAGTGGGAACACATTCCACAGGACACCATCAAAAGCCTGGTGGAAAGCAGGCCAAGACGATTACATGCCGTAATCGCAGCGAGGGGAAGTCATACTCGTTAATAATTTTTATTTTTTATTTTATTTTAGTAGTCTTAATTTCGTTATACCCATAAAAATGTCCATTTTAACACGGCTCTCTGTTTACATGGACTAAAAAACCGATTCCAGGATTTAAGTGTTAAAAACTATATTTTCATTGCTAATAAGAAATTTCTAGTCATCCAAGCTAATGGCATACTAAAAATATTTATATTATCCATAGTAAAGCCAATGACTGTAAGGTGCCCGTTTTTTTTGCAAAGGAGTGTATATTAATATAATCAAGCTGAAGAGTTTGTTTGTTTGAACGCTCTAATTTCTAGAACTAATCGGCAGTCGGATTTGAAAAATTATTGCATTTGGTAGCCCAATTCATGAGGAAGGTTAACATCACGCTACGACTCTTCGGAGCTAAGCAAAAAGAAAAAAGTTGGAAAAAACACTCAGCGAAAACGAGTTGTCAAGTAGGTCTAGCAATATTAAGTTTTTTATGCGCGCTTCATTGCAAAAACTGAACAGCCTGTACAAGGAACTCGCTATATTATCGTATCTTAGCTGTGTGTGGTCGGTTATGATAATACCTATATCTCTACACTATGCGCTATTTTATTTTATTTAGGTAACAGTAATACATCACAGCATTTACAAAAAGTAGTTAATTTACAATCGAAAAAACGTATAACCCACACTTATTGTCCACGAAATAACATCGGAGTATGATAACGAACGAACGCTGTTACTTAAACGAAAAAAATGTACATATTTAGAAGCAAAACACCGACGAATCGAAGGAAGCGGATGACAAGACCTTCCGTCTTATGGGCGGCTTGCAAGACATTGTGAAAACATTCTTTAATATAATTAGGTATAGTATCTTCGCTGTGTGTGATGCCCTTTAGAGTAAGTAGGTATACCTTACAAAGTGTAATTGAAATAACTCAAAATCTCAGACACCCCGATTTTCATTCTACAATAAAGTGTCAAAGTCTGAATCAAAGTCAAATCGTTTAATTAAAAAAAAAGTGGCACTATTGAATGTCGAAAAGTAACAAGAAAATAGAATTGATTCTAGTTTCTATTGAAATGGCAACTTGGCGAGTCATTATTAGTTTCATAAATTAGTTACAAGTAAAAGGTGTTTGTAATTATTGGTGTTCTATGTACTTGTTCAATCGATTTTTTTTTATTTTAACATTTTTTACATTAAAAACGAAGTGTAGGTAACTAAGCGATGTTACCAAAGATATATTTCTATGGATGTTACCCTCGATTCTGAAACTAGTTTCAGGTTTTGAGTAATTTTTAACTAGCGACCCACCCCTAGATCGCACGGCGCAATGGTGACATGTGAAAAGCGTAAGCGCGGTCACACAGACAGACAAGAAAATCTACTTTGTTTTATACTACGTCATAGTCAGCCTTAAGCATCCTTAGCGCGCACTGCCGTGCGTTTTTTTTACCGCAAAACCTGTGAAGTATGGAATGTCATAGAAATGTGCGGATTGCGATGAAAAAAACGCGTGCGGTTAATTCACAGTGGGCCTTCCGCTGCAAATTTTAGGTGAGTCCACCGCACGTATTTTGTATCGCAGAGATATATGAAGTACCCCGCACTGCAGTGAAAAAAACGCACCGGGACACCAACCCAAGCAGTAGATAACCTCCATTTGTGTTTTGGATACGCCCCGTAAATCTTTATATCTTACGTAAATGACAGACCTTAATAGGCCGTCAAGGGATGCACCCAAAACTGTATGGGTACGAAAAACGTGCAATTTTTTTCACCGCCAGTGCGCGGAACCGTGACAGCCTGTTTGTTATACCGTACGGCAGAAATACTGCACCGCATTCCACCGCACCGCAGTGCGCGCTAGCCCTAAGTTCTGAGTTGAGCTGTTACTGATAAATGCGTGAACTGACTGGACAGGCCCACTCAAATTTATGTGGTTCTTTCCTCAACAGACCATCTCAGGTATTATTCGGCATGGTCCACATTATGACCTGACAAAGACTATATCTGGACTTTAAAAGAGACTGTGACCTCCGAGTTTTCTTTCCTCTCAGAGTAGTCAGATAGGACACCGAATTCATCTAGTTTAAAAACATTTTTTAAACCAATTTAGAGATATAACTATATGACGTCTATGACCATCTTACTGCGAATAATGTACACACTAATTGTTTTAATTTGTATTTGTGATTTGTACCTAATTCATCAATGAAGTTCTTCTGTATCTCAAAGGGCAAACTTTATCGAAAAATTGACTACAGGATATCTAATAGAATTTAATTCGATTGTCTGTTTCAAGAGTAATGTTTCTCTCAAAATATCTTCACGAATGCGAGTAGTACAAGTGGGCACAACTTTTATTAGTAGCTCACAAGACTTGAGAAAATGCGTATAGCTAGTGTTAGCGTTAAGACACAGTGTCTTTTTCTTATCTTCTAACTTTAAGTTGATATTCGTTTGAGTGGAAGTAACACCAGGATTCGAATAGACTTTAATATGTTTTGCTTCTAGGAAACTGTAATAGCTAATGCATATTTCATGAAATTCCAGGTGGTGGCATTCTTCGACTCCTGGCCGGGCTCTCGAACATTCCCCGTGGACATGGCTGGCTTCGCTGTCAACATTGAGTTCTTGAAGCCCTCCGCCTCCATGCCATACATCGCGGGACACGAAGAAGACAGGTTCCTAGTTAGCTTAGGATTAAAACTAGACGAAATAGAACCTCTTGCTGCCAATTGCACGAAAGTGCTAGTCTGGCATACGAAAACTGCGAAATATAAGAAGCCATATCTCAAAATTGATCTCGAAAAATTCGATAATTCCCCTAAATACGGAAACTTTGTCAGTTTACTTAAAGAAACGTCTAGGCTAGGCATGGCGTACTTCAGCTCAAATAATGGATCAAAGACATACGTAATACGGAATCGTAAGCAATATGAAACCTTGGGTGGTCTACTGTAGGTACTTATCTTTGCATTAAGTTTTCCTCAGCTTTGTGCGTACTTTTTTGAAAAAGGTTTCAATTTGTAGTTGACCTTTTAATTGCCTTTTATTTGCCCCTTTTGACAACAATGCCCTGTCAATTGAAGATTTACAGACCTTTCACGTTTATTTTACCTCCGACTTGCATCACTGTCAAAATCATCGTTCAATCAGTTCAGTCGTTGCAATAAGGTTGTTGTTGGGTTGCTGTCATTTACAAGTCTGTTAACATCACAGTGATCTTTATTCTTATTACAACAAGGTTGCTATTGGGTTGCTGCTCTCAGAGGTAAAATAACAGAACGGACTGTACTAAGATTGAAACTATCAAACTGTCACAGAGACAAATAGAGCTCGTCGTTTAATGACGTGCAAGTGACATTCAACATTAAGATGACAAAGCAATTACGAGGACGACTATACGTGATTTTAATGTTACGATCTTAGGCCGAAATTCACCATTAAAACTGAACGCGATCAGCACATCTAAACCGAGTTCAAGAGCTGTCATCGTCATTATTGTTATGGAATATTGACACTGACAGATTTTTAACTCGGTTTAAATGTGCTGATCGCGTTCAGTTTTATTGGTGAAACCAGCCCTTAATGCATGTTACCTAAACCAAATTGCAAAAAAGGCGCACGTACCGTAGCAGTTCAGAAAACGAGAAAATAATAATAATAATATGTTCAGGATAAATTATATTTTTCCTAATCCAAACATTTTTATCTGTAGGGCAGAAAGATTTAGAAAAAAATAAGAAACAATTTTGTATCCGTTTATCTCACTGTGCCTCGAAATTATATCAAAATAACATGTAGTTACATGCTCAATTTGTTGTAGGTAATTAGCTATTTATTTTGTTCTCGCTTATTGAGAATCAGACGGACAGACAGACATGAGGAAATTATAAGGGTTCCGTTTTTAAAATTTGACCAAAAACTTGAAATTGATTAAAGGATGTCATTTGGCTACGTAACCCTAAAAGTATTTGTTCATTGATAATGTCGGCTTCGAATAGCGGGCTCGAAGTAATTTTACATAGTACATAATTTACGTTAAGTTGTCAAAATAAATAGATTAAACCATGGATTTATTTCACCTTGGTAAGTTGCCATATTATCAATTCAAGATCTGGTTTCTTTATTTTTAGGAACGTTGATAGTCATTGCATAGTACATCGCGGACATTCACTTTTCGACGTTGAAAAGGGTTCACCGCAAATGTCCACGATGGTACATGCATACCAACATACGTAAAAAACAATAAACGCTTACTTTTGCTATAAACTAGTTTCCACATAACACAAATGTCTGTGTACCTAAAGTCAACTATATAAGTACAAACGTTTACTCCGTATCGATCTATGAGTAGTGCAGCTAAACTAAGCCCTGTGAAGCAATAGATAAAATTGCCGTAACCTACTTTTCGCCTTATGGCATTAGGGTGTTATTATTATTATGTCGTTTATTGATTTTTCTTTCTTATTATTTACATTTTTAAATATTTCTTAAAATAAAAAGAAATATAATTTTTTTTTTTTTAAATTGAGTTCCACCGATATCGGGAGCAGGGTCCAAGCTACCGGTGGATAGGGCTGCAGAGACAGGAACCTCCTCACAATACGAGCCGTGTCAAGGAGTACTGCCTTCTGAATCAGGCTCTTGATCCAACCGCCTAACGAGAGCCTCGAGAGATGTTGGTCGAGACTTTCGGCTATCAGGCCATTGGCCGATACGACAATCGGCACAATGACAGCCGAGCTCATATTCCACATGTCAACAACCTCGTGTGCTAAGTCGAGATATTTTATTTGTTTCTCTTTCTCAGCTTTCACGAGATTTTCGTCATGTGGGATGGTAACATCGATTATCATTACGCGGCGCGCTAATCGATCTATCACCACTATATCAGGCTTATTGGCGACAATAGTCCTGTCAGTAATGATAGACCGATCCCAGTACAACGTGACATGGTCATTTTCGAGAACTGGGTCGGGCACATACTTGTAATACGGTACCTCAGAGTCCACAAGTTTGTATTTCAAAGCAAGTTGCTGGTGAATAATCCTGGCCACTTGGTTATGTCTGTGCTAGTACTCGCCGTTAGCCAGACGAGAACAACCAGAGATGATATGTCTGATAGACTCACCCGGACGGTGGCATGCCCGACACACGTCAACCGTCCCGTCCTTCATAATATATCTTCGTCCATAATTGCACAGACGAAACCTTCAGTTTCACCGAAAAGGTCACCAAAACGTAGCCAGGATACGGACGCTAAGAAATCTACACCGGGTTCATGAAGAGCCCGGTAGAAGCGTCCGTAAAGCTCCTTGTTTTGCCATACCGCCTTGCGGTCATCTGTAGTAAGTACTACAGGTTTGCGCCAGTTCTCGTTAGCCATGGAGAGCGGGGTCATTGTCCACTGCGACCACATCACGGTGCATACCCACGTCGGCTTTTAAAAAATATTCCCTGAGGCTGCACACCTCGCGGTTATGGAGGGTCTTCGCATTTAAAAAGCCTCGACTCCCGCACTTCCGCGGGATGTACAGTCTCATCACCGATGATCGTGGGTGATGCATCCGATTTGCGGTCAGCAGTGTCCGGACCCTCCTATCCAGGGCGTCTAATTCGGTCTTAGTCCATTTGAGTATGCCGAAAGAGTACATCAAAACCGGCATGACCCAACCGTTGAAGGCGCGCACCTTTTTTCCGCCCGAAAGAAGACTAATTAATACCTTATTCAGGCGACCAAAGAAGCGCTCCTACAACGATTGCTTCACGTCAGCAACATTGATGCCTAACGCTTCCGACATACTCAAATACTTATAGCTTTCGGATGAGGAGAGGGATCTGAGGTGTATGGAATCCGAAAGTTGAATTCCCTCGGATTCCATAATCTCGCCTCGCTTTACATGCATGACTGCACATTTGTCCACACCAAATTCCATCCTGATGGCGTTACTGAAAGTTTCAGTTACCTTCAGTAGCTCCATCAGTCGCAATTTGTTGGGGGCAAAGAGTTTCAAGTCATCCATGTAGAGGAAATGAGATATGACCTGACCACCTCTCCTCAACCGATAGCCTAGACCTGAATCCTCCAGCAGTGTGCTTAGAGGATTCAGGGCTAAGCAGAACCAAAGTGAACTCAAACTGTCGCCCTGAAATATTCCCCGTTTAATCCATACAGGTTCATCATTCCTCTGGATCTGTCCACACCCTGGATAGCGAAGGACCGTCCTCCATTGCCCCATACACGACTCAAGGAAGGTGCGTAGAGTTGCATCAATCTTGAACAACTCCAGCACCCTCATGAGCCATGTATGTGACACCGAGTCGTAGGCCTTCTTATAATCTATTCAGCATGTCGACAGATCCTTGCGGAATCGACGAACCTGTTGGCTAATGGCCATGTCGATGAGGAGTAGCTCCTTAGTACCGCGGGACCTGTTCCTGCATCCATTTTGAGAGGCAGACATAATCAAGTTACTCTCAATGTGTATATTAATTTTCGCTCTCAAAATGGATGTAAGAAGTTTATGGACTGTCGACAAACACGTGATCGGTCTATAATTCTTGGGTTCCGCGGGACTACCTGACTTATGGAGCAGGTGGGTAACGCCTGTTGTTAGAAACTGCGGTAGCGACCCAGACTCTAAAGATGACTGGAACTGAGATGCCAGGCAAGTGTGTGAACTAGTTAGCCATTTCAGCCAAAAGTTGTGCAGTCTGTCCGGTCCTGGAGATTTCCAATTCGGTAACGGACGGACTGCTCTGGCTACGTCAAATGGCGTAATTAGGACTGCTTCCATTTCTGGTATTGTTTCACACACTCGCTCGACGTCCTGCATCCAGCTATCCTCAGTGTGACAGACGGGCACCGACCAGATGGTGCGCCAGAATACATTCGTAGCGGCATCATCCGGGTGGCACACGTCTGTCACATTTTGTTCAGGTCGCTCCCAAGCTCTATATACCCACCTCTCATCGCTCTGGAACATGCGATTCTGCGTGTATCGATCAACCCGCCGCTTATATCGCCGAATACGACTCGCCCATGCACAAACTTTCTGCTTCAGGAAGTCGATGCGCTCAGTGACACGGGACATGTGGTATTCTCGAGGGCTGATTCCAGTCCCCGAGAATGCTCGCCTTACAAAGCGCATCACTCGTGGTCGTGTATTGCCCTCCCTGAAGCAGTATAGTTTGCCGATGAGTACCCTGGTCCCATCGATACGACGCTCGATTCTGCACTGCCAGGCTGGTACGGCTGGTTTTGGTCGAGTAGCTCCGTCACAGTTTGGAAATTTGACGTTAGCTAAACGACATGCAGCAACAGCCGCGCAATACAGGATCGAGTGTGTATCAACAAGATCCTCGCTGCTCTCGAACAAATTCTTAAGCTGCGAGTCCAAGGCATACACAAGCGCCTTATTTTTCTTGTGCATAGGTAAGTGTGGTAATCGGGGCCTAAGTTCGGTCGGAGTTGACCTATACTCACGAAACGCATCCTCCAGTGCGCTCCTCAATCGGACGTTGCACTGGCTACTTACTGTGGCAACCCTATCATATTCTTCTTCAACATGATTGAACCGCGGCGGGATTGCATCTATGGGTAACGCTTGTACCGCGGTTTGTGCCGAAGTCGAGACGATATGGTTGTTCAGTACATCTGAGCGCAGCCTATCAAGTGCAGCATCGTCCAACCTGTGTTTGCTTTGGATGACCCGCACCTGATCCGACAGTCGTTGGGCCGAAGTGTTGACGGTTGGTTCCAGTTCCTGGAACAGAGACAGCATCCTATCGCGGTACGCAGTGAGGTTAGTTCCTCCCTCTGTAGACCCGTAATATGCGCGCATGACGTTCTCGTTCATAGACTGAGTCCATCTCATACGCTGCACACAACCATCGGCAGCGGGGACCCGGCTCGGGGCCGGTTGGCCCCTAAGTCCCAAGCTCCTCGGTGGCCGGCCTCTCCCCTGCCGACGTACAGGTGTTGGCAACGTCGGTGGGGAAAAATATTCGTTGCTCGAGCTCGACGCAGCTGCCATGGCCGGTATCACAGCACTCTCGATGGGGCTGGGTACAGTGGCGGGGCGGAGCTGAGCGACGAGTTCGGAGGTGGTAGGCGTGCGCGGCGAGTTGCTGATCTCGTCAACATTCCGTTTTAGATTTGGTTTTCTTCATCATCATCAATGTTGAATTGTAGGCCGAATTTGACAGCCGTCATTCTTGCTTTTTACATACTTAATTAGTTGGTTTCTCATTTTCATGTGCTTTATTGTCTCGTTAATTTATTTCTAAAGGTTTTATTGTTTTTCGTACTTTCTGATACTAAAATGTGGCTGAGGTAATAAATAAATGGAAAATATGATAAAAGAAAAATCAGACGTTTGTTGACTTGCCAGTGTGTGTTTATTATTATAATAAATACGTTAATATTTCGTTTTATGTTATGTCGTATCGGCTGAAAACTAGCAACAATCATCACAAAATGGTCTAGATACTGGGAAAATAGTCTTTTAATATAGTTTTAACAGAGTATCTACGTACTGTGACAGGGTCGTTGAATTAGTTTAGCTGTCCCTGAAATTGTGAACAAATAGCGCGGGCGGGCGCGATGCAACGCGGCGGGTCGGGGGACGAGTGAGTTTCAGTTTAGTATATTGTGTATCTTACGACTTTCACGGTCGCGGGGCACAGTTAGTACCTATATGTAAAAGTTAAACAGTAAGGTGGACTCGATTAAACATTTCGATATTTTTCTGCACTTCTTTGCATAATTAATACATTTTCGAGGACATCCTGAAATGTAGTACTTAAACATTATTTTCTTTTGTATTGTAAACTGCTACGGGTGGTGAATGGAAAACGGATTCAAGATATCGTAAATTGGTACAATAACATGTGGTTGTGTTATCAAAATTTTAATCGATGATCTCAAGAAAATAAATGATGACTACAGAATGACTTTAGGGCCTAGACAAAATGACATTTTGTCAGCGTCTCAGCGATAACGATGATGGAAAACTAAAAAAAATGTATAGAAATGTCATAAGCTACCGAATAGCTTATGTCAAACCTGTGAAAGTCGCTACAGAAATACGAAAGGCTTTGGAAGCGATTGCCAATTGTCTATGCCCTCTGGATAGCTGTATGTTTCAGTTGAGGAGAAGGAAATCACAAAGTAATTTATACACGGTGCCCGGTAAAGAATGAATAACCTTGAAAATAGCATATAATAGACCTGATGGCTGTTCTAAAAAAATACAAAAAAAAACACACGTACCTACTTATCCCAATTAGTACCTACTTCAGATTTTTTAAGAAAAAAATACTCACTTTTTTTACATCACGAACACAAATTAATTAAGTTCATCGGTTATTTGTTGTTATCACATTGTACGTTTACTATGCCTACAGAGAGAGCTAGGGTTGCGGGATGTTCGAAAGAGTTATCGTGACCCCCGCACAGGCAACAGAAGGAACACGGGTGGGTTTTAGTCAGTAAAAGTCTGACACGCCCTCCCGCTCCGCCCAGAGCGGGAGAAGTCATTTGATGATTTCCCATCCACAAAAAAAAATTAAAAAATGCCTACAGAGAGACAGTAAATACTTTGACTAGAAAATGACAGTATTTTTTTCTAAAAAATCGTATCTTGTGATTTGGGATATATTTTTTGTGTATTTTTTTTTAGAACGGTCATCAGGTCTATTATATGTTATTTCAAGGTTATCCATTAATTACCAGACAGCCTGTATGTGTGGTCTGTTCCAAAAATATTTGATGATTATGCAAACATAGATCAGAAAACGTTCCTGTGTAAGTCACTTTAAAGATTTGACACTTGAGCTTAATTTTATAACCTCAATATTATCGTCGATGATTTTTCAATTACAATTTGATAATGTGATTCAAACAATATTTGTTGGAAAAGGTGGTGAGAAATAAAGTTGAAACCTTCTAAATACAGATGGATGTGTGAATAATTCCCTTTAGTGAGTGATTGCGGAAGAATTTAACCTGAACAGAGTTTGTTTACAATTTGATCAAATATTTTGGGAACAGACATTACGTACGACTCACTAACAGCTAGATCTGGCCTAGATCTGACACTAATTTACTATTCTAGAGATTTGACCTTAAAAAACTGGATAATGCGATAACTCGCGAGTCTTTTATTGTTTAGTAGTATTACTACGACCAATCTCTATACGTAGTTTATCTCGAGACAGATTTATCTTACGATACTGTAATCTGACCAATAAACTGCACTTATTTCTCATTTAAATTATTTAAATGGGAATGTAAATAACACGTTCTTCACAATATTTTTTGCAACATAATCTAACTACTGGATTAGTTGGGTTTCTACATAATAATTCGTGAGTAATAAATTAGCTAAATACATGGACAAGTAAGAACTAAATACAAAAATCATACAATTAAGTATAGGGTTAAAATACAGTGTGATCTTAGATAGAAAATAAATTATTCATAATTAGGTCAAGCGAAAGATTTTCACGTGGTTTTAGATTTTAATCCAGTAATAGGAGATACGTTGTTTTTCGTAGATTTATTTTACATTGTTTGTTTTAGCATTAGCATTTTACATAATGTGCAATAGTATAATTTTACATTATAAGTAAATATTCAATGGGTGTCAAAAACTATTTGTAATCCAGCGAACTGTTTAATTACATTAGTAGGTTTGCTAATAATTGTTATTTTAGGTGAAACATACTTAAACTTAAATATTTACTTTAAATAGTATATAACAGTCAATCAGAGTACGTATTTCGTTAATTACATATTTTGGTTATTAATGTTAACAATAAACTTTGTTGTAATTATAATAATAACGTAATAAGTAATACAAATTGTTTAATTATATTTGAACTAAACAGAGCAATATTATGTGTATATTTTATATTTTATAGGTCGGTTTAGGCCAAATGAGCGAATACATATTCTATCCCCACTACCAAATTCATTTTGTCTAAACAGGGATAGAAGATAGACCTTAAGAATGTCAAGAAAATAATGCTCTTACTCTGATTCCTTTTCTGTGTTCGTTTGGGTTAAACCCGGCTGATGAAAATCTTTTTTATGTAAAGGAGAAGAGAATGTTACACAAATGCTAGAGCAAAAACCACACCACGGAGACGCCTCGTCGGCCGCTGCTAGAGCCGGAATTGTCAACACTTCCCATACAAACCAAGCGTTTGCTCGCAACCAACTGTTCACTCGCTCTACGAGTTAAATGATGTATAGAAAGCGGTTTGAAGGCGGTCCTTGGATTTGCCCCTACAAATTTTATTAGTACTGCCGGCTCTAGTTGCTCCCGGTGCGACGATTTCGTGATTTGTGGCAAAAACCAAACCGAAATAGGTTTTATACGAAAATGCAAGCTATATATACTCGTATATATACTTATGTAAGGTTATTGTGTAATATTGACTTTTCTCGTTTCATAATTCATTGTTCTTTTGTAGCGAACTGAATTCTATTGGCATATAATTTTACTGTTTCTTCACATGCTGTGCGTTCCTTGCTTGCTTTATAGACTGTGTGATAAATAGTGTTGCAATACATAAATTTAATTTAATTTTACATTGTGCTTATGTCAGTGGCTTCGTATAGCCTGTCGCGGTGACTTATACATCTCATAAGTCCGGATGTGATCCAAATGTTACGTCTGCTTCGGAGAATTTTAACTTTGTATGTGTGTTTCTATTAAGTTTGCAAGATTCCGCTGAAAGAGGCAGTGGTAGAGGCCACACATTGTTGGCTAAGGGTGTCAGTCCAGTCAATTTTGGTTAAGTCTGTGGCTAAATCGTCCTCGGTTAATTTAAGTACCCAGCGTTTTTAATTGAGTTTAGTATAACTATGCTTGAGAGGGATCACCGTGCAATACGCGTCGCATAGGCGTTTTAACTAAAACAAATTGCACTCACTTTTTATTTTGACCTATAAATTATTGCCTATAGGTGTATGGTCTAGACATGTTTTATTTATAGTTATAGCATAAAATTTATTTTTGTAATGCACTTTTAACCACAATTTTTTTTATTATTTCTTGGGAGTAAACTGCGGCAGACCACGCTTGACCATTGGCAAATCTCTTTCTGCCAAAATATAATGCTCTGATGGTAAAACAACACCAAAGGTAACTAATAATATAATCTTAGTTTAGTGTAATCAGAATAAGCTGACTCACCACCAAGCTTTCAGCCTGAGCTCACAGCCAAAGTCAAATAATTTATTTCAAGTAAGCCATTAACAGGCACTTTTAAACGTCAAAATTTACAGGAAAATATGTAGAATTGTTTCTAGTTGCCCCTTCCTAATAGTAGTTTCGTGTAGAGAAGGATGGGTAAGAAACTACAACGTTACTCTCTTAAAATGAATAAGAAAATTATTCTTTCTAAGTCATTGTTTTATGGCTGTCAGATAAATCTTACAATCGGAACACTGACATGAGTTGTTGTTATTTTAAAAGAAATTGATCTGCGCATAATAATAAGATACTCATTATATTTGCACCTCATACTCTGTACAAAAAGATTGGTACACATATTTATAATGAACTACCCTTAACTTGCTGCTCAGCAATCATGTTTTTCTCAAGTAATATAGTCATTCAGTGAGGCTGGAATTCTCTTCAAGTAACTATGTACTACAGGTTGTATTAGAAAGATATACACAAAAAGGGTGTGGTACAGACCATTAAACTGAACAACTTTCTCCATGGGACCAACATCATAACAGAGAAAAAATTATCAACTGTCCCGTACATTTGGGTCGAGTAGGTATTGAAGTTTTGTACGGGACGACTGATAATTTTTTCTCGATTACGATGTTGGTCCCATGGAGAAAGTTGTTCAGTTTGATGGTCTATACCGCACCCTTAAATTTGACACCTTTCTGATACAGTCTGTGTAAGCGTGCGTTTCTGCGAAAACGCAAAAACACCTGGAACTTGTTGGCGAAACTTCACAGACTTTATAGGTATTGACATCTATCTTAAAAAGAGAGGCTTGGTGCTAAATGATAACAGCCGCACGGGTCGACCGAAGGTTTAAGCTACGCTAGCCGCGGTCGGTTCGTGGATGGGTGACCATCCATTACATATCGAGACCCCTGCGTGCCTCGGAAAGCACGTTAAGCCGTTGGTCCCGGTTGTCATTCGTAGATCTTTGACAGTCGTTACGGGTATTCAGAAGCCCGAAAGTCCGACAACCTATCTTACCAAGGGATATCGTGTTACCCAGTAGGTAACTGGGTTGTGATAAATGATTTTATTTCTGTAAGAGGTTTGTCCATGGTGGTTTGGTTTGTGTTGTCATGTTTGTGCAAGCGAGCCACCTATTTTCTTGAGCCTGGTTGTAGGAACAACAAATTTGTGTGTATGGAGGTCAGATAGGCAGTCAGTCGCTCCTGGTAAAATACTGGTATTCAGCTGCATCCGGTTAGACTGGAAGCCGACCCCAACATAGTTGGGAAAAGGCTAGGCAGATTGATTGAAGTAGGTTTGTACAAACAATTTTACACGTCAATCATATTTTAAAAACTAGATGAGGTCGTTGTTTCCTGTCTGACTACTCTGAGAAGAAAGGCCGAAACAAACTCAGAGGTCACAGTCTCTTTTAAAGTCCAGACATAAAGGATTTGAATTTTTTTAGGGCTTAGTTTTTGAATGTGGCTAGGAAGTGTATTATAAAAACGTATACATTGGCATCTAAACGAGCCATCTATTTTCTTGAGCTTGGTTGTAGGAACAACAAATTCGTGTGTATGAAGGTCAGATAGGCAATCGCTCTATGTAAAGTACTGGTATTTAACGGCATCTGGTTAGACTGGAAGCCGACCCCATAGTAGATAGTTGGGAAACGGCTTGGCAGATTGACATCCATCATGAAAACAAAAGAAAATGTAAATTCTTGTAGATACTATCAGGTCTGTGAAGTTACTCCAAGTTTAACGTTGTAAATTATATAGGCCTATATTTATAAATTTTGAGGGTTAACAATTGTATTGCAGCACAGACATTGTACTATTGTATTAAGCTGCTTAATCATTTTATTTTTAATTCTTAGTAGTTACCATTTGTAAAGCACTTAGTGTGCACGTTGTATTCGTTTTGGTTCGTGAATGTAATCCTTGCTTTATTTTAACACGTTCCGTCACCATGACGGCAGCGGCCGTAAATTGATATTTGGAATGACAGTACGATGACAGCAGTAGGTATATTTTTCAACTTACTTCACATCGAGAACTACTTTACGTCTTAAGCTGATACATATAAAGCGTACTTAGGCCCGTATTACAAAACCTCACTCAAGAATCAAGCATTACTTAAAACTAGTTTAAAGCCATTTGATTGGTTGAAACTAGTTTTAAGTAATGCTTGAGTCTTGAGTGAGGTTCTGTAATACGGCCCTTAGACTGTAATCAAGCTAAATACAGTAAGGGTTTCATACGAATATGTACCTTATTTCCTTGAATACAATGTGCATATTCCCATAAGCGAATGTGATCAAGTGTTTCATACGATTATTAACAGTAATTTAATACCTGTAAGGTACATATTCGTATAAAACGCATACTGTACTTAGCAAAATCAAAATAAAAAATCAGAGCTAGAGTAAATTCTAATTACTTACGTTTTATAGATCTCAGACTTGTCTAAGCTGGACTCTACTTGAACGTTAGATTAACGGTACCTCAGTAAGCTGATTTCGTATGTCAATTTTCACTTTCTCAAACAAAGCACATGCGCTGGAGCGTGTTAAAATGCTTACAAATTAATATTATTTAGTTAGGAACAACTTTTTCCTTTAGATTTTGTGATCATACCAAAAAGGCAGACTAGTTTAAATTTAATTTAATAGTTTATAAGTTCTTTTAAAGACAAATGATCTTCAGTGCTTCTAAATTCCATAACATAAAACTGTGTTATTATTATTACAAACAGTAATTTTACATTGTTAAGTTTAATTATAATCCATAAAACGGAGCTTAGTGATCACTATTTTCCGTTGTAAGGATTATAATAAAACATACCAATGTAAACCTACCGTTTGTAATAATAACGTATAGCCTTGTGGAGCACAACGTAACATGCTTATTTTCTGTATTTTCATCCTAAAATTAAAGAAATAACTGTATTAATTGTATGTGTTATAGCAAGCACCTGAATAAGATACAAACATGATAAAAAAGGCACCAGGCATGACACACCAGGCTACGCTTATCATCTTAGGTAAACTCAGGGAAATTAATTGTTTATCAAATTGACTACCAATGTACCCACCAACTTAAATTGTGCGTAGATAGGTATATTCAATTAACAATTATCATTCTTTGACAGTTGTATGGAATGGCTATAAAACAGCAACTTGACTTACGGCCGAACCCAATAACCAATTTTCAGTAAAAGACAGATCGCTATTGGTGGTAAACAGTATAAATGTATGTGTTCTTATGTCAGGCTGGTAAGATTCCATAATCTCTTATAGATTACTGGGACGTTAAAACCATAGAAAGATAGGTTTTTCTATCTCCAGTATGCCAAAACTGGTGAGAGGTAGATTATTGAGTTCGGCCGTTAGGTGTGTCCGTTTGATAAACAATTAATTTTCTTGACGGTACTAGCTGTTTAAGGACTGAGCTAGACGTCCGGATTCGCTCTAGGAACGATTGTTTCTGAGCGACTGAAATGGATAGAGTTTTGAGAAACGGCAGATTGGTCTTCTCCCCCTTAAGTTAGGTAAACGTGAGGTTGGTGAGAGTCAACCTTAATTTGTATATATAAACAAAAGACCATAACGTATCTTAAGCTTGTTTTATGAGGTTTTGAGAACCTTTTACACACTGATTCGTAAGCAGAGACGGCGTAGTGTAACAGGCTTGAAAGATATAGGTAAAATGGCTTTATTTTTGTACCGACTCACTTTCAATGGGAATACATAACTTATACATGTATGAAAAGTTCTATCACAGTAAGTTATGAGCTGTTAATTGGTTCAATGTTTCCAAATATTGTACTGAAAACTTAAACTAAGTACAAGATACAGGTCTACTTACATCTTGACATCTCGTGTAGGCTATGTAGCCATTTGAAGAGTAAATAATATCTGTTCTCATAAGAAATAAATAGTAGGTTTATCGACAACGAATATTATCAACATTATCTCTTAAAAATTATTGTACAAATAATTGATAGATGTTATTATGTGCCATGATCTGGTAAAAGTAAGCAATGTCGTAATGAAAACTTATACAATGTGGAGACGACAATACGACAATGAATGAAAACACTGGCAATACTGGTACAAAGGAGTATTTTGAAACTGTTGGATAAATCGTAACATTGAAATAAAAAACCGGCCAAGTGCGAGTCGAACTCGCACACGAAGGGTTCTGTACCACCGTACAATATTTAGCACAACATATTTAAAAAAAAAATACTAAACGAAAAATAATTTCATCTTAAATTTTAACAATCGCAAAGATATCTTTGTATTTCATAATGATACTGTGAATTACTAAGTTTTTTTTTGCAGTTGCAGTTGGATATAGCCCATATTTAAACAAAGTACCTTATGAATAGGCGTTTATAGTACTTATTTGTTGGTGAAATACAGTATATGGTTCATGATATACAGAACTTTCAAATTCCTAACTTGTTTAATTGTTGCGATAGAACTCGAACAAAAATGGTCTAAAACTGACAACGTTTGCGGCTCTCTATTTCTTCATTTTTGAATATACAAGAAAATAAAAATTATATTTGTAGGTACTCTACTTGGTGAGTTCTAGACAACGAAACCCCACATGCCAGGGTAAGAAAAAAAAAAAATCAAAATGAAAAGTTTTTTGTACTTAGTTCTTTTTTAACTTTTTATTATTTGTTGTTAAACCGGCAATAGAAATACGCAATCTGTGAAAATTTCAACTGTCTACCAGTTACGGTCATGAGATACAGCCCGCTGACAGACAGACAAACGGACGGACGGACAGCGGAGACTTAGTAATAGGGTTCCGTTTGGCACCCTACGGGTACGGAGCCGACAAAAACGATTTTTTCAAACAAACTAAATAGTAGGTAGTGATGGGCCGACTATGGGTTTCGCCAATCTTTGACCAATTATAGTGACTAAACTATTGGTTATTATATGGTTGTATGCTGACAGGGGGGAACGTCATTAAATATACGAAGTTTAATTTGTTTTCGTATTGCCGTCTCCATCCTGTAAGTTCTTGATACAGACTACGCTCCGTTAGGTTTTAGTTATAGTACATAAGTATACTATGCTCATATTTGCAATAAATCTACACAATATTGAATGACTTTGTAATAATAATGTAATACAAAATTCTAAAAAAAAGCTTTACTCATACCTACTAAACAGCAGTGAAAATAGCATTTTAAATGTCTAAGATATACCTAGAACAGTTTCTAATAGTTTGTCATAGTACTAGAGATTATTTCTTAGAATTCACATAGAAAATTGTTAATCAAATAAGTATATTATGCATCGCCTTGCGTGTGTATTCATTGATTATGTTTTTGTAACGTGTTAAAAAACAGTTTTCATAAAAACCATAACAAATAAATCGCACACTTAGGTAATCATATACTGACATAACTCAAAAAAGACGTTTTTCGGGAAATCGCAAAAAACGCATACTGATATCTGTCTCTGTCTCGTAAAAACGTTTGCGTGTGAAAGAGACACGTATAGGTTTAACTCCGCCTAGAAACAAGATATAAAAAAAATCTGAGATAGGCCGAAAGAGAGCGTTAAAATAAACTTCTTGGTATACTTAATAAAATTTTGACCGAAACACTAATCGGTCAGTATATGATTAAGCGTGCGAAATGTTCACTATATAAAATAGTCTAGGTTATGTTATTAAGGGCAGATTTTTCTAACGTTAGATATCTTTTATCATTGGGATAAAATTGACTTCTGATAGTTTTTTTCCATACAAAACCAGTCAGACGTCAGTTAAATTCAAAATTATTCCTCAGATAAAGTGTTGGAAAAGTCTTAAGTAAGTATCATGTTTGCATAATTATTTTCTGCATAATATTTTTTTTGGTCTGCCCATAATAGGTAAGTTACTTATATTTTATTAGATTAGATAATGCCCGTTCTTACTAACACTGGGAATAAACCTAAATTAATGCCTAAATAAAAGCGCACTGTTTGATTTTCAGCGCTCAGCTCAGGGACGTGAGTTGAAAATCCAACTGTGCAATAATGTGGTGTCACCTAGTGTTAGTATAAATGGGCATTAATTAAGTTTAATAATATTGTGATCATAATAAGACCGTTACAAAATTGTAGGGTTTGTAACATACATGATGAAAATGTTGAACACATTTGGGATTTTGTAATTACTTTATTTGGTAATATTTCATAAATGATTCAAAACATGAGTGTTTAAAGTTTAGTTTAATTGTTTAAAAAATAAACATAAAATATTTTTTATTGGCTTAAGGTGATCATTTCATTGGTTTAAAAATGAATGTACCTACCTAATATAAAACGCAAGAAGAAAAAAACGAATAGAATAATAATTGGCTTTGGCAATGATAAATATACGATAGGATAGTGTTTAATCAATAAATATTCGGGATTCAAGAATCTTTACGGTTGTGGTACGATGATATTAGTTTGTATTATGCTCAAATGTGATTCGAAATTAGAACGTAGTCTTATTTACGTTATTCCAAACATGTTCGTTGTTATTCCACATAACTAGTCGATGATAAGCAATATTGTGTTAACTTGTTGTACCATAAAGAATCATTAGTGGTGCATTCCAAAGAAATAAAAACATAAAAAGTATAAAGTAGTTTTATTTAATTAATTTACGTAGATACAGGTTCTTGTGATTAAGTAGGTAGGTACATGATTTGTGTAACTAGATTCTATTATCAGTCACTGACGATCATGGCTAGTCACGGCGTAATAAATCAAGTAAAATATTGCATAAACAATGATTAAGTTATAAATGAGAAAACAATAGTTATATTCCATCTTGCTCACTTGCGCCGAATTTTATTTAACTTTGCTTTATACGCCGGCAACTCGACGTTATCCCAGTGCAGTTCGACATTGTGGAAAAATCTAGAAAACAAATTAAAATCCGTTATCTAAATCTAAATGACTGTTTTATAGACATGTTTGCCTAAAAATGAAATAAAAAACGGGTCCGTCTCACAGAAACGAGGCCTGCGTCCCAGCACTGGGTACGTTATAGGCTGAAGATGCGTGTGGTCCTGATGCCTGTTCATAATAATTCACCAATTCCACCCTGAATGTAGGTACCATCGCGGATATTTACGGTAAACCACCTTAAGGTAAAAGTGGTCTACCGCAAATGTCCGCGGTGGTACATACAGGGATTTCACATCGGCAATTTCTCAGGAGCCTTAAGGGTGAGTACCTCCAACTAACTTTTACTTAAAAAAGAGAAATCTAAATACAAACTTGGCAAGTTTCCAAAAAGACTGAAATTTATACCCTATTTCACACCTTTAGAGTGTGAATTTTCAAAAATCCTTCCTTAGTGATTCTCTTAGTTACAAAAGGAACCCTTCTGCAAATTTCTAGACCGTAGTTTAGGCTGTGCTTTGTCTGTCAGGTAGGTTGTGATACATCTGTAGGCAAGTGTACTCACCTTAATTGAATGTCATGCAGTACTTGTTGTTCGTGTTCAGTCAACCCATTGTCCAGTACGTCAACAGTGTCTCTAAGCTGTTCAACGTTGTAGAAACCGCACAGGTTTGTGTCAATACCGGGTTGTTCAAGTGTGAACCAGGTCGCTAAGCGAGCTAACTCGACGTTCTGTTCCTAGAATAAGATAAATATGTAAAGATTTTTAGTCAACATGCATTTTTGCCAGTCAGCATAAGTTAACGTGGAAGCAGCCCTTGGAAGCCTTCTTAGATTATGAAAAATGTCCGTAAAAATACCAGGGGTCTTTTAGTGATCCGAAGTTTGCAAAGCGAAAATTAAATCTAGTCTAATGGAGGTTTATTTAAATATTACAAAAAAAAAAATGTCTAACTAGCACAGTTTTTTCTGTAATCAGCAAAATGCCTTTACAGACAAACTTAGTTTTGTAGTCACAAAAAATATGCAACTTTGAAGTTGAACATGAAAAAATAATTTTCCTACCAAAGTACGGAACCCTCGGTGGGCGAGTCCGACTCGCTCTTTGCCGATATTTTTTACAAAGGGTTCTACTATTTGACTACCACTTACTACATAATTATAGCTATTTCTTGAGTTTGTTATTTCTAAAAATATAAGGGCTCGTTTCTCGAACGAAAAGGATCGCAAATAAAATAAAAATTAATTTAACAAAACGTCAAGCGCGCGTCAACTGCTGCGATTAATTGAATGAGTTATCAACAGCCGATCGATCATTGGCAATGCTGGGGGGAGGTCAGTATCCAGCAGTGGACGTGTTTCGGATGAATAATGATGATTTGTTACCTTGCAGTAATCGGAAGCTCTCTTGCAAATGGCTTTGATGTCATCGCTAGCGGGATGCCATGGCTGCGGACCGTGGTTCGTGAGGAGACCCATACCTGTGGCAGCTGCGTTGATCACACCCACTCCTTTGCTCTGGAGTTAGAATAATAAGATTACGTATAGGTACTAACACAGGTTTTCACAACAATGTAGTATTTTATGTAGGTACCTAATTATACTTGTTACTTAACAAACACCAATTTAAAGTTGCAAGTCTCTGATGGAAGGAAGTCTAAATTCAGCCACAGATAAAAGATGACGAAACAGCAAAGTTAATGTGAGAGGTAGTAGTCCAGACCAATTTAACAATTACACATAATATTCCCGATATAATATCTAATATCTATACCTACTTTATAATATAAAAAGGTAAAATTTGTTTGTTTGTATTATTATTTCCTTTATTATATTAAATACATAACATAACGTCACGCCTTGTTTCCCCGAAGGGTGCAGAGGTGTACCTATATAGTACACCCACATTTCGCCAGTTATGTTTGAGTCCCATAAAAATATAAAAAATACCGGTATCGGGAACAGGGTCCAAGCTACCGGCGGTCAGGGCTCCAGAGAGAGGAACCTCCTAACAATGCGAGCCGTGTCCAGAAATACCCTGCTCAACGAGAGCCCCCTTAGGTGTTGGTCGAGGCTCGTAGTAAGTAAGCCATTGGTTGATACGACGCACAATGATTGCTGAGTTCACATCCCACATGTCGACAACCTCGCGAGCCAAGTCAAGATACTTGATTTGTTTATCTTTTTCGGCTTTCACGAGGTTCCCGTCATGCGGGACCGTTATGTCAATAATCATTGCGTGCCACTCTATTCGATCCACTACCACTATATCAGGCTTATTGGCAACAATAGTCTGTCAGTGATGAAGGATCGTTGTCAGTACAATGTGATATTTCCATTTTCGAGAACTGGGTCAGGCACATATCTGTAGTACGGCACTTCCGATTCCACAAGACTGTATTTCAGAGTAAGTTGCTGATGGATAATCCTGGCTACAAGGTTGTGTCTACGCAAATACTCTTCGTTAGCTAGACGAGAACACCCAGAGATGATGTGTCGGATTGATTCTCGCGAACGGTGGCATGCCCGACAGATGTCAACCGAGCCGTCCTTCACAATAAATCTCCGGTAATTGTTCGTCATGATAACTTCGTCCATAATTGCACAGACAAAACGTTCGGTTTCCCCAAAGAGGCCACCAAAACGTAGCCAGGCTACGGACGCTAGCAAATCTACATCGGGTTCATGTAGGGCTCGGAAAAAATGTCCGTGAAGCTCCTTACTCTGCCATACCTCCCTGAGATCGTTAGTGTCAAGCACTACAGGCTTGCGCCAGTTCTCTTTAGCCAAAGAGAGCGGGGTGAGGCCTTTGTCCACTGCGACCACATCTCGATGCATCCCTACATCGGCTTCTAGGAAATATTCCAATATTCTAGGTATTATTATGTCGTTTATTGTTTTTCATAATTATTTATTTACATTTTTAAATATTTCTTAAAATAAGGGCCACCGGTATCGGGAGCAGGGTCCAAGCTACCGGTGGTTAGGGCTGCAGAGACAGGAACCTCCTCACAATACGAGCCGTGTCAAGGAGTATTGCCTTCTGAATTAGGCCCTTGATCCAACAGCCTAACGAGAGCCTCAACAGATGTTGGTCGAGGCTTTTGGCTATCAGGCCATTGTCCGTTACGACAATCGGCACAATGACAGCCGAGCTCACATTCCACATGTCAACAACCTCGTGCGCTAAGTCGAGATATTTAATTTGTTTCTCTTTCTCAGCTTTCACGAGGTTCTCGTCATCTGGGATGGTAACATCAATTATCATTGCGCGGCACGCTAATCGATCTATCGCCACTATATCAGGCTTATTGGCGACAATAGTCCTGTCAGTAAGGATAGACCGATCCCAGTACAACGTGACATGGTCATTTTCGAGAACTGGGTCGGGCACATACTTGTAATACGGTACCTCCAGAGTCCACAAGTTTATATTTCAAAGCAAGTTGCTGGTGAATAATCCTGGCCACATGGTTATGTCTGTGCAAGTACTCGCCGTTAGCCAGACGAGAACAACCAGAGATGATACTCGTATGTCTGATAGACATAGAGTATTATTATTATTCTTTACCTAGGGGGTAATCTCTGGAACTCTCAGGCGGATTAAAAAATCTTTTTGCATTTGGTAGCCCAATTCTCGAGGATGGTTATAGGCTTTTTATCATCACGCTACGACCCTTAGGAGACGAGCAAAAAGAAAAAAAGTTGGAAAGAACACTAAGCGAAAACGAAGTAATAGCGCGGGCGGGCGATTCAACGCGTCGCTCGGTTGGCGACGGGTCTGGAGACGAAAACTCCCGTTTTGTTAAAATGTGGCTGTTATTTTATTATATTGTGTATCTTACGACATCCACGCGAAAAAGGTCACGGGGCACAGCTGGTTTTAGATAAAATATTACCTTGAAATAGCTCGTATAATTCTGCAACCTATTGTCACACAGCGTGGACTTTGCGTAAGACAGGATGGATGAGATTTTCACATCCGACTCTTCAATGACTTCCTGCATGAGCCCAATATCGTAGTCTGCAAGACCGATGTATCGTGCTTTGCCGTCTTTTACTGCCCTTTCTAGGGCAGGTAAAGTCTCTTTAATCACGACCGAAATGTCAGGCGCGAAAGTGCAGTCATGGACCTGAATGAAAAAAAAAATGAGTTAGGGTAAAAGTACTTAGATAGTACTTATAGTCGACCTCGTAATTATTTTGCTATACAAGGTGTAACATAAATAATGCACAACATCTTAAGGGGCCATTGTACTCATCACTACGAACAACTTTTAGTATGGGACCAAACGTAAAATCGTGAAAAAAATATCAGATGTTCCCTACATTTTGGCGAGTCATGTGAATATAAATGTAGGGAACCGCAGTTTTTTTTTTCGCGATTTCAGGTTTGGTCCCATAGTAAAAGTTGTTCATAATGATGAGTACAATGACCCCTTAAGAGGTTGTGCGTTATTTATGTTACATCTTGTATATTTATGATGTAAATTGTAATTTGATATTATGTGATTAATCATTCAATCAGTGATCTTTTAATTAACAACGCGCAACTTTGAGTTTGTATTGTTCTCCGACTAAAGTGCCTGCGCCTACTACCTGCGCCTCGCACCGCCGCCGCTACGCTCCGCACCGCACCGTTGGTCAGTGACTTTTCGTAGATAAAGCGTGTTTACTTTTTTGCAGTTGATTCTGCTATTTATTTTGTTTGAAAACTGCATTTTTTTAATTTTCCATTAACGCGTATCTTTGTGTTTTAAAATGTGTCGATGGATTAGTACTGTGCTCGTTTTAATTTAATGTCGTACATCCAGATCCAAGTTGTATAGCAGTGGCGATAGCAGCCTATAACACGATTCCTACCGGCTTCCCTTCGGCGATCCGCATCAGCAACACTACCGCTACTGAAAAATACCACAGTGAATATTGTCTACTATTGCCAAAAAATATAGTTACAATACGGGTATTTAATTCACCATAACATTCAAGGAACAAAAACGCCTATTATTAGCTTTGAATTACAACAACAAAAAATGTTCTAAAATAACCCGGCGCCATAAGCGGGCACTAAAAATTCATACATTAGCGATCCCGTCATGACGTCACTTTAGGTCACGTGGCACCGATTGATAATGAACGAGAGCAAGCCGGTGTACAAAGGGTTACGTTTACGATAGAGACAGATTTAGAAAAAAAGCGTCAGCGAGAACGAGATGGAGGAATATTGCACATTTTATTTAGTTTTCACTTGTTAAACTGTATTGTATTCGATTCTTTATATTCCAATGATAATTTTAGAATGATCGTACCTAATTTAGTTGAGTTTATTTCTCTAAAACAATGAAAGTTTTGTTTGTGTAGTGATAGCGTTTTTGGTTCTGCTATTTGACGATATATCAGAATGGAGGCAACCCATCGTCAAAATATATAATGATAATCAGGCTGCCATACAATTGACGAAAAATCCTATGATTGGTTCTAAGACGAAGCATATTGATACGAAACTACATTTCATACGACAGTTGAAAGAAGTTGAAATAGAATACCGTCCAAGTGCCCACATGGAGGCAGATATGTTGACTAAGAGTTTATCTGGACCTAGACTTAATGGATTAAGGTCCTCACTTGGTTTGATATAGCGATCATGCTAGTGATGATGAGGAGCATGTTGGAGTTTGCATGTATCACAGAGCATGGTCTCTTTGGTAGAAATCTACCGTTGCTATGGAGTTTTTTCTAACAGTCTTGTCAATCTATATATCGACCGTATATTGTACGTAACTAGCCAAAATATATTATGTAAATGAGTAGTATATTCTTTGATGTAAATGTACTCTGTGTATTATGTTCTGTACATAACTAGGTACCAAATTATCAATTGGTGTTAAATTCAGTAAAGAAATTAATAAATTAATTATTACTTTATTGATGAGAAAGTAAGTTAAAACCAGCTTCGCTTCGGCTTCTCTCATACAAAAATTAACACCTCGCGGCTGGTATATAGGTAGGTAGTTTCTATCAATTGCGAGCAATATAATAACAACTATTACTCAAGATCAAGAATAATAAAAATGTGAATGACACTTAATAATATGAACGAGGACTAAGTAATCCTATTCGGAATGATGTCTTAGAAAGGTGAGCGGGAAAATAATATCGTCCGCGCGACGGAGTGCAAAAGTAATAAGCATTTAAGTGTCTAGACTACCTAGGATTAAAAATATTCTTGTAGAGCATTTCCTTTGATTCCTTTGATCGCAATAACAAGATGAAAAGCAAAGATTTAAAGAACTATTTCATTACTTATAGTTTCAAGAATATCATGAAAATTCTCTATCCTGATTTAATAGAATTGAGTGGAATTACGTCAATAAATGCATCCGATATTATAAAACTTCGCATGAATTTAAATACAACGTGTTTCTGGATGTACGACATTAAATGAAAACGAGCACAGTACTAATCCATTGAAATATTTTAAAACACGAAGATTAGTAGTTAATGGAAAATTAAAAAATTGCAGTTTTCAAACAAAACAAATAGCAGAATCAACTGCATAAAAAGTAAACACGCTTTATCTACGAAAAGTCACTGACCAACTGTGCGATGCGGGGTGCGGGGCGCGGTGGCGGCATTGTTTACCTATTAACTCAGATCTCAGATCTACATCATGTTGAAAAATAAGAAAATGAATAATAATTTCCTGTGGCTAAAGTATTCATTGGATTTGATTGATTTTTTGTATACGGGCAAAGAACATGATTCTCTTTACGTGGTTTAAAGGAATGTCAATCCTCCTGCAGCGCTATTCTGTAAAAATATCACCGTGAAAACTAGGTGAAGTGAGCTGTCAGTAGTGTCATCCCTATTATATCATAAGGGAAATGATAGCACACTTCACCAAAGGTTACACGGTGAGATGTATACAGATTCCACGTGGTATACCACGTGGCATACGATTCATTGGTTCATTAATGAAATGATATATCATTTCATTATTGAACCAATGAATCGTATTAATTGGCAGTGTATTTTAGTGGAAACTGTCGAAAAACCTTTTCGTATTTAATTAAGTATAATTAAAGCTTAATTAAACATCACAGTGTTTGTTCATATCCATCTACTCATTTTTCTCGAAACACTAACGGAACAATTTGGAATTTACCGTATGGATTCAACCATAGTTGCGTAACAAACAGCTGTCAGTGCATATAGAATAAATGCATCTAGCTAAGACAATCTAGTGGCCGTGATTTACAGCCATCAACCGGGAGGTCAAGTTCGCGTGTTCACTGCGCCGGCGACGATAACATCGCCCCCCGTTACGTAAGATTGATGGCCGGACGAGTACCTATTAGTGTAAATGGGCAGAGCCCACATGATCTTGACCTGTATCAAATCCACGTAGTCCAAGCCAAGGAGTTGCAGCGTTCTGTCCACCCCAGCCTCCGTCTTCTCTGCAGAGAAGTCGAACATCTTTTCCGTGGCCTGCTCATATCTTCCCACTTTGCTTCCGATGAAATACGATGATCTCGGAACTTCGACTAGCGCCTGTTAATAAACAAAGTGTTCATACATTATTGAGAGATTTTTATGAGCGACTGACGTCATTATGACCTTTTGTAAATGAATGTACCTACTTATTAGCAGATCTTAATCACTTGAGACAATATAGCAGAGACGTACCTACACAGTATCTAAACTGGTCTATTACCTACTTCTGGTTTATTTCATTGAAATATCTCTTATTTAATCAACTTAAGTAGCGCAGACTGGCGGTGAGCCCGCACCATGTCAAAGCCACTAATTACACTGTCATTTTCACGCGAATTCTAAACTCGATTCAAAACCGTCAAAAGTTGTCCGCATGGTCAAAGTGCTTTGACCATGCGGACAACCTTTGATGGTTTTTTGGTGGTACCCGCCGAGGCCACCGACCGACGTGCGGCTGACTTTTACCTACGTCAAAGCGTGACGCACTTCATTGAATTTCAGAATCAGTTTTAGTAAAGGAAAAATGGTTAACCATAGCGCACTCGCCAGATGCGGCGGTGCGGTGGTTATAATAGGTATTTTAAGAACTAAATAAACTACGGTGTACATTTTATGTCTATGTTCATATCAACTCATAGGAGCTCGTGGCTAAATAATAACAGCCGTATGGGTCAATCGCGCTTGCCGCGGTCGGTCCGTAGATGGGTGACCATCTTAACATACCGAGACCACTCCGTGCCTCGGAAAGCACGTTAAGCTGTTGGTCTCGTCATTGACAGTCGTTACGTGTCGTTAGAAGCCTGAAAGTCTGTCAACAAGTCTTACCAAGGGGTATCGTATTACTCAGTAACTGGGTTGTGGAGGTCAGATAGGCAGTTGCTCCATGTAAAATATTGGTTGCATCCAGTTAGACTAGAAGCCAACCCCAACATAGTTGGGAAAAGGCTAGGCAAATGATGATGATGATATATCAACTCACATACATACCCACCTACTTAATAATACCCCAGGGTCCCGCGAGCAGGCTATATACCCATATGTAATATTATATTATATTGTATAAGGTGTACTGGGGTAATTCCGACGGGAATTTTTACGAGATGTCTAGAGGTCTACATTTCGGTTAGTTATGTAAAGTAGTTTCATATTTACTGCCATTAATAAGCGACTTCGGTTAACTTAATGAAAAGATTTAACCAATGGATATATTAGATTCATAAATATGTAGTTGGATTCACTAGATAGAGCATTTTGAATTTTTGAATTATAATTTTTTGGTTTACGGGAAATTACGAACTATCTTGGGGTTATTCCGAAATTATTTAAACGTCGACTTTATTGTACTTTGACCAAAGGTTTACATTTCTTTTTCAATCGTATTTACCAGTATTTACCCCTTACACAAAATATCATGAGTTTTAGTAATAGTATCGCCAATATCATTTCTTATAGTTTTGTATTTCGGAATTACCCCAAGAAGAGAATTTTATGGATTTTCGGAATATACCCTTTTTTGGAATTACCCCAGTGCACCTTATATCAAGAAATATTTCTCTGTCAGTACAGAATTATTGTGAATTTGATAAGTGAAATGCTTTTGTTTTATGATGACTGGGTTATCACAAAGTCTGATATAATTACAATAATAAAAATGTAGAACTGATGAACATAAAAATGGCAATAAACCGTTACAAGAATAAAATAGGTCCCAGTATTATACCTTGGGGTAAATCACTAAGCTTTACTGTACGAGTAGTCGTAAGATTATACACATAATTAAATTAATGCAAAATAACTGTTATTTTAAATGAAGCAATAATTATTTTACCTTATATAACGGAATAACGAAGATTATGTAGGGCCAGCTCATATTTTCATAGTGTACCAAATCAAACGCTTCAATTGCTTTCAACATAATATTCTATTATTTGTTCAATTGCATGGTTCTTAAGAGGATCAAGACCCGCATCTGTGGTCGGACAATCCTAATTAAAACAAACGAAGTAGAATGAAAATAGTATATAATATCATATAATATAATACCTACTATATATCTACTACAGTGAATGTTATAGTCTACTTAGGTATTAAAAAGAAATAACTACTTTATTTAGGGACTTATTATAAAAATAACATAAGGCATATCCTATGGTTTCTAACTCCGTTGAACTTCATAGAATAGTTCAGGCGGCCGCTGCGTATTGAGGTAAAATACTGGCTTTCATAAAAAGTCTACATAATAATTATGTAAGAAAAAAATTGGTCTAGAAGCTAGTCTGCATATTGGCAGGTTGTTGCCTATGGCATTAAGTTCGCCTCTACATTTGTGTGATTATAGTATTAAATAAATAAATGTTTTTTTGCAAAAGTTCCTAATTTACTTGATGCATTTTCAACTAAATATCGTCGAACGGACGAACGACGAATTTATCGGGCAACTATGATTTAAATCTTTGCGAATCCCTAAAATATAATTATGCAAGTCGATAAGGACCTATGGCGAAAGCGCCAGCGTTGCAATTTGCAGGTATAATAATTCACGACCGTAACAAATATGTACCTATATGTAACCAACATGTCCCGGAAATAACACACAACCTCTTAAGGGGTCATTGTACTCATCATTATGAGTAACTTTTATTATGGGACCAAACCTGAAATCACGAAAAAAAATCAGGATTTCCCTACAAGCTACATTTTGACGACATTGCGAACATAAATTAAGGTGAAAGCGCCAGGGTAGCCCGCGAAATTCAAATTTTCTTACGTTTTTTGCGATTTGCAGGTCAGTATTAGGTTGTATGTTGATTAAAATATTATTCGCGACTATAACAAATATGTATTTACACAATTATATACATTAAAGTCATCAATACAACTCTCTAAAGCCAAGTAATTCTATTGAATGACTATTTCATGAAATTTAACATTTCAGGATTATACAACTTAAGGAATTGTATTACTGATTCTAATTATTATAATTCTGTAAATACATATTCTCGCGAATCATACTTTAATATACGCCCAGACACTGAGCTGCAAATTGCAAAAATCGTAAGAAAATTTGAATTTCGCGGGCTACCTTGGCGCTTCCCCCTTAAGAGTGTGCGTTAATTCCGGGACATGCGGTATAGAAGAATATTATAATACTGATACCTGCTCGCTGGTACATCGGTGAACCACTCGCCGCCAACCTTCAAGCCGCGCCGGTACACCGGTGTACCAACCGATTCACTTAAATCTCTATTATTACTTGAAAATAAGGCCTAATATCCTGTATGGCAGTTTTACTCTATGGTCCGATGGATATCTCATCAACTAAATGATTCTAAACCTAAAATTTCGTTTGGAAACTTGAAAAAAATGAAGTTAAAAATGACGACGTTTTGACAATGACATTTGGAGCGAGTAATATATTCATGTGTATTTTATTGAAAATCAAGTGTTTTCGTGTCTAATCGACGGTAAGTGGATGAATGTTATTCACTTATAAGCAGTTTTACATCGTTTTAGATAATATAGATAGTGCAACCCACGAAGACGCGCCCCACCAATTATTGGTTGAGAGGATCGCGGGGTGTAGGGAGTTGGACCCGAGCGTCAGTCGCAAACCGTCAGCGGTTCGATGTGCACAAGGTGGTGGCGTATGTTGCGAAAATCCGGACTCGTCACGAAAGTTGCTCTACTTTATATTTTTTTTAAATGTCGAGAAAATCTCAGCGTGTTGTACTCAAAAGCCAGGTATGTAAGTGATATGATATTTACATTGTTTAGAAGTTTGTAGTTACTAAAACACATAAAATAAGGAGAGGAAAGTAATTAAATTTTGAAAATAGAAAATTTTACTATAATAATACTTCATTTCATCTTTAAAAATAAGTAAAACTATTTAATGTTTTTTTTTTTAATTTTAGGCAAGAGATATTATTTCAAAAGTTTATGATTTTATGAATAAAGAAGCAAGTTATAATTACGCAGAAAAACTCACTGATGCGCGATGGAGAACCGCACAGCCTGTTGGAAAGAAATATACTAATACTATGAAGCAAACTACAGTACCTGCTATGGAATCGAATATAACTATGGAGACGGATGCGATGATTCCTATAGTCCCAAGTATGGAGCGTACAACAGAGCCGACTACGGAAGCGGATAATGTGTCTGAAAATGAAGCGAGTACGTCCCATTCGAATTTAGTAGGCAGAAGTGCTTCTATTTTTACATCACCTATGAAGAAGAGAAGGAAAAATTAATTTAGACGAATTTGATATTTGTGAAGTCCGAAGAAATATCCAAAACTATTATATAGAACATCATCAATTTACAACATTATCACGACTTAATATTGTTTTGAAAGACGTATACAATTTGATGGATGTATAACAACCCTAAGAACATTGTTACGTAAACTTGGTTATAAATGGAGAAGAACAGGAACACAGCAACAGGAAGGTGCTAACCGAAAAACATGATATTCAAATGTTAAGATTGAAATATTTAAAACAGGTAAAGTCTTTTCGTAATGCAGGTAGATGAATCATATATTCATACCAACCACGTGCAAACAAAATCTTGGGCCGAAAAAGGTTCTAAAACAGCAATAAAACAAAATTGAACAACAGGAGTGCGCATAATTATAGTACATGGCGGAAGTGAAGAGGGTTTTGTACCAAATGCGTTGTTGACATACAGAGCAGAGATCAAATCCGGAGACTACCACGACAACATGAACACAGAAAATTACTTAAAGTGGCTTAAGGTGAAACTAATACCAAATCTCCCAAATGCTGCCATGGTAGTATTGGATAATGCAGTCTGTCACAACACTAGTTCGGAAAAAATACCAACATCTGCTCATTCTTATCATCCAGATTTAAACCCAATCGTAAACATTTGGGGTATTGTAAAAAAGGCCTTGCCTGCCACAATATCAATCAAAACTACACTTCAATTATGCCCATTTTAAATGAAGCATTTGATCGAGTAAATAAAGATGTCTGGTTCAATACTTCTCAGCACGTGGAAAAGATAGAAGACGAATACATGAGACACTGTGATCTTGATTTAAGTTTTATTATAAATGTCGGTAAATACATTAGACTCTGAATCAGATATTTCTGAAACAATGATATTATATTAAACAGATATGTTGTGAGTGCGCAATCTTGAAGATTCGAAAACGTCCTAATTGGGACGTATTGCATTTAGTCTGCGTCACGCATGGCGACGAGCTAGCTATACGTTTTGTTAAAAAAATTAAAAAAATTAAAAAAATGCCGTCTTGTGTATTTGGTGTACCTACCAATTATGATACCAAAGTTAACAAAACACAAGGGATCTCATATCACATATAAGTACGCAATATACTTCGATTTATTAAAATATTTAAATTATTTTCCTGATATTCTGAAATTTGGAGGTTAGAAAAAAGAAAGAAATGGAAATACATTTTTTGCCGTGAGGAAAACAAGGACGCGTTCATTCCGGACATAGAATAAAAGTACATGTGAATATCGTAGGCAGTAGTCATCGTTACCCCACAGTTCTGTTTTCCTTTTTTCTTACCTTGTAATATTTAATCATTTTGTTTTATGTAATAATTGATATACTTAATTAGAAATTAAACAGTGTGACAACTGAATATATTTTAGATATTCCTACATTTAGATGTAGGAATATCTGGGGTAGGGGTAGGTTTTTATTACAAAATAAATATATTTTCCTTTTACATTGTGTTTCATTTCTCACCTACCTACCTTTAGTCCTGTTTATTAGTTGTTATAGGTACAACCCACGTGTACAAATTTTGTACGCGCGGTTTGTACCTTCTGTCTCGTTAAATTTGTTAGTCTATGATGCCAACATGCGGTGATTGGTGGTCAAAATAATGTTTGTTTACATTCACGCGCAATTGACAACACTGTCTCTTTTTTTCTTGTTGGTTTTGTCAAGCCATCCATTTTCTATCATTTTGACTTGTAGTGAATTGTAAAATGAATGAAAAGGGTGTATGTGTGCTGCCGCTGCTGCGCGGAACACTTTTTTCGGTTGTTTTGTAATTGTATAACATATCTGTTTATTAGAATAATTATCATTGTTCTGAAACGAGTGATTGACGATTTTGATTTCTGAATAAAGTTCAATAAAACTTTTTCACGTATTTCATGTATGTCTATAATTACCCCCTATTATAAAAAAGGTAACTAATAATCACGTTAAATATCCACACCTAAAAATAAAAAATAAAATTGAAGTAGAGCATCTTTCCCTTTGACCGTGATCTGATTCATGGGGCGCGTCTTCGTGGATTGCACTATCTGTAATCATGTATAATTTTCTTTGGGCAAATAATGTTACCTAAACAAACCACACTTTCAGCCATTCTCTGTTGTCATCATATTTTGTTTATAAATGTATCTCTCGTAACACGAGTATTGCTTACATTTTATAGTATGGTCTGTTTATTCAAGAACACAAAACCATTTACAATACGTTAAGTGAGTGCAGTTGATAAAAACATTAGTAGACCATTTTTGGGGAGTGGGGTCATGCTGAGGTCTTGAGCCTATACTACCTCAGCTAAAATTCACTCTTTATCTCGCTCGCACGATACATACTGCGCGCGGACTGAGTGCGAGCGGGACTGGGTGCTGGGCGGCAGGGAGCGCCGATAGTTTAGGTAATTGCTTTTTACGGTGAATTTAATAGTAATTTATAAAAAATAAAAAAAACATAAGACCTGGTTTTAAGACAAACATAAGGTGGAATTTCGTGGAGCATTTCCGACGTTTGGCTCCCAGACTGGAGCGGGCCGGGGCTGCCTTGGGGCGGCTCCTGCCCAATCTGGGGGGTCCAAACGCCTCCTGCCGGAGACTCTACGCGGGGGTCGTGCGGTCCATGGCCCTTTACGGAGCTCCGGTGTGGGCGCGTTCCGTGAGGCGGCGACCGGTCCGTCGGTTGAACGCGTCCCAGAGGGTCATGGCCATCCGGTTAGCCCGGGGATACCGCACGGTCTCCGGGGAGGCGGCGAACCTCCTTGCCGGATTACCGCCATGGGATCTGGAGGCAAAAGTCCTCGCGCACATCTGGGAGTGGCGCGAGGAGGCAGGACGCCGGGGCGTAACTCCGTTGCCGCGAGAAATCGCGGCACGGCGGACAGAGCTCCGGCAGGATCTCATGGCGGCATGGAGAGTGCGATTGTCGCAACCCAGCGCTGGGCACGCCACAATTGCGGCGATAAGTCCCCTCTTTGAGGAGTGGCTGGAGAGGCGCCACGGCGTCCTCACCTTCCGCCTGACGCAGGTCCTCACCGGACACGGGTGCTTCGGGAGGTACCTGTTCCGGATAAGGCGGGAGGAAACGCCCGGGTGTCACCACTGTGTGGATCGCCCGGAGGACACGGTGGAGCATACGGTGGAAGTCTGCCCGGCTTGGGCGGGGCACCGCCGTGTCCTCGCGGAAGCGATCGGCGGCGGCGATCTCTCGCGTCCGGCCCTGGTCCAGGCCATGGTACGGAGCGAGAGTGCATGGGAAGCCATTACCTCCTTCTGCGAAGCGGTAATGCTCGTGAAGGAGGAGGCGGGACGCGTGAGGGAGAGGCAAGCTTTGCACCCTCACGCCCCTAGTCGCCGCAGGAGACGCCCTGGGCGTCGGGAATCGGCAGCCGATTCCCGGCCACCGTAGGCGCGGGCTTGCGGACGGCGAGCAATGGGTAGCTCGCCGTCCGGTAAGGACCAGGCCCGAGTCGACGGCGCGTCGTGTTCCACGCGCGCCTCAAAGAGATGTCAGCACTATTGACGGGGTCCGCTAGGGCCGATGCCAGCTAGGGTTGCGGGATGTTCGAAAGAGTTACCGTGGCCCCGGCACAGGCAACAGAAGGAACACGGGTGGGTTTTAGTCAGTAAAAGTCTGACACGCCCTCCCGCTCCGCCCAGAGCGGGAGAAGTCATTTGATGATTTCCCATCCACAAAAAAAAAAAAAAAAAAAAAAAAAAAAAAAAGACCTGCTTTGCTTTATAGTTTGTTCAGTTAGTATGTAAAGTTTCATAAGTATTTTTTGAATACCAGCAGTTTATTATTCGGTTTGGAGGTAACTTTGGAATTTATTTCTATCGAGAAAATTTTATGGAATCGTGTTTTCGGCAAACATAGTACTTATGATTAATTCTCAACTTTACTACATATTTATTTCAAAATTAAAGCTGCAGTATTTTCGACATAACGGAGGATCATGCTAAATGTTGGATCATTTGAGGTAGTATAGGCCTTTTTTTTTTGTGGATGGGGAAATCATCAAATGACTTCTCCCGCTCTGGGCGGAGCGGGAGGGCTTGTCAGACTTTTACTGACTAAAACCCACCCGTGTTCCTTCTGTTGTCTGTGCCGGGGCCACGGTAACTCTTTCGAACATCCCGCAACCCTAGCTGGCATCGGTCCTAGCGGACCCCGTCAATAGTGCTGACATCTCTTTTAGAATAGCCGTGGTACCATCTCTGTTATTTCCCCTACCTTTGATCGGTAATCAATACAACTCTTTCTCTCTCTGACCGCATTTCGCTTGAAAGTAATCCTAGAAATACCTACATTAGTCCAATAAAAATTACCTTTCCGAAAGTACGCTCGGACGTTCCTGCGCCATACCAGGGACCAGTTTCCACGTAATTAACGCCGCATTTGAGAGTTTCTCTTATTAACTGCAAAGCTTTTTCTTCGTCAAATGATCTAAAACAAGTTAAAAATACGAATAAGGATCTATTTTTTTCTTTCAATTATGTACTTGCCTATAAAAAAGATAGACGTAAAACGAAGATTATGCTTCGCTTGCCGCGGTCGGTTCGTGGATGGGTGACCATCCATTATATATCGAGACCCCTCCGTGTCTCGGAAAGTATGTTAAGCCGTTGGTCCACGTTGGTCCCGGCTGTCATTCACAGATCTTTGACAGTCGTTACGGGTAGTCAGAAGCCCAAAAGTCTGATAACCTGTCATACCAAGAGGTAATATTATGTTATTCAGTAACTGGGTTGTGGAGGTGTAGGCAGTCGCTCCATGTAAAATACTAGTATTCGGCTGCATCCGGTTTGACTGGAAGCCGACCCCAACATAGTTGGGAAAAGGCTGGGCAGATTGATTGAAAATAAAGTTAGAGAGAAGACAGAAAAGTACTTATTTACCTTTTCTCAACAGTGAGAAAATACAGTCTTAGTGCCTAAAGAATTCGAGACAGGAATGCTAAAACGTAGAGTAGTAGTGTAGGAATGCTGTGTTGAAGTTTATAGCAGCAACTCGGTCTAAAAGCAGAATGCCATCGCTTCTGGTGACATAGTTTAGGAGTAGCTAACAAGTAGGTATGTGCTACATAATTATGTACTTACAATTTTTGTGAATATGTGAGCACCGTGTATCTAACACATATTTAATTTATCTGTCATTGCTTCATTTTTTATTGTTTACCTATTGTGGTATAGTAATTTCTTTCTAGGTGCATCGTCTTCACATATAATTATATAATAAATGAAAGCAGATACTTAAACAAAATATTGTAAAATATTTTAAAGAGGAACGGTGGAGCTTCTTGCCCATTCTTCTCCCTAAGAAACTACCTGTTGGAAGGGGCGACTGGAATCAATTTTGTAAATGTTCAAAAGTGCCTTTTATGTGCCTATTTGAAGTAAGGAAATGATTTGACTTTGACTTTACTTCCACACAGCTATTGAATGTCGATCCAAACTTACTGTTGTTAATTATTTCTTTTTTTACCTACCTACAAAGACAGTCCTACATTTCATCATATTTTTTGAGTAGGGTAATATAAAAAAAACACATATCTTCAATTTGAAGATATGTGTTTTTTATGTTTCTATGGTAGGGATATTTAAAGGAGTTAGTTTGTGATTATGTGGCTGTGATTAATTATAATTATTTCCACATAAATTGTAATCCTCATTCAGAGATGTCACGCGAATTCCTACTAGTTCTTGTTGGTATATCTGGCACAAAGTTAACTTTTTGAAACAATAGCCAGGTTGATACCAATTATATTAAAAAAAAAAAAACATTTAACTGGACACTATTTAACGAAACATAAAATCAAGAGTTTGATCATTGTTTTCACAGAGTGAGGGTCGTGTGGTGGTTAATGAAACGTTATGCCATTTTGTTAATTGGAATACCGTTTCGTTATTATTTTGTTTTTGCCCGTTGCGTTGTAGAGTGCAGTGTCGTGTAACGTGGGTGAAAGGGGGAAGTTTGGGGTGCGCCAGACTGCCCACCGAATGCCGCCGAACCGGGCAACCAAAAGCCTACGAAAACAGAGGAATTGACAATTTCATCCGAAAACACTGCGCACCTGGCAGAATGCCGATGTCATTCCAATATTGATACATAGTGTGTCCGGCAATGATATTATATAAAGAGGTAGACCGCACTAGCGCGCGCAAATTGTTGCAGATGAGTTCAGACAATTGCTGTAAATTGATTTAGTCGGCTAATAGCAGCGAGCGAAATGAAGCGTGTCCGTGGCGTGACAATAATATATCTAAAATGCCAAGTGGTGTGTTAAGAAAGTGTAAAAAACTATGGTTCCAAGATAAATAAGAGTGAGGGAATTTCATACCATACGAATTATATATAAGAACGTCACATTTGTATCTATTTTGTAACGATTTTATTTCTCATTTACAAATAAATTTCGAATTATTAACATGGTGGTTCGAAAAGGATAGAGAAAATTATGGCAACTGCAGCGCGACTAGGACAAATACCAAGCGTCAGAGATTAATCAATTAGAAGCAAAATTGTAGGCACAATACATAGCGTTCGTTAGCCGCTTGATTGCGCAATGTGTTTTCTTGTTAGTGTGCGTCTTTCTAACAATAATATTATGATGATCATAATAAGTTCTGGTTTTCAATGTTTTGACCCCATCGCCGTATCTCTACGTTGACGTCGTGGTGGGGCTTGCGCGCTTCGAACTCTAGGTCTGTGCCGGTAGAGGTTACTTTGCCGGAACAGGTCTAGGGTGAGGAGCCAGACCAAGAGAGATACAGAAACCCGCAGGGCAGCATGTGGCGAGCTGCTGGGCAGTAGCGACCCCACGTACCCTATCTCCCGGGAGAAGTCATGTTCCTCATCTCTGGCTTGCCTTTATTGGCCGGCTGGAGTGAACACTGACGAGAACTGACCTCCCACCTCATTCTTGCCTTTATTGGCTGGCTTGAGTAGAGATTCGCAAGAGCAAACGTGCTCGGAGGAAGGAAGTAGTCCAGTAAGATGCTGGTAGGGATCTTGACCGTACTTCCGGGATTGTCCTGATAGCCGTGGAATACCTCTCCACTCCTCTTAAGCACCTCAAGACATGTTGCCCCCTTGTCGCTACGACACTATGTGCTAGCGACCGTTTCCGGGGGCCCATTGTTGAGTGTGCAAGTCACCCCCTGCCATTTTATCCGTGTATTGTATTTATCACACATTGGTCAGGCAGGGGCCATAGTCCTTCCATAGTTTTAGATAACCAGTCCACTTTAGCCATCCAAACCGATAGCCCAATTTTTTTTTGTCTCCATATTCTGCAATAGTCCTACACCATCCGGGGGTTGTCCTTGGGTGCACTTGCATAGTACGCACAGGGATAATCGTCGGTTAGTGCCTCATTTCCATTGAAAGCGTCTAACGGGCCTCTGCGAGTTGGCTTCGGCCCCTCATATGCCTTCTAAAGGTCCGGGACCCTGGGGTTATTAACATGGTGGTTCGAAAAGGATAGAGAAAATTATGGCAACTGCAGCGCGACTAGGACAAATACCAAGCGTCAGAGATTAATCAATTAGAAGCAAAATTGTAGGCACAATACATAGCGTTCGTTAGCCGCTTGATTGCGCAATGTGTTTTCTTGTTAGTGTGCGTCTTTCTAACAATAATATTATGATGATCATAATAAGTTCTGGTTTTCAATGTTTTATTATTAAGATAATATAGAATGAGATTAGTAATAGCAAGCAGGCTATTAGAAATTTTATTAGTAATATTAGAAACAGATACTTTTCTTATTATGTTTAATTATTTTCCAGATTTCCGAGTGATGATTTTACAAAACATAAATGGGTCAGCAACTCGGCATAGTTCAGAAGTACATAATTTATCAAAAATGCGGTTGGCAGAACTCAAATAAATATAAGTACTGACGCCAGCACATCAAGCTACTACAATCTGTCAAATTTCTTTAATAGATTTTCGACTTTATTGCTAAAGCATTAGGTTCAAGATTGATTCGGAAAATTTGACAGTTTCGGGTAGCTTGATGTGCTGGCGTCCACACCTACTGTAATTTATTTAGAATTTGTTTATGAATAAATAGATAATAATTGTGTTTGTTGTTTTATTTAATACATACATCATTACCAGTGTAATATTCTATTGTTATATTCAATGTCTCTTCTGTTGGCAAATCCGCATACTCTATGATTCACTAGTGTAGTACTTCAAGCGCGACACACTACAGATAGCTATCTCTTTCTGTATCATACGTTCCGTATTATCTATCGCAGTCGTAGTTGAAAACTACTATGCACCTATTATGTAAGTACATTTGTAATAACTATGCAACGATATCTGAACGCCGCTTAGTATGAACGTAGCGCATCTTTCCTTTCTTGTATAGCTAGCTTTTGCCCGCGGCTTCGCCCGCGTGTTTGTCGGAAAATATCCCACGGGAACGTACTACCGGGACAAAAGTACCCTATGTGTCAATCTAGGTAAACAATGTTTTCTCGCACTGCTATTAAGTATGTATAGTATCCGAGGAGCGGCGCGCAGATTGATTTATATGATTGCTGGAGGATAAAACTCGTGTTCGGTCGAGGGACCCCCGTCAGGAAAGAAGTTTTTAACACGTATGATTTAAAACAACAACAAAATTTTCGCTGCCGCCATCTTGGATTTACATTTTGACCTCATTATCGACTTTAGCACCCTCGAAAACGATACCTATGACGAAACATTTGTAAACATTCACAGCCACCATCTTGGATTTACATTTTGACGTCACTAACGGTTTTAGCACCCTCGAAATCTATGAGAACGACACCCATGACGAAAAGTTTGAAAATTTTCGCAGCCGCCATCTTGGACTTTCATTTAGACGTCACTATCGGCTTTAGCACCCTCGAAAACCATGAAATCGACACCCATGACGAAAAATTTTAAAATTTTCACAGCCGCCATCTTGGATTTTCATTTTGACCAATTCGTAAGAAATTCGATCCGATTGAAGAATTCGAAAGGAGAAAGTCGCATGGAATGGGCATACAAGTATGAAAGCTTTTTCGTTTGTGACGATTACTGCCAGTTTACTCCTACCGCAAGCCGCGTAAAATAACTTCGTTTCAAAATCCTAAAACCTAACAATAGTAACGGAATATATAACGGAACGGAAAATTACCTACTTGCATGCCTTTGAAGGCAACTTTAAAGCGAAAATATAAATCCTCTTTAAGCGAACATAAATGTAGGGAAAAGCTGATTTTTTTCGCGATTCCAGGTTTGGTCCCATAGTAAAAGTTGTTCATAATGATGAGTACAATGACCCCTTAAGAGATTAACACTGTTTAAAATTACACCTTGTATAAACGTAGGTCTACGTTATCTACGTACATACACACATAAGTCGTTATAAATTGTGTATACTTACATAAACATACGCGGGTAAAGGTAGGAACCTGTCTCGATAAACCAAAATACCTTTTTAGGGTTCCGTACCTCAAAAGGAAAGAACGGAACCCTTATCACTCGTGTGTCTGTCTGTCTGTCTGACTGTCACAGCCAATTTGCTCCGAACGTAATGGACCTATTATGAGGATATCGCATTGTAATAATAATAATGTGTATAATCTTGTGGAGCACAACATATCCTTCTTATATGGGATTCTTCTTGTATGGGAGGATATGTTTTTCAACTACAATGATAAGTTTGTTCTTGGGATAATTCTGTGTCTTCTTTCTTCATCCCAACTACGGAACCCTTCATTATGCGTGATGTGATCCGACACGCACATGGCCGATTTTTTCAATGATAACAAGTTGAAACTCGAAACTGAAACTGAAACTCGCGACGTTAACGTCGCGTCTGCGCAACGTTGGCACTGCGCAGACGTTGGAAAAGCGCCAACGCTCGTAAAACGCCAGTGGGATAGCGGCCTTAAGCATTTAGTAAAAAGCTGTTATTTTTACATTACAAACAGACACTTCAATTTTATTTATTCGTACTTAAGAGATAAACGTTTGGGATAAATGAGTAGCGTAGCAGCTAGCAATCGTTCGTATTACTGATTCTAATGATTATAATAATTCTGTTAATACATATGTATTTGTTGCGGTCGCGAATCATACTTTAAATACACCCAGACACTGAGCTGCAAATTGCAAAAATCGTAAGAAAATTTGAATTTCGCGGGTTACCTTATCGCTTCCCCATATAGATACATCCGTTCAAAAAAAAACTTTTTTTTTTAATTCATGACCATAGAAAAAGATATCTGTACGAGTTGCCTCATTCGCTCGGTAGAGTTAAAAACGAAACAAAATACCTACATTGTGCAGATGTTTCTCCAGTTTATTTTTACTGAAGATTCGTTATCTGACAGCATCACCAAGTTAAAAAGTTCGTTTTTTAGATCCAGATTGTAATTTGACATGTGCAAACGACAATCCACCGCAAACAAGCAAAGAAAACAAACATGTGAGTTAAGTACTTAGTTGCGAATTATTACACTTATTAATAAATGAGAATAATTACCCGTAAAAGTTACTGAACGAAGCACCTCCCAAGCTGACATGAGAGACTTTGAGTCCGGTATTGCCGAGCTCGTTATATTTCATGTTTATTGTTCAAACAAAGTGGATACTAATGACACGATACAATACGTACGCCGTACGCCGCCTTTCTTGCTTGCGGGCGACACATTGAGTCGCGATACCTACCATTGCACTGATAAGCTACTATTAACTACAGAATAACTACCTACATTATTATTGTTCTGTTTATTGATAACCAGCTTATTTATAGAAACCCGCTAGCATAATATGTAGGATTACTTCTTACTTTTATATTTTATTCTTATTATAAAAATTTCAATCGCTAAAATAACTACTTACGAAACTTTTAATTTCCTCTAAGGCCGGAAACACACCGTCGGAATTCCGTTTCGAAAACAGCCAATCCATTCATAACCTACTATACTAGTACTATATTATTACTACTAGACTACTAGATTATGCATGGATTCGCTGATTTCGAAACGGAAATGTGGCGGGCGTACTAAGTAATAACAAAAAAAAAAACAACTCAGACGCATTAAAATACTCATAAACCTGTGTACAGAGCCGTTATTCCATAACAATAAAAATCTCCATAACAAATAGCCAGAATACGATCATCAACCACCAAAATTTACTTTTGGTGGTTGATTACTGTCAATTAAGATGCAAATTTTTCCCGCTAGAGGAGACATTGTGATTACACTAACATAAACTGACGTAAATATAACACAATGAGTTGTTACTTGTTTACTTTGTAGTTGAAGTTGAGATAATCCCGTGTTTGTACAATCTACCTACTGATAATACCTATTATTTTTCGTTTAGCCGTTCGTCAGGACTAATCTTTAAATAATGTATCAGTGTTGTGTCATTATGGCGTTAATTCACAGGCGTCACTAAATACGGAAAACTGCTAGCAATGGGAAATTGCTGTTGCAAGCATTTTACAGCCACAAAACATTAAAAACATTCAAAGTTATTTATAAAGGTCAGTGTATAAACCTAAGATAGAAACACTACACACAATATTTTTAGCCTTTTCTCGTCTATGTTGGGATCGGTTTCTAGTCAAACCGGATGTAGCTGAGTACGAGTATTTCACATGGAGCGACTGCCTATTCGACCTCCACAACTCAGTTACTGGGTAATACGATACCCCTTGGTAAGACTGGTGGTCAGACTTTCTGGCATCTGACGTCCCGTAACGACTGTCAAAGAATCACGAATGACAGCCGGGGCCAAGGCACGGAGGGGGTCTTGGTATGTAAAGATGGTCACCAATCCACGGACCAACCGTAGCAAGCGTCGCTTTACCTCATCGATCGACCCGTGCAGCTGTTATTACTTAGGCACAAGCCCCTCCTTTTAGTAATCAGTGGTTCATTATTCCACTATAAGTTTCAAACTTTAATATCAACGTTTTTCTACCAATCGAGAAAAGTTTTTTTGCGTCAAACATGGTGCGTTCAAAAGTGTGTGTATAGAGTAAAACAAAAAAAAAAAAAAACAATTTGAATCAATCAAATCCGTGCAATGTGACTCATAGACAAGGCATTCTGGTTTAGTAATCCGATTCTGAAAAAAATCTAGTTTTATTTTCATTATATCAATGGGTGAAACAAGTCACCAAAACATTCATGGTTACGCATATATACCCTAATATTACCTACTTATATCTAAAAATTCCAAGCTTAGGTCGCAATCATACTACAAAATTAACCGAATTAAATAATAAGGCCATAATATTCATTCAACTATGCATGGCGCGCTAATAGCCGCGCGTTTAACCGACCTTCCAGTAAAGTTACTCTCCCTTGTTCGCGTTGGGGGTGGCGCCACTATCTGAAATTACCAACGTCCGTAAGCAGTCAAACACGAGTTGACTAGTAAATTAATAAATTATAATCGCACAATTACAAAATCTATGTACTAAAAAATACAGCCTGGAATGTTGTATTGCAAATTTGTCGAATGTTGCTATATTGCTATGTGACAAAAAATAAATCAATTTTATAATGTAAAAGTCAGTAATATTTTTATAGTATCACTTTCACTAAATGGAACAAAAATAATAAAAAAATTAACTGCAATAATTTTATATTATCGCTTGGTAGCTCTGTTGAACAAGGCTGGCAACTCAGTAGCGAGCGAGTTGTCATTGCCAATCGGTATTGTAGGCTTGTAGCCGTAGCGTATCGCGGAGGGTTGAGAGCACGTAGTGGTGTTTAGCTGCCGCATGCAAGCGTGATTCGATAACAACTACAATTTTAATAAATACTCGAGTTTATTACTAGAAAAATAAAATGTAAACATTGTTCTTTCTAAAGTCGTGACTTATAAAATGTGAGTTAATTTATTTTAAGTAGTTTGAAGTGTTTGCCGCATCTTCGCTGTTTACTGTTTACGCTAAGTCGATTGAAGATGAGCCAATATTTTTTATGCTGTCACTTTTTTGTGCTAAACTTTTGGTTTTAGTTTTAAAATTTAAGTTTTTATGAATTTTTGTTACTTTCGATGTTGGTAACGAGTGATTTAGTGTTTGGAATGCTTTTGTTGACCGTATAAAGTAGGTACCTACATTATTAAGTTTGTTTAGATCTTAGGCTGGTTAGATTCGAGTTTTGGTTAAAATTTTAGATTAACATTTTATCTAAGCGCACTTGAATTTCGTCGTTAAATTTTCAATTTCACTCGAAATAGGCTACAAATACCGTAAGTGTGTAGACCACTAAGGCATTATGTAGGTATATACCTATATATATATCTCTGCTTTAACTTACTACCTATACACTACAAGGCTTGGGTGATGTAGAAATTTTATATAGATTTGTGACGTTTTTTTTCGATATTATAATATTTTTATAATAATTAAGTCATTATATAAAAAAAAAAAATTCTCAATGACATCATTTATAAATTTACCAGTAGGTAATCTTACAATATACTCATGTCAGCAGTTATTATTTTAGACAGAGCTAAGATAAAAGGTTTGGATATCAATTCTCAAACTGATTTTCTGAGAAAAAAAATTGCAGAATGTAGTCTACTTACTTGCTTCTAGTAGTTTACTTGCACTTGGCTATTATTATTTGCTGTTGTAAATTAAATAATTTTAAGGTAGGTATACTTAAATAATTATGTACATTATTTTAAATAATGGTTTATTTGCAGTTTCCACGATGAGGACCCGGGTCCTGCGTTGCCGGCCCTTCTCCACCCGTATTCTGCTGCTCTTGCTGATTGTTCTTGCCTTTGGGGTCTACTGCTACTTCTACAATAGTTCTCCCCAAAACTACAACAAACCAAGTAAGTGCCCTTATTATAGGAATCTGCTTATTCATATAAAGTGTTATTTTCCTAATTTTTTTCTAACTTTTATTTGGATGTCATTTGTTTTTTTTTGCAGATTTTATTTAGTTTCTTTTTCCAAACTTTGTTGTAATTATATTCTATATTTGTTGTAGGAATAATATTTTATGTTACTTATTATTTAATTAATTTTATTTTATAGTACTTTGTACTTGAATTGCAAATATTTACAGGGATTTTTTAAATACAGTTCCACCCCAGAGGATCTTCATCAATGTATTTTATTCATTATGACAATTTTATTTGCCCATCAAAGTGAATACTATGTAGGGACCAACTTAAAATTTATAAAAGGAATCTTGCTGACTAATCTTCAAGCAAGACTATGCACTACTTCAAAATTTTAACTTTTATCTTCACATGCCACAATATCATCTTATCCACAGTGAGAGAATAGTGAATGTTTCTATCCTGATTTATTTTTTATGTTTACTTAGGTATTTGCCAGTAGATGTCAATTTACATTACTAGGTAGGCACTTAGATAATTGTGTACACAACTAAACATATTCATGAACACTAAAACATCAGACTCTCATAACCTTGTCCATTCTAGTTGAATTTTTGTTAGATCATAGTATATTTCCTTTGCTTTAACCTTCACAGAACCCGTTTAAAGAAATTGTAAAGATTATTTAATTACAATGCATTAAAACAAAATTATTATGTCTGCACAAGTGTTACACATAACATAACATCACGCCTGTATTCCCCGAAAGGTTTAAGCAGAGGTGTAAGTACCTATAGTACACCTACATTTCGCCAGTTATGTTTAAATCCCATGTAATATCCCATGCGAGCCTGTTGCCATTAACCGGACACAAATCCTGACTCTGGGCTGCTACTGAGAAATTCCAGATGGAAAAACCCAATAACACTGCCCGACCCGGGAAACGAACCCAGGACCTCATGCTCAGCAGTAGCGCTTGCGACCACTAGACCAACGAGGCAGTCTGCATAAGTGTTATTCAGGATAAAAATTTTTTTTACAAAAAAAACAAAACAACCGACCTCCAAAAAAAAAACACTACAAAGTGAAAAATAACTTTAATTTCGAAGTCGGTGTCTTTGGATCTGTATTTCAGGTTTTTGCCACCGACTTCCGAAATTAAAGTTATTTTTCACTTTGTAGTGTTTTTTTGGAGGTCGGTTGTTTTTTTTTGTAAAAAAGTTTTTTATTTTTCACTTTTTAGTGGGTCGGTTTTTAATTTATCTAAGTTACAATAGCCTAATGACAACTGCTCATCACCTTTTACAAAACATTGCTTTTCCCGATGCAGGGACGTTAATTGTTAAGGAGTTCTCCTGGTACTTCACCATAGTTCCACTTTACTACATAAATTGTGACGAGCTTATATTGCTGAGCAATAATTTTAAGGTAATCGAATCGCAACCCGTGAAATACTTATTATTGAGTGGTTCCGGTGGCCCTCTTACCATCTGTGGTCTTCGTCATCAGTTCCAATTCACCAAACGGTGCTTTCCGAGGGCAAATGCACAAGTTACTATAAAAAATACCCAAATCGCTATAGGTGTGTCTATAATATTTGCAGAGCTCCCTCGATTTCTCCAGGATCCCATAATCAGATCCTGACCACCTGTCCTGACTATGGGGCCACCTGGAGAGTATACCCTTTCAAACAAAAAAGAATTTTTCAAATCGGTCCAGAAGTCTTCGAGTAATCGGGGAACACACTTAAAAAAAAAGATTACGAACTGTGTAAGAACCTCCTCCTTTTTCTAAGTCGGTTAAAAATAATTTATAGCCAGAGTGCATCTCATGACAATTCCAATAAGCCCAAACACGGCTAGGATACATTGTTTTATTACGGAGTTCCGGTTCCTACCTTCCGGCTTCATCATCAGATCAGTTTGATAGGACCATTTTCATCAGCACTATTTATTTAAATTGGCTTCGTCATAGTCGCTTAACTATCTTAATCGAGATATCTTATCGCCACCCGTGAAATACTTATTATTGAGGAGTTCCCGAGGCCATCTGTGGTCTTATCCATCAGTTCCACTTCACCAAATGACACTTTCTGAATGCAAATGCTTGACTTGTTGATGAATATATCAAAATCACTAGGTTTGCCTATAATATTTGAGGAGTTCCCTCAATTCCTCATGGATCCTGTCATCAGAACTGGATTTTAATAAAAATGGGACCAATCTGGAAGTATGTCCTTTCAAATAAAAAAATAATTTTCCAAATCGGTTTATAAATGACGGAGTACTGAGGTAACAAACATTAAAAAAAAGACAAAACATACAACCGAATTGATAACCTCCTCCTTTTTTTGAAGTCGGATAAAAATATCTAACAATTAACCATTCGGTACGTAAACACACCTCAGCACTACTTGTAGATGGATGAGTCAGTTCCTAATTAGGCAGTATACGAATAATAGGTCAGTTCGAAGCGGAAGGCCGCACGTTCGCAATAAACAGCTGCTATGTCTCACTACGGCTTTACGGTGCGGATTTCATCAATTCTTCCATATACCTACGAGTCCACCAGGATTCTTGGCCGTGATCCAGTAAAAGATCCATTTAAACCGGCCTCTCCGTCGACTACGATACTCTGTTAGATATTCGAGTTAGCAATTTTCCATTATGATTTTATGAATCGTACAAAAAATATTTGCAACGATGAAAGTTTTTAGTTTCCTGTATTATAAACATTACGCGGAGGGGTGACACAAGGACAAATATTGGGACATCACTCGGCAAATAAAAGTAACACGCATATTATGTACAATTTCCGTTATTAAAAATAAAAATAATATATACCTCGCCACCGTCCGACACGTGGTAGCCAGTTATGAATTTATGTTTTAAGTCACATGTAAAACACACATTTATTCGGTTGTGGTCTGGTTTACCTCGTATGAAAAGGTGTTAACATAGCAGTTGAAAATTAATTGAATTCGGTCACTTACCGACAGTTTAAACTACAAATTGAATTATGTGAATATAACGATGAAATGAAATTGTTTATTCTGTAAATAGGATATCGGAATCACTTTTACACGTCATATTAAAAAAAAATAAGCTAGAAGGAATCGACATTTCCTATCTGACTACCCCTGAGAAGAAATTGCGAAACAAACTCAGGGGTCAAAGTCTCTTGTAAAGTCCAGACATAATCTTGGTCAAATCATGTGAGGACTATGTAGATCCGTGTCTGAAATGGTCTTTTGAGGAAAGAACTACACAGATTTGTGAACAACGAAATCTTTGAGAACAACAAAAGCTCGTATTTTCAATTAACCGATGTGAAACACATGAAGTTGACCGTCCATCATTGCATTTAGTCCTCGGCCCGCGAGCGGATTTGGTTTTCTGATGTTTTTAATGTATCCGAAAGTTGCAAATGATAAAGGAAACTGTTACAATGCTAAAAAGTTTTTAAATACGTAGAGACAGTGAGACTGTCAAAATCAAAATGTTATCGCATTAGTTTTTGGGTACTCACTCTGCGCTCTGTGTTGCGCTTCTTCAAATCAGACAGTTGTTAAGAAGATCTTCAAATAATATGTTTGGCTCAAAATTTTGCCAAGCGCAAACCTGTCGCTGATGTCTTCGTAAGAACCTCAAGTGCACAGGTGCACGGCGCAAGATGGAAGGTTGTTATACCAATATGACCCTTTAAGAAAATAAAGTGGGAGCATGAGTTATATATGTTTTCATATCTCGGGACCCTGGGGTCCCGGACTTTTGGAAGGCGTACGAGGCCCCGAAGCCAACTCGCAAAGGCCCCGAAGCCAACTCGCAAAGGCCCCTTAGACAATTTCAAATGATGAGGAGGCACCAACCGACGATTATCCCTATAAGGTGGGAGCATGAGTTAAATTATTATACCTCTACAAAAGCCACGACCCACTGCTAGATATTCATTTGTAGGTCGCTCCAAAAAAACTGCCCACCACGCCATCATCAAATCAACAACCTACTTAGTGTTAAACAGTTGATGCCGAGTCTTGTTTCTTTAAATATGCTCGTGAAATATAAAATAATAGGAATAATCCCACGCTTGCTTCATCGAGGGAGGATACCGCTTATTATGACACCCAGTCATGGTCTTATAGACTGTGCATTTAATAACGAGCTTGCCGCATTTTACTTAAATAATAGACATCAAACAACTGCAAAATTTGGCGTTAAATCAGTATGGGGGCTAAAAAAAGTTGTATGTTGAATTAGCCACCATATAGAAGATTACTGTTTCTTTCTAATTCTAATAATATGTTAACATATGAGGTTTTAGAAGTAATCCCCTTCTTCTTTCCGTGTCGATTTGATTTTATCCGACCAGTATGTGGCCACCTGGACAGCTTTATCATTGGCTTCGTTTATATCCTGGAAGGTGCACGATGGACAGGATGACCCCTTTTAATGTACGGATTCACAAAAAGTTGAAACTTCATAGCTCAATCAAGGAATTAAAGTGACAAAAAACAATAACAAAAACCTCATTTTTATTACAAGGCCACAGTCACAACTCAGGTGATATATGCAGACAAAGCTAGACGCAAAAGCCAAAGAGATTACCTACATAAATGTGTCTGCACAGAAATGAAACACAAATATGAAGGTATTTCCCGGCGGCGTTGGGACCACCACCACGTCACTCGAAATTATGAGATGCCGTGCCTAATCCGCAATATGAAAGGACGTGATCTAAGTTATGACTTATAAAATATTAATATTACTTAGAAATACATAGTATTCAAGTTATATTATGGTGATCGAAAACTGTACTAACGCTTCTCTCATAACATAATTTTAAGTGGATTCCTGTATTTCATTAAAAAAAGCTTAGCTTCTCGTCTATCATTATAATCTTCATCTTCTTACCTTTTTCCCAATATATTTGGGGTCGGCGCCCGGACGCGTTTTCTTCTCTATCTTTTGGGTTCCGTACCAAAATAGTAATGAAAAACTTTTTACAAAAAAAAAAAAACAACCGGCTCCCAAAAAAAAAATACTACAAAATAACTTTAATTTCGGTAGTCTGTATCTTTGGATCTGTATTTCAGGTTTTGGCCACCGACTTCCGAAATTAAAGTTATTTTTCACTGTTTAGTGGGTCGGTTTGTAATTTATCTAAGTTGCAATAGCCTAATGACAACTGCTCATCACCTCTTACAAAACATGGTTTTTCCCGATGCAGGGTCGTTAATTGTTGAGGAGTTCTCCTGGTACTTCACCATCAGCTCCGCTTCATCATATGCATTGTGACGAGCTTATAGTGCTTAGCAATCATTTGAAAGTAACCGAATCGCAACCCTTGAAATACTTATTGAGTTGTTCCGGAAACTATCTTACCATCTGTTGTCTTCGTCATCAGTTCCACTTCACCAAATGGTGCTTTCCGAGAGCAAATGCACAAGTTACTATAAAAAATACCCAAATCGCTGTAGGTGTGTAGAGTTCCCTCGATTTCTCCAGGATTCCATCATCAGATCCTGACCTGTTGACAATTGGACCACCTGGAAAGTACACCCTTTCGAACAATAAAAAAGAATTTTTCAAATTGGTCCAGTCGTCTTCGAGTAATCGGGGAACACACATAAAAAAAAAGATTCCGATGAACTGAGAATCTCCTCATTTTTTGAAGTCGGTTAAAAATCATTTATAGCCAGAGTGCATCGCGTGACAATTCCAATAAGCCCTTACACGGCTAGGATACATTCTTTTATTACGGAGTTCCGGTGCCTTCCTTCCGGCTTCATCATCAGATTAGTTCAGTGGTACCATTTTCATCGGAACCATTTATTTAAATTTGCTTCGTCATAGTCGCTTAACTATCTTAATCGAGATATCTTATCGCTACCCGTGAAATACATAGCAGGCATTGAGGAGTTCCCGTGGCCATCTGTGGTCTTCTTCGTCAGTTCCACTTTACCAAAGGATACTTTCTGAATGCAAATGCTTGACTTGTTGATGAATATATCGAAATCACTATGTTTGCCTATAATATTTGAGGAGTTCCCTCAATTCCTCATGGATTCTGTCATCAGAACTGGATTTGGATAAAAATGGGACCAATCTGGAATTATGTTCTTTCAAATAGAAAAATAATTTTCCAAATTGATATATGAATGACGGAGTACTGAGGTAACAAACATTAAAAAAAACACAACCAATTTGATAACCTCCTTTTTTGAAGTCGGTTAAAAAGGAACCCTTTGTTTTCATTTATGCCGCATATTTTTTGATTATGTCAAAAACAGTTTGAAAAATAAAACGATGTCTCTTACTATCACAGTTTTAAGAAATCAGCCAAAACCCTTACATACAAACTTAGTTTATCCATAAAAGCTGTCATAATAGCCCAACGCAATCCCATGAAGAATGATTTTACGACTCGCATAACATTTGACAATTTATTTGCACCGAGTTTATGCGCACCAGAGCGTGTACAGTCCATCTGTACAGTACATCCTTATGACTGTATTTATATATAATTTTATTCAGTCTACACGAAGATGTTAAGGTCCTCTTAAGGGGGAAGTGCTAAGGTAGCCCGCAAAATTCAAATTTTCATACGATTTTTGCAATTTGCAGCTCAGTGTCTGGTTTTATGTGAGTTAAATATGATTCGCGACCGTAACAAATATGTATTTACACAATTTTAATCATTAGAATCAGTAATGCAACTAAACTTAATCCTCAAATGTTAAGATTTCATGAAATCGTCATTCAATAGGATTACTTAATTCTAGAGAGTTGTATTGATGACTTTAATATGATTATAATTCTGTAAATACATAGGTATCTGTTACGGTCGCGAATCATATTATTATCAACATACCAGTGGCGCACATACAATCATCATTAGAGGGAAGCCGAAGACAAAATTGAACAGTTCTCATAAACTCAAACAAAAAACTGTAGGTTTTTAATCTTATGACTTATGATGTATTTAACTGGTATTAAATATAATTATGTAATGTGATGTGATACACAGTTACACACACAGGTGTACCATATTATTTGGCAATAGTAGACATTAAGAAGAGTGGTTGTTCCGAAGGGAAGCCGATAGGAATCGGATTGCATGAAGGCTTTGCCCCTGCAACATACAACCTAATACTGATCTGCAAATTGCAAAAAACGTAAAAAAAAATTGAATTTCGCGGGCTTGGCGCTTTCGTGTATGGCAGCAAGCCTTTTGTAGAAAATTATGTCGTGAAAATGTTCGTATGACCTTCCGATCGCCGCCGCCGGCGCCAATAATACGGTAGGGTTTGCGCGACCATTCGTCCGTCAGTCCGTATAGTGACGCACAAACTTGTTTGACAAGATTGAGACTGAGACCGATAAAGAAATCGAAATTGTAGTTTGGACATGAGTTGCCATCCATCGATTGTCCAGTACCTTTGTAAATAGTCCGTCATCGTGATGTTGGGTTTTGTCGTGTACTAATTACGCATTTCCTCTTTGTATTCCCACATTCCAATTTTGTTGGGATATTGATAGGTCTTGCGAACTCTGTTGTTTAATTTCGTAGTGTATGCCTCTTTGCTTAAACATTCCAACCTACGTTGTGGGAAAACGTCATAATTATCTACACCTTTACTGCCCGTGACATTCAGCTTCATTCATGTACCGTGTGTTTCGTACATCGATCCACGTGCACGGTACCAATACAACTAGCGCGTTATGTCTAAAAATGTCCTGTTTTTTCTTTAAATAGATGGAGATATGTAGGTACCTACTTTTTTATTTTTATTCAATCACTTCTGAGTTTCTGACGTACTATCCCATACGTTTTTGAAGCTCGTAAAATTATGTGCTCCTGGATTTAGAATTGTGAAGCACTGTTATTTTTAAAAAATGAAAAGAAACGGGTTGAGAAATTAGGCGTTTACATTACCTATAGTTTCCAACAACGAATAGACCACGGCAACAATTTGCCGTAGTTAATAAGTCAGCAGATAATACATTCAATTACCTTTCAGAATTTCAGCGTTGCTTTTAAAACACACGTGAAAGCATATTTTGTACACGTTCCCATCGCCACCCGCAAGGGCCAGGGATAAAAGAAGAAAATGGCTTTGCTTTTATGTGGGCGCTGATCGTTTAAAACGTTGGTGCTTGGTATAGTGTAACGCTTTCGCAAAATTGTTTCCTGGCACCAGCTCTTCGGTTAGAAAGCTAAGAAGACTAGGAGATACGGCACGGAAAAGTTTTTACCTTCCTAACGTTCTCGAGCTTCAAATAAAAACTTTATGTCGCCAGAATAGTTGTTGAGATAAAAAGTGCTGAAGATTAAGCTCAAACGTGACTTACAAAGAAGTTTTCGCTGGTTTCCCCGCTCGGAAAATCACTACGTATTATACAACAAAGTCTCCCGCCGCGTCGCTCTGTCTGAACGCGACAAACTCAAAAACTACCAAACGGATTTTCATACGGTTTTCACCAATGGACGGAGTGATTCATGAGAAAGATTTAGGTGTATAATTCATTATGGGTGTATGCAAATTGGCTGAAATGTGACGTGAAACACTCCAATTAGGATGAACATCAAGTTGCTAGTTGCACATAACTCTATTACTTGAAACAGAGGCGGGTTGCTAGGAAGCTACTACAATAAATGCAAGATGTAATTGGCTGCATTATAAAACTGAATACTTAGATAAATCTCATGATACGTAAAAATTATAAAAGGATTTTTTTATTTTGACGTTTGAGGAAATCGTCTAAAGAAATCGCTAGGCACACTCAGGCCGAACGCTAAGCTGCCATCAACTATGACATCTAATAATATACTTGTGTGGCATATCTACATCGCCACATGCGAACGCGTCACACTGACACTGACGTCACACAAAATCCTGCATCGCGCAATCAGAGTTTACCGCGCGACAAGCATATATACAACGTCCCGACATCAACCGTCGGGCAGTAGCCCACCAGACACAACACCCGTCTGGTCGGAGGATCCTCCATTTTCTATGGAGGATGAGTGAACTTTACACCCTGTTCCTCATGCCAGCAGTAATTTTTGTGATGGTGGGAACAGGCAAACAAGCTTTAATAAAATCATAATAAACTGATTTACAATTTAATATAAAAAAGTTTATCGAGCCGAGTAAATAGCGCATGAGTACTGAGTTGTTCAAACACCGTTGTTGTCAGCCTACGGATAATTTTAAGTAAACATTATTAAATTTTCTGTCACTTAGAGACAAAAATATTGTTTGATTCTGCTCAAGCTGCCATTCATTGCCATGGATACATAATACAAGTTTAAAGCCTTTTATCTTATTGAAGATTCGCCATCAAAGTGGGTAAATATTCATTTAATGAATAAATAATTCAATGAAAAATAATTCAATGTGTTGGATCATGTTCATAGGTAAATAGTTAACAGCCTGTGACACATAAGGTTGCCACCGGCATCAAACCTCTACAGTACCACACTGGAAAGAGTTCCCTTCAAAATGGTTGAGCTGAATGGTGCTGATCCATGCGTCGCGCCCGTTCACGAACATGACGCATGGATCAGCACCATTCAGCTCAACCATTTTGAATGGAACCTAATGATCCAACACACACGCCACCACCAGCGAGACATTTGAGTGAGCACGACATACTGTCAGTCGCCAGGGCAAATTCAAGTCACTAAAAGACGTAACCAGTTAATGGTAGCTTTATAGTAGGTAGGTACATAGTGCTCACACATGTGCTATGTAATTATACAATACTAAGAGATTGAATCTATATAATGCAAAGATAGTTTTTACAATCTTCAGCAGCTCCAACAATACTACATACAAACCACTGATTGGTTCTAAAAATACGTAGCTCGGTATAAACGATAGAAAGACGTTGTATTGAAAAATTCAAAGGTCGGGAGTGAGTGCAAGTCTCGTGAATCGTGGATGTCGGCCGAACTCGGCCGGAAAGCGATGCCCGGTGAAAATTGTAAGAGACTGTGCTGGCACTGTTGTGGGACTTCAAGGCAATGTTTAAAAGTTGAGCTTCACTAACTTTTAATGCTTTTCTGTGTAACTTAAGTTTTTTCATGAATTTCTAATAGAAAGTTCTGTTTTTATTTAAACTAGTGATGCAAAGGCTGTAGGTAATGGTGAGGCTTTTAGATAGGGTTTTAATAGGGTTACCATTTCGAAATTTGAAGCACGTATTGCTTTTCTATATCTTAAAAAAATCCTCTAAAGTCGAAAAGTCCGGACGGGGGACCAAAAAGACGGACATGTCGGGACTAGACCAGACGGATGGTAACCCTAGTTCTATAGCTATACGATCCTACGATCTGTTTTCTCTTTTCATTTGTACAAACTCATGCATGAGGTGAGGTCACTATGATTTATTCTTATTTTAGGAGTACATTTGTGCAGACTCGTAGGTAGGTAAAAAGGTACTTACCTACTAAGGTGTAGGTACTTAACCAAACCGATCAAATAGATAGTTAGTTCCCTTTTAAAGATCATGGTTGTAAAACACACTCCCCTTAATCCAGCACTTTCATCTTTAATAATATTGTGAGGAAAAAATATATACAGGGATCAAATTAAACCGATGAAGTAAGTCCAAAATGTAAAAAGCCTCGTGGAAACATAGCATATCATGCTTAGGTGGAATACTGTATCGTGAATTCGTGACATTGCGTATCAATTGTCAGAGCATACAATTCGCATCATGAACCTATTCTGCTTATTATTCTCATAACGTTATCATTTTTTAAATATTATTCTTTCAATGATTGATTTCAAACATTGTAAATGTGCAATTATTGTGGGGAACTCGTGGACGCAAACAAGATAGTACATATCTACCTAGACTACCTAATCTACTATATTTATTAATTTTTATTTTGCTAGTTTGGACCTATACTCTAATAAATAATAAAATGGCGATTTCCCTTCAGCAAAAATGACGAAATCCCGTACAAAGTAACCTCCCTTTAAGGGACGAATTGTCAAAAAATTATTCTTTCTTAGTGCTCAGTTACAAAAGGAACTCTTGTACATATTTCAAGCTTCTGTAGGTAGGTACCTATCGGTTTACGCTGTGCTGTGTTATCCGTCAGTGGGTAAATGAATTTAAGATTTGTATTATAACGTGGGTTCCACAATACCACAACGTAAATTGCATCTAGCCGCCAGTCGATTAGTCGGGAAACAGAAATAATTAAAACTGCCAGTGCCGTGGAGAAAAAACAAAGCGATAGGTTTTCCGTGTAACAAGAACTTAATTATTAATAATTGTTGTTATCGCGACATTCCGGAGTTATCCAACTCAAACAAAGCACCCCTATAACTAACTCCGGTAACACTTTGACTTAGTTGCATTTTTGTATTTCCAAGTGCATGTTTGTACAGCTCAACATAAAGCAAGCAACATTGTGGATATACATCACTATGTTCTACACTTAGAATCCTGTTGATCCCGTATTTAATGTAATTATATCCTACACTGGCTCACTACCACACCAAGCCGCTCGTGCAGGACTACTTCACTTTAAACCTTTCCCCGCCATTCGTGGCGACTGACAGATGACATTAGTGACAGCAGCTAAAGTGCGTTTCACGAAAGAATTCCATTCGCCGTAATGTTAGTAGCACGGAAATCAGTGTAAATCAGTGTTCAGCAACACTGCTTTCAGTGCTACCAGCATTACGGCCAAGGGAATTCTTTCGTGAAACGCACTTTACCTCACTCCTTGTGTGAACGAGACAGTGTAAACATATCTATTAAGTTGATACACTTCACATAGTGCAATTATCTGAAACAACAAGAAGCTTATAAAGTTAGTCTTTTTCGTTTGGAAATATCGCGTCTTCGTATATTTCACAGTGTGCTTTCTAAGTTTAAAAGGTTCCTTATTGTCACCGCTAAAGCTACTAAGTACAGCAACCGGTGTCGTGTAGGTTTTTAACCGACGAAAAAAGAAGAGGAGGTTCTCAAGTCGACGCGTATACATATATATTTTTTATGTATGATCACGCATAACTTTTTACAAAGTACTATGCTTGGGTAGTTTTTGAGTTAGCTTCAATAAGTCCTATTTTTCCCACTTAGTTTATGTGGATGACGTTCTTATAACTTCCTGTCACTGTAATTTACATAGCAGGTTCCACAACTAAAAATTTAAAAATAAAATCTAAAAAAAAACATCTGGGTTGTGGAGGTCAGTTAGGCAGTCGCTCCATATAAAATACGGGTATTCAGCTGCATCCGGTTAAAATGGAAGCCGACCCCAACATGGTTGGGAAAAGGCTAGGCAGATGATTCAGATGATGACAGCGTCAGTCGCAAAATTAAAATAGTGCTTACTTCATGAGGAGTTGCGTGTTATCAATCATTATTTTTAATTTCTGTGGTTTTGTTGTAAGGAGATAAATTAATTAAACATTTACTCCTTTAAAAAAATGAATCAACCATTATGGAATCAAGATCAGATAGAGATTTTGCGTATTTTTTTAGTTGTTATTTCTTTTAAATAACAAGAAGATACTTAGCTTCAAAACTGCACAAACAACGTCTAGCGCGTCATTTTGCTCGAAAACGCGCCATAAGTAAATAATGTACTACTAAGTACATATGAAGCATGTAGTATGTAATGTGTTACTAAAGGTAATAAGGTTGAAAAGTGGTTCACCGCAAATGTCCGCGATGGTACGTAGTGTTATGTATGACTGTCAATAATTAGTGTTTAGTCGCACTCGTCAGCTTTATTGATTTTTGAAGCTTTTTGTGGTGTTTTAGACGTTATTTTATTTTATTACAAGCCATATTTCACATTAGCCATGTAGCCGATGGCATTCCCCATCAGCAAAAAAGACGAACTTCCATATAAACTTTCAGACCGTTTAGGGGATGATTTTTCAAAAATCCTTCCACTTTCGTTAAGTATTAAGAAAAAGAAAATATTATTTTGTCCAGGCAACACAGTAAGCGGGTTCACGGGTTACTAGGTACCAAGGCCAGGAGATGACATGAGTAGCTTAAAATATTACCTACAGCTAGGTTACAATATACTATTTGCCAGCGAGCCCCAAACTAGACAGTTTATCTTGGGGCTCGACAGGAACATAGCATAATCAGCCTATAATGTTCCCACTGCTGGGACACAGGCCGCCTCTCGGTTAGAGGGAGTGGGCCGTAATGCACCACGCGGGCCCAGTGCGGGTTGGTAGATGTCGCATATCTTCGAATTTTTGGTTCTAGGACACGCCGGTTTCCTCACGATGTTACGGTTTCGGTCCCTGCCGCCAATACTCGCGTGACTTCCTACATATTAACGGCCGAACCCAATTACCTATTTTCAGTAAAAGGCAGATCGCTATTGATGGTTGACAGTATAATTCTATCTGTCCTTATGTCAGGCCGGTAAGATTCCATACTCTTGTAGATTGATAGGTTTTTCTATCTCCAGTATGCCAAAACTGGTGATAGATATGTTATTGGGTTCGGCCGTTAAACAATCGACGCGCCCATTCGCGTCCCGCATCGCAGAGTGACCAGAACTTAATAAATTGCTGCTTCACTGAAAATCAGGTAATCGTCACAACACTACCGATCTGATGTCATCTCATCTCATCTCAGCCGAACCGCGGATTTTTATGAACGTTTTTCCAATTGCCAGTAAAATTGTCTATGTCGTATGAGAGTAGGTAATTATTTGGCCAACTTTTTATCCAAAACAAAGCTTATTACGTAATAATATAGAGCCTAACCTAACCTACCTACCTCTAAGTATTTTATGTATTTTATTGATATCGCTTTTCTAAACAAAATAGCTTAATATTGTTTTCAAGATAAAATTTTACTTATATTCACCCATATTATATTCATTATAATATATTTCATTATTATTTTTTATATTCATTTTTATTTATTTTTACTCACCTCCACAGACTCTAGATAGGTTAACTTACAACGAAAGTAGTCTATCCAGTCAAATGTCCAGGCAACCACGGTTGCTCAAATTTTTTTAGCGTCAAACGTTAAGGCATATGTGTGTACAATTTAGTAACTTTAAATGAGATCGTTTATGCTCTTTCGTGAGATAAATAATTTTCAATTATAACATTTCTATATACTAATAATAAAGCTGCAGTTTGTTTTTTGGTTTTTTGTTTGTTTGAACGCGCTAATCTCTGAAACTACCAGTCTGATTCGAAAAATTCTTTTTGCATCTGATAACCTAATTCTTGAGAAAAGTTATGGGCTATTTAACATCACGCTATGACCCTTAGTAGGAGCAGAGCAATAAGAAAGAAAGTTAGAAGAGAGTTCTACTCAATGATCATAATGTCCTAACTATATAATGTTTTATTGTGTGTACATAAATAGTAAAATAAATAAATAAATAGAAAGTACGCTAAGCGAAAACAAAGGGATGCAACGCGGTGGGTCGGGGCCGAAATTTCACGCGGATGAAGTCGCGGGCAGAAGCTAGTATTGTATAATATTAATATTAACTCCGTTGTTGTCGCAAGGTTCATGTTAACGTTCGCTTTGCCTAGTAACGCAAGGACGTGAAAGAAAAATTGCAAAGCTGTCGATGAAAAAAAAAGTTCTTCATTGTTAGTAAGTACCTAGGTACTAAATCCTAGCCTTCCTCTTATTTGTTTTCCATTTCAACTATGGTTTAATATTCTCGATACAACGAAACGGTTTTTTCGTGGAACTTTGCATCAACCTTAACAAATCTATCTAGACACTAGATAGTATATCAAGGCAAGTTCGACGAAGACTTCTGTTCTGTTCTTGTCTTATCTTACACGAACCATTTCGAGCTACTTTACATCAATATCCCCCTCCCCCCTCCCCCTACATCAAACTACCTATATCAAAATCTAGCAGACCTACAAAGTTGTAATTGTTGCTTATCCTTTAAAATGAGAAGGCACAACAAAAAATTCGCGAGCCATTTTTCTAAAATATTTGTTTCGAATATATTTTTTCCTCGCAATTTGTGTTTTGAAAATCGTCGTTTTGAAACGCATCATTCGTTTCATTCTCATTGGTTTCAAAATTGAATATGACTTCCAGCAGGAAAAAAAATCGATAGAAATGCACTGTGTTATAAAGAAAATATATGCTGCCAGTTAGCAACTCGAGTTCTCGATATGGTGTCTTCACCCTTTGTGTATTCGTACTTATTTCTGAACAATAAGTCTAAACGGTTAATCTGTGTAGACTACGGATTTAACATTTTCTATTTGTTACAAAATGCAGCTTCAATTTAAGACCTTTGCTGTGGACGGAATTGCCCGTTACATTCAAACATTTACTTGCTTTGTTGTTTATGACAGGAGAATAGATTGGCAACCGGACTGGACTGTGGGCCTGATAGCTAGGAAAGTGATTGCCGTCGCCTTGTGGTCAGTTGCCACCATTTGTCACAATGTCAACCTTAGGGACAAAGTGGAAACGTCACATGTGCCTGTAATATCGCCATCAGGGCTTCAAACCGTAACAAAGCAATCAAATACCGGTTTGCGACAGACTGACAGATAAATAGGTAGTCATGGTGTCATGGTGGACGGGACGGGAAATTGTCAATCAGGCAATTGTTTTCCGAGAAATTTTCAGCATGCAATCATAAATAACTTAATCACATTAAACTGCGCTTTCCAATTCTGTCTGATTAAGGGGGAAGCGCTAAGGTAGCCCGCGAAATTTTTTTACAATTTTTTTTTTTTCAATTTTTGCAATTTGCAACTCAGGGTCTGGGTGTATGTTGATTAAAGTATGATTCGCGACCGTAACAAATATGTATTTACAGAAATATAATCATTAGAATCAGTAATTCAATTCCTTAAGTTAGTATAATCCTGAAATGTTAACATGAAATAGGCATTCAATAGAATTACTTCGTCTTAGAGAATTGTATTGATGACTTTAATGATTATAATTCAGTAAATACATATTTGTTACGGTCGCGAATCATATTTTAATTAGCATACAACCTAATACTGATCTGCAAATTGCAAAAAAAACTTAAGAAAATTTGAATTTTGCGGGCTACCCTGGCGCTTTCGTCTTAATGTTATATTGCATATCTAATTAATTTGCATTCAGTATAATTAAAAATTAAATCAGTAGTCAATTTTTTTGTTTCTATCTTTTTCTTTATTAAAGTAACACCTCCTTACTAATAAACGTTGTATAGTGTCTGTATACTTACACAACATTTTGTCTTCTTCTTTCGAAAGTCAAATTACTGACGACTGAAAGAGAGAAATCGGTTTGTAGCTATTCACCTGATATCATACGTTTATTAGTATGGAGGTAAAAGTTTAATTCGCGGACAGATGTGCTTAAAATAGGCAAATAAATTTTGTGATGTTTTCGTGCCATGTTTTATTTCGATGCGCAGTCAATATATGTCTAAACTCAGCGGAACCGCCCTCGGCGCAGGAAATTGATTTAACAAATAGTTCAAAATGTCACAGGTTTAAATGGTACCTACCTGCAGTTGATATTAATCTGCCTAGCCTTTTCCCAACTATGTTGGGGTCGGCTTCCAGTCTAACCGGATGCAGATGAATACCAGTATTTTACAAGGAGCGACTGCCTATCTGACCTCCACAACCGAGTAACTGGGTAATACGATAAGCCTTGGTAAGACTGGTTGTCAGACTTTCCGGCTTCTGACGACCCGTAACGACTGTCAAAGATCTACGAATGACAGCCGGGACCATCGGCTTATAGTGCTTTCCGAGGCACGGACGAGTCTCAGTATGTAAAGATGGTCACCCATCCACGGACAACCCCGGCAAGCGTAGCTTAACCTGATGGATCTACCCGTGCGGCTGTTATTACTTAGCCACGAGCTCCTAGTAGCTTTTTCCCAACTATGTTGGGGTTAGCTTCTAGTCTAACCGGATGCAGATGAATACCAGTATTTTACAAGGAGCAACTGCCTATCTTACCTCCACAACCCAAAAATGATACCCCTCTGTATGTTAAAGAATATTCACAATCTTGTTAATTTTTCTCGCAGTGAGCGCTAAGCGCGTCTACGATATTCCTCGCTCATTTTACTAATTACATAAGTAAACTGAAGTTAATCTACATCACAATAAAGCTTTTGCAACCGTGTAAAGACGAGTCTTTGAAGATTTTTTGTATAAAAAAGCAATTTTAAATCCATGACATTAAAAAAAAATTACACTAGCTTTTGTCCGCGGCTTCGCCCGCGTGACGGTTGGAAATTATTCCACGGGGACGTGCCGGTATAAAAAGTATTATATAATATGTCCTAACCCGGTCATGATCTATCCGTATGCTTTTCATCCAAATCCGTTCAGCCGTTAACACAGACAGACAGAGTTACTTTCCAATTTTTTATATTAGTATTAATAATTGTGTTAATTCAAACAGAACTGTATTTCCCTCTGTGCTGAAGACTGCAATTAAGTATTATAATTTATTTAATAGTAGCGATCCGCCCCTGCTTCGCGCGGTATTTGCGACTCGATCATAGAAATATAAAAAAAACATGTTTCTTATATCTATGGACTTGACAAAACATCGTGATTTCTTTAATATTGATGTATTGTTTAAATAAACCTACCGAAATAAACTAAATGGTGGCGAAAACCGCATCTAAATCCGTTGTGTAGTCTAGAAGAACAACGCGGCTACACAGCCAGACATGAAAAGCGACTTTAATTTCTTAATATGTAAGGTACTCGTATATAGGAGAAGTTAATTTTAAAGAGCTGCAGTTGTTGTTCTTCGCTTTATGTCATTTAATAGGACATGCTTTTGTTTTAATAATGAATATTGTCTCGAATAACGGTGACATTTTTTTAAATGGAAATTCATTTTACTTTTCATAGTAATTTTAATAAAGAAGACTGTAAATAAATACGATACGTAATCATTATTCATGGGAGGGAATTCAGTGTCTTGTCACATGTGTCCAGTAGCTGTGGTTCATGGTTTCCTTTTGTCGCTTTTAATTTATGTTTACATAGGTGCCACTTAGCCCTCTTATTTCTACTAGGGTTTCTAACGTATTATTTCAGCTTGTGTCCATGTTATAATAATTCTAGCTTATTGTACCACTGCAGAGCAAAGGTCTCTATACGTACAGAGAAGGCACGAGCGTTAATCGCCACACTTGCTCAAACGGGTTGGCGATTTCAGACTTACATTAACAGTCCAGGTTTCCTTAAGATATCAGGAGCTAGACCACCACCTCTTAAAGCAGTATTATTTTAATCTTACTTGAGTGTGGGAAAGAGATGGAGCTAGACGTCCTGTATAGCTTCATCTCTTTCTCACACTGAACTAACATTAAAATAATACTGCTTTAAGAGGTGGTGGTTGGCCCCCAGTGATGTCCAAGATAAACTTTAGAAAGTCCATGTGAATTGAAAAAGACATTGAAGTGAAAAATGTTAGATTTTACCATAATTTCGTTACGATCCATTTGGCGCCGCCGGCCGGTGTGAGTTAAGTGCAGTTGCGATAATCAAATTAAAACTCTTTACGGGGACGCTGAGTGGCGTGAATCAGTGTTGGCATTAATCAATTAATTTTTTAATCAATTAATTAATTTGATTAATTTTAATCAATCTGCTCAGCCTTTTCCCAACTATGTTGGGGTCGGCTTCCAGTCTAACCGGATGCAGCTGAATACCAGTATTTTACATGGAGCGACTGCCTATCTGACGTCCACAACCCAGTTACTGGGTAATACGATATCCCTTGGTAAGACTGGTTGTCAGACTTTCGGTCTTCTGACGACCCGTAACGACTGTCAAAGATCTACGAATGACAGCCGGGACCAACGGCTTAACGTGCTTTCCGAGGCACGGAGGAGTCTCGGTATGTAAAGATGGTCACCCATCCACGGACAACCCTGGCAAGCGTAGCTTAACCTGATGGATCGACCCGTGCGGCTGTTATTACTTAGCCACGAGCTCCTCTTAATTTGATTAATTTTAATCAGATTAAATTAATCATGATTAAAAAAATAATCTTAATCATGATTATTGACGTTAATCATTAATCATTAATTGATTAACTTGATTGTAAACTAATACATCCATCAATGTTATTAATTCTATATAAAAGAAATGATGGAAAATAATGACACATTTATTAAAATATTTTTATTAATTATTCAAAGAACAAAAAAATAATTTATAACTTTCAAATACACTGAATTCTAATTTTGAAGAATATTTTCAATCAACTAATCTCCGATCTTTACATTTCTGATTTCTTGATTACATTTCATAACTACTTTTTTTTCAAATAAGTCGTCAGATAATTTGTGTGACCTAGGTTTATTTAGCATAGTTGCAAAAGAAAACATTCTTTCTACCGAGCCAGAGGACGGCATTGGTGTATTGTTCTTAATAAACACTTTGCCTATAACAGGATAACTTCGTAGAAGCTCTCGTTCTTGGCTTCCCTCGGCAAAAAAATTTGAAATTATCATATCCGCTCTCTTTTTATCATCAACTGATTCCGCTTCACTGCCAGAGTCGGAATTGAAATAAAAAAACTCGTCTTCTTGGTGGCGTGTGTTATTGGCTGCCTTGTTGACTGTTAAAAGCTCTGGGATTTCTGATATTTCCTTCCTTACGACTGATTTAAAAATGTTTATACACTTCTTTTGATCAGCTGCAGTTAGACATACTAGCCACTTTTTTTAAAATCTGGGGTAACACAGAGCTGCAACGGCTGCATATTTACTAGTTTCACTCGAAAGAGTGTAAAACTCTTCAAATCTTTTCTCTACGCTTTGTAGATATTTTTCAGCAAGTGGTTCACAGAATTTTAGATTTGGAGTAGTCGTGATCTTCTGTAATTTTTTTTTTAGTGCATGCAGGCAAGTTAATAATATTCCATAAAATGAGTCATCGCCCTGCAATATGTCCAAAGCAGTTGCAACTGGAGCAGCACATTGGCAGTATTCCTCAATATATTGAAATTCAGTCTCGTAATTAGTGTTGCCCAAATGCAAGAACAAGACGAGACTTAGCCAGTCTTGGTCTTGGTCTTGCGCCAATACACCTGGTCTTGGTCTTGGTCTTGGTCTTGCGCTCCCAGTCTTGGTCTTGGTCTTGGTCTTGCAGCAAGAGTCTTGCAAGTCTTGCAATTACCTATTAGTCTATTACTATTTATTAAAGTTTACTTTAAATCTTAGAAAAACGTATTAGAATTGGAACATTGTGAGCTTGAATTAACATAGCCATAGTAAAGATCAAGCAGATTAATAAATAACTGAAGATTTGATAAGAAATTCGAAAAATCAACTGACCTATATGTCGTTTTCCATGGAAGTAACTGTTTCTTAATAAACATTTATGATTTATAAGCTTACATTTGCTAAAACATGTAAAAAAACAAATTTATTACAATAACTTGACTGTATTTTAAAGAACAATACTTATCTGTCTAGAAAGAGATTGAACCCTCAACTTATAAGAAATTTAATAAAAGAGTTTTACGATTTATCATTTATTTGAATAAAAAATAAAATACAACACAAATCAACAGCTTTATCATTAGGTTATGATACTTTATATCAATTTTTTTGACCAAGAATTAATACAAAGTAACCATCTGGCTGACTCATCACTTAACCTATTTCTATGTTTTCTAATTACTAATGATGCTTTAGAAAATAACCTCTCAGCAGGTACTGAAGTTGCAGGTATTGAGAGAAAATCACGGGCCATTTTCGATAAAATCGGATACTCTGTCTCATGCGTCCTCCACCAATCTAAAATGTCTTCCGAGCTGGCAGTTCTTGGTTTTCTCAGGTACTCCTCCAACTCGTCTATCACTAAGCCTTGAAGACAAGATCCAGATGACGTCGAGGGACATTCATAGAGTTTATCAAAGTCTATTACGTCTTGTCACAAATGTTATGATTTCGGCGTGGCGGCAACGATTGTTTTAGATTTCAAAAGAAGCCGCCGGCGCGTGTATCATAACCATGTACTTCCGAAAAGCGGCAAATTTCTTTGAGAAGTAAGTACAAAACCTTTGATGCCGCATTATCAAAGTGCCGATGGTTAAAACATAACTATGCATGCACTCAGTTTGATTTTAATAGATATTTTTTTATTCGCTATGTTTATGGTATTAGTCGTAATGCGCATAGGTCCAGTTTTTCATATTCTTTGATACAGTTTTTTGCGTCTCATAGAATTCCTAAGCGTACCTACCTATACACCGAACTGTTACACCTAACTACTCAGTGAAATAGCGCTAAGTCCTAGCTGCAAGACGCAAGAGTCTTGCAGGCTATGTCTTGTTCTTGCTCAAGTCTTGCACGGTCAGTCTTGGTCTTGGTCTTGCTAAAAATACGCGGTCTTGTTCTTGGTCTTGGTCTTGCAAAAACGCAAGAACAAGACCAAGACTGCAAGACCAAGACTGAATTTGGGCAACACTACTCGTAATGGATTTCTTATACTAAGTGCTCTAGCTAGTTGAGAGTAACTAGTTCTGATATTCAATATATTTCTCAAAGCGTCATAGTAACTATTCCATCTAGTTATGCCAGGTCGTGTTAACGTATGTCCAAGAATGTTATGTATCACCTCAGTTGATTTTGGGCGAGCAGCAGCACTCCATAAATCGTTACATTTTTCCATTATTGTGGAATGCAATTTTCCAAGACATGTCGATTTATCAGTCAACAAGGCTTGGACGTCCTTACTAGCAATCAAATTTAAAGTGTGCGCATTACACCTAAAGTGAAATGGTAACAAATTGTTTTGTGAATGGTCGTCTACTATATTTGCTTCTAACAGAAGATCATCATGTTCGTGTTCCTGTCTTGTGCCGAACTCTCCTTCAGTCACTTCGAGTTCTTCTCCACTTAACTCGTTCTCGCTGCTACTTGGACTTGAAGATTCATTATCTTCATCATATTCGATTAAGGATGTCGTATTTATTCCGAATATCTTGAAGGCTTTCACAAAATTTGACCCATTGTCAGTAACAGAGCATACTATTTTAGTGGGGTCAATATCAAAATCTGAGTATATTTCCAGAAGCAAATCTTTTATGCGGTCAAATGTATGTGCCCCTTTAAATCGGCGACAAGCTAAAGCTGCAGAACGCCTCTTATAGTTATTATCAATCCAGTGCACTGTAACACCTAAAAAACTTCTTTTCTTCCCTGACCATATATCAGCGGTGGTGCACAAATATTTCACAGTAGCTAGGTTTTGTTTTATTTCGCAAATCAGATCGAATGATTGTTTAGCTACTTTTTTTCTGAGAGAACGTCGCCCGGGTATCTTGATTCCACTATTTGTCACATTTAAATCCTCCATCATCTTAATGAAGTAGGGGTCTTCCACGGTTCGAAAAGCAATCATTGAGTTAACGAAATAATTTTCTAAGTTACGGTCAAAAGTTTCTTGAGTTACAGGTGTTTTCGGAGTTTGCCTTGAAGTCAGAACTGTATTATTTTTATTTTTCTTTCGCTTATTGTCTTTCATATATTTTTTACATTCCTTTTCTGTGTCAGCGCCATGCTTCCGTTTTAAGTGTCCCAAAAAGTTAGATGTCGTTTTGCCATAGCCCTTAACTTCTTTACTTTGATGGTCCAAACACTTCATACAAACTGCTACTGTGTTCTTGTCTGTGCATTTGTCTAGTAGAAGCTTATAATAGGTACCGTCAAATAAAGCAGAAGAAGAAAGATCTGATTCCGATTGCACTGTTAAATTCTCGGAATTGTTTCCCGACACCGACGGATCATTTGAAACACCACTACTATTAGAGTCATGATCACAATTCATGTTTGTTTTTAAGTTACTCACTGAGTGAAACAATATCACAAAATGTTGCAAAATCTGGAAAAATTATCCCCAACCGAGTGCAAGCGAGCGTGTGTCAGCCAGATAGTGTTAAAACGTGACTGTTAGTTCCAAAGTTAAGAAAATTAATGAAAAAAATAATACCGAATTCCTATTTATATAGACTAGACAGGTAAATCCCGGAGCGGGAAGCCCCCTTGTAGGACACAAGGATATTCCCCAAAATATATGGAAGATTCTGCACTAGGTCCATCCATACATACTATTGAGGGCTTCCCCGTAAAATTAAGCATACATGAAAAGGTTTGCCAACTTAAAATCGGTAGAAAAATCGGGAGAACAATTAAATAAATAAATGAGTAGTTAATAGTAAATCAAATAATCAAATTAACGATTAAAATTAATGATTAAAAATCATAATCAAAAAATTTGATTACGATTAATTAATCATAATCAAATTTTTTGATTATGATTTTTAATCATTAATTTTTAATCGTTAATCAGATTAACTTTGGGCCTACACTGGCGTGAATTACTTGAAATTGTAGCAGTCAGCATTTGGTAATGATTTGTTTGGTTTTAGAAGTTTTCATAAAAATACGCCATATGTTAAAAGTAATAACTTAGTTACCAAGTGGCATCAACGTTTTAATGGAGAAAAACAATGAGTTTTTAAAGAGAAACAATGGCATAACGAGATTTTTGCAAATACGAGTATTTTGCCTGGCTACTGCTACTTCGAGTAGGTAGGAATCTGCCTAATAAAATTTCACGTAGCTAGTAAACGTTAAACTTTGTTCAGGCTATCACAAAAGTTGAACTGCAACAAACTGACTAAAGCCAATATTGATAATGGATAACAGTAATGGACTTTTCGGATCGGCGTACTACACCGCATCTTTGCGGCGATTTACATTAAATGTATCGGAAATGAATCTAACTATAGTTCGGATATTGTTGTTGCTGGGTGCAGTCTTTAGAAAGTCTATTTCCTGTTACGCATTCTAGTCATTCACGACTAGGATTACGATGAGGTATGCAGGATATAATAAGGCTTGCGTATACAGAGATAGCATGGATTTAAGCCCCGTATGCAAGGTAAACAAATGATGGGCAACAGTTGGTAACAAGTTGAAAGCTATTTAAAAAAAAAAAATCTTTGTTCTTTCTTGGGGTCTACCAAAATCAAGGACAAGTGATGCTCAGGGCATGTCAAGGTGACAGTTAAGAGTAACCCCCATCCATGTCCATACTGCCAGTCTTAGTAAGACTAACAGCCAACAGCTGCTACCATCACTGAAACATATCAAGGAAAAAAATATAGAAAACATATTTATTCGACACAGGCTATCCAAGGCAATTGCTCTTCGGTTATTAAAAAGAAATCTGCTGTTCGATACATTTTGACCGTGTAGGTATTGCTCTTCTATATGTAACAGCAGATTTTTTTATACCCCACGAAAAATTTCTACCCTGGGGAATCTAGAATCGTTGCTGAATACAAGGTACGCGTTTGCGCGTGGATGTTCCTTAGACCGTGTATATGTCACCGTAAGATTGTGAGAACCGTTAGTTATAATATATCGGTATTATTTCCGTTAGATTATTAACTGTCGAAAAATTGTGAACTGGGTTAGGTTAGGTTAGAACTTGTGACCAACCGCGCGCGAGCCGAGCGAGCGAAGCAAGCCGTGCCGCGTGGCAGCGGCCGACGAGCGCTACTGTACTTCCAAGTTGCTCGCACCTAGGCAGGCTATTTAGTATTAGCGTAAAGTGCTTTATATCGCAAGGAAGTTTGATACCAGTTCACAATTTTTCGGTTTCCCATGGATAGATTAGAAACTATAGAAAAATAATGCGTTAAATTGTAAATGGTGTGTTGCAGTTCATAATTTTTCGGCAGTTTATACTAACGAAGTTTATAATTATATGGTGACATATACAGGGTGTCCGAGAAAGGTGCAGCGAAAATTAAGGGTATGGTACAGACCATCAAACTGAACAACTTTCTCCCGGAGACCAACATCGTAATCGTGAAAAAAAAATCAGTCGTCCCGTACAAAACTTCAATACCTACTCGGCCAAATGTATAGGACGACTGATATTTTTTTCACGATTACGATGTTGGCCCCTGGGACAAAGTTGTTCAGTTTAATGGTCTGTACCACACCCTTAATTTTCGCTACACCTTTCTCAGCCACCCTGTATAAATATATTGCTGCAACAATATTAATTTATTTACTAAATGAACAGCCAAGTATTTGTGGTAAACACACCACAAATACTTCACTAACCTTTGCTTCGCTCCTTGTAGTTCAGTATTGATGTGGGTGCGACGCGATTCTGGTAGAACAATTTCTATAAAGTTTATATAGAAATTGTTCTACTAGAGTCGCGTCGTGCCTGCATTTAAGATAACCATGACTTTATTAAGTAAGTTTAATGAAGGCGTAATATTAATATGATTATCGTAATGCATCATAAACACGTCGCCGCTCAAACTAAACCAATTAAAAGTTTATGATGGCGTTCGAAAGAAACAATAGAACTGCAAACTGCAGCCCGCATAACAACCATTTCTGTAACTAATTTCAAAACCAGGTAGTTTGAAGTTTTGTATTGTTTTTGACTAGCCTGTTGTTTGTTGATTGTTTATTTTTTTATGTTTTCGTTTTCTTCAAAAAGGAAGGAGGTTCGCAATTCGTGAAATATATTTTTGTATTTTTATGTATCTTCAGGCATAACTTCTTTATAACCTTGTGTGGGGTACAACAAAAAGTGAAAAAAAAAGACATACAGAAAAACAAACCATTTCCGAAAAAAACGCGAAAAAGTGCAAAATAAGTTTCGGAAGCCGGTTGTTTTTTTATTGGGAAAAAGTTTCTGGATATAAATAAATCAGGCCTGCAATGTCTTCGTACAACCTGAGACTCATTTAAATTCGATCATAAGATCGTATTTTGCTAATAAAAGCAGTAGCATTGGAGAAGTTCAAGACATGACGGAAAATAATTATATTAAATAGTTATCAGATTTAGAAACCGCACCTTTGGTCTATTTTAGCTATTTCCACAGCATTATGTGGTATGGCATTTTACTGTGGGGTCGGTTTGCTGAGATTGAATCCATATTTATTTTGCAAAAGAGAGCTGTCAGAGCCATTTATAATCTACGTCGCCTCGAATCCCTCAGAGAACTATTTAAAAGAGGTTAATATTATGACTGACAGTACCTTGCCAATTCATATAGGAACATATTATGTAGGTATGTAAGAACAAATCTACACCTTTTTAATAAAATTAATGATAGACATAATTTTAATAGGGCAAAACTTGGTTAATCCGTGATATGTAGCTATTCGGTGATAGATAATATGTGTTTTATTACCAAGTTACTACTGACTTGATAAATGTATATTTTTCAATCATTATAGTATTTGCCACATTTTTAGATATAAGTTAGCAAAGCTTCTTTTGTCTACTGTATCACAGTAAATTTAAAAAATAATCTGATCAATGAATCGAATTTTACAATTAAAAAACAAAACTATCACCGATTACCCAAGTTTTGCCCTACTAGAAATAAAGATAAAAAAGATAAACCATTTGTCAGATTATCTGAAGTACTTACATACATTTTTTATGGGGTACTAAGGTTAAATGTTACAACAAAATACTTTGTAATATATTGTAATTAAATGAAAGACTTAAAACCCATATTAAAAGTACTTACACTTTGTAAACAAGCATTTTACAAATTAGAGGATTATATCCAAGATAAGAACACTTGCTGTCTTGCTCCAAAATCAAACTGGTTGTCAATTTAATTGTATGATTTATTATTTTTATGACATAGATTTTAAATTCTGTGATTAATTTAACTCACACACTGACTTATTACTTGTTAAAGTTTTAGGAAAATCGTATACTTTTGCAATGTTTGTAAATAATGTGAGCACCATATACAGCTGATCGATTCTGTAAACATCACACCGTGAGCACTTAGGTGAAGTGAGTTTGAAGTGAGCTCAATCCCTAGTAGAGTAAGGTGGGATGACAGTTCACATCACGCTCACTTCACCTAAATTTTCACGGTGGGATCTTTACAGAATAGCACCACTGCATGTACATGTGCATAATTAATTTATCTGTCATTGCTTCATTCTTTTTACTTATTATGGTATAGTAATTTTATTCTAGGTGCATCGTCTTCGCATATTTATATAACTAGCAAGTGCTAGTTATATAAATATGCGAAGACGATGCATCTAGAATAGCGGGGAAGTCCCCGCGACTCCGTCTGCGTGGATTTCGTACTTTATTACCCCGTTAGGGACATTTTGACGAGTTAAGCAAACATAAATGTGGGGAAAAACTGATATTTTTTCGCGATTTCAGGTTTGGTCCCATAGTAAAAGTTGTTTATAATGATGAGTACAATGACTATGTTTATAATTACACCTTGTATATGTATAGATTAATGTATACAAAATATTGCTAAACATTTTAAAAGAGTAACGGTGGAGTTTCTTGCCCATTCTTGTACATCAGAAACTACCTTTTGGAAGGGGCGACTAGAATCAATTCAATTTCTTTTTTGTAAATTCAAAATTTAAAAGTGCCTTTTACGTGCCTATTTAAAAGTAAATGATTTGACTTTGACTATTTTATTTAGATTGCAGCTAGGATTAGAAAAATAACGATACCTATTCACAACCTGCCACCGTAAAAATAAAAGAGCCACTGACTGCGCGTACGACAGCATAAATGTAGGTATAAGCTTTCAGCTTATTAAAATGTTAACAAGTGGGTAGGTATTATAAATTGAATGCGTATCAAAAACAATATTTATTTATACATCTCACGGTTCGTTACCCTCGGCCTTGTATACTTACCCATTTTTGTTCTCAATTAGCAATTCAAAATCAAATCTTACATAGGTAATTATTCCAACCAAATAAAATAGTTTACGTAGGTACAAGTCATGATCCGTCATTTATTTGATATTTTTACAAGCTTTAAATTAGCTTGCATCCGGTTATGTACTCTCTCTGTCATCCATTTTTCATTATTACATAACTCGTACTCGGACAGTTAATTTAATTTTGACAATTCAACGATATCTATTCCACTTCCTTAACTTATTGATAGAGCAATAAACTCGGCTACCCGCTGTTGTTAGGTCAAACGGAAAGTAGATGTCAGAAATCCCTTTGTGGTAGACACACGTTGAAATAATTAATCAGACTGGCCGGAACCTCAGTTAGAAGCTGCAATATGAAGCCGACCGAAGCCTAGTTGTTGGGGATTGGAAATACTACGTCATAGAGATTGCTTCCGAATTTTTCGTGAAAAATCTTTCCTCTTAATACACAAGAAACAGAAAAAAAGGAATGGATGATTCGATTACAAAATGCATCAATGAACTGCATAGGGCGGGCATACATCAACAGCAAGTCTGTTGAGGAAAATAACAATTGGAGTGCCGCTGCCGGCAGTGTTGATTATGCAAATAGTAGCTACCTATAGGTGTACACTGCGGTGTTGCGAACTACTTAGATCAATTTTACATTAAACGTTCTCGGGTCCCCTATCCTATAGCACGTCCGTCTGCTGTGGGACGGCGCGGCGGCCGCTCAAAATGCACGTCGATTATAATATCACCGACTGGCTTCGATCACCGCATAGGTGGCGACCACTTCCGAAAGAGCATTTAATGGGGACCTAGCTTTACAGTGTATAATTATTGTGAATTTTGCCGCTGCACTGTCGGCCATGCCAGAATGTCATGTATACGATTTGTGACATTCTGGCATGGCCGACAGTGCAGCGGCGAAATTCGCTGTAGCGCGGCACTGCAGCATTTCTGTTACCCTATGTCCTAGTCGTATTATATTTTCGAGAACTGTAACGCCAAATTTCATTTTAACAGTAAAAGCACAGGGGCTTTTAAAAGGTACTTAGTGGTTTATTTATTTCCGTAAATTTTGGGTCGTTTTTTTACCCCTGACGGAAACGGAGGGGTGTCATTATGTTGAACATATATGTGTGTCTGTCTGCGACATCGTAGCACCGAAACGGCTGAACCGATTTTGATTTGTTTTGTTTGAAAGGTGATTTGATCGAGAGCGTTTGAAGATTATCAGCTTTTTATTAGGTGATGAAGGGATGTGAGAAACTTCCACAGGTTTGATCGAGTCGACATTTGGTATTCTATTACTTCAATGATATTAGAAGAACATAGGAACCTTGAACTGATGCTGCAGCACACCTGGAATTTGTAGGGTACCCAAATTCCTCACCAACTTACAGCAGAGGTATTGTGTTTGGGCTCATTGCAATGGTCTCAATAAATAGGTTATACTCGTAGATAGATTAGCCGTCCCCCGACGCGATGACGCTTGGATCAAAATATTACCTACAACTTATATTAAACTTAAAGGGCCAATACATATATAATTTTTACTTTTTAGAGGCTTTTCTGGCGGGTGTTTTTTTAATTTTTAATTATTTAATAATACATATTGGATAACTTTTGATACGTTGCTGCAAGAGGATCGTGCAGACGCTACTTCATTGACTTGCGACTCCACTTTCGTCAATTAATAAATATCATAACCAGAGATCGGATATTCGGATGAATATTTACCTAAAGTTGAGGTGTTGGCTAATATGGAATGCACTTTTGTATCGATCGTAAAAAAATTGCGATTCAGGAATTGATAAATTTAGTACTTTTTGACTATAGAATCGACACGCACTACCCTTCCTCTTACACCCTACATACACATATATTTGCATCGGGGGTTAAAAATGAATTTCAAGTAAACAAGGAAAAGAATATTTGATCCCGATGTCTCGGTATTTTTTCAATAAATACTACCACATGTTTTAGAAGTCGTTTCCATACCATGTATTCGATTAGTTTTGCATTCCCGGATTTTCTGGAACCCCGGTATTTATATTAAGAAAAAAAAAAATAAGAAGCCGCTTCCATAATTTCTTAGCCAAAAATTAACTTTAGGTAAATATGCATCCGATTATCCGATATCTAATCATAAGATAACTTCAAACCCGAGAGACTAACGCACAGGGAGCAGGAGTATAAACCAATGTGTCAATTCAATTACCATGCTGTTGAATGATAATAAGATGAAATCAATTGCACAGGAATCTGACTGAAATCAGTTTGATGTCCAACCAATCCGAGGCGCTTACCACTTACCAAAGACGCCATTACCGCTTTACGGCACCGACGAGCCGTACCCAGTGAGGATATCACGCTACAGACGCTATTCAGATAGTAGAGATAGATCGACTATAGCCAATTTGTTTTGTCATGGTTTTGAATCATTTTTAGTAAAGGAAGTGCCTGTTCGTTTGTATGCGTTTTTTAGAAACACAGCACAAGGTAGTCTCGAACTCTGTTGTCAATGGAAAAAACGAAAAACGATTCGAAAAATTCTGTGAAAAGTGGCACGGAGCTGATGGCTCTGTCTTTGACAGCATTTAGCCACTCGGCGAGTATTGTTTTTTTTTTTTTATTAAACGAGCAGCTTTTAGGAATTCAATTGTACTTTGTGCGACGCGGTTCAACCATTAGGTCCATAAAACAAAACGAGAGTTGCAGACAACTTCTCAGATAAGTAGGATTTAATAAGATAGACTTTTACATTAAACCTGATGTCCTTATGGCTTTCCGCCGAAGAACATGCAGGAAATGCAGAAAAGCGCGTCTCGGGATTTTTCATCTAACAAATAAATAAAATTGAAGTGTCTGATTGTCATCATCATCTGCCTAGCCTTTTCCCAACTATATTGGGGTCGGCTTCCAGTCTAACCGGATGCAGCTGAATACCAGTATTTTTACATGGAGCGACTGCCTATCTGACCTCCACAACCCAGTTACTGGGTAACACGATACCCCTTGGTAAGACTGGTTGAATTGAATTGAAGTGTCTGATTGTAATGTGAAAATAACATCCTTTTACTAAATGCATATGAAAGTATTACGGTACTTATAAAAACAGTTTTTAAGATGTTTGTTCCGACTAATCTCCGAAACGGCTGAACCGATTTCGACAGTACTTTGACTGACAGGTCTGGTAGGTTTGGACTTTTTTATAAAGAGTAACATAGGAATTAGGGTTACTCGCAAAAAAAAAAAATCAAAGCCATGAAATTGTGAACAAAATCCGATTCCAATAGGGAAGTATTGACATCCACGTGGGCGAAGCCGCGGGCAACAGTTAGTCCCGAATAAGATTTTTCAGACATCTTGACTTTATTGATTTGCGTTTTTAGGGTTCTTTACGTCCGAATGAAAAAACGGAAGCCTTATAGGATCACTCGTGTGTCTGTCCGTCTGCCACAGCCGACTAGGCCCGAAACTACTGGACCGATTAGGTTGAAATTTGGCACACATGAATTTCTGTGACACAAACACGAACGTGTAACGTAAATAAATGAATTTTGATTATGGGGTTCACTATCGGGGGAAAAATTGGAAAATTAAAAAAAAAAATGTTATGAGGATTTTAAATACCGTCAAGTCGGGTTACTTTGACTCCAAGGCATAACTTTGGCCCAAATCTAGACTTGATGTTTGAACTGCCCGCCGTGTCGCGACCACACAACCAAACGTTGTATTCCTTCGGTAACCAATAGATGGCGATATAGACGCGTAGGTACTTGCGGAACTATTGTGTGGATTTAATGACGCTAAAAATTTGTCTCAATTTGGGCCAAAGTAGCCCTAGAGTCAACGTAACCCGACTTGACGGTATATTCTTTTTTTTATTTTGAAATTTATAAGAAATCTATGGTCTTAAAATAACATGGTAAATCACTCGATATTGTGCGTACAAACTTACATTTGCAGTTGGAATGTATGGGGAACACGTTTTTCAAACACCAATTTTAAGTTTGTTCTTGGGATAAATTCATGTCAACTACGGAACCCTTCATTGTTTTTTTATTTTTCGCTAGATTGAAATGTGAAGAGCATTAGTCGAGTTTGAATGAGCTGAGAAATTGCGTTAAGTTAGGTAATGATTCGCGTCCATACCGATTAAGGCTAGACAAGACTTCAATACTGGTAGTAGGTTTACTACTATCTATTTTGATTTCATTCATCATTGCGTCCAGCCAACTTCGTATCGGCGATGGAGTCGATTGTTGATTCAATTACAAACCGGTGCTCTACACGTGTATGGTATCTAATGATTGAGTTAGTTCTGATTTCCGTCGCTAGCAAGCAGTACGCTCCTTCTTGCTAATTATTAATTAGGGTGTGCCTCCGTAACCGGCGCAGGCCGCTGACTTGGATGCCGGCGCTCGCTGACTAATTTAATGATTTTAGTAAGAGAACGTAGAACGCAGCAGTGAGTAAAACTTTTGACTCTTTACACATCCCCTTCGTGTTAGGTTTTTTTTTTTTAAATAACAGTTGCAGAAAACCTAGTATCATTTAGCAAAACAAATGAAGACAAGCTCCAACTCGTTTTACAATAAGTACAATACATATTGGAAATTAAGTTTTTAATATGAGGTTTTTTTAAGTATTAGGACTTTAGGAGCAAAAGGCTTAGTTTCAAAACTTAAAAAAAAATTGTTGTAGTCGGTTTCGAATCAGATTTTTTCGGGACAATCCAAACCAACCACCAATGCGAATAATATAATGTGAATATCTCTCTATCTCTCTCTCTATATATCTATCTATCTATCTTATTATATAATTATTCCCTCCCTCACGTCGATATTGCAACGGCCTATTAATTTATTAAGGTGACGATAACAGACTGTTAATTATTTTAAAGTGAAGATCACGTCTAAACGAGTAGTGTTAATGATTTAGAAAAAACATATCGAGCCTATTCAGGAAGAACATCGTAAGCGACAATTTGCACTTTTTCCAGGAAAGGGTCTTTCCTTTCCTAATTAACGTTGTTTTCGTTTACGATGATAATTTCTTACAACAATAAAGTCGTATAAATTTAAAATAAAATTTAAGAGTCATCGCGACAAGATGTAAAACTGTCTAATTAAGAGGTTACGAAGAAAAAGTAACTTTGTGGTTATTGGCGCTTACGATGTTTTTCCTGAAAAGGCTCGATATGTTAAATTAGAGCATTTTTTTAATAACTTAATATGTGAATATTTAAGATTATTTATGTTTATATTACATAGTGTATTTAATTTGTAAAGTTAGGTCTAACGCGGATAAAAAACTGAGAATCACGCTAAAACTATAAAGTGTATTTTTATGAAACCATCACCATTTGAAAGATAATTTAATTATTTATCTTTTAATATACGTGTTTTAATATAATACCTTTTGTTTGATGTATAATAAATTTATAATTCGTCTAATTTGGGACATCGCTCCTTGATGGGCGAGTCCTATTACTGGGTGGACGTACGATGCATTGCGTGAGCTCAGCACAGAACACCCAAGCTATGCACTTAAGGCCGTTGGCGTATATCTCGTGCTTAGCAGATGGCGCAAACTAACTAATATCTGCCGATCTATTTTGTAAAATACTCACAGTGACAACTCAGATGAAGTGAGTTGTCAATAGTGTCAATGCCTAGTATCATGTGGAATGCAGCTCACTTCAAGCTTACTTCACCTAAATGTTCAGGGTAAGATTCTTACAAAATAGACCAGCTGGTTCTGATTGCATAAAACTACGGCGTGTTTGAACGTCCTACACGAAATCTAGCTTTGGTTCAGATTTTAGTTAAAAAATAAAACTTTTCATTGGAATAAGTGCGCCGCGTCGGTATTCTCCTAAAACTGCAACGTAACAAGATTATTCAACGTGAACGCCATTGATTTGATTCGTACAAACACAAATAACGCCTCTGTTATTGCAAAACAAAATGCCAATTTGTTCGAACTCCATTCGCAGCGGGATGTGGTTTTTCAGCACTTAAATAATTACCACAAACCACGAACACCCGTTTTTCGTGGTATTTTATACTCTATCAGTATAGATAAAAGGGAAGTTTTATATACTTATACAAAGGTTGTCTTGACGAGATAAAAACTTATATAATGAAACATTTCCGCAATCAATTAGTGTTTTTTATTAGCTGACTACGGCAAAGCCAAAGGAGGGTTATGATTTTAACAGGCTATGTATGTACTCGTATGTAGGTACGTATGTTTATCTGTTCCCTCATAAACTGCTAGTCGTATTTTGATAAAGGAGGTATCGTTGGTAGCGTTATGTTGTTCCGCGGGTTATAGGCTATATGACGTCACATAACATCTATCATAGCGGCTAATAGTGTATGTAAAGTGATACTGAAAAAAAAATTAAGATTAAGGTAAACAACAATGGGCACTAATGCCCGACACTTAAAAAAAATTCATACTTCAAAATCAAATATATATCACAAATGACCGACCCAGCTTTTTGTGATTGATACAGTAACATTTAGAAATCCATTTTTTAATATAAAAGCTTAATTTATCATCTTATTTTACACTTAAATTATATTACGCGGTGTCATAGGAACTACTAAATGACATCAACAAAAAATTAAACCACTAATCATAAGACATCCACTAGCGCTAATACTAGACACCAGGGGCGAAGCCTTTATTCAACTCGACTCCTATCGGCTTCCCTTCGGACCAATCATTCTTCTTAATGTCTACTATGGTCAAATAATATGGTACATCTATGTGTGTAACTGTGTATCACATCACATTACATAATTATATTTAAATACTAGTTTAATACATCACAAGATTAAAAACCTACAGGTTTTAGTCTGTTTATGAGAACTGAACCATTTTTTCTTCGGCTTCCCTCTAATGATAATTGTAGCTGCGCCACTGCTAGACACGTCTAGTATTAGTGCTAAGAGGATGTCTGTTATTAGTGGCTTGATATCATCATCATCATCATCCACAGCCCGTTTTCACCCACTGCTGAGCATAGGCCTCTCTTTGCATGTGCCAATCCCTAACAAACAAGTTAAAACAATTTAATTCTTTACATCTATTCGTTTTTCATTACTATTGTTGAAATCGCGTTGAGGTTATAACATAGGGTATATTTTCTTTCTGTTTTTTAGGTGTTGACCAAAACAATGCTCAAACATTAATCTAGAATGAAAAGACCTAAAGTTTGACACTAGTATACCCCAATAGTTGACACCCTGTCTACTATTGTACATAAAAGGTATTCTGAAATGAATCAAAATTAAACAGCTCTTTATTAACAGGACTCATAGAGATAAAAATTACATGAACATGAGGTGAGAAATTCAGTTTGGTGTGACCCTAGTAATTGAAGCATGTTCGACTTTTAGTTGAGACTAATTTCTGGTACTAATAGTAGACACACTTTAAATAGTTTGGAAATCTAGCCATAATAAGGAGGCATTGGTCGTAGTGTGTCAATAATTTTATACATTTCCATAATTAAAACAAAAAGCAGCTGATATCGTAAAAATTTAGAACAAAATCATGCCTGCAAAATATTAGCCTTCCTAAAATTAAAAAAAAAAAATCATAGCTCAGTGTTCACGCGTTCACATTGTTTTCTTTCAACTCACACAGTTGTGAAAGCTTAAGAAAGTGTACGCAAGTTTTTTTACCATGTAGGTATCATAGATATCAATATGTGTCTGTTATGTCAATCATAAAGTAATTTAATTTTTTAAATTATTCTTATTAGAGAATGATTTTGTCGAAAGTGTCACCCTTAAGTTCACTGTCGAGCATTAGTGCTTTTACCTTAATATGAACTCCAAATAAGAATAAAACTAGTATGTTTATGTTTTACTCTGACTATTTTCAATAACACTAATTACTTTAAGAACGGTTCATAAAAATACATTGAATTTTTCCAAACCAAAGAAGTGGGTAGGTAGGTACCTGCAATCTCTACATAATATAAAATAAAGTCGCCTTCCGCGTCTATCTGTATATCCACTAACTCCTAATCTACGCAACGGATTTTGATGCGGTTTTCACCATCATTTAGAGAATTTATTCTGGAAGGTTTATATGTATAAAACATTAATATTTAACTTTGATATAGCTCAGAAATCTCGATGTTTTGACATGTCGCCACATCAGTACATTGCTTGCACCCGTGCGAAGCAGCGGGCGGGTCGCTAGTAATTTATAACCCCAAAATAACGGGAAAAAAGATAAAGTTACAAACTAAAACCCAATTACGACAAAAATTCCAACTCAAAAATATGTCGATTTTTTCGGTTTTCGTATAGCCGGAGTCATACGTCGAACTCATGTAATTAAGGCTCTTACGTATGATAGGGCAAAACTTGGCTAATTCGTGATATGCAGCTATTCGGTGATAGATAATTGTGTTTTATTACCAAGTTACTACTGACTTGATAAATGTACATTTTTCAATCATTATAGTATTTGCCACATTTTTAGATATAAGTTAGCAAAACTTATTTTGTCTACTATATCACAGTAAATTTAAAAAATAGTCTGATCAATGAATCGAATTTTACAAGTAAAAAACAAAACTATCACCGATTACCCAAGTTTTGCCCTATTTGACATTTTTCCATCGTGTATGTTCACAAATTGGCATATGCATGTATTTATGTGCGTTAAGAATTAGTTTTTTTTTATTCCTAGTATTTAATTTATGATTTTGTTTGTCATTTGCAAATATATTTAAATTTATTATTTATACTTACCTAATACTTAGAGTAGGTATCAGAAATGTTATTATGTTTCTAAAAATTTATATGTTCGAAATACATTTTGTTTGCAATATTATTAACTTTGTTTTAGTATATAATTTAGCTTTGATTTTATTTGTCATTAAATTTTAACAAAAATTCTGTTAAATTGTAAAAAATTCGTATGTGATATTTGTGCGCCGTTAACGGCAAAACATAGAGATCTGTGTACCTATTTTATTTATAACACCTATTTTTACACCTATGTTTAACAAATAAAAAGCTTTGACTTTGACTCTTATAATTTTCTTTTTTTCTGAACACCATCAAAACATTGAATTTACTTAAATAAAAAAATCGTAGTTAGGAATTTTTATCGCGTATGCACGTTAGTTAATGGTTATGGCATTTTAACGAGTCAACTACTATAAAGGTATAAATATACAATACAGGGTGTAGAAAGACACATCACATACCCGTTAAGAACGCATACTGCCCATCGAACTAAGTAACATAGGCAAAAATTATTGCTGGGAAACGACTTTTTTTTTTCATTTTATGGTAACACGCAATGTAACACGCGCAAAACGTAGTGCGCAAACGTGTTGCATACAACAGTATAGGGGTCGTGCCGGTATTTAAAGTACAGTTATAACATTTAAAACAGCTTTCATAAAAAAAACGTCAGTAATAAAGTTGTAACTTTGACCTTCAATATTTCCGTAACCAGAAGGTTCCCAGGTATGGTCCAGAACAAAAAAAAACCCGCAATGATGGGAAGAACATGTAACTTCGGCTTCGTTAAGTGTCTTTTTACACCCGATATACAAGTATATACTTAAATTACCTCTTCACCCTATCCGGCGACAGCTACCCAAACTATTTTTCTTTCGTGAGCTCTCTGATGATTAGCTAAACCAAATTTGGTCTTGAAAACCCGGTCACATCGTGTACAGAAGAGCTGATCAGCATCGTTGTATGTATAGGATAGGACGGCTTTGGGCGACTTTTGCGTATTTGGCGCTTCTTGTCTAGGTCTACAAGACGATTCATTTCAAAGCGTTCAGTTGCTTTGTGGATTGAAGTGCGCCACATTTCTCGGTTTCGAGCAAGCTGCGGCCACCAATCAACGGGTATGCCACAGGTCGTAAGGTGGCTTACCACAATTAGCAAGGTTAGCCCGAACCATATTAACTAATGGTTCTATTCACAGCTTAGCGCACTTGCATTGATTAGGTGCAATGTGACCATAGCATATCCACTAATATCAAATGGATGTTTGATGATTAAAATCTACAATTAGGTAATGCAACGGGCAATGCCATTCATTACCTAAATGTAAATTTTAATCACCATTGTTTGAAATAAATCAAAGAGAAAATGTTAAATATGGATTTTACTATTTTTATAAAGGCAAAAACAATGGCGTTACACTCAACGAATTACGGAAGCGAACAAGATAGAAGAAGTGTTTTGTGACACCGCATAAATATGCATATAATGTGCCTTTAGGCACATTAATGTTGCACAAATGAAAAAAAACTAAAATATTGAATTATTAAAAATTAATTCATAATAATTTAGATTACTTATCAAAATATATGTTCACATTGTAATGAACATAGTTGGGGGGGGGGGGGGGGGGGACAAGCTATCAAAAGCACAATGGGACACAATCATGTAAAAATGAATTAAAATTATAACATTATTCCAATGGCAGAGGACATTACTTGGCAATGGATCTTAAATAAATTTTATTTCAGCTACTCTTACATTGTTGTCTTGCCCAGGAAACACTGTGATAATCATTGCCATAGGCCATTGTAAAGGAGAGGCATTTACATCCTTAACGAGAACAAGATCACCTACCTTTAGGTTATTAGAACTATGCTTCCACTTGGGACGGCTCTGAAGTTGAGTGAGATCCTCTGCTGACCATGCCTTCCAAAAATGTTGCTTGAGTCTTGACACAATTTTCCAAAATTTCAATCTATTTATTGGAATTTCCAATAAATCGACCTCAGGATAACTAGACAAAGCCGTATCATTCCATCCCACGCATAAAGGCGTATGGCTATTCTTTCATCACAGATTGCAAACTAGACTTGAACATACATTTCTACTGCTTATGCTGGATTTACCAGCAACCACATAACCAAAAACAGTATTTTGCAATGAAAAACCATCCAATATTTTGAAACAACCACTTAAGGTGAAAGCGCTAGGGTTTTTTTTTTTTTGTGGATGGGAAATCATCAAATGACTTCTCCCGCTCTGGGCGGAGCGGGAGGGCGTGTCAGACTTTTACTGACTAAAACCCACCCGTGTTCCTTCTGTTGCCTGTGCCGGGGCCACGGTAACTCTTTCGAACATCCCGCAACCCTAGCTGGCATCGGCCCTAGCGGACCCCGTCAATAGTGCTGACATCTCTTTGAGGCGCGCGTGGAACACGACGCGCCGTCGACTCGGGCTTGGTCCTTACCGGACGGCGAGCTACCCATTGCTCGCCGTCCGCAAGCCCGCGCCTACGGTGGCCGGGAATCGGCTGCCAATTCCCGACGCCCAGGGCGTCTCCTGCGGCGACTAGGGGCGTGAGGGTGCAAAGCTTGCCTCTCCCTCACGCGTCCCGCCTCCTCCTTCACGAGCATTACTGCTTCGCAGAAGGAGGTGATGGCTGCCCATGTACAAGCGCTAGGGTTGCCCGCGAAATTCAAATTTTCTTACGTTTTTGCAATTTGCAGATCAGTATTAGGTTGTATGTTGATTGAAATATGATTCGAGACCGTAACAAATATGAGTTTACAGAATTATAATAATTAAAGTCATCAATACAACTCTCTAAGGCCAAGTAAGTTTATTGAATGACTTTTTTTATGAAATCTTAACATTTCAGGATTATACTAACTTAAGGAATTGTATTACTAATTCTAATATTATAATTCTATAAATACATATTTGTTACGGTCGCGTATCATACTTTGATCAACATACACCCAGACACTGAGCTGCAAATCGCAAAATCGTAAGAAAATTTGAATTTCGCGGGCTACCTTAGCGCTTCCCCCAAAGAATCAAAATAAATATCATAACATAACATCTCGCCTTGTTTCCTTGTTTCCTCGATTAGGCAGAGTTGTGTGCCTATAGTACACCCACATTTCGCCAGTTATGTTTACGTCCCATGTAGTAGGGGGCGAGCCTTAAAATAAATATCAACCCCTCCCTATTAATATAGAAATTTCAGTAGGGATGTTAAATTCTTTATCAGATAAAATAATATTTTCTGAAACATACAATTTAAAAATGTCTAATATTTGCTGCGGCTGTGCTGTAATTACAAATGACATTAAATATAATATTATCATATATAGTTGAATTTACAGGTAACATAACAACCTGATTTATATTTGTGGTTTTATTACCAACACCAATAATATTAGTAGATTGCAAAGTAGGAACAATTGATAACCTCTTCACTAAAGAGTTAATTATAAAGGAAGCCTGGCTCCCACTGTCGAGCAAGGATCGTACAAATATGTCACGACCATTTGTCAGTGACTTTAACCTTAACTGTAGGTAATAAAACATTACAATTTGAAATGTTACTATGTGAACATAATGAGACTGAAGTCTCTTTCTTACTTTCATGTAAAAGTGTATTGTGAGATTCCATACAAACTTTACATCTAAATTTGTATTTACAGAAATTGTCAGTATGTAATCTTAAACATGTTGAGCACAATTTGTGATCTTTTACAACGGTCAGACGTGTTTCTATATGAACCATCTTGAACTTGGGGCCAGCAAAAATTGCATGATCAGAGCCTAGACCATCACCTATTAAAGCAGTATTATTTTAATCTTACTTGAGTGTGGAAAAGAGATGGAGCTAGCTTTTGGATATACCAAAAATGCAGAAGGGAACGGCAGTTTCTAGAAGAACCTTTGTTTCTCAAGTTGAACAACAATTATATGCATTGAAAATTCTTGATGAACCAGTGGATAGCTGGGATCGTCTTCTATTGTGTCTACTCTCTAAAAAGCTTGATTTATATACACACAGGGCATTTCATTTAGACAAAGAGTTACCATAGCGCTTTCTCAACAATTCAAAAGCTTCCTTATAAGATTAACTAGCGGTAGGTTAACTATTATTGACAAAGCATCATCGATTAGGTACTTTCTCAGATAAAATAGCTTTTGGACATCAGTCAATGTACGGTTACTGTCTGTTACCGCTATAAACAGTTCGTAAAAGGTTTTGAATTTTGTAAAATCATTACCATCAAAAGTAGGAATTGAAATTGAAACAGGAAAAACTTAGAAGTTGAAGTATTTACAAGTGGATTGAGAAGACTCCGATTGGGTTAGTATACGTATAGTTTCATTGATCTTAGCAAGGGTTTTAAAAATCTTTCCTCAAACATACCTACTTCCTCAGAATCTTTTTCATCCAAACTTAATATATCTAACTGAAGAGCTTCAAAATGTTTTAATGAAGTAATAAGTTTATCTTTCCTTGCCTCTAAAAGGTCTATTGTAGTCGAGGCGAGGTTTACCAGATCCTCTACAAAGTTTTTAATACGCGTCAAAGTTGCTTTGCATGACGCTCGCGATAGTTTCAGCTTCTTTATTTACATCAGCCATTTTATTGTATCTACATTAATATTACAAACCTGAAGAGTTTGTTTGTTTGTTTGGTTGAACGCGCTAATCTCAGGACCTCCTGGATGGAATTGAAAAAATCTTTTAGTGTTGGATAGCCCATTTATCGATGAAGGCTATATAAAATCACGCTACAACCAATGCGGAGCATCAATGAAAAATGTTACAAAAACGGGGAAAAATTATTCCTTTTGAGACCTACCGTAGCGTGCGCTGCGTAAACGGTTAAAGTTACGCAACAATCATGTATGACGGAATTGTTCCTCTTAGAAAGTTCCAAAAAAAAGTCCGCGATAGCATATATCTATCTTTTAAGGTAGGCTCACTATAACTTTTTTAATGGTAATCAAATTTGTTATAAAATAATGCATTATTTGCGAAGAGGTTTTCATAAACATGGTATTAATCCTTATCCAAATAAATAGTTTCATAATCAAGGGTGATTAAGCACATGTGAATCCCGTTTTAAATTATTACAATCGGACCTTTGGTTTAGAAATTACGAGGGGTATAAAAATGCTTAAAATAAGAAAAATGCGGTTAGTCTATTAGTTACCTACACATTTTATTTTTATTGATTGTGTGAACGCGCTAATCTCCGACAATACCAGTCGGATTTGAAACATTCTTTTTGCATTTTATAGCCCAATTCTTGATGAAGGCTATAGGGTATTTAACATTACGCTAGGACCCTTAGACGCCGAGCCAAAAAGAAAAAAAAGTAAGAAAGAGCGCTAAGCGAAAACGAAGTAACAGCGCGAGCAGGCGATGCGATGCGACGGGGTGGGTCGGGGAGCAAGAAATTTCACGCGGATGAAGTCGCGGGCAGAAGCTAGTATACTATATTATCAGCTCGTAATTAGTAGGAATATACCGGGAGGAGCTCGTGGCTAAGTAATAACAGCCGCATGGGTCGATCCATCAGGTTAAGCTACGCTTGCCGGGGTTGGTCCGTGGATGGGTGACCATCTTTACATACCGAGACTCCTCCGTGCCTCGGAAAGCACGTTAAGCCGTTGGTCCCGGCTGTCATTCGTGGATCTTTGACAGTCGTTACGGGTCGTCAGAAGCCCGAAAGTCTGACAACCAGTCTTACCAAGGGGTATCGTGTTACCCAGTAACTGGGTTGTGGAGGTCAGATAGGCAGTCGCTCCATGTAAAATACTGGTATTCAGCTGCATCCGGTTAGACTGGAAGCCGACCCCAATATAGTTGGGAAAAGGCTAGGCAGATGAATTAGTAGGAATATACCGTACAAACACTTTTATCACTTGTTTTTATTTTGTTTATATTTATTTTATCCACACAACTCACCGGTATGGTATGATTTTCTGTCACTTTATTTCATATAAAAATGTACTCTGTGCTTTATTTGTTTACTTCGATGAACTGTCAAAGACGAATGACACATGACAAAACGTCAAACTCAAATGACTTTGATGGAGTATGACAGTGACACTTGATGGTTTGCATTGACAGGAAGCGCCGACCAAGTTCCAAATCCACAAAAATGTTGAACTTAGAGCTTGTTGATCCAAATTCCAACTCCAAAATCGCACCAATTTTGCGATTTTTCATTTCATACTCATGCGCGAAACCGAAGCAGAATTTTCCTAAATCGATGTGATCACCCAAAATATCGTCAGGGTGAGGGTTTCCAAATCGCACTAATTTTGCGATGTTTCACGATTATTGACGTGAAACCAGAATAAAATCTTCGAGTTTCGATGTGATTACCTAAAATATTGTCAGGGTTTTTTTTTTGTGGATGGGAAATCATCAAATGACTTCTCCCGCTCTGGGCGGAGCGGGAGGGCGTGTCAGACTTTTACTGACTAAAACCCACCCGTGTTCCTTCTGTTGCCTGTGCCGGGGCCACGGTAACTCTTTCGAACATCCCGCAAAATATTGTCAGGGTAAGGTTGCGCCGGGGCATTTAGACATAATCCTACCCTGCACAAGTCGGCGCGTGCACACAATACACGACTATTCACCGAAAATCACTGTTACCCGAAGAACAACGTATACTGACACTCGAAGGACCACTTCTTTGTTTGAAATAAAATAAAGAGAAAAAGTAAAATATGGAGTTTACTTTTTTTTTTTAAAGAAAAACAATGGCGTTACACTCAACGAATTACGGAAGCGAACAAGATGGATGAAGTGTGTTGCCTCACTACATAAATATATTTTAGACACATTAATGTTGCGCAAAAAAAGCTAAAATATTAAATTTGATTCTAAGTTATTACAAATGAATGCAATTAATTAAATTAATTTATAATAATTTAGAATACTTATCAAAATATATGTTCACATTGTATCGAACCATCATCATATTCTATATGCAGCGATTTCGCCAGTTCCAGTCTTTCAGTCACGACAGGTGACTATCACCTATCGTGACTGAAAGACTGGAACGTCGGTTAATACCTACCTAGGTACCTACTAACCGACGTGGTTTTCGTAACCAACCCTAAGAACGTTATAATTTAATGGCATAAATAAACACGATTTCATATACTTTAGAAGAATAGAAAAAAGAGAAAAAGTTAGCTTGGAGAGCTGGCAACGGCCGTCAGTACGGGAGAAGCTAACAGCAGACAGACAGACTTCCTTGTACATTTATAATTTTAGTATGGATATAATTCCTTTTTATCACGCTTCTATTACGTCATCCTCAATTACCATTCGGAAAAAATGTCCTTATCCTAATTTGACATATTTATTATTTGATTTATTTCTAGAATGGTCGTTATATGCTTTTGAAATTTGTAATTCGTCAATATTCTACCAGCATTGTAGTAAAACAATAACGGACTTCCTGCTTATATATGAAAGTAATATAACATTCTGCAATCTTATTTTTGTGTTAATAGTCGCTATCGAGCATCCGACGCCTGTTCACCGGTGTAGTGAAGTTTGTTCACTGCGCGTCGGTATTATCTCGTCTCAGGAAGCGAATGTTTGGCTATACAAGAACTTATCTCCTGGATAAATGTTTGATGCAGTTTCCAATAGGAGCAATACGATTTGTTGCAATAACACTTGAGTAATAGCCGTGGACTGAGAGGCTTGTGACGATGCTGATGTTATACAATATTTCAACGGAAAAACTTCCAATACTGGACATACTGGAGGTTGTGGAAATCCCAGGATCTGTCGCGGAGATAATCAAGTACCCACTCGTTATTGAAAAATATAAGATTATACTATTATTGCTGGAAGCTAATTAATTTCTGAGCTGCTGGCTTCGCTCGTGTTAAATTAAATTTTTTCATGGAGAAAAGTAGTTGCATTAAATAACGTGTAATAGAATTAACTGTAAATCGGAAAAAAGGGGTAACATTTATCTTCATTATGAACAACTGTTACTATGAGACGAACCCCGAAATCGCGAACATTTAAGGTATGGAACGGTTGAATATTTTTTCACGATTTCAGGGTTGGTCTTTAGTAAAAAGCTGTTTATAGTGAAGAGTACAGTTACCCCTTTTTAAGTTAGTTATTTCAATTACAGCTTGTACCTATATGCACTTTCCCTTATGATGGTTTAGGTTGACGCCACATTAGAATCAATCTGCCTACCCTTTTCCCAACTATGTTGGGGTCGGTTCCCAGTTTAACCGGGTGCAGCTGAATACCAATATTTTACCCATGCAAAATCGCGCCGGCGACCGCCTATCTAACCTCCACAACCCAGTTAGTGGGTAACACGATAAGTACCTCTTGGTAAAGACTGGTTGTCAGACGTTTGGGGTTATGGCTATCCGTAACGACTGTCAAAGATTACGAATCTTAAGATATTCTACAAACGAAAGTGAAATCCAAACCATCCAATAATTTATAACACGAAGCTTGTTATTACTTCAAACAGTTGGCACAATATTATAAACAGATGTGAACTTTGAAATTATTAAAATAGATTTGCCTATAAATATGTCAAATGCGAGGCAACACTTTTAGGTTAAGTTCCGAAGAGAGTTCTTCATCGGATATGTAGGTACAGTGTACTCTGTAATAACTTAAAAATATAGTTGTGAGTAGTGTTAATCCACATCGTTGGGAACGTAGACAAGACACGTCATGGACATAAAGAGGTAATTTCTGGATGTACCTAGCTACCTTCTTGTATTCTTTCTTCATAAGATTTGTCTATACCGTTGGTACGTTTGTTAAAATTAAATCTCATGTATAGAAACTCGATGTTCCGGCCTTTTGCGGCCATATAAACCTACGTTTCATGTGAAAATCAAACCCTTTGGCCTGTTGCGTAGAAGCCATAGCTCAGCCTCAGTTCGGAACTGGAGTATCAATATCACATGCAATTCATATACTTAGAACAACTATATGTACATGTATAGTGTAGACATTCATTTCTTCCGGTAAACGAACCCATAGAAGGCATAGAAGGCCCATATAGCAACTAGTAACCTATGGGGTAATTGCGTAACACACTTGCAATGCCAATGTCATTAATTTTAACAATTCAACAACATTCATTGCGTTATTTACGCTGTCGAGCAGACGAATTTTCCAAACATATGAAGCAATGGATTAGGAATTGCATTCAGATTGTGATTGTTGAAAGTATTACGCAATTGGGGTGCTAACTGCTCGCCATAGTTTATTTTTAATATCAAAACCACCTTATTTTGAAATGCGATTAACGAGAACAACTTACATTAAACAGTTAAAACAATATACTAACTAAAATATTCCAAACTGTGTGTTTCTAACCGAGTGGAGCAATTAAGCGTCCTCTGACGTGCATTAATCTTTTTTATTACTCTCCGTACTTCCATCTACGAATGTATTTTTTACATTATTAGAATCGTATGAAGTAATCATGAGGTCCTTCTATAACCTTAGTTTAAGTACTTAATTATTTACTAGCTTTTGCCCGTGGCTTCGCTCGCGTGGATGTTGGAAAATATCCCACGGGAACTTACTACCGGGATTAAAAGTATGTGTTAATCCAGGTTATCAACTATCATTCTGTGTGTCCATTCGAATCCGTTTAGCCGTTTTTGCGCCGTTCCGGAACATACATCCAGACAAACGGACAAAAATTCTAAAAACTAGTTCGGCATCAGACCCGTTCCGACCTCATAACAATATATATATATTTTTTCAAAAATATTTATTATACAGTTTTGACTTCGTTACTACCCGCAAACCAAAGGAAGGAAAGCTTCTTGCTCATCATAATTTAGTGTTTTATGAGATATTTTATTAAAATCTAAAACTGATGAACGGTAAAAGTATAAGTTCAGTAACATCTACAATTGTATTTATCCTACCGTCATCTGACTGTGTCCTCTTTCAGTAATAGCTGTACGGTTATAGTACAGCCGGATTAAAATAAACGTTTCGGTGCAAAAACAGTTAAGGCATAAGCGCTACGGTAGCCCGCGGCGTTCAAATTTTATTACGTTCTTCTGCAGTGTGCAGGTCAGTGCAGTCAGGTTGTATGATGTTGATCAAAATATGATTCGCGACCGTAACAAATATGTATTTACAGAATTATAATCATTAGAATCATCATTACAACTTTGTACGTTTAAATTGCCCTATTGAAAGACAAATTTCATAAAATCATGATATCTAAGGCCAATTCTAACTTTTTATGATGATTCGAATGATTATAATTTTATTCTGTAAATACATATTTGTTACGTTCTCGAATCATATTGTGTTCAGCATACCTGACACTGATTTGCAAATAGCAAAAAAACGTAAGAAAGTTCGAATTTCGGAGGCTACCTTATCGCATCTCCCTTAATAACGTGGTTGCCATAAATTACGTTGGAACACTAAATATTCAGTCTTACTCTCGTCTGATATATATTTTAACCTATAGGTACAAACACTTCTTCTGTACAGCAATTTCTCCGTTTCATTTGTTTCAGTTCAATCGGACCTGCATTATTTTTTGCTTTTTTAAGACCGCCCGCAACGCCAAGCAGTTAGGAGTGCGTTTTGCTTCATCCTCTTTTAACATTTTTTATAACAGACTGTGCTTCGTGTGCTTTTATAATGCTTCTTTGAACTTTTTAAGAACATGAGCTGAGCGATCACGATCAATTATTATAAAATTTAAAAAAAATCATTTAAATAATTCAGGCAAACCCCTTAATACTTAAATTAAATTAATTTTCACAACAGTGTTTCTGTTTTATAGTTTTATGATCAAACCTGTAACTGTCATCTTTAAGATTACTATGCACCTTATATAAAGCTACATCATGATTGTGTAACTACTGTCTCATACGCTATATCTACTTAATATAATGCTCATTGTCTTATTTCTTTTAGATTGTTCATCCATGCGAATGTTTTCTTGTGCAGTGTTATCGACAAAATGCTATGCGATACGTTTTTAGGGTTCCGTTCCAAACTGGTAAATAACGAACCCTTATGATACGTCTTTCTGTCTGTCATAGCAGCTTACTTGAAATTTGGAATAGTTATAAATAATGCATGCCCATCTTTATTATACAAAAGTGGAAGAATTGAAAATATAGGAAATAGAGGGTTGAAATTTTAAAGTCCAAACCAGGTCAAACCCTTGAATATCGCCGTATAAAACTCCATCATATTAAAGAGCTTCATTTGCACATAGAGAATATATTTTTATTTATGCATATGCCTCATAGTTTTTGACTTGTGATGAAAAACGCCCGTAAACATTCCGAAGTTTGCAAAGCGAAAAATCTGAAATAAATCTACTTGATGGAGGATTATATAAATATTACAGGAAAAATAAAACGATGTCTAACAATAGCACGGTTTTTTGGAAATCAGCTAAAATCCCTCACAGGATAACTTAGTTATACGGTCCTAAGCAATGAAAATGGAGAAACATTTTTCTTTTCAAGGTACGGAAGCGCCGCCGGACCGATGGGCGAGTCCGTTCTTCGTCCGTTTTTATAATTTTTCTGTGCCCGAGTTGAAATGCCTAGCTTAAAGCTACTCTGTTGTCTACTGGTATTGACATTGGAATTCATAGGTAAATACCGATACGTGGAAAATTGCAACAAAAAAAAAAAAAAATTAAAGGCACGTTGCATTCCTACCCTCCATCAAGACCACACGGACGATTGCCATTCAATTTGATCGATAAACCTTTACGCAGAATTAAATATCAACGATCAAGTACCATTGAAAAATTCGATTCCTGCGTGTATCGAATGCATATCCCGGTATGCCGTTTACATTCGTTACGATATGAGGTATCTGTGCCTTGTCAGTTGCAGATAGTGAGTGTGAGTGAACAAGACTCATGAATTTGAAATACATCTCTCGATTCATTTTCAGTGATTGATTCTGAACTGGTTGTTTTCTTTTGATTTTTACCCGACTGCGGTGAAGCCAAAAAACGAGAGCTGTGTGTTTCTGCATGTATAGTTGGAGTTATTTTAGTTTGCTAGCGAAATGTGCCCTATGCCGAACCTTTCTGTGAAAACGGACGTGATGTTATGTGGTAATATACCTAGTCTAGAGTACCTATGCTCGTACATAATAGCGAATGCATTCTGCGAATCAATATTCGTTTACCTACCACTTCCCTATTCGTTGTTTTCTTCCGTCCTCGCTGAAATCTATCACGTATCCATGGAGAGGCACGCGTCCCTGGAGAGTGCCATGCATGTTGCCATGCATGCTTTCTTTACATGAATTAGGTACATTACTTTTTCACTTCCATTGTGTAAACTGCAAAAAAATATAGGGTAACTTTTTCCGTTACGGATTTCTCAGTAGCAGCCTGGAGCCTGGATTTGTGCCCGGTTGATGGCAATAGGCCACCTATCGCATGGGACTTAAACATAACTGGTGAAATGTGGGTGTACTATAGGTACACCTCTGCTTAAACCTTCGGGGATTACAGGCGTGATGTTATGTTGTTTTTTATATCCCTTTCGCAGCTATCTCGCAACAACAACCTGAAACAAAATTCACTATTCAGATATAAAGAAATTATTTTCACATAACTTTTACGAGTTTCATTTGAACTACCAACCTCCAGTTTATGTGTATTTGATTTTACGAGATACAACTGACTTACACGACGTTGTTACGTCTGTAAGTACCTACTGTTTCCACTTTTAGATTAAAATCGTACATAATTACTGGTTGAAAGGATATTACAAAACACTACACTTACACTGCAGCCGAGTGCTACGCTGACGAGATAATGATGTGCTCGCATCATAGAAGTCATTATAAAAAAAGTAATTTGAAAAAATTAAATCGATTTCAAAAATGTTTTAAATTTTTTTTTTTAAATTTAAAATAGGTTTGCTCTTGACTCTAGTCTAGGTCAGAGATGACAGAGACAAAGTCGACGATGGAGCGAGCTTACCCAGAAGAAGCCTGTTAACTCTCACTTTGAAGAGATCGGGGTTGTATACGTTCGGGAACACAGACGCAGGCAGAGAGTTCCACTCCTTTGCTGTGTGCATCACAAAAGACATTTGGAAACGCTTAGTGCGAACTCAAAATTATGAAATAATTTTAATTTTGGAAGTCGGTGTCTTGGGATCTGCATTTTAGTATTTAGTCACCGACTTCGGTAATTAAAGTTATTTCATAATTTTGAATTAATTTCTTTTTGAAGTCGATTTATTTTTTTTTTTAAATTAAGTACTTTTTTATTTCGTAATTTTTAGTTTTGTAAAAACTGAAATATTTGTAGGTAATAAGTAGTAAATAGTTTTGTTGAAAACATTGCACTAGAATTTGACCAGGGTTTTGACATGTTTTCCCTTTGATACTACACCCGTAGCTCGTATCAATAAGCCAGGCCGTCACGTATTAGTCCTACCTTGAAAACTACTGAACCGATTTTGATGAAACTAGATCAAATATAATACAATTGAATCCAGTATTACAATTTTACATTCACCACTTAGTAAAACATAGGTAATAGGTAATAATATGAAGAACAAAACCAGAGATTTTTAGAATTCTTTTCTGTCTGTCTGTTTGTTTATTCGCGCACATCTCCGGAAGTACTAAACGGATTTTCATGTAGTTTTCATAGGTAGACGGAGATTAATTTAGAGCAGAATAGGCTTAGTTTAATTACCATCGGATCTCGGAAGTAAAAGTTAGCGTCATTTAAGATTTTTTTAAATTTACTTTTATACTGTTAGAAGAAGTTACATAGCAAATAATAATTTATATTTATAGCGTTGAAGGCCTAAAGACGTCACGAATGATTGTTTAATAGAAAAAAGAAACAAGGAAACTTTGGTTAGAACAGTGCAGCCAGATCGCGCGTAGCATGATACCTATATGTAGTAACCGGATGCATCTGAACACCAGTATTTTACATGGAGCGACTGCATATCTGACCTCCACAACCCAGTCACACCAGTTAGACAAATAAAAGTTCAGAATTTCATAGTACTCGAAAATATAGATTTTATACAGAAATAAAAATAAACGAATTAAAAATTACTTGGTCGAAAGTCATTACGAGTCAGTCCGTGTTTATACAGAATGTAAGTGTAAAAGTCCTTCCGAGCCCCGCATTTGTGAGCGCCGCAAACCAGCAATCAATAGCTTTCATGCACTGTATCTACACATATACGTGTTTTCATGTAATTCAATCGCTGAATTACGTAGGACAATTTTACTTGTCACTTTATTCGGTAGGTGAATAATAACCGGCTTTAACTGCACCTTAATTTCGGTAATGCGGTTTCAATCGAATAGTTCCAAACAATATTCCATCGCATCGCAATTAAATTCTTCCATTTCGGCATTAAACCCCAAAGTACTCGTAATGAGACTATAATCCGTGTAGGTAATAGGTAGGAATAAACCTTTTGTCTACCGTCCAAACAATTCAATCTTATTATTATCCGCTTCATCTGGCGCGTTTGTAATCCCATAGGCCCTTATGACATTACCTATGATCGAACGGCGTATACTCAATCAACGTTAATCAGTATTTATTTTGATTACTGTATATAAACGGCATTATTTACGCTTCCTTTATAAAACGTTCACTCTGTAGGCAAGCACATTATAAGTTGGGGGATTATATCGCTGATGAAAATGCTTGGCTCAACGCTGGTCCACAACCACAAAGGCGCATAAACTCATCTCCGTTCTCACTTTTCTTTGTATAATTTCAACACGAATGGTTTGATTTAAAAGATCAGTTTTCATCTAGCTTTATGCCGATCTTCTCCATAGGAACCTACTACGCTTTGGAATGGGCAACTAGCTTCATCTTACTCTGTTCTCTGACTGACCGATTCATTCCTAATTCAAAATTGCTTGTTAATGATTTCAGTCAAACAATTTTTATGGTATTGCAATCAATGTAAAAGTTAATTCGCTTCTGTCATTCGTCAGAAATGTGAATATCGATCGGCCCACAGAACTCGTTGTTCTGAGGTATTCTTACTAATACTCTATTTTATTCGTTAAGTGTCCATTGATCTGGTCGCTCAAAAGTAGAACTTCGTTAAAACTTAATAGCTATTGGGAGATTAACCGAGGACTTCTTAAACCGGGCATACATTTTACAGAATTAAACCAACGTTATCATGTAACGCAAGTTAATAATTGATACTAGTATTTTAAATCACAATAATATCTACTTATTATTTGGACACGCTAACAAAGAAAATTTTATTAGTTTGCAAATCGACGGACACAACGTCGTTATACCTCAGTCCTCAGTGGAGCTCCCGCCATAATAATTGAAAGGGACTTATAGTACCGGGATAAACATTTTCTTACTGAGAATCTACGCACAAAACAACAAGATATTCTATAAATAACGTTGGGATGCAACTTCATTTGAAGAGGAATTCCTATAAATGTCAGACGATGGGCTAAAATAATGCGATTAATACGTACTACATTGAAATATCAAGAAAGTGGAAAACTTTTCCGAGCAAATATTTGCTACATCTGAGAATTTAAGTAGACTAAACGCTCAACTTCGATGCCGTATTTCATATCTCACACGATAAAATACATTTCTACGTCTTAATCGCATCGCAACAATCTGCGAGCTACGCATTGAATTGTAGTTATAATTTAATGCGCAGCTCGCAGATTTTTGCGATGCTACGTCGAATCTCAATTTTGTGTGGGCTCCCCTAATGACAGGGTTGCTGCGCAAAAATGTGTAAGTAAATACGTACGATACCAGCAACGACAGACAAACAAACAAACTTAAGCAAACGCTTAAGATACTCTAGTGAAGGTAATTAACGATAACAACTGCCTCAACACGCTAATTGGCTCCCGCAAAACAGGCGCGACACGACTAGTAGAACAATTTCTATGAAAACTTCATGGCAATTGTTCTACCAGAATCGCGTTGCACCGTAGCGTTCGTTCGCTGGAAACTCCATAGCTCATTCAAAAAGAACACACAAAAATAATTGAATCATACAGAAAGAAAGAAAATAAATTTATTTGACCCAGGTTAAGGCACACAATATTCATACAAAAACAAATATTTAAATTTAATTAATTTCAATTTTATTATTGGTGTTTATTTTGAATGTATTGTATGTGTTAATTATGGACAGGAATTATGTCTGAAATAAAATGAATAATTAAATTAAATTAATTAAAAAATAAACTTAAAATAGTATAAATTGTAGTAGTACACATAGTGTAAACTATCTGTTTTATATTATACTAGCGGTTGCCTGCGGCTTTGCCCGCGTGGTTGTCAATACTTACCTATTTGAATCACAATTTCATGGGTTTTATTTTTTTTGCGCGGAACCCTAATTATTGTTCTAAAATAAAAGTACCCTAAGTTACTCGTTTATAACATCAGCTATCTGCTAATGAAAGTCCCGTCAAAATCGGTCCAGCCGTTTCGGAGATTAGCCGGAACAAACAGACAGACAGACAAAAATTTTAAAAATTACTGTTTCTTTATAAGTATCGTATATATTTTCATATGCGTTTAGAAAAAAAGCTGTTATTTTGACATTGCAAACATATACTTTTGTATAAATATTATTTTATTACTTGTGCTTCGCAAACTAAAAACGTTTAACCCGATTGGGGCAAAGCAAACAGGTTATGATTTTAGCAGGCTATATGAATGATTTTTCAAAAGTTGTCAATATTTTGGTTGCAAAAACAACTAACCGTATTTATTTGCTTTTGTAAAATCAATTGAAAGCATCGCTTACCAAAATATTCAGCTCAATATTTCATATAAAATACTTCTAGCAGGCCATTTAAAATGTACACCTGCGTAAAATTCAACCCAGATTCGTGGACATATATTTTATAGTTATTTAAATGTAAGTAAGTAACAAGAATGCAATGCTCGATGATTAGGTCGCTAGGTTATCAGCATGAACTTGCTGATAAGGCGATCTTGAGTAAATCTGCGTGTGACCTCGTCTGAGACTGACAATGTACTTATACAAAACGCATGCTGCATCGCCTTGAAGTTATTGAAAACATTTGCAATGAAGGTTTGGAAAATATATACATTATTTGGTTGATAAGGATTTCTTTATCACTACTGTTCACAGAGTGGTGAAGGAAAACATTGTGTGCATGCATGTTCGCGACATGTCTAGAACCGAAAATACGAAGTCATGTGATGTGTCATCCACCAACCCGCAATGGGCCCGCGTGGTGGATTACGGCCCACTCACTCTCACGGAGAGGGGCCTGTGTTCCAGCAGTGGGAACGTTATAAGCTGACAAACAGGAATTATTATAGCATTTCACAAAAGTAGCCCACCAAAGCACGAATATCTTTTGAATATCAGCTCATCTTGATTGACTGAAGTTTTATCCTGTGTTCAGTCTCAGCTGGCGACAAACACGTCGTTTAAAGCCGGATTTACATTACAAAACTAGTTGCACAAACTTAGGTATTCATTGATAGTTTTACGTGTAAAGAATGATCTATTGACACGTGAAACTATCAATGAATACCTAAGTTTGGCAGACTTCAAACTGTAAGAAATATTTAATGCCTATGTAAACTCTTTCCAAAGTCGGAGTAGCCAAAACCAGAAGAATTGTTTTCCTAATTAAATTGTAGAAGTAAGTACAGAATAGTTAATATAATTATCATTATTAATTTTACTCTTAGCTTGCTCCACAAATCGCATTTAACGCTAAACTAATCTTAAACATCCTTGTTTATGACAATCTTTAAAAGGTGACAGAGGCACGTTGAGGTTTTAAATACGTTTACCGTTAAAAGTATTCAGTGATTGGTGGCGCAGGCGGAACTTATTCTGTTATTAGTGAATATTGTCACTTGTTTGTCACAACACTTGTCATAATATTGCTGTTATTCATTTTCGCATACAATATCAATAGTTCCATCAAAACGATTAGCACTGGCACCGTGATTACGGTTCAAGGTTTGATGTAGGTGGGTAGGATAGGGGTACTAATAGCAATAACCGAACCCTATAGCCCGGGGCTGTTGGGGTTAGGGGTCGAGTGCATATTTCCTATTCAATTAACACGTTGAGTGCGGCTAGTCAAACTTAGGTTTTTCAGTAAGTGATATACAAGACAATAAAGGTTGGTACGAGACTTTTTTCTGATGCGGTACAAGTTCGCTTGGCATAGGCTTGGTAAAGTCTTGTACGCATGGATTGAGATATTTGTTTCTCATTTGACGAATTATGTTTATAAATGATTTAGCATTTACGTAAGTTAGACTATCACGAGGTTCAGCCGCCCCAGGATTTGTCTGTTATTTCAGAAATTATAACTGAAAATAACATACCGGTCAATATTGACTTGTAACGCACTCTAAGTAGGTAAAAGTCGTCTGTACTTAGAGATGGGACATTAAAGTTATTATCGATATCAATAGTAACTTTATTGAAAAAAAAAAACTTATTTAAAATTTTAGCTTCTGTTATTTTATTGGAGATATCAATATTACATAAAACTCTGATTTTAGGCAATTTTGATGTACTTGCACTCGTCCTTTCCGGTATCGACGCCTGTCTCTGCTCAAAATTAACCAAGTTACGGTCATCCTCGCGAGGCTGCTCCTCATCAAACACTCTTGACAAAATTCTCCGTGAACGGTTCATTTTCCTTTTAGCGAGAACACAGAATGGTTTTGCAGCGTACGTGCAATCGCATCGACAACTACATAGTAACGCACTAGCGTAAACAAGACGCTGCATACGGTGCGGTACAAGTCCTGTCCGTACAAATCTGATTCGTCTTGTACCGTACTAAAGAAAAAAGTTTTCATTAGGTGCTAACAAGATGAATGTGACTTGTATAGTTTTTAAATCATAAATCAATTACATTTGAAGCAGTGAGTCTAAAACTATATTTGTCTCTTTTCTATTCCTATAATATCGTATAATTCTGTCCCCCGCACCAGCGGAAATTTCCCTAACTTACCGCCCGCACCGTATGAAAATCGCATTCAACGTGACATCAGTACCCAATTGACGAACAGCGTGTACAATCGATAATTCAACGTTAACAGGTCTATTTGATGCTTGGTGCGATTAGACGAATCTGTGCTCTAAGGTTTATCTAATATCTTAGAGCACAGATTCGTCTAATAATAACAGGTGTTCCCTGCAAAAATGCAATTATCTACTAAATAGAAATAAAAGTATGGACAGCTGATGTTTTTTCCATATTTCAGACTCTATACCACAGCAAAAGCTCTTCATATAAGGGTTATCTATACACTTATTATGGTGTATTGGTATAACCTACTTGCCTATTGGCTGTCAGAGCCACAGTTAGAACTCTTGCTAGCGAAACTTTCGGACGATTGACGGGTAGTTAAGGTTACACCTTACCTCTATAATACGATATATGTAACCTGATATGCCATCACAATTTTGTGTTTGGTTAGAACCTCTTCTTTGCTGTGCTGTCAATTTGGGTCTATAGTATCTCTGTAGGCCACAATTTTCTTCTCCCGTACCTTCTTCTAACCGTGAGGATGCTTATGGAACTTCTGCGGAAATATTTATTGCTGCCCCTCGAACAGCTTTGGAGAACCGATTGAGTAAACACGTTATCACAATGGAGCGATCGTCTATTTGGAAGTGCAGTGCTGTCTCCACTATCACAACTTCAGATATAGCCACAAGATGTCGTAGGTTCGAACTCAGACAGGCGCTTTACTTTGTGTAAATTATTCATCACCACTGCTCTCTAAACAGTGAGAGAAAAAGTTGTGAGAAAACCGGCATGTCCTAGAACCTGATATTCACAGACATGTGATATCTACCAACCCGCACTGGGCCCCCCGTGGTGGACTACGGCCCATTCCCTCTCACCGAGAGGAGGCCTGTGTTCCAGCAGTTGGAACAATATAGGCTGATTATGCTTATGCTATGCTCTCGAAACCGTTGTTACGTTCGACGATGGATGCCCCATCCCTGATTGCAGTAGAGAATCATTTGAGCGGCAGGGCATTTGGTTTTCAGATATAATAATACTTAATTTTTTTTAGGTAATAATAGATAAATAATTGATAAATATTAGCTCTTAAAATTGATTTTGCAAAAAAGCTCAAAAATCCTAAAAAAATAACAAATTATGCATCGAAAATCCTATTTCTTAATTCTAATGTCTGCGGTTGTGTTACTCCTAGCGATAGCCGATGAAATTAATCCTTCGGGTTCTACTCTACAGCTTCCAACTTTGTTTTGATTGTCGCTAGTTTTATGGACAGATTATTCAATGCTATTTGTTTTCCTCGAAGCACTTTTTTATATTCCCTGATCACGACATTGCGGGATAGAAAATTAATTACAAAACTTATTCTAGAAAATGGTCGTGAACTTAGATTAAATAAATAGTCTGAACTCAACAACGCGAAGAGAGCAATTACAGCGTCGTTGGTTCGTTCTTTATCTGTAGTATGACAATTACAGTAGGTATCAATATACTTTATTACTCTCTGGAGTCATCATCTGCCTAGACTTTTCCCAACTAAGTTGGGGTCGGCTTCCAGTGTAACCGGATGCAGCTGAATACCAATATTATATTATTATTATTACCTCCCTTATTTCATTTTTATATTTACATATAATTTACATTTTTAAATATTTTTATAAAAACGGGAATAGGGTCCAAGCTACCGGTGGTCAGGGCTCCCGAGAGAGGAACCTCCTAACGATACGTGCCGTATCGAGAAGTAGGTACCGCTTTCTGGATCAAGCCCTAGATCCAGCTGCCTGACGAGAGCGTCCTCAGATGTTTGTCGAGTCTCTTGGCTAATAAGCCATTTGCCGTCACGACTATCGGCACAATGACTGCTGTATCCACATCCCACATGTCCACAACCTCGCGAGTCAGGTCAAGATACTTAATCTGCTTACCTTCTTCAGCTTTCACGAGGTTCTCATCATGCGGAACCGCTATATCAATAATTATTGTGCGACGCTTTATTCGATCTATCACCACTATGTCTGGCCTATTTTTATTATTATTATATTATTTTGTTTGGAGCGACTGCCTACCTGACGTCCACAACCCGGTTAACACGATACCTCTTGGTAAGACTGATTTTCAGACTATCGGGCTTCTGACGACCCGTAACGACTGTCAGATTACGAATGACAGCCGGGACCAACGGCTTAACGCGCTTTCCGTAGTACGGAGGGATCTCGATATGTAATGGATGTTCACCCATCCACAAACCGACCGTGGCAAGAGTAACCTTCGATTGACCCGTGCGGCTGATATTATTTAGCCATGAGCAGACCGAAAAAAAAAGTTACAAAATTATTCAATTATTTTATGAAACCAGGTTGCAATATTTATTAATGCATTATTTTATTTATGCATCTTAGGGCTGATTTTTCAATCGTCAGATAACTGAGGAATAAATATGGCGGTTTGACACATTTTCTATACAAAAGCTGTCAAAACGTCAAACATATTCCCCCGATAAAACTTATCTGACGATGGAAAAATCAGCCCTAAGATGCATAAAACAAGTCTTACATAAATATAAATCAAATAGGCAATATTGGTGACCAGATGTAAGAAAGTAAACGAAGCAAAAGGAGTATGTAAGGATCGTAGCAGGTGGCGTTCTGTAGTTTCTGCGTACGCCCATGGGCAAGATGCACAACAATTTTACCTTTCAATAATGCCAATTAACTCACGCCAGTTTATTGGCATTATTGAAAAGTAAAATTGTTGTAATTTAAAACAACAGAAAGGTACCGGATAATCACGTAACGAGCGTTAACAAAACAATGGTGAAAATAAAACGAATAAGTTTATAGTTTTATAATCACATCACTCCGATTGTTTCAAAACTATTTTCACACCTCTAGGTCTGCAACTATGTACTCGATATAATATAGTGATTTTAATTGGTTTGCCGGCCAGTATTACCTCTGCGTTTGTAGCAATTCGTTACAGTGGTTTTGCCTAGTTTTGATACCTGGAAAGCAATACGGAGTTGATTTGATAGCCTCTAGAATTTCTTAGCCTTTTATTGAGATTGAGATTTTATTTTAGACTTTTATTGAGATTATTATAAATATATATTAGAGATATTGAACACGGACATCGGAGTCTTAAGAGTTAAGATGATGGGAAAAACTTAAAATACATGAGCAAGGAACTTAAGAATATAGAACCCAACACAAGTGACGCAGTCTATTTACATTAATATAATTTGCTTCTATAATCCCTACCAACTGGTGAATACACCCCTGCCTGTCCTTTGCAGCCGTATCTGCAGTAGTCTCGACCATACAAGAGACCAGAAAGTTTGTTTACAGAAACTTTATTTGTGGTGGTGTAGACGAGCAACCTGGTACTGATAAAAAATAACTAAAATTAAATATATCGTTTTCTGTACTTTGCCAGGAATGATCTTTTGACCTTTTGTCGATATTTATCTGTTCGTTTTATATTCCGGGGACTGCACATGCAGGGAAGTAGGAGAATTTTTTTAGGCCGAAATACTCCGGAATTTTTGACACCCATCTATTCACTCACAGTATTGTGATTTCACGCGGAATTTGAATGCTATTTGTTTTCACATTTCCTTTAATAATAATAACAATTTTTGCTCTTTTTCACCAGTGTACAGTATTCACCATACGTATTGGAAACATGGGTTCAAAATGTTGCCGTTGGACTTTGTAACTTTCATGAATATTTCAAAATAATTTTGACAAACGTGGTCGTGTATAAATACTGAGGTTTTGTTGCAAATCAAAAATGAAATGTTAAAAACATCTAGATACTTTTATATATAACTGAATAGTAGTAAAAATAAATAAAGAAATAAAATTCTGGTCGATACTTACGTATTTATTTTGGAATTATCCATACGACGGCCAGGCACAGCCAGGTAGGTACTTTACTTTGTGTTAGGTAATTATTTCATCACTACTGCTCTCAAAACGGTAAAGAAAAACATCGTGAGGAAACCAGGATGTCCTAGAACCAAAAATTCGACGACAATATGTAGGGCAAAACTTGGCTAATTGGTGATATGCAGCTATTCGGTGATAGATAATATGTGTTATATTACCAAGTTACTACTTACTTGATAAATGTATATTTTTCAATCATTATAGTATTTGCCACATTTTTAGATATAAGTTAGCAAAGCTTCTTTTGTCTACTATATTACAGTAAATTTAAAAAATAATCTGATCAATGAATCGAATTTTACAAGTAAAAAACAAAACTATCACCGATTACCCTAGTTTTGCCCTATCAACCGCCAACTCGCATTGGGCCTGCGTGGTGGATTACGGCCCCATCCCTCTCACAGTGAGAGGGCCTGTCTTTCAGCAGTGGTAACTTTATAATAAGCTGATTTGCTTAAGCATACGACAAAGGAAATGAATAAGACGTTTAATTCAAACTAGCCTTAAAACCAAAACGCAGTGCTAATTAATGAATCAAACAGACGCACGTCGCCTCGACGTCCACAACGTGTGTACAGTTTGGCAAGAAAGTCCTAGCTAACTTAGTAAGTAAGTAGTAAATTTGACTAAGTAAGGTACATATTCTGTCATTTCTTGTAATCGGTGACTGTTTCTCGTATTTATTTTTATTTATTTGCGTTATTGTGGTGATACTGGTGACCCATTGTGCTCATGATGAACAGATCTGTTATCCGCAGCTCCGGGAAGAGCGATAATTTATAAAGTGTACGTGAGATGTTTGACGGAACTCGAGGCCAGACAAATTTTATCCGATCTCAACGATCTGTATAAAAGAGCCGCTGAAATGACAGGTAAAATGATATTTTATACATGTAATCAGATGTAATGTGTGTATTTTAAGGTGTAATATGTAGTATAGACCTTTCATACAATTATTGCAATGTACATTCACGAATTTGAGGTTATGTTTATAAAACACATTCGGAATGTAGTGCGTTCGTATAAAAAAAATATAATAAAAAAAATAATATTGCATAAATCACTGAACAAAAATAATTATTGTATTTTTTTGGTAAATCCATCAGTACTATAAGGCGATCTGGGGTCTGTATACTATAAGGTGATCTGGGGTCTTGTAAAACATAAAATTGTCTCACATAATGTGGGATTAGTTAACATCAAGGTATTTTGAAATACCTAATAATTTTATTTTTAATTCATTAAAGTAAATAACTGCAAATGTTATCGTTCGACGCAGTGGGTGAACAAGCGTTTTTTCATAAAACCCGCCAATATTCACTTTAATTGTTAAAAAAAAACTAAGTATCAAAACGGTTTTCGTCGTACTATATAGGGTTACAACGTGCACGATAGTGGCGCCACCATTATTTTCTCGACTTTTTGGCCAAGCTGAGAATTGTGCACACGGCACAGATTAATTTAAAGCACAATGCCTGGGAGGTAGGTACTGACGGCCTCCCATGCTAATTTGAAATCACACTATCATCAGCATATTTACTAGCGGTAATAGGTACAATGTAAATTAGCATTTCGGGTCGCATTTCCTATTAAAATATAATTGCGGGCGTCCAAGCAAAAAGGGTCCAGTAGTAGCATATTGAGCTAAAACCAGCTTCAGTATCTAGAATAGTCAATTGATAAGGATTAAAAAAGTATTCAAAAACTGGCACATTTTTATTCAGCTTCGTAACTGTTATGAAAGTTATGAAAATGTTCGTCTAAAGTGAAAAATTTACTTTCGGTGAACTATGACATAAATTTTCAAATTTAAATTAAAACTATAAACAGGTGACTTCATGGTTTCTAAGTAGGCCTCAAGAATGCGCCAGACTCTCAGCTTTCATAATCATTAAAAAAGTAGTACTTAACCGGCAACTTTGGCTGAAATCGGCCTTCAAAGACAGCGAGGTGGAAAATTCTTAAAATTAGACATCTGATTCTTAAAAAAAAAATTGCCATTTTCTCGTTTCTAAGGTTGATTAGTTTGTTAACTAAAAGTTTGTTGGTTGTTAAAAATTACTGCAGGAAAGCTAAGATTTAAACAATTGGAGGTTTTTTTTTAGTTAAAGAATTAAGAGTTTTTAGTTTGAATTTTGCGCGATCCGTTCTCGCGGATCAGGGGTTTTAAACGTGGGCGCAACTCTTAAGAATTAAGAATTTTGCACCTCGCTATCTTTGAAGGCCGGTTTTAGCCAAAGTAGCCCATTAAGTACTACTATTTAATGATTATGAAAGCTGAGAGTATGTCGCATTCTTGAGGTCTACTTAGGAACCATGAAGTCAATTGTTTAGTTTTCATTTAAATTTCATAACTTTATGTCATAACTTTCATCACAGTTACGAAGCTGAATATTTTATGCATAAAAGTACTACCTACTCATGAACTCATGAAGATTCAGTTGCAAAAAAAAAATCTCGAAAGTTTTCTACTTTTTTTATAGAATTTTTTTAAGTTGGTCTGGTCGAAAATTCTCAAAAATTCAGATAAAAATGAATAACTCGCAAACTATGAAAAGTCGCGGAACATACATGGGGGTGATTCGGATACCCCACGATACGAGGGACCTAATTTTTTTTGGACATCAATGTTCCGGCCACCCTGTATAAAGTGGCTTTAATCGTTACCAATTCACGTCCGATTTTTGATAAATTCATTTGATTGCTGGAACCTGGTCTTGTCACTCATCATTTATTTACAACTAGATGTTGTCAGCGGTTTTATTCGCATTTAATAAGAGATACATTCTATATGTTCTTTGATGAAAAGTATGTGTAAATCAAGGACGTGGTGTGTTTACGTGTACCAAGTTTTGTCTAAAACGATCGAAAAAAAAACATCTTCGCAAACTTTCAAAATATGGGGTGGATAGTATTAAGTTCGTTATTCCAACTCGGGTATCCTCGTTTACCTTCTATTGTCACCTCTCACATGTTTGAGCTTCATTGGTCCTGTAGTACCTACATTACAGAGCAAACAGTTCACATATCTCAAGATTTATTCTGAGTACCTACTAATGCACTCAACTGAGACCAAGGACCAAGCCAACAATGGAAAGATATGAATTGTAACGCCCAATTGGAACCGTGCACCTAGCTTCTGACGTTTCATAAGTGCTCACTCATATAATACATATTTTATGTGAAATAAAATATTTTTATTTTGTTTACAATCCGTATCAGAAAGCTTAAAACCGATACCAAGATGAGAGCAACATTCCAATATCATTATCGAGTACCATAGATATAACTGTTTTTATATTTCTATGTCGAATACTATATACTCACAACTTTATATAAATAAACTATAGAATGAACAGCTATGCTAAATTGCTAGTTTGAACTCAATTAAGAGCGCTGTTTTCTCCCTTTGATCAATTACTGAATAAATATTGACTGCAGGAAGCTTTATAGGCCTAAAGGCCGACAGGCAGACTAAAGGTAAACAGGCGCGACACGCGACACAAAGCACCGCATGTCTCGTGATGCGCGGTGCCGTTGTGTCGCGCGCGATTCGCGTCGCGCGTCGCGCATGTATGTAGGAGCTTTAACTCAATCAAATTAATTTCGATTCCTATAATTCCTTTTCATTACTTTGGTATAATGAAGCTTTTGATGGAATGAAACTCATTTCAATCACTGCATTTGTATGTTGTCTTTTTCAAATAGCCGTCTGATGATTTTGAATAGGCTTTTTTTACTTTTACCGAAGGATTAACAGCTAATCTAAATGTAAAATGTAATTTAAATAACTGCAAACCTCTTGAGGGGTCATTGTACTCATCATTATGAACAACATTTACTATGGGACGCGAGAAAAAATCAGCTAGATAGATATATAGATAAAACATTTATTCAGTGCACACAAAAGACATAGCACAACACACAAAAGCACAATTAAAAGATGACAACAAATTACATGAATATACAACACATACAGTGTGCCAATATACAAAAAAGAAAAACTTAATAGAGTGACACGATGACAAACTTCAAATTAAATAACGAAACAAGGTGCGGTATGCATCTCAAGGTTGCACCAAATGGGGGTCCAGCTCAGCATGTGTCAGGCAAATATACCTGACGCTGATATTCTGCTGAATCCCTGCAGTGACATGTGGACGTCGAGCAGACGAGATAAATACCATTGGTGTTGTAACAAAGTAATATGCGCTGAGTGAAATTATGTAAGTATACCCGCAACTTAAATTATGTATTCTACAGTAAACTTTTGCAATGGGAATCGCAGCTAGTGGATTTATGTTCACATAACTCGTTAAAATGTAGGGATTTTTTTTTACAATGACCCCTCAAGAGGTTGGCGAAGTACATAAAAGTGTGACAGCGTTGTTCTCTAAACTACGCAACGGATTTTGTCCCGGTTTTCACCATCATTTAGAGACATTATTCCGGTAGGTTTATGTGTACAATACATTAATATTCAACTTGCATATAATAAAGTAATTTCGACGTTTTGTCAAGCCGTAAAATCCGTGAGAAGCAGGGGCGAGTCGCTTGTAGATTATTAATACCTACCACAGAATTTTACAGAATAGATAACTATGGTATACCTACCACGCTAATGTTAATCAAAGCATATGCTTAATTGTTGGACCTACGTCCAACTTGTGGACTGCAATATCTTGGATAGACCGAGTCTATTAATTTAATCATATTTTTTTGCAAACTTATTGGTAAAGAGTACGTGTTGGTAAAGAGTAAAATCTTTCTAGTTAAAACATTTGCTGCGTTCGCATTACGCCCAGGACTAGTGGCTACGCTCATACTGTCGCTACACGGTTGTAGAATTAATTTCTCTTTTAAAATTCTCAGTATGCACACCAATTTCACAAATAATAAACCAGACACTCCTTTTATGTAGGTATCTACTTGATTAATTAATTAACGCGCTTAGGGTTGTTTGTGATTTTCCGATTCGTTTTTTTATTCTCTTTTCCGTTGCAGTTGAGAATATGGAAAATCTATATGTTCTGTATCTATATGTTCAGGATATGAAGGGTAAGGGGGAAGAAGAGTCAATGAACTATCTCCAGTTTGAAGAAAAACTTTTATATTGTATTTGAATGAAATTTAATCACATCAAGCAAGAGAAATAATAAAGTCTTACATTCTACTAAAAACGCAAAGAAAGGTTTATAGCCCTTGTACTATGATCTTTTTCTAAGAATGTTATTGATATTTTTCTTAAAGAACCCAGTTATTTTCATATCAACTTTCCGAGGACAGTGATCTTTCTTTTGTGTTTCTGTTTTCCCTATACCACAGAACGCGTTGGCGTTGTTACCTATTATCATGAAAAACACTATGATCCTTCTACCCCCTTAACCTTCGTGTACTGTGTGCTGTGGTTGTCGCCATTTTTTTTTTTGTTTCTAAAACACTACATAGATTTAATTTTTCGGATTCTTTACTTTCAGACATGACATGTTCATTTCGTACTGAAGAATTGGTTTTCTTAGTATTTTTATGACATTTTACGAGGCGCAAGCCCCAACATTCCGCCCAAAATGTTCGTATAACTCCCGTATGAACATTTCGATTACGAACTCGTTAAGGTGAATGACCTTACCTAGCGCCTTCAATTTAGGTATTATTTATGTCTGTTCTACAAATAAAAGCTGTCTACAGTTGAATGTTAAAGTCGACTATTTAAATGTTTCTAGTTATAGTACGCGCTCTAAAACATGGCACATCAAGTTTAGAAAAATTTCGAATGGATGGAGATCGTCTCTGTCATTTAGACTTTTATAAAAGTTTTTAATTAACTTCACTTGTTTTATGCTTGATACGTCCTGTCCTGCCGAACTACGCTTTAAAAATGTTTAATCCAAATGATAAATGATTTTATTTCTGTAAGTAGGTTTATACAAAAACTTTTACACGTCAAACATTTTTTTTTTTAACTAGATGAGGCCGGCGTTTCCTATCTGACTACTCTGAGAAGAAAGGCCGAAACAAACTCAGAGGTCACAGTTTCTTTTAAAGTCCAGACATAATCTTGGTCAGATCATGTGAAGACCATGTATGTTGGTGTCTGAAATGGTATTTTAAGGAAAGAACCACACAGATTGAGTGGACCTGTCCAGTCAGTGCAAGCATCTGTCAGTAATCGTACAGCTCAACTTAAAAGTTAAGGAGCTCAACGATTCGACGAACAATACCGAAGAAAGGACATTTGGGTAGGCATAATTTACTCAAACTGGCAGGTATCAAACTGTAGGCAGTGTAATTCAACCCTCAGACGCAGGCAACACGATCAACCTGTCGTTAATTAATTCTCTACGCTACTACGGTACTCTACGCTGGTCAGCTAGACCTTAAACTAATCGTTTGATGCGTAGATTGATCAATGGATAAGGATTTGATGCAATTGGAAACAATTTAATGTTTTGGCAATTTGGTTTTTTTTTGCGTCACTTTCAAGTGATTAAACAGTTTTTCTTTCTTTTTCTAATTCGGCCAACCTAAGGCTCTTTATAAACGGCACGATTTCTTTACGGTACAGCTTGTTAACAGCGCCGTCGAAAAATCGTGTTACCTTGTAATCGTGTTTCCGGCGCTGTCCCGAAGTGCCGCCGTGTCTGTCAACAAGCTTCCATGGTGATCCATACATCACTGACGACCGTGCCTACACACGGCGAATAAACCGTAGTTTTTTACAGCAAGAAAAAAAAAATAAAAAATTATTAATTATTAAATTATAAAAAAAAAATAAACAAAGAGCCAATTATAAGTTCTTAGTGAAAAGAATCCAGCCAATAAAGAGCCGTGAAATTAGGGTCATTTTTGTACACAAAATATTTCGGCTAAATACCGTCGGCAAATAAGTGTCACGTATAATTATTGATCGTATCTGTTTACTGAAGTTTTCCGTCGATTACCTAATCATAAAATGTTAATCTTAGTTTAGCCTAAACTGATTTGAAATACATTATGTGTGTGAAGAGCAGTGGTGGCCCAGTGATAACGGCCTTGACTTTCGAGTGCAGGTTGTGGGTTGGAACCCAAGCAGGCGCTTTACTTTGTGTAAATAATTTCATCACCACTGCTCTCAAAACGGTGAAGGAAAACATCGTGAGGAAGCCGGCATGTCCTAGAATCAACAATTCTAAGACATGTGACATCTACCAACCCGCACTGGGCCCGCGTGGTAGATTACAGCCCACTCCCTCGAAGAGAGGAGGCCTGAGTCCCAGCAGTGGGAACATTGTAGGCTGATTATGCTCATGTTCCATATAAGTGTTGTACTATGTGAATATTCTTTAAGGCTCCTGCAAACAGGCGTGACACGTGAGGTGAATCGCGCGCAAAGCAAAGACACCGCTCGTCGCCCGACACGCGGTTCCGTTGTGTCGCGTCGCGTCTCGCGCCTGTTTGTAGGAGCCTTTAAGCTGTTTCGGTATTTAGGTGCCCTAGCCCTTTGCTTGTTGCCTTTTCTTCGGTTTTAATAAGGTCTTCTTTCCACTGATTGCGACCTATGCTGCTATTACCCAACCTTGTTTGCTCCACCTCTTGGTATAAATAAATAACCGAATGGCAACCAAATAACTATTTATAACAAATATAACTTTTAACTTTCGTGGGAGCTGAAACAATAGTAAAAGGACATTAGAACTGATTTTTACAATATCGGCAAATTCTATTGTAATAATTGTGTTTTATACATTCACCACTTGACCAGCGAGCTTATCAATGGGCCGCCCATTGATGGAATTAAAAATTAAAATCCCGGCCAAGTGCGTGTCGGACCACGCACGATAAAGAGTTCCCTAGTAGGGATAAGTTTATCCCAAGAACAAACTTAACATTTTAGTTGAAAAACATGTTCTCTCATAAATTCCAACTGCAAATGTAAGTTGGTGGACTATTTATTACTCGTTAACTTGTAAAGCCTACTTAGTTGTAATAGTTTTCGGAACGGATCCCTTAATCGATAAATTGTTTTCAAAATCCCGCAATATTTTTGATAGACCTATCCATCAACAGCCCACACCATGGGGTAGACGAGAAAAAAAAATATCCCCACTTTACATGTACAGGAGGTATGTAGGTACCTACCCTAAATTTTTTTTTATTATATATTTATTTCTCGTGGCTAAGTAATAACAGTCGCATGGGTCGATCCATCAGGTTAAGCTACGCTTGTCGGGGTTGGTCCGTGGATGGGTGACCATCTTTACATACCGAGACTCCTCCGTGCCTCGGAAAGCACGTTAAGCCGTTGGTCCCGGCTGTCATTCGTGGATCTTTGACAGTCGTTACGGGTCGTCAGAAGCCCGAAAGTCTGACAACCAGTCTTACCAAGGGGTATCGTGTTACCCAGTAACTGGGTTGTGGAGGTCAGATAGGCAGTCGCTCCATGTAAAATACTGGTATTCAGCTGCATCCGGTTAGACTGGAAGCCGACCCCAATATAGTTCGGAAAAGGCTAGGCAGATGCAGATGATGATTTATTTAAATAAATATTTCTAATAAATGCATCGGAATATAAAAGCTGGGGTATAATTATCATGTCCATTTCATTTATGATATTTTAATCTTCGTACTGATATTTGTAGGTAATTAAAAAGTAAAACCGTGAATCGCCAGTGACATTCTTGTTATACTTGATTTCCGCAGCGTAAAGTCAGAAGTTATTTTCAAATGGAAATATTTTTTTTATGTTTTTTTTTTAAATACGCTATAAAGCCTTTCGTGGTCCTTTGTATAACTGTATCGAATATTTACAGACTAAACTACGTACTCGGAATTTTTCTGTAAAAGGCAAACTACACAAATATTAGCTCGCCGTCAAAGCTCCTGCCTAAAACTTTTTTCAGGCTCCTTTTGAAATATTCGATATTTGCTTGGTGTTTAGTAAATGTCTGTCTGAACGTGCATGAAAATTCAAAAATACATCACCGTGCGTAGTTTTGCGGTTGCTAATTGTGCGTTTCTAAAAAGACATCAAAATTCAAAATAATGATTTCACATGAACCTCATTGGTCAGAAGCTAGGTGCACGGTTCCTATTGATCGTTTCACAGCCAGCAAGAAATTCCACAAAACGTGAATGACATCAAAAATTCGAAGACATGTGACCCCACAGAAATCTTAATAATATTAAGATTTCTGTGTGTGACCCGCTCTGGGCCCGCGTGGTAGATTACGGCCCACTCCCTCTCACTGAGCGGAGGCCTGTGTCCCAGCAGCGGGAACATTATAGGCTGATTATGCCATGTGAGTGATATCAAATCGTCAATTGCATCAACTACTAGAGTTCTAGAGAAAGGGAGTAGATCTACTAGAGTTTGGTAAAGATTAAACAGAAATCCTGTGATATCACATTTATAAAAAATGCATTTTTCAGCAAGTTTAAGTTTTTTTTAAACGGGTGAAGCGTGAGTCATTCTTTTGCCCTTATCCCAATATATTTGGGGTCGTCGCAGTGTCTTCTTCATTCATACTTCTCTATTAGTCTTCATTCCTGTAGTCACCCCCCTTTCCAGCCATATTATCTTTCACACAGTCCATCCATCGTTTCTTTGGTTTTCCCCTACTCTTGTAGCCATCCACATTCATACTCAAAACTGTCCTAACGACATTTTTCTCATTCCTCCGTATCATATGCCCAGACACAATTGGTTATAAATCGGGCCCTACTAGGATTTATCGGTCTTAGATATTATACAGGGTGACTTGTAATTTGACGTATTCCTTCCAGGACGTGATAGTCTGACCCATTTGTAACAATTAAGTACAAATAAAGCCTAGGCGAAAATTCATGGGATTGGAAAAAAACCAATATTTATGTATTTTTGAAAATTTCCTAGTATTCGTCACTAAATACATATAATGTTTCTTTAAACTCTCGAATTGAATGGCCTTTATTGATATTACGTTGGGTACCTGATACTTTAACAAACTTTTCGATGTAACCAAATTATTAGTTACAAGTTAAGGGGGAAGCGCCAAGGTAGCCCGCGAAATTCAAATTTTCTTACGATTTTTGCAATTTGTAGCTCAGTGTCTGGGCGTATGTTAATTAAAGTATGATTCGCGAGCATAACAAATATGTATTTACAGAATTATAATCATTAGAATCAGTACGCAATTCATTAAGTTGTATAATCCTGAAATAGTAATATTTCATAAAATAGTCATTCAATAGAATTAAGTGGTCTTAGAGAGTTGTATTGATGACTTTAATTATTATAATTCTGTAAATACATATTTGTCACGGTCGCGAATAATATTTTAATCAACGTACAACCTAATACTGACCTGCAAATTGCAAAAAACGTAAGAAAATTTAAATTTCGCGGGCTACCCTGGCGCTTTCACCTTAAAGGAAGAAGTTTATAACCATTCACACTTTTTCACACTTTTCACGAATCCAATGAATTTTCATCTAGTCTTTATGGGGTGCTTAATGGGTCACACTGTTACGTCCTGGAACGAATACGTCAAATTACAAGTCATCCTGTATAGCGGTAGCAGTGGATATTATAACTACTCAAATAGGGAATTTCAAATATTCATATAATCCGTCTAGACCGAATCTGAGTGAAATGCATCTTTCATTTGGTGTTAAGTCGACAAATTCAAAATGTTGGGACAACGCGGTGGCGATGGTGGCATAGCTAACGATGTGCACCTACTGACTACGTTAAAATGCTAAGATTATTTACTTTAAAAAATTCTAACCTGCTTTGCTTGCACTTTTTAGAAACTTGATCATGAAGTAATGAGGACTTTTTATTTCAGCTCGGGTAGAGACATATATAGGTGTGTGTATGGCATGTGTTTATGGAAAAAAAACATGTGCGGTCGGGGGACTCCCGTGAAGGACGAAGTTCCTTCACATGTATGGTTTAAAACAAAACTTTCGCAGCCGCTATCTTGGATTTTCATTTTGACCAAATTCACACTTTCTCTCTTTCTCTCCCGATAGACAGAGAGAGAAAGTGTGAATTCGAAGGAAGAAAGTCGTATGGAGGGGATAACGTGTATGAACGCTTTTTCGTTATGTGACTACCCGTCATTCCTACCGCAAGCCGCGTTAAAGAAATTTGTTCCAACAATATATTTATAACATTAATTACATTTTACAGCATCCTAAATAACAGATTAAACTATCCCTCTGCGTCGCTATCGACGAGTAGCGTACTCAAAAGACTGGCAGCGTTTATAAGTGTTAATGGATCATTAAGCTAAGCGCACATTAGAGCCGCGGCGAACCGCATTTCATGCGCCGAAGCACATTAGAACCCGCGGCGGGGTGCACCGCAACGCAGTAGGTACTTAATTGTATTAGACAGATTCAAATTTCGAATTTTAATTTGTACTGTTTCCACTCCAGTGCAATGTGGCTCGCGCACATTTTGGCGGGCCCCACCACATCGCTAAACAGTAGTCGCCAAAATACGTGCGATGGTTCATACAAAATGTACTAAAGTGATGCAGGTTTTTGCAATGCGGTGTGATGCGACGCGGCCCGCAAAACTGAGCGCGAGCATTTTGTGTAACTAAATACTTTACTCGACGTAAACAACAAAATAAATACAGGGTGTAATGGACAGCCTTCCGCAAACTAACAGGGTGCATTCAGCACCTTATTTTGAATCATATTCCACCGGAAAATTTTCATTTTTTTTTACCGTTTTACGGTTACTATTTCTTTATTTCAGTGTAAAATTACATTATCTGTACGCAGCATTCCATTTATGTGAATAAAACAGCTAAAATAAAAAAATCAGCAATTGACGTTGAAATACTCGGCGGCCGAAGGCTCGCTGCGCTGCTGTTTGCTACGCGCGTTTTGCCACAGTAACGATACATTGCATGTGAGGTAATAAAACAAATCAAAAATCTGTAAATCAGGTTTATTAGATTCCCATAACATTCCTGAAATAATTTCATGTACGGGTCATCTTAGCATGATATACTGAATTCACCCCATCAGTCTGCGGAGGGCTGCCCGTTACACTCTGTATATTTTTCTTCTCATTAACCTATTCTTGACCACTATACCAATTTTAGAACACTTAAATTTGGCTTATGCGAAAATGCGAAATGGACCGGAAAAATAACCCTCATTTATTAAGTGTTCCCAAATTGGTACAGCGGTCAAGAATGATTTAACGGATTAATGACACCTCCAATATTTATTTCCGTCACGTTCTTGAAATCTGTAATTAAATACAACTGTATTGTTTATTATTTTCGTATTCAATATTCTTTTTTAATAAAGCAAAGTGATAATAAGCTGGAAAGCCGTCAATACACATGCCTGTTAACTTGCGCAAGAGTATGCAAGCTACGTGCATGTAGAGCGAGTTACCGTCATGTGTCTTCTTTAATAACACTTTGGTTATGAAATATTACTTTGACGTCAAAGGTGCGCTCGAGAAAGGCCGCAGGGGTTATGGGATTAGGGTACGTCAGAACGTCCGTGTGTGGAGTGTGTCCTGTCCTATATGCTAGTAGATACTGCTACCGACCGACAATTCAATTTTGACTTGACCGTACAGCGTCACGTAAAATAAATAATACATTTCTATCACTCCCTCACTACTCACTCTACTCACTCTACTAGGTACACATTTTAAAGGTGTAATTAAAATTCAACACAAAAACTAAATAATTTCTAAATAAAAGGGAAATAAGTAGATAAATAAAGATGCTTAACCTGCCTTACAAATTCTTCCAAGCTAAGTATTGGATATGTAATCCATACTAATATTATAAATCCGAACGTAACTCTGTCTGTCTGTACAGATAGACAGAGTTACCTTTTCACGCCTAAACCACTGAACGGATTTCGATAAAATTTGGCAAGGAGATAGATGGCATCCTGGGGAAGGACAAAGGCTGCTTTTATCTTAAAAATAATCCTACAGGGGGTGATATAAGAGGATGAAAGTTGGTATGGGAAACCCAGCATTTCTTAAGTTAGGGACATGAAAATTCAAATTTATGCTTTCGGTAGGAAATAAAGAATTATGTGGCTCAGCATTTTTTTAAATCATCCCCTAAGGGGTAAAAATTGGTTTTAAAATTCACAAACAATATTAAAATTTTTGTGTAGGTATCTCTTTTTAAGAGATTTCATCAAAATTGGACCACTCCGTCAAAAGTTATTTGTCAATATAGCGTGACCGGCATAATTTTAATTAAACAAAGTCCCCCCCAACCGTGACTCTGTCTGAACGCGATAAACTCAAAAACTACCTTTTTTTCTCTCTCGTTTACAGTACCGCGGCAATCTGTTGGACACAACATTAAGCCACTCCTCTGTCTGATACTTGTTGTAGTCATCTTTTGTTACCGTGTGTCTGGGAGGACATTACCCTGCAGAGTAGGTTGTCTCAACTTTATCATTGATCACTACTCTTATTGACGTAGCTTTTATGAAATCCGTATGGTATTTCTCCAGTTCATAATGCTTGATATTATTTTTTATAATTACAGCGATTCCGCCGTGACTATTTCCTGATGGATGATCTGTTGTGTACACTGTGTAATTTTGTATAGCGAAGTAAGATCTTGCAGTGAACCTTGTTTCAGAAATTAGAGCTATGTAAATTTACTCAATTTGAAGGAATGTTTGAAAGTCTTGACGACGGTTCGTCAAGATTATTTTTTTGCGTGGAACCCTAATTATTTGTCTAAAATAAAAGTAGCCTAAGTTACCCACCGTAACATCAGCTATCTGGCAGTGAAAGTTTCGTCAAAATCGGTCCAGCCGTTTTGAAGATTAGTCGGAACAAACAGACAGACAGACAAACATTTTAAAAAATGCTTTTTTGTTATAAGTACCGTATATACTTTCATATGCATTTAGTAAAAATTTGTTATTTCGACATTACAAACAGACACCTCAATTTTATTTATTTGTATAGAAGATTATTAACATTAGTCTGGTTTTCATAATAACAGCCGCACGGGTCGATCTTCAAGGTTAAGCAACGCTTGCCGAGGTCGGTCATTGGATGGGTGACCATCCATTATATACCGAGACCCCTCCGTACCTCGGAAAGCACGTTAAGCCATTGGCCCCGGCTATCGTTTAATTTTGTAGATCTTTGACAGTTGTTACACAGTCAGAAGCCCGAAAGTCTGACAACCAGCCTCACCAAGGGTGTCCATCGTATTACCCAGACTCTGGGTTGTGGAGGTCCAATAGCCAGTCGCTCCATGTAACATGCTGGTATTCAGCTGCATCCGGTTAGACTGGAAGCCGACCCCAGCATAGTTGGTAAAAGGCTAGGCAGATGATGATAGTCTGGTTTTCACATCTATCGGCACTCCGAGCTCATCGGCACACCAAGAACGTCATACTCATAGCTACAGATATACTGTTAACATAAAGGCTCCTGGAAACAGGCGCGACACGCGATGTCTTTGTGTCGCGCCTGTTTGCAGGAGCCTTTAGCATGTCGGTGACGCGAACCCATAACATTTTACCGGGTTATTGTAAACTCACCACAACGAAAATTCGCCACATTTAAAAATATTGGTTAACTTGCCACAGTGACAAAATAATTCACAACAGGTATAGTACGTAACTCGTCACAGGTACGTCAAACTTGTTTTGAATGTACCGATAGCAAAACGAGATTTCTTTTTATTCATAATAATTAGTATTATATACATTAATTTTGCGATAGGTTAGGTTAGAACTGTGAGCAACTACGCGCGAGCCGAGCGAGCGAAGCGAGCGTTGCCGCGACAGCGGCCGGCGAGCGCTACCTCGAAATTGGTCGCGAAATTTTTCTGAGTATTTTTTTCATAGTGCCCCCAAGACGACACTGATCTGAATTTCATTCAAAGACAAAAATCAGTGAAACGACCTTTAATCATTCTATTGGTAAATGTTTCTTTCTGAGTATGAGTGAAAATATTATGGATATGGACCCACTTTTAAAGCTGTGGCAAGTTTTTGTGAGACAGATAAGATTATGGTGAGTTTACTATCATTTTTACTTGTGGAAAATTTTCATTATGGCGAGCTTACAATAACCCATTTTACCCTACCGAAAATCGCTCAACGCATCTAAAGAAGTTTTCTCTTCAGACTGTTTATTTTAAAAGCCGATCGGTTCTAAAATTATCATGTAACAAATATAATCTTCGGTCTCAGTACGATTAAAAGCTTAAGGCGTGTACAGACGCGTGTAATGTGTAATGTAATTTATCTTGGATGCACTACGAGCATTACATGTAAGGGCTCTATCTCACTAGGAACCCGTGGCCGCGCAACCATGGTCGCATATGGTTAGTTGCGCAACTGATCGGACGCCTGGTGAGATACCCACCATAAAGCTGTGTATATTTTGCTAGCAGCGCGACCATGGTGGCGCCACCATTGTGTCCTAGTGAGATATAAGCCTAACGCTCGGGCTGGCGCTCGCGCTGATCCATGGACTGTCAGTTTCTAGCGCGACCACAGTGCTCGTTTGTATGTCGTCTACTCCATTCGTGTTACTTTACACGCTGCTTTACATTACATTACACAAGTCTGTACACTTCTATAATTATTAAAGGCTCCTGCAAAGGGGCGCGACACGCGACGTGACACTAAGGCACCGCGTGTTGCACGACGAGCGTTGCCTTTGTGTCGCGCCTGTTTGAAGGAACGTTAACACGATTACTAATAGATACGACGGATTGGTAAGAGTGCTGGAACGATTAGTTCGTTAAGCGTTTTTAAGTGTGCTGTTTTCATGTCTCTATTATTTACAAGCTCCATCATATGGACATAATCTTAAACTCTTTTCAGAGCTTGATATGGCACATGCCAATTCGATTCTGGATAAGATAATAAGATATATCATGGGATTCAGGAGATGCCTATTCTTAGGTTTGATACATTTGTCTATCTCCTGCTTAGAGATCTCAGACTAGTAATTATAATGTATACTGTAATGAACCGTGTAGGGGTCAATGGTGGACACACAAAATCTGGTGTCAAAGAATTTAAAAGATTTATGTGACACTTTGGACGGTAAAGGCTCCTGCATTCAGGCGCTACACGCGACGCGACGCAAAGGCACCGCTCGTCGTGTGACTCGCGGTGCCTTTGTGTCGCGCCTGTTTGCAGGAGTCTTAAAGCTTTAGTTTTCTAAGAAAGCGATGAACGGTCACATAATAACGGCTGTCCAAATACAGAGCGTTTTTTGCCTCCTTTTCATGTCAAATACTGGTGAAAATTAACTACAGATTTTCATGACGGCTGTTGTAATATGACAGAACCGCTTTCCTAGGAAACCCTAGCTAACCTTTCAGACATCTCATTTAGCGCCACATTTCACTGGACGATGTGGCGGGACACGGTTCATTTATACAGGGTGTCCGGTAATTAATGGATAACCTTGCGATAGCATATAATAGACCCTATGGCCGTTCTAAAAAAAATACAAAAAAAATGTATTTCCCAAGTAAGTAAGTACCTAAGATATAATTTTTTTAGAAAAAAATTCTGTGTAATTTCTAGTCACATTATTTATTGCCTCTCTGTCGGCGGCATAGTCAACGTACAATATTATAACAACAGATAACCGATGGAATTCATTCATTTGTGGTTGTGGTGATGAAACATGTAAAAAAAGTTAGTATTCTTTTTCAAAAAAATCTTAGTTATTACTTGGGATATATATTTTTTTGTATTTTTTTTAGAACAGCCATAAGGTCTGTTATATGCGATTTCAAGGTTATCCATTCTTTACCGGACACCCTGTATAACTAAACACTTAGTAGGCATTCATTCTGCGTAGCTCGTAGTACAGTTTATAATCTTATACCGTGGCCCCAATACGCTATGTTTAATCCAATTATAGGCCACCAATGAGCCTCTTCACAAACAGTACTAAGCTATCTCTGTTTAGACGCAGACGCCCTATCAAAGGGATGACGACCCGTCCTTATTGACCTCAGCTCGTAATTTTGTTATGCGTTCCCTGAACCTTTGTGACCTCTAAGAACGCTTACGTAAAAAATTGATACGGTAGTTATTGTTCTAGACTAGCCAGAACTCGCTAGAATTGTTATGGCTCGTTTAGTACATATGACTAAGGTAGGAACAGCGTTGATACCACACGTAAATTAGTATATTATGCTATACATGTGGCGTTCCAGTGGGATGTCAAATAAAAAAAATACGAGTGCAAACAAAAAGTGCTGTTTTAGATTTTCATTGGTTGCGTTAGGAATTCATAGGTTCCATGAAATATTCGCATTTTAAAAACATCACTTCGAATAAGGTTGTTTATTTTATCCAGCCAAGTATTAAATCTTCCCGACCGAACGACACTCGAATTTGCTCCTCGATGCAACGGGAAGCTTGTTGGAGCAAAGCGAAATAGATAAACATTTCAGTAGCGAATACTCAAATTATGGCAGCGCTTCGGTCCACTTAACACAATAGCAACCGATTCCGAACTACAAAAGCTATTCATTTTCTATAGGTATGCGATGCATATATCAAAATGCGAATTGAAACAGGTACAGTTTTGCACGGTAATATTTGAATCAATTAAATGACGATTTCAGAAGCCCAAAAGTATGACAACCAGTCTTACGAACAGGTATCAGGTACCTTAGTTTTCCTATTCACATGTTTAATTCTGATCTGGATCCTGCCTTCCAGGATCCCTCTAATGGCTTGAAGAAGATTTCTCAACTTCTGATCACGAATCATATTTTGATCAACATGCAACCTGACACTGACCTGCAAATTTCAAAAATCGTTACAAAACTTGAATACCTCGGGCTACCTTAGCGCATCCCCTTTAAATTATTTTTGAGACCGAATTTGCGACCGGTGATGCAGCGATCGCTGTCCCCAGAGAACAAACCCTACTCACACATCCGCGACATTATCAACACGTGCTACCCTCATACAATATGTTTATCTAACTTGACTAATTTACACTCTTTTGTAGTGCTAATAAAAGTTCCTTGCATTTTTTAAATATTCACAGGAAAATTCCGGAATTTTTCCATATTTTAATTATCATGGCCAAAGTTCTTGTCGACAGAAGAAGCCAAAGTATTCTTTAATAAAATATCTACCATTTAAAAAATTAACGTTCTGAAAATGTTATGAAACTTCGCACAATAAAGTGAAGGAATTTGAGGGAGTGTTCAAAAGTCTACCATATAGTTACTTACCTACCATTGTTTACAGTTTTTGTTTTACAGTACGAATATCTTGTAAATTCGTACTGTATAACAAAAACTGAAATTTATTTATTTTTATCTCTAACAACTATATCATTACAAAATTTAGACCTAATTCGATCGTGTGGCTATTAACTAATTGGTGGTACTAATAATATTCATACCGCGGCAAGCGTAGCTTTTAACCTTCGATCGACCCGTGCGGTTGCTATTATTTAGCCACCAGCCCCCGTCTTCAGCCACGAGCCCCCTGTATGAATGAGTTGGAGATATCAAGTGACAATGCAAGCACTAGTTCACACGCTCAATTTTATTGTTTTTACTTTCACTTTAAAGTAAGAGTATATTCCAATGAACTGTCACAAATCACTTTCCTGTAATTATGTTAGATTTTTAATCACTTGTAAAGTACTCGGTCGTTAATTGACAGTCATAGTGTTTTACAAAAAGTTCAGTATTGTATAGCGTCATGTCTGTCACCTTAAACTCGATGTAGGTAGAGTCAATTGTACCCCTTTTGGGCCATTCGTTACTCTTGAGGGGCAGCTCATTCCTGAGCCACTGCTGCACTTGGTGGTAGGTATGCCAGGAATGCTGTTTAGCTGCGCTCTCAGTTGGTAGGAGGGAGCTGTTGTTAGGCTTAATATTTGCCACTGAACTCTTGAACTACTGGAAGCGGTACTGGTTGAAGAAGGTCAGTCTTGCTGGTGTCCCCTAACTGAGGAAGCACATCTTACCAGCCTCTTCAACCTCACCGTGAGATTGTTCCACAGCAGTGTTCACGATCAGGACGTCAGCTCATTACTCAGCAAACTTGGCAAAAAGATGCCTGTGTTGCCATCATTGTAAATTTGAAAAACTGTATATCACAAAAGTTGTAGAAAATTCAATGAGCTTTCATTTGGTATAAAAAAATCAGAAGATTAGATCAGTAAATCAAAGTTTTTGAGATATTAGCGAGAAACCCTAAAGAGGGAACTTTGCCAGCCACCCCCCCGCCCCTTAACCGGCTCACCTCCTAAACGTCAGGACTATGTTCACTTCCTAAGCACCCCGAACAAGTTTCTGAAGGAATCGCTTAGGTCCCTGCTCACGTACTCTACAACTCTTTTATTGACTAGAGTTATAAGGTTAAACCCATCTGTCACAAAGACAACTAGATGTTATCGTGCGTTATAAAGCAATCACGAGGTCGACTATACATGCCATAGTAACTGCCGGGTCGTGTATCTGTAGCAACAAAGAGAATTCCCTAAAATATAGGTACGTACTAGGCACTTGAAACAATGTGTTTTGCAAACTCAATTGAGACACTGAAACACGGTGCGCATCGTACTTAGCGCCAGTCGGCTGTATTTCTGTACCCACTCTCAATGTAGGTACAACTGAGGACAATGGCGGTTGACCACTTTTCACCCTTATGTCTTGAGCAATAAGGTTGAAAAGACTACCGCCAGTGTCTGCGATGGTACTTACTATATGTACCTACTACACATATGCGCCAATTTTGCGTTGAATCGAATCATTTTGCGAATATTCACACACATGTCATGTGCTCAGAATTCTTAATCAGCAGATGAAAGAACTGTTCCCAAATTTTAGTCATACACATGTTTTGCTCTTGGAGTTAACAGTGTTAAATTAATTGTACAGTGCTTTTAAAATCAAGAAAGTTCACAAAGGACCGATTTTCATAACTTTCATCTGAAGAATAAAGATTGCGATTTGACAGCTTTCGTATGGAAAATATGTCAAACCGCCATATTTATTCTTCGGAAAAAGTTAACTGACTATTGAGAAATCGGCCCTAAATTATCTTATGGTTATGACTTTCGGCTGTAACGTTTGGTTTTTAGGTGGGTAGATGTAAAATAAAATTTAAATGAGCGTCACAAAGATTGGTTTAATTCAATTCATGAAATTACAAAGCCGGTTGAGCCGGGCGTGGATCAGATATCGAGCTCACGAAAGGTTAGGATCGCCTAAAGAACACCACTATCCTGTAGCTCCTCCAGGTGTAGGAAGCGGGGTCCAGAGGTAGATGGTTCCGGGTCCGGTAGCGTTGCAGCAGAGTTGTCCAGCCACTTCCCTGCGGCGCCGACAGTGACAGCAGTACTGGTAACCGATGAGTTCGCCTACCGGAGCTTGAGCGGTTAAAGCAGCGCTTGTAGGTACGTTGGTGTAGGGGTGGGTAGGAACCCTAGAATGGAGTCGGATTGTTCGACTATATTGCCCGGAATCACGAGGCCGACTGCTACATCCCGACAACCGTAGGTCAAGAAGCCTACGGTGGACAGCACTGAGCGGCAACTATTAGCTATCGAGGTGAAGCAGTCTAGGTGGCGGGGTACAATAAAAAAAACAAGGAAAGAAGAAGAAGAATGACATCCAATCGTGTAGGTAGGTGGAAAAAAAAACATAAAAACTTAGTACCCTTATTTTCGACGCAGTCGGGTAAATAAAATTAAAGTAATTTAAAAGATTTGGATATATTCCTCATAGTGCATAGGTTAGGTACAGGAAAACAATTTAACAATTATAGGCCGCAAGTTATTTAAAACAAAAGAATTAATAGGTATTGACCGGTACGGATAACGGTTAGCATGATAAATGAACATTTAGAAAAATGAAGGTTGATTACGGTCATTCGTAAGTTGTTAAGAGACTCGAAGGTATGTGATGTGCAGATAATACTTGGCGGCACAAACACTCATAGCACAGTATTGTTATTCAAACTATATTATTTAAGTTAACAAAGGCTTATGCGGCGAATTTAGATATTAAAACAAATAGATATTTACGACACCCACCCGTCTGGGCTTTTGTTTCACTATACAACTTTTCGAATTTCGCAAAATGGTAACTAGAGAATTGGTAATCTAGGCTTTGAGAGAATACTAGATGACCGTTTGTCTGTGTATAGGTACTATGTCGCCTCTGCTGATCTCCTCGTAAAGTGATGTCGGCCTTTATAAAGCCACAGTCTCGTGTAACAAGGCGACGGAGAGGAACGGCCAATCAAGAAGTAGGTATGTGTCATTCTTTACAGTGCTGCCACTATAATTCCTACACGTTCCGATTTAGTTAATCTAATTGTTGCCCGATTATTTTAAAAAGTGAGCTATTTTTATATAGTAATTTTAAAGCTAATTATAGAAATAACGTGCAACGTTACAGGGCACTATATTCCATTAGAAATAAGATTAGTATGAAATAAACCTTTTCCACAGTCCGTTCAACCGATTTAAACTTCTATTCCGTAGGCATAAGGATGGCATTAAAAGCAAAAATATAGTTACAATACCAACTGTTTACTGCAGCTGCTATACTCATGCCAACAACGCAATAGAAGTCAAAATCAGTTGAACGGACTGTAAAAAAGGTTTAGTTAAATTTCTAATCGTATTTCAAATGGAGTATAGGTATTTATAATAGACACGCTGCCTGTTACATCCAGAGCTCTTTGTTTCAGAGAATTAGTTTCTTCTACAATTAGTTTCCTAATCAAATAATTTACTCATTTGAATATTGAATAGATCGCCCCAATAAAGCTATTATTATCACGCCGTTTTCTAGACTAAAAAAAGAAATATTTTTCATTACAAAATAATTGTAATGAACTCCATTTATGCGGAAATTGAACGGTCGGATAATTTTTATTTTAAAAGAAGCATGAATTGTTCGAGATTCCCGTGGGACGTCAACATATCTGATTGACTAGCCGGCTCCCAACTAAGTAACACTTTTCATCACAACTGGAAGGATTTTGTAGGAAATAGATAATCCTTTGCTTTATAAGTTAATTAAGATTTTCGAAGGTAATGCATAATCCACTGTTGCATAAAAAATCGTCTGCTGGACAACATAAATAACGCAATGAACTGTCAAACTGACTGGCATAAGGATTGTGATTACTCCGCAGGGTTGAACTGTATCGGGCACGCCACAATTATGGCGATAAGTCCCCTCTTTGAGGAGTGGCTGGAGAGGCGCCACGGCGTCCTCACCTTCCGCCTGACGCAGGTCCTCACCGGACACGGGTGCTTTGGGAGGTACCTGTTCCGGACAAGGCGGGAGGAAACGCCCGGGTGTCACCACTGTGTGGATCGCTCGGAGGATACGGTGGAGGCCTGCCCGGCTTGGGCGGGGCACCGCCGTGTCCTCGTGGAAGCGATCGGCGGCGGCGATCTCTCGCGTTCGGCTCTGGTCGGTGGCCATGGTACGGAGCGAGAGTAAATGGGAAGCCATCACCTCCTTCTGTGAGGCAGTAATGCTCGCGAAGGAGGAGGCGGAACGCCTAACGTAACGTAACGTAAAAAGTTAGGTGAAGTGAGCGTGATGTGAACTGTCATCCCATCTTACTCTACTAGGGATTGACAGCTCACTTCAAACTCACTTCACCTAAGTGTTCACGGTGTGATGTTTACAGAATAGATCGGCTGTACACGAGACGACTGACGTAGAACTAAACTCGGGAATGAAATTCGAGATAAAAAAATTAAACAAAGAAATGTCATTGCCAAAGTGACGTTTCAGGGGTAATCAACTTTTCCCTAATCATTATAATTATAGATTTTTATTTTAAAATTTGGAAAACGTAAAATATAACGAAGAAAAGCTTAACAACAAATAAAAACTCAGAGGGATACATTCAATCACGATAAACGTCAGAAACCGAATGACAGTATTACTTCCCTCTTGATGCCGAATGATCAAAACAAAATGGCGACCAGTAGGGACGTCCAACGTGCATCGACTAATAGGATAACGCAATATTATTTACGATTTGATTCACGATTCTCTTGTTTAGAAAGAAAAAACATTTTATAAATAGAAAATAATAAACGGAAGTCCAAATGTTTAGAGCTTCTGCCTTATTGCTAGTATCATAAAAATAAATTGCACGATTTTATTTCAAACAGTTATATTTTATTCTTGGATCGTAGTTTACGTTACTTTAAAGCTGAAAACTATGTGCAATATTATATTTTACCTGTTTAAGATATTCCTACAACTTTAACAATGATTATAGTACTTTTCGACAAACTGCACAAGAGGTTATTATTTTAAATTGGCAATACCTTTGTTTAAATTTTTGGTCTCGAATTTCATTTCCGAGTTTTGAACCATAACCTGCTAGATACCGCAGTTGTAATAGACATCCATGCCAATGCCCTCATTTACTCTAAACTATCGTGAAATATCTAACATTGACATAGAAATAAGCACATCAATCCAACTAGCACATACATATATAAACACAGAACACATACGTAACGAAGCCATGTGAGTGTTAGTAAAATTGATGTATTATAATTAAGATTTCACTTCACTTCTTATTCTTTGAGAAACAAGAACGGTTTATCAAAAGTAATTCTGCGCCTGTTGGAATTCAAGTCTTAAATATTTCATGAAGAGACTGAGCAAAAAGAAATGAACAATGCGCTTTAAAAGGAATGGAGTGATTTTTCCAGTGTTTGCCTCCGGGGTGCTTTTGTTCTAGGAATCTTTATTAATTCAACGTCTTATTTACACTATACCTTTATTACAATGTACCTTTTCTTTTTAAACAATCTTTATTAAACCAAATATTGTTTTAAAACAAAATGATAGAATTACATATATATAGGGTGTAAGGGACAGCCCTCCGCAGACTGATGGGGTGAATTCAGTATATTTTACTAAGATGACCGGTACATAAAATATTTTCAGGAACGTTATGGGAATCCAATAAACCTGATTTGTTTTATTACCTCGCACGCAATGTATCGTTGCCGTGGCAAAACGCGCGTAGCGAACTTCGGTCGCCGACTATTTCAACATCCATTGCTGATTTTTTTTATTTTAGCTGTTTTATTTACATAAATGGAGGGCTCTGCACAGAGAATTTAATTTAACATTGAAATAAAAGAATAGAAACTGAAAAAACGATAAAAAAATTGAAAATTTTCCTGACAATTTTTCCGGTGAAATATGATTCAAAATAAAGAGCTGAATGCACCCTGTTAGTTTGCGGAGGGCTGTCCCTTGGCATTTGAGATCCTATAATTAGTTGAAAACTGAATCCAGCCAAAACGAAAGCAAATGCATCACATTATTTTATTGCTGTTTTTATAAAAAAAAAAAAAAAACATTTATTTCAGGTTCTCCCATATTAAAAATTACACCTTTACGACAGCAAGATACATACAAATCTCAATTTAAAATGAAAATGTAAAAATAATAATAAACATAAAATAATAATAAAAACAATGTCAACAAATCAGAACTACAATGTCAAGGAAATCAAATGAAAGTCAATGTCACATAAAAAATTAACCTGAAATTAAATTAATAATATATAATACAAATACAATTAATGGCACATTTTGGATAAAATAGAATAACATCAATTAATAACAAATAAAAAATAAAAACTCAGCAAAAATCTAAATTAGTCGCTAACATGCTCTGGCTATATGCCTACTGCAGCACTTCCTAATATAAGGGCAGTCCAAACGTCCAGCGATCATCGCCAGGACAGCATTGGAGCTGGCCCGCACCCTGCGTACCAAGGACGCGCACCGCTTGCGCATTGTGGTGTGAAAACAGTCGGTGCGCGCATCCGCAAACATGCCCGAGGCACTGCAGAAGCGGGGCAGCCCCAATATCGCCCTGAACGCGTTGTTGTACTGGACGCGGAGGGCACTGTAGCTGGCCTGTGTATAGCTAGCCCACAGGCTGCACGTGTACAGAGATGTGCAATATGCTTTAAAAAGTGTAATCTTAACTTGATTAGAACAGCGTGCAAACCTTCGTGCCAACATATTCGCCCTTCTTGACAATGCCCTCCGCTCCCGTTCGATGTCAGCATGATCTCCGAGGCCAGCCGTGACCAAATGCCCCAAGTATTTAAATTGTTTCACCCAGTCTAGGGGAACACCATTGATATACACTGGTGGTATACCTTGCGGGCATTTTGCACAACTCGTCTCAAAGACCATGCATTGACTTTTGGTCACATTATATTTAAGGCCGTGTCCACTCGCGTACTCCTCACAGATTTGCATTAGCTTCCTCAAGCCACAAACCGAAGCGCTCAGCAGCACCATGTCGTCCGCATAACTAAGGTTATTGACGCAAACATCATCAACATGGCAGCCGACACGGGCACTGCTGAGCGCGACTATTAGTGCGTCCATATAGAGGTTGAACAGGGTCGGGGAAGTCAATCCGCCCTGCCTCACGCCGCACTCCAACTTATATGGCTCCGACATAGCCCCCGCCCATCTTACGGTGTTGACCTGGTGCGCATACCAGTACTTGAAGATTCCCACAAGTTCATGTGGTAAGTTAATGTCCTCCAGTTTTTTCCATAGAACATCGTACGCGACCAGGTCGAAAGCCCTGGATAGGTCGAGGAAACAGGCGTACACGGGTGTTTTCCGATCAACGTAGTATCTGACGGTATGCTTAAGACACAATATTGCACTCTCTGTAGACAGCTGGGGTCTAAATCCAAACTGATTGTCATGCAGCGCCACGAACTTATTTAACTGTGTATTAATCAGACCGTCAAATACCTTAGCTACAATTGTAGCTAGCGAAATAGGCCTATAGTTACTTTTATCCGCAAGGTCGCCTGTTTTATTTTTCACTATAGGCACTACCACAGTCCTCATTAAATCGGATGGCAGGTAAGAGTGGCTCACGCACAGCGAGTAGAACATTGCCAGTACCCTAGATATGTGAGGCCCAGCGTGCTGCAGGTGCTCTATGCTGAGACCATCATGTCCTGGAGATTTGCCTTTAGTCATGTCTTTAATAATTTTTGACAACTCGTTTGCAGTGAAACGGACACACATTGTCTTATTTGATATCCCAGCACCGAGAGCCCCACACGCCGGACCCAGCGGCGACTGCACTGAAAAATGATCCCTGAAAATATTTGCAATGTCCCCATGGTCACTCACCCCGTCGACGCTCACCGGAAGACCAGGTTTTACGTTTACTTTATTTGTACTCTTCCAGAATTCGCGAAAGTCACCCTTCGAATGCAATCGAGCAAGTGCGTCCATTTTTAATTGGCCTTGATGGTCTTGGCACCTCTTCAGTCTAGACTTAAACACTCTCCGACTCTCACACATTTCATTAAACATGAAACCGAACCTAGGCCTACCACAGGATACCCATTCGATAAACTTCTTCCTGGCCGCCCGGTGAGCCTCTGACGTGTACATTCCAGCCTGCTAAGCGCGGCCCACTCCCACCAGCCCTCGTGCACCCCCGACCCGCCACAGAAGCGCCGCGCAGAGCGGCCACAATGTCAGAATACAGTCTATCAAGAGTACGCGTGTGGGCAGGGTCATTACAATAGTAGTCAGCACAGTTTATACACTCCGTAGGAAAATCAATTCTCCCCAATCGTTTATGACACTCGCTGGTATATTTAATTACTTGTTCCTGTTTTCTTAGACCCCATACTACATCCCTCTTAGACATACCAGATATTGGGCAAATAAAAAGCCCCCACTACTTGTTAGTGTCTTTGAGGAAGTTAGGGGGGAAAGTATAAGGTCATCTCCGATTTTAGATATGTTCTCATTAGAGGTATGGGTAACTAGGCTTAACATTCAAAATATAATTAAGATTAATTTGGACTCAATTAAAAAACCTAAGAAGACGTATGATGTGAATTTAATTAAAGCAGAAACTTTGAGAGAACTATCGGATAAATATCAAGATTATTATAAAATTTACACTGATGGGTCTAAGAGCGCTACTGGTAATGGCGCTGCTTACTATGATCCTATGAATTCGGATAATGATAATACTTGCTTTAAAATAAATAATTATGTGTCAATTATGTCTTTGGAGCTTTTTGCTATTTCAGAAGCGCTTACTTATATTATATCCATTGAACATAATAGAAAGATATTAATTTGTGTAGATAGCAAAAGTGCACTACAACATATAGCTCGATGCGCCTCTGGCTACAGAGGTGCACCGATAGCTTATGAAATTCTTTCTAGAATACAAAACCTAACTAAAAGAGATATAGATCTAAAGTTGCAGTGGGTTCCCTCACATATAGGTATAAAGGGTAATGAGGAGGCTGACCGTTTAGCAAAGTTGGGTATTGTTGGGGGCAGGGAAAAAAACATTGGAACTAATTATATAGAAATATTGCCTAGGTACAAAATTCAATGTCATGAAGTTTGGAATGAATATTTTAATCAAAGATCAAAAGAAAAAGGAATTTGGTATAGATCTCTAGTTTCAGAGCCTCCTCATGTACCGTGGTTTTGTTATACTAGGCTTAGCAGGAAAATTATTGTTACAGCTCACAGACTGAGATCTGGACACATGCCGCTCAATAATTTTGGATTTTTAATGAAAAAGATTGATTCACCTAATTGTGATGTGTGTGGCACACTGGAGGATGTGATACATTTATTGACGGAATGTGTCAGATTTCAGTCTGCAAGAGAGGATCTACTTAGAGAGCTTGAGATAAATATGTACGATGTTAGCATGTTCCATCATATTTTGTCCTCACCTAATTCTAGAGCTGCTCATACTTTAATTAAGTTTGTGTTGTTACGTTTTACATAATTATAAGGTCCGATGGGACTGGCATGTACACCTGTATAAAAGTCCCTAATAATAAATAAAGAGGAAAAAAAAAAAAAAAAAAATCCCTGTTGTTACAGTATGGCTTTTGAGGCAGCTTTGGTGTTAAAAGATCTAAGTTACATTCAACGATAAGGGGAAAATGGTCAGACCACAGCGTGTCATATTTCACAAAAATATTTACATCCGCTTGTTTTGCCGCTTGACTCACTATGCAGTGATCTAACCAGCTGCAAGACCCGTACACATCACTAATAAAAGTATAAGTACCCGAGTCTGAGCCTAGAAAGTCAACATCGATACATGACCAACATTGTTCATTGCAAAAGCCTACAAGCTCGTTAAAAAACAATTCATAAATATTGGCATTATAATCACCCAACATAAAAACAGATTCAATCCCGTATTCGTCTATAACAGCACTCACCGTACTTAAACAATCCGTAAAGTCAGGCAGATTTTCCACAGAATTCGTAGGCATGTATATACACATCACTATCACTGGACGATTACTCATTATTTTAATGGCACATATACGAGGATTATCACACTCCACAACTGAAACTTGCTGAAACACACTGTTTCTCCACAAAAGAGCGACCCCACCATACGGTCTACCGCGTAGTATGCCGGCGGACGTGTCCACTGCTGATGTACCAGTGTAGCCAAAGCCACAGTCGATCGTGCTTAGGTATGGTATTTCCTCCGGAAGTAGCCATGTTTCCTGCAGCGCCACCAAATCACAGGTGCGACATAGATCCCTAACACCGTCCACAGAACGCTTAACGCTCTTACAGTTATACCTTTCCCACAAGATTTTCTTGCAACTTATGTATAAAGTTGGTTGATGACAGTGCAAAGGTTAGTATCAGGATTCTCGGACTTAATACCGACCGGTGCTACTAATTTTAAATAATTTTACTTAAAATATTGAACTCTTGCAACTTCATTCATGGCTGAAAATATAGTGAAAGCAATTAAAATATTACACGGAAATCCTAGGGATCGATGATTTGTTTATTTATTTAATACTTCAAGTACAGACATGTACAGAGCCGGCCAACTCTTTCAAGCAGGAGCCATTTCGGTTGTACTCGTATAAAGGCTTACGATATGTGTTACTCTGTGAATGACTTATATAAATCGGTTACCACCTTCAACTCAATCATACATTGTGGGTTAGGATAGGTTAGGCTTGCATTTACGTGGGGATCGTGCGATCTATGGCCCTGTATGGGGCCCCGGTGTGGGCGGCTGACCTGACGGCCTGCAGTATCGCAGTGTTGCGAGTATCGCAGAGGAAGATGGCCGTCAGAGTCATCATAGGGTATCGCACGATCTCCTACGAGGCGGCTTGCACACTGGCTGGAACCCCGCCGTAGGACCTGGAAGCGAGAGCCCTCGCGTCACTGCATCGGTGGCGTGAGGAGGCGCAGACGCGGAGCGTGGTACTGGTGCAGCGGCAGATCACGCTGCTCCGGTCCGAACTCCGCCAGGTCTTGGTGGTGGAATGGCGGGACAGGCTTTTGCGCCCTGCCTCGTCACCACCGAGGCGGTCCGGCCAGTGCTCGACGACTGGCTTGGGAGGTGGCACGACTCCCTGTCATTTAGGGCAACGCAGGTGCTCTCGGGGCACGGCTACTTCGGGAAGTACCTGTGTCGCATAAGCAGGGAGCCGGACGCTCGGTGTCATCACTGCATCCATTGTCTGGAGGACACGGCGTGGCATACGTTTACTGAGTGCGCAGCTTGGGAGGAGCCGCGCCGTGCCCTCGTTTCGGAAGTGACCTGTCGCTGCCGGCTGTGATTCGTTCTATGGTCGATGGCGCAGCGTCGTGGGACGCGGTGATCTCCTACGAAAATGTCATGTCGCAGAAGGAGGCAGCGGAAAGGGAGAGGGAGATTTCAAGTGCTCTCCCGGCCCGCAGCAGGCGCACCGGGCGTCAGCTGATGGCCCCCCTAAACGGGTCCAGGGTCGGCGGACTCGAGGACGTCCGCCGCCCCCGACTCCACAGGACCCGAGGTGGTGGCGCGTAGTGTACCACGCGCGCCCCTCTTTGACGTCACGGGGGGAGTCAAACACCTCACTTCCCTCGCTTGACAAGACGGAGCCCGCAGATGCGGGCTGGCACCAGTCGGGCGCTGCGTTGAAGAGTGCTTAAGTGCCCCCGTAGCCCCCCGGTGCAAGTGTGCGAGGGAACACCGGGGTGGTTTTTGTCAGTAAGAGTCTGACAGACCCCTCTGCCCACCCCAGGGTGGACGACATCCATGAGGATTTCCACTCCGTTACCAAAAAAAGGGTTAGGTTAGGTTAGTAAACCCCTTCAAACAAAACATTTATTGCAAAAGGGTAACCCATATATTCTATTAACGGTGTATTAAACTTATTTAAAAACCTTTATATCATTCATGGTTTATGGGTTTCGTAGGGGTTTTTCTATCCCATTCATTAGAAAAGGATCCCCTTGAAATCGTTTTAAGGGTTTAATGGGTTAGCCGTTCAATCGGTCACCAGAACGACAAGGCAATCAAAGTGTAAACTTTACAATATGGTCTATAAGGGTAACCGAATGAACGGTTTACCGTTTGAACGACTTGCGTTAAACGGTCCTTGCTTTAAACGCTTTCAACCTAAGAAACTTTATTCGCGCTTGGGTTCTCTTTCACAGAAAAAAACCAACCTTGCGTGGTCTGGTGCAGGAAAATGATAGACAGATACTTAATAAAGTTATTGAATAATACAATAATCTAAATAGTGTACAGAGACCAATTGTTTTGATTTATACCTCAATGCGAATTCCGAAACGTTCTTGATTATTTTTGAAAACCGGAATGTTTCTCGGGATACTTATGAGTGACCCTGACCTCATGAAAGACGAGTAACACCGTAATTAATTACATCTAGGTTTCAATCAACTCAGCCTATTGCAGTCCACTGCTGGACATAGGCCTCTCCCAGGCTGCGCCAGAACACCAAAACCGCCTTCGCTTAGATGTAGGGTTTTGAAATGGTCAACTCAGACTATTAAAACTAGTTTGTCATTAACTTGCCTCTTCTATTGCCCGTGTATTGGATAGGAAACAAACAAACAAACTTGCGACTCAAATACAAATACAGTTAAGGTAGGTACTGAGCAGCCTCCCTGCGAAGATCGTCGCTCCATCTAGCCTGAGGGCTTTCTACCTTACATTTGACGATTCGCGGTCTCTACTCAAGAACATGTCTACCCCAACCGTTATCGGATATCTGTAATTTTTATGGTGCATGACAGTGGCGCAGCTAAAATTATCATTAGAGGGAAGCCGAAGCAAAAACAGTTCAGTTCTCATAAACTCAGACAAAAATCTGTAGGTTTTTAATATAATTATGTAATGTGATGTGATACACAGTTACACACACAGGTGTAACAATTATTTGGCAATAGTAGACACTAAGAAGAGTGGTTGTTCCGAAGGGAAGCCGATAGGATTCGGGTTGTATGAAGGCAACGCCCCTGGTACATAATAAAGAGTATTCTATCTAATGGTTCTACGGCTAACGTGGCCGGCCCATTGGCACTTCAGCTTGCTTATTCTGTAAGCTATGTTTACATCTTTGGTTCTCTGCCGGATCACCGTTCACGTTCCGGATTCTATCCCTCAGAGAGATTCCAAGCATAGCCCATTCCATAGCTCGGTGAGTGACCTTGAATTTATGGACCAGCCGTACCGTGAGTGTCCACGTTTCGGCTCCGTAAGTCATAACAGGCAGGACACACTGATCATTTAAGACCTTAGTCTTTAGGCTCTGTGGAATAATTAAAATTCATAAATTTTTATTATTTGCAATAAATAAATTAAATAGATTGAATTTAAACAGATAGAAATAGATAACGGGAATCTGAACGATATCGATTATAAACTAATTAAAACCAATAAAAGCTTGGGAGAAATTCACAGGAATAAAAATTAATTGCTTTTTATTCCTTTCCGTTTCAACGAAGAGAGCTGTGCCGTGAAATGCAATACTCAATCAATTTATTTGAATCCAGCGATTTCCGTTGGTATGATGTGATTTTTTAAATGAAGGTAAGTATCAATTTTATGAGAAATATTTTACTTTTTAATTTAAGTAACGAAATTTCACCCTTTATTTGGGAACAGAACTGCAGAAAATAGTGAAAAGTGCGTGAATCTCGCATTTCCACGAACGAACCAAATAAGTTTGTGTTTTCTATCTGACAAGTGTCCCGAGCTGGCTGGCACTTGTTTGTACAGCTGAATGGGAACGTCGACCCCTGCACAGACCTAGCATTGGCCCTATTAGGCAGCGGAAGATACCAACTCAAGTATCGAGGGTCCATCCATCCTTTAGAACTTCGCTGAGACATCTTCTAAACTGTTGAGACATATGTTGTTCTTGATTTCAAATAACGTAGTTTCTCATTAGTTTTTAATTTCCAATTTACTTTTGAATGCGTGTTTTATAAATCGATGAATGGTATGAACATTTGCACATGTTATTTAAAAGTAATTTGGGTGCTTTGTTTTAAAAAAAAAATTTACCGAGATCACTTCGGAAGGTTTTTTTTTCATTTACTCCAAAAAAAATGGAGACAACCATAGCAGAGGTAGTACCTATAACCTGAACCACAACATTTATTAAAGAGAACGAATCCTTAACATCGTAATCAACAATTTAAAAAATGTTTAGCTGCACGCAAAATGAACTGTGTTTTTGATTATCCCCGAACTAGCCGTCTGTTTTAATTAATTTCTAGTTGCAGTGAAATGTACGCTGATTTTCCGGCTCACTTATTTAATAATTACCCGTACATAATTATAGTAAGAGCGTGTGGATGATGTGGCATTGGATATCTCATTCATTAGCGATAACATAATTAAAATCGAAAATTTATTTTCATCCACGTCCGCCGCCAATCATGATCTTGTGAGTTTGAAATAAGGTTTAATTGGGGATAATTATAATAATTATCGAATGTTCTGTAGTATAAATAAAAATAAAAAACAAAATATGTAGTTGCCAATTGCGGAGTGCTCGAAGTTTCGAGCACTCCGCAATTGGCAACTACCCTTAAGTTCAGTTAAACAGTTTAGTTAAACTGTTTAACGGACTAACACTAAGCACTAAGGGCTGATTTCACCAATGAAACTGTACGCAATCACAATCAGCACATGAACCACGTTTAAGGGCTGTCAGTGTCATTATTTTCTTTGGAATATTGACACTGAACATTGAACGTAGTTTAGATATGCTGATCGCGATCAGTTTCATTAGTGAATTCCGCCCAAAGTATAATATATAATTAGAATGAAATAAAGTGTTAAGTATTTATCTTCAACAGTTTATAAAGCTTTATAAATTGTGCAGATTGTATAAGATTAGCAACAGCAGTGGTAACGGCCTAGACACGATCATCTAAAAACGACGCAGGAAAACATGCAAAAATTGGAAGACATGTGACATCCACCAAGCCGCACTGGGCCCGCGTGGTTGATTACGGCCCATGCATTCTCACAGAATGGAGGCCTAATCCCAGCTGTTGGAATTGGAGCCTTATATTCTTATTATGTACAAGAAAAAGTCTAAAATTGGCGCCAGTTACAGAAAAGTTGAAAGGGAATCGTTTGTCTTAGTCCTTACTAAGACAAACGATTCCCTTTCGACGAGTCATATGCGTTTAATTCCTCATCACATGCCCTTGCATGTGATGAGGACTTAAACGCATATGACTAGAAGAGTGATGAATATAAATGTTAATGGATGGATGGAGAGGGAGAGGAAGACCAAAGTAAATATGGATGGATTGTTTGTGGGATGATATGAAAGAAAAAGGAGTGAATGATAGAGTGAAGATTCTGATTATGTATAAGCTTCATAATGGTTCAGGTGCCTACGGCTTGTCTCTGACAGAATATAGGTAATTCGTGCGGTTCCGCTTTCCATCGTAAATTCGCCCATCACCGCGTTTGCGTGCGCGCCGGCGACCTAACTCTCCTCCCACGCATGCTGTTTAGTACTTAGATTGTATTGTCTCATGTCTGTATCACAATTGCGACACGCTATTCCGCTCATATGCGTTTTTAGTTGAGAAATAAGTGGAAATGAGAGATTCATTTCGGTTCGTAGTGTAGCCATGTCATCTTTGCAACCGTCCGTGTTGTTTGTAATTTAAACAAAAATATTACCAATTACAGAGGCACTTAATAATTCACATTTAGTTGTAAATAGTTAGAGATCTATGCTCTCTGACAGCGCGAACACTAGAGTCTGACCAACGAAAGATGTCCAAGAAAAAAGGCGGGAATTAAAAAAAATCAAGAGCTGTCAACCCTTGCTATACACTGCTTAAACGGAGTTGGTACTATTTATAATTCAAGACGTATTATGCGATATTTAGATCAGTATTTCATATTAATATACTTAGACCATAACCTTATTACCCTTGATATTTACTTGGAGCAACAGCTCCAAGTAAATATCGATAATGATCATCCTCTTTGCGCGAATACATAATGGTGGTTTAACAAAACCACCATTATGTATTCGCGCAAAGGTGGATAAACAAATTAGCGTTACAATATTTCGCCGTGAGGATGATCATTATCAGTACCAAAGTTAAGCTCTAAACGAAACTAGCTTGGCATTTTTTAACTTCTGCACATTGAAGTTCACAGCTCAACTTTCCTGGCACAGCCTTATACATAAAAGATTGGAATAAACAAAAAGTTATTACTATACATTTATTTAATGGAATAGAGACCACTGATGTGATGAGGATAACACAATAAAATCAAAACAAAATATAGGGGTTATGAGTCATAGTCGAAATCGGATTCCAAAAACTCTACACCTGATAATATTGAATCAGCTTCATTGCTTTCTTCACTGCTACTGCTACTGTCCCCAACATGTATTATGAATCGTTCAAGTTCGTTTTCAACAATACGGTCACTTACTTTGTACTGATGTTCAACATTTAGTACATGATAAGTGTACTTCTTCCAGTCATCAGCAGTTATGGATAGAAAACATTATTTTATTAAATTTTGCATTTCAGACCCTGGTATTCCTATATTTTTGCTTGCTACTTTTCTCTTCGCCTGACTCCATACAAGCTCAATTGCATTGAGGTCGCAATAATACGGTGGCAGCAAGAAAATTTCGTGATTGTGGTTATGACTGTGTTTTTTTAGAAGTACTTCTGCTTCGTAAACAACTGCAGATTTATTATCTTTAACCAAACACATTAATTCAGCTTTGGTATGATATTCTTCAAAATGAATATTATTCTCTTGAAGCCATATTCGGAGATTAGCTTCAGAATCAGACATAGTAGGGGGTTTGTTTACTTGTTTCACATGGTAACTTGCATTGTCCATCACAAGTAAGTACACTAGGTTTAGTAAGATTTGGTATCAACATTTCCTCAAACCATTTCATAAAGTTGGTAGCATTCATATCATCATGGTAGTCTGATGATTTGGAATTTGTGCTGAATACCAATAATGCACCTGGCACAAACCCTTCCTCCGATTCTGCAAGCACAATAGTATGTATTTTTCCTGACGATATATTAGTAGTGACACCACTTGTTGAACGTCCTTGCCACGATTTTTTAACTTTATAGTTCTGATGTATGTACATATGTCTCATCAAGGTAAACAAACTGTTAATCTCCTGCCGCTGTCTGTTTATCTGTTTGCCTCTTCTGATTTATTGTCCTCAAGAATCTGTCTCCATGCCGCAATATCATATTTTTCTGTAAGTAAAGCCCGTTCATTTTTATTGTTTTGAAACTCAAATCCGTTCTTGTGTAAAATTGTTCTTAGGGTTTCACGGCATCCCGTAAATTCAATTGCTTCCTTCGCTCATTGTGCAGGCTTCTCAGTGTTGGGACTTGTTTTTTCACTCCATAAAATTAGTTTCAAAATTATCCAAATTGGAAACTGACAATTTTGACAGTTCTAAAATATTGCCATACTAAAACTTTTGATAATAATTCGTGGTCAGCTTTCGTTGGCCAAACTCATGAAACTAGTTAGAATCCTCTCGCGTACTGAAGTAGTGACGTCAACTATGTCCCAACCCCACTCACTCGACAAAACTTATAATTAATACGATTCATTCTGCATGCATCGATCGTATTGCGGGTATTTCCATCTAAAATTTTCAAGATGCATGATAACCTATTGACCGCCCCAGTCTGATTAATACGATAAATGTTTTCGTGCCCGTGCCGCCTCAGTCTTATTTGTACGTCTGAGTACCGATGTTCGCTTCAGTTCAGTGCCCGAAAGGTGCCCAACGGAACCCTATTACTAAGCCTCTGCTGTCCGTCCGTCCGTCTGTCAGTCAGCGGGCTGTATCTCATAAACCGTAATAGGTTGATAGTTGAAATTGACACAGATTGTGTATTTCTATTGCCGCTATAAGAACAAATAATAAACATTTATAAAGTTAAAAAAATCAAAGTTTATTGTATGGGGACCCCCATACAATAAACTTTTGATTTTGATTTCTTTTTGTGCGGTGTCATTGTCTAGAACTCATTGAGTAAAGTACAAATATAATTTTATTTTTTTATCTTAAAAAGCCAAAGTTGTTAGTTTTAGACCGTTATTGTACGTGCTATCGCAACAACTAAGCAAGTCAGAAATTTGAAACTTCTGTATATCATGTACTTAACTGTATTTATTTATTTATTTAAAAAAGGTACGCCAACAGCATATACATTGTACATTAAATACTAGCCTCTTTACTAATAAACGTTGTATAGCGTCTGTATACGACTGAAAGAGAGAAATCGGTGTATAACTAATACGTTTATTAGTACGGAGGTAAACGTTAACAGGTATGGGTTCTTATGTATATACCAATTACAGGTGTACACGAACATTTACAAAAAATAAAGCAACCTTCGTAAATTATATAAAATTAGAATATTAAAATTATTAACAAAATTATAAACAAAACAGCTTTGACTTAGGTCTAAAAGAGAACAAAAAACTAACTAACACAAATATCAATTAAGATAAAAAGATATAAAATAACTAACTAAAATAAACTTAATCATGTATGACATTGGCCAATTAGATGTTTGTCTAAATGACTGCGCAAGAGGGTTCTGAATTGCGGCAGGGAACCAAAGAATACATCCAAATCGGGTAGTTTTGAGTTGAGTTCGTTGAACTGAATACACATCCTAGATGTTGGAGAATGTCTCCCAATGTTATTTCTACAGATGGGCGGTTCAAAAGTCTGGATATTGGCTGTCTAGGAAGATTATGTGGGACTGAAAACTTGACACGTTCAAGCAAGTGTTCGCATTCTAATTGACCATTGATAACTTTATAAAGAAAAAATAAGTCATGAACAGTACGACGGTTCCGAAGCGACTCAATGAGAAAGAAAGCCAAACGTTGTTTGTATAGACATCTGTGGGATATTTCTGAGGACATGTAAGCAATATGTCTTGTAAACGCACGCTGGATATTCTCAAGACGCTACGAATGTACAGCGTACATGGGATTCCATGCTATATTGGCAAATTCTATATGAAAACGCACCAAAGCATTTTAGTTTTTGCCCCAAATGACTTTGCATTACATTTGATGAAACCAAGCAATTGAGCCGATTTATTTACTATTTCTGAGATAAGAGAGGTGAATTTTAGTTTTTGGTCTATAATTACGCCTAGATCACGGATTTCAGAAACCTCCTGCAAGGTAATGTTGTTTATTTTGTAAGGTAAAGTAATGGCTGTAATTTTCGGCTATAACGGATCTAAAAACATTTGTCCACATTCAGGGTCATCCCGTTAGATTCACACCAGTGACCGATTTGATCAAGATCTTGTTGGAGTAGACTGGCATCTGTCGGTGACTCTACTCTTTTATAAATTTTTAAGATCATCAGCATAAAAAGAAAAGTCGCCTGCTAATTCGAGACGCAAGATCGTTGACAAATATGATAAAAAGAAGAGGGACCCACGTGCGAGCCCTGTGGTACTCCAGATTTGGCATAATACATAATAGACTCATGACCTCCGACTGAAACAACTTGTTTCCTGTCGCTTAAATATGATTTAAACTAGGCAAGAAGGGAACCGTGGATATCATAAGAAGCTGGAAAGTTTCTATAATAATAGTTGATGATTTACCTTATTAAAAGCACTGGAAAAATCGGTGTATATTGCATCAACTTGATATCCTCCATCAGTTTCTTTTGATAAATCAGAAATAAAACAAGATAAATTCGTCTCAATGGAACGACCACTTCTAAAATCGTGTTGATGAGTTGAGATAAATTTACTAAAATGTCGATATATAACAGGATAAATGAGGGATTCAAAAATTTTGCCCTAGGTTGAAAGAATAGCAATGGGTCTATAGTTTTTAATGCTGTCCTGGTCACCTTTCTTATAAACGGGAATTATTATACGTCGAGAATACGTCGGGATTACGTCGAGTTACCACTCGACCTATTCCTTGCAGGACGTCATAGTAGGGTTAAAATGCAACAAATTAAGCCACCAAATGTTCTACCGAAATTCAGTAGTTTTGAGTTAGTTAGATTTTTTTTTAAATGAAAAAGCCAATTTAAAAATGATTTATTTCTACACGTGTGAGTTTTTTTTAATGATAAAACAGTTTCGTCAATTCTTTGTAACACGCGCAGTGCCACCATTCTTTTGTACTAGATCCGCTTTAAAACAACAGGTGGCCTCACTCGATTTGCAGCTCCGTCAGTAGGCCTTTAGTCGAAAAATGTAATGTACAGCGACACGCTTTTTAGGTTTCCGTACCTTAAAAGAAAAAAACGGAACCCTTATACGATCACTTTGTTGTCCGTTCGTCTGTAAGACCCTTCGAACGCATGGAGGTATCAAGTTGAAATTTTATCAGCCTGTAATGTCCCCACTACTGGGACACAGGCTTCCTCTTTCTGTGAGAGGGAGTGACCGTAATCCACCACGCGGGCCCAGTGCGGTTCGTAGATGTTACGTCTCCGATTTTATTGGTTCTATTACATGCCGGTTTCCTCACGTTGTTTTCCTTCGCCGTTTTGAAAGCAGTGGTGATGAAGTTAAGTACACAAAGTAAAGTGCCTGCCCGGGTTCGTAAGTCGGGGCCGATACCACTGGGCCACTACTGCTCTCCAAATTCAAGTTGTAATTAATATCAAATAATATCTACGGTCCCTTGGAGCTCTAAAAAAATCAAGCTTCTAAGTCAACGTAATAAAAAAATACGACCATTTAAGCGACATATTTTGATACTCGCAAATAAATAAAAACCTATAGGATTCTTCCCCGTTGACCTAGAATCATGAAATTTGGCAAGAAGCAAGGTGTGAGACCTAAACCCAACTGAACTGAACTTGTTTAGTTACGTAAATCAGCCCTATTTCTCAGTAGCAGCCTGGGGTCTGAATCTGTGCCCGGTTGATGGCAATAGGCTCGCCCCCTATTACATGGGACTTAAACATAACTGGCGAAATGTGGGTGTACTATAAAGTCATCTCTGCCCAACCCTTCGGGGAAACAAGGCGTGATATTATGTTTTATGTGTGTAAATCAGCCCTCTGAGCGCTTTAAATGGCACCTATTACAAGTCAAACAGCGTTTAAATGAAGTGAGCGCAATATTTAGCGATTAAATGTTAATTATAAACGCAAATTTCTACGAATTAAAATTAAAATGTATTTTCATGTTTGTCCTTGTTAAACGACATTATTAAGGTTTTGGATGTTCAAGCGTCACGTTGCGAGCAACAACATAGTTCTGAGGTTTCTAAACTACATGTATTGCGAAAGTATTTATTGAATTTAACATCAAAGGGCGTGCTTCGTGCCAAACTTGTCTTCTCTGAAAGACTGGCCGTACATTGGCTTCTCACAAAAAGTTGCTCGGCGTCTGCGGTCCGCCATAGTCGCATGCATTGCGTACCTACAGACGCATTTGTGATCTAGCTTGTCGCTAAAGCTACTGATAGTCCAAGGGAATCAAACTGAGCAGGCTGATAGCAGTGAGCCGTTAGGTCGCTATAGCAGCTGGACTTTACAAGCCATACTACAAAAATCAAGTGTGTACGTCGCTCAAGCGATAGTTATCGATGTTCGGCCAGTGTAACCTACCTTATATGCAAATGCGAGTAACTAGCAATCGATCCTAAAGAATGAACTAGGTTAATATATTACTGAATCTACAGGGTGACTTTTAATTTGACGTATTCCTTCCAGAACGTGGTAGTGTGACCCATTTGCAATAATTAAGCACCCCATAAAGCCCAGGAGAAAATTCATGGGATTCGAGAAAACCCAATTTTTATGTATTTCTGAAAATTTCCCAGAATTCGTCACTAAATATCACTTTTCTCTTAACGCTGAAATTGAATGGCCTTCATTGCTATTTCATTAGGTACCTAATACTTGAACGAACCTTCCGATGTAGCCAAATTTTCTAAAACATCAAACGATTAAAGTTAAAGAAAGAAGTTTATTAACCATATTCCAAAAACAACGACTTACATAAATAAACTTGGACACCAGTTATCTCAAAATTTTACTATCGCATTAAGCGTGCAAATTACGTGGAAGATTTCTTCATTTCATCAGCTATCTAACGAGGTTCAAAAGTTAAAAAAATATTTAGAGACAGCAACAGTCGATAATGCTAGCAAAGCTCGAATTTGCAAATTGTTGAAGTATTTAAAAATTGTGTGATAATCCAAGTAATTAACTGGTTTATGCTATCCCACTACTTTCTTTCCTCCCAGCAGTCCATCACACGTTAGACACCCAGGTCGTTGTGACCAGGTCATAAGTCGCGGAGAGGCTTTTGAGTTTTTAACATGACTCGCGGTCACGTACATATTCTAATAGTTTAGTGTATTTATAAACAAAAAATTTGGAGCCCATAGTCGATAATGCCAAAAAAGATAGAATTGACATTTGTTGAAATAATTTAAAACTTGAACCAGATTGCTACTGGTTAAAGTTTTTTTCGGAATGAGCACCTCAGTACCATCTATAAGCTCTTATTCTTCTTCTAACTTCTGTCGTGGTAACTTTTGAAGTGAAAATAGTTCATATGTTTTCCGCTGCATATTCTTTGCCTTTGCACCGGGGTCGAGTAAACAAGGCTTTTCATATGGTCCCAAACATAAAAATCTAGAGGAGTAAACTATGGCGACGTATGTCAAATTTACGTGAGCTCTGTGTTTAAATGCACGCAAACTAAGCGACAAGTGACAAGCGACAAGTTGTCGACATAGCTCACAGAATAAGCAAGCTAAAGTGGCAATGGGCCGGCCACTTTAGCCGTAGAACCGATGACCGTTGGGGTAGACGTGTTCTTGAGTGGAGACCGCGAATCGGCAATCGTAATGTAGGATGCCCTCAGGCTAGGTGGAGCGACGATCTTCGCAGGGTGGCTGGTAGCAGCTGGATGAGAGTTGCCAAGAATCGAGCTGAATGGCGTGCAATTGGAGAGGCCTATGTCCAGTAGTGGACTGCTGTAGGCTGATGATGATGATGATGAAGCGACAAGTGAACCGTGACCAGCGAGTACACCGAGAGTCATGTTAAAAACCCGAAAGCCGCTCCGCGACTTGTGACCTGGTCATGACGACCTAGGGAGGTTAGAAAGTAATGGGATAGCATAAACCATAAACAATTACACAATTTTTAAATACTTCAACAATTTACAAATTACCTTTTCCAGCATTATCGACTGTTGCATCGGCATCTCTAAATATTTTTTTTACTTTTGTACCTCGTTAGACAGCTGATTAAATGAAGAAGTCTTCCTCGTAATTTGTACGCTTAATGCGGTAGGAAAATTTTGAGATAACTGGTGTCCAAGTTCATGTACGTAGATGATTTTTGAAAATCATTAATAAACTTCTTCCTTTAACTTTTAACTGTTTGATGTTTTAGATCATTTGGTTACATCGAAAAGTTTGTTAAAGTATCAGGTACACAACGTAATATCAATAAGGGCCATTCAATTCGAGAGTTTAGAGAAAAAATATATTTAGTGACGAATTCTGGGAAATTTTCAAAAATACATAAAAATTGGGTTTTCTCGAATCCCGTGAATTTTCGCCTAGGCTTAATGGGGTGCTTAATTGTTCCAAATGGGTCACACTGTCACGCCCTGGAAGGAATACGTCAAATTTTCAAACTTTCTATTTTATCTGAGGCCCTACTATGTAATTAATATACTTATCTCTTTTGAGATAGGCCAATCTATAATCGTTCATGATGTTAATTAAGTATAAGAAATTCTTCTTTCGTAGTTCCTAATGCACTTCTTTTTCCTTTGACATTTCATAGATCACCTACGTTCCGCCTTCAAACGTATACAGGGTTATTTGAAACTGGCTAGCTAAACTCCGCAAACGCTAATGCTATCGATATCTAAACACGATAAAATAAAAAAATCAAAAGAATTTTTTTTTGGGAGGTCAATGGCCGCAGTTAGTGTTGTTATTTGAAGTATGAGGTGAGAAAAACTGTTTTCTTATGTTTTATCGTGTTTAGATATCGATATCCATCTCTGAAAAACATCTCGTCTGTGAAGTTTACACTAAAAAAAAACGATTTTTTAATTGACCTCACAAAAAAATCATCAAATTTATTTATTTTTTGTTTTATCATGTTTAGATATCGATACCCATCGCGTCTGCGGAGTTTAGCTAGCCAATTTAAAATAACCCTGTATGTTAAGGTAAGTAGGTAAATGCGGCCCGTCCATTACAAAATCATAGACAGGTATACAGGGTGATTTGTAACACTAAAAAAATATCTGATTTGGGTATCATTACATATTGTGGTTAATTAATAGGCATTTCATTTTGATATCACGTCTAGAAGCGGAGAAATATAACTTTTAACCCTTTGACGTATGTTTGATTATCAAATTGCGGGTAGTTCGAAATACGATTGTATTGCAAACAAAACATAGATCTTCAAAATGTCACGCGTGTGTGTTAACCGGATATCTATGGTGTTAACAGACCTGATTTGTTTTGTTATATTTGCGGCGAATTTACGCCAAAATCTAAAAAAAGCCACTTTCTGACCTAATCAAACAGTTGTTATTTAGCTTATTTCAAGCGTGAAGTGAGAAATCAAGACGTGGGTTCCTAAAGTGTGCTGTCTAAGGTGTTATACGAATCTCAACGGTTGGTACAATGAAAGAATTAAAAAAATGCCATTTGGTACGCCGATGATATGGACTGTAGCAACGAATCATGCCGTGGATTGCTATTTCTGTCTTCAATTAAAGGGGTTTTCTGAAAAATCTAAACAAAGTATTAAGTATGGCCGAGGTGTTATCAGTAAGAAAGCCTCAGCTACATTCCGACGATTTACCTATTCCTGAAAAAATTAAGTGAGCTCTTAAATTTTTGGTTAAAACAGAAACTTTAGAAAAATTTAGTTCGACAGACAGTGAAAATCGTGATGATCAGGATATTATGCCTGAAGATGCATCGAAGCCACTTTTTGTAAACCAAACGAGGCTCAATGATCTGGAAAGAGATCTGAATTTACCCATTCATAAAGCAGAATTATTGACTTAATGTCGCAACTTGGTCATGATCATCTAGTCGTAGAGTGGAGATTATTTAGTGTTTCTTCAAAAACTAGTTTAAAAGCAGTTTTACTGCATAATGGAAATACGTTACCATCTTTGCCGCTCGCTTATAGTGCTCATTTGAAGGAAACATAATATATGATGATATGAAACTTGTATTAGAAAAATAAATTCCAAACAACATAAATGGCTTATTTGTGCAGATCTTAAAGTGGTTGCTTTGTTAACTGGCTTGCAGTTAGGCTATACATAATACTGCAGCTTTCTTTGCGAGTGGGATAGCTGAGCGCGACCACAGCATTTTATAAAACAAAATTGGCCATCACGACACTCTCTCGTACCAGGACAAAAAAAAATTAAATTTGAACCTTTGGTGGAGCCAGATTAAATTATTTTGCCCGTCTAAGGGCCGTAAGATCAACTGATGTTTAAACTACGGAAGAGAGTTTAAACTTTGGGCATCGATTATTTCATAAGAAATTTCATAACAAATAATCGATGCCCAGAGATTAAACACTCTTCCGTAGTTAATACTTCAATTGATCTTACGGCCCTTAACCATTAAATTGGGCCTCATAAAACAAATTGTGAAAAACTTAATCAAAGACGGTCTTGCGTTACAATTTCTCAAGAGAAAGTTTCCTAAACTTAGTGTGGCAAAAATCAAAGTGGGCGTGTTCGTAGGTCCGGACATAAAAAAGCTGATTGAAGATTCCTCTTTTACCCTTAACCATATTGAAAAACAAGCAAGGAACTCATTTATTGACGTGATCAAAAGTTTCCTTGGTAACAAAAAGTTCGCTGACTATCGCGAAAGAATAAAACAGGTGTTGGACTACTACTATAAAATGGGATGCAATATGTCATTAAAATTGCATTTCCTTCATTCACATTTGGAGTTTTTCCCAAAAATATGGGTTCAGTTAGCGATGAACATGGGGAACGCTTTCATCAAGATGTAGCTGCAATCGAAAAACCGTTTCCAAGGAAGATGGCAGCCTCCTATGGTCGCAGATTACTGTTGGAGCCTTGTCAGAGATACTCCTGGATCTCATTACAAGAGGAGAGCAAGCTGCACCTAGAAAACTTTGCCTATGCAATCAAAACATCAAAAAAAGTTAAAGTGAATGCTTAATTTTGAAGAAAATCCTAATTTTTGACTTGTCTCTATTATCTTAAAAATGAGATGTGATGGAAAAACTTCATTTACGGATTTCTATTAGGTCAATAGCAAAGAATAATATATTATTAGTGATTTAACAATTGTTCAAAATTCTTATGAACTTTCCAAAATTAGAGTAAACTTTTTCAATGAGATTAGCAATACCTGATAAAGGATAATGTTAGCACTCGTATTATCTACATGAAAGACAAGAACCCGACACAGGTAGTGTGTAGACACTGCAGCTGCCGAGAATCCGAGATACAATCTCTTTGTGCAGGAGATGATCTATTCACATTCGTGTTACGGTATTTTGAGCTGTCTTGACGGCATATCTCAACTGTGCAAACTATTGTAACGTACGGAATAGCTCCAAGTGTTTGGTCTATGTATGTTGTGAAATAATCGATAATTTCATTTGATTTGGGGATCGGTATAATTTTTCATAAAAAGTAGTAAGTAAATAAAATTATGAAAGCTCATCTTAATCGGAATCAAATGGAAAACATCAAAATATCTATAAATAATTGCTGGCTGTGTTATACAAAAGGCTTTGTTACATGAAATGCTGAACGGCCGACTCTGTCAAACTTGAAGGATACTAATGGAAATGCATTATGCATCAGAAAAATGAGGGAATCGACGTTAATCAGACTAATGAACGCCACGTTTTGGCGGAAACGTCGAAGGTGATCGATTGGTGAGCATAATACACAACGTGGAACAGGACGATTGACATTCCTTTAAACCACGTAAAGAGATGTTCTTTACTCGTATACAAAAAATCAATTAAATCCAATGAATACTCTAAAGTATTCATTGGATTGTGGCTAACCACAGGAAATTATTTTTCACTTTCTTATTTTTCAACATGATGTAGATCTGAGTCCGTAATAATAGGTAAGCATTGCCGCCGCCGTACCCCGCACCCTGCACCGCACCGTTGGTCAGTGACTTTTCGTAGATAAAGCGTGTTTACTTTTTATGCAGTTGAGGAGGAGCTCGTGGCTAAATAATAACAGCCGCACGGGTCGATCCATCAGGTTAAGCTACGCTTGCCGGGGTTGTCCGTGGATGGGTGACCATCTTTACATACCGAGACTCCTCCGTGCCTCGGAAAGCACGTTAAGCCGTTGGTCCCGGCTGTCATTCGTAGATCTTTGACAGTCGTTACGGGTCGTAAGAAGCCCGAAAGTGTGACCACCAGTCTTACCAAGGGGTATCGTATTACCCAGTTACTGGGTTGTGGAGGTCAGATAGGCAGTCGCTCCATGTAAAATACTGGTATTCAGCTGCATCCGGTTAGACTGGAAGCCGACCCCAACATAGTTGGGAAAAGGCTAGGCAGATTGATTGATTGACTTTTTATGCAGTTGGTTCGGTATTTTGTTTGAAATCTGCAATTTTTTAATTTGCCATTAACTACTAATCTTCGTGTTTTAAAATGTTTCGATGGATTAGTACTGTGCTCGTTTTAATTTAATGTCGTACGTCCAGATCCATATTGTATACAAGGTGGAACAGTACGACTGACATTCCTTTAAACCACGTAAAGAGATTCATGGTCTTTACCCATATACAAAAAAATCAATCAAATCCAATGAATACTTTAGCCACAGGAAATTATTTTTCACTTTCTTATTTTCCAACATGATGTAGATCTTAGTCCGTAATAATAGGTAAGCATTGTCTCCGCCGCGCCCCGCACCCCGCACCGCACCGTTTCTCAGTGAATTTTCGTAGATAAAGCGTGTTTATACTTTTTATGCCGTTGATTCTGCTATTTATTTTGTTTGAAAACTGCATTTTTTTAATTTTCCATTAACTACTAATCTTCATGTTTTAAAATGTTTCGATGGACTAGTACTGTGCTCGTTTTAATTTAATGTCGTACGTCCAGATCCACATTGTATACAACCTCCTTACTAATAAACGTTGTATAGCGTCTGTATCTAATGATAATTGTAGCTGCGGCACTGATAGTTACACAACGCTTTGTCTTCTTTCGAAAGTCAAATTACTGACGACTGAAAGAGAGAAATCGGTGTGTAGCTATTCACCTGATATAGTACGTTTATTAGTAAGGAGGTGTGTATAATCCCATCTATACGTATTATAAATTAGAGTCGCTTTTCGTGGCTGTCTATGACCGCATTGTTCTTCAAAACTACGCACTGGATTTTGATGCGGTGTCCATTATCATTTAGAGAATTTATTCCCGAAAGTATATTTGTATAATACATTAATACTAAACATAACATCGCGCCTTGTTTCTCCGAAGGGTTCGGCAGAGGTGTACCAATAGTACACCCACATTTCACCACTTACATGATATTAAAGAAATATCGATGTTTTGTCAAATCGTGAAACGTGAAGACCGTGCAAAGCAAGGTAGGGTCGCTAGTATAAGAACAAGGAAACCCAAGAGTAAAACAAAACACATTAAAATAGGTACTGTCATGTTTTGCGTACCTACTTTGTAAACTTTACAAAATCGTTGAAATAATAGCGTTACTATTTAAATTCCTATTCTGAACAACGTTTGGTTAAAACTGCAGACTGTACCCCTGTGGAATGTATTTTTCTCCCTCCGCCGATCGGTCATACACTAGGTAGTGGGTGCATCTGCATAAATGAAAAAAAAATCCTTCTTAAATCTGGAGCGGGACCCACGTGCATTGATAGAGCTAGCAAATTATCCGTCGACAGTGAGTTTAGGAGTTTTAACGTCCCTTAGTTGTGCGATGCTTCAGCGATATACAAATTATGGTTAGGTGGTGGCTAACAGATAAATGTTAATCTGTAGGGCATTTAAATAGTGTGCTGCTTAAAATACGCACTCTAAATAAATCGGATTAAAATTAGCTAAAAACTAATTCGCGCAGCGCTCGCGGTGGTAGAATAATGTAAAATATCGGAAATGGGTCGTGTCAGCCGCTGGGCAGCAGTCTCCACACGGTACCCCTGAGGATGGACGGTGGCGCCAAGACCGACCCAGGAAGAGGTGGCGAGACGATGTAGACGTGAACCGCAAAGGCTGGTTCGAGTTGGCTCAGGAAAGGATAATTGTAGAAGAATTTTGCGGAGGGGCGTTTGACAAGCAGTGGGACAGTGTCGTTGAGAACCGATACACCGCGTCGTATACAATATCAAACTGTTTCACCGCTGTGACAGCGCTAAACTCAAGGCTGTATCTTGGAAAACAGCATTACTGAAAGCCGACGTGGTTGCCTCGACACCATTTTAGTTTTACTAATTACATAAAAGCATCAAAATTCGAGCCCTGCACCGCATCGAATTTAGAATATTGTCGAAACCCGCACTGTCCATTAACATTTGAATTTAGCCAGACGTTCGGTACATAGCATCTGTGTGTGATTAAATGGATTGGATATTGCGGTGTAGGTATCGCACAAAGAGCGTTGGTGACAATCATTTATGTATCTGTCATCCACAGCGTGAAGATTGATGTTGGCTACTCCACCTGTCGCTGTTGTTGTTATAAATGCTCTATCGATAGTATTGACGGTGATTGAGCCGTCTGGCTGAGTGGCTTCACTATTAAAGTTACACAACTGTACCGCTTCCGACACGTCAGCCATGCCATGACAGCTTCCCAATACTTTTGTTATAAGTAGATCGAGGACGTCAGATATCTTCGCTGTAAATGCATCAATGCATTTTATTAACTAACTTTACATGCTAATTTTTCACAGGACTCAATTAGACATCTAATCTGCATGGTTTGTTAAAATTGATTTTTTTAAATTAAATTTCTTTTAAAACTACATTCTGGAATGTATTTATTTATTATTTAGTCCATCAATAATATGGTGCTGTCTTACAAAGTTACAACTCACGCAATTATTTTTGGGAAATATTTAAATAATTCTATAAAAACTTTTTGGCTCATCTAATTTATTATGCACAGTTGCACACATGGCCGCGGCAACGGCCGGCGACCGCTACATCCAGTGTTGTCAACCCTACCAAATAAAAACCAGCAAATCAACCATAAAAAATCAGTATATAGTCATTTCAAAACAGTAATTATACTGTCTAGAATAAGATAAGGAATAAAAAAGTTTGAAAATCCTACCTACCTCAGCACTTACTGTTTTATATTAATATATATATATATATATATATATAAACGGATTATAATTACTATAGTCAATACATGAAAAATAATTGTAGGAAGAATGTACGTATAAAGGTTCTGTAAGTACCTTGTCATAGAATTTTTTATTGGCTGTGGCTCTGTCTCACATAGGGTCGCAGCATTACGCTGAGCGATGGCCGTTTTGCGTGGGTGCGACGCATATTTTCCCCAACTTGTTTTTTGTGTTTGTATTCTTTCTTTGCGTCATGTTTAGCACAAATAAACGTATTTTCTTTCTTTTCTTTTTTCTTCTTTCATTTTTATTTTGGGTTAATCACCAGAATCAGCAGACAGTAGACCTTGAAAGAAAATGGCACCCTGTCTGGGGAAGATATGCTCAAGAGATCTTTAATGAGTATGCAGGACCATATTTAGTAAATATGAGTGATGGATCGTTACTGATGCAAGACGTCCAGCCACACACCGCTCCGGTCGTACAAGAGTACATTCAGGAGGTTGGTATCAACTTGATGGCTTGGCCATCAAGAAGTCCTGATCTCAACTCGATCGAGCACGCCTGGGGTGAGCTCGGAAGGCTGGTCAGAGGCCGCAGACCACCTCCTATCACCCTCAATGCCCTAAAACTGGGAGAATATTCCCCAACATCGCCTCCGAAACCTCGTTTTCAATATGCCAAACCGGCTCGAAGCTGTAATCAAAGCCCGATGAGGCAATACCAGTTATTTTAATTTAAATAAGGCATAAAACATACTTAAGTATAAACGTTGTATCGGTTTTTTGCCAGTGAGTTAAAAATGGCTAATTTTATTTTGGTTTTTATCTTTTTTAAGTTAAAAACGGTACTAATGTAGAATAAACTATAATTTCAAAGAAAGTTGATGAAATTTGCTATAAAATGTTTTTTATTTCAAAATTCTCAATTTTAAAAGTGTGTTACAAGTTTTGAAGGCCAGTGTATAATAGTTAAGTGTGATGGTTTAAATAACACGTCGATCTTGACGAACCGCAACCTCAAAGCATAGCACGCCTCGTCAGAATCGCAGGTGACACAACGATCATGTGTCGTGCACCAAAACGGACTTGTCGGTCTCGAACTCTAAGGTTTATATGCGGCTGGTACAAGCAACCCAAAATCACGCAAGCCTGGTGGATAGACCGGTACCCGGAACAAAAAAGGACCGGAAGCAGCCTTTTTTAACTGGTTCTACACCTACGACAAATAAAATAGGGTATTACACCGGAGAAAAAGCTAAAACTTCCGCTGAGAGAGCAACTAAGGGAATGTACATACCAAATCCGAAGAATGTCTTACACCATTTGTGCAGAACTCAAAAATATAACTTAGTTGACTGCAGATAACAGAACATAATAACTTGAAACTTGATCAGTAAAATTTACTTGGCTCAATTAAAATTGAAAAGTCCAAAATTTATAAAAAAATGAATTTAGTTCCTATTTTCCAGCAAATAAATGTTCCAATAAAAAAATGACACTTGTACGTCTTAAACAAATTTTGGAAATTTTAAAAACTAAGAATAAAAAAATTGTTGACTTGTTAGATTTACCGGAAAGGAATAATGAAATAAAAAAAGAACCTCATTTGGGTATTGCTAAAACTGACATGTTTGGTACAGTAGAACTGAACGGACTGCGATAAATAGCTAACTTCTATTCAGTTAAAAAAAAGTTTTTTATAAATAAAAAACAACCGACTTCCAAAAATAAAATTGTAGTTTTATTTTTGGAAGTCGGTTGTTTTTTTTTTGTAAATTAGAAATACTTATTATTGAGTAGTTTCGGTGACCATCTGTGGCCTTCATCATCAGTTCCACTTCACCAAATGGTGCTTTCCAAGAGCAAATGCACGAAATACTATAGAAAATACCCAAATCGCTATAGGTGTGCCTATAAAATTTGAAGGTTTCCCTCGATTTCCATGGGGTTCCCTCATCAGATTCTGACTTGGTGACCTCGACAGCATACCCTTTCAAACAATTATTTTCAAAATCGGTTCACAATTAACGGAATAATCGGTGTACTTAAATACAATATATATATATATATATATATATATATACGCGAAGAATTGAAAACCTCCTCCTTTGTTTTCTAAGTTGGTCAAAAAAGAGCTATCCAACGATGCATGGCTGTTGGAGGGTGTACCAAAAAATGGGCATCATCCTTAACAGTTACAAGATTTTTTTGCGGAAAATAAATTATTTGTATTTCAGACGATGTAATATACCTAGTCTTGCCATAAATACTGAAACAAAGAAAAAAAAATTCTATTGCAAATAACATTAATTACTTTTACAGTGTGTTAGTTTAATACATAAATATAAAACAATTTAAAATATAAAACGCTTATTCGAACTGGTCTCCATTGGCTGCAATACAGTCCTTTAAACGTTGAGGTCAGTTATCAGTAGAAGCACGCACTCTATCCATGGGAAAATTCTTCACTGCCAATCGTACGGATTGTTTTAGGGAATCCAAATTATTATGGCGTTTAGAGCAAGCCGTACTCTCTAAAACTGACCATAAATCATAATCCAGCGGATTAAGATCGAGACTAGATGACGGCCAGTCTTCAGCTCTGATGAAGTCCGAAACGTTCGTTTCCAACCAAGACTGCGTAGACCGAGCTTTATGACCCGGCGCCGAGTCTTGCTGGAAGGACCATTCTTGGTTATTGAACTTGGTGTTGTTAAGGGGCTTCACTAACTTCTCAAGAATGGTATCTTGATACACTTGTGCCGATGTTTTGATACCTTTTTCACAAAAGTATGGCTCAGTCACTCCTTCATAGCTAATACCCTCTACCAAACCATCACTGAAGTCGGATATTGCCCACGTTGCATTCTGTCGACTAATTGGGAAGCTTCCTTAGAGCTTTGAGCATAAATACGGTAATTTTGTTTGTTAAAATGTTGCTCAATTGTAAAAAACTTCTCATCCCTAAACAAAATTTTTCTGTGACCTCCCTTTGCGTACCGCTTCAGTAGTTGTTTCGATTTTACCACCCTATTCTTTTTTAAATTATTAGTTAAGAAATGACCAGTACGTCTCTTATAGGCTGCAAGTCCTAAGTCATCTTTTAAAATATGCGACATGGTTCTAGGTGCTATCTTCATCTCCCGAGATAAAATCTTTTGCTTTCGGACAGGATTTCTTCGAATTCTTTCCCTTACTGCTTTGACCACCTTTTTCGTACGAACACAACGTGGACGGCCAGATCTTTTTCTGTCACAAACAGAGGAGGTCTCATTGTACCTATCAATAGCCCGGTACACAAACATTTTACTAATACCAAGCGTATGAAGAGTTTTAAAAATTGCATTTGGCTCCATACCTACTTTGTGTAATGCAATCACAGCGATTCGGTTCTCTTTATCACCCCACTCCATTTTAATATCGCAAAATATTGTAAAATGTATTGGCGCTAAAATGAGAAAACTCAATGAACCATCATATAAAAATGACAGATTCCAAATTCAAATGTAATATTTTGTTTATTTTTAATTGTAAGAGTATTTATGGCCAGACTAAGTATTTACAAATTTTCATCTCTGGGTGCGTACAATCGCCGGAATTGTATTCGTCAAATATGTGTCTGTCGATCGGTCGCGACTCGTGATAACTGGCCGGATATGCAGCTGACATTTTCCATTTGAAGTTCTATAGCGTTCGTGCAGGAAATCAAACTACTATCAGCTACTATTTACCGTGCGTGTTACACTACACAAAACAAAAACTGGGCAATTTTATCACTGTGTTTATTATGGGAAACATAATAATAGACTTATTATCTATGCAATATGTACATACATGTCATTACCGTAAGTATTTTTGCATGCAAGACAAGAAAAATTTCACTACCGGGTGCCTATTTCGTCTGTATTACTGTGGTAGTACTAAGGATAACAAGGGCGGATAGGGGGGAGGGGGGCAAGGGCACATGCTGGGGGGGGGACATGGGCCTCCCCCCCAGCATGTATGTAAACATGTAATTTTTCATTTAACTTTTATTACAAGTATTTTTTATAGTTATTGTAAATCATTGATAAATAATTAATCCCAAAGACATAGTGCAATAATAAGGGGGACACTCCTACTTGTCTGGCCCTTGTGTCCCCCTTGTGGCCTTGGCCATTGTAGAAATAAATCCTGGATCCGCCCTTGAAGGATAGGATGCATTTAAAGTATCAAATCTAGATCTAGCTGACAAAAAAAACTGGTCCCGATTATTGTTGCGACTTATTCTTAGAAAGAAAATGATATTGCATTGCACCTCCTAAGTATTGTTTTTCATTTGTTACAGGTATCACTTACCCCAACGGCTTCGATGGTCGTGTGAAATCTCCACTGAATTACAACGGAAACAGTCGCGAAGAGGCAAGTAGCTAAAAAACTAAAGATAACTTTTTACTGCCCATAGCACTACACTACTATAAATAAAGGTGTTTTTTTTTTCCGACCTGTCATATAATAATATAACGCTTTATTTAGCTAAGGCAACAATTTAAAGACCGTGCACTTTTTAAATGTTCTCCATAACACCATAACCACCACCACAGTCCACCACCACCAACACCATAGCCCACCATCACCAACACACCAACACCACCACCACCATAGTCCACCACCAACACCATAACACCACGAACACCAATACCAGCACCGTAACACCATAGTCGCCATAACAGTCTATTTAACACTTTACGTAACTTTTAAAGGCTCCTGCAAACAGGCGCGACAAGCGACACGACACTAAGGCACCGCTTGTCGCGCGACACGCTGTGCCTTTGTGTCGCGTCGGGTATCGCGCCTGTGCCTGTTTGTAGGAGCCTTAAATCGTCAAATACCTTTTACACTTTTTATATTTTTCTTTATTATCTGTGTATTTTTTTTACTCAAAATTATAACGTATTAGGTTTCAAGAATTATAGTATTATTAAAGTGGTGAATTGTCCTTTCCTTTTTTATTTCGCTACAAAACACAAACGAGACAATAGAAGTTTTATTGTTATTATTACTACTATAGCCGTATAGTGTCCTTCAAAGCGTTAATAAACATCCTAAATTCATTCATGCACTGACAGACAACGTGCAGCCTAAACCACTGGGTCTCTAGCGTCCATGAAGTATTGCATATTTTCGTCATTATGGTTGCTGATTGCCTGTCAATAAATAAGGAACTTTATAGCGTCCATGAAGTATTGCATTTTTTCGTCATTATGGTTGCTGATTGCCTGTCAATAAATAAGGAACTTTATAGCGTCCATGAAGTATTGCGTTTTTTCGTCATTATGGTTGCTGATTGCCTGTCAATAAATAAGGAACCTTATAGCGTCCATGAAATATTGCATTTTTCGTCATATGGCATGGTTGCTGGTTGGCCTGTCAATAAATAAGGAACTTGATAGCGTCCATGAAATATTGCATTTTTTCGTCTATGGTTGCCTGTCAATAAATAAGGAACTTCATAGGCGTGCTTATGTCAAAAGTAAAATAAATGGCTGGAAAGAGTATAGCATGTTTTGCACAAGAGTTCCATATACATATAAGTTCTTACAACCCATCATAAATTGGCATATCAAAGGCTCTATTACAGAACATCGACATGGCTTCTTTAGAAATCGATCGACAGCCACAAACTTGACCAACTTTGTCGAACGAACTCTAGCTAACATGAGTAAAGAAGTTGACGCCATCTATAGCGACTTCAGCCAAGCTTTTGACAAAGTAGACCATAGTATTTTGCTACAAAAGCTCAAAATCATATTCGGTGTTCATGGGCCACTTCTAAAATGGTTCCAGTCTTACTTAGTTGGCAGAACAGCAAGAGTAGTAGTTAACGGCCACTCATCCAACACTTTTGCACCCACATCTGGTGTACCATAGGGCCACACATTTGGGCCGAATATTATTTATAATGTTTGTTGATGACATTAAATATTCCATACAAAACTCTCATTTTGAAATGTACGCGGACGATTTAAAATTCTATAGGATTGTAATGACAAAGAACGATGCAACTCTTCTGCAAAAGGATATTGACAGGCTCTGCGTGTGGTGTGAAAAGAACAGCATGCAAGTTAATGTGGGTAAATGTTACGAGTATCATAGTAAAATTTTCTCGTAAAAACATAAATTTAGTTCTACGTACATAACGAGGAACCAAATTTTAAGTAAAGTATCTGAAGTTAACGATCTGGGGATCATTATCGACTCTGAAATGAAATTTAAAACACACACTGAAACTATAATAAATAAAAGCAATAGAATGCTAGCATTTTTAAACCGTAACACAAGACAGTTCAGTAGTTTGACAGCACTGAAAGTTTTGTTTTTTGCATTAGTTCGTAGTCACATAGAATACTGCTCCATCGTCTGGTACCCAGTACATAATACTCACTTTCAACGCATCGTAAGAGTTCAAATAAAATTTATAAAAATACTCTTATATAGCAGGTATAAGGAATACAGTTAAAAACTATGATGACAGACTGAATTACGTTTAAATGAAATCTCTACACTGGCGTCGCGAGACTTTGCGGGTCTAATTTTCTTATTCAAGATATTAAATCAAGGCGTGGATTGCTCACAGCTTCTATCATCAATTAATATTAATACGCCCCGGTCATCAGCTAGACTTCATAATTATAAGCCTTTTGCTCCTGGTGGCCGCAAAACCAAGTATGGGAGTACCTAGCGCCCCCTTTCCTATATTCTCAGAAAGTGTAACGACATTTTTCATGTTTGCGACCTCGACATATTTTCGGGCAGCCTCACTAGGTTTAAAAGAGCTGTGGTCAATAAAATGTAATTATTGCTCAGCTCCGTACTTTCTTTCTTTATTTTTGTGTGTCGTTTTTATTGTTTTCATTTTATAATTTTATGTGGTTCAATCTTATTTATTTTGATTCAAACTTCTTTAATTTAATTCAATTTTATTTTATTTTATTCAATATTAATTAATTTAGTTCAATCTTATTTAATTTAATTCAAGTCAATTTCAAGTATAAAAGATTATTGTTATTATTTTAATTACATTGATATCCATCTTATCATTGCATAGTATATGCATTTATCATTGTATAGTGAGATCTACATAAAATGCTGTGCTAACCTTAGTTTAGATGCATGCAATGCTATTTTATTTGTAAATGATATGAAGGTCTTTGTGTGTATTTAGTTGGTTTGCCGAAATAAATAAATAAATACAACAAAGGTGAGCACTAAGGAAGGATTTTTGAAAATTCAACCCCCAGAGGGGTTAATTAGGGCGAAAGTTACTATGGAAGGGTACGTGGCTTGCTTGTCACAGTATAATATGCTTAAAGCCATAAACACTCCCGTGTGAGTCTGTGAGTGTAACACTCAGGGACGTCAATAAAATGAAGTCTCCGTGCCGCCCTGCCTTATTAAAGTGTGCCAAGTATCTGCGCTTGAAATTTTATTAGATCTTTTAATAGACCTTATTTATCACAAAATTCTAATGAAAAAACATGTTACGTAAAGTTATGAGAAGTATTGATAGGTCAGCCACCCACCATCTTTATTGACGCAGAAATAGCCTGAATCTAAACAGCCTGACGTACCTATTTATAGCCTACATAAATATCTTGTATTATTTATTGATGCACATTTGCAGCAGCCCCTCTCGTGGCGAAGTAATAACAGCTGCACGTGTCGATCGATTAGGTTAAGCTAAGCTTGCCGCGGTTTGTCCGTGGATGGGTGACCATCTGCATCTGCATCTGCATCTGTGGGTGCAGTTAAGCCGTTGGTCCCGGTTGTCATTCTCGGATCTTTGACAGTCGTTACGGATAGCCAGAAGCCCGAAAGTCTGACAACTAGTCTTACCAAGGGGTATCGTATTACCCATTAACTGGGTTGTGGAGGTCAGATAGGCAGTCGCTCCATGTAAAATACTCAGTCAATACTCAGGTATTCAGCTGCATCCGGTTAGAATGGAAGCCGACCCCAACATAGTTGAGAAAAGTCTAGGCAGATGGATTTATTGATGCAGACTGACAAGCAGCTGGTGACACAAACAGTCTGTCTCTGTATTGAAGGCACATGAGTAAAGATCAGGTGATTGAAGGCAATTATTGACACATAGCTAATTTCAGGACATACAGTTGCAAGGCGGCCATCACGCTTCGTGTATAAGTACAGATTACCGTAGAGAAATCTGAGAGTTTGTCTTTTGATTAAAAAATTATAGAAGAGTTCTTAAAGCAGGACTCGGTAAGGTGTTATGAATACCTGCTAAGATCACGAGAAACGTATACTTACTTAATTGTAAACTCAACACTAATGATGTAACTAATATTTTGTAACAATATATTTTAAAAAAATAGTGTCCATGAAGTTTCTTGCCCGTTTTTCTACGTAGGAACCTACTACGCTTTGGAATGGGCAACTAGCTTCATCTTTTTAAATGACCGACTCGTATGACAATTCAAAAGTGCCTGTAAATGGTTTAGGTAATTGAAATAAATGCTTTGAGTTTGAAACTGATTCATGAGACTAGCTCCCCTCACGATATAATTATAGGTGAAGTACCTATAGGTATGAAAATAAAGTACTCTAAGGTATTCCAATAATTCTAAGGAATTGCATAATCAGCCTATAATGTTCCCACTGCTGGGACACAGGCCTCCTCTCTGTGAGAGGGAGAGGGCCGTAAACACCACGCGGGCCCAGTGCGGGTTGTTAGATGTCAAACGTCGTCGAATTTTTGGTTCCAGGACATGTCGGTTTCCTCACGATGTTATCCTTCACCGTTTTGAGAGCAGTGGTGATGTAATAATTTACACAAAGTAAAGCGTCTGTCAGGGTTCCACCCACGACCTACAACTCGTAAGTCGCGGCCGTTACCACTGGGCCACTACTGCTCTAATTGATCATAATAGTACATTACTGCCGCGGCCTGCAAAAGAGGCATTAATGGACTCACGTATGTGTGCCTCAGCTGCTCGTCCATCAATGACTAGTTGCGGCCGGGGCTTGTATAGTACTTTTCTCTAATAATGTGCGGAAATGCTATATTAAATTAATTAAAAATTCCAGAATCAATGACGAACAACGATAATTTTTCACGCTCCAATATGTTCATTTGTTTCTTTATTTTTTACTTTATGCAAGCCAAATCGAAATAAAATCTTTGATAAGTTACCTACCTCCTTGGTTGCCATAAGTCGAAGTAAAAAGTTCGTTCGTTAAATTACACGACAGTTATATGTTTTCATGGTAATTTATTCGGCTGCTAAACACGACATTTATTATGCCGCCTGCTCGCATGTATTTGACCAGAATAGCATGTTAGATTTATCTCGAAGAAGGTTGTCAAAATAATGCTAGAATTTCCAAGCATGTCTGAGAAAAAGTAATTCTATATTTAGCTATAGAGATCTCAAGTTTTACATTCGTTGTGTTATAGTTACAGAATCGAATAGGTAGGTACCTACTTAGTATCCGATTTCCTTTCTATTTACCTATTGACATGAAATATTCTATGAAATAAAGCTTAATTAAAACTATATTGTCATTCTAAGAACTGTAAATATGATCAACCATTCGGTTTTTCTGAATCCTGTTATACAATCCTGAGATTTTTCGAGCATTGACGCCGACTTATTGTAAGCGTCACTTTTATGAAAATGCGATAATTATTGATTTATTTAAAACTATATCGTTTACGATAAAAAATCTCATTTTCGTAAAAATGCCGCTTATGATAAGTGGACGTTAGTTTGTTGTGAAATAGGATTTAGAAAATCGCTGCCGTTATATAAGTTTTGTCGTCGTTTTGACCGATTGTGTATTGTTTGACAGCCGAGCCCGGATCAATGCCCAGTGTTGAAGGAAAGCGTAGCGGACATCGACACCGTCACCATATACCCCACTTTCGAGTTTCAGGTACGTAGCCATTATTAATTATTATTATAAAGGGTTCGACTTTATTAAATTATTGTAATTAATTGGTGAAACTTGACTTTATTATGATACAGCATGACTGGTTGAAAATGGACGTATACTGTATGAAGGACATAATCATTTATACCTATTAGTTATCGATTTATAATTACTAATATTATTGACCCGTTTCGGGTGACTCAACAGATATATGCTAACATGAGACGATACAAAACAATAAAAAAAACCGTTAAGTAATTATTTCTGTATTTGTAAAGTGGCTTGCATGGGCGACTGCACTGGACTAAATGACCTTTGATATGGGGAACACCAGAAAAAAGTCTAAAACTTATGGAATTAATTAGATAAATTAAGTCAAATAAAACAGCTACTGATCCATGAAGGAACTATTCAAGGGTGAGTTGCCTATGGCACTAAAATGCAGGCTCATGGACATGTGTAACCTTCCCGTCTTACCTATGGTGCACAGATTTGGTCTTTGACTAACATGCAGAAGTCCAAACTCAAGGTCTGCCAACTAGCAATTGACCGCAGTATACAAGTTAAATTAACGGATCGTGTTCGAAACACAATATTGCGCTCCAAAACAAAGACAGCTGAGTGGCTCAAAAGGCTGCCCAAGTTAAACATGACTGGGCAGGACATGTCAGCCGCATACCGGATAAACTGTGGGCCCAAATAGCACAGAACTAGTCCCCTGAGACAGAGAGGCGGGGTCGCGGCTGACCACGTAGGAGATAGCGGGACCAACTGGATAGGTTCCGTCAAAACTGGAAGGAGGACGCGCGGGCTCGCGACAGATGGAAGGAGTGGGGGGAGGCCTTTACCCAGGAGTGGGACAAAAAACAAGTATTAAGGTCATATTTTTAATATCCTTCACGATAATCGATTGCTGAAATCCTTCTATATTCCCAACGTTGCCATACTGTATAATTTAAGATTCAGAATTAATAATAATTTAGTTCGGCTCTTTGGTCGCAACGAATCAAGTGGGATTTCGACGCTTTCAACCGACTGTTGATTAGTGTACCTACTACCGAAGCGACTGAAACCCGACCTTATTACGTTTTGAGTTCACAGAGGGCCTTCATGCATATTCATAAGCGAAACAACTTCATTATTCACTAACAGTTTCCTATTGTTGGCGAAAAATTGCAAAGAGCCAAGCATAGTTTCTACTGAGAATGAGAATACAGATTCTGAAGTAAATATATATATACAAGGTGTAACATAATTAACACACAACCTCTTAAGGGGTCATTGTACTCATCATTATGAACAACTTTTACTATGGGACCAAACCTGAAAATCGCGAAAAAAAAATCAGCTGCTCTCTACATTCACCTAGCTCGTCAAAATGTAGTGAACAAGTGATTTTTTTTCGCGATTTCAGGTTTGGTCCCATAGTAATAGTTGTTCATAATGATGAGTACCTACAATGACCCCTTAAGAGGTTGTGCGTTATTTGTGTTATATCTTGTATATATTATAGAAATTGTTATATACTGTTTACCTCTCTAAAATCTTACTTACTTTTACTGTTGTTCCTGAAAGCCATGAGCAAAGAGAAATAGAAACTTATACGTAATTCTATTATTAAAGACTTTAACAGTGTTGCAATTTGATGTTACTATAGATTATCTAATAAAATTGATGGTATTTTAACAGCATGTAAATCAGTTTGTCAAATCTATACGTTAGTTTCAGGTTTTACAGCTTAGCTATAACAGATTTTTAAATTGACTAATTTGAGGTTTAAGGTAAAGATGTAAATTATTTAATACAATGACTTACTTTATTTTTCTGAGAAGAAAAAATGTTAATGATTGTTTTTTTTTTTGTCATAAATCGTGTTACGCAGTCCATAAATTTGTACTGTAAGGGACATTTTTTTAACGATAGAGAAATTTTAACAATACCAATCGATAGAGCGGAAAATTCTGAACCCAATGACGTATATAACTCATTTTCGCCAAAATGTCCCTTACGTTAATTGTTACTTCTGGTGTCGATGTGTTACTGATGCTCGTAACACGCCCGCGTTCCACGCACCGTAAGAGTACGCTAGCTACGCGACTACGCGTCCTACTTACTATAATCTCACGCATTGCCTGCATATTTTGCGTCGCCTTCCTACTATAGATTTGTAATTACTCAACAATGTTTGTTTCATTAGTTCAGTGTAAACGTTAGTGTTTGTGGGTCGGGTCGAGTCTCGAGGTGTAAACACGCTCCGTCAACGTTTTGGCGTATAATTGTATTGTAGGAGTTCACATAATATAACCTCACGCCTATATCCCCCGAAGGCTTAGGCAGAGGTGCACCTATAAGTGTAACAATTCAGTACCTTCTAAATAAATAGTGAATTAGTGAAGTGTGCTAGATTTTATTCTTTTATAGGTTTGGTTTTGGGTCCATTAATCCAAAGTGTGAAGAAACGTGCTCGCAAATAGCTGTCAAATATTCCGCTGTTTTGATTAATTTTTCAATATTACAAACATTGTTGAGTAATTTCAATATTAAATGATGAAATATCGCTCATGATAATTTAAATGATAAATATTGTATTTAGGCGGGGGGGGGGGGGGGGGGGGTACAGTACACAAGATTATATATTACATAAAGATACATTTTAAACTACAAAATATACAATTGGCGGCCTTATCGCATACTGCAATCTCTTCCAGGCAACCTTGGAATGGACAGTGATTTTCTGGACATTAAATGGGGTTGTTCATGGCACCCTTGAAATTAGCACTTTAAAGCTTAATATTTGAGAAACGGATCACTTAATGGGAAAATTGTTTCACAAACCGGCAATATTTTAAAAATACCTATCCAACAACAGCCTATACCATGAGTAGACGAGAAAAAAAACATCCCCACTTTACGTGTAGGAGGAGTTACCATACCTACAGGAGTAACCATAAAAAAAATTGCTTTCGTGATTTTATTTTACCACTTTTTTTGTCGGCCTGATTAATATGTATATCCATGCAAAATTATAGATTTCTAGTACTAAGAGTCACTGAGCTAAGCTGCGGACGGACGGACGGACATGGCGATACTATAAGGGTTCGTTGTTGACTACAGCACCCTAAAACGAGTTTAATAAACTGTTAAGGTGGATGCGCAAAGGTAGCCCGCGAAATTCACATTTTCTTGTGTTTTTTTCCAATTTGCAGGTCAGTGTCAGGTTCTATCTTGATCAAAATATGAGTTCCGAAATTATGACATTTTAGAACAAATCTAACTTAGAGAGAACAGGAATTTAGATCTATTGGCTTGGACCTTAACCCCTCAAAATGTGAAATCTATCTTCCTGACATTACTGACAGACAATTGACCCTAGATAAATTTAATGCAATAGCCCCACAAATTAAAATTTTAGAAAAAAGTTCACTGCACCTCCTAGGTTCCCCAATTTTAGAAGACAGCTTTTCTCCTTTCATCGACGAAAAAATCAAAAACTTCAACGACATTTCGGACAGACTCTCCAAAATTAATTTACATTCGGCATTCACCCTGATTAGATACTGTTGTTTTGGCCCAAATTTTATATATTTTCTACGTTCTTCCCCTTTATGGAAGCAGCCACATCTGTTGGACAAAATTGACCAAATTATTCGCAGCACAGTAACATCTATTTTAAATGTGGCCTTGGACGACCGAGCGTGGCTTCAAGCCACACTACCCATCCGTTTTGGCGGCCTCGGCGTCCGCAAAATTACCAGTATTAGCTTACCGGCGTTCCTGTCCTCTGTCCACAGCACTGAAAAGTTGACCGGGAAAATTTTAGCTCCCTCCCTGGTTGACTCTGAAGTGCCGTGCTTGAGTGATGCGGTGAACGCCTGGATAGCGGCTTGCCCGGATACAGATCGGCCCGTGAACCCATCTTCCCAGAGACAGTGGGATGAGCCGCTTTGCAGGTTGGTACGGAATAATCTTATCAATACGTCCACCAATACTGCTGAGCGTGCCCGCCTGCTGGCTGTGGGTGAATGGGAGTCGGGCCTCTGGCTTCAAGCACTACCGTCACCCAACATAGGCACTTTGCTGGGTGACTCCACCTTCCGGCTCGCTACTTGTCTGCGTCTGGGCGCTCCTTGTGGGGCTCCACACCGCTGCCAGTGCGGTGAAGCCGTCGACTGCCTCGGACATCATGGCCTGTCTTGTAGCAAGAGCGCAGGCCGGATAGCACGGCACGCTAGCATTAATGACATTATCCGTCGTGCTCTTGTCACCGCCGGGGTGCCAGCTGTTTTAGAACCCAACGGCTTGGCACGCGACGATGGCAAGAGACCAGACGGAATGACCATAATGCCTTGGAAGTTAGGCAGGCCTTTGGTGTGGGATGCAACATGTGTCGACACCCTTGCGCCATCCCATCTTCTTAGTACAGCGGGCTGTGCTGGGGCGGCTGCTGCAGGTGCGGAAAACCTCAAACGGCGAAAATATTCCGAACTTTTTGGGAGTTATATGTTCGAGCCGTTTGGGGTTGAAACACTAGGGCCATGGGGTCCGAGTGCCCACTTGGTTTTCCGAGACATCGCCAAGCGGTTGGTCGACTCTTCACGTGACCAAAGGGCTGGCCTATTCTTTGGCCAAAGGATTAGCATCGCCATACAACGTGGCAATGCTGCCAGCCTTTTGGGCACATTTCCTGTTGACAGCGATGCGGACGAATTTTTTGATGCCCTATGATTATATATTTTTTTTTTTTTTTTTACATTTGTACATATTATAATTATTATTTTAAGTCTGTTAGCTTATTTATTATGTAAATATTAGATTCATAATTAAACCAATATAAACCACTATAACCATAATAAAATATTATATTACTTAGAGAGATGTATTGATGATTCATAAGGTTTTAATTATCTAAATACATATTTATTATGGTCGCTAATCATATTTTGGTGAAAATATAACCTGACACTGACCTATAATTTTTTTTTTTTATTGAGATAGGTTTGCTCTTGACTCTAGTCTAGGTCAGAGGTGACAGAGACAAAGTCGACGATGGAGCGAGCTTACCCAGAAGAAGCCAGTTCACTCACTTGCATAGCACATGTGTGAGCACTATGTACCTATCTACTATAAAGCTACCATTAACTGGGTACGTCTTTCATTGACTTGAATTTGCCCTGGCGACTGAGAGTATGTCATGCTCACTCATGTCTGTCATGTCATGTTGGTGGTGGCGTTCCCTTCAAAATGGTTGAGCTGAATGGTGCTGATCCATGCGTCATGTTGGTGAACGGGCGCCGTCAGTAGGGACTGGTCATCTCTTAGCTGCCACGGCTTATTTTAATTTTTGAATCGTTTTTGGTTTTTACTTTTTAACGTGCACGTCTTTCTAAATTGTTCTCACATACTTAATTTCAACATGAATGATGTAACCGATATTTTGTAACAATATTTTGATTTAAAAGAGTGTCCGTGGAGTTTCTTGCCCGTTCTTCTCCATAGAGATCTACGCTTTGGAATGGGCAACTAGTTTCAACTTTCTGAACTGACCAACTCTTTGACATTTCAAAAGTGCCTGTAATTGGTTTATTTGAAATAAATGTTTTGAGTTTTGACACTAAAACTGCAAAGGCTCCTACAAATAGGCGCGACACGCGATAAGACACAAAGGCACCGCGTGTCGCAGGAACCTTAACACCGATATCGGACAAGTGGGTCAATAGGCACTACCCCGCACTACGACTACGACTGTTTATATCAAAGCTTTCACGACCGATAATTTGCTTATATCGATCAAGAGGCTAATATATTATTCACATATCATGTCTGTGTGGTGTGTGTGACTATGAATGATAGGCTGAGGAATGACGTGATAGGGCAACGGTGTGATTTAAAAGAAGATGTAGTGACAAAAATTGAAAAGAGTATGCTTAGATGGTTTGGTCATGTTGAGAGGATGAATGAAAGGCAACTAACAAAAGGTATTTATGATTATTGACTGTGATGTTCTTCAGGAGCCGTATTATGAAGTGTTAATGCCATTATGATTCCAGTCCGAAAAAGGGATGGTGTTATCGGTCATGTATAGCTAGGTCTCTCTCGCACACTGGAATCATGATGGCATTAAAACAGTCTGTCCCAAAGTGGGCGATAACGCCCCCTTGTGGGCGCTGCAGGCCTAAAAGGGGACAGTAAGAGACCCAGAAAAAAATGGGGGCGTTGTGTAGAGGCTTAGGGGGCGATTTGTAATTTCATCTAGGTAGTGGTTTTTAAGTAGGTGAAAAAATGGGGGCGCTAAAAAATAATTTATTCTCAAAGTGGGCAGCAGACAAAATAAGTTTGGTAACCCCTGCATTAAAACGTCATAAAAAGGCACCAGAAAGGTCAGGTGCGTAGTACTTGCAACCGGCGTGCGAATATGACCAGATGTATGAACGTAAACGAGGCGTATGACGAGGAGGATGATGACGAGGAGTATGTAAGGATAGTATCAGGTGACGTTCTGTAGTTTCTGCGTACCTCCATGGGAAGAAGGCGTGAGTTTATGTATGTCTGTTAAACCATGTCTGAATG